>JAUJYP020000801.1:40000-2440000 GCA_030674075.2 Linum usitatissimum
GCTGTCCCTTGCTTCACATCAAAATCGCTCCTCTCATAGATCCAATGAAAGGTAGGACCCTTTGCGTATTCAGATGACATTTCCTTTTTTTTAGTAGAAACCCAGTATGATATCATGCTAGAATAAGTGAACTGCTGGCATTTCCTACTTATGTGCCATGCTATGCATGTTACTCGCATATTGACTTATTTTATCTACCTATCTATTTGCAATCCTTTTTCATGTGTTGATTCGTAGAAATTACAGTTTTGTTCCAAAGTTGTATGCTGTAACCGTTAATCGAGTTAGTTTCTCTATAGTTTCTAATGTTATCATATTTTTCGTAGACCTGAAATTGAAGGATGTTGATCTTGTGGAAGCATATGGAAAATGACAAACCTGATTCAAAAGATGGCCATGAATAACTGTCATGGGTGCATCAAGTTGAACGATCATATGACTTTGAAAAAAAAGATAAAGAGCCATAGGGATGAAGTAGATGCTTTGAAGTATGAAGTTTTAGAGGAAGCACTAAAAACAGATGCCCGATTTTCAAAGTCGGGGTATGCCATGCAAAGTGGATCTTCATTTGTCACTTTCATGTCCAGATATTCAGTCTCGTGATTAGTTCCTGGGTGGATCTATGTGCCATACCTCTGAACATTTGTCATGTGCGTTTGCAGATAGATGTGCTGAAGGACATTGGCTGCATTGATTTTGACCAGGTCAAAATCAAAGAGCGAGTTGCATGTGAGATGAACTCCGAGGAGGAACTACTATACACAGAGTGTTTCTTTAGGGTTCCATAGAAGACAGTGAAAATCATATCCCGCCTCAAAGATGGTGGTGAAACCGTCGTGGAAGCGTTGATATTCTTGTGTTGGAGATATAAAGGCTGTGCGAGTGGAGGTAACATGCTTTAATCCTTGTGTGCTATTTGTTGGTGGGAATCAGTTTAACTGTCTTAAATCTTACTGAAACTGATTGGCTTTCTGGTCAGTCTTTAATCCATTTTAACCCAAAGATCCTGGTCACAGCTGAACCTAAAGCTATCAATGTGATCTTCAATCACAAGCGTTAAACTGAGAATTCAGTCTAAATAATGCTTATGTGCTGCTTATTATTGGTTATGTTAGATACCCCGTTCACCATCTCCAAACCAATCGTTCTGATTATTCATGGTCAGAAGCATTTACTGGCAATAAAGAGATTGGGGAAAGTAATCTTGCTTGGTGAGATAATATGCACATTTGTTTTCATTCGACTTAAAGAAACAGCTTAGGTTAACAGTGATTAATTCTTCGATATCTTTGCAAACTTTCAGTTGATTGAGTGATCTGGCATATTCGATCAAGCATGATGCATAGTTTATTTGATTCCTATTGGATCAATCATGATGTCTAAGTGGTTTTTCCTCAAGCAGAGGATGATCCATGGGTTGTTTTTTAAATTATTCTATAATACTGATAGTAGAAATATGATTTTACGGGATGCCTTGCCATTCTTTTTATTGATACTCACCTAGCTTGCAGGCTGTTATTTCTGAGGCGAGGACTCAACAGGCTGCATCCTTGACGGAAATTTAACTGGCTCGGGCACAAATATCCGATCTCTAATGCGAAAACTCGAGTTTCCATACTTAGAGGTTTGACATGCCACTTGGCTTTCCTCTAGTGTTGACTATGACTTTCCATTGATAATTTCGTATCGCGTTTTATCTTACAGCTACGTACACAATGCCTTTGAGTTTGTCTACTAAAATAGGCACTGCATATCCTTTAAAATGGATGATTTTGGAGCAGTCATGTTTGCAGGTAATTGTTATTGATGTACTTGTTGATACGTACACTACCACAAGTGCACCATAAGCACTCAGTATCAAGCTCTCCATATAATTTTTTCCTTGTTAAATCCACATTCTGGCCTTGTCTTCATGCAGAATTGACTCGTCGTTTCTATGTAAAATAAGTCAGTGAAATTGTTTGATTATGATGGTTTCAAATTACTGGTAGGCTGCTTTGGCAATAACTTGCCTACTATAGTTTGTTCTAGTCCTGAAGTATATGTTTTCCCGTAATTGATGATTTGCAGCTCAAGAGCTAGAGAAAGATTTGGACGGTAGAGCTAATGATTCACTTTCAGCAGACAAAAAGTTAACATTACTCGACAAAACATTTACCGCATACCATGAAGTTGGGGAGCGACTTGGTATTGAATCTCGGTTTCTGCCACGTTGGTTTTGAATGAATTCAGGGTATGAATTTGATCCAAGTGTGGGAATATGTTGTTTCTTATCTGCAGGTTCTGGAGGCCATATTCAACATTTAGTGTCGTCTAGTTCATTGGCCTAGGAGGTTTTGATGACTTTTAGAAGGTATGGTATTCCGCTATCTTGACTTCATAAAGTAATTTTCTAAATTTTTGTCGATTTTTAAGCCTGAAGGACTTAATCTTTTTTCAAAAATAAAAATAAAAGAATAAATGACTTAACCTACTGTGTTGTTCTCGCCAAGTCATTCATTTATTCAGTGACTTATCTATTTATTTATATATATGATGATGATGAAAGTAGAACTTAGGAAAGAACTCATAGAGAAAGAAGATGATAAAACGCTAATATAAAACCTTCAGTTATTTTCTCTTCCGCACCCTGCCTCATAGCTTCTTCCTCTTCCTTCAATTCCAAAATTCTCTCTTCTCTGAGATTTTGCTTTGCCATCATCCTTCAATTGCTCTTGCCTGCCATCAATTTTCCTCTTCGTCAGCCATCTTGGTTGTATTACCATTGCCTTCCGCTTGTTGTTGTCATTGTTTTGGGTCCGGCTCTGTTTTGTCTTCTTCTTCTTTGTTCCATTATCATTTACCACCTTCTCCTTCTTTGTTCCTAAACCCCAAACGCATTTGGAATAACTCAGAAGACTAGAGTAGACGATGGTTGCCATTGTTACGCATTGATGACGACTCTGTTTCACCGTTTCCCTCAACCTCCTCCTTCCTGCCGTCGCATGAAAACATGGCATTATAGAGCTCATAAGGAACATTCTGTTGATCTCTCTTTCATACCTTGCCTCATAGCTCCTTACTCTTCTTCTTCTTCCTTCATTGGCAGTTTGGCACACCGGTCAATTTCAGAATCTTCTTTCTCTGAGATTTTGCTCTGTTATCATCTGCGACGGTTCTTAGCCTCCCATCAACTTTTCCCTTTCACAGCCACCTTGCTTCTATTATCAGCTTTTGCTTGCCGCCTTGTTGTTTGAGCTCGAGGTGGCTGTCTATGAAGAATAAATCTTTAATATGAAATTTTTAGTTCTCTCTTTCACACCCCATCTCATTAGCTTCTCCCTATTCTGTTCTTCATTCGTTTGTCAATTCTAGAATTCTCTTTCCTTTCTCTGGCCATCAATTTTTTCCTTCAGCGAAAACAGAAGTAGTATGTCGGCAAACAGTCCCCCAAACTGATAGATACACAGGAGAACAAATCAATTCACAAAGATAACAAAAAGCCAACAGTAAAAGTGGAGGAACTTACGAAATTGGGACATAGTCATGGGAGCAGCGCAGCCACAAGAAGTTGGAAATCGCGGAAACAAATATCAAGAAAAGGAGAAAATGGATATAACAGCCGAAACTCCTTGATATGCGCCGAAACGTTTCAGGTTCTCGGAAACGAAATCGAAACGCCGCCGCAGACGACTCGGTTAATCTGAAAATCCTCGGAAACCAAAATACACGCCGAAACGCATGTTGAAACGCGAAACGTTTCGGGTTTTCAAACCAAAATCGAAACGCGAGAAATTGCCGCGAAAGAGAATTTGACGGTACGTCTCGTGTGATGATATTTCGCGATAATTACCCGATATATTGACTTTTCTGCGATATTTTGACTGTATTTTTATATTAGAAAATAACGGGAAAAAGAAAATCGGCGCCCGTAGCTTTCCGCTCTAGTTTGGGTGAGAAACTCGGGAATCTTGTCAGCCGCCAACACAGCGACCGGATCCTGCTAGACAAACAACAATGATCTCGAAATCTTCACAAGAGGAGATTTAGTTATGAAATCGTGAGGTATGATTATTTTTTTGTACATGGCATTAGTTTCCATAGAATTATGGACCCGAATTCATTGGCAATTTGTGAACATTGAAGCTGCTACTGCAACTGTGAATCAGCAAGTGCTGGCCGGTGCTATAGTCAAAGTAAATCGTTAGCTAATCCTTCTATTCGTTGTATGGTGATCAGCCGCATAGCAAATTCAATAGTGTCAGTCCCCATAGCAAATTCATTGCCAGCATAAAGGTACCCTATAATCTTTCAACTATGTGGAGAACTTTTATGGTCCGTCTGTATGTGATGCTGTTGGTTTGTGAACGTTATTGAAGCTAATAGTTATTTAGGTCTAAGTTCAATGCTTTATTGATGAAAAATCTGACATAACTAGTCTTGACAATGGGCACCTTTATTGTTTGATTATTTCCCTGCATAATTATTTCAATCGCTGGAACATTGATGAATTGAAAGAAATCAGCTTTCCAGCCCCTGGGACAACTTCCAGTCCAACAGAAAGATTCGTGGAGAACAAGGGGCACGACATGCTCTTCATAGAAGAAGTTTTTGTATCAGTTAGCTCGACAAGGGGTACGTTCTAAACATCATTTTCCCTTGAGTCTTATGCACGAGATACCAATTGCTAGTTTAGGGACGGAACTCATAGGAAGAAGATGTATATATTTATACGATAATGAAAGTAGTCTGGATAATTATATCAAATGGTAGTGGAGAAGGAAAACAGTTTGGAGTAGTTCAGCTGCTCGCATCCATAACGGTGTTATGGAACACTTGTTTGGGATGGGATTAAAAGGATCACCTTTCAGGAAGCTAATTTTACTCTGAATTTGGGTGTGGATTCTTGTTGAAGTGTTGCTGACAAGTTTGTTGATGTGTTTTAGGTTTTTGTTTTAATGGTGAATGTTTTACTATTTCTTCACCCGCTTGATACATTAATCTATTTCCTTCCATTTATATGGCTGGAAGCATCATTAATGGTTGTTTTGGCTATTAATACGTATGATTTTCAGATGGACTTGCAGTAAATTCACAGGATGTGGGCGTTTCTACTTGGACAGCAACCAAGCTGGAAGTCTCAAATCATCGAAGAGAGCAGCAAGGTTTAAGTTGCGTTATCCTGGTGCCAACAATTCTCAAATAGGAATATGTTTTGCAACGATGATTCAAACTTCGCCACCTGCTTTGAATGGCTACGTTGCTTTTCCAGGTACCCGCTTGTTCAGTTTTCCTCTTCATTTCCAAAATTCCAATCCATTTCTCAAAGTTCAGTCTGATCGACTCGGGATCCTTAGTGGCAGAGACTGTGGTAGCTACCGGGGTGGTGACTACTGAATAGATTATGTTTTGGTTAAATAAATTGTGTTGCATTTGGCTAGCTGTTTGAACATATTGATAATAGGGACTGCCATCTATCAGTTGTAAAGAAGCAAGGTCATTAAGCTCTAAGAACCAAGATTCAAGGTTGTATGTATGCATTTTGTCCATGCATATAAACAGATATCTTTAAGGTTGGATAACCTTGCCCCTTGCCTAATTTTCTGTTAAAATAGCACGAGACTTCTGACAGTTATTTGTCTTAGCTAAATTTTTTAAGGTGAATAGATTAGAGGCTGTTAACGATAGAATCTGGAATTTCTTTAGGCCAAAGTCTCTAGGTGTTGCATAAATTGCTTGATCCTCGAGTATTTTGGAACTATAGTTTATACTGAAGTTATCCTATATTTAGACTTTGTTCTTAGAATAACCTGATGAGTGTCCTCAATATCACACTACGTATACATGTAGAATTTTTTGATAATTTCCAGATTTTGACTAAATACTCTAATGTATTCAACTTTGTATCAACTTGTCTTTGTATACCAAACAAAACCCAACAATTTCCTTAAAATCGTGACACATTTCATTTGTTTACTCTTTGTAAAAAATATCACCACATCCACTCTCTCGCAAGACTTGTCTATTGTCTATTGTGGTCCAAATCTGGATTGACGTGTAGGTTGAGGTTTCATAACCATAAGAAACATTTGAGAGATATAAGACATTGAAAATGCATTGCTAATTTCGACGAGTCCTCAATTTGGTATGCATGCGATTTGAGTTGTGATTGGTCTATTTAGTTGTGAAACAAAATGGCTATAACAAATCACCTCCCCCAAGACGATTCTACTCCAATCGAGAATCAGGTGGGGTTTGAGCGAAAACATGGAGAATTCGACAGCTATGCAGCTGACATTTGGCTAAAAGATTAGCATCAAATAGAATCAATAGTCTCAAGGAAAGAATAATTTTTGGCAAAAAAATCATAGCAAGGAAGATAGTTAAATGGAAAGTCCAACGATTACAATAACAACAGACTGATCTTAAAGATCAAAGAGGAACAGTGCAGTGAAGTATAAATAGTAGCAGCAAGAGAGCTTGCAATGCATCAATTCTTTTGCTGCAAAAACATGCTTCCTAAATCCATCGAAGGTTAGACCATTGTCACTATTAGTCTAAGTGGTAGGCTAATAGGAAACGAGTCAGGGAAAAAAGTGAGTTGGTAGGAATGATAGGGAGTATCATTCTGAACCTCAGCTCTTGTGAGTCAGATTGTCACTCAATTGATTGGAGGTTTGTGTCACTTTAAATTTGTTCAAAAGTTTGTCACTCCGTTGTATGTACGGAGGTACGTTATTTTATTTCATTGTGAACCGTCGAGATCGCAAATTGAAAATGAACGGTGGTGATGGATTTACATTACCAAAACAAACTGGACACACCGAAAATTTTGATGTACCAGGTATACTAAAGAATTCACCAATAATAATATAACTCTTGAGGTATCAATTCTCAAACATAGAGCATACACCGTTTTCAATCCACGTTAAAACTTTATGTTGTAATTATTCTGCATTATATTAGTTCTTGCGTCAATATTTCATAGGACATAAACTGAACACTAGCCTTGATTAGGCCGAAATTTGAAGTCCGCTTATAATAGAAGTATTGGGCCTTAAGGTGTATTTGGCCCACTTAATAGATTTATTAAATCAGATCTTATTCTTTTCAATACAGAAGTGAGAAAACCAAGAAGAAAGGAGAAAAGTGGACTTCCTTCTTTCTATCTGAATCTCAGTTCTGCAAAAGAATCTCAATTCTGCAATTTTCAATTCTTTGATTCATTCACTTGATCAGATTGTGTTTTGAGTTAGGGAGACAAGTGATTTCAGAGTGGTTGCAAGAGAGCGAGAGAGAGAGAGAGGGAAGAAAGGCATGGCTGTGCAGTGCAATGGCAGCAGCTATTTTGTGGCTAAATCAACGCAGGCTGCTGTATCACCTTCGCTAGCATCTTCATTCTATAAAACAAAAAGAAGTAGAAATCGTAATATAGGGGGTTTCGGCAAGGTTCGGCTCGTGTCTGCACTTGGTGGTGGTGGCGGGGGAAACAGTAGCAATGATGGTAACAAGAAGAAGGGTGTTCCTAACTCCAATTATGTGGTGCCTTTGGATAAATCCTTCTCTTCCGCACAATCTTCCTGTATAACTCGCCCACTTGCGGAGATCTTACGTGATCTGAACAAGAGGATTCCGGAAAACATAATTAAGCCTTCGCAACCTCCGACCTCCATTCCCTGGTATTTATCTTTGATTTCTTTTGCATTTTTGGTTCTGACTCTACAATTCCAAACCTGAAATCCCTGATACACCATGCTTTCTATTCTTGCTCTTCCTTTCTCTTCCATAGGTACCATGCCAACCGCATGTTGAGCTTCTATGCCCCTGGTATTTCCTGTGGTTCTTCCCTTTTTTCATCCGAATTTATGATCCGGTTGTAATGGGAAGTTGGTTATGCTGCTACGTCGTATCTCATTCTTAATTGACACTTCGAATAGGATATCGTTCTTCCATGTTGACCTGAACTTAGCTGTATTGCTGTACACCTTAATTCCTTAACTGTTCACAGATGTCCAAGTCAGATTGTGATTTTAGTTCCAGGATTATCCTAATGTTGAATTCCAGACTTGTTGCCTCATACAGTTACTCTCTTGAATGCATGTTTGGTCATAAATTACTGAGAGCACAACATGTCCTAGCCTAGCAAGTTAATTTGGTTCCTTTCTAAGATAACCTTCCCATCCATGCCGCACCAGGACCACATATCAGATCAAGCACAAACTTCTAAGATAAATTTGTTCTTGGTGATAGGATTCCCTATACCTCATACTGCTTGTCAAACTCATAAATGTATGCATGCGTGAGGCTTGGCCATTGGCACAGTTGTCCTGCACACAACGTTATGTTTTGATTGAAATATATTAGCCTATCTTATGTTTCATTGGTGAGTGGGTACTTGTCTTTGGCTCTTTGCTATGGGATAAAACTGTTTATTGTCATTTGAATAGGATGGTGTGGAGAAATAAGGGATGTTATATTCTCAGACAATGGTGGTGTTACTGTCGTTTATCGTGTTACGATACGTGGATCTGATGGAGAGGTATGTTTTTGGTTCCGTATGCTGTAGTTGATGTATTTTTCTGTGTTCTAAGTTTGCAATTATTTAAGCTTGAAGAGAACATGCACAAATACACTCATCGATCTACTCTAAGTGAGGATGTTTTCTTGCCTGGGTCATGACAGCAGTTGGCAGAACCAGTTCTGATTCTGGTCTATAGTTGCATATAAACTATGGTTCTTTGATTGTAAAGTAAGAAAAGAGACATCAATCAGCATCTTTGTAGGAAATGAAATTTATGGACGAATATCAACAACAATGCATATAGTTCAGGATATGTCTAACTTGCTGGGGTGCCTGGTTGACCTGCACTACATATTTGGTACACAGTGCACTACTATTTCACAAGCTCTAAAACATACATTTCTTTGTTAGGCAAAAGGAAATCCCTAATCTGCCGGGGTTGAAGGAAGAAATCATAAAAATGGAAAGACTAGCAGTTTCATACAACTTTTGTATGATTTTCTGTTTCCTTTTAATTAAACGGTATTGCGATGCCGGTGCAGGCACACCGTGAATCAAGTGGCACAGTATCACCTGTTGACGGCAACATTGTGGATCCCGTTGCAGCAGCAGAAGAAATAGCCTTCTGCAGAGCGTGTGCTAGGTTTGGCCTTGGCTTGTATCTGTACCATGAAGTATAAGAGTGGAGGGTTATGGGGAGCAGCAATAGTTATGTACTTCTGTTGAATCCTCTGTATTGTACTGAACGTATGAACTGTGATTTTTGTACTGTAGACAAACGTGTAATATTTGCATTTTATGTGTCCATTTTCACGGACTTGGTTCTGCCCCGATTACAAGATGGAAACCCCACAAGGGCAAAGGGATCTGAGTTGTTCTTTTGACTTACCATTTCGAATAAATGAAGAAGAGTTGTATCTGTATGGGCTAATGGTTAACGTTACTTGATTTTTTGGTATGACCATAGTTTGAAAGTCAGGAATGTGTTCTTTGTCTGCACTGTAAGAATCAATAAAAATTTCCTCCTAGTAAGAATTAAATCTGAAACAATTATATCCAACCAGATGCAGTGTAGAGTGGACTGTAACTTTCTTGCTACTATTCTAAAATAATTAATCTCAGTTTTTTTTGGTAGAGAATAATTAATCTCAGTAATTCTCTTGTCTCTCAATAAAAATTTCCTCATAGTAAGAATCAAATCTGAAACAATTATATCCAACCAGATGCAGTGTAGATTGGACTGTAACTTTCTTGCTAATATTCCAAAATAATTAATCTCAGTAATTCCCACCCACCCACCACCTAATTAATCTCAGTAATTACCACCCACCACCCCCCGCCCCCCAATAAATGCAACTTTTAGAGCTGTAGTACAAAACATAATAAGAAATTAAATAAATGTTGAACACGGAAATAGGTGAAGGGAAATGAACATGACGTAGATGGGCGATTATGATTAAAGTGTCCTTCTTGATGTACCGATGAATAGCAAAATTAAAGACTGCGCTGGAGCATCTCCTGATACCTTTTGAAGGACTCCAGCTTCTGTAGGCGCATCTGTTTATGGAATCTCATGATGAACATGTCCGCCACCTCATCAATATCTTCTTCCTCATTAATGCTGCCACCGTTACTTAGCATCTGATCATGATCACGGAAATGATCAGTACTGCTGCAGCTCTTATCATCGTGGACATCAACAGCATACAGCTGACACGGGTTCTTTTCTTCATGTATCTCGTTAGGATTAATGATCATAAGGCTATGTTGAACTGCTGCAGCCTCGTAATCATCATCATCATCAGAATGAGTAGCGTTATTAACCTCCGGCAGTACTCCATCATCAACATTATTTGTGCAGCAGCAGCAGCCAGGAGCAGGATGCATCCCACTGCAGCCATTGAGATAAGGAGGATTGTACAAAACTATTGCCCGGTGATCCTCCCAGCTGTCGTTGACATCAACCGTGTGGCTGCGGCTACTTCCACCAAGAGCTGTATTAATCTTGTCGCAGACGGAAGCCAGCTGCAATTGCAACATCTTTTTCTTTCTCCCCATTACCAATGACGTCATGGCAACCCGAGCTTTCACTGCTTCACTTGTTTTGTTCCCAGCAACCGCAGATTTGACCGAAGTCAGCAAAGACGATATTATATGCTTCAACATAGCTTTCTTACTCTTCGACGTCGTCATCTTTTGTTTTTGTTTTTTTCCCTAGCTGAAACTGCAAGCAGAGAATTAATAATTAATGGATTGAGATGTACGCAATACATGTATAAGTAATAAACCAAGCAGATGGAAGAACGGCAATCAAGCTGCTTATTTAATCATTCTATGTACATGCATGTATCTCAATTCAACTGTCTTTTCGCAAACTTTGGCTATAAATTAAACAATTAATTCGTATATATTGATATCTAGGCATCTTGCTTTTGCTTTTGCGGACCATATATGTCATTTTAATTACTTAGTTTTTACAGGAAAACTTAGTAATGCAGCAACTCACATGACAAATGACAATGCTTCCATCTTTTAAAAGGGAAAAGAAGACGAAAATCAATATTTTTTCCCTTGAACAAACCAACTTCCTTTTATGCCACGATCATTCTTTTACTCGAGAGTAAAGAAGCGGGCCTTCTTTAAAGATGCACTGCGCGGTCACACCATATATATATATATATATATCATATATTATGCGTCGCATGTGACCAGAATTGAAACACATGCATAGATGCAAAGTTATTTTTTTTTGGGAAAAATTCCCACTTCATTCCTCTTAAATGAACTAAAAAATCGTATAAGTGTCCAATTAACAATACAATCATCACAAATGAAGCTATATGGATCGCGGATCCTTATAAACCAAAAACCTCAATCCTTTCTCTCCTGTCCATGGACAACGACAACGGGATCAATGACACAAATAGCCAAATAAAATGTAAAATAAAAAAATCATAAACCTAACTATTGGATAACATGTCCTTATAGCTACCCTAATCTTATAGCTATTTAGACTGTAGGTTCCAGAATTACTCCTGAACCAAATTCCCCAAAAGGTATGTGCACTAGTTGTTCGACAAGATCCGCAAGACATAGAGCCTCTACCGATGGGATAAGCACCGTCGTCCCTACCATACGTTGGGCTGCTCGTGCCTCTTCCTCCACCTTCATCGTTTCTCGTTGCACAACTTCTGGTTTTTCCCTACGGCTCGGTCTCTCGGTGTCTCCCCGACCTTTTGTGGCTCGCGTCGTCGTCGGTAGAGCGCAATACCGCGGCGGCTACGGTGTGTGGCCTCCCCTGGCTTCGATCCGATCTCCCATCGTTTGAGGCTTCATTGTCGATCTTTGGTGTAACGTATTCTGCACGGTCTCGACATTGGCGGGGGAGAGCATGATTAGATTTTATGGAAGATGATGCAAGCGATGAAGACGAAGCCTTACGACGAGGGTGCAAATCCTCTCTTGTTGGGGGCGCAAATCCTCTCTTGTTGAGAGCGCAACTAGGCAACCCTAATTCACTCGTTATAGTCAAACCACTATGGATCCAACGTGCCCATAGATGCAAAGTTATTAAACTAAAATCTGGATGCAGGACTATGTTTATTATTTTTACAGTTAAATGTGTTAGAGCCAATAAATTATAATAATCAATAAATTAACATCGACGATGTCAAGCTTAGTCTATTTATATTTTCTCTCAAAGGAAATGCATTAGAATGATTGTGTGAGCATCAAGGAAGGCATTTCACTACTTGGGATAGACTAGCTACAGAGTTTTTAGAGGAGTTCTTCGCTCCGTCTAGAACAGAGGCACTGAAGGTTAAAATTGCTCAATTCAAAAGTCCTTCCAATGAAACTTTTTATGATGCATGGCATGGATTCCAAAATCTCCTCCGTTCCTGCCCTCACCACAATTTGGATGTGCACACCAAGTTTAAGACCTTCATCAGAGGGTTGGATTATCAAAAACAGAAGGATCTCAGTATGTCTATACAGAGAAGTTTTATAGATTTGACACCAACTCAAACCCTTGAAGCTTGCAGGGGGCCTATGCTCAGGAGATAAGAACCCTTGTCCTCACCAATCCAGTTGATATTGAGTTAAATGTACCTAAGAGTCAAGTTCAGCTAATGAAGTCCAAATCAGTTGCAGGAGAAGTGAACTCGTCTTTAATTGAGTTTCAACAATCTCAATTACTTGAACAACTACATCTCTTAAAAATAATATGGATGTCCTAGATCTAGATCTGAAACGCTCCAACGAGCCTGATAATGCACCTACAACTTGTGTGTATGTTTGTGAAGGATGTGGAGGAACTGATCATGACATTTCAAATTGCATGGCAGATTTTGAACAAGGAATGGACCAGGAGCAAATTGATTATTGATGAACGGATTTTACCCCGCTTTCAAATACCCACTAGATTGCTCTAGTGGGATCGTAATTCTGCCTAGGGTCTTTCTATTCTTATTACTCAAGTTGACAATCAAACTAAACCAAGTAACAGATTGAAATTATTTTGGATTGTTTCAGTATCCAATTATGAACTAATGACTAAAATAAAACAAATCAAAATGCAAGGAATCGAGTTTCAAAGATACAATGAAGGTTGCTCGGATTCAAATCCACTAAAGCTAGCAATGCATGGATGACTGACAAGTTATCTCGATTATTCAGGTTATAATGGCTTGGCAATTTCCTAATGTAGTCTTAGATCACTATCGCGCCTCTAAAGATCTATTTCGTCTAACCGTAGACTCCTCTCTCGAGCTAATCTACACCTAAACAAAATGCATTAGTAGTGTTCGATGAAATGCCACAACGATAAACGTGCAAAAAGCCTAAACGATTCGCTCCTCTCTCGAGCTAACGAATAATCTAGGGTTCTTCCTAAGCGACCTATCAACCTATGTTCCTCTCGGACCCACAAATCAATGTCGATGACTCAATCAAGACGGCCAGATAAAATTGAATCAGAAATTAGGTTTTAGGAAGAACGCATCATAAGTCTGAATAAACCTCAATAACAAATCAAATCATCCATACAAAGCTTAGCTAAAGATTCATCTCATCCGAACAACACAGAAAGTTTTGCTACTCATGGTTCCGGAAAATAAATCACAAGAGAAGAGAAGAAAAACCGGAGAAGATGACATGTTCTTCGTGGAAATCCCAATCTTCGACTTGATGATTTGCCCTTCGCCAGTCGTGGTTGATCCTCTCGCTTCAATCGTCTCTCTGGAACTCTAGCTCTCTCCAAGAGCTCGAAAAATATGCGTATAATGAAGTATATCTCGTCCACAGGGGTCTCAAGGGTATTTATAGACTTCTGGACCAAGTTGGAGAAGGAAAAGAACTTGAAAACCCGCCTGGGGGTGGGACACGGCGTACTCCATATGGAACACGCCGTGTTTCATGGACACGGCCGTGTTCCTGGCCGTGTTCGGCCCCTGTAACTTTCTCGGGCAATTTCAGCGGAGGAACACACCGTGTTCCTTCATTATACGGAATTTGACCATAGTGTCGACATCAAAGTTGTAGAAAATCGAATTATCTTTCCACCGTCGCTGACCTTGTATCAATTGGACTTTGGAGCAATGAGTTATGCTCAAAATACTAAACAGTGACGCTTTCTTCCAAAGTCGAACGCTTTGAGTTGTTCCGGCCTCCCCATCATGTCTTGGTTTATCTCCAAACGTCATATGATACCTGAAATATACCAAAAACATACCAAACACCATAATACTGCCCCGAGGGGCAAGAGAACCAAACATGTACTCAAAACCCAAATTTGAATACATTTCGACACACAAAAATATAGTTTATATCGAGAAAAGGTGTGTCGAAAATACATCACATTAATTATGTAGGCAGACAGAGCCAGAATAATTATTAGCAGTGGGGTCAACAAGGTTAGAAATACAATAAGGGTCAGAGTAATTACCAACATCAGGGACATAACTATAACAAAAATTAGAGCAATTATCAGTAGCAAGGGCAGAACAATTACAAGGCTCAAGGTAGCTTCCAGCAACAAGGACATAATAACTATAGAAATAAGGGGAAATGTCAACAACAAGGGCAAAAACTCTTATAGAAATCAGAGCAATTATCAGCAGCAACAATAAGGGGAATAACCAGCAAAATCAGCAACAGAACTAGTTTCCACACCAAAATTAGCAGGGGTATATTTATGAGAGTTATGGTAAAAAGGAAAAAATCATCTATTCATCTAATCAGGGACCCCCAGGTTTTTCACCTCAACAACAACAGTCCTCCACGGACCTACTTCTAGAAAAATTCATAGCTGCAAGTATAGCAACACAAGCACAAAGTCAAACTCATTTCAGCCAAACAGACGCATCAATTAGGAATTTGGAGAATCAGTTTGGAGCATTCACTAGACTTTTCACAGAGAAGTCAAATGGGATGTCGAATACAACCGTTTAAAATCCGGTGGTTAGGTGTCAAATCATTTATATCATATGCATGAGTCTATCTTATACTAATTTAAAGGATTCGGTGTTTCATGCCTAATTGTGAGGTTTGTTGATTGACTTGCATTCCTGAACACCATGATTGAATTAAGGACTTGAGCTTTGTCTACCGATCCCCATATGTTGAGTTCTTTATAGAGAGCGATTAGTATATTTTCTTGACGACAAGAAAGCATTTAAGTGTGGGGTGATTTTACATACTGTATTTTCGACACATTTATTCTCGTTATAAACTATATTTTGTGTGTCGAAATGTATTCAACTTAGGATTTTGAGTACATGTTTGGTTCTCTTGCCCCTCGGGGCCGTATTACGTTGTTTGAGATTTTTTGATGCATTTCAAGCGATTTACGGGGTTTGGGGACAAGCGAGAACTAATACGAACGATTGAAGTTGCTCGGAGTGAAGATTGGTTGGAATTTAAGAGGTACACGACGTGTCCCATAAGAACACGTTGTGTCCTATTCTTTGAAAACTACACCTGAGAGCCTCTGTTGGGAGGAACACACATGTGTCCTTAAGGAATACGGCGTGTCCTACCTTCAGATGGCCTTTCAAGTTATTTTCCTTCTCTGATTTGAAAGAGACGATATAAATAGCCCAAACAGCCTTTTTGACGAAACAGACTTTATTCCGACATATTTTCGAGTTCTGATAGAGAGAAAGAGTTCCAAAGATCGATTGAAGTGAGAGAACATCAACGATTGGAGACGGATCGAAGATCGGCGACAAGACGGAGATTTCTATACGAAACATGTTTTCTTCCCTGGTTATTTTCATTTCTTATTCCCTTTTTGTTTCCCAAACCATGAGTAGGTAGACCTTTCGTGTTATTTGGATGAGATGAAACTTTAATTTAGCTTTTGTATGGATGATGGAGTTTAACCCTTTGATTTGTTATCGAGGTTAGTCAGACTTATGATATGTTCTTTTCTAAACTTAATTTCTGATTCAATTTCGTTCGATCGCCTTAATTGAATCATTGTCATTGATTTGTGGGTCCGAGAGGAACATAGATTGATATGTCACTTAGGAAGAACTGTAGATTATTCGTTAGCTCGAGAGAGGAACAAATAGTTTTGACTTTCTGCATCATTTATCGTTGTGGCATTTCATTGAACAGCTTTAGTGCGTTTTGCTTTGGTGTAGATTAGCTCGAGAGAGGAGTCTATGGTTAAGCAGAATAGATCCTTAGAGGCGTGAGAGTGATCTAAGACTATCGTATGAAATTGCCAAACCATTATAACCTGAATAATTGAGATAACTTGTCGTTAATCCATGCATTGCTAGCTTTTGTGGATTCGAATCCGAACAACCTTCATTCCATATTTGAAACTCAATCTCTTGCATTTGCTTTTTTTGATTTGCATTCTTAGCTGATAATTGGTCACATAAACAATCAAATAAACAATCGTTCACTGCTACTTGGTTTAGTTAACTTAATCAATTTGAGTAATAACGTTAGAAAGACCCTAGAGAAATACGATTTCATTAATTAATTATAGTGAGTATTTGATTAGCGGGATAAAATCCATATATATCATTATATTTTTTATTCAAATAAAATATACATTTTTTTTGTTATAGTCCGTCACTTATTAAAAACGCTTTCTACAATTTAATTTATAGACAATTATGATATTCCATTTATGAACATATTAGATGTATATGTTAGGACTTATATCTGAGAACTCAAAATGATAAGGCAGCTCATGCATTAGCATGCATGTGTTTCCGTATCTCACTATGTGAGTTTCTTAAGTGGTTGGAGAATGTTATAAGATGTATGCATTAATTTAACATTTTATTACAAAAATATCATATGGTACAGTTTGTTAGGTTGGACAATCGAAGATTTTACAATAACTTTGAGGTAAAAACAAATTGGGATGAATAATTTGAGATAGAACTCGAGTAGAGCATTCGAAGCAGGAAATCAAGAGAGATGAGACATATGTCCAGCTCCCCCACCATTCTCTCTGTCTCTCTTGTTAATTAGGAATATCTGATAAGCATATATATAACTACTAGCATCAACCATGGCCTGGAACAAAACTCTCCCAGGCCACACACGCTTTAAATAATAAAAATTATTGAATTTCTGGAGATCAATTGGTTTGAGCTGTATATATTAGATATCGTTCGGCTATCGCTTTGTACAGGGTAATTAAGCAGTGGTTACACCCAACTGCTAGCTCATGATTTTTAATACCATATATATAATAATTTGATTGTTGAAGGACTTTCATGTATAATAATTGTATGTGCAGATGAGCCTTACAACATGGTCGTCAAAATTACAAACGTTGATGACGAGTGCCACTCGATCATCAGGCGGGAAGCGGTGCTTAACATCCAAGTCAAGAGCATCTGCAACCCTCAACGATTCAACATCACATGCCAGCACTAACAGAAGTCGCCCTTACAACAAGTACGTACCGTACCGTCTACCGATCGATCATCAATTGACTAAGATTGAAATAATATTCATTAATAATGATATATATATATATATATATATGATGCACGTACATACGTATGCATATATGTGTATTTTGTAGGTATGCATTGACGGGGGAATATGCACCGGTATATATAGTGATGGGCTTTGTGACGTTGGCGGCAGGTATAGGGATCCACTCAGTAAAACAACAGCTATTACACTCCCCAGGAGTGAGTCTGAAGAAGACGAGGAGAGGATCGATGTCAGAGGCTGATAACCCGGATCTTGCAACTACTAACGCACAAAACTTTCTCAACAAATCCTTCCTCCGTAAAATTGCTCGCATCCAACAGCAACAAGACAAGAATTAACTATGTATATGCCTGCGGTGATGTGGCAAATGTATTTGAGTAATATAAAACAAATACATATATCTTTTATCTTGATGTGTTGGTTACGTTGTGTTCTTATTAAAAAATAACAAATAAAATTATCTCATATCACTATTAACTAAAGTTAACTCATCATGTTACATTCTCAAATATTTGTAAGAACAAGTGAAGAATAAAATTGTTGTTATTTACTCATGCTTCATGCTATAGATAGTTGTATTAAACCTGATATTTTGGGAAAATAAGATGTTTGTTATCATAAAGGTTGGTAGATCTCTTGATAAATAAAATAATTTTTAATTCCATTTTATGATAAATAAAATAATTTTAATTCCATTTTATAATAAATAAAATAATTTTAATTCCATTTTATTATTTTGTCACCTTAACCAACCACCTATGATGATCGGTTTGCACATTCATCATTATAGACGACCATTTTGGAACACTTTAATGTCAAGAGTTTTGTAATGTGCAAGATCACCTCCCCAAAAAGTCACAAGTAGACGAGAAGTAGCATACACCAAACCAAGTCCACCCAAGCGCACATGACCACAAACCGTCGCATTAACATGAATATGGAAGTTAGGGGCCATTAGGGGAATCGACTGGGGACCAAATGATGGATTATTGTTGCTACTTCGATCTCAAATATCTTCAGGTGTATTTTAATTATCCAAGAATTTTGGATGTTGATATCATATATCGACTTCGACTGATTTTATTTTACTTGTGGTGATTGGAATTAACTATGAACAAGACTATAAGAGGAAAAAGAAGGGCGAGGTAGACAATTTTTTGTAACAAAATGTAGTCAATTTTTTTTGAAATATTGAGATAATATTTTTTACTAGTTAACTTGAAGCCATAAATTTGGTTTTCATCGTCATTATTCACTAACACATTATGCTATCTATACAAACTAAGGAAACAATGAATGGTATGCTATTTTTATAAAGTTTTGAATAGTTCGGGCGATTTAAATAATTTCAAAAATCTTATATACAATCGTTTTTTTTGTGTGATTATATACAATCTTATAATTACACAATACTATGTGCAATCTCAAAGTTATTTATTCGGGAGGAAGAAAATGATAACTGCAGGCGGATGGACCAAGGAGGAAACGATCCACTATCAGACGGGTCATCTTTCTCTGGACACGTCAGAGGAGATTAAGGGAGCCGGTCCAGGACTCTGGAGCGGATATCCCAAAGATTGCAATTGATGGGTCAGCCCATGGAAGGGCAGAGCCGGGCCGCGTGCGGCTTTTCTTTTGCTGATGGGCTTGGTGTTCAGTGTTAGTCGACCACACTACCTAACTACTGACTAGTAACTAGTCAGTCAGCTCGCTCCTCCTCCAATCCTCCCACTCAGTTTCCCTCCGCCGTATCCACACCCCGCTCTTCATTCCTCCAATAGACCTATCCTCGCTGAAATCCGGCGAAATGATACCGCCGGAGCTACAGCCTCGATCCTTCCGTCCTTACATAGCTTCCTCCCTCAGTGCCCCATCTTTGTCCTCCAACGACAATGGATCTCTCTACTCCCCTGATCGTACCGTCTCAGTCATTGCTGGCGCCAGTCCTAATTCTCAATTCCCATCCTCCTCCCCTTCATCCTCAAGATCCCGATTCTCCCCTTCATCCTTCTCTCATAACGCCAGAATAGCCGTCGCTCTGGTCCCTTGCGCCGCCTTCCTCCTAGATCTCGGCGGCGCTCCCGTCGTCGCTACCCTCACCCTCGGTCTCATGCTCTCTTACATCCTCGATTCCCTCAACCTCAAGTCTGGTGCCTTCTTTGGGGTCTGGCTCTCTCTCATCACCTCCCAGGTCGCATTCTTCTTTACCTCATCCCTCATTTCTGCTTTCAATTCTATTCCTCTCGGCCTCCTCGCCTCCTTCCTTTGTGCTCAGGCCGATTTCCTTGTCGGCGTTTGGGCCTCCCTCCAGTTCAAGTGGATCCAGCTCGAGAACCCTAGCATCGTTCTCGCGCTCGAGCGCCTCTTGTTTGCCTGCGTTCCTTTCACTGCTTCCTCCATATTCGCTTGGGCCACTATCTCAGCTGTCGGTATGAACAACGCCTCCTTTTATCTCATGGCCTTTAACTGCGTCTTCTACTGGCTTTTCGCTATTCCCCGCGTTTCTTCCTTTAAGACCAAGCAGGAGATCAAGTATCATGGTGGTCAGGTCCCCGACGACAACTTCATTCTCTGCCCACTGGAGAGCTGTTTCCTTACTCTATACTTGCTATTCTTCCCTCTCTTGTTTCATGCTGCCTCCCATTACGCTGTCATGTTTTCATCTGTTGCTTCCTTCTGTGATTTGCTTCTGCTCTTCTTCATTCCTTTCTTGCTCCTACTCTATGCCTCCACCAAAGACGCACTTCGGTGGGTTACTAAGAGTCCGCGCCAGCTTCATAGCATTCGCGTAGTCAATGGCGCCGTGGCTTTGATCGTGGTCATAATTGCCTTGGAAGTCAGAGTTGTTTTCCATTCATTTGGGCGCTACATTCAGGTCCCACCTCCTTTGAATTATCTCCTTGTGACCACAACAATGCTCGGAGGAGCGGCTGGAGCTGGTGCATATGCCTTGGGCATGGTTTCTGATGCTTTCAGCTCCTTGGTTTTCACTGCTTTGGCTGTTGTTGTCAGCTCTGCTGGAGCACTTGTTGTGGGATTTCCAATTGTGGTATGGTCTCTTCTTCCCAACTTCGCTTTCTGAACAGTGCTGCCGTTTGCTTTCTATACTGACTACTGTACAAAGATAACATTATTTTCATTGTTGATATATTTCATTTCATTTTCTCTTCACAAGCTAGGCCAGTTTTCTCTTACAACGACTTCATCGTGCATAGAAGAAACTAGTTGAAGCTACAGTTTTACAGCTTTGACGTGAACATTGTTAGCGATATGGATACTCCTCTTCTCTTTAGGGTTCTCATATTGTAAGGCGTTAATTATGCCAGAATTTGCTCCATCGTTTGGCCCATACAGGAATTCAACCTACACCGTGTGATAGTTCCCTGTAGAGAAATAGCAAGTATGCTATTGCAATGATGAAACAAACGAAAGAAATACAGTGCTTATGCTTAATTATTTTGCGAAGGATACTGACATCACTAATGTTTCTCAAACTTTGTGGTTTATCCTTGTCAGTTTCGTTAGTTTTATGCAAAAATGCACTCAATTGACCTCTGCAACTATTGATCCTCGGGTTTTCATTCTTTCAGTTCCTTCCATTGCCATCAGTTACTGGCTTTTATCTGGCTCGATTTTTTACAAAGAAGAGCCTGCAGTCATACTTCGCTTTTGTTGTTCTTGGGAGCTTAATGGTATCTTGGTTTGTAATGCATAACTTCTGGGACCTCAATATATGGCTGGCTGGCATGTCTTTAAAATCTTTTTGCAAGCTGATTGTTGCTAATGCTGTGCTTGCCATGGCGGTCCCTGGTTTAGCGCTTCTCCCTCAGAGTCTCAATTTGTTGGCTGAGGTGGGTTTGACCGGCCATGCATTGCTGCTGTGCTACATTGAGAACAGATTTTTCAATTACTCGGGGTTATACTACTACGGATTGGAGGATGATGTGATGTATCCGAGCTATATGGTAATTGTTACGACATTCATAGGATTGGCCTTAGTTAGAAGGTTATCTGTTGACCGCCGAATTGGGTCAAAGGCAGTTTGGGTGTTAACTTGCTTGTACTCATCAAAGTTGGCCATGCTGTTCATATTATCAAAGACAGTTATATGGGTTTCAGCCATACTTCTACTTGCTGTTTCTCCCCCCCTGCTCCTTTACAAGTAACTGCTGCTTCCTCTTACCGCCTTGCTCTATGAATTTATCTTTATATGTATAATTACTAGTATAATTTTTCCTTTATTTATTTTACTATAAATCAATATGGTTCTGCTGAAAATTTTCAGGGACAAGACCAGGACATCCTCTAAGATGAAACCATGGCAAGGCTATGCTCATTCTAGTGTGATTGCTCTATCAGTTTGGTTCTGCCGTGAAACAATTTTTGAAGCCCTTCAATGGTGGCATGGGAAGTCTCCATCAGATGGTTTGATTTTGGGCTTCTGCATTGTGTTGACAGGAGTAGCCTGCATCCCGATTGTTGCTCTGCACTTCTCTCATATCCTGGTCCGTGATCCTTCTCTATTCTTTGGTCCACTCTGTGGTTGTTATGTCTTTTTTAAGATAATTTAATATGTGCTTCTTCTGGTTAAACTCTACCTTTTAATGAAGGTTGAGGTAAAGATGTAAATCTCGGCATGTGAAGTTCTGAATTGAAGGTCTTTCGTGTCAACTTCACTAGTTATAGATGTTTGTCTGCCAATCGCGGTGTCCTGATTAGATAGTGTTGGTCATGTAACTGACAATCTGTTCTCAAATTTTCATGTTTCATTTTGCAGTCTACCAAGAGATGTCTGGTGCTTGTGTTGGCAACTGGTGTGTTGTTTATTTTAATGCAGCCGCCGATTCCAGTGGCATGGACTTATCGTTCTGATATGATTAGGGCAGCCCGCCAATCTTCTGATGACATCTCTATCTATGGCTTTATTGCATCAAAACCTACCTGGCCGTCATGGTTGCTCATTTTGGCAATATTGCTGACATTGGCTGCGGTGACATCTTTTATACCCATTAGGTACATTGTAGAGTTGAGAGCATTTTATTCCATCGTAATGGGAATCACTTTAGGCATATATATATCCGCTGAGTACTTTCTCCAAGCTGCAGTTCTACATGTCCTTATTATTGGCACTATGGTCAGTACCTCTGTCTTTGTGGTTTTCACTCATTTCCCATCGGCTTCAAGCACTAAGCTACTACCATGGGTATTTGCGTTACTTGTAGCCCTTTTCCCTGTAACTTACCTAATGGAGGGTCAGGTAAGAATCAAAAGCTTTCTTGGAGATAGTGTTGTAGGAGACCTGGGAGAGGAAGATAGGAGGCTGACTACTTTACTGGCTGTTGAAGGTTCAAGGACTTCTTTGCTTGGGTTATATGCAGCAATTTTCATGCTAATAGCTTTGGAGATCAAATTTGAACTTGCATCACTTATGCGGGAGAAGTCACTTGAAAGGAGAGGAATTCGACATAGTCAATCTAGTGAAAGCAGTTCTGCTGGTATTGCCCCACGAATGAGGTTCATACAGCAGCGCAGAGTTTCTACTGTGCCAACCTTCACGATAAAAAGGATGGCTGCTGAGGGTGCATGGATGCCTGCAGTAGGTAATGTTGCTACTGTTATGTGCTTTGCGATATGCCTCATCTTGAATGTCAACCTAACTGGGGGATCCAACCAAGCAATATTCTTCCTGGCTCCCATTTTGCTACTTCTCAATCAGGACTCTGACTTTGTTGCTGGTTTTGGAGACAAACAAAGGTATTTCCCTGTTACAGTTGCTATATCGGCTTATTTGGTGCTGACTACCTTATACAGTATCTGGGAAGATGTCTGGCATGGGAATGGTGGATGGAGCATTGAAATTGGTGGTCCTGATTGGTTCTTTGCTGTGAAAAATGTGGCACTTCTCATACTTACATTTCCGAGCCACATCCTTTTTAATCGTTTTGTGTGGAGTTACACAAAACAGGCAGATACAACGCCTCTAATAACCTTGCCGCTTAATCTGCCGTCCGTAATAATAGCGGATGTGATGAAGATTAAGATATTGGGTATTTTGGGAATTATTTATACGATAGCGCAGTCAATAGTTTCTAGACAGCAACATATCTCTGGACTGAAGTATATTTAGACTGAACACAAGGCGTAAGATATCTTGAATTTTCAACTCAGATGTCATAAGTTGAGAGGGTTGATTTGCACTTTTTCCATGGTTTGCTGCACTTATTTGAACTGTTAGTTCCAGATTCCTTTGGATGTGGTAGATAGCTCAACTGGTCTGGCGGCCTTTTTGAGACAAGAAGTTGAAGGGGGCATCTCGGGAAACTAGTTTTTGTAAGTTAGAGTTGTTAGAGAACTTGGGGGCTGAGGCAATTTTTATGTAGACTCACAGAAGAATGGGAGATGGTGCAAACAAAGCTTTAGATGGGGAGCTAAGAGGAAAAGGTGACGATGATGCAAAGTTGGAGATGTTGATCAAATGGAACATGGTCCATTTTTCAGGTGTAGTTGTTTGAGAGCTTTTGTCATGTTGTACATAGTTGGTAAACGGCGGTGACTGGAGCCTATATGCTGTCTTTTGTGTCTCGATCTCCCTGTGTTTGATGAGTATACTCTTATAGTAGAACTATAATGAATGTCACTTTTGGTATTGGTTCTACTAGATTTGACATTTTTGAATCTTTGTCACCATGAAGCGTTAAGTTGTACCCTACCCTTTTTGGTGTCTTCAATAATTAGCCGACTGGATGTTTCTTTTCTCGTTAATTTGCATTTCTGTTTATAGACAACAGTAATTAAACTAACTAGTCTGTGTTCATTCAAATTCGAAAACTTAAACTCTAATTAGTCTGTGTCCAGTCAAATTACAGGCTTGTGTACTACATTCCTTAATATTTTTTTTAACAAACGGATCTGATTGCATTGAATCAAGTAAGGAGGCCGTACTGTCAGTCGCACTAATGCGAAAGAAATATTTATAAACAAAAGACCAAACCCCAGAGAAACACTACAGGCTATACATCCAACCTTCAGGTAACCGGTTATCTCTAGCAAGTTTGGCTATTCTGTCAACCACGACAAGTCTAGACCTGGAACAATTCTGCAGATCGATCCAAGTGCACCTTCCATAATCGGTGATTGCTGCAATGGTAGATGCACAAGTCCAAGGCCAAAGACACTGTGTATCTTGAATTGCAGAAACTAAAACTCCACAATCGGAAAGGATCAGGGTCTGCAGCTGCAAGTTGGAAAGCTGCGAGAAGTGCACCAGCTTCTGCGACAATCGGCTCCTTACACAAAAATCGTCCTGCCCTCTCATCGATAGCAAATCCATTGGAGTTATACATCACCACTCCGTGTCCCGCCTTCTGGATGTCGACTTTCACCGAACCATCACACTGAATATTATAATCATACATTCTCGTAGGGTGGATATTGCTATAATGGGTACTATCGGTAACTCGCAAGGGTGTTCGAAATGGCTCGCCATAGAAAAAACTTGATTTTATGTGGGATAGATAGTGATTACAACCACTTTGGTGTCCCAATGCCAGACCCATCTGTCAGCCAAGTCAGCTGGTCCGATCGGAATCTGCACAACAATCATTCATTCGGCTGTTACCAAGTGACCTGGATCGACAAACCTGGGTTGAAGACGAGTTACCGGAAGAAGTCGCCAGTTCGCAGGATCCAGATTACATGATTCCAAAAGACACTGCTGCTGATAGATCGATTGTGAGTGTTCCGGCGACGAGAAAGTACCATCTCCGTCGACGAAACCGTTTCAGTTGAGTTCCAAACCATTCCATCGATCTCATAATTTGAGCAGGTTAAGGGATTTGGAACTGGAAAGGTTTCAGTTCGCGCCTCTGGAAAAAATTGGGCAAAAAACGCAGAAAACCTTCGAAATGCGGCGAAACGTTTTGGTTTTGCGCACCAAAATCGAATCGTCACGGCGGACTGCTCGGCTAATTCGGAAATCCGCGGACGATAAATAAACGGGGTAAAACGCGAAACGTTTCGTGTTCACTAAACAAAAGTCGAAACGCGATAAATTGACGAGAAAGAGATATTAGCGATATGAATCGTCAGGAGATATATCGCGGTATTGTTACGATATATTGACTTTTTTGTGATACTTTGACTGCGGCAATAATTCCATATAAAATTCATTAATTTTATTTTAAATGGGAGATTATTATTTGTGTGTGGGCGGTGCGGGCCTGGCCCAATATTTTCTCGGCCATGCTATCTTATATTTCTTATTTTAAGAAAAGGCCCAGGAGCGACCACTTGTGGATTACATTACACAAAGTCCATAGTGCAATGAATAATGATCAAAGTCCAGCAACTGGAGCCGTGTAAATAGCCTGGGAGGAGGATACCTAACAGGGCTTTGCTTGACTTGCTGTTTATTCGTACCCATCTTCTCCTTCCCGCCAGGAGACCTGGTTGGCTGCTTTCAAAGTTTCACCCAGGCAGGAGTCTCGGGCGATTTCCATGGAATCCTAGTTCAAACCCATCATCATCCTAGCTCTTTCTCGTTTGTGACTCAAATCCTCACTCAACCGACCTCTCTCCAACTGAAAGTAGTGTCTAGTCTCCTTTTGCTTTTACGATCTTTCAATCTCCTTGTAGTTTTCTTTTACTCCATAATTTTGCTGTTAAATCATCTCAAATCCGTAAATGGAAGACTTAGAGTTTCATTCAGAAATTCCCCCAGTCTCTTGTATTCGCAGTTCTAACTGGTTAGTGGCAAGGGGTTTAGCGACCCCTAACTAGGTGGCCGGCGGCATATTGTAACACTTATTCCGGTGTTCCTTACAAATAGTTATCGTCAAACTCCCTTTGTCTGTTGTATTTTGATTTGTGATTCTCTGTAACACGTCTATTCTATTTTGCATCATGGAATTCCATCATCAGGAGATTGTTGATGGGCAAGAATCCTAATGTCAGATGTGGGTTTCAATCTTGTTGGTGGTGTACGAGGGGCTGTTTCAAAGCGCAGATTTAGCCCAAGACTTAGGGATATCTTGAAGCTGAAGAGACCAGGCAACCGAGGCAAAGTAGCTCCAAGATTCTACGGACAGCTTGGCTACCTTCACAACCAGAGAGTACGGAGAATGAGCAATGCTAATAGAGATGCAAAATGTGTTGATATTGGGAACATAATTGACCTAGAAGACAACAATCAAGTGAAATGGACTGCCTATGATAGTTTTGTTGCTGATACTCTAAAAGAAACAGAAACTACGAGAAGGTCTAATGACTCCTACCTTGATTTTGTTCAGGTGATTGCATCTTATCAGCTTCCTTCTGAAGCACACCTCATGTTTATGTAAAGAACCATACTCAAAGTGCTGCATTAAAGAGTATGATTTTGGTGTCTTGTATGTACCTGTTCACCTTTTTTTGGCAGATACCGATCACAAAGGAAAAACTGTATCCCAAAGTGAAACTTGGCCTTCTACCCGGTAGGTAGTCATGATTGTGCTAGCTTGGACTTACTTTTTTGAGTTATGCATTTATGAAAAAGATGATGAAACTCTCTGCATGATCCTGATTCCATCTTTGAGCTACAGTCCATCCAAATTCAGAAGTTGTGACTCCAACTGCATGCATTCCCTCCTAAACTATGATTCATTATACAATGTTCTTTTCTGCTAGACACTCTTATTATTATGTGAGTTTTACAGTGACATTTGAAAAATTACACTGACTAAGAATAGTGGTTCACCATCATTGTGCAGGCATTGTTACCGGACATAGATTCTTCTCCCCAGCTGAAATGGTGGCGATAGGTTTCGAGCTATGTTGGCTGACTGGAATTGATTACTTAAGAAAGTATTCTAGAAGACTGGTAGTGTATCTTTAATAGTTATTGTCAACGCAATTTTTCATGCTGCATTTTCATAGATAATCATCTCGCGTTTTCTATTTATACATGCTTCTTTATTTGTTCTGCACTATTTTTCTTCTCTGTTTTCTTAAAATGCCTTCTATTAATATATTGCAGTAACATGAGCCTATCATGGTCTGTACGTAGCTTGTAAAGATGCAATGTTTTCAGCTACCTTGTTTTTCTATTATCTCTCAAATGATTCATACATGAAGAGAGTAATTCTCTTCCGGCTTCTCTAGGATCCAAATTACTTGAATTGTTTTCCCTAACTCTTTAATGCTTTTCTTCCCAAATAAATTTAATTTCTTGAAATATGTTCCACAACCATTTTTTTCTGTGCATCATTTTCAGCTTTTGGATTTTTTCTTTTCTTTTGCAGATGCAAAACAATACTACACCTTATTTGGCAGTGGCAGTCGTGCTATCTTGCATATCAAGAGGTGATGTTGACAGTAAACATGAAGTCGTTTATATTCACCAAGATGGCACTAAGTTGTCTTGTAATACGCAGCAAGAGGAAAATAAATACATGTTGGGTGCTAGTTTGGCTTTGAAGGTATGATGAGGCTTCGTCATTTCAAACCATTACTCTTACGGTTTTGTTCTAGCATTCTTATGTTATTTCACATGTTTCCATTTTCTTGCATATCTGAATGATAGTGTGTTCTATAACTGAAATTTTTAATATACGCTTGTCATATGGGAATCAGTTAATTTCAAGTGACATAACTTGACGATAACATCTGCTGAGTAGTTTATAAATTGTTTAATATCCAATGCGCAGTTGTCTTATTGAATTTCTTGGGATCCCAGGGTCATCTGTGTTTTGAGTAAGCGCAATACTTTGTTTTCAGATGGTTTAACACTGGCATATTTCTATTCTACGCTCCTTCAACTTTAGAGTCCTACACCAGAAGGTTAAATTATGTAGCAGATGTTAGAGGTCTGAATTTTCATGCTTTACCCTTATTATTATGCTCGTCTTGCAGAACAACATGCATAAATGCATACCAGTTAGACTCATTGGTGGACACAAATCTTCCGGTAACAATGGTTCGAAAGAGTATACATACTGTGGATTGTACAAGGTTAATATCATCTGGTTGTTATAGATTCCAGAAATTTTTTCTTCACTTTTAAGTATATTATTTTCCTGCTCCCATACTCCTTATCTGGTTTTGTGGTCTTCATACGGATCTGGTACTTTTGGCTCTCTTCAGCTATATCGTCATACGGATTTGGTACCTTGTATTCAACTGTAAACTGTCAAAAGAATATGTCTACTATCGTATGATTTGATATGATGTTGTTGCCTTGTGATTTGTGAATCTCTACTATTCTGTAAGGACGATGCACTATAATACCCTTCTTGTGGAAAAGTAACTCAATGTCTTTTAGCCAGGAGATAGATTTTGTGGAGAAAATAATCTGTTTGGCTTTCGCAGCTAGTTGATATATGTGCCCAATTTATTACTTGTATATGCTGTACACGATGTAATCAGTATCCCTATTTATCTTATGTCAACAAACTTAATTCTCTTTTCAAGATTATGAATCGTTCTTGTGTGGAAAGTAAACATGGACAGTCTGTCTTCACATACCGGTTGAAGAAACTTTTAGGAGAACCCAAGACGAGTGGAGACCAGGTCACCTTTGGTCATTCTACAGTAGTGTTTATTCGGCCAGGTTGTTAATTGCATTACTTGAACCTAGTTGCTGCTCTTGTTGTAGATTCCTAGTGAAAGAGGAAGGCAGTCTACAATTTCTATTAAATTGCCAGGGTACGTTCTGAAATATCATATACTCTCTTTTTGTGTGAAAATGCTTAGTGTTAACGAGATTAAGAATTTATTTTCCCAGCTTGGTGTCTGAAGATATATCTTATGGTGAAGAAGCACTGTCTATTGCTGTTACGAATACAGTTGACTCACCACCTATTGCACCTTCAGGCAAGTTCACTTATCGGTTGAAACTTTATTTGGCAGAGGCTTGTAGAAGGCTTTTACCCTTTTCAGATGATTTTGCTTGTACTGTTTCATACCGCAATTCTAAAGCCCATTCTTCCCATCCCAGTTTCTTTTTCAAATCCCACTCTGTTTATTTCTCTTGCAGTTACCACTTGTGATGATTTATGTGTTATTCATTTATGCTTGTACGATTCACTGTAGATTTCAAGTACTGCAAGTCCATTCAAGTTGCAACTGGTGTAATCATTCCTCCATCTGCCTCTGGATGCAAATGCAATGGAAGTTGTACAAATCCAAAGACTTGCTCTTGTGCTCAACTTAATGGTTTTGACTTCCCGTACGCAAATCAAGACGGTGGCAGGTTAGATTTGAATTGTTGGTTTTAACTTTGTCAACTGCTTTAAGAGGATGTTGTGCTCTAATGTTGAACCCCAACTTCAAACTGAATGTTGTGCATCACCCATGGGCCATGAATAAGAGACGGTCATATTGTATCATTACTTTATGAGATTTCATTTGTGGACCATTATGAAAATTGACAAGGTGATCGATCACCTTGCCTAGTGTCTTTACTCATTTAAACTAAGCTCAGTGGCACCATTTACAGGCATATTTTCTCGTGTAATAGCTACAGCATGAGTTGAAGAATAATTTCGCCAATTCTAATAATATTCCAACTCTTTCTTTTCGTTTACACCTCACCATCATGTCTAAAGAAGAACAGAGTAAACCTTTGTGTTTATTCTTTTTATGATGTTCGTTAACCTTTGGATTAGCTGAGTTTGTGCTCGAATTCTCGTATGTTAGTCAGTATGTCTTCTCATGAAAACACTGCGCAGATTGATTGAAGCGAAAGACATAGTATATGAATGCGGCCCAGGATGTAGCTGTGGGTCTAAATGCACTAATCGTGTATCTCAGCGAGGGTTAAAATACCAACTTGAGGTATGAAGTCTACTGCGCTTGATTTGTGGACTAAACTCTTTTCCACATATGTTCCCATTATATGACTTGTACTTTACCAGATATATCGCACAAATAGAAAAGGGTGGGCTGTTAGGTCCTGGGACCCCATACCTGCTGGTGCTCCAGTTTGTGAATATACTGGACTTCTCGGGAGGAGTGCAGAATTGGATAGCGTCTGCGACAATGACTACATATTTGACATTGATTGCTTGCACACCATGCACGGGATAGGGGGAAGAGAGGTAGTGTACTTGTCATTTCTGATGTTCTACGTTAGAGAGCGTCATGTTTCCTCGTGAGTAGTTGATTAGGTGTCATTCTTAATTTCTGACCAAAGCAGATTCAAATCATAGGTTTAATACTTTGCGGAAGCGAGAAGTCGGTGTATCTGTAACAAGTTCTACTCCAGGAAAAGTAGATGCAACATCATTTCCAGAAAGCGAGTCTGAGTTTTGTATAGATGCAGGTTCCTGCGGTAATGTTGCTAGATTCATCAATCACAGCTGTGAGCCTAACCTATTTGTTCAATGCATTTTGAGCTCACACCATGATCTCAGACTGGCTCGGATAGTGTTGTTTGCAGCAGAAGATATTCCTCCCATGGATGTAAGTTGGGATAGTTTGTGGTTGAACAAAGTTTGCTTGTTTCGTGTGTTAAAATGTGGAATATCTGAAACAGGAACTTACATATGACTATGTTTACGAGCTGGGCAGTGTAATTGATGGAGATGGTAATGTAAAGGAGCTGGAATGCCATTGTGGAACAAGCGAATGTCGGGGCCGTTTATACTGAGGGCGAGCACATCACATCTTGTCACCGCAGTAGCTATTAGCTAGCCACAGCTCTTTTATTTCTCTGGTTTATTAATCAAGTAGAGTAGATATCTGGAAAATGTACAAGATTTCACACCCTTCTTTTTTCTTTTGTTCCGATCATCAATAAGTTGTCACCAGCCGGACCAGGGTGGAAAAAGGCATGTAGTACTACTGACTGTGTTTATTGGTTTGTACACAAGTTCATAAAAAGCAGGGAAGCAGCAAAACATCTCCACCATTCTTTATTGCTTGTTTATTGTGTTAATTTTTTAGTTATTAAAAAAACAGTGTTGCCGTTTTTGCACTTTAGTAGCTTTATTATTATTATTATTATTAAAAAAAACTTGTTCAAATGAGGTGTCTCTGTCTATCTTTTCTTTCTATTGGTCCCCGCCTCACTACTTTTTATATAATTTAATAATGGGTATTTAGATAAGTAATTTAAAATAAAAAATATTTAAAATAAAAGAGATTTGGTTAAAATAATATGTTTGGATGGATGAATTGGGGATGATTTTGAGTATAATTATTATAAAAAAAATTAAATTAAAAAGTACAAGAATAAAATTATTAAAATATCCTTTATGATATAATCATTTGTAAATTATAAATAATTACAAAAGTAATTTAAAATAAATATCAATATCTATCAGAACGCCATCAAACCAAAATTATGCACCAAATAAAATGTCTTGTAAAATCATGTTAGATTAATTGGCAGCAGGCATATAAATAAATCAAAATTATTTAAAATTTTGAGATAATCCATGTGACAATCTAGTTGAAGTAGAGTGGAAAAAAACTAAATAAGTAGGTCATTTTAAAATATGATGTTTTATAATATAATCAAGTGATATGTAATTTTGATAAAAGTAAAATGTAATTTTGGATAGAATTTTCAAATCGCTATTCTCTTTTCTCAAATTTCTATTTTTTTCGAAATTTTCTCCAAGCCTACAATGAGATTTCAAATCACCTAAAATTTCTTACGATTTAAGCATCCAAATGAGTGATTTAGGACCAAATCACCCAAATCATTTGTCCAAATCACCCAAATCACTTGTCCAAATCACCAATCCAAATGACCTATAAATCTTTCAATTTTTACGAACAAAATATGTAAAGAGTTTTATCACATATGAATTAAATTTTGGATTGGTGGCAGATGACTCAATCATGTTGATTAGCATTTAAACAATTTAGATTTTAATCTATCGCATTTATAAAAGAATTACATTTATATCTTTTAATTATTTATTGAACGAAAATTAAATTATTCAAATGTCTCGATATTAAAACGGTAAAACAAGTTAATAAAAGTATGAAATCAATTAAGGTATGTTTCTTTAAATTCATTCACTCTGCCATTCAAATCGAATTCTCATTTTATATTGAAAACCCCTTAAAACACAACATCCCACGCGCCTCCGCGCGGTAAAATAACAGTAGGTGATGCTATCGTCCGTCCATCCAGTAGCTCCATCCTCTCCATTCCTACGCTCAGTCACACTGTGAAGCAAACCGCCGCACACAGTGTCCGTCCTCCGCTGCGCTTTTCCATTCTTTTATCCCACCACCACACTCAGTGAGCCAATAAACCGCAAAGTATCCAGTACAATCCCCTTGCGTCAAACAGATAACCGCCGACCAAGGACGACCTCTTTTCCCCTCTATCTTCTCTCTACCCTTTCGCAACTGTTGACTCAGTGAACTAATAATTCCCTCCAGATTTCTAGGGTTTGTCGTCTCCTTGCCTTTACCAGCTCGAAATCAAACACAGGAACTTAACGCTACACTGATCCTTCCTTGCCGTCTCAAGGCGGATCGAAAAACGAAAAAAAAATAAGGGAATGAAACCCGAGAACATAACCCCTGGTTCTCCTGCTGTTTTTGTTGCCGTTCTCATCATACTGTGTTAAGCACGCATTACTGAAAACTCCCTCTGGAGATCCACCAATTACTGCTGTTGTGCTGCTGCTTAGTTAACCAACCATCCAACATCTAGATCACTATCTGGCCTCAATCATGCATTTCACCAAGCTCGACGACTCCCCTATGTTCCGAAAGCAGGTTTGTCTGTCCGTCTTCCCCTCCTTTGAAATTCAAGGTTCTGAACCCTCGCCGACCTTGAATTCAGACTTCAATTGTATGTGCCTACTTACTTTCTCTAATTTTCGCCTATGTCGATCTAATAGCTTATTTGATTGTGTTTAACCATTCCGCCACCCTTTGTCTTTTCTATTTGTTCTTTCCTCCCTTGGCAACTATCCTGAATTAATTGACATAACGTTAGAAGAACAACAACTGCTAAGAAGTAAGAGCTCTACTAATAATTTTAATTGTTATTGACATTTAGCTACTTGTTCACCACCTAACGCGTTCGGAATTCGCCTTTCTGTTGTCTCCCTTGAATTTTTATGCCAACAATTATGGGCAAGCTTCATCGGTTAAAGAGGTTCTTGGGGTTATCAATGCTTTGGCCAAAATTTTGTATGGCTGCTCTCTCTGTCTAATACTAGACCAATACTCATTCTCCATGACCTCGTAGACTTTGATATTACTATGGTGGCTCAGTTGCCTGCTTCTTACTCCCGTTCTCACTCATCCTGCCTACCCGTTTTCCTAGTTGTTCTTTTCAACACGTTTCTTGACTTCAACCAACAGTTTAATTCTCTTCTCGTCATTTCCTTGATGATGCAGATTTTATCCTTGGAGGACAGCGCTGAATCATTGAGGGAAAGATCCTTAAAGTTCTACAAAGGATGTCGAAAATACACGTATGTCCCATTGGCCCTTGCCGCTCTGATTTCCGTTACGAGTTTTATTGATTTCGTCTGCACTTCAACAAGCTGACTCAACCCAGACTTCAGCTTCTGGGTTATCATTTGTCTCAAAACTATTTATTATATTGAATAGAGTTGTCGAGCACTTTATCTTTTGGTCATAGATAAGAGTATTGCACTGATACAAGTGATTCCATTTCTCATGCTTTTGAGCTTCTCTTGTTGACCCTGATATTCAACCAGGTAGTGCAGTTTTGTTTGTAACAGCTTAGGAATAACATTGTCAGAGATGCTTCAACTATGTCCATTTTGATATTACTTGCTATAGATGCTGGCCTTATGTTTCTTCATCTTTACTTATCGTTCATACCCTCCCTTTTCTCTCCCTCTCTTGTTCTGTTTTTTACTTTATTTTAATGTTTGTAAGCAAAATGAATTTCTCATGCTGGCAGTGAAGGACTTGGGGAGGGATATGATGGCGACATTGCTTTTGCTAGTGCACTGGAATCTTTTGGGGGAGGACACAATGATCCCATCAGTGTGGCTTTTGGAGGTAATCTGAGTTGACTATATTACACTTTATTGCTAGAAGTCCTAGGGTTTAATTTGTACGCCATTGGTATTTTGGTGAACAGTGCAAACTGTATTCAATTTCTTAATGATGCCTGATGGTCTTGGTTACTCTTACGTTCAAATAATGTACTGTGAACTCTTTGTTGTTATCAGATCACAACTTTTGTTGTTTTGAATTGTTGTTGTTATGTCTGTAATGTGTCATGGAGTGTTTCTTGGTCATTCCTGGATCTTTGATTCCACATGCAGGCCCCGTTATGACGAAGTTTACTATAGCATTGAGAGAAATTGGCACTTACAAAGAAGTTCTTAGGTCCCAGGTAAAAATTCAAGGTTACGCTCTTCACCTTTGTGAGCCAGCATATTATTTTGGAATCTGTAACTCCTATTAGGCTATGAATTAATTTTTCTTTGTGATTCTGGCGCTAGCTTAATCATTATTCTTATGTTTGTGTGATAAGAAGTTATAAAAAAGATGAAGGGAAGGTTGATCTGAATACTCTGATTGGAGTGTGAATCTTTAGTGTTGTTGCCGTTGTGTGACCAGTTATCATCCAAATTAAGCTTCTTCCCTTCTGGCTTGCTTCACAGGTGGAGCACATGCTAAATGGCAGGCTACTGCAGTTCGTGAATGTTGATTTACATGAAGTGAAGGTGCAAAAATCTGAAAAACTGTCAAGCGAGTTGGTGCATGCTTAGAAAATTTTTTAGGATTTAACATCATATAGGATGTCGTTTCTTGTATCTATATGTAGCATTTCTCACTGCATCATCTTTGTATAGTGCTTATTGTGTTACCTTTGTCTTTTTGCAGGAAGCGAGGAAGTGTTTTGATAAGGCCAGCCTTATCTACGATCAGGTGCGCCTTTTCTGTTAGATTCGTCTCGACTTTGCAGTTGCTATTAGCCCGGTGTGTGCATTTTACCTGGATTGAATAATAAAATAGCCATAATGAGGGAATATGATCATCACCAGTTGTGTAGAATGGATTTTTACCCTTCTGTAAGAACTTTAAATCACAAGCTACAAAAATATTATCACTTTCATGCTGCTGAAGGCAAATCTGGTTGTGATGAAGTATTAATGGTACCTTTCTGGGTCTTTTGGTCTATGGGGGGTTTTAAGCAACAGCATGTGCATTTGTACAACTGCTTTCTCTTTATGAACTGTTACACTTTTGAGGTGCACTTAGAACTGGGTGGGACCGGATTGAATTTGTAGCTGATTTCTTGTAAATGTTTTCCATAAGTATGTACCTTCAATATTTGTACAAGGTTGTGAATTCCCAGTTTCTTTTGGATATGATTATGCTGTCATTTATGTCACACTGAAGGCACGTGAGAAGTTTCTAGCACTAAGAAAAGGCACGAAGACTGATGTAGCCAGTGTCTTGGAGGAGGTATGGTGTATCATCTGTTTGTCCCTTTTTTCCAATAGTTGCATATAGTGCTGAACCAACATCTTTCTATCATTACGCTAACAAGTGTTACTATGTGCTAGGAGCTCCATAATGCTAGGTCCGGTTTCGAGCAAACCCGCTTTAATCTAGTAAGTAAAGTGTAGCAAATCAGCTGGTGTGTCTTTTATTATCACTTGAATTAATGTGTTCTATTTAACCCCTACATCAGTTTTACCACATGGCTGCTTAATTGATCCTCCTTTCTCTAGATAACGACCCTTTCCAATATTGAAGCAAAAAAGAGATTTGAGTTTCTGGAAGCTGTTAGTGGCACAATGGATGCACATCTTCGCTACTTCAAACAAGTATATAGAATTTTATGTTGTGACTTCTAGTGATTTTTGTCTTATAAATGTCAATTAGTAACCATTTTATGTGTAGGGGTATGAATTACTGCACCAAATGGAGCCATATATAAACCAGGTTTGTCATCCTGCCTTTCGTTCCAATTTCCAGTGAAGTTGTTCGGCATGTGCACTTTCCATGGACTGTTACTGGCCAGGGAAAATGTTAATTTGCTCAATCCTCTGTTATTTGAGAGTTAGACTGGAAGGTGTATAAAGAGTGTAACAATAGTGAAGTGGTGTCTGTCGTTGCTTGGTGAAAGTAATCAATATGGATTAACTGGGATGAAAGCACAAGCTCCGCTGTCTTGTTATTTTAGATATTGAATGTGTAAATAGGACTTGAATGCTAAGGAAGATGAAATTTGGCTTGTTTCTAGCATGTGCAGATGAGCGGGAACTTCCAGAATTATGCTTTTGAAAACCTTGAATAGTGAGACAGATTAATTGTTGCTGTTACAGGCTACATAGTACATTGTGTCTGTTGGGGATGTACTAGCATCCAATACAGCTGTTGATCTAGCAAAATTTATTGCTTTGATTGATAGAAAACTAGAAAACTAATATAACCATGGAACATCTGAATGTGGGTTAGCGTCTCATTTAGTACTTATATATAATTCTATAGTGGCTACTCTCCAATCTAACTATTGTGGTTACAGGCTCTTCTATTAGAGCAACCAGAAATTTCACCTCTTATAACTTTCAGGTTTTGACTTATGCTCAACAATCAAGAGAGAGGTCCAATTATGAGCAAGCTTCCTTGAATGAAAAGATGCAAGAATACAAGAGACAGGTGGATCGTGATAGTAGACTGTCCTCTAATGGCTCCAATGGATCCCCCAATGGTGATGGTATACATGCCATTGGTAGAAGTTCACATAAAATGATAGAGGCAATTATGCAATCTGCTTCAAGGGGAAAGGTATTGGATCTCGTACCTTTCTTGGTTCGGTTGTTTTTTTTACCTTGTTTTGATGTCTGATTCCAAATTTCAGGTACAAACCATCCGGCAAGGTTATTTATCAAAACGTTCGTCAAACTTGAGAGGAGACTGGAAAAGAAGATTTTTCGTTCTTGATAGCCGAGGCATGTTGTATTACTATCGCAAACAGTGTGTCAAACCTTCTGTGAGTAATTTATTAAGGGGTGAAGATATACTGAAACATCTCTACCGAGTTATCTTGAAGACTGATGCAGAATTTCATCCTTAACATCGATATGCATTGCAGAGTTCTCGAAGTCAGCTTAATGGTCAGAGAAACAGCTCAGAGCTTGGATCTGGATTATTGAGCCGTTGGCTTTCTTCTAACCATCAAGGAGGAGTTCATGATGAAAAATCGGTTGCTCATCATACTGTTAACCTTCTTACATCGACAATCAAAGTTGACGCGGATCAGTCAGATCTACGATTTTGCTTCAGGATCATATCACCAACGAAGAACTACACTTTGCAGGTATGGATGATGAAGCTTCAATTTGATACTAGAGTACCATACTATGCTTCAATTAGATGATGAAATGATCTTTGACACAAGTGTATGCCTGAATGTAATTGTAGTGAGAGAAATGGTTTGTCTTAAATAATGGATTCCTGATATAATTTTTGTCAGTGCAGGCAGAGAGTACACTGGATCAAATGGATTGGATTGAGAAGATAACTGGAGTCATTTCGTCGCTGCTGAGCTCGCAAGCTCCTGATCAGGTAATGATATGCGACGTTTCCTGATCAAAATATTGACTATTGTATTTGTAAGGTGACTCTAATCCAGTTGCTTTCCAGTGTTTTCCTGCTAGTCCAATTGGAAGTGGTCATCATCGCTCAGCAAGTGATAGCAGTTCATATGAAAGTACCGATTTTGACCACCCTGTGGTCGATGAATATTCATGTGAGAGAAGCCATTCTGGTGCTCAGTTTGAACGACATCTGAGAAGTTCACAGCAGCCAATTGATTTGTTGCGAAGGGTCTGTGGAAACGAGAGATGTGCTGATTGTGGTGCGCCTGAACCAGATTGGGCTTCCCTAAATCTTGGAATCCTTGTGTGTATCGAGTGTTCAGGTGTTCATCGAAACCTTGGTGTACACATATCTAAGGTATGTTATTTTATTTTCACCACTTAGCAGTTTCTAGTTTTTCGATATAAAGGTACATTGTTTCACTGTAAGTAACAATCTATACATGGAAAGAACAATCAGTCGAATGCCAACATCGACTCAAGGGTTAAAAATATTCACAAACTGACAAAGGGAAGATATATATATACACTTAGCCACTCAGGTCTAGAGAGACCTTCCTTTGTTAGTAGTTAGGACTCTACAGTAGTCGGCATATCTAACAATCTCATTTATCAAGTTAAATACAGTAATTGACTACAATAGGAAACTAAATGGAAGACATTCTCAACCGTGTTCTATCTTTTCCCCTTATTCTTAACCCCAAATATTTTTGTTTGGACTTTTTGTAGGTAAGGTCTCTTACACTTGATGTTAAAGTGTGGGAACCTTCTGTTATAAGTTTGTTTCAATCTCTGGGAAATGCGTTTTCAAACTCAGTTTGGGAGGAGTTACTGCAATCAAGAGGTTGCTTCCAGGCTGATGTCATATCTTCAGGGTATTGTTCATATCTGATTACGTCATCAAAATAATATTTATATCTGATAATAGTTGAGTGATCTTAACTTGTTGCCTGTGTTTTTGGAGAGTTTCCTTACATGATTGTATTTTCTGATGGCGAAGCTCATACAAATCTGCTAAACCGCAACTGTTTTTCCTTGGGAAGCCCAATCCTGCTGATTCTATATCCGTGAAGGAGAAGTTTATCCATGCCAAGGTATTCCATCCAAGCTTTACTCAAACTTATAGCATGGATTCACTACCGTGATCTGTTCAAATCTACATGTCGATGGATCTTGAAATTCCAGGACTGATGGGTTGCATTTGATTTTAGTATGCGGAAAAGCTTTTTATTCGGAAACCAAGGGAGAACCAGTGTTCTCAATCAGTGGCTCAACAGATGTGGGAAAGTGTCCGTGCCAACGACAAGAAGGGTTTATATCGTCTTATTGTTAATCATGAAGTTGATGTGAATATCATCTATGACTTGGCAACGGTTAGCTCTTCCCTAACACTTGCTAAAGCGATGCTATTACAAGAGCAAACGGGTGCAAGGAATTCAATGGATAGGTCCTCCGGTGATCAAGATGGTTGCACTCTGTTTCATCTGGCTTGCGAAACTGCTGACATTGGGATGCTTGAACTTCTCCTACAATATGGGGCGGATGTAAATTCAAGGGATTCAAAAGGTCAGACACCGCTCCATTGTTGTACTATGAGAGGGAGAGCTTCTTTCTCAAAACTACTCCTGTCGAGGTAACTGGACCCAATATTCCTGGAAATAAAGTTGTGAAACAACATGCATCTTGACTGCGTAACTGAAAAAAGAATACTGAATAATTTTTTGCAGGGGGGCGAATCGTGGGGCCGTCAATGGGGAAGGAAAAACTCCTCTGGAGGTGGGAGTGGAGTGCAATGTAGTTGAGAATGAGATATTAGGGATATTACCCGACTCAAATGGATGATTGATTTGGGTGTTATTCATTAATTCATGTACAGTATAGTCATTATGTAAGCTGCAGAGAGAAGAAGGGGAACCCTGTAGTGTGTTTGTGGTGAGGTTACTCGTGTTTCCTCTTTCATCTTCGTTGATTTCTTTTTTCTTTTCCCTGGTTGGTTTGGAACTTTAATCAAGTAGACAGGGGTTGCTGATAGAGCTCGGCTGGTAGCTGGGGCCTGGGAGTGAGCTGCCCATTGTGTAATTTTATGGGTGTATTGTTATTATTGTTTGTTATTAGTGGAGTTTGTGTTGTTGTAGCTTTCTGTTAGTAGTAGAATGCCACGTGCTTATTTTACTATTGGTTTTCTTTGTGTTTCTGGTTTGTCATTAAATGTTTAGATAAAGTGCTATGCTGTGGATGACGGAATCGGATGGCGCCAAAGGGAAAGGCACATGCCCTCCTTCTCTCCTCTGTAACCATTGCTGATTCCTTCGCTGTGACAGCAACCGACACTTACCACATTTACAGCTGAGTCATCTCTCTCTCTCTCTTTCTCTCTTCTGGTTCTTCTGAAGAAGAACATAAAGCTCCTCCCCTCCACCTTCTACAGCTTCAGGTTTGGCTCCTTTCTTCTTCCTTTTTAATGGTTGGTTTCATATTTCAATCTCTGCTTCCAATCTCTCTTTTGACATAGGCAATTGATGGAAGAAGGAAATTCCTCTGGTGGTCGTCCATCCTCCGGATATGGGAAGCCTCCTTGGATTTTCAAAGGCAGGCATGTATTCTTTATTAACTTTTGCGTCGACTCCACTTCTTCTCATACTTCTCTACTTTCCTTCCTTTTCTCTTTCATTTGTCGTTTGAACCAACGATTTTATCCCAATTTCAGTGCCTTATACCAGCTTCATCTTGTTAAGGCGGACATCGCTCGAGCATTTGTACCGAAGAACTTGAGACTAGTTGAAGCTTTTGGGTAAAACTGTATCTCTCAATAATCTCCATCCGCTTCAAGCTTGCTATTTGCTAAGCTAATTGTGTGGATTTCTCGACGTCTTAACTCAAGCTTTTCTCGCTCCCGCTTTACAGATACACTTTGGGTGGGTTCTTCCTCGCAAACTATGAAGATAGCCCTGCTGGGTCTTTCGATGAGGTTCTTCTTTCTCGTTATCTTTCCCACTTGCCCTTATCTTAAATATAAATTGGATATAGAGAGGTCAACATTAGGAAAACAAAAGTTTAGTCCATCCAATCTTTTGAATAAGGAAAACACCCAGTAACAGTAGCCGGTTGCTTTCTCCGCAGCTGGTTGTGATCGCGGGAATCGTGTGGAACCCACCATCATCTTGCGCGTGTGTAGTACTGGCTACCCAATTACTTTCTTTCTTTCTCTTGTTGCTTTCTATAAATATATTTTCATTACCTAGCATTTACCTTGGAAACGTTCTGGCCCGACTCTGTATTTTAATTTTGAAGTCACGTGTATCAACAGATGGGCGGCCAGGGTCCTTGTTAGCAGTGAAGATGCATGTCATCATGGACGAAAGGTGGGTGGCCCATTGAGCAAAATCTGAACTATGTTGTTTTAGCTTTTTACGCCCGTTTCGTTTCAGCCTTTTGTAAGACTGGAACAACCGATGAAGTGAATTGGGGGAGGTAGGGACTTATCATGCTTCTGACCCATACCTGCTTCAATTCTATTCTCAATTGCAGGAAGTGGGTCTTCCAAGTCACGTTGCCAAGTTCTCAAAGGTAGTATTATGTCTGTATACTCCAATTAGAGAGGTGGTAAAGCTTGCACTGTATTGAAAAGCTTGGTCTCTTTTTTATCTCTTTTTTTTCGCATGCCTTCCTAACTGGCAGTTATTGTGATGCTGAAACAGAGGACAATGGCAGTTCCAGTGAACCAAAAGAGTAGAGACAGTAGTTTCCTAAACTTGATTGGCTTAGGTGCATCAGTTTCTATGCCAACAGATTGCTCGGATGTTCAAGTCACTGAAGTGATAGGTCATTCCAGAACTAATATTTGTAATATGAACCTCGCCACTCTTGGTGAGTTCATCTCTATATAAAGCTAGTTATCTTCAAAGCTCAATGACCTTAGTTCCTATAATATTGGATGTTGACTAAGCATGTTTATTGCAGTTCCAGGGATGAAGCTGGGCCAGTGGACAAGGCCAACGATGAGATTATCCTTACCAAGTTTCAGGTACGGAAAAAAACTTAGAAGAGAGGCTGACTGTTGATAATTTTTTGGGCTGGGTCAAATTCTGATTATGCTGATGGATAAAATGCAGCGGCCGAACGGAGTACAATCCAGACCTTTTGAAGTATAGTTGCGACCTTAAATGCAAGTATGTTTTGTTCTGATTTGATGAAGCTTCAACAAACTAGCTGGAGTTGTTTTGAATAGAGAAAAAGTGCTGAATAAACTGAAATACGTTGTGGGCAGGATAAGGGCAGTGCAGCCAGCTATAGCATCATCCATAAGAAAGCAAGATTTGGAAGAAGCCGAAGACTCTGGTACCACAGCAAATAAGAAGGCCAATCTAACTCTATCCATTCTATTATCAAAGCCCCTTCTAGCTTTGGAATTCAGCTCACTGGAAATGAAAGTTGGGGCCCCTATAGTTGTCTCCGACTTATCTAATAAAAATAACTCTTGTGGAACGTCGTTAGGAGTTGCTTGAATGTACTGCTGGTATAGGTGACCAAGCAGTAGAGCTGGATTAGTTGGGTTAGGAGTTGCATCCCTGTGGTTTCGATGAACGAAAGTGCTATTCATAAACAAAGATTTGAGGAATTTATTAGTAATTTATTCATTCAGTTGATTCGTTTAAGGTCTCAGTAAGAAAAGAATCTCATTGGCTGCATCCTTGGGGTGTTTGGGCTTGACGACGCCGGGGTGTATGATCAGCTGTCGGCCGTTGGTGACGGCGAAGGCTGCTGAGACGGTGTTGTCGTTTGTGAGGATTTGATTGGTTGGTGGAAGGGTAGTAGTAGTTTGGTGAGACTGCGGTTCAGTTGGATCGCCATGATCCTCTCTTATACGGAAAGTCTGAGCTCCAGTCTCTGTACGTCACTCCTTCGTTCTTTAAACGGCAGAAGTGGGAAAAAAGAAAAAAAACGTCGAAACACCACGAGGTGTGCCGAAACGTATCGATTCATCGGAACCAAAATCGAAACGGCTCAATTGGGAAATTCTCGGAAAACAAAAAACCACCCCAAAACGCAAAACGTTTCGTATTTCTCTAACCACAACCGAAACGCGATAAATTGACAATAAAGTGGAATTGACGATATGACTAGGGAGGCGATAAATTGCCATAATATCGTGATATATTGACTTTTCTTGCGAAATTTTGACCATGGTTGAATTCTTGATTTAAAAAAGGGAATAAAAAAAAATCGGCTATGCAACGAAAAAAGGGAATAGAATGTGATCGTTCATCACACTCTTGTTTCAAAGTGTGCTACTATTCCTTTTTATTGTCTATAATTCGCATAGCAATTCAAGTAATGGCAGCAACCTTCTATTTGATAAGGCTAGAATTTGTATCAATTATCTATTCTTATATGCATGTTTTTTGAGTGATTATTAGTTTGTTCGAGCTTCATTCTCGTGTGATTTTGTGTTTTGGCATTATGTGCCTAGACCCGTTCATTTGGACCGTTTCGGTTCATTTGATGTGTTTCTTTGTAGTATTTGTTGTCCGCATGTACTCAAGAGATAAGTGGTCTTGTTATAAAGCTATGAACGTAAAGTAGAGCACGATTGGAGCTCGAACGGAAGATTGAGAAATGAAATGGAGGAGCTGAGGGGTTGCACGTCGTGTACATATGCACGGCGTGCACCGCTAGGATGCTTCCAAATCTCGACCCTAAAACAGGGGAACGACGTGCACACCTGCACGCCGTTCTCCCCATTCAAATACGTGAAATTTTGGAAAAAACAGGAGGTGCACGGTGTGCACCTCCCACTTTCAGTAGCTTCCTATAAAAGGGTAGATTTGAGGAAAGAGGGGATCATTCCCCAACTTCGATTTTTCTCAATTTTTCCCGAGTTTCCTCTGCAAAAACCAACATAAATTATCCCATAGAAGGCCAATTGAAGATCCATAGGAGTTCCTATCAAGGATTGAAGTTAAGATTGAAGATAGAAGACCAAAAGCAACGATTGAAAGAAGAACAAGCCGTTTTCTCTTCATCAAGATGATGGTTAGGGTTTCTTTTGATTTGTTTTCTTCTAGCATCATGAGTAGCTAAATCTTTGGAGATTCTTGGTTGAGATGTAAGAATTGAGCCATGATACCTGTTTTGAATGTTTAAGAACGACGATTTTGGATGTTTGGATTGTAATGAAAGATTGCCTCGTTTGATTGGTTTTCAACCTAATTCTTGTTACGGCTAGAATTAGGTCAAATTTATGGAATCCTTTGTTCATGATAGACTTAGGAACTCATAAGATTGTCGATCGAGGATAGAATGGAGTTATCAGTGGGGTAAACCGATAACCTAATTCTACCTTTTGTGTTTCTTCCAGTTTTAACATTAATCATCTTGTAATTGGCGGGCGCTCTGGTTTGCACCCAATGTACCAAGTTGGGTGTAGTTATCAGTAGTTTAGTCATTGATGGACCAAGTTAACGCTATTTCCAATTATTAGTGATTTCTTTTAATTCCGGAACAATACCTTATCACTTTGTAGAACTTCTTAGTGTTTTTTACCAGCTAGGCTGATTAAAGTTATTTCTACCTTAGTTGGGAAGCTAGTAGTGATAATCCGTGTGTATGATGAGTGATAGGAGGAATCGTTTTATTCAATTCAAATCCATATTAGTTCGTTTTGAATGCATTTAAGAAGTTGAGTTTGATGACTTATCTCTTCCAAAAATTCGAATTCTCCATTTGAATCAACCACTAATTTGTTAGTTTAATTTAATCATTAGAGTAATTGAAATAAAAAACCAATTATTTAAGTCTAAACCGTGTTGACGAATTCGAGTAGAGGCATAACGAGAGGAACCTTCAGACACAAACGCACTTGTGTTGTTGGAATAACTTCACAGTTATTTCGGCGATCACTATTCCAACGACCATGTGAGTTACAGCGAATCGGCGATGCATTAGCATCTGTAATTTGAACTGTGGCGGCATCTTACATGTAGGGAAGAGTCATATATTTACTGTAAAATTGTTGCACTCGCCACTAATACTGCACCTCGTGACGTATAATAATCATGGTACAGTCTATTATCACTCACCACTAATACTAACGAGCATGCATACATACTGGGCGGAGATGTGACATTTTAAAGAGCCAATTCTTTCACCGACTCATTATTGCCTCTCCTTTCTTCTGAATTCTCTCTCCTTCAACAAGGAAAGATAACCGTGTCCATGACTGGTTATTCCTCTAATCCTCTCCGTGATGCTTCCCACAGCCGATGCTCTAACCCCAACTTCCTCAGCTCCATTAGACCTTGTTCCACTGCACCCACTCTCAACCCCCATTCGTTATAATTTCACATCCCTCAGACAAAAAACATTAAGCAAAATACCAGATTTCACACATAATTATTACCATCAACAGAATCATGCGAACTGGGTGAGTGCCTGCTACGGTTGATCCAAAACCGAAGTCGCTCTGTTGCGATTTCCTCCTCCACACCATTTGCTTTAGCTCTTCCCCAGAAGTACGTTAGCCAAGCCTACGTAACCCAAGCATTATTGCAGCAGCTCATTATCACTTTTATACTCCAAGTGTAACCCTCCCCCAACATATTCCACTTTGCTATCAGCTAGCTATCATTTAGCACAGGAATGGTGTACATACCTCCTTGAATAGGACATCTTCACACTCCTCCGGACTAAGTTCTGCAACATCAATAAAGAGGTGGATAGTAAGTAACTAAGCTGACTATTCCGTCTGTCTTTTCACCATAAGTCAACAAAGACGAACAATTTTTGCTGAAATTTATGCTTACCGAATGCCTCCCTGTATTTTGGATCACCGGGTGATTTGAGCTCTGAATGCAGCAATTCATGGCATAATGGAAGCTGTGAGTCAGTACTGTGCTTGATCTACACAGACAAGATGAGAAAATAGAAACACATACCTGAGATTGACTGCCGGGCAGAGTTTGCACTCCGCTGCTGTGCCAGTGCAAGAACAATAGCTTCATCGACCTTACAATTTGAAAAACATATACGATTCACGAATTTTACAACCCTGAACCATATTATACAAGTAATTAAGGGGTAAACGTTTTTATTGACTACAAACCTTGAGGGAAGCAAGCTCTTTCAAGCCCATTTCTACCGACAGCATGCTCTCGATATTCCCTTCACTAGTTAGATCGTTCAAATCCTGTGCAAGTTTGTTTCTCCTCTCCTTGCCACCAGCATCACCTATCAGCAGTGAACTTGATCACAAAGATATAAATGGACACAGAAAGGAAGAATGTAGTCCAGTGACATGTCAGAAGAAAAACAATTTGAAAAAAAAACATAAGAGGATTATTAACCTTCTTCCCAACGTTCCTCTTTAGCTTTTTGTCCAGCGGAAAGAACAACTTCAAACGGAAGAGGTGCCAATGATGACCAGTATTCATGCTTTGGCACAGCAACATCCGAACAGATACCTAGCACACAAAGTTCACTTGAGACAGACAGTAATTACGGATGTATCACGTGCAGAATTAAGCATGCTGACAAAAATAATTGACTTCACATTAGATGGTATTATCTCAAGTACGGCATCTGATAAGCTAACAACTCCTCCCTCTCACGACAAATCAAGCAAACACCACAGATAATAAATAGACAGAGTCAGACGTAGGAGAAGAAGTTCTGCGAACAAAAGAGTATCTCAAGTTTGAAGATTTCTAATATTTTTATTACCGTATTTTGCAGATAAGCCCCAGTAACGAGCCAGCCAACACCTCTTAAGAACAACTTCTTCCTGAAATATGAATCGAGTCAATACCTTTTTCTAGAGTTAAAGTCTTTTCAACTATTAGTCTTGGACAAACCATTTCTTTCTGGGTTAAAACCATTCTTTGTGTCATTGAACGAAGGGCATTAAGTTCAGATTCAGCTCCATGCAATTGTCTCAGTACAACTGAAGCCTCGTCTTTAGCATACTGATTATACAGAGAACGTTAACAGACTAATATAAGCATGAGTAAAGCCCAAGAAAAACTCAATGACACTAAAAATAGGCAAAGGAATGAGCCATCACACACTCACTTGTACATCAGACCTTACAGAAGCAGTTTCCTTATCCACCGAATCCTGCTTGGCATCTTTAAGAGCAGCCTGAAGGGCGGACAAACAACTTAATTAAAGCAGTATTTTTTACGTGGCAGGCTGCTTCTCAAACAAGGGCAATCAATTAGCACAATATATCTTGGTACTGAAATTGCACACCACCATGTAAACACATAACTTGAGAAGAAAAGTCTGAGCCGCCAACTAATTTAGCTAAAATGACGATGAAATAGATTTTAACAAATCAGTACTTCTCTTTGACGCAATGCAGCGTCCTTCCTGCAGTAGTTAGTAGCAGATTGTGTCATATACTCATATTTGAAGCAAGAGAAGGGAATAACCAGAAACATATAGGTGAAACATTCACCTGCTCAACAATTTTGCTTCCAGAGATACTCCCTCCCCGAGAGAAGCAACCTAAGGATCAAGTTAAAGGAACAAGCAAAACACAGTTAAACCTGAAAGGAGTGAAAGATAATAGCCGAGACAAATTATTAGGTTGCTTAGAAATGAACATTCCCTAAAGATTTACTCTTTGACACACGGAAATTACAATTTAGGCAGCAATGACCCCTACAATATAACTGACAGTTAATGAAGCAATCACCTGCTTCTCAAGGTCCCTGACTCTGTCCTCTGCTTCTTGACACCTTTCCTCCTCAAGCCTAAGCTGTAACCCAAATTTGGATTTCACGTAACTGCAATGAAAATGACATACAACTATAGTGAGGCATTAAACAAAGATGCTACACCTTCTCGACCATGCTGTCATTATCTTCTTGTAGCATATCAAGCTGCAAAACACGAGCTAATTCAGTGAGGAACTTTTTATTAGCCCTGTGACACAAGTGGTAACGAACCACATTGGAGATTCAATCTCCAATGCCACATAAAAAGTGTCACCAGCATACTTCATCACAAAGTGCAGAAGCCTCATGATAATCTCCATAATCTTTCGAGTTCGGATATCCTTCATCAGATGGGAATCTGCAATGAAGCCATTCCATAAAATAAACTCGGTGTTTGATGATAGAAAGCACAAAAGAAAGCATAACTGCGTTGTAACATTGTAGAAGAAAATGTCACTATTTTATAACTTGTAGCATACCTCTTTCCGTCCCTGAACCCATTTTTAGGTGGCTCAAGAGGTGGTAAGGAGACTGCGGTTCTCAAAGACCCTTTAGCAGTTGGATCTGGTGCTGCTGCTCGATAAGACATCGCTGGCCTTCCGGTGGATGTTGATCGAACCGAGGGAGTTTCTTCGGCCAATTTCCGCGGTATCTATATATATCATCATGACATTCAAAATATCGGACTGAGCATTTCGATAAGTAGTCAAACAACTTGACGGTACATGCATTGCTTGTGAAAGAAAAAGAAACAGAGGGCATATTAGCATTCTTCTAAGCAAGAGTTGCAATTGAAGAAACTCAACTGCCGCAAGTAGTAATTGTTTATTTAAATTATTGATTTTTATGCGACTGTGAAGTGAATGCCAGAAACGCAATACTAAAATTGAAGCTAGCGATACTAGATTAGTGCCAACAGATCACTCCCTAACTTATTAGACCACATTTCAAACAAATGTTATTTAATAAGCAGAAGATGTCAATTAGGTAGGTTACAGTAGCAGCAGGGGAAGGGGATCTGGCGATCCTGGGAGCAGCAGTGCGGGAAAGAGATAAAGGAGGAGGAGCACTGTAACGAAAACCCAGATCGTCAGGGTTGTCTTCGTCATCGTCATCAGCAGCTTGGGAAGCCATGACCTGAGCAAGGCGCTGGGCAGCAGCCTTGGCGGCATAGTTCTGGTTGCGCTTGATGGCGGAGAGGCCACTAGCAGAGGAGGAGCGGGCGTGGTGATGAGCTGGTGACATTGATGGAGTTGTAGCTGTAGCCATTGCCGCTGCAGAAGAGTCGGAGCCCCATTGCCTGGCGTAGACGGGACTCTGAGTCCTGCTCCTACTGTTCATTATAAGCAAGCTGGTAGTAGTGATAGCTTAGATCTTCTTTGTACAAATGAATAAGCAGATTAATTAAGACACAAAAAAATGTGGACTGTCTGCTCCCGCCGCTGTGTGTCGTTGATGGTGAGTTGATTTTTTGCGGTGGAAGGAAGACGCAAGTCGGTGTAGCGAGTTTGCTATACCACCAAACTGACCCCTGTAGTGTATCGAGCTGCAAAGTTAGATCATCTTCTCAAATCTATTATTATTAACGTCTCACCCATCTCTGAAGACTAAAGCTCTCTTGTCACTCAAAACACTCAACGTGTAGTAGCTGCACATCAACATTAGCCCAAACAAATTAGGAAGATGAAAATTACCTTGGCTGTCAGTCGCCTTAACGTGCGAGTCGCGCCAGGCCTGGCTCACTATCCCTAGGGCCTAGGGGAGACACAATGCGATGGACTAAAGGCCCGTTTCTCCATCAGATAACTTTTATTGGGCTTAGTTTTTCTTTCACGACAAAGTTCCGTACGTGATGGCATCTTAGTTTCTGTGGTGGTTTGAGTTAAAGGAAATTATTGTGGTGAGGTTTTGTCATTGCTTGATGCTCACACCAGTAGTTTCTGCTTTAAATCGTTTGACGTTCAACTAACAGATTCATCTCAAAATAGGGAAACTCTTTTCTGCCTTTCGAACAGTGTAATTAATGGTGGAACTCTCGTTGCTTAATTGGATGGATACTTACCATATTTTTCTAGATACAATAGCATAAAAGAGCTATATCTTGCCTAATTTGTGCACTCGGCCGGTCCAAATCAAATCTGAATGGTTTTCTAAACTATAGAGGGCAGCAAAACAAGGAAATTATGAAGAACAGGTAATTAATTAAAGAGTCCAAGGGGGGCAGTGAAAACAGAGAAAGGTGAAAAGTAAAGCAAAAGAAAGCTGGGAATGCGGTTCAATGAGAACTATATATATATATATATATATATATATAACTTAAAAAAAAAACATGCAATGCAAACTTGAAAAGGAAACCCTGAAATAAGGGAGTATGCAGTATGGTCAAGTGGCATGGTGTGGGAGTTTAATTAAGAATATGGTAATGAAACAATCAATGGTGGTTAAAGAGGAGGAGGAGTATTATCAGGAACGGTGGAAGCAGTCGTCCGAGCATAGTGCAGAATCATGAGAGGAGGATGGTCAGAAGAGGAATTAGGAGGGGAAGGGAATGGAGAAGAAGTAGTAGTAGTAGTAGCTATAGTACATGATGATGAGCAGTACGGATCTCCTCCTTGTGAAACCAAATTAGTAATCACACCACTTCTACTTCTTCCTTCCCTTGATGATGATGACGATGATGCTCTACTCCAAATATTATCTCTTACATGCTGCAACGTTAAGTGAGGTAGCAGCTTTTGCCCTCTACATGTTATCTCCATCTGCACCCCCCGAAGACATCATCAAACAAAATCCAAATTAATATAATTTCATTGGGATTATTAGCTATAATTATTATGATTCCCACACGTTAATTAATTGTTCAATTTATCAAAAATATAAAAAGTAGTACATGCATGCACGCTATACATATTGACAAAACAACCATGATATAATTTAGTGCTATTATATATTATATATGTGGATCGATATTATTGTGTTCCAAGTCATATACCTAGCTACGTCTTCCTATCCCATGTAGTTATCATCTACCTATAACATACATATATATATATATATATATATATATATATATATATATATATATATATATCAATCGTTTTCCGATTTCCTAACTTCTACTTTACCCTCGTGACCTATATTATATACATTATTACTTTCATTTAACTCCAATATAATTAACTTCCAAGGGAATCCTAGCTTCCTCCTCATTCGGAGTAGTGCATATTCATGAAGCAATAAGGACAAGCATTTATAAACAAAAATAAAAATGTTAACTAGCTGCCCCGCTCCTCTCCACTGCCCCAAATTTATAATCATTACGAGGCAAAGTGGCCCGTGGAGACTTTGTTCCCAAGCCAAAATCATATCAATCAAACCCATTAAAAGTATATATATGGAAATCATTTTCTACCTATTGGCTAGCTATTTCTTACCCTCAAATCATAATATATAATACTTATACCTAACCCAAAATCCAGAACACAACATTAGCCAGCCCACAATGTCTCATATCATGCACGTCTTCCCCACGTCTCTAATCCTAAACTTACAAGTTATATCCAATACAAAAAAAAAAGCTAATATAATATTCGATGAAAGTGAATGGTATATTAGATATTAGATTAGTTTCACAAGACACAAAAAGACTTATTTGATTAAGTGCTAATAGGGTATCGGGTAGGTGAGATGAGAAATTCCATTATAATTATTGATATATGTCTGCATGCACCCAGCACTCACATAGAAAGAGAAAAAAAATCATAATTCAGAATAGTCCACCTTTATTTGTATATGCAAAAAAGAATTTACTTTTGCAACAATATTTGTTAATCAAAGGTCAACAATGAAGTTAGAATGATTCGGTTGTTGATATTGGCTTCATGCATTGCTTTCTCTCCACGTAAACCATCCTTTTTGTTTTCTTATTTCTTTCTCAAGTGGGGACGGAGGGGCTCAATCTATTGGTGGGGGTTTTCCACAGATATTTTTCCCAGAAACACGAGAAACAGCAACAGCTAAAAAACAACTCTCTCTGTATGGAACAAAGTGCAGCTAGCACTAAGAAACAAAAATTAACAACAACAATATAATCAAGCAATTAATCAGAAATAGAAAATAATATTGGACCTACCCTACCAATATAGATGAACTCCTTTATATAACAATGTTTGGACTTTCATACAACGCCGCTGAGCTGCGACTTACGAAAGCGTGACGAAAGGATTCGTTTAAAGCCAAAGGCCTCCTACGTCTACCCTAACTCGATCAATAAATCAAGCTAACAAAAAATATACTTTTAGCTCCAAATCTCAAGAAATAACAGATTATTAATTTATATTTAATATAGTTTTCTTTTAATTTCGGATGAAAACATGATCAAACTACTATGATTTGGCTGGTGATCCTATCCTCGTGCCTATATGTGTATTAAACCAAAAAAAATTCTAAAAAAAATTAATATATACTTAATGAGTGGTTCTCTACTTTTGCCTTGTATTCCTCCCATGATACTAATTACCACGTTGCAAAGATTAACCCAAGATTGATCAAGTGTTAGAGAACTTCCCATCATATATAGAGTATACATATAAATATTAATTATAACAGTATGTCTTCAAATGTTGAAACAAACTTAACTTCCAAGGGCTGTCTAACCAACCAACCCATTTTAGAATTCAAGTATTTAATTACCTTATGAGATGCATGGGAGCGCCATTAATCCCTGCCCCCCAGGTGTAATTCTGTTTTATTTGTTTATATACTTTTATTTGATGCCACCACCAAACGCAAGCTAGGCGGCAGATGATTCCATTTCCACGCCAAGATATTGCCGAATCAACGCCATCCCCTCTCCCTCAGTTGACTATTTGCAATTCCTTTATCATCATCACTATATATTCTATCTTATGGAATTACAAACCATGCCCCTTTCTTTAGTTACAAAATTGAGTTTTACGTATGTGAATTATTCCTTCGATGACGCATTTCATGCCTAGCTGTATACAATACAACTAACAAGACACAGGAAGAAATTAAACGAAAAAAAAACAACTCTCCACATAGAAAGGGGGTTCAAGATACCGTGTAATACTATAATAATTATTGTAATAGTTTGGAACCATTGATAACACTAAAATACTAAGTTAACCTCTCTTGATCTCCTTGCAAAACATGGCATGCCACGAACCCCACCGAAAACAACAACACACCTCCATTTCTTAACATTATTATGTGTTTTCAATTTGGTTGACTTGCGATAAAAACAAAACTACTTCTCGTTCTCGTTCTCGTTATTATAAGACAAACAGCAACCAACAGCTTATTCTAATTAAGAAGAAAAACAAATTAAAGCGTGACATTTCCTATGCTTCGTGTTAGGTAGTAACCAAGACAATTTTTGTTCTTAGGCCAAAATTAAGATTCAACGTTCGCATGCACCCCTGGCCCCACACTCTCTTACAGACTAGGATCAACCAAACTACATTACAAACATTCACAAAAGACCACATTACAACACTACTATATTATGTACGTGGCTTTCTAGCGTGCGTGCGTGCTTTACAAACTCCAAATTAAGCATGTAAAAACGAGCTGTACGATGTGTGTTATCGCACACTATACGATGAAACAAATAATGTTTGTTTTGTTTTTTGCTGAACGTTGAAATTGTTTTCAGTGAATACAATGTAAACAGTAGTTGTAAAGCATTGATCTGCAGTATAAGTTAATGCCTTGAACATCCTCTGCATGCAAATATTTAATTACGACAAATAAGGCAAAAATACAGCTAACTGCGGTTATTTCTAGGTGATTTGCTTGTAGAAAAACGTCATTTATTTAGCCGAGAATGATAAAAGCCAAATTACACTCATTTAACGCCTACAATAACAACAGAATACTGCTCCAGCTTTGACAAAAGAGCTTTAAGATATGTTCCGTTTCCTAGGCATAATAAAGTACGTTGAAACAACTCGACAATTTGTTTCATGGGAAATATACGTACGTCAAATTAACTTGACAAAAAAAAGGAAATAAAAAATACTCAAGCTGATCACTGATTATTAAATTCAATTTGTTAGAGCTAGCTAGCATGGGTGAAGCAGCCATGCCAGTAAGCATGCCTGATTCGGTGATTCCTCTTGCGCGTAAAACTCCATGTTTCCAAATGAATGGACAACATTTATATATATATATATATATATATATATATATATATATAGATGCTAATTCAATTCGAAGTTTAATTAACATTGCCTCTCTATATCGACCAAACTGTTGTCTCCTTCAACCAAGTTAAGAAAGGAAGCTACAGCTTTTGTTTTTTGTTGTCTTGTTTTTTTCCCCCTCCCTTTCTACATCTTAGGGGGGAATTTCTAGATCAGGTCATAAGACGGGAGTTTTGACATCATGCATATTTAAAAATGGTAAATTCTTTTGAGAAAGTTGTACGTGCGACCCGTAATTAGAAGCATTGGATTGAAATAAGACAATCTGTAATGTCATTTGAGAGATAATCGACCTTATATATACTTTGGGTATAATATAATATAATTAAGCTAGCGAACGTCTACACAGAATACACCATTAATGGAGGCGGCACCTAAAAATGGTGGCATTTTAGGTATGATGTTGGTGTCATTAATTTGTCTACCTTCCTTACACTTCCATTTTCTGAATCATAATGGACACACTTAGCTTGCTACAACGTATAACAAAGAGGGGTTAACATAATTAATTGTTGTTTTTTAATTAATAATAAAATGGATTTCGTATTTGTGGAGCGGTCAAACTGACTAGACTAAAATTTATAGGAATAAAATATATATGATGATGTAAACATAACTAAGGATGCAAGAAGAAGAAGAAGAAGAAGAAGAAGAAGAGAAACGATCGAAGAATTACCTCACCCAGAGAATGGATATCCGAACAGAGCTTGGAAACAAGATAGTTGATTAACAACCTGACAGTCATTCTTCCATCCCTAAGATATTAGTACATAATGAATGATCAGGATCAGTTTAATTAATTAATTATTAAATTTGAGGCTAACACTGATGATAATTAACTTGATGGACGGAAGTAGGAAGAATTACTTGATACGGAGATAGCTCTTTGGTAAAGGAGGCAACAATTGCTCTTTCGATCTGCATTTAATTTAATTTAATTTATAAGTCACACACACGCACAACCAAAACATTAATCCAAATATAAAAAATAAAATTAGAAATGATGATTATGAATATTGATCGATGAAAGGGAAATATATACACGTACTGGGAGGAGGGTTGAAGAAAGAACCACAGGCCGGAATGAGGTCGCTTGGGGGGATCAATTACTCTAAAGTCGGAGTTGTCATTAGGATCTGATCTGCCGCCGCTACTGGAATTATATTGGAATTGAAAGGGCCTGCTGGAATAATAATTAGGACCCACCCCCACCATTGAATAATTCTCAAGATAATTAGGATGACGATGATGATGATGATATTGATGCATCGGTGATGGTGCTTCAGTACAAGTCACTACTCCCGGAGGCCTCATGTAAGAGGGCCAGTAATTAATAATATTATCCGACGGAGTCGAGGTAAACAAGACTCCTCCGACAGAATCAGCAGCAGCAGCTCCGGTGGTCAGCTGGAGTAGTGAGGAGGTGGGACCCTGCTGCTGCTGCTGCAAAAATAAGCCTGGGGGCTGAGGAGGAATAGGTGCCACACCCACAAAACCTTGTGGAAGAAAAGGAGGAGGAGGAAGGGGCCAACTAGTACTAGTAGTGCTTCCGCCGGCAAGCAGATCAAGCTCTATCAGATCCGGCCGTCGCCGCTGGTGGGTAGTTAATTGGCCGCCGATACTCAACTGCAACCAGGTATCGGAACAAGAAGCTGATGCTCCTTCTTGTTCATCATTAGTGGACCCCACTACTTCACCTTCTTCCTCCTCCTCCTCTTCTTCTTCTTCTTCTTCATTGTCGTTGTTATTATTGAGCTGGTTGCTGCTGCTGCTGTTGTTACCACCATCGGCTCCCACTAATTCCATATCAATCTCACTACTACTACTACTACTGTTGTAATAATAACCCGGTTTTTCTTGAAATATTAAGCAACCTCCGGGGCATTGATCATCTAACGGCGCCAAACCCTTTGACGAAACGCTACTTTGTGTAGTACCCCGAAGACGAATGCGGCCAGTGATGTGCTGTGGTTTGGAGATTGGAGTGGTAGACAAGGGAGTAGGGAGCATCCTCAATTTCATACCCGCCTAGGCCTCCTCCTACTACTTGGATCAATAATACTGCTTGCTGTGCTGATTAGTATTACCAACCCACCATCTAATAATATTCTTCCTCTGATGCCGCTGTTAATGCTGCTACTTCTCTCCATCTTCATCGTCGCCCTAATTCAATCACGACGACACCACCATATATATCTTCATCATCATCATTACCCCACGCTTTTCTTCTTTGTATTCTTCATCTTTGTCGTTAGTTAGCTAGCTAGCTACGGCCGCTCCCAGAAAATATGGATATATATATATATATATATATATATATATGATTTCAGATTACTAGCTACTAATTAAACACCCAGCCACCAGAGAGAGGAAGAGAGGAAGAGAGAAAGAGATGTGTATGGTGTATAGACTACAGAGAGAGACGCAGGCAGAGCCGAGGGGGTGAAAAAACAAAAGAGAAAAGGAAAAGGAGAAGAAGTCATTTCTTTTGGGTTCCTGACTCAGTTTTATATATATTTTGAGAATGAATTATAACAAATATCAAATCAAAATTTTATATTTTAGATAATACCAAATTCAATTCATTGGAAAATAATTAAACATCTAGCTGCCTTGGAGTCTGCATACGTGTATCTCTACTCCTGGGACAATAAGGAGAATAAACTAAAAACTAATTCATCTTGCAATTGCAAATCTCAGTTCCCATTTTGTTCTCTGGCTTATTTTATTTTGGAACCTTGTGCCCTCTTTCTCTCACCACACCCATTGTTGTGTGTGTTGTGGGAGGGCACAAACAATATATATATCAACATAATAATAAAACATACATAACATATAATCTGTAAAAATAAAAATAAAAACGAGGTTGAGCCGAGAGGTCAGTAGGTTGTCCATTCATGTTATTTAATATTATATTATTCCTTCACTCACCATCCCATCCATCCATATCTGCCTCTGCATAAAACTCTATTCTATATGAATGAATGTATAGTTTAGTGGCTCGACGAGAGAATGAATAACGTACGTATATACACAATATAATAATGCAAATAAAATAAACAATGAGCTAGGGAAGGAAACGGTCAAAGAGTCATCCCATTCATCCAGCTGAGCTGACAACTTTAGGTCTGGTGATCAGGGCATGTTTGTGGGAGTACCTTCATATATTAGAAATATTAAACATTAGAAAGGTCCCTTTTATCCCTTATATTATTTTTTACACGCACACTCTTTCTCCATCTCACACACGTCTATATTTTTTATTTTAACACACACATCTATATTTACTAGCTATTATATATGAAGGTAGACATGGACAGATAGACTCGTCCATATTTATAATATCCAACTTCCATCATTCTAATTTCAATTAATTAAGCATCCAGGACCCTTGGCATTAATTAATTAATTAATAATTAGGACATAACATTACCCATCAGCATTCGACTGCAGTTTTTCATGAATAAGGAATGTAGCAGCAATATTATAACCCAAAACAACCCATTAATCTTATATATATTTACTATGGACAACGGAGAAAAAAGATTTTTTTACTGCAATTTTTATGTAGAGTTCCTAATTAAAAGATATATTAGGTTAAGATAGTTGAGGAGTCTTTTTGATATGTGATATGTTCGTTCACTGTATTACCGGTTCACATGCGAAGATTATATATAGACTATGGTGGATCTTTTTTGGTTGTCACCATCATTCAAAGGAGCTTCTCTTAATTCATAGGTTTGTTATTTATGACACCGGACAACTAATACTTATAGGAGACTTTTTACGTGATATTAATGATTATTGTTTGGTAGTATACAACATGAACCTAAAAATTTGTGATTACTCAAACTGAATTGAAAGTTGTTGTGAGAATTAAAGGGTGCTGGCTAGGGGTGGTGTGATGGATGTTATTGGCTAATTAATCCTTATACTAATTAATAAGAGTAGTGGCGGAGAGGGGAAGCATAAACAAGAGTACTGCATAACCTGTCATTGATTAGAAACTATAAGATAATTAACCAGCTCAACAGATACACATGAACTTAAATCAAATTAGTTAGTTTATTATTGCGCGATTTATATATATACATTGTTTTAATTGGTTCGACCGGTTGGTTAATTATTACAAACATAAATGGGATAGACCTTATTAATAAGGGGTGAGACTATCCACGTCAATAAGATTTATTCTCATTTATAAAAGTAGATTTTATTTTCATATTATCTTATTTTACAATTTTGTATACCTTATTGTTAAAACCTTTCCATGAATGTAATTCGAAGGAATTTGTAAAAATGATACTTATATATATAATATTTATATTTTATTCACATTAATTTAAATGTAATTAAAAGTATATCCAAAATAAATTTAAAATATTTTATAAAATGAGTAGCCAACAAATGAGATTATCATTTTAACTTGTAACAAGTATAAATTTAAATTTAAAAATACCCCTCTTCCATTCATAATATTTTCATTTAAATTATAAATTATTGCCACATAAATTTCACCTCACTTTATAATTCATGAAAATCTCATTAATAGAGATGCTATGGGAAAGGGTGAAAGCGTGTATTGGTGGTGAATACGCAATAATCATATTTATATCATGCATGGGATCCTTTTCGATGATGATGAAGAACAATTGCAAGTATCAAGTATGATGATGATATATCTGATCCCGTGGTCCGATTGAGGACATGATATATATGACCACAAACAGCATGCAGTACGTATAGACGGGGACCATGTGCATACATATACGTAACTATATATTCTACGTGAAGGAATTGAGCCTAGCTAGTTTGTTTTGGACTGAAACAGCTCTAGGATGTTGATTTGTTTGTCGAATTTCGTTTGGGTTTGTTTGCCATGTATATATATATATATATATATAAAATTGGAAGTATAAAAGTATAAAGTAAAGTGGGCATTATTTTCGGGAGAGAGAGATAAGGCCGGCAGGGCAGGAGGAGCTAGAAGATGCATGATCGTACAAGAAAACTGAAAGCGAGTTCTCCATTTCCAAATTTATAAATTCCATTATGGCAACAAACAAACAAAGCGTCCCACACACCCACTATTGCTGGCTATACACCATGACTCCCTTGCATTGCTAGCTTTTTTCATTAAATATTATTATCTAAATATAAATAAATTATAAGCTAGTTATGGTAAGTTTCAAATCACACGTCGTCAGCCTAGCATCATCGGTGCCATCATCATTATATATACTACTACTCCATATATAAATCCTGGTCTGTTCTCTAAACTCTTTTAATTTGTTGTATATAGTTGGTTTAATCAACTTGGTTGAATACATGCATATGTACAGATCATATAAGGGAGCGGGGGAATTTATAGTTTATGTATTTCATACTACAATTAAAAATAATGAATGCTTAGCTTGCTTAGTGTAGGATTAGCACCCTAAAGTAAGATTAAAATGGTGGTGATGAGCTGCCAGAAACCCAATAGAAGAGGAAGAAGAAGAAGAAGAAGAAGAAGAAGAAGGCAGCAGCTGCGTTATAGAGAGCTAGCTATAAAGTGGTACAATATTGTTGTCTGTTTCTGCCCTCATTATATACAAATAATAAAACATGAAATATAAATGCAGGGGGAGAGAGAGAGAAGGAGTTTGCATGGTGCATGTGGAATAATGAGTGCATATGTCAGTCCATGCATGTGATGTGAGGGAGGTTTGAAGAATGATATCAATTATATAAAAGAAACCCAGATCAGACAACTTCACTTAATTTTTGGAGGTCTTTAACTCGATCAGTTAGGGTAGCTAGCTAGCTAGTCACTGCATTACTCATCTTATAACAATATTGCATAGTTGTTATATAGGCTATTATTATCTAATTACTTAGCATGTAATTACATAAACCCAAACAACAATTGTTATAAATAAATACTAATAGATAGATTATTATGTACTTGTCCAAAAATAACTGGCCGGGGAAGGGCAGAGCTAGGTGGGTGATGATCAATCACGAGGAAGGGAAATAGCTAGCTAGGGGAGTGTTTAATTAGGATGAGGTAGCAGTAGTGCATGGGATGGATGGGAACTTTGCTTTTCTCAGGTGATTGAGCACATCAAAAACTTCCCCTCTCCCATTTCCTTTGTCTAGGTAGATAGCTAGCTAACAATTCCCATTATTTCATCCCTACTCGATGGGTATGCTCTATATATATATATATATAACATATATGCACTCGTTCTCTATATATCTCTCCTTTTCTGTTTTCATTCTCCTACTAATAAGATTCACCATATTAAACCTTTCATCATATAATAACCAAATAAAATTAAAAAACATCCAACTTTCCATTAAAACCAGCCCAACAGCCAAATGAGAGAAAGACTATTACGGAGATTACCACAACATGACTTTAAAATTCTTTTAACATTCTACATCAAAAGTATGCATAAATATATAAAAATAATAAGAATGTCCCCGGGTCATTCTTATGTGATGCATCAAATCATAAGGTAAGGTAAGGTGAGGTGAAGGTATTAGAGACGTTTTGTCGTGTCAACTATAGACTAGCTAGATCAATCGATTTTTGCAGCAGGTTCAAACTAGTTAATAAAGCAAAAATCCATTTTGTTTCCGAATCAAGTTGCTAGCTAATTAACTAGGCTCATCTCGTGCATTCATATTTTTATTTGACTAGGTAGGGTGGTATGATGGCCGGCTCTGGCTGACAAACGTGCCCATGCAGTAGTAGAAAGTACACTATATATACATCATATAGGAGTACTAGCAATAGTAGTACTAGTACTAGCTCCATCTACCTTTTTTATTTTCTTCAACTTCATCATTTCATTTCACGTCGTGCACACACACACCGCCATTAGCCAACAAACAGTACTGTGTAGTAAGCAGAAGCGGTAATGAACATTGAAGCTTGGTGGGAGAGGGACCAGAAATCCAGAATCCCCTGGGACGTGAGTGGGTGGAGTTCAGCAGGAACCAGAGTCGTGGGAGAGAATTAATCACCGTATATTCTACGCATATATACATGTAAACATGGTAGTATAAATTATAGTAATATGGTGATCTCCCACTCTCCCATCCATTATTCCTCAACAGTCAGAAAAGCGGTCCAACTTTCTGTCCACCCCCATACCCTTTTCTTTCTCTTTTTTTGAGCCTCCAGAAAATGTTTAATTCTCAAAATAACTGTTACGACTTGAATAATATATATAATAGGTGGTGGATAAATAATAATTAAATGGGTAAGCAGCACCCCCAAAATTCCACTTTTTGTGATAAACAAAACAAAGAAACAGTAAGGAGAAGCACGCCGATCAGAGCTGAGAGTGGATGCTGGCTGGGTGGCTGGCTATTGCATGCTAATTAAGTAGTAAACTTCATCTCCTTAATTAGTTACAGGTGAGGTGAGCATCTTTCTTCTTCCTTCCCACAGCTGCTCTCCTCTGCATGTCACAGTTCCCAAAATATTCCATCTCAATTGAATTAATCACTAAAATAATAATAAAATGAAATTTTATCATACATATTTCTGTTCCCACCCGCCATCACTATTATCTCTTCCCCTCTTCATTATACACATAGAGGGGGAAAAAGTAGTAGTGTTTTTTCAGTTTTGCTTTTAGCTCTTTCCCAATTCCAGTCCCCTTTCCCTTTTAGTTAGGTTGTGGTTTTTCTTTATATATTAAAATGGCCGGCTGATGAGACATTGCTTTCTTCACACAACCTAGCTAGCTAGCTTGCTTGCTTTCTTCCATGTTATGATTGCGCTTTTTCTCTTCTCTTTCGGGGCATATATAGCACTGCACTGCTGTGCTGCTGCACCTCCTTGTTTTAATAATGAATAATTATTATTGAGAGTTTTACTGTCAAAACAGAACAAAAAGAAAAGGGTACTGCTTGCAATTACACTACGTTTGACTTGTGGCGACGCACCCATACTATTTGTGATCATCATCAATCATCATCATCACGCAACCCTCTTTGGTTTTTCCTTCATTGATACATAACCTTATTGTTTGTCAATTGTAATGCTTACGTACGTACGTGTCTCCCTTTTTCTTCCTTTTCACGTATTGCATCAGAAAATTGTGTGGACTTTCACTACTGCCGACGGTTACGGTTAAATTCTATTTTTTAGAAACCAAATTTAACACTCCTGCCAAGATAATCGACGGTTACGGTTAAATTCTATTTTTTAGAAACCAAATTTAACACTCCTGCCAAGATAATCGACGGTTACGGTTAAATTCTATTTTTTAGAACAGTTATTAATTAGAGTAGTGTTAAATTTGGTTTCTAACCCATGATCACCAATCGACTTGTTAACGTTTGGATGACAAATGCAATTAATTACCGATTAGAATATATGGTATATATGATTAAGAGATGATTGTACGTTTGAGTGGGTTGGAAGGGCAGAAATTGAGGGAAAGAGTGCATGCTATAATCATTAGCCCCACGAACTCAGCAAATTGAAACCGATCATTTATATATTTTTATTTTCTTAATTAATTAATTAACCTTTTATAATCTTAGTGTGTATATATATATATATACACGCGATGTTTTGCTTTCAATCGTTTGCAATGTCATTATAGTTTTATACCAGTCACCTAGTTTTACGGCCATTTATATTAATATTGTTGGTAACCCCACCACTATCCATGTGATCATCGATGTTCTAAGAATGTCATGAGTTATAAGTTGTACTAGCTACTAGTACAAAATTGGGTTTGTCTTTGTCTTGTACACAAAATGATCAGGCCGTAGCTATAGCTAGTTGGTGCAATATGATATATAGCATGGGCACACGTCATGGAGGTTATGTTACATTGTTCCCCTTGAAAATTGATGAAGTTTCCTTGGGGACCATGCATATATAACAACAACATTCAATGCAAACAGAAACGAAGCCCGGCCGGCCTTTGATTGACGAGGAAATTGATAAATGATGATGATGATGATACTAATTATTAAAATTGTGGATGACCCCAAAACAAAACAAAAGGTTGAATGATAATCTTTCATCCGCATAATTGACGATAGTTGACGACGGACAGTTGAAGCATCTTCTTTCCAAACAAGTTCACACCAAAACATAAACAAATAAAATCACGAAAAGGGATCGATCGAGGATGCCCCAACACCCCCAATAAAATTCCATTCCATTCCTTCCACGCTATTATTTTTTTATTTCTACATGGATGATATATATTATCAAGGATTTCTCTTTCTCTTTCTCTCTTCATTCCCAGACAAGAATATGCAAATGATGATGATCCATTAATTATTATTATTATTATTATTATTAATAGTAAAAATAATGGCAATGGTTGTTTTTTTCTCTCTTTTGCATGGACGTGGGCTGGCCTGTAGAACATGTGGAGCCCCATATTCGTCTGACTGCGCGTGCAAAGCCGGCCTTCAGGGGGGCTCGCTCGGGGCTCCTCCTCTTCCCGGCGGGACCTGCTCTCACACTACGTACGTACTTCTTCTTCTTTCTTTCTTCTTTGTCCTCTCTTTGTTCCCCATTTGTCACAGCGTTAATTGTTATGCTATGGAATAATATGGATACTAATCGCCGAAATAACTGTGAAGTTATTCCGATAACATAAGTGTCGTTTGTGTCCGAAGGTCCCTTTCGTTATGTTTGTACTCAAACTTGCCAACACGGTTCAGACTAACAGAATTGGTTTGGTTGCTAATGATTCTAAAGTGAACTAAAACTAACAATTTAAAGGATGATTCAAATGGAGAAACCGAGTTTTTAGAAGAGATAAGTCATCAAGCTCAACTTCTTAAATGCATTCAAAACGAACGAATATGGGCTTGAATTGAATAAAACGATTCCTCCTATCACTTGTATGAATCCGCGGCACGATCATGTACGCGGATTACTATTACTAGCTTCCCAACTAAGGTAGAAATAACCTTAATCAGGCTAGCCGGTAACGAACACCGATAAGTTCTACAAAGTGATAAGATCTTCTTTCGGAATTAAAAGAAATCACTAGTAATTGGAAATAGCGTTAACTTGGTCCATTAACGCCTAAGCTACTGATAACTACACCCAACTTGGTCCATTGCGTGCAAACCAGAGCGCCCGCCAATTACAAGATGACTAATGTTAAAACTGGAAGAAACACAAAAGGTAGAATTAGGTTATCGGTTTACCCCACCGATAACTTAATTCTATCCTCGATCGACAATCTTACGAATCCCTAAGTCTATCATGAACAAAGAATTTCATAAATTTGACCTAATTCTACCCGTAACAAAAATTAGGTTGAAAACCAATCAAACGAGGCAATCGTTCATTACAATTCAAACATCCACAATCGTCGTTCTTAAACATTCAAAATAGGTATCATGGCTCAATTCCTACATCTCAACCAAGAATCTCTAAGAAATTAGCTACTCATGGTGCTAGAAGAAAACAAGTCAAAAGAAACCCTAACCATCATCTTGATGAAGAGAAAACGGCTTGTGCTTCTTTCAATGATCGCTTTTGGTCTTCTATTTTTAATCTTAACTTCAATCCTTGATAGGAACTCCTTTGGATCTTCAATTGAGCTTCTAGAGGAGGTTTTGTGTTGGTTTTTGCAGAAGAAACTCGGGAAAAATTGTGAAAAATGAAGTTGGGAAAGTTGTTCCCTCTTTCCTCAGAAATTCCCTTTTTATAGGTAGCAGCCGGATTTGGAGGGTGCACGCCGTGCAACTTCCTATCTTCCTCGTTCCGCGTACCACAAAGAAGGGAACGACGTGCAGTGGTGCATGTGTGCGCTTGTTTTGAGGCCGAGCTCCTTGACATTTTCATGGACTGCACAGCGTGCACCTGTGCACGGCGTGCTACTGTGCACGACGTGCAGTCCCTCTGCTGCGCCATTTTCTTTCTCGACTTCCCATTCAAACTCCAATCGTTCTCCACACCACGTCCTTGGATTTATAGTCAGATCACCTATCTCCATAGTACCTGTAGGTGACAAATACTACAAAGAAAACATCAAATGGACCAAAACGGTCCAAATGAACGGATCTATACACATGATGTCAAAACACGAAATCGTAGAGAAATGAAGTGCGAACATACTAATAATCACTCAAAGACATGCATAAAAAGGATAGATAACTGCTACAAATTCTAGCCCTATCAGATACCCGACCGTTTTTTTTAAATTATCTTCAAGGAAAATAACATATCAATGAGATTTATTGCAAGAACTAAAATGGAAATGAAATGAAAATAGATGGATTGGTGTAGTAGTTTTTGAAAGATACGGGTTATTTTTTTGTTATGAATAAATAATTTTTATTTTATTAAAAAAACCTTAAACACAAGACCAAGTCTAGCAACCAAACAACAACTCTGCCAAAGAAAGAACTCGATAGCTATATCCCTTTTATAGAGGTATCCGCGGCTTTAAATCATTCTTGACAAAATAAGGAATTATAAAAACAAACTACCAACTACCACCAGGCCAAATCTTCTATCCTAACTCTCCCATTTACACAAAAAATAAGCATCTTGCTTAATATGGAAAACGAGTAGATCACAGCTTTGATTTTTTCCAATATAAAGTCTTCGACATCTTTCTTTCCACCGGCCTATCAACTTGTTTGGGGATAACACTAGTGCACTTCAGATTGCAACGAATCCAGTTTTACCTGATAGAACAAAGCATATCGAGACTCATGTTCATTACATCAGAGACTTGGTCCAGGATGACATGATCGCGCTTCATTATGTCACGTTTGAAGCTCAAGTGGCAAATCTGTTGACTAAAGTTATGTCTTCTAGTCGTCATTGGTACTTATCGGGAAAATTGATGTTACACACCCAACATCAATATGAGGGGGGATGTTAACCAATATAACCGGGTGTGGTTCTCAAGGGCAGATTAGTCTTTTCATATATTTATGATGTGCTGTATTTTTGACACACTTTTTTTGTTGTAAACTGTGCTTTTGTGTGTCGAAATGTGTTCAAACTCTAGATTTTTAGCACATGTTAGTTCTCCCCTTCTCCTGCCCCTCGGGGCCGTATTACGTTGTTCGGTATGTTTTTTATACATTTTCAAGCAATGTACGACGTTTGGGGATAATCAGGAGCAAATATAGACGATTAGAGCAGTGAAGGGCCAAGTTGGGGGTGACTGGAGAGGAACACGGCGTGTTCCATTTGTGATGTTGGGCGAAAAAGTTACAGGGGCGGAACACGGCCAGGAACGCGACGTGTTCCACCCCTGACAGATTTTCAAGTCATTTTCCGTCTCTGATTTGGACCGAGAGTCTATATATAGCCCCAGCAGCCCTTTGGACGAGGAACCATTCATTCTAAACATATTTTCAAGCTCTTAGAGAGAGTAAGAGTTCCACAGACCGATTGAAACGATAGAATATCATCGATTGGCGAAGGAGCGAAGATCGGCGACAGGATTGAGAATTTTTGACGGATCATGTCGTCTTTCTGGGTTGTTCTCGTTTCTTCTTCCCTTCTTGCTTCCCGAACCATGAGTAGCTAAAATTTTTGTGTTATTTGGACGAGATGAAGTTTTAGCCAAACTTTTGTATGGATGATGGGGTTTTAACCCCTTAATTTGTTATCAAGGTTTATTCAGACTTATGATGCGTTCTTCCTAAAACCTAATTTCAGATTCATTCTTGTCTGATCATCTTAATTGAGTTATCGACATTGATTTTTGGGTCCGAGAGGAACATAGATTGATAGGTCGCTTAGGAAGAACCCTAGATTATTTGTTAGCTCGAGAGATCAACGGATCGTTTAGGCTTTGTGCACTATTATCGTTGTGGCATTTCATCGAACACTATTAATGCGTTTTGTTTAGGTGTAGATTAGCTCAAGAGAGGAGTCTACGACTAGACCAAATAGATCCTTAAAGGTTCGAGAGTGATCTAAGACTACATTACGAAATTGCCAAGCCATTGTAACCAAAATAATCGAGATAACTTGTCATTCATCCATGCATGGTTAGCTTTAGTGGATTCGAATCCGAGCAACCTTCATTCCATACTTGAAACTCAATCTCTTGAATTTGTTTTATTTTGATTTGCAGTCTTAGAATTGGTTACTTAAAAAATCTTTAAAACAATCATAAACTGTTATTTAGTCTAGTTAGTTAGTCAATTTGAGTAATAGAACTTGATTACGATCTCTCTATAGTAATCTAGTGGGTATTTGATAGCGGCTGAAAATTCGCGCATCACTTTGTTTAACCTAATTTATGCTTCTTAAGCCACGGCCGCATGCCTCTGTACAGAACGTCTTCTTCTTCTCTTCTCCAAAATAATAGAGCTCTATTTTTTCTCTCGTGGACTAGTCGACCTTGTTGTCGAAAACCACGATAAATCTTGTATTATGTTTAGTTTCCTATGCGTTTTTATGAATTATCAACACCAGCATCGTAGAAGTTGGCTTGTGAATTTGGTATCATTGATATAGAAGTTTACCTACATTGATATGTATCCCTTTTGAGTAAGTTTAGCAGTTGCTTTCCGAGGTATAGGGCTATCCATGATGTGCTTCCTTACCCCATCCTAGCTGAGCCCAGTGTTGGGCCTGAGGCTGTAACTTAGTTAAAAGCATGGCCTGGTTTTGGTTGGACATGACGATTGAAAAAAGAATTGGGCTTTGCCCTGCCTAGCTACAGAAAACTGTAAAAACGGCCTGGGCTCATTTAACAACCTGCTGCTTGTCGGCCTACAACAACGGCAATGATGGACCCCAACGGTACAACTTTGGGAGTAGTGGGCAACATGTCTCCCTCTTTAATTAAGGTTGGTATTGTAAGAAAATAAATAATAATGAAAAGGTGGACATATAATTATGGTTTGGAGGAATAGGTAACCAATTACATGAAACATCATATCACGAAAGAAAATAAAGAACAAATGGATGGTGGCGTTTGAATATATAGCTAGTCGACTAACAACGAAAAGCACAATATTAATTAATGATCTCCAGGCAGCTTCCCATGTCTTGCTCCATCTGGGCAGGCTAGTCAGACCCTATCAATACCACTTAATATCACTATCATACTATAGATCAATACCCAGATGATGATATGTATAATATAAATCATACTTAATATTGATTTCCCAAAAAATAAAACCCCATCAGATATAGGTGGTAGTTAATCAGTCGATGAATCGGGAGCCTGAAATAAAAGTAGCTAGCTAGCTAGTTTCCTCCAAGCATTGAATTAACCATCTTCCGCACTTCCAGATTGGGTCATCGATCTAGAAATGATTGTTAGCGGCGGAGCATCCATAGGGGGAAACTGTAGTCAGCCTGCAATCGACACCCCAGCAGGGACGTTATATATACTAGAACAGCAAGCATTATTAGAGAGAGAGAGAGAGAGAGAGAGAGGAGAGAGTAAATTAATTAGACAGGTGCAAAATGTGCAGTAGTTTTCCCATTGCTGTTGCTTCTCTAAAAGTAGCTTAAACTCCCAAAGATACTTAATGCGGGTTTTGGCGTGTATGTATTGTAGATATAATCTGAGCTAGCTTCCCACCCCCACCATATACAACCGACCTGACCCTCTGCCACTGTTGTGGTGGGTACCTAATCACTGTCATTTCCTTTCTACTACAAAGTACAAACTATCACACATTATTTTTGAACCCTTTTCACATGAAAAAAGGATGGGAAGACGCTTAGCTATCTAGCTGCTCACGCGTTTTTATTAATTGATGGTTTTAATCCTATTGGGGCCGCCTGCCCCGGTGGTTAATTAATTCACGGCTGAAATTTAATTACTTGCTAGTTAAAGTCTATAGATGAACATTAATTACGTTTGATGTAGTACTTGTAACATGGTGTAAAGGAGTTACCTTTCCTTACGTTTCTCCAAGAACCTCTGCAACGACTTCCGGCGAGCTATCGGCAGTTCAGCTGCAATAACATCAACACAACCCACATCATGGCCGGCCGGGCGTTAATATATTTATATCAAGCGGCCCGAATAATATATAATAATGCGTAACGGAATATTTAAAAGAAAAGGTGTGGAAATAGGAAAATATATAATTACGTACCTCCGGTGACAGAGTCGACATGGTCGGCGAGCGAAGAAGGAACCGCCGCAGGGGTGCAGGCGGGTGAGGATGGAAGGCCATTATTTTCAGCCAGTTTGAGGATGTTCTCCGCCTTGTCACGGGGAAGGTCGAAAACGACGACAGATCCGTTGTAGAATATAGTCAAGGGAGCTATATCATTTTCACAAGGCGCCGCAGTTGGGTAGAGAGGCAGAGTCGCCGGAGTAGTAGTGGTGTGGGACTGGTTGGATGCATAATTATTAAAGACTGACTTTAGAACCTGAGGGTCGATTTTGGAGATAGCACCCAGCTGGATATCTGCAACCAAATCAATTAATTATTAATACAAAAAACAGAGGAGAAATTACAGCAGAGGAATTACAAGTATAAGCCTATATATAATAAAACTACGTACCTCGGTGGCTTCTCTGACGGCGGAGAAGGCGGTGGAAGCGAGACTCGGAAGGAGGTCGGCCTCCATCGACGACATGAGTACATGTGTTGTTGATGCCGCGGAATAAATCAAGCTCAACGGTTGCTCCACCTCTGGACATGGTTCTCATTAACAGTGGTAAAATAAGTTGAGAGATGGAGGAGGAAGAAGCTAAGGGGGATTCAATTGGTGGGAGAAACAGAGATATAAAATAGGCTGATAAAGAGGAGTTGCAGGCGGAAGCGGGTAAAGTTACAGTTCTGGAATTAAAGCACGCGCACGAGTTTCATGAGTCTCTCTACATTTGAAGAACAAGTCACCACCAAATATATACGTATTTATTACAATAATATTCATTATTTTTCTTGATTAAATCATAAAAATTTAGAAAACGAATTAATTCAAATGCATTATACCTATACAGAATCTGTATCCATTGTTATTGTACATATTTACCAAACATTATTCGCAAAACGGGGTTTAACTAGTACGTATAAATGCTTCTCATAACTAGTTAATATGAGTCAATCAAGAGATAATATTGATACATAAATAAAAAATAAATATACGAATAACTCTTGTAATAGCTATCTAGATTTGAACTATATTGACACATTTTATTTTACCAAATCGGACGTTGTCCTCCATGTTAATGGTACCAACCATTAGTTTAATTATTTGATAGTCATTATTGTTCCTTCTTTTTCTCATAGAGCCAATGTACATGGTCTTGATAAACTTATACCAAGCCAGCCATGACCTGGTGATCAGACTATCCAAAGCATCCACACTCATAACCTTGCTCAAATAAAGTCCCCTCTAGGCAGTTGAATATATATAATAATATTAATATAGTCCCCATGTTGAAGACCTGTGATATTACAACCAAAGTTACAGATAGAATAATAACATGTAGAATAAAAGAAAAATGTAGAAGCAGAGAGAAGAAGTAGAAGTTATAATAATGAATAGATGAGAAGAATGGGAGTATGGCATGGGAGAGGGAGCTAGGTGGGGTTGGTCGAGGTCGACGACACGCATTGCACGAGGGTGAAGTAAGGGAATATGGACAAGTTATAAAGGTCCAACAACCATTACTCACTGCTAGCGTAACTGCAACTTCAACTACTGTAAATTACAAACACGGGTTGTTTTCAATTCAAAAGCACGAGAGACGATACTCCTGGCTCCTGCATTCATTCACCTTCTCTTCTCTTCTCTTCTCTTCTCTTCTCTTCTCTTCTCTTCTCTTCATTATAGTGGGCCTCATTTGATGCCTTGTTGGTTTGGGTCCTAATTAACTGCCACACCTTCATCTACCTAGCTAGCTCGATCTTTCTTATTAATATTTTATACATTTCAGTCTTTTAACATACTATATAATAATTAATGAGATGTGCTCGTCAAAATAACTGCAAAGTTATCTCGACAATACAAGTGTTGTATGTGTTCAAAGATTCCTCTTGTTATGCTTCAACTTAAACTTGTCAACACGGTCTAAACGAAACAGATTGGAAAGGATTTCTAACAATCCTATTGTTTTAATTAAAACAGACAATTCAGGTTTGATCAAGGGGAGAAAACAAGCTCTTGAATGAGATGATTCATCAAACTCGACTTCCTAATAGCACTCGGATCGAACAAACATTGGACTTGGATTAAATAATACGATTCCTCTTACCATTCGTATGAATCCGCGGCACGATCATGCACACGGATTACCATTACTAGTTTCCCAATCAAGGTTGGATCGAATAACCTCAACTAGGCTAACCGATAATGAACACCGAGAAGTTCTACAAAGTGATAAGGTGCTCTTTTAGATTGAAAGGAAATCACGAGTAATCAGAATTAGTATTAATTTGGTCCATCGATACCTAAACTACAGATAACTACACCCAACTTGGTCCATTAGGTGCAAATTAGAGCGCCCGCCAATTGCATGATGAACAATCTTTAAAACTAAAAGAAACACGAAAGATAGAATCGAACTATTGGCTTACCTCACCGATAACTTTCATCTATCTTAGATTATTAATCATATGAATTCCAGAATCCATCAAATAGAGAATTTCATAGATTTGACCTAATTCAAGTCGGAACAAGAACAAGGTTGAAAAACCAACAATTAAAGCAATCATTCATTTGAATCCAAATATCCAACAATCGACCCTATACTTTTAGGGAGAGTATCATTGACGTCAGGATTTTCAAGTCCAAACAATCAAATGATTCTGATATACCTCAGAGTCGAATTCTCTCGGGTCACTTGGCCTTCACTACTCAGATTTGATTCGCTGGTTAGTCGATCACAGTCTTCAAGCAGTTTTATCCTAAACTATAAAATGAAAACGAAACAACTACTGGAGGAAACAGGAAACTAGGAATGCAAATATATCACTCAACGGTTACAGATCAAATTAAGATGAGAACGATTGTGGGGAAATGTCTTGTTCGGGTTTTGGATCATCCTAAGGACTATGGGAAGCTGTTCAGCGGCAGAATAAACAGGAACATGGATAATGATATATTTCGGGTCTTAAAATCGGGTCTATCAACTCAACATCCTAAAACCACTTGCAACACTCACAATTATCCGCTCAAACGGGCAATCGAGATAACAAGATAACAAGACACATCATCAAAAAACATGAATCCACAATGTTCTCACTACACACAAGAACAATTCCACAAATCCAAAGAAATTCACAAAACCCAAACAAGAAGAAAACCTATTTCTCAATGGAAGATGTAGAGAAAGTTTCGAACCACCAATCCATCGAAATAGAAGGTTGATCCTCCGTTGGGCTTCGATTCCTCGACTATCCGACTTCAAATCTTCATTCTCATGGTGTTCCTAGACTCCCAAGCACTTTCCCCTTCGTCAATTTTGTGTTTTAGTTCGTCATTTTCTCTCTTCCCCTCTGAAATCGCGTCTGGGGCAGATTTAATGTAACTGCCCAGGTTACCCATCACGGCCGTGACACGTCCTTGACTGGTCAACAACAGCATTAATCGACTTCTTTCGGCCATAACTTCTTCATTCGGACTCCGATTTCGCTCCGAAAGGTACCATCGGCTTCATATTCGAACCCTCTATCCAACGGATTCCTACAATCAATGAAGAGACTCCAAGAAACAACTGAAACGAACCGAAATGGTCCGTTCAAGAGGAAACGAGCACGAAATGCACTAATGATCAAACCAGACACTTATAACCATCAAATATCATCAAAACCGGAGCAAAAAATGGTTAAGGTAGGATCAATATGGCTACCAATAATCAAACTATCAATCATAACTCAAATCCTACATCTCAACCAAGAAACTCTAAAGAATTAGCTACTCATGATTTTAGAAGAAGACAAATCAGAATTCGACTTAACCACCATCTTGATGAGGAGACGATGAATCGATCCTCCAGTCGTCGCTTTTAATCTTCTATCTTCAATCCTAACTTCAATCTTCAATGGGGACTCCTTTTGATCTTCAATTGGACTTCTAGGGATGGAGAATGGTGTTTTGCAGAGGGGAGGTCGAGAAAAAGTCGAAGGATTTCGTTTTGGGGAAGTCTCCTTTCTCTTTCCTTGAAATCAGCCTTTTATAGGGAAATTGCTGAATCTGAGAGGTGCACACCCGTGCATCCCCTTTTCTGAAAAAACATTCGTTGCAAAAATGGCTGCACGCGGTGCACCCCTTTTTGCTACGAGGCTACTTTTGTGATTTAGGGCTGCACGGCGTGCAGCTCTTCTGCTTCAACATTTCTTGTCTTATTCTTCCGTCCGAGCTACAATCGTACTTTATTCCATATCCAAAGACTCGTAACCAGACTCTCTATCTCTAGAGTATCCGTGGATACCAAATACTACAAAGAAATACATCAAGTGGACCACAACGGTCCAAGTGAATGGGTCTAGACTCATAATGCCACACAACCACACAGGAATGAAGCACGAACAAACTAGTATTCACTCAAAAAGCATGCAAATAGGGATAGATAATCACTACAAATCCTAGCACTATCAATATGACTAATTCGTTGCTCGTAAACCATCCACTAATGTCTACTATAGAACACGGTATATATAGTAGTATATGTATAAATAGTCGACTAGCTTTAATTTGACATATTCCCCCAATAAGCCCCCAACTGATAGTAGTAATACGTGTGTGTATTTTATTGTGTGCTTAATAATAAAGTTGGGCATTTTGGATTTGTGTTGTTTGGATTGAACGAAAATTTGTAAGGAATGGTAGAAATACTATTACCTATTATTTAACAACTTTTTAGGGTTTAGGGTTAGTGAATGTAAGGCATCAATGGAACCATCAATGTAATTCTCCATGCATGCACCACGTTTAGTAAAAGAAGAACAAGCTTTAGTGAATGTAAGGCATTCACGTTGGTGCATGCATGGAGCTATGTGGAAGGAAGATTAGCTTGAGATTTGTTCACTAGTTTTTGTTGATGGAGTGGACGATAGAGACATTGTGAAGTAAATGGAAGGACGAAAAGCTCACATGCAGAAATGAAAAGATGGATTTGAAATTGTTATGAGATGTCATGAAATTTAATTCGTGTAGTTGGGAGCTGGATTTCATAGCCTATAAAAAGATTGCATTCTCCAACATCAGGGAGACGGATGAGCTTTGGCAGCAGCATAGCACACCACCATTGATAAAGTTAGAATTTGTAGCAATTATCTATCCTTATATGTATGCTTTTTGAGTGATTATTAGTTTGTTCGAGCTTCATTCTCGTGTGATTTCGTGTTTTGGCATTATGTGCATAGACCCATTCATTTGGACCGTTTCGGTCCATTTGATGTGTTTCTTTGTAGTATTTGTTGTCCATAGGTACTCTAGAGATATGTAGTCTGGTTATGAAGCTATGAACGTGAAGTAGAGCACGGTTGGGGCTCGAACGGAAGATCGAGAAATGAAATGGAGGAGCAGAGGGGTTGCACGCCGTGCAACCCTAGGATGGTTTAAAATCATGGCCCTAAAACAGGGAACGTCATGTACCCCTGCATTCCGTTTCTCCCTTTAAACTATGCAAAATTTTGAAAATAAAGAGGTGCACGGCGTGCACCCTCCAGTTTCAGCAGCTTCCTATAAAAGGGCAGATTTTGAGAAAAGAGAGCATTCTTCCCAAAACTCATTTTCTCTCAATTTTTCCCGACTCCTCTCTGCAAAAATGAGCATAAAACATTTCCTAGAAGCTCAATTAAAGATCCAAAAGAGTTCCTATCAAAGATTGAAGCTAAAAAACTAAAAGCGACGATTGGAGGAAGAACAAGCCGTTATCTCTTCAAGAAGATGATGGTTAGGCTTTCTTTTGATTTGTCTTCTCTGGAGTTATGAGGAGTTAAGTCTTTGAATTTCTTGGTTGAGATATAGGATTTGATTCATGATACCTGTCTTGAACGTTTTGAAATGATGATTGTGGATAATTGGATTGTAATGAAAGCTTGCTTCGATTATTGGGTTTTCAACCTAATTCTTGTTACGGCTTGAATTAGGTCAAATCTATGAAATTATTTGTTTGATAGACTTAGGAATTCATAAGATTAACAGTCAAAGATAGTTGAAAGTTATCGGTGGGGTAAGCCGATAACCCAATTCTACTTTTTGTGTTACTTCTAGTTTTAAAAGTTATTCATATTGCAATTGGCGAGCGCTCTAGTTTGCACCCAATCGACCAAGTTGGGTGTAGTTATCAGTAGTTTAGGCGATGACGGACCAAGTTAACGCCTTTGCCGATTACTCGTGATTTATTTTAATTCCGGAAGAACACCATATCACTTTGTAGAACTTCTCGGTGTTCATTACTGGCTAGTCTGATTAAGGTTATTTCTACCTTAATTGGGACGCTAGTAATGGTAATCTGTGTGCATGATCGTGCCGCGGATTCATACGAGTGATAGGGGGATTCATTTTATTCAATCCAAGTCCAACATTTTTTCGTTTCGAATGCGTTTAGGAAGTTGAGCTTGATGAATCATCTCTTCCAAGAACTTGTTTTCTCCCTTTGAGCAACCCTTAAGTTGTTAGTCTTAATTGAAACTTTAGAATCATTAGCAACCAAAACCAATTCTGTTAGTCTAAACCGTGTTGACGAGTTTGAGTAGAAGCATACCGAGAGGAACCTTTGGACACAAACGACAATTGCATTGTCGGGATAACTGTGAAGTTATTTTGGCGATCATTCATCCATGCATTGCTAGCTTTAGTGGATTCGAATCCGAGCAACCTTCAATCCATATTTGAAACTCAATCTCTTGCATTTGTTTTCCTTTGATTTGCATTCTTAGTTGATAATTGGTTACTAAAACAATCTTATAAACAATCAGTCACCGTTACTTGGTGTTTTTAGTTAATCGATTTGAGTAATAGCGTTAGGAAGGCTCTAGGAAAATATATGATTTCATTAGGACATTCAAGTGGATATTTGATTAGCGGGTGAAAATCTGTGCTTCATACTCCTTAAAGCATTGGAATTTGCAAAAGATTCAGGTCCTCGAACAATAATCAAATCAGATTGTCTCACACTCATTAGTGCACTTAAAGACCCAGGAGAGACGTGACCTTGATAATGATACGCTTTAATTGGCATATTAAAACTATTTTATTTTTGGATGATCTTATAATTTGTTCCTTTATTTCTAGGAGTTTGAATTCTATGAATGACAATATAACAAAATTGTGTTGAATGGGATCTCTTCCATCTAATTGGATTTAGAATTTTATATAATTTTGTTTTTGTAATGGCTTTACCTTTGGTTAATGAATATAAGCAACAACACTTTGTTTAAAAAAAAAAGCCGCCAACTTTGATCAAGTGTATCCATACGAAGACCAGTAGCTAGGTGCATTGCATTATCCCATACAGCTGCAGCTTGGTGCAAGAAACAGAGATCACAAAACAAACTTGCAAATCGTGAAGATATCTTATCACCTAATCTCTATATATCCCAGGACACGTGACAAAAATCCCTAAACCAATATACGCTCCTATCCTCCTTCGTAATAATATTAGACTTAATTTGCCCGGCCCCCCTACAGCCGGAATTGCTTCGGCTAATTATAATCACATATCTTCCGACCAAAAGTCAGTGAATCAGAATCATTACCGGCGCGGTGGCTTCTTTTGACATCAATTTAATTAGTATAAAAATACTATACTGCAGCATGGGTAGTTCTACGTTCGGATTAATATATACGATATTTGATTTATTAATTATAAAGAGTAGGCTACGTATTCAGGATTCATAATTTGACCAAGCCATTACTGAAACGTTCAAAACAGGGCTCCTTCCACAAAGATTAAAAAGAAAAAGGGGAGAAAAGAAGCACCCCGCAGCTTCAAAGCTAAAAGAGGACCAAGCAAGCTAACAAATGTATAGCAGCGTGTTTGAGTTAGTAAAGTATGATGAGGTGTAACGTAGCGAGTTCTTCTATGAATGTTTTTTTTGGGTACAAATTCTGGTATTCGATTCATTGGTCGATTGACTGACTAATCTAATTGAAAAATTGTTCCGAGGTTAAAGTGTTACTCCTCTCATCGCGTTGTTGTGGGTTTTATAAATATTTGATTCTCGATCGGTTCATACTTCAGCGACAAGGACTCAAGAACTGGGCCTGACAGAATGAATGGTCCCGTGAGAGATCATGGACTTGGACGCTTTAGTAGCCCATAAGGAAAGATTTGGGGCCTTACAAAGATTAAGCAGTCTGCAGTACCGGCCCGGGTGAATATTCATGAAAATGAAATAGAAAACATATGTTTGGTTTACATAGACGAGTACTAAACCGATGATGGGAAATTCAGAATATGATCTGATTTTACAAGTAGCTAGCCTTATTAATTAATTACCAGCAGCAGCACTGCTCCACCGCCCAGCAGCAACATAGCATCGCCAAGCTACGTACGTATCAATATAAAATTCATCATCAAACTATGCATGCATATATCCTTATATATATAATTTAAATGAATAAAACATGACAAGAAAAGAAAAGCATACGTACCATCCTCTGAGACAAGAGAAGAAGCCAGCCGAGTCATCATCATAGCGACGTCGGTATCGATCTTGATGCCACCCTGCCGGTACTGCCGAGGGATGGTGGTCGAAGTAGTCTTGATATTGACGATCATGACTACCACCGTGGAACGGCGGTGCTGGTGCTCGATCATATGGGTCATCGTAAGTCATCACCTGCGGATATCCAGATGGATTCGCTGGCCCTGGGCGAGGTGGAGGCGGCGGCTGCTCGTAGGATTCATGAGCAATATGTTGGTAGTTCATTATTCTATATGTTTTCCTCTGCTATTAGTAATCTTAATTGAACGTCAATCTAGCTATCTATCTCCAATATAGTATATGAGACCGAGTGTTTATCTTCAGTCGGTTACCAGTTCCTGCAATGGATATATGCGACCGAGTGTTTGTCTTCAGTCGGTTGTATGTGGTTTCTCCACTACTGGACGGACCATTTTGTTGGATGTCTTAGACAACAGCAGGTTGAGTTAAGCGGCTGGAGCTTGGTGTGTGGTGTTTTATGTCATTGCGACACGTGACACTAGCTTTATAACAGCATATATGTATCTCTAACATAGGCCCATAAAGGCCACCAGGCTCGGGCTTTTAGCGTGTGGATAAGAATCAGGGCCGCCCGTCACAAATTGGCTGTAACCAATGTCAGCCCACAAGAATTGTATTACAAGTTGCAACATGAGCATGGTGGTGGAGACTCAGACTGGAGAGAAGTGGAAAGAAGGAAGGCAAAACAGAAATGGAGCCAAAGTTATGAAGCCAAGGATGGGTCGGCATCATTCTAACACACAACACAAGATGACAAACTTAGATTCCCTCTCCCCATCTATCTACTGCCAATTGCATGACCTCCAAATGTCCGTATATACCACAACCCACAACTAGTATTGAAACTGTGTAAAGGGGAGAGTGATTGCTTTAGTTGTTGAGCCTCTAGCTAGCTAGGGTGTCGGCTTCTACATCTTCCAGTCTTGTCATTTGACCAACAACAACTAAGAGATTCCCCCCGGGTCAAGTTTGTATATAGCCCCTGGCCCCCATTGTACTGTCTCACCAGTTATCTATCTTGGTGGTTTTTTTTTGCAGCAACAGCCTTAGCTTCCCTCTTGTAAAGATGATTCCCTTAGCTTCGTTTTACTGTTTTCACTTAAAATCTAGCTAGTCAAACTCGGGAATCTTTCAGACTTGAATCGTCACTCCACATTTCCTTCTCTGTTTCTACAATGCATTCATTTATCAGCAGGCTAGAGAGAGCGTCTTACTCAGACTCAGCTGCTGAAACACTCACTTTTCACCCTTCAGTACATACGTACAAGTATACTGTATTATATACACATGACTGTAGCCTAGCTAGATCGCAGTGGAACCTGGCCTGCGTATATATGTTTGACAGAGACGACGGCCAATGTCAGTAACTTGTACACTTGTCGCCGTTGCTCCTCAAGCTGCACAAAGAAAGATTCATTGCGTTTCATAATAATAAAATTAGTGATTGATGACAGCAAACCCACTATCAATGGATGACTTAAATAATAATAACTCATTTCATTTACTATTTGTATGACAAAAAAAAAATCATAAAAACCCACTAGTTAGTCTACAGTCTACTCTCCATTTAAAGACACCCACTAACATGATCCTATGGCTATCATCATCATAATATATACCAACATGGGCGTTGACCATCCCCAGCAATGTGCTTCAACAATCAAAATGTTTCTTTAATCAGTGGTGGTGTCCAATCAATCCCACTTTTCTCCATTGTTCGACACAATGCCATTTTGTAATGACATGATTTTGATGCTTTACTTAACCATGTATCTATCTACTACCTTCTTTTCACACATATATACTTCATTAACTGAACTTAGACAAATAAATCGTTCTTGAAGTATAGTTCTTGGCCGAGAAGCAACGCACAGCATAAGGTGGTTTTAGTTATAGGGCTAATTACCTTCCTTGGAAGAGCAGCTAGCTACATCGTGAGCTACCACTCACTGCTGCAGTTTCTGCTGATATATAAACGTTGAACAGAGCCAAAGTGGCTGGTGCTATCAATACAGCTAGCAAAAGATAACACTGCAACACTTGCATTTTCACTACAAATATCTCTTCATTTTGGTGATACTCATAAAGAGAAGAAGACTGGTAACAATAATAATAATGGTGCAATTAAATAATAATAAAAGGAACATTTACAAACACTAAACTAATGAGACTCCCAGGTGTGACGCATTTCATGATCATTCCACGCACAAAATCTATCAAAAGCATAAATGAGTTTCACCTTTTTAACTATTTTTTTCATTGGAAGAAGCAAAAAAAAGAAAACGGAAGAGAAAGAGAAAAACAACATTTCATTCATTTCCTCCCAAGAGGAGAGAAACCAAAAAAATAAACAGAACACTAATCTAATGAGAGAGCTAGGCATTTGAATTTGATCAAGCATTGTTGTTGTTGTTATCAGATGATCTGTCAAAGTGAATAAGATGAGAGGCGCGGCATTGTGGGCAATTGTCAACTTTCTTAGGGAGCATGTAGTACATTAAGCATCTCTTGCATCCAGCTACCACCAACACATCCTCGTCTTCTACTATCTTGATCATGCTACTGTTGTTGAAATTGTCTCTTGAGGAACAAGGAGACGACTCTGATGATGACTCCTCAGTACTGTCGCAGGATGAGCTATCATCATCCCCATCTGAGTAGTAATAGTTGTAGTTGTTGTAGTCATGATCTCGACTCATCAACAAGTCTTGTGTTAGCATCAGCCTTGGATCATGCTTTGCCCTCATCCCATTCTTCCAGTTCATGTAGTATATCTCCCCTGTCTGCATTATTATTACCATTCCGATCAAACCCCACTAAAATTAATCAAACACGTTTCTCTTTTACTGATTCATTTCATCATTCTTGGAGCAATTTGATATCTCTAGGGAGGAGGAAGCAGCTCAAGCAACCTAAAGAAACAAACTTTAACAAGCAAACTAGTAGAGTAAAAACCAATTAAAGGAATGAGTGGAATGGAATGTTCTTGTACCCCAAATTACGATTAGTAAATGCAGAGAGCAAAATAGGGCAACAGGCAATAAATGCAGGAAGAATAAAAGGAATGAACGAACACACAACTCAGAAACAAGGCATTGATTGATTGATGAAGGGAAGAAGAGACTCGAGAGTAAGTAATTAATGAAATGGAACCAAACCCATGAACGAGATCTGCATTTATTGACCGTTCCATGAAAAAAAGAACCCACCTGGGCAATAAATGAGACCACAAAAAAGGGGGAGGAAGGAGTAAAGGTAGTACCTTTAAATCGAGGCATTGTTCCCAGTCATAAGGCATGGATACATGGGAGTTGAGCTCCACGGTGGAGTCAGAGGAAGAAGAAGAAGAGGAATGAATCAGAGGATTATGGCTTTGATCGGAAAAGTCAGAGCTGGAGGATCTCTCGGTGGAGGCAGCAGCAGCAGCGGCGGCGGGCAATGTGCCGGTGCGGTGGTGATTAAGGGAACAGTTCTGGAAGGACCGCTCTAGGGATTCAGTGATGGCAGCCATGTTCGGAGCTGTCATTACTTTCTTCTTCTTCTTCTTCTTCTTCTTCTTCTTCTTCTTGTCTCTCTCTGCTGGCTTCTCTTCTCTTGCAGGCTGGGGTAGGGTGGGTAAATATTATTGAGAGGTGAAAGAGAGAGAGATTAAGAGGTTGAGTTTTTGAAGGAATCAACAACAGAACAGAAAGAACAGAGCAGAGCGATAATAATAAGGAGAATAGAAAAACAAAAAAGAAGCCAGGGAGAGACGTGCAGGGAGATGGAAATGGGAATTTGCTAAAACGATAAATAGTCACACAATTAATATACATTGTCTTCTTATTAACAAAAACAAAATACGATTAGGTAATGATGGTCTGGTTTTACACTTTTATTTATGTTATAAAACGGTCATCAAAAAGTATAATCATTGATAAAACGGTCACAGCTTTTTATTTATGATTGTTATTTTATCTTAATTTTTAGCCATTCAATTTTTAGCTTTGTTAGTTACTAGAAACTCCGGGTTGAGCTGATACAATTTATTTTTTACCACTTCATGCTTTCAGATTTGATTATTACCTAAAACAATTATTTATTTGGATACTTGGTTTGCACCTTCCCAAACTTAATTTAGAGGTTTTAGGAGGCATTAAAAGAAGTATCCGACCTATTAATAAAAATATTTTTAGAATATAATAAAAATTTAGTTTGATTAAATTATCTAAGATGTACGTTTAATATGGTTAATAAAAGGTGACGGTTTATGAATGAGAAAAGCATCCAGACAATATATGCAAATAGCTAATGCATGTGAATAGGAGATACCATGAAATCAATTTTATATAAAGTTGATCCAATTTATAATTATAAATGAAGTTAACATATAGAACATAATTAGACATAAATCAAAATAGTAGATAGTTAAATGTAAATTGAAAACACAAAATTAAGTGGGTCATGGGCGTGGCCCATAAGAAGGGAATTGATCAGATCTAATAGTACAAGCAAACACGGGCCAAACCACTGTGGCAATGCATTTTTCGTCTCATTCATTCCTAGTTTGCCCCATATATATAGTCTTGAAAAAAGGGAAATTAATTATTCAAGTGACGATTGTTGAGTAGGATTGTAACTTTGAGGTGGAGAAGATTTAAAACAAGCAATTATAATTATAATTAGTTGGAAATTTGATCTCAGAAAGTAGAGGATTGGTTTGGTTGGGTTTGTTGAACAAAATAAAATTAATTAGGATGGAAGAGAAGAGGGGGGGTGGTGTTGGTGAAGGAGTTGTTTGTTGAGATGTGTAAGTTAAAGTAAGTGCCAAATTTAACAAAGGTAGCGATGGAGGGGTTGGGCTAGAAAAGGGTACATGGTTTCCTCTAATATATATAGTTGATGATGACACATCTACCATATATCACCTATATGTTACCTTATTAATAATTAACCATCTATTGGAAAGTCAAATACTACCTATAATTAACCACCAGACTTTAGTCCCAATTAATCTCGACTGCTATTTATAATTATTCAGATATTTTTTTGACACAATTCGAATAAGTTTAATAAATTTTGGGGATTTTAATCCGTAGAAATGAACGTTCAAAATTATAAAAAGCCAAACATACATACCCTTGCTTCGCCATTAATTCAGCAAGCTAAGTCAACTCTCCATCCCTGTTTATAATATAGACCTATATATATAGTAATTATGTGGTTGGCGATAGAATAATTGTTTCGATTGAAATACAAGTATCCATGGGCCGAATTATATTATAATATTATATTGGTGTTTTGGGAAGACCTACCGTCACCAAGTGTGTGTATATATATATATATGCTTGTAAAGGGAAGAAGAAAATGGACATGATTCTCTCATTTGCTAATTATAATAATTGAATACAAAGTGAAGATCGAGCTATATATTGTTAGTATTGGGAAATAGCCAGCTACTTATTTTCTCCCCTGAACCTTGACCCTTGTATGCATAATATGCACACACGTAGCCCTAGGCATGCAAAAACACTAGCACAAGGATCATACTCGGTCAAGGGTGGGCATAAGCCATGTAGTAGTATTTGTCATATGTAGTTGGAAGGAAATCGAAGAGGAATAGATTCGAGGATATAATTATAGTTGTCGGCCGGCTGGGCAGGGGGAACCATTCCGAAATCCAAACCGGGACAAACACAAGCCGACGAACTCAAAGTCATCAGAGTCCAGAGACAGACGACACAGCGCCCGAATATATATATACTGCATACCTTACATGTTCTTGTCTCTGATTTGACGACGAGGCCTTTGCTAGCTTTTATTGGAATCCCACCCCCCGCACTATCATATTCATATTCAAAATACAAATAATAATAATTTAGAGAATGAAACATTTGAGCTGTTGCGGGAATCTTATTCTGTAAAAACTCTTTATGTCAGTCACTACTGACACTAGTCTCTGGGACTGGAATTGCTCTTCCAGTATTCCCTATCCCCTCTTTCTTCTGCCCACTAATTAATATTCTCTCCATCTCCATCTCCATCTCCATCTCCATCTCCATCTCCTCCTTTCTCTTTGTTTTATTTCATCTTTATTTTTACGAGACCCTCACCTCACCACCCTGCTTCCTCAGTTCCTGTGACTCTCCTCCCTTCTCTTGTCTTTACATTCTTCCCCCACACTATCTAGTCGAGAATTTCTAATCTTCTCACCTCTCTACTCTCTACTTGCATGTCGTTTTGCTAAGCCCAATGTTAAACTTCATGGATTGGGCTCAATATCGGCCACGCTAAGCTACCAGCTCCAGCCAATAAGTTTCCTACACTCGGCCTATATATCCTTCTCGATTACCCGCTTTTTCCAAGGCCCAGCCCCAATTTTCCCTCCCACAGACTGAGACGGACACTAGTCAATAGTCAACGGCCCGAAACTTCCACCCAGCTCCAAACTCCAACTACTAGTCAAGTTTCAAGAATTCTTTGGTCATTTCACTTGCCAGCTATATAAAAATTATATTTTACGGTTTTCCTTGCGGATTTAGCATATTTGCTCCTAACGTCAATCTAGGCAGCGGGCGATTATTCTCCCCGGATTCCGGTCATCCTCATTCTTCTTCACAATCAGCTGACCTCTCACCGATTTCGCTCCTTTCACAATCGTGTAACATGGGACAGAACGACGAACCGGTGGTCGGGGTGCCTTACTACTCCGGCCACAACCCTTACCAAGCTGGACTCATCCCTCCTAATGCCATCGTCGGCGATCCTAAGGGTATCCCTATCCAGCAGACTATGTTCCACGATACTCCTGCTCCTTTCAATTGCGTCTACTGCGGCAGCTCCGGTGTTACCCAAGTCAGGTAATTTTTGTCAACTTTGTGTATCAGCGGCTGCTTCAGCCTCCTGCAATTCCTTAAATGTTTTGATTTCATCAACAGTTGAAGGGTTTCTCTGGCCATGGTGGTTGAGACTTTTATTTTTTGGGATCAGCTAGAGCCTTGTTCTGGAGTGCTTGATTATATGTTTAATTGCTTTAAATTGGAGGAAACCACTCAGAATGACATCGATTCATACCCATACCTGTTAGGATTCTGTTCTACTCGGTTTACTGTCTATGATTGTCATTTGATCTGGCTGAGCGTTTATATTGCTGAGCTAGATTATTGACAATACCAAGTTAATTGATTATTTTGAGTCTCAAGCAACAAGTACTGTTATTGAAACCTCTAATGCAAACTTAGAAGAAAGGAAGCAAGCTATTCGCTCCACTCCAAATGTAGGAAGCAGAATCAGTCCTAAATTTACTTTGCAATGTGATTTGATAGTTTAGTTCTATACTTACATTTTGTGGATCATTTCCTATGCATAACTGTATCCACTCAGTTCTTATCAAAACCTCCTAGTTTTCAGTACTTCACTCACTCCACTTCTGGAGCTTTCTGTTCGGTTTCTGAATAATGCTTTGGCGGTTGAAGCTGTAAGCTTCATGATCAAAGCTGCAAGCTTTATGAACAAAGCTGTATGCTTTCTGTTGGGTAGCTTTATGAACAAACTCTAACAGAACCGTTCTTGAAATATCAACTGCTATACCTCTTTCTTGGATGTTGCAACGTTTGCAGTCTCCAATTGGTGAATGTTAATGGACAGAGCTCAATTAAGTTATGGCGTGGTCATCTTAACATTTGCTGCTCTGTTAAAAATTACATTTGAATGTCTATATTCTTCAGATCAAAGCCTAGTTTGGCTGCTGTCGTGGGCTGCATGATGCCATTCATGCTCGGAGTGTGCTTTCTTTGCCCTTCGATGGACTGCCTCTGGCATAAATATCACTACTGCCCAAGCTGCAAAGAAAAGGTGACAACTTTTTACTCTCTTTTGGGTCCTTCTATACCTCCCATCGTCTTTCTCCCTCTAAGACAGTACAACTGATAAGTATACTCTGTGGTTGGCAATTGCAGGTTGGTGAATTTGAGAAGAATGATCCTTGCCTTGTGGTGGATCTCCCCCAGTGGAAGCAAGAGAGCTTTGCTTTGCCAGCATGATGATGCTGCTGGCCTCTTCGTTTGTGGTGTCGCTGCATCATAATCTACTGTCATTGCTTGTCCATGAACCCCGTAGAATGTTTAAGCTTTCATCTTTACTGTACAAAGAAGGGTTATAAGATCGTAAAAGCTTGTATGAGTACGAGACACAGTTCATGATCTGTATACATTTTACAGTTTGAGAATAAGGAGGAACCAACTTACGTATACTATGTGAAGCATCAGTGTCTGTCATTAGATTGATTCTGATTTGGTGCATTGTACCGGAAAGCGTACAAAATCAGAAGAGTGTGAAAATATTTGAAGATTAGACCGGTCTTAGAATATAATAAAATAAAGCTCTGGAGGGTGCCGGGTTGGTTGGGAAATTATCAGTTGGTGGAAGTCTAAAAGCGGAATGGACAACGGTGTAATGGTGACGAATTCTCACATTGAAACGCGATCCCACTTGCCATTTATTTCCTCTTTTAGACAGCCTGCCATTCCACTTAACCCACTCCCACGGTCAACGGAAATGGCGAATCCCATACCAGAAGGCGGCGGCGGAGCTGTAGTCCCCTGCGATTTCTGTAGCGACCAGCTCGCCGTCCTCTACTGTAGAGCTGACTCAGCAAAGCTATGCTTGTTCTGCGACCAGCACGTCCACTCAGCCAACCTCCTCTCCAGGAAGCATGTCCGCTCCCAGATCTGCGATAACTGCAGCTCCGAGGCCGTTTCCGTTCGATGTGCCACTGACAATCTCGTCCTCTGCCACGAGTGCGATTCCGATTCTCACGGAAGCTGTGCCGTCGCCTCTTCTCACGATCGGACTTCCTTGGAAGGCTTCTCCGGCTGCCCTTCAGCTCTCGAGCTCGCTTCCATCTGGGGGTTTGATCTTACGAACAAGGAGAAATCAGTGGTGGATGATCGATACTGTACTATTCCGATTCACGACTGGATCGGAGGAGATAACGGCAGTGATTGGATGACACTAATAGAGCGGTGGATGGGTGTGTCTCAGGATGGATCTGTCTTACCGGACTTCACTGTGCCTATCGGAAACGGTCCCATGTTTGGAGGGAAGGGGCAGACCGCTTCCTTTAAGAAGCAGGGGAGTCCCCCTCCTAGTTGCGGTGGGTACAAGCAAGTCATATATGAGCAGCTGGTTGAGTTGCGCAAACGAGATTTGATTCATGGCAGAGAGACTCCGGCACGGAGGACACCTAGTAGAAGCGGCTGGGAGGGAGCTGATCTTGCTAGTGGGAATGATGAGGTTTGTGCTGATAATCATCATCGTCAGTGTTTGCTGCAGGAAGAGCACAAGGCGCCATTTTCTGCTATGCTAAATTTACCAGCTCCAGCTGCACCGGAACCCCGACCAATTATTATAGATCACTTCCCTGGTCAGAACACAGTGTGGAATAGTAACAGCAAGATTAATAAAAACAACACTAATCCCACTTCTAATAGCACTACACAGGTTGGTATTTTCCTCCACTCTGTTTAAGTTTGTAGTTATTAGTGTGATTGAAATGTGATTGCTATGTGTTGCAGATATGGGACTTCAATTTAGGACAATCGAGGAACGAAGATGATAAAAGTGGATTGGAGGTTGGGTATGGTGCAGTCAATCATGCAGGATTCACCATGAAAGATATCAGCGAGTTAATCAAAGAATCAGCACTAGATGATACAAGGTTGCTCGGTGAGATGTACCATTTGAATTCCTCCTCATTTGAACATCATGATGACATGGTTTCCTTCAGTGTGAGTGCTACTACTTGCTGCTTTTTAGATGAGCTAACTCATATAACAGCCAGCCAGCCAGCCTTATGTTCTTGCTTGAGATTATGCAGACAACCTCGATCAGCCAGAGCGGAGGAGCAATATCAGAGAGCAACAATCTAAAAATGCAGAACACATCGAAGGTGGGAAGAAAGAGAACTCCTGGGAGGTGTAAAGATACCAAATTTGGAGAATTTAGCGTTGGGACGGCAAGAACAGAAGCATCAGCAGTAGGAAACAAGCTGGATACGGAAATGCTGGCACAGAACAGAGGCAATGCGATGCAGCGGTACATGGAGAAGAAGAAGACTCGGAGGTAAGCGACAATTTTGCCATATTACAACCATTACTCAAGACCCAAAGGCACCTACGAAGTAAACCCACAGCAAAATATGTATGTGTTTTGAGGTGATGGCGTTGTTTATAGTGGCGTTTGCCTGTGTGCACAGGTATGATAAGCACATACGATACGAGTCAAGGAAGGCAAGAGCTGAAACAAGGACGCGGGTGAAGGGTCGATTCGTGAAAGCCACTGAGGCCCCTGAGAGCTGATGTTTCTCCAAAATTCCATCTTTGATTGAATATGTACATAAATTTCTCCATTATCCCTACAGCAAAATATGCTGTAACCTTGAGTTATTCTTTCTTCCATCCATTTTGTTTCTTGTAGCTTTGAAGCTTTTTACTACAGCCCACTACTTCAATGGGAATTTATTATGAAACAGAGATGATTTGCGTTCCCCTGCTCATCTAAATCTTAGTCAGAGAGCGATTATTTAGCAGAGATTCAAATTTAGCAGAGATTCAAATTGCTTGAGATGATGAAGATTAAACGAGTGGCCCAAAGCGGTGGAGGAAGGAAAGGACGGTGCTGTAAGATGACGGAGGTTAGGCGTACTTACAATTCAGATTAGTGGTGTTTAAAGGATTCATCGACTGCGGCAGGCTCCGACGAGGCAGAGATAACCTTCTGAGCCAAATCCAAGTCCGGTTGGCCGGATTTTTGGGTTTAAGAGCAGATGAAGAAAGGGTGGATGTAAAAGGAGAAGTAGAAGATGATGAATCGAAGATCAAGAAGCTTTGTCGCAATTCCATGGCGGCTGTGTCTTCCGGCGGCCACGTACAAGAGAGCACGCGCGAGTTTTGCCTAGTCGAGCCCGAAAAACGAATAGGCACGTGAAGACCACTTTCAGTATATTCCACGCGCGCGTGAACACGGACCGCGAGTGAAGGCCAGTCTCATTTGTAGTACACGCGCGCGTGAGACATAACAGGCGCGTGTAATGCACGCGTAAAACCAGTCGGGTCGGGAGTTTTTGACCGGGTCGGGTCAAAAGTGTTTGTGGGGTCTGGTCTTTTGACCGTGCGATGGCGGGCCGGGGCCTATGGACCTTCGGCCATTTCTCTTTCGGGTCGGCGTTTAATCTAAAAGTCCTTAAAATGGGGCCTGAGCTCCAGTCTTTTCAAACCAACAAATAAAAATGGGCCAACTTATTTTTAATGGATTTTGCCATTTGACTGTGATGTTGCGGGCTGTGGACAAATTATTTAGGCCATTTCATCATTGGGATAGCCCAAATTTTAGACCCCTTTAAAAGCCAGTCCCAGCTCCAGTCTTCCCAGAAGCCAGCCTGCCTGCCTGTTCGCCACCGCTGCAGAATCCAACCACCACATTGAAACAAATTATCATCACTGGCAACATGAGAATGCCTCTACTACACCGTAGATAGATTCATTGATTATTTTTTTACAAATGAATGATCCGAAACTTGACAAACACAAAAGGCCGGTGCTGGTCTGGTGAACAAAAAGGGAACCGTGGGGTGGTTGGTTAACGCTAATTGAGTTACAGACGATTTCTTCAAAGAAATGCTTCTGGTGAACAGAAAAGACAGAGACTTGTTTGGCTTTTGTCGTCCTATATATCTTTGTTTCTGCGTTACAGCAACGGCCTTTTGTGTTTGTCAATGTAGAGTTGGAGAAACTTGGAATTGTCGGTCAAGCTAACCAATCTCTATATAGTAGTCGCAGGGGAGACCATTAATTAATTAAACTCCATTCAATACCTGCATTAACAACTTAAATCCTAATCCTCGCTGTAAGATTGAGCTAAGAAGAGATCGAATGGAAGACAACGATATACGTGATTCACCAATGTGTTGGCTAATCCACGGGCACAATAGGAGAGCTCTTATCTATATGCTTATATAGGCTCTTATCTTCTAACCCTTAAGCTGTATAATAATATATTACTATATCATACAGTACTCGGCTGATTTAGAGTATAATTAACACTCGCTTCATCTCTCTGCATTATTCATGAACGTTAACCTTTGGAGTTTGAAAATGTTATCATATATGGGCAGGAGCGTCTCTCATAATCTCTTGTCAGGAACTTGCCATATATATATATATTACAAACCATTACTCAAGACCCAAAGGCACCTACGAACTAAACCCACATAAGCGTTAATTAGATGAATGTTGGTAGTCCTTCCTGAGCATTCAATAAGAAGAAATTAAATCCCAGCAGCTGTTTTTGCTTTGGTAAATTGGTGTTTTGATTACTGCATGCCTATCTTAATGTGTGTGTTTGATCCAATTGAATTATACTTCTGGTTCGAGACACGTAATAAACACACAAGCCAAAAGGTTGTCAAATCACATCATCTGCTATATTTGTACTGTATAATTAGAACAGCAGTGGGATCAGGGATGGGAGATGGGTCAATTAATGGTCAAGAATTAGGTGGTTTGGATTGGTTTACTCTTTATTTACTCACCAGAGAATGGGCCACAACACAAGAGCTCGTGCGTCGTACAGTGGTAGTAGTAAATCACCATCCCCGCCTACTCTTTTTCAAACTGGACATGGTTGAATGAAGATAAAAGATCAAAAAAGGGTTGATAATTATTATTAGAAATCAAAAGGAGAAAGAAGGTGGACTCTTCTCCTTTGTGGTTTGGGTTAGTCAAAGTCAAAAAAAGTAGGCAACTTTGCAAAGGGTGTCAATTTGCTTCTTGTGCCATGCACTAATATGAACATTATATAGGACCCGTGACATGATGATCAGTAACACACCAACCAACCCACAATCTAATGTCAGTTATGTACTTGGTGGGTCCATCTTTGGCTAGTTAGTTCGTTAATTAAAGTTCCTCAATGGCATAATGCTCATGATCATATTATGGCTAACCCAATTAAGGTGGAATTAATCAAGTAGCTAGCTAGGAGGAAACCAACGGCATTCCTTAGTTGAACTCTTCATACAGAGCATAACCGAGAGCTATGAGTGATGGTTTTATGTTTGTACGTTTGCGTTCAGACTTGTCCCTGTTACTTGTTTCCTCTGTCTCCAATCACAAACAAAGCAAGGACTGCTGCGTATATATAAGAGAGGATTACAGAACAGATCGATGAAACAAACGGATAATTAAGATGTTGGAGTTGGACAGCATTCATTGGAAACACGACATTTCTCAGTCGCAAGATACTCTTTCTTACCTCCTTACTCCTTACAAAACTACACACACAGAACAATAACATGCATGATGACACTTATGTATCAAACTAATGCAGCATGCTGGTATGAGCTCTAATCCACTGTTAATCTGTGGCAAATGTACAATATCAACATGTTAGTAAAATCGAATTAAAAAAAGGAGGAGGAAAACAATAATGGTAGTGAGAGAGAGGTAACACTAGCCAGCCTGCGTAATAAAGCAAAAGAAAGAAACAAAGAGCTCAGTGATGGCAGCATATCATACCATATCATTGTAGTTACAGACACAGACAGAGACCCAGTCAGTAAGTACGTATAGTACGATTACCCTTTCTGTTACCCAACATTTTTTCCAATCCCAGTTTATGCCCTGGTAGGTACCAACTCAGTAGCCAGTCTTCAGCTCTTCTTTTTCTTCTGTTTCAGACTACCTGCAACTTCAACACATGGACTCCCCCCAGTCCCACCTTTGAAAGTAACATCACCAACTTTCCTTTCCACAGCCAAAAGAAAATAGCAAAACAAAACACAAAGTTAACACTTCTGCTTTTGCATCATTATCCTTTTTTCTTGGCTCTATACAAATTCTTCCCAAAACACTAACACCATTCCAAGTCTCTTTTTCCACTCTCCTTAAAAGTAAAATCTCTACCTGTCTACAATGGCCATGGCTATCTGCATTTTCTTCAATCTGCTTCTCCTCCTAACTCTATCAATCATCGTAGCTCCTGCAACATCAAACCTCGAAGGGGATGCTCTGTACGCGCTGAGACTAGCAGTGAAGGACCCTGGACTTGTTCTCCAGAGCTGGGATCCTACCTTGGTTGACCCTTGCACTTGGTTCCACGTCACCTGCGATTCCCATGGCCGCATTACCCGACTGTATACTACTCTATCATCCTCTCCATTTCAATTTCATCAGCCATAGAAAATGTGATTTATGTTTGCTTATTGCAGGGACCTTGGGAATGCTAGGCTGTCTTGAAGGCTAGTCCCAGAGGTTGGCAAGTTGGAGCACCTTCAGTATCTGTATGAACTCCACCTTGACAACAACAAACAAAGATGGGACCTTTTATGTCTGTTGTTACTTAATTTATCCATGTCTATGTGTGATTGTGTGAAGGGAGTTGTACATGAATGAGCTGGTGGGGCCGATTCCAAAGGAGCTAGGAAACCTCAAGAATCTTATCAGCTTGGATCTCTACTACAAACAACCTTACTTCATCAATCCCGTCTTCCCTCTCCAATCATCCAGCCTCAAGTTCTTGTTAGTTCCTTCCCTCTTTGTCTTCTGTTCGATCTTTTAATTAGGATGCAGTTATGGGAAAATGTTGCATTCTGTGCAGACGGCTGAATGGTAACAGATTGACTGGAAGGATTCCTAGGCAGCTTACCAAGCTTCCAAGCCTCAAGATAGTGTAAGATACATTATTAGTTTACAACAAAAACCATTCAAAGTACTGGAAACTTAACTGATACTTTCTACTCATCTGTTACTTACTGCAGTGATGTATCCAACAATGACTTGTGTGGTACAATCCCCACTTCTGGCTCGTTCTCCAAGCTCACTGAAGAAAGGTATGTCAAACTGGCGACTCACTGAGCTGTTACACGATCTAATCATGTTGTATAACAAACCTTTTCGAGAGTTGTTAAAAAGTTTCTTGCTTTTCTGTTGGGTTTGCATGCTACAAGGCCCTGAACTCATGGGGTTTGTGAGGTATGCTGCTGGAGGTTACTGTTAATGACACCCACCCACCCAAGGACTCTGCAAGTTTCTCGTTTGCAAAACTATACGAGTGATTTTGATCATATTTTGATGTTTCTCTCTTAACTATGCGATGTAATATGAAGATCTAGGAGAAACAAGTTCTGTTAGTGACTTTTACGATTGACTAAGCTACCAACAAATTCAAAGTTGACATTTACGATGACTTTACTAAAGCTTCCTTCATGACCATCTAACGGCAAAGGAAAAGAAAGAAGAAGATCAATTCCAATCAATTGAGCAAAATTTGAACCGGAAGAGGTTTGAGGGGAAATCGATCAAGCTTACAGGAACGTTTGTGAACCTTTTGGTTTGTCTGCGTTTTTTAGTTGTGTTCGCGTTCTAAGGGGTTCGGGTTGTGATTTTTGCTGCATTTTGCAACAGAGTGGCCTGCTGTTGGGGCAGCTGCGTTGCTCTTCGAGCTTTTTTCAGCTTTTTCTTGTAAGAGTTTTGTACAGTTTTCTTCCTTGCTTTGAGGTCCCAGTTTCGTTATATATATACATCGCTTAAATAATAAATATCGGAAACTTGTAGCAGAATGCTGTAAGGTAATGAGACTATTTGTAAGTATATTATTTCAGCAGAGGCGCTCTCATTTTACCATATTACAGAGTACAATGATGTTCGACAGCTATATACATGTACACCTAAGACTTATCATTTTTCACTCGATTACTGGTCTGAAAAGAATATGCAGCCATTGGTTGACTAGTCAGTGCAGAAATTGGTGTAAGAGGAGGGGAGAAAAACTCTTCAACCATCTTGTCTGGACTTTCAGTTGCAGGGGGAGGAGGCGACACAGCATTCAATGACCTCTGGCCCGAAGATGGTATCGACAAACTGCGAGACACCTGAGAAGGGATTGGTAGAGGAGTAGCAGCAGTAGCAGTAGCAGTAGCAGAAGAACGCTGCATTTGAACTTTGGGAAACAATGGAGCTGAGTGTCCAACTCCTCCAAAGCTCCAAGGTCTGATATTCCTGGATGGAGGAGGTCTGGGAAGTTCATGAAGTTCGCTTATTCTAGGCGAAGACAGTATAGTTGGGGAGTTACTTGGCGACACCCTCGGAGAGGACGATTGCATTTGATGAGCCATTCGGTGGGTCTGCTGCTGCAAAAGAGGTCCAGATAGCCCCTGAACTTTCTCCAATGAAGAAGGGATGGAGGACCAAGATTTCCTTGCAATGGGTCCTGAAAAGGCTTGTCTTTTGATCTTCTTGTTGTAGTCAGAGATCCCGCTAACCGGGTCAAGCCTTGAAAGTAGCAGCCTATCCGCCATTGGTGGAGGAGGAGTTAAGCGTGTGGTCGGAGATCTATTGTTGCTCTCTCTCAGTACTGACTGTGATGTTAGTTTCTCATCTCTCAAAAGCTTTTCGTGATTCTTGGATTCCTGAAAGTTAGACTGTGACCAACGCCCGCTTCCATTTCCTTTGAATGTCGGAGCAATTGGACCGCTGAAAAGTGTGGAACTTGTACCGTTGGAATCACCTGGAGTTGGGAGGACGTAGGAATTGAACTTTTTGGCAAATGATGGTCGCAATTGTTCCATCTTGTCAATTGAAGCAGATTTCCTTACAGCATAAAGTGGAGCTGATTGACTGAGTGCTCTAATGTCTCCTCTGAAGGAAAATGACCTGTAGCTTTTACCAGGATTTACCTATCAAAACACAGCAGAAGCATGACATAAGACTGAGACAGCAGTCTTGGGCAGAAAGCACTCAGTGCAGATATCAATTTCATACCTTTGTGGATGATGAATTTGAAATTTTGGGAAATGTGATCTCTTCAACATCCAACTGAGGATCAAAGTACAGATGAAGTTCAGGTCATAGGAACAATACAGCAACCCGGTCGAGCAAGCATCAAAACAAACCTCTTACCTCCATCGAGTCACTTGAAGTGGAAACATCAGCATCACCGTCGTTTTGATCATGCTGGAAACTCAGCTCGCCATCATCGTTTGTGACATTGGTATTGCTGTCATCATCGTCCTCACCATCATCCTCATCAAGGCCATCAAAGTGGTAGTTAATGAACCGTTGTTCAGTGACAGATTTCACATGTGGTTCAACGTCTTCAAGAGCTTTAAGAGCTTTCTTGAAGAAGGACATCTGATGCCAATCCAAAAAGAAAAAACTGAGAAAATGATCCAAGTGCGGATGAAGAGCTAGAGCTAGTCAGAGATGCGAAAGAGTAAATGAGAAAATTACCTGAGCAGCATGGTGCCTTGCGGCCTGAGTAAGAAGACTACGAGACTGCCCTTCCTTCAGGGACTTCAAACGAAAGACGAACAGGGTTGCTTCCTCATCATACTGATCCTGCGCTGATTGCACTTGGTCCACGGAGAAGCTCTCCTCTCCTTTTATGTTCCTTCCTCTCCCTTTTTCCTTCTGCCTCGTTCTCATATACTCATACATTTCTCTGTAGGTCAAGCAACATAATGAGTGTGCATTTTATCCATATTTTATTTCAATGATCTGTGTGACGATGTTGAAAAGATGCATATGAACCTTTTGTCATCGCACTGCTCCTTCATTTCCTGCATGAACCCAACAGATATAAGTTAGACTAGAATCATAATATATAAAAGACCTGGGTTTTAAATCATGCACTTCTCCTCCATTTCCTGCTTAAATAATGCTGCTTAATAAGAGAATACAGACGAGAAACGAACCTCAACTGTTTGAAGCTCATTGAGAAGAGAATCCGACGGCACAGTGATTGTTTTGAATACGTGGGAACGCTGAAACATTGAAAGCACTGATCCATCAATCATCACTATCCACACCACTCGCTCAAGAGATTACACAACAGAAATAGAAACTCACATAGACATCAACAAGTTTCTGTAGCTCAAACTGCACTTTTCCCAGCATCAACAATACCTTACCACTTTCCTCGTCATCGTTCAATGCAGTTTTCTCCAGAAGGCAAGCTCCCATTTCCCGCAATGACTCCGAGAATTCTAATGCAAAGCAATGAAGAAGATAATAATCAGTGAGCTGGGATCTGAAGAAAAGATCTAGAAAAGAGAAGTTCCATTTACAAGATCTCTCCAAGCATTCAAATTTCAAAACCACCTTCTCCTACAAATCCAAATCGAAGGTAAGACTGTAGAATACAAAAAAGAGTTACCATAGGCACTATTAGCTGTAGCGGCAGCAGCAGAGAGTAGGCCATCGTAACACTCTCTCATGTCCTGCATATCCTGCAAGGATCAAAGCACCAGAAAAAAAACAGGCTTATTACACGAATGCTTAAGAAGAGGAAAAAAGAAAAAGAAAAAGAAAAAGAAATGGAGCTAAAGAGGAGCGAAAGAACACCTGAGTAGCGCGAGCTAGCTCGTCCAATTGAGCCAAGGAGCGAAGATGTCGTCCTACGTCTCCATCGTCGTGATTATTGTTGTGATTATGCTTGTGAATTGTGAGGCCTCGTAGTCTCCTGAGCGAAGTCTTCATCTTCCCCTACGACGGCGATTCAGCTTCCGGTGAGATCCGGTGACGAGAAGAGGAACCAATCAAAATGCGGGAAGAGAGTGATGAGGGAAAAGGAAGAGGAATTTGATGGAAATGACGGGTAGGAGCTCCACGTACATTCCCCCCTCCTTTGTTTCTTTTGGTCTTCGTCTTCCGTTGGGTTTGTTCTCTGTTCTGACTTCCGTTGGTCGTCGTAGCGTCACCACCACCAACAAATACAGCTGCTGGAACTCATTTTTACCAAATCAATATTTTTTTGAGAAATTAGTTAGTTAGAATTCCTTTTAATTAATTGGTTAATGAAGCGAAAATGTCGGGGCGTTTATTGACCCGACTTTCGTTTTAAGATAAAAATAAAATTATTCGTTAATGATTTTAGTTTTGGGTCATTAATCACAAGTATTGGGCTCGTCGTTGGGTAGTGGTCAACAGTCAAAGTCGAAATTTGAGCCTTCTGTTTTGCAGACAAAGAAAACAAGCATTGGATAGCTCAATCACCAAATTTAACAATCATAATAATCCTAAATAATAATAATAATAATGCTTTCACTTTCTAAAGTCCAAAGTCCCAGGTCTTTTACCAAAAGGGTGCTAGTGGGTGCTTTTAGTATATCTATCTAATATTTATACATATGTTGAATATCGATGAAGAAATACATCAATCGAGGAAGGTATAAAATTTGAGATTATAGGGATGTATGTCGAGATTTTATTAAAAAGTATATATATATCATAAAAAATCATACCTACCTAAATTAGTTTGGATAACCACTTTTCTCAACATAATATTTAAAAGCGAGATAAAACTACACATGCTTTGGTCGTGAAAAATTAACTGCCGTTTCTTCTAACAGTGCGAATGGGGTTGGGCCAGAACTACTATGTTGACCATAGACGACACCCTGTTTGATTTCTCTCATCTCTGTCCCTTTATGCAAGTTGTCGCCTTACACAAGTAACATTGGTTTTAGAATGATGACAAAGTATGATTTTCAATTTAATTTATAATCTTTCGTTTGCAAGTGTTGACTTGTATCGCACGGTATATATAGCCCATTAAAATAGTAATTAATGCCTCTGAGCTCAGCCCAGCAAAATGGCAACTGAAATGTGTATTTCATAAGGCCTTAACTAATGAAGATCTGGCCCAACACAAAGTTCTTTTCGTCCACACATTTCAGCAGGCCATATTGGAAAATTATAGAAAACTCAAAATTATGTTATTCAAATATTAGTCTATATTACAAAATTGTATTTTTATTATTATTGTGGAAATTACTATGGTGGTCTCTTGATACAAATAGGGATATATACGGTCAAAATATTAAGTTTATGACTCATGTCAGATCATTTTAAATAAATAAGATTTTTTTGATGTAATAAAAACTACTTAATGCCTTATAATTAACATACACGAGTATAAACACACAGAAAATAAAAATAAAAAACCCTCAATGGTACAAGACATGGACATGCAGTTGAAATGCTGATATTGCAACTCCCTTTTCGTACAAAGCTACTTCTTACTTGTTAGGTCATCCTATTCTTAGTTATGGCATCTCAAAGACGAAAGCTTTCTTTTTCGGAAGAAGAAAAAAAGTGGGTTGACATGTAAGGCAATCAAGGGGAGAATCATATATTGCTTTGGTAAGACGGCATATGGCTGGAAATTCAAAAGCTTTTTAGCTATTATATTTCTTTTCACTACTAGTTGATGTCCAACCTCCCTCCCTCTCCATGCTCTCTCTCAACATCTCAAATGAAAACCCTCACCACTTTTATGCACCAAAGCAAGCAACCCTCTTTATTAGGCAACATAACCATCAACTTTACACGACAGATCGCAACCCGCTCGATTCGAAATTTTGGAAGTTACCATTCATGGTGTAAACTCTAATATTTGATTGCGTATGGTGATGATTAGCAATGTAGTTAAAGAGGTGGGATGAAAGTGGAAAAGGGGTAGTTTTGCTTGTGGGAGATTGAACGGCTATTAATTAATTAAGCTGGTTGATAGATAGGGGCAGGGAAAGTTTGCATGTTCCACACTGCAGCATCTGCAACTGTTGGTGGTTGTGGAGAGGGAAGAGGGGGGCCATCTACATTGATTTTTCAAGCTAAGGGGACCCATAAATATATATATATATATATCTCTTCTTTCTTTAGCTGGGTTAGATTGGTACGTCTTTGTTGATAGCTAGAACCAACCAAATTACTTCTAAACTTGAATCTTGTGGGCTAGCTATCTTTAAATATTGCAGCCTTGTTGCAGCAGATATACCAAGTAATAACACCCCCTGTCCAACCCAAAACTCGAGTTGGGTATTTCCTTCTAATCAAAATCACAGAAGCAAACCACTAATGAAGTCATGATTGACCCCAAAAGATTTCCCTTTGATTATTTCTGGATTATGTGTGGTCTATTTTGCGGAACTGGCTGTCCACTTGATTGTCAAGCTCCCAAATCAGCTCTGTGTAGAATCCAACTCAATCCGATCCGTCGTTTTGGTTAACTCAGCGCTTCAATAAACTCTAATCAACTTATAATCACGTACATTAGACCTTGTAATTAAATATTTTTTATTATAATTGTCTCATCATTATAACTATACATATTAATAAATCTCTGTGTTTGCTCTGTTATGGCATGCCTGATTACCTCACTAATCCCACATAATCAATGCCGCCCATTGACTCTCCTCCTTCCACGTACAAATCCCTAATAGGCTACTTTCTCCCCTGTGACATCATTATTTCTCATTTGTATACTACAGTTTTATGTACGGCAACAGCCTAGCTTACAAGTTTTGGTTACCCATATAATTACAATTTTTGTCTACTAACTAATCTCCATATAATCCCAAATCCTGCTTCTTGAATAGCCACTGTAGTTAGTAACTTAGGTTACTAACTAAGCTGCATGTGTGACATGATCAGACGCCAAACTTTAGTTTAATTAGGCGTAAGAGTTACTACAAACAAGTATACAATGCTAAAGCAGATCACCAAGAACAAAAACCCCCCAAAAATGTTCCTTTTGAGGTTCTTGTTCTTCATTCATGTCTCTCAAAGCTGCAATTAAAGCTAATGGTGGGGAGAATCACATTCTTCAAACAAGGGGGGAAAACAGAAAAGAAAGAAGTCCTGCTGCTGCTTGCTGTAGTTTTGTTCATCTGGGTATCCCTCCCCTGCAACTTTTCTTAAACGAAAGCTTGTTGAGAAAAGGGGAAGGATACAAAGTCAATCACACAGTACACACAAACAACAAGTATTTAAAAAGTCTTTGGAACTTTCCCTTTTTTCCTTCTTCTTTCTCTGATTCTAGAGCTGGGATTCCAGTTTGTGTTCAGATGCTTCCCTTGCTCATCAAGACACCGCCATATCTTTATAACTTTACACATACATAACTAATAACATAGTATTATAGGTATTCTTTTCTGCAAGTCTCCATGTTTCCACCTACTGGTCTCGATATTTGAATTTCTAGTTAACCCTGTTCCCCGCAACAAACACTAACCCATCTAATTAGCTGCCTAAATCTGCATACAAAAATAGCCTTGTAAACTCCTGCAAGAAAGAATGTCTGTCTCTCTGACTGTCTTCTCTTCCCTGTAAATTTCAGATTCCACCAGTAGCATACAATTGAGTGCATGTCAAGATAACAGATTTTGAGATTCCTTCCACTCAATAAGGTTTGTAAATCGTTTGCTTTTCCCACAAGGAATCATATGCAACAACAAGGAGAAGAACCCTTTATTTCTTGCTTCTCTACCTCTATGTGCATGTGAAGTGTGAAGCTGACTTTGATATTTGCCAAAAAAGATAAAGACATTCCATATTCTGATGCTTGTGTCCAATTCATGCCAAAAAGGACTTTTCTTTTCATGGAAAATCTGATTTCCCCCTCTATCTCTCTACGACTACTCACTCAGATACCCTTTTGCTTGTATGCAAACTATTTCTCAAAATTCATTAGCCTTTCAGTAAAGTAAGAATTCCGCACGCTTCATTACAAGGGGGGAATCTGGGCAGGGAGGAAACGTAACGTCTACACAATAAATCTCTGATCAACTATACCAAACAAACAAACAAACAGAAACAAAACAGGACAGATAGATTTAAACAACAAGATGAGTTGGGAAACTTCCATTTTCCTTCATTGGTTGATTGAGTCACATAATGATCTTACTTAACAAAGAACATTCCTGCTGGTAACCAGTTAACACTGCCGTTTGGTTTCTGTTTCTTTCCTCTAATCCTTCTTTTTTTTTACCTTTTTACATCACCAGACATGCAAGACTAAACCCCCCTTCTGGACTCCTAATTACCAGACATTACACAACTCATGATTTTCCAGGACCAACTTAGATAAAGTCGGAATTAAAAAAGACAAATCATCTATGGTTTTCTCCTGATATGAGGGAAAGAAGAAGTGTTGCCGCTGCTGCTATTTTCCTCATGCTCATCTGTTTCATTATTGGAAACATCATCTGTGATCCCACTTGTTCCTGAGGATGAACCACACGGTTTTGTCATGAAGTCGTAGAACACAGGCTTCTTGGTCAAAGCTGGTTTGACATGCTTGGTCACTGTCTGGTTAGAAGAACCAAGCTGCTTAATGCAGCATCCTGCATCCTCCTCATTCTTGGAACCTCTCTTCTTCAAAAATATTCGGCACAGAACCCAATTCTCCATCCGCTGGTGGGGAGCATCAGAAGGAGAAGGAAGGAAGCGGTACTCATGCATGATCCAATCAGTTCTAGCGCCATGTGGGGGCTTCCCTCTGTAAAAAACCAGAGTTTTCTTCATCCCAACAACAGTTTTAGAAGCAGCCACAATTTGCTTGTCTATCCCTGTTGCCTTCCAGTAGCCTGACCCAGTAGCTCTATTGGAACGGTTCCCATTGGGATATTTGGCCTCCTTGGTGCTGAAAAAGTACCTCTCTTGCTCCAAATCACCTGTATAAATTAAAAAGAAAAAAGAAACCCCATTTATTACTTGAACCATTCAATTGGAACCTGGGTTTCACTCAAATACTCAATCTGCACGAGTGTAGCTGAAATTTAAAATTTTACCTGGTAAATCCCAAGGATCAGACTTGCAGACATCGACTTCGGGAATGATGGAAGCGGGCAAAGGAAAGGAATAGACTTTCCGTTTGAGGTATTGAACCACGAGCTCCTCGTCAGTTGGGTGGAATCTGAAGCCAGGTGGCAGTCTCAGCACTCCATTCTTGACAAAGCTCATCTTCTCCATCTAAACAAACACAAGGTAAGGAAGAGAGAGAGGCAGAGAAGAGAAGAGGTTACAGATAGAGAGAGAGAGAGAGAGAGAGAGAGAGAGAGGGAAATGGTGGGCGCAGGATGAATTGGGGGAGAAGAGGGGGGAAAGTGGTGGGTTCTTTATAGTAATGGGGTGACGGAGGAAGAAGAAGAAGAAGAAGAAGGGAATCGGGGAGAAGAAGAAGAGGGGAAGAGGGGCATCTCTAATCTAAAGGAAAGGCCTTTTCTTTTATTTTCTTTCTCTGTCTTCAAATTGGTGATGGCGTGAACCAGACTCAATCAAACTCTTCTCTTCCTTGTTTTGACGCTATTTGTCTCCCAAAAATAACCCCTTCCTCCCCATCGGTTAACTTTTGGTATATCACCACCATCCCCTATTTGTTCCCTCTTCCTTAAGCTAACCACCCTCTCTACTCAATTTTCTTTCATTCTTTTATCAACCATACGACAAAATGTTACATTATAATAAGAAGATGAATGGTAAGTTTTATTAGATGTATCCTTCTTGTTCGTTTAAAGGGTGTCGATTCTAGCTGAAATTAAACGGAATTGAACCCCTAGATCCGACAGCATCGGAAATATCAACTTGTGACCGTGAAAAAACATATCCAACAGAATTTGTTGGGCGTTTGGAGTGATCCTCAAATCTGTAAAATTCCACCCCAAATCTGTCACAAAAAATGATACATTTGGTTATATGCGAGGTAGAGCGGTGGATCCGAATGGTTCAATGTACTGCGTTGAGTTACACATAAGTTAAAATACACCGAACCGCATATAGGAAATATATCAATATCCACCTAAAAATATAAGGGAAATTACATTATATTCAAGTTTTAGATCCAAAAGTGGGTTGGGTCGTCGTGATTTGGGGAAGCCCATGTATCCGCCACGGACAAGATATGTTGTTTGTGTCGATAATTGATTTAGATTATGAACATTGATTACGAAAGTATGTAAGTACTCATTTCACGTGTCATATATATTGTGCATGGGACTCTAACATGTCGTGGGACAGTAATAGAAGTAGTAATCTGAGGGCGGCTTTAGGTCCCGAGCATTCCAATCGAATATATTTTTGTGATTTTTCGAATAGGGTTCGGTATATATATTGGTACTCTATCTTGTTATATCTCATTGTTATTATGGAATTGTACACTTTGATCCCTTAATTTCACCTCTCTGGCATCCAGATACTTGCCCAAAACGGCATTGGAAATACAATGGACACTGACTTAAATTTTGTGAAAGATAATAATTTATTGGGGACCAAGTTAAGATATGTGGGGTTAAGGAAATTGTATTATCGTTTATTGTATAATAATTTTGGACGGCGGAGATGGCAATTTGCTATGGGCACGCAATGTCCCGAGGGGCAAACTAATAGTTTCATGTCCACCAAATAATCCAAAATGAAAATTTAAACTATTTTTTCTTCTTTGTCTTTTACACCACATGGTGTTTCATTAAGATGTATAGTAATGAGTTATATTGATTTGACACATTGAATAATTTTTATTAAACATGTTTATCTTTAAACAATTCGATGTTATTAAATTTTGAATATATTTTACGGATAGTATATTGTGTGATGATGTTTTATTTACTATTGTAATTGACTTATAAACTACACAAATTATAATTAATTTATATCAACCGAGCAATTATAATATTTTTAATGTCTTGTCTGATTTAATGATAATTTAAGTAGTTTATTATAAAAATATGAAATGGAAATTTATCACAACACATGTGATATTTTTTTTAACAGTTATGATATATGGTAAATCAAACTAATTAAAAATCACTTTAAATTGTATATGTTACCATAAAGAATGAGATCTGTAATTGATTTACGGTAGACAAACTAAATTTAGTTAAGAATTAATTGAAAATTTTCTTAAATCACCAAAAAAAAAATAGTTATTTTTAACCCAACCAAATTCAGTTGACAAAAAAACAATACAAAAACTAACTAAACCCATCACATCCAAACATCAAAGAAACAATATGAATCACACAAATTCATAATCACTAATTATTCTAAACATTATATTTGTGTTAGACGAAAAGTGGAAACTTTTCAGCTTAACCAAAAATGGATGTCGCCATCTCAATTTGTGGTACAGTATTTTGGTACTGAAATAGTAAGATACTTTGGTAGGTACAAAGAAAGTAGGACTGAAGAGTAATTAGAGATTTGCAATTAACAAGAGTGAAGTCAGATTATGTCATGCTTACAGCTAGAGTCCCTACCAAAGCAAAAGCAAACTTGAGCAATATCTTCGTAAGAGTACATAACTACCCTCTCCTCCAAAACGGCGGGAAGGAAATTGCATGTACCATACAGTAAACAGTAAAATAACACGTCCCAAATTGTAGGATTTGGCTGATTAGAGTAATTAAACAAAATTTTACAATTTATAATGAAACGTAAGTACAAAGGATAGTCCATATATGTTGTAGCTAGGAAACTACAAAGGATATGGCTTTCGTATAGTTGAGTTCTTCTTGCTTGACATGTCTATTTCACCTGCACTTCGGTATTTACAATTGAGAAACAAAACAAAACAATATATTTATTTATTTATTTATCGATGGAGTTAAAAATTGGTCTGCAACTTGTGTAGAGCTTATGTTGGAAAGTTAACTTGTCTAGATTTAACTTCTTCAGCTAGAAAATCCAAATAGTTTTGATTGTTCTGTGACTGACTTATAATGTTATCAAACTAGTGTAACGTGATGATCGGTCATGGTCAAATTGACCCGTACAATATATCACGACTGATAAAATTCATTACTCTATATAGTTAGGTCAATACATTAAGATATCTTTCGAGTAACGATTGTATGATTTGAACATATGACCGATATGAAAACAAAAAACACTATCATTAAATTAATCCACATGGCTTGCTAACTAATAGAGTTGCATGCTTATTCTCATTTTTATAAATAAAATAAAAAAAACTAATAGAGTTGCTTCATCCAAATATACATGATGCAGTTCGAATGTCCACGTCAGTAATCACAAACGATGAGTTATCCTTTTGCACAATAACAAAAGAAAGTCACAATTATATATATTGGATTCATTGTTATAATCGTATACATACTAGATACCAATTGGTGATATTGTCGTATATATTTCTGGCCTAGTCAATGATCTCAAATTTTGAAGCATGAAGAAAACTTCAAGGGGGGATAAATTTAATATATTCTTCTCAATAATAAAAAAAAGTAGGGAATTTGGTTGATAATAATAAGAAGGATTGTTTTGCTTGATGCACAACCACAGCAACATTATCTCCATATGTTTTTCATCGACCGAAACAAGTACTTATAATTAATTTTATTTTTAACAAAATATTGGGAGAAGTGCCTAACCTTAGCTTGTAATGGAAAACGCAAACATGGTCAATTATAGTTGATAAGATCGACAAAATCTTGGTTTCTCAGAATGGTGCGCCTGCCGCCGTCTCCTTGTACTCCTAGGAAATGTTTTACGTACGGCAACGCCATCTCTCCATTGCATACTATATATTCTCCCTACGGCGCCAACCTTCCTTGCTATTCAATTTTGCACAACTTCGATTTTTCCTTAACTTGTACTATAATTAATTAATATGGTGTTGTCCAACTAGTGAGTTTTTTCAGTTATAATAAATTTAATTGCAAATTTTATATATGGTACGTGCTAGGTTGACTTGACGAGCACTAAGGTTTTTTGACGGTTTTTCACATTTCTAGGTAGAGATTGAAATATTATTTAAACAACAAAAAAAAGTACATCGGTCACCAGATGAAATTCCATCCCTCTAATATATCGTCATAGGTCATCCATCTCCTTAGACCTTGATCAACCGTAACCAGTCACATGACTAGTAAAGATAAACTATGTCCAAGGTTTGCCAAGTAATCAATCACATGACTAGCTTCACGAAACACGTGCTTAATGCGAATCCTCCAAACTCGTTAAATGAGACTTTGAAACCATGCCACAAGGTTGTCATGTTGATGTTATGCATTTTCAAAATTTTGAAGAAGAGTAACAGTACATATGCGGCAAACTCAATTGGATTTCAAACTCTGAATTCCCAAGCTCCAAGCAATAGATGACTCACTGGGTGAATTTTCATCCTAGCACGTATTCATCTAAATTTTTATCGAAAAAATGTCAACAACGTTGTTACGATAGATTGAAAAAATCTGAAAATTTAGTTAGCAACTACAAATGAACCTAAAGTAGTTAAAGGGGCAGCATTGGCAATTAAACTGCAGGATACATTGGGTGGGTGGAAGAAATAAAGAGCAATAGTCCTTACAATTAGCTTCAAAACGACAGGCACCCACGTCGGATTCATGGTTAGCTGACAAAAATGCCACCTTCATCCTCAGGACCCATCTCAAGATTTCCCCAAATCTTCTTGTCTGAAAAACTAACATCCTTAGTTAATCAATCGTCTACACTGAAAATGAATTGGGATTTAATTATCTCCAGAAACAAAATAAAAATCTAAGTGCTGATGACAATGACATACATGTACCTCCCATTTATTCTAAACCTATGATCTTGCCTAATTTGTCAACTTTATCTTGATTCTTTTTTAACTCTAAAGAGTTAATTTTGATAATTTCGTATAATTATATCATATAAGAAGACATTTGTGCTTTTACATGATGATACGAGAAAATATTAACAATTAAATTAATATTTTTTTTATAGAAACACGGACATTACGTTCTAATTATTAATAACGATCGCTCTAGAAAAAAGACTCCAACCATATCGATTAAATTAATATATATCAATCTTGGTTTGAGATAAAACCAAGAAACTTAATTAATTAATAGATGCTTGCAAGGCAAATGCTAGGTGATTAAGAGAACATACGTAATTTTTATTCCATGCCTAACTCCCCAACACTACTTCCAATATTGATTGTATCATAGGAATGTTACACAGATGTAAAAATATTTCTTTTTCTTACAGGGACTCTTAAACCTTGTAGCTAGATTAGCTGGTACTTAAGCTATGTCGACAACTTCAAGAATATTTTTTTAATCAAGCTCATCGCTAAGTATTATTAATGTAGTGTCGAAAAGCACATTGTTTGAATAGTATTAATAACCTATGAAGGAGATGTGAGGTATGCATGGAACTTTAATCGTCGAGTTAGCTCATGAGCGATTACATTTATTTCTTTTCTAACAAAATTAAAATTAAAATCTTCTCAGATTCAGAACAACCTTACATATGCGGATAATTTTGCCAAACTCCGTGTTATCTTCATCATTGCCAGCAACACATGCACCGCGTTCTATGTGTCTCCTTCGAACACCACGCGTCGAAAGCCCAGCGAGATCACCCATCTGAGTGTTTCCAACAAACCCGCTGCTTTCTATATTAAAAAAAAAAAATAAAGGCGCAAAATTTAGAAATCAGCATGTTAGATTGCTGATTATAAACAAACTAGCTATAAGATATTTCATATTTTCTCTAGTAAGGGGGCTTAACGTGGGACAGTTGAAATATAGTTAAACTGGAGCCTCAAACATTGACAAATCAAGAACACTTGATTCCGTATTAGACAAGGAAAACCCTAAAGAAAATGCAAAAATGAAATTGGAGCACGAAGATCCTAACAAGCAAATACTGATCCAAAACCCCACTTGCGTTCGTCATTTGGTATAGCAATAACCAAATTAAAAAAAAAACTTGGAGCTTTCGTAAGGCAAATTGCGGCGTCGGGTGACTAATAAGCCATTTTTAACCCTTTGTGTTGTGTTGGTCGTAATTACATCATGACGAGTTGAGTGAAAATGATGAATTACGGCTGTATTTATTTTACAACTTATTTCTTTTAGCGATTTAATTTTATTTTATATATTTTCTGCCGTAATTAAATAATAAATAATTTAGGTAGGAAACGAAGCAAGGGAAGGGTCAAAGGGAGATTGCGTGCGGGTGTTGAAGAGAGTTTTAAGGAGTGTGCGGGTGTTGAAGAGAGTTTAAGGAGTAAGAGAGAAACGTCAAAGGTTGCAATTATTGTCTTTTGAGTAAATTATGTTGTTGTGTGGAATATGTTTTTGTGGCTTCTCTCCATTAATAAACTCACAAAAACTAATAGACCGGAAAAAATTATTGGGTATTAAGATGCCGAATTATTTGAGTTTAACTGTATATATAGACTATTTTAAATTGTAATTGAACTTCAATTTAATCAAAACTATATCAAACCATTATGATAAATGATTGCTCATCTAGTGGATTGTTGGTACAGATACAATTTTTTGGAACTCGAAAAAAGGAAAATGATTAAATGAGAAAGTAATAATGTTTGTATGTGTGGGTAATTGGGTGTCTCCCCTCTCCCCTCCCCCCGCTCTACTACTTTCTTCCTATGTGGGGCGGGGGTTTTTGCCTTTGAGTTTTAAAATGTAACCCATTAATTAATACCCAACCCAATATTTGAGACTTGTTGGGATTGCCTTCTTCAGAAGCATTTCAATACCAAGGAGTTGGACTACACATACACCCCTTGCTCACTTCTTTCCCATAATTCATGAGAGAGACAACATGTATATATGAAACTATAACTTATTCAAATTTGTGGTAACTTGGTGTTGGTGGAATATACCTCACAAAGGTATGCCCTAACTCTTAACTTTTGTTGTTAGTTCTTGGTATAGTACACCAACTTGATCAATTTTTTATATTCAGACTTCTCTAACTACTACGTACATATGAGTATATAATATTATTGGTTCAACTCATGTTCTCTATAAGCTAAGCTAGACTATTGCACTATCGAGTCGCATCCTTTGTGCTTAATTGGCACATGGTCAAGTAAAATAACGACTAAGTACATAAACCAACAACATGTGATTAACAATTTATCATTTGACCGAATCGTCTCGATATACACATCGTTTCTTCCTAAAGCTTTTCCAAAGTTTAGATGATGGATGAGTTGTTCAAATATACCTATTAGACTGATCACTAGATCGTTTAGAAACTAGTTCTAAGTTTGTACTACTTGCAAATGTTTTTAGATTTCTTTGTGTGTACAATTAGAGTTCCTTGTTACATTGATGTAAGTTCCTTCCAATGAACACATTATCAAGGAGGGGTGAATTAAGAGAAAATGTGAAGACATTGTGAATTTTAACTTGGAACTACACAATAGAGAAGTGTGGAACTGAAACTAAAGAAATTGGAAAAGAAGAGAAGAGAAATAGCTCTTTGTATTTCAGGTTTCATAAATGTTCTTGTGAGCTGTCCTTCAAAATTGATGCTTTTTAATGCTGAATATAATTATTAGGTGGTTTAGCTAACCCAAGCATATAATATATAAAGAATAATTTATAGCTTGTTAAGTATGGTAAAGACTAAAGACACTATACTTCAGTACCCACGCTTTTAACAAATACCCAAGTTTGACAACAACATATTTAATACAAAACATTTAGACGTGTGAGACAGTTATCTGATTAATTCATAATCAATTTATCGATGGTGTACAAATGATTTATTATGAACAGTGAGTAATCCGAATTTTGCCTTTTGTACATATAACTTATACCATTTGAAATATCATAAAATGTCATCCATTGCGGTCCACTCATATAAATTTACAATACTTAATACCATTTGATTCGTTTGAGATATATATTAATGAATTCAATACAAAATAATGAAAATTGTATAGTGGATTAGTCCTCTATGCCAATCATTTCTGCATTATTCACTTCCCTTTTCTCCTCACGATCAATAATTAATTAAGTTTATTTACTTTTAATTATTTATTTCTACTCGGAGTGCATCATTATCATGAATGTACAATTTTATATGTCAAAAGAGTCGCCATCATGATTAATTTGCAAATGTCCCCCCAAGGAAAAGGGCATTGTGGTATATAAATATAAAAAAATATGACTCCCAATACTTTTGAAATGGAAATAAAAAGAATGAATATATATTAATTAAGGATGGTGGTGAAGAAATTCAAAGGTGGGAATAGATTTCAAAGTTGACCCTCCCATCCATCCACAAAAACACACTCACTACATTTAATAATATGTTTATTGATATTTATTACTTCTTGATAATGACCCCATACATTCTATTTTTTTAATTATAAAATTTTAGCCCCTTTTTGAGAGCACAATTTCTTCAAATAAACGTTAATGGAATAATTTGTCAACTAAGCGTAGCATCTGAAGCAACATATTTTTCTATATATATAAAGGCGGTGTTGAAAGCAAAATAACATTCTTTATGTAAACATAGAAACAAAATCAGGGTGCCTATAATTAATTAATTATATGTACACGGAGAACATTAACAACATCCAACATCAACATCTCTATATATGTGTGGGATTAGTTGAGCTTAAGGCACACATTCCCTCGGACACAAACGGCTCAATTTGCAAGCTCTATTATGTACCTACATGAGATTATAATTGACAGAAGTTAAGATAGTCGGCTGAATTTAAAAGAAATATTTAATCTTAAAGTTGACTAATATATGTAAAAAACCAATGCATTATAGTATCCTCAAGACATTCGAGCCGAACTTGTAATCAACACAATACAATAATTGAGAAACTCTTATAACTGAGATTTCATATTCGCCCAAAAAATAAATAAATAAGTAAAGTCTTACCACTATAAAAAAACTCTTTAGCATAATAGCGATGAAACCGTTATTTAATGCTAAATAATATTACAACAATAAAACATTACACCGTTACAAAATTTTCATTTAACAACAACCTATAAATTAATAAATCGCTGTTAAATTTAATAGCCAACCTGTCATGCATGTCCCCTATTTTACTAGATGCTGTTTTTTTGAAACCGAACCGAAGTTTACCCATGATTGGTCCATGGAGGAACCATTTGGATATTTGGTTAACTGACATACAGGACCACAATTGGAATCCAGGCTAGATAGCAAAGTAATGGGACACCATGCACACCCCACAAGTTGCAGTTGAGATCATAACTGAAACCTTATTAGAAGGAAGGAGAAGTAGAGAAGTAGTACTATCCCAGTTCACCACGGAAGCTAATGAATCAGACTCGTGACCGCAACCTCCATCTCCATCGATCGCCGGCCTATAACCTGCTCCTCCCACAACCACAAATACAAAACTAATTAACCAATTAGAATGAATGAATGAATTATATTTGGGCTGCAATTTCCTTGTTATTATGCAACTCTGATCTATCTCTCTCCCTGTCTCTTGTCACCCTGCAGCAACTTGCTTCTACTTTTCTTCCCTTTCAGTTCCCCCATCTAACCAAACTCTTTGTTAATGGTCTCTTTGTTTCCCATTCTTGCTCATTCTCCAAACATTCCAACCCATGAATCATCATATATGTTATCAATTCTTGACTGGGAATCATCATATATGTTATCAATTGTTGACAAATCAGACATATGGTATTTTTTAAGGTGGAATATAGGATGAAATTTTGAGTATTTTTTTATTAGAGCGGGAAATTTAGATTTTAATAAAATATATTTTAGTTTTTTAAGAACTAATTTTTTCATTCTCATCCAAATTCCATTCCATATTCCATCTGTCAAACAAACCAATAATCATTTTTAACTTAGAGATTGTTTGGATGCATACCATATTTGTTTCTACACGTCGTTGGTCTTAAGGAGAGATGGTTAAAAATATATTATCTTTGTTACTAATAGGAGAGATGGTTAACGATAGTGCTAGGATTTGTAGTGATTATCTATCCCTATTTGCATGCTTTTTGAGTGAATATTAGTTTGTTCGTGTTTCATTTTCGTGTAGTTTTGTGTTTCAGCATTGTATGTCTAGACCCGTTCACTTGGACCGTTTCGGTTCATTTGATGTGTTTCTTTGTAGTATTTGTTATCCGCAAGTACTCTAAAAACAGGTGGTCTAGCTATGGGGCCATGGACGCGGAATAGAGCACGATTGGAGGTTGAATGGAAGAACGAAACAAGGAATGGTGAACAAGAAGGGCTGCACGCCATGCAGGCCCTAAAATGCCAAATAGCCTCGTACCAAAAGGGGTGCACGACATGCAGCCATTTTTGCAACGAACATTTTTTCAACAAAGGACCTCCCAGATTCAACAGTTTCCCTATAAAGGGTGATTTCGAGGAAAGAAAAAGAGATTTTCTCCAGCAAAATTCCTACAATTTTCCCCGACTCTCCTAGTAAAAACACCATATTTCCATCCTTAGAAGTCCGATTGAAGATCCAAATGAGTTCCCATTGAAGATTGAAGCTAAGATTGAAGCTAGAAGATCAAGAGAGAAGATGGAGCAAGTCTGATTCCTTGTCCTTCATCAAAATGGTGGTTAGGTCTTTTTTTATTTTCTCTTCTTCTAGAGTTATGAGTAGCTAAATCTTTAGAGTTTCTTGGTTGGGATGTAAGAATTGAGCCATGATACTTTCCCTAAAAGTATAGGGTCGACGATTGTTGGATATTTGGAATTGAATGAAAGATTGCTTTAATTGTTGGCTTTTCAACCTTGTTCTTGTTACGACTTGAATTAGGTCAAATTTATAAAATCTTTTATTTGATCGATTCTGGAGTTCATATGATTAACAATCTAAGATAGAAGAAAGTTATCGGTAGAATAAGCCAATAGCTCGATTCTACCTTCCGCGCTTCTTTTGGTTTAAGGGTTGTTCATCGAGTAATTGTCGGGCGCTTTGATTTGCACCTAATGGACCAAGTTGGGTGTAGTTATTAGTAGTTTAGATGTTGATGGACCAAGTTAACACTAATTCCTATTGCTTGTGATTTCCTTTCATTCAAAGAGAGCACCTTATCACTTTGTAAAACTTCTCGATGTTCATTACTGGTTAGCCTAATTGAGGTTATTCCAACCTTGCTTGGGAAGCTAGTAGTGGTAATCTGCATGCATGATCGTGTCCCATATTCATACGAGTGATAAGTGGAATCGTATTATTTAATCTAAGTCCGATGTTTGCTCGATCCGAGTATTATTAGGAAGTTGAGCTTGATGAATCATCTCTTTCAAGAACTTGTCTTCTCCTTCTATTCAAACCTAGTTCTTTGTTTTAATTATTAGTGGTAATTGAATTACTAGTATAATTAGAAATCAATCTCAATTATTTTAGTCTAAACCGTGCTGTTAAGTTTGAGTAGAAGTATAACGAGAGGAACCCTTTGACACATACGACACTTGTGTTGTCGAGATAACTTCACAGTATTTTGACGATCAGTTAGGATTGACAAGATGAATGATATATCATGCATCGCGATTGATTTAGGGGATCCTCCATAGACAACAACTCATTCCATCTCGGGTCAAACATGCGGGTTGGGGGATCACGGGTTTTCGGATCACGGGTTAAGTAAGCCATCACATGCATGCATAAAGTAAGCCAATTTGAAAATTTTAAACACTAAAATAACACAAAGAAAAATAATTTTTAATTTCATTTGACCATTATTTACCGGGGTTACCATAGTGAAATCTTAATTTTTAGTCATTTCCAACATCCATGTCAAATATTAGAAAATTTAAATTTAAAATTTTCATGTCAAAATTGAAATTTTTTTAAATATTTGACGTGGATGTTGGAAATGGTTAAAAATCCAAATTTCACCATATTAACCCCTTCAAATAATGGATACATTAACTTAAAAACGTGAAGATCGTAAAGTAGCTGATGATTAGAGTCCACCGCAAACTTGCTTCGAGCTAACTTGGTAGTAATATATTTAATGTAAGCTTAATTAATTACATGAGTGGCTGCTAACTTGATACTCATACTTTAATGTTTTAAAGTAAATAAATTTCTTTAATTAATATTTAATTTAATTTAATATAATTAAGTTGAGTTGATATCAAATCAAATGAGTTCAACAAAGTTAAATTCAAAGGGAAAAAAGTCTCTTCATGAATTGCTTGAATCTTGATATAGTTCTAATATATCTAAAAATGATTTGAGGTTATAATTGATAAGCAACATGACCAGCAAAAGTAGCTAATTAAACCATCCTCTTTACACATGATGGGCTTATAATTGATAAGAAGAAAATTTGATTAATAATATAAAATAAATGGGTTGTTGATACATTTCGTACATGTGTAGTGAATCTAGTAGCTTGTGAACGGAAGCTGTGTAGTTATTTTGTTGCTGTTGGTTGTTTCCAAAGCAATGATGGTGTTAGAAAAATAAATAAATAAACCAAATCCCTTTAGAAGAAAAGATGCATTCCTCCCAAATGCATGCATAAGATCATACACACTACAATAATATAAATAAATATATATATAGTATATGGACTATAACAAGCATCCAGGAGTAAGTCAGAATGGACAAGTGAATAATAACTCATCTTTAATGAGGGGCTTACCATTATTTTTACAGCCTTTCAAGATCATATCTGATCATCATGTGTCATCGGATGATTGGTGACTCATTTGCGCGGAGATCCTGACCGCCAATGACGAAGAAATGGAGTAGAAATCAATTGATTTTGGTTTGATGCTTACGTTTGTTTGAACAGAAAAGCAACACCCCAACTCAACACACAAACAAACTCACCCACTCAAACTCAAACTGTCATGGGCGATAGAATGACGATGTTGATGAATTGATGATGATTAGTACGATTGACAAACGTACACATGCAGGGCCCCTCCCATCTGCTTAACCAGCTAAGCTTATAGCTAACTACCAAACCGCATTTAAGTTCAAATAAAGGCTACATATATAGTTGAGTTGGTTTCCAACTACTGGCCTGATACATAGTTGTTCATTTGCATTAATTACCAGTCTTAACCATTAACTAATTATGGAGCACAAATTTCAAAGAAGAAGAAATACAGTATGGAGGTGTTGAGCCATGTGATATATACACTTTAGTCGTCACTCAGCAGCATCTAACGTAAGAAAATGTGTCTGTAGCCAAACCAAAAGCTTCATTCATCATCATCAACTAGCTGGGTTTTTTGTATTCATTTTCTTCCAAAGCCACATGTGTGCATGCCAGAGTGTGTGTTTTTTTGTTTCGGGGTCGGGTTGCTTGCAACATCCGAACACAACTCTAAACATGTCCCCCACGTACGTACGTTTCTTTTTTGCTTGTACAATTCAAAAAGTTCATTCCCATACCATACCCCTTGATGACATAATCAGGATAGGATAGGGTGCAGCACACAGCTGTTGTAGTTACTTACTCAACAGACAGGCATCAGACTTTCCACCAAACTTCATTGGAGGCTTCTTCAGACCCAGAATGAGATTTCTGTACGAACAATAAACAGAGCCAACAGGGAAATTGAATCAACGAACAAGGATGGATGAACACAAACACATACAAAAGCTTCCCAGATTTCTATAACATATATAAATTGATCATTGAAAGTCATGAATCAAAGGGGAAGGTACATATCAACTACCAAACCAAGCTCCGCCCTTGTTCTTTTGTTCCTTCGATCCGTCATTCATACCGTTGTTTCCCAAGGATTCAAGGAACGTTGTTTCTTTGTTCTACAATGACGAGAAACCTCGGCGGCGGGTGCAAAGTATTTAACTTGGTTTGGTTTAAAGACAGCCATGATAGCCGAAGACACTTTTGATTCCATAGAGGAACTCTCTGCCGTTCATCCCAGAGGCAGCCATGGGAGAATCGTCCCGCCAGAACAGCGGGAAAACGGAAGAAAAAGACAGGTTAAAACAGGGCCGCGTGTAGTCAACGCACACGCGTGGAAACCAAGTCCGTGTCAAACACGCTCCGATTTCCCACGCGAAGAAAGAAAGCCGCCCACTCGCAAAAATAGGGCGTGTTGTACAAGCGCGCGTATAATACACGTACAAAACTTTCCGGGTCGGCAGTTTTTCGTCGGGTCGGGTCAAAGATCGTACAGGGGTTGGGCCTAATGTGTGGAGACACTGCGGGACTAGCCCAAAAAGTGTAGGCCAATATGAAGTCGGGTCGGCCTAAAACTTGGACTGCCTCAATATCCAGTCCAAGCTCGTTTAGTCCAAAACAACCTCTAAAAAATGCACAACCAACAAGGATCAGGCCTGGGCTCAGCGTATGACGGTGTTGCGGGGCTGGCCCGAAAATTTCTGGGCCAAAAATAATTTTATCGCGCCTAATTTTCAGACTACCTAAACAGCCGGTTCAAGCTCACGGCTACCAAAACAAGATTTGAGAGCTCTCTTCACGCCGCCGTCGTTCCAATCAAACTATAGAAATGACTATTTTGAAATGAAAATTTAAAACTTTCAAATTGGATAATATTTGATATGTATGTTGGAGAAGGCTAAAAAATCATGTTTTATTATAGTACCTCGATAAACAATGATAAAATGAAGTTCAAAATAAATTATTCTCGATAAACAATGGTCAAATCATGTTTCGTTATGGTACCTCTATAAATAATGGTCAAATAAATTTAAAAATAAATTTTACTTGCTGTTATGTTAGTTTTGATCAAAATATTTGTTTTACGTCATTTGACTATTATTTGAATGGATTAACTTGGTGGAACCTCAATTTTTTGTTATTCCCTATATGCATGCCAAATATTAGCCCATTTGAAATTTTCAATTTTTGTGTCAAAATGGTCGATTTCCAAAGGGGTTAACCTTTGGAAATGGGCCATTTTGCCAAGAAAATTTTAAAATTTCAAATTGGCTAATATTCAAAATATTTATTAGAGATGGCTAAAAAATCATGTTTCATTATGGTACCTCTATAACTAATGGTCAAATGAATTTAAAAATAAATTTTACTTGGTGTTATGTTAGTTTTGATCAAAATATTTGTTTAACGTCATTTGACTATTATTTGAATGGATTAACTTCGTGGAACCTTGATTTTTTGTTATTCCCGATATGCATGCCAAATATTAGCCCATTTGAAAATTTCAATTTTCATGTTAAAATGGTAGATTTCCGAAGGGGTTAACCTATGGAAATGGGCCATTTTGACATGAAAATTTGAAAATATCAAATCGGCTAATTTTTGACGTGATTGTTGGTGATGGATAAAAATCATGCTTTATTATGGTACCTCTATAAATAATGGTCAAATGAACTTAAAAATAAATTTTCTTAGGTGTTATATTAGTTTTTATCAAAATATTTTTTTAATTTCATTTGACTATTATTTGAATGGATTAACTTGGTGGAACCTTTATTTTTTATTATTCACGATATGCATACCAAATATTAGCCCATTTGAAATTTTCAATTTTTGTGTCAAAATGGTCGATTTCCATAGGGGTTAACCTTTGGAAATGGGCCATTTTGCTAAGAAAATTTTAAAATTTCAAATTGGCTAATATTTGAAATATTTATTAGAGATGGCTTGAAAATCATGTTTCGTTATGGTACCTCTATAAATAATGGTCAAATGAATTTAATAATAAATTTTACTATGTGTTATATTAGTTTTTATCAAAATATTTGTTTAAATTCATTTGACTATTATTTGAATGGATAAACTTTGTGGAACATCGATTTTTTATTATTACCGATATGCATGCCAAATATTAGCCCATTTGAAATTTTCAATTTTTGTGTCAAAATGGTCGATTTCCAAAGGGGTTAACCCTTGGAAACGGGCCATTTTGCAAAGAAAATTTTAAAATTTCAAATTGGCTAATATTTGAAATATTTGTTAGAAGTGGCTAGAAAATCATGATTCATTATGGTACCTCTATAAATAATGGTCAAATGAATTTAAAAATAAATTTTACTCGGTGTTATATTAGTTTTTATCAAAATATTTGTTTAAATTCATTTGACTATTATTTGAATGGATTAACTTTGTGGAACATCGATTTTTTATTATTCCCTACATGCATGCCAAATATTAGCCCATTTCAAATTTTCAATTTTTGTGTCAAAATGGTTGATTTCCAAAAGGGTTAACCTTTGGAAATTGGCCGTTTCGCCAAGAAAATTTTAAAATTTCAAATTGGCAAATATTTGAAATATTTGTTAGAGATGGCTAGAAAATCATGATTCATTATGGTACCTCTATAAATAATGGTCAAATGAATTTAAAAATAAATTTTACTCGGTGTTATATTAGTTTTTATCAAAATATTTGTTTAAATTCATTTGACTATTATTTGAATGGATTAACTTTGTGGAACATCGATTTTTTATTATTACCGATATGCATGCCAAATATTAGCCCATTTGAAATTTTCAATTTTTGTGTCAAAATGGTCGATTTCCAAAGGGGTTAACCTTTGGAAACGGGCCATTTTGCCAAGAAAATTTTAAAATTTCAAATTGGCTAATATTTGAAATATTTGTTAGAAGTGGCTAGAAAATCATGATTCATTATGGTACCTCTATAAATAATGGTCAAATGAATTTAAAAATAAATTTTACTCGGTGTTATATTAGTTTTTATCAAAATATTTGTTTAAATTCATTTGACTATTATTTGAATGGATTAACTTCGTGGAACCTTGATTTTTTGTTGTTCCCGATATGCATGCCAAATATTAGCCCATTTGAAAATTTCAATTTTCATGTTAAAATGGTAGATTTCCGAAGGGGTTAACCTATGGAAATGGGCCATTTTGACATGAAAATTTGAAAATATCAAATCGGCTAATTTTTGACGTGATTGTTGGTGATGGATAAAAATCATGCTTTATTATGGTACCTCTATAAATAATGGTCAAATGAACTTAAAAATAAATTTTCTTAGGTGTTATATTAGTTTTTATCAAAATATTTTTTTAATTTCATTTGACTATTATTTGAATGGATTAACTTGGTGGAACCTTTATTTTTTATTATTCACGATATGCATACCAAATATTAGCCCATTTGAAATTTTCAATTTTTGTGTCAAAATGGTCGATTTCCATAGGGGTTAACCTTTGGAAATGGGCCATTTTGCTAAGAAAATTTTAAAATTTCAAATTGGCTAATATTTGAAATATTTATTAGAGATGGCTTGAAAATCATGTTTCGTTATGGTACCTCTATAAATAATGGTCAAATGAATTTAATAATAAATTTTACTATGTGTTATATTAGTTTTTATCAAAATATTTGTTTAAATTCATTTGACTATTATTTGAATGGATAAACTTTGTGGAACATCGATTTTTTATTATTACCGATATGCATGCCAAATATTAGCCCATTTGAAATTTTCAATTTTTGTGTCAAAATGGTCGATTTCCAAAGGGGTTAACCCTTGGAAACGGGCCATTTTGCAAAGAAAATTTTAAAATTTCAAATTGGCTAATATTTGAAATATTTGTTAGAAGTGGCTAGAAAATCATGATTCATTATGGTACCTCTATAAATAATGGTCAAATGAATTTAAAAATAAATTTTACTCGGTGTTATATTAGTTTTTATCAAAATATTTGTTTAAATTCATTTGACTATTATTTGAATGGATTAACTTTGTGGAACATCGATTTTTTATTATTCCCTACATGCATGCCAAATATTAGCCCATTTCAAATTTTCAATTTTTTTGTCAAAATGGTTGATTTCAAAAGGGTTAACCTTTGGAAATTGGCCGTTTCGCCAAGAAAATTTTAAAATTTCAAATTGGCAAATATTTGAAATATTTGTTAGAGATGGCTAGAAAATCATGATTCATTATGGTACCTCTATAAATAATGGTCAAATGAATTTAAAAATAAATTTTACTCGGTGTTATATTAGTTTTTATCAAAATATTTGTTTAAATTCATTTGACTATTATTTGAATGGATTAACTTTGTGGAACATCGATTTTTTATTATTACCGATATGCATGCCAAATATTAGCCCATTTGAAATTTTCAATTTTTGTGTCAAAATGGTCGATTTCCAAAGGGGTTAACCTTTGGAAACGGGCCATTTTGCCAAGAAAATTTTAAAATTTCAAATTGGCTAATATTTGAAATATTTGTTAGAAGTGGCTAGAAAATCATGATTCATTATGGTACCTCTATAAATAATGGTCAAATGAATTTAAAAATAAATTTTACTCGGTGTTATATTAGTTTTTATCAAAATATTTGTTTAAATTCATTTGACTATTATTTGAATGGATTAACTTCGTGGAACCTTGATTTTTTGTTGTTCCCGATATGCATGCCAAATATTAGCCCATTTGCAAAATTTCAATTTTCATGTTAAAATGGTAGATTTCCGAAGGGGTTAACCTATGAAAATGGGCCATTTTGACATGAAAATTTGAAAATATCAAATCGGCTAATTTTTGACGTGATTGTTGGTGATGGATAAAAATCATGCTTTATTATGGTACCTCTATAAATAATGGTCAAATGAACTTAAAAATAAATTTTCTTAGGTGTTATATTAGTTTTTATCAAAATATTTTTTTAATTTCATTTGACTATTATTTGAATGGATTAACTTGGTGGAACCTTTATTTTTTATTATTCACGATATGCATACCAAATATTAGCCCATTTGAAATTTTCAATTTTTGTGTCAAAATGGTCGATTTCCATAGGGGTTAACCTTTGGAAATGGGCCATTTTGCTAAGAAAATTTTAAAATTTCAAATTGGCTAATATTTGAAATATTTATTAGAGATGGCTTTAAAATCATGTTTCGTTATGGTACCTCTATAAATAATGGTCAAATGAATTTAATAATAAATTTTACTATGTGTTATATTAGTTTTTATCAAAATATTTGTTTAAATTCATTTGACTATTATTTGAATGGATAAACTTTGTGGAACATCGATTTTTTATTATTACCGATATGCATGCCAAATATTAGCCCATTTGAAATTTTCAATTTTTGTGTCAAAATGGTCGATTTCCAAAGGGGTTAACCCTTGGAAACGGGCCATTTTGCCAAGAAAATTTTAAAATTTCAAATTGGCTAATATTTGAAATATTTGTTAGAAGTGGCTAGAAAATCATGATTCATTATGGTACCTCTATAAATAATGGTCAAATGAATTTAAAAATAAATTTTACTCGGTGTTATATTAGTTTTTATCAAAATATTTGTTTAAATTCATTTGACTATTATTTGAATGGATTAACTTTGTGGAACATCGATTTTTTATTATTCCCTACATGCATGCCAAATATTAGCCCATTTCAAATTTTCAATTTTTGTGTCAAAATGGTTGATTTCCAAAGGGGTTAACCTTTGGAAATTGGCCGTTTCGCCAAGAAAATTTTAAAATTTCAAATTGGCAAATATTTGAAATATTTGTTAGAGATGGCTAGAAAATCATGATTCATTATGGTACCTCTATAAATAATGGTCAAATGAATTTAAAAATAAATTTTACTCGGTGTTATATTAGTTTTTATCAAAATATTTGTTTAAATTCATTTGACTATTATTTGAATGGATTAACTTTGTGGAACATCGATTTTTTATTATTACCGATATGCATGCCAAATATTAGCCCATTTGAAATTTTCAATTTTTGTGTCAAAATGGTCGATTTCCAAAGGGGTTAACCTTTGGAAACGGGCCATTTTGCCAAGAAAATTTTAAAATTTCAAATTGGCTAATATTTGAAATATTTGTTAGAAGTGGCTAGAAAATCATGATTCATTATGGTACCTCTATAAATAATGGTCAAATGAATTTAAAAATAAATTTTACTCGGTGTTATATTAGTTTTTATCAAAATATTTGTTTAAATTCATTTGACTATTATTTGAATGGATTAACTTCGTGGAACCTTGATTTTTTGTTGTTCCCGATATGCATGCCAAATATTAGCCCATTTGAAAATTTCAATTTTCATGTTAAAATGGTAGATTTCCGAAGGGGTTAACCTATGAAAATGGGCCATTTTGACATGAAAATTTGAAAATATCAAATCGGCTAATTTTTGACGTGATTGTTGGTGATGGATAAAAATCATGCTTTATTATGGTACCTCTATAAATAATGGTCAAATGAACTTAAAAATAAATTTTCTTAGGTGTTATATTAGTTTTTATCAAAATATTTTTTTAATTTCATTTGACTATTATTTGAATGGATTAACTTGGTGGAACCTTTATTTTTTATTATTCACGATATGCATACCAAATATTAGCCCATTTGAAATTTTCAATTTTTGTGTCAAAATGGTCGATTTCCATAGGGGTTAACCTTTGGAAATGGGCCATTTTGCTAAGAAAATTTTAAAATTTCAAATTGGCTAATATTTGAAATATTTATTAGAGATGGCTTGAAAATCATGTTTCGTTATGGTACCTCTATAAATAATGGTCAAATGAATTTAATAATAAATTTTACTATGTGTTATATTAGTTTTTATCAAAATATTTGTTTAAATTCATTTGACTATTATTTGAATGGATTAACTTTGTGGAACATCGATTTTTTATTATTACCGATATGCATGCCAAATATTAGCCCATTTGAAATTTTCAATTTTTGTGTCAAAATGGTTGATTTCCAAAGGGGTTAACCTTTGGAAATGGGCCATTTTGCCAAGAAAATTTTAAAATTTCAAATTGGCTAATATTTGAAATATTTGTTAGAAGTGGCTAGAAAATCATGATTCATTATGGTACCTCTATAAATAATGGTCAAATGAATTTAAGAATAAATTTTACTCGGTGTTATATTAGTTTTTATCAAAATATTTGTTTAAATTCATTTGACTATTATTTGAATGGATTAACTTTGTGGAACATCGATTTTTTATTATTCCCTACATGCATGCCAAATATTAGCCCATTTCAAATTTTCAATTTTTGTGTCAAAATGGTTGATTTCCAAAGGGGTTAACCTTTGGCAATTGGCCGTTTCGCCAAGAAAATTTTAAAATTTTAAATTGGCTAATATTTGAAATATTTGTTAGAGATGGCTAGAAAATCATGATTCATTATGGTACCTCTATAAATAATGGTTAAATGAATTTAAAAATAAATTTTACTCGGTGTTATATTAGTTTTTATCAAAATATTTGTTTAACTTCATTTGATTATTATTTGAATAGATTAACTTTGTGGAACCTCGATTTTTTATTATTCCCGATATGCATGCCAAATATTAGCCCCAGTTGAAATTTTCAATTTTTGTGTCAAAATGGTCGATTTCCAAAGGGGTTAACCTTTGGAAATGGGCCATTTTGCTAATAAAATTTTAAAATTTCAAATTGGCTAATATTTGAAATATTTGTTAGAGATGGCTAGAAAATCATGTTTCATTATGGTACCACTATAAATAATGGTCAAATGAATTTAAAAATAAATTTTACTCGGTGTTATATTAGTTTTTATCAAAATATTTGTTCAACTTCATTTGACTATTATTTGAATGGATAAACTTGGTGGAACCTTTATTTTTTATTATTCCCGATATGCATACCAAAAATTAGCCCATTTGAAATTTTCAATTTTTGTGTCAAAATGGTCGATTTCCAAAGGGGTTAACCTTTGGAAATGGGCCATTTTGCTAAGAAAATTTTAAAATTTCAAATTGGCTAATATTTGAAATATTTGTTAGAGATGGCTAGAAAATCATGTTTCATTATGGTACCACTATAAATAATGGTCAAATGAATTTAAAAATAAATTTTACTCGGTGTTATATTAATTTTTATCAAAATATTTGTTCAACTTCATTTGACTATTATTTGAATGGATAAACTTGGTGGAACATTTATTTTTTATTATTCCCGATATGCATACCAAAAATTAGCCCATTTGAAATTTTCAATTTTTGTGTCAAAATGGTCGATTTCCAAAGGGGTTAACCTTTGGAAATGGGCCGTTTCGCCAAGAAAATTTTAAAATTTCAAAGTGGCTAATATTTGAAATATTTGTAACGGATGGCTAGAAAATCATGTTTCATTATGGTACCTCTATAAATAATGGTCCAATGAATTTAATAATAAATTTTACTCGGTGTTATATTAATTTTTATCAAAATATTTGTTCAACTTCATTTGACTATTATTTGAATGGATAAACTTGGTGGAACCTTTATTTTTTATTATTCCCGATATGCATGCTAAATATTGGCCCATTTGAAATTTTCAATTTTTGTGTCAAAATGGTCGATTTCCAAAGGGGTTAACCTTTGGAAATGGGCCATTTTGCCAAGAAAATTTTAAAATTTCAAATTGGCTAATATTTGAAATATTTGTTAGAAGTGGCTAGAAAATCATGATTCATTATGGTACCTCTATAAATAATGGTTAAATGAATTTAAAAATAAATTTTACTCGGTGTTATATTAGTTTTTATCAAAATATTTGTTTAACTTCATTTGATTATTATTTGAATGGATTAACTTTGTGGAACCTCGATTTTTTATTATTCCCGATATGCATGCCAAATATTAGCCCAGTTGAAATTTTCAATTTTTGTGTCAAAATGGTCGATTTCCAAAGGGGTTAACCTTTGGAAATGGGCCATTTTGCTAATAAAATTTTAAAATTTCAAATTGGCTAATATTTGAAATATTTGTTAGAGATGGCTAGAAAATCATGTTTCATTATGGTACCACTATAAATAATGGTCAAATGAATTTAAAAATAAATTTTACTCGGTGTTATATTAGTTTTTATCAAAATATTTGTTCAACTTCATTTGACTATTATTTGAATGGATAAACTTGGTGGAACCTTTATTTTTTATTATTCCCGATATGCATACCAAAAATTAGCCCATTTGAAATTTTCAATTTTTGTGTCAAAATGGTCGATTTCCAAAGGGGTTAACCTTTGGAAATGGGCCATTTTGCTAAGAAAATTTTAAAATTTCAAATTGGCTAATATTTGAAATATTTGTTAGAGATGGCTAGAAAATCATGTTTCATTATGGTACCACTATAAATAATGGTCAAATGAATTTAAAAATAAATTTTACTCGGTGTTATATTAGTTTTTATCAAAATATTTGTTTAACTTAATTTGACTATTATTTTAATGGATTAACTTTGTGGAACATTGATTTTTTATTATTCCCGATATGCATGCCAACTTTTAGCCGATTTGAAATTTTCAATTTTTGTGTCAAAACGGTCGATTTCCAAAGGGATTAACCTTTGGAAATGGCACATTTTGCGAAGAAACTTTTAAAATTTCAATTCGCTAATATTTGAAATATTTGTTAGAGATGGCTAGAAAATCATGTTTCATTATGGTACCTCTATAAATAATTGTCAAATGAATTTAATAATAAATTTTACTCGGTGTTATATTTGTTTTTATCAAAATATTGGTTTAACTTCATTTGACTATTATTTGAATGGATTAACTTTGTGGAACATCGATTTTTTATTATTCCCTACATGCATGCCAAATATTAGCCCATTTCAAATTTTCAATTTTTGTGTCAAAATGGTTGATTTCCAAAGGGGTTAACCTTTGGCAATTGGCCGTTTCGCCAAGAAAATTTTAAAATTTTAAATTGGCTAATATTTGAAATATTTGTTAGAGATGGCTAGAAAATCATGATTCATTATGGTACCTCTATAAATAATGGTTAAATGAATTTAAAAATAAATTTTACTCGGTGTTATATTAGTTTTTATCAAAATATTTGTTTAACTTCATTTGATTATTATTTGAATAGATTAACTTTGTGGAACCTCGATTTTTTATTATTCCCGATATGCATGCCAAATATTAGCCCAGTTGAAATTTTCAATTTTTGTGTCAAAATGGTCGATTTCCAAAGGGGTTAACCTTTGGAAATGGGCCATTTTGCTAATAAAATTTTAAAATTTCAAATTGGCTAATATTTGAAATATTTGTTAGAGATGGCTAGAAAATCATGTTTCATTATGGTACCACTATAAATAATGGTCAAATGAATTTAAAAATAAATTTTACTCGGTGTTATATTAGTTTTTATCAAAATATTTGTTCAACTTCATTTGACTATTATTTGAATGGATAAACTTGGTGGAACCTTTATTTTTTATTATTCCCGATATGCATACCAAAAATTAGCCCATTTGAAATTTTCAATTTTTGTGTCAAAATGGTCGATTTCCAAAGGGGTTAACCTTTGGAAATGGGCCATTTTGCTAAGAAAATTTTAAAATTTCAAATTGGCTAATATTTGAAATATTTGTTAGAGATGGCTAGAAAATCATGTTTCATTATGGTACCACTATAAATAATGGTCAAATGAATTTAAAAATAAATTTTACTCGGTGTTATATTAATTTTTATCAAAATATTTGTTCAACTTCATTTGACTATTATTTGAATGGATAAACTTGGTGGAACATTTATTTTTTATTATTCCCGATATGCATACCAAAAATTAGCCCATTTGAAATTTTCAATTTTTGTGTCAAAATGGTCGATTTCCAAAGGGGTTAACCTTTGGAAATGGGCCGTTTCGCCAAGAAAATTTTAAAATTTCAAAGTGGCTAATATTTGAAATATTTGTAACAGATGGCTAGAAAATCATGTTTCATTATGGTACCTCTATAAATAATGGTCCAATGAATTTAATAATAAATTTTACTCGGTGTTATATTAATTTTTATCAAAATATTTGTTCAACTTCATTTGACTATTATTTGAATGGATAAACTTGGTGGAACCTTTATTTTTTATTATTCCCGATATGCATGCTAAATATTGGCCCATTTGAAATTTTCAATTTTTGTGTCAAAATGGTCGATTTCCAAAGGGGTTAACCTTTGGAAATGGGCCATTTTGCCAAGAAAATTTTAAAATTTCAAATTGGCTAATATTTGAAATATTTGTTAGAAGTGGCTAGAAAATCATGATTCATTATGGTACCTCTATAAATAATGGTCAAATGAATTTAAGAATAAATTTTACTCGGTGTTATATTAGTTTTTATCAAAATATTTGTTTAAATTCATTTGACTATTATTTGAATGGATTAACTTTGTGGAACATCGATTTTTTATTATTCCCTACATGCATGCCAAATATTAGCCCATTTCAAATTTTCAATTTTTGTGTCAAAATGGTTGATTTCCAAAGGGGTTAACCTTTGGCAATTGGCCGTTTCGCCAAGAAAATTTTAAAATTTTAAATTGGCTAATATTTGAAATATTTGTTAGAGATGGCTAGAAAATCATGATTCATTATGGTACCTCTATAAATAATGGTTAAATGAATTTAAAAATAAATTTTACTCGGTGTTATATTAGTTTTTATCAAAATATTTGTTTAACTTCATTTGATTATTATTTGAATGGATTAACTTTGTGGAACCTCGATTTTTTATTATTCCCGATATGCATGCCAAATATTAGCCCAGTTGAAATTTTCAATTTTTGTGTCAAAATGGTCGATTTCCAAAGGGGTTAACCTTTGGAAATGGGCCATTTTGCTAATAAAATTTTAAAATTTCAAATTGGCTAATATTTGAAATATTTGTTAGAGATGGCTAGAAAATCATGTTTCATTATGGTACCACTATAAATAATGGTCAAATGAATTTAAAAATAAATTTTACTCGGTGTTATATTAGTTTTTATCAAAATATTTGTTCAACTTCATTTGACTATTATTTGAATGGATAAACTTGGTGGAACCTTTATTTTTTATTATTCCCGATATGCATACCAAAAATTAGCCCATTTGAAATTTTCAATTTTTGTGTCAAAATGGTCGATTTCCAAAGGGGTTAACCTTTGGAAATGGGCCATTTTGCTAAGAAAATTTTAAAATTTCAAATTGGCTAATATTTGAAATATTTGTTAGAGATGGCTAGAAAATCATGTTTCATTATGGTACCACTATAAATAATGGTCAAATGAATTTAAAAATAAATTTTACTCGGTGTTATATTAATTTTTATCAAAATATTTGTTCAACTTCATTTGACTATTATTTGAATGGATAAACTTGGTGGAACATTTATTTTTTATTATTCCCGATATGCATACCAAAAATTAGCCCATTTGAAATTTTCAATTTTTGTGTCAAAATGGTCGATTTCCAAAGGGGTTAACCTTTGGAAATGGGCCGTTTCGCCAAGAAAATTTTAAAATTTCAAAGTGGCTAATATTTGAAATATTTGTAACGAGATGGCTAGAAAATCATGTTTCATTATGGTACCTCTATAAATAATGGTCCAATGAATTTAATAATAAATTTTACTCGGTGTTATATTAATTTTTATCAAAATATTTGTTCAACTTCATTTGACTATTATTTGAATGGATAAACTTGGTGGAACCTTTATTTTTTATTATTCCCGATATGCATGCTAAATATTGGCCCATTTGAAATTTTCAATTTTTGTGTCAAAATGGTCGATTTCCAAAGGGGTTAACCTTTTGAAACGGGCCATTTTGCCAAGAAAATTTTAAAATTTCAAATTGGCTAATATTTGAAATATTTGTTAGAAGTGGCTAGAAAATCATGATTCATTATGGTACCTCTATAAATAATGGTCAAATGAATTTAAAAATAAATTTTACTCGGTGTTATATTAGTTTTTATCAAAATATTTGTTTAAATTCATTTGACTATTATTTGAATGGATTAACTTCGAGGAAACCTTGATTTTTTGTTATTCCCGATATGCATGCCAAATATTAGCCCATTTGAAAATTTCAATTTTCATGTTAAAATGGTAGATTTCCGAAGGGGTTAACCTATGGAAATGGGCCATTTTGACATGAAAATTTGAAAATATCAAATCGGCTAATTTTTGACGTGATTGTTGGTGATGGATAAAAATCATGCTTTATTATGGTACCTCTATAAATAATGGTCAAATGAATTTAAAAATAAATTTTACTCGGTGTTATATTAGTTTTTATCAAAATATTTGTTTAAATTCATTTGACTATTATTTGAATGGATTAACTTTGAGGAACATCGATTTTTTATTATTACCGATATGCATGCCAAATATTAGCCCATTTGAAATTTTTAATTTTTGTGTCAAAATGGTCGATTTCCAAAGGGGTTAACCTTTGGAAACGGGCCATTTTGCCAAGAAAATTTTAAAAATATCAAATTTGCTAATGTTTGAAATATTTGTTAGAAGTGGCTAGAAAATCATGATTCATTATGGTACCTCTATAAATAATGGTAAAATGAATTTAAAAATAAATTTTACTCGGTGTTATATTAGTTTTTATCAAAATATTTGTTTAAATTCATTTGACTATTATTTGAATGGATTAACTTTGTGGAACATCGATTTTTTATTATTCCCTACATGCATGCCAAATATTAGCCCATTTCAAATTTTCAATTTTTGTGTCAAAATGGTTGATTTCCAAAGGGGTTAACCTTTGGAAATTGGCCGTTTCGCCAAGAAAATTTTAAATTTTCAAATTGGCTAATATTTGAAATATTTGTTAGAGATGGCTAGAAAATCATGATTAATTATGGTACCTCTATAAATAATGGTTAAATGAATTTAAAAATAAATTTTACTCGGTGTTATATTAGTTTTTATCAAAATATTTGTTTAACTTCATTTGATTATTATTTGAATGGATTAACTTTGTGGAACCTCGATTTTTTATTATTCCCGATATGCATGCCAAATATTAGCCCATTTGAAATTTTCAATTTTTGTGTCAAAATGGTCGATTTCCAAAGGGGTTAACCTTTGGAAATGGGCCATTTTGCTAAGAAAATTTTAAAATTTCAAATTGGCTAATATTTGAAATATTTGTTAGAGATGGCTAGAAAATCATGTTTCATTATGGAACCACTATAAATAATGGTCAAATGAATTTAAAAATAAATTTTACTCGGTGTTATATTAGTTTTTGTCAAAATATTTGTTCAACTTCATTTGACTATTATTTGAATGGATTAACTTGGTGGAACCTTTATTTTTTATTATTCCCGATATGCATACCAAAAATTAGCAAATTTGAAATTTTCAATTTTTGTGTCAAAATGGTCGATTTCCAAAGGGGTTAACCTTTGGAAACGGGCCATTTTGCCAAGAAAATTTTAAAAATATCAAATTTGCTAATGTTTGAAATATTTGTTAGAAGTGGCTAGAAAATCATGATTCATTATGGTACCTCTATAAATAATGGTCCAATGAATTTAATAATAAATTTTACTCGGTGTTATATTAGTTTTTATCAAAATATTTGTTTAAATTCATTTGACTATTATTTGAATGGATTAACTTTGAGGAACATCGATTTTTTATTATTACCGATATGCATGCCAAATATTAGCCCATTTGAAATTTTCAATTTTTGTGTCAAAATGGTCTATTTCCAAAGGGTAACTACCTTTGGAAATAAGCTATTTCGCCATGAAAATTTTAAAATTTCAAATTGGCTAATATTTGAAATATTTGTTAGAGATGGCTAGAAAATCATGATTCATTATGGTACCTCTATAAATAATGGTTAAATGAATTTAAAAATAAATTTTACTCGGTGTTATATTAGTTTTTATCAAAATATTTGTTTAACTTCATTTGATTATTATTTGAATGGATTAACTTTGTGGAACCTCGATTTTTTATTATTCCCGATATGCATGCCAAATATTAGCCCATTTGAAATTTTCAATTTTTGTGTCAAAATGGTCGATTTCCAAAGGGGTTAACCTTTGGAAATGGGCCATTTTGCTAAGAAAATTTTAAAATTTCAAATTGGCTAATATTTGAAATATTTGTTAGAGATGGCTAGAAAATCATGTTTCATTATGGAACCACTATAAATAATGGTCAAATGAATTTAAAAATAAATTTTACTCGGTGTTATATTAGTTTTTATCAAAATATTTGTTCAACTTCATTTGACTATTATTTGAATGGATTAACTTGGTGGAACCTTTAATTTTTATTATTCCCGATATGCATACCAAAAATTAGCCCATTTGAAATTTTCAATTTTTGTGTCAAAATGGTCGATTTCCAAATGGGTTAACCTTTGGAAATGGGCCGTTTCGCCAAGAAAATTTTTAAATTTCAAAGTGGCTAATATTTGAAATATTTGTTACAGATGGCTAGAAAATCATGTTTCATTATGGTACCTCTATAAATAATGGTCCAATGAATTTAATAATAAATTTTACTCGGTGTTATATTAGTTTTTATCAAAATATTTGTTTAAATTCATTTGACTATTATTTGAATGGATTAACTTTGAGGAACATCGATTTTTTATTATTACCGATATGCATGCCAAATATTAGCCCATTTGAAATTTTTAATTTTTGTGTCAAAATGGTCGATTTCCAAAGGGGTTAACCTTTGGAAACGGGCCATTTTGCCAAGAAAATTTTAAAAATATCAAATTTGCTAATGTTTGAAATATTTGTTAGAAGTGGCTAGAAAATCATGATTCATTATGGTACCTCTATAAATAATGGTAAAATGAATTTAAAAATAAATTTTACTCGGTGTTATATTAGTTTTTATCAAAATATTTGTTTAAATTCATTTGACTATTATTTGAATGGATTAACTTTGTGGAACATCGATTTTTTATTATTCCCTACATGCATGCCAAATATTAGCCCATTTCAAATTTTCAATTTTTGTGTCAAAATGGTTGATTTCCAAAGGGGTTAACCTTTGGAAATTGGCCGTTTCGCCAAGAAAATTTTAAATTTTCAAATTGGCTAATATTTGAAATATTTGTTAGAGATGGCTAGAAAATCATGATTAATTATGGTACCTCTATAAATAATGGTTAAATGAATTTAAAAATAAATTTTACTCGGTGTTATATTAGTTTTTATCAAAATATTTGTTTAACTTCATTTGATTATTATTTGAATGGATTAACTTTGTGGAACCTCGATTTTTTATTATTCCCGATATGCATGCCAAATATTAGCCCATTTGAAATTTTCAATTTTTGTGTCAAAATGGTCGATTTCCAAAGGGGTTAACCTTTGGAAATGGGCCATTTTGCTAAGAAAATTTTAAAATTTCAAATTGGCTAATATTTGAAATATTTGTTAGAGATGGCTAGAAAATCATGTTTCATTATGGAACCACTATAAATAATGGTCAAATGAATTTAAAAATAAATTTTACTCGGTGTTATATTAGTTTTTATCAAAATATTTGTTCAACTTCATTTGACTATTATTTGAATGGATTAACTTGGTGGAACCTTTATTTTTTATTATTCCCGATATGCATACCAAAAATTAGCAAATTTGAAATTTTCAATTTTTGTGTCAAAATGGTCGATTTCAAAGGGGTTAACCTTTGGAAACGGGCCATTTTGCCAAGAAAATTTTAAAAATATCAAATTTGCTAATGTTTGAAATATTTGTTAGAAGTGGCTAGAAAATCATGATTCATTATGGTACCTCTATAAATAATGGTCCAATGAATTTAATAATAAATTTTACTCGGTGTTATATTAGTTTTTATCAAAATATTTGTTTAAATTCATTTGACTATTATTTGAATGGATTAACTTTGAGGAACATCGATTTTTTATTATTACCGATATGCATGCCAAATATTAGCCCATTTGAAATTTTCAATTTTTGTGTCAAAATGGTCTATTTCCAAAGGGTAACTACCTTTGGAAATAAGCTATTTCGCCATGAAAATTTTAAAATTTCAAATTGGCTAATATTTGAAATATTTGTTAGAGATGGCTAGAAAATCATGATTCATTATGGTACCTCTATAAATAATGGTTAAATGAATTTAAAAATAAATTTTACTCGGTGTTATATTAGTTTTTATCAAAATATTTGTTTAACTTCATTTGATTATTATTTGAATGGATTAACTTTGTGGAACCTCGATTTTTTATTATTCCCGATATGCATGCCAAATATTAGCCCATTTGAAATTTTCAATTTTTGTGTCAAAATGGTCGATTTCCAAAGGGGTTAACCTTTGGAAATGGGCCATTTTGCTAAGAAAATTTTAAAATTTCAAATTGGCTAATATTTGAAATATTTGTTAGAGATGGCTAGAAAATCATGTTTCATTATGGAACCACTATAAATAATGGTCAAATGAATTTAAAAATAAATTTTACTCGGTGTTATATTAGTTTTTATCAAAATATTTGTTCAACTTCATTTGACTATTATTTGAATGGATTAACTTGGTGGAACCTTTATTTTTTATTATTCCCGATATGCATACCAAAAATTAGCAAATTTGAAATTTTCAATTTTTGTGTCAAAATGGTCGATTTCCAAAGGGGTTAACCTTTGGAAACGGGCCATTTTGCCAAGAAAATTTTAAAAATATCAAATTTGCTAATGTTTGAAATATTTGTTAGAAATGGCTAGAAAATCATGATTCATTATGGTACCTCTATAAATAATGGTCCAATGAATTTAATAATAAATTTTACTCGGTGTTATATTAGTTTTTATCAAAATATTTGTTTAAATTCATTTGACTATTATTTGAATGGATTAACTTTGAGGAACATCGATTTTTTATTATTACCGATATGCATGCCAAATATTAGCCCATTTGAAATTTTCAATTTTTGTGTCAAAATGGTCTATTTCCAAAGGGTAACTACCTTTGGAAATAAGCTATTTCGCCATGAAAATTTTAAAATTTCAAATTGGCTAATATTTGAAATATTTGTTAGAGATGGCTAGAAAATCATGATTCATTATGGTACCTCTATAAATAATGGTTAAATGAATTTAAAAATAAATTTTACTCGGTGTTATATTAGTTTTTATCAAAATATTTGTTTAACTTCATTTGATTATTATTTGAATGGATTAACTTTGTGGAACCTCGATTTTTTATTATTCCCGATATGCATGCCAAATATTAGCCCATTTGAAATTTTCAATTTTTGTGTCAAAATGGTCGATTTCCAAAGGGGTTAACCTTTGGAAATGGGCCATTTTGCTAAGAAAATTTTAAAATTTCAAATTGGCTAATATTTGAAATATTTGTTACAGATGGCTAGAAAATCATGTTTCATTATGGAACCACTATAAATAATGGTCAAATGAATTTAAAAATAAATTTTACTCGGTGTTATATTAGTTTTTATCAAAATATTTGTTCAACTTCATTTGACTATTATTTGAATGGATTAACTTGGTGGAACCTTTATTTTTTATTATTCCCGATATGCATACCAAAAATTAGCAAATTTGAAATTTTCAATTTTTGTGTCAAAATGGTCGATTTCCAAAGGGGTTAACCTTTGGAAACGGGCCATTTTGCCAAGAAAATTTTAAAAATATCAAATTTGCTAATGTTTGAAATATTTGTTAGAAGTGGCTAGAAAATCATGATTCATTATGGTACCTCTATAAATAATGGTAAAATGAATTTAAAAATAAATTATACTCGGTGTTATATTAGTTTTTATCAAAATATTTGTTTAAATTCATTTGACTATTATTTGAATGGATTAACTTTGTGGAACATCGATTTTTTATTATTCCCTACATGCATGCCAAATATTAGCCCATTTCAAATTTTCAATTTTTGTGTCAAAATGGTTGATTTCCAAAGGGGTTAACCTTTGGAAATTGGCCGTTTCGCCAAGAAAATTTTAAATTTTCAAATTGGCTAATATTTGAAATATTTGTTAGAGATGGCTAGAAAATCATGATTAATTATGGTACCTATATAAATAATGGTTAAATGAATTTAAAAATAAATTTTACTCGGTGTTATATTAGTTTTTATCAAAATATTTGTTTAACTTCATTTGATTATTATTTGAATGGATTAACTTTGTGGAACCTCGATTTTTTATTATTCCCGATATGCATGCCAAATATTAGCCCATTTGAAATTTTCAATTTTTGTGTCAAAATGGTCGATTTCCAAAGGGGTTAACCTTTGGAAATGGGCCATTTTGCTAAGAAAATTTTAAAATTTCAAATTGGCTAATATTTGAAATATTTGTTAGAGATGGCTAGAAAATCATGTTTCATTATGGAACCACTATAAATAATGGTCAAATGAATTTAAAAATAAATTTTACTCGGTGTTATATTAGTTTTTATCAAAATATTTGTTCAACTTCATTTGACTATTATTTGAATGGATTAACTTGGTGGAACCTTTATTTTTTATTATTCCCGATATGCATACCAAAAATTAGCAAATTTGAAATTTTCAATGTTTGTGTCAAAATGGTCGATTTCCAAAGGGGTTAACCTTTGGAAACGGGCCATTTTGCCAAGAAAATTTTAAAAATATCAAATTGGCTAATGTTTGAAATATTTGTTAGAAGTGGCTAGAAAATCATGATTCATTATGGTACCTCTATAAATAATGGTAAAATGAATTTAAAAATAAATTTTACTCGGTGTTATATTAGTTTTTATCAAAATATTTGTTTAAATTCATTTGACTATTATTTGAATGGATTAACTTTGTGGAACATCGATTTTTTATTATTCCCTACATGCATGCCAAATATTAGCCCATTTCAAATTTTCAATTTTTGTGTCAAAATGGTTGATTTCCAAAGGGGTTAACCTTTGGAAATTGGCCGTTTCGCCAAGAAAATTTTAAATTTTCAAATTGGCTAATATTTGAAATATTTGTTAGAGATGGCTAGAAAATCATGATTCATTATGGTACCTCTATAAATAATGGTTAAATGAATTTAAAAATAAATTTTACTCGGTGTTATATTAGTTTTTATCAAAATATTTGTTTAACTTCATTTGATTATTATTTGAATGGATTAACTTTGTGGAACCTCGATTTTTTATTATTCCCGATATGCATGCCAAATATTAGCCCATTTGAAATTTTCAATTTTTGTGTCAAAATGGTCGATTTCCAAAGGGGTTAACCTTTGGAAATGGGCCATTTTGCTAAGAAAATTTTAAAATTTCAAATTGGCTAATATTTGAAATATTTGTTAGAGATGGCTAGAAAATCATGTTTCATTATGGAACCACTATAAATAATGGTCAAATGAATTTAAAAATAAATTTTACTCGGTGTTATATTAGTTTTTATCAAAATATTTGTTCAACTTCATTTGACTATTATTTGAATGGATTAACTTGGTGGAACCTTTATTTTTTATTATTCCCGATATGCATACCAAAAATTAGCAAATTTGAAATTTTCAATTTTTGTGTCAAAATGGTCGATTTCCAAAGGGGTTAACCTTTGGAAACGGGCCATTTTGCCAAGAAAATTTTAAAAATATCAAATTGGCTAATGTTTGAAATATTTGTTAGAAGTGGCTAGAAAATCATGATTCATTATGGTACCTCTATAAATAATGGTAAAATGAATTTAAAAATAAATTTTACTCGGTGTTATATTAGTTTTTATCAAAATATTTGTTTAAATTCATTTGACTATTATTTGAATGGATTAACTTTGTGGAACATCGATTTTTTATTATTCCCTACATGCATGCCAAATATTAGCCCATTTCAAATTTTCAATTTTTGTGTCAAAATGGTTGATTTCCAAAGGGGTTAACCTTTGGAAATTGGCCGTTTCGCCAAGAAAATTTTAAATTTTCAAATTGGCTAATATTTGAAATATTTGTTAGAGATGGCTAGAAAATCATGATTCATTATGGTACCTCTATAAATAATGGTTAAATGAATTTAAAAATAAATTTTACTCGGTGTTATATTAGTTTTTATCAAAATATTTGTTTAACTTCATTTGATTATTATTTGAATGGATTAACTTTGTGGAACCTCGATTTTTTATTATTCCCGATATGCATGCCAAATATTAGCCCATTTGAAATTTTCAATTTTTGTGTCAAAATGGTCGATTTCCTAAGGGGTTAACCTTTGGAAATGGGCCATTTTGCTAAGAAAATTTTAAAATTTCAAATTGGCTAATATTTGAAATATTTGTTAGAGATGGCTAGAAAATCATGTTTCATTATGGAACCACTATAAATAATGGTCAAATGAATTTAAAAATAAATTTTACTCGGTGTTATATTAGTTTTTATCAAAATATTTGTTCAACTTCATTTGACTATTATTTGAATGGATTAACTTGGTGGAACCTTTATTTTTTATTATTCCCGATATGCATACCAAAAATTAGCAAATTTGAAATTTTCAATTTTTGTGTCAAAATGGTCGATTTCCAAAGGGGTTAACCTTTGGAAACGGGCCATTTTGCCAAGAAAATTTTAAAAATATCAAATTTGCTAATGTTTGAAATATTTGTTAGAAGTGGCTAGAAAATCATGATTCATTATGGTACCTCTATAAATAATGGTAAAATGAATTTAAAAATAAATTATACTCGGTGTTATATTAGTTTTTATCAAAATATTTGTTTAAATTCATTTGACTATTATTTGAATGGATTAACTTTGTGGAACATCGATTTTTTATTATTCCCTACATGCATGCCAAATATTAGCCCATTTCAAATTTTCAATTTTTGTGTCAAAATGGTTGATTTCCAAAGGGGTTAACCTTTGGAAATTGGCCGTTTCGCCAAGAAAATTTTAAATTTTCAAATTGGCTAATATTTGAAATATTTGTTAGAGATGGCTAGAAAATCATGATTAATTATGGTACCTATATAAATAATGGTTAAATGAATTTAAAAATAAATTTTACTCGGTGTTATATTAGTTTTTATCAAAATATTTGTTTAACTTCATTTGATTATTATTTGAATGGATTAACTTTGTGGAACCTCGATTTTTTATTATTCCCGATATGCATGCCAAATATTAGCCCATTTGAAATTTTCAATTTTTGTGTCAAAATGGTCGATTTCCAAAGGGGTTAACCTTTGGAAATGGGCCATTTTGCTAAGAAAATTTTAAAATTTCAAATTGGCTAATATTTGAAATATTTGTTAGAGATGGCTAGAAAATCATGTTTCATTATGGAACCACTATAAATAATGGTCAAATGAATTTAAAAATAAATTTTACTCGGTGTTATATTAGTTTTTATCAAAATATTTGTTCAACTTCATTTGACTATTATTTGAATGGATTAACTTGGTGGAACCTTTATTTTTTATTATTCCCGATATGCATACCAAAAATTAGCAAATTTGAAATTTTCAATTTTTGTGTCAAAATGGTCGATTTCCAAAGGGGTTAACCTTTGGAAATGGGCCGTTTCGCCAAGAAAATTTTTAAATTTCAAATTGGCTAATATTTGAAATATTTGTTACAGATGGCTTGAAAATCATGTTTCATTATGGTACCTCTATAAATAATGGTCCAATGAATTTAAAAATAAATTTTACTCGGTGTTATATTAGTTTTTATCAAAATATTTGTTCAACTTCATTTGACTATTATTTGAATGGATTAACTTGGTGGAACCTTTATTTTTTATTATTCCCGATATGCATACCAAAAATTAGCAAATTTGAAATTTTCAATTTTTGTGTCAAAATGGTCGATTTCCAAAGGGGTTAACCTTTGGAAATGGGCCATTTTGCTAAGAAAATTTTAAAATTTCAAATTGGCTAATATTTGAAATATTTGTTAGAGATGGCTAGAAAATCATATTTCATTATGGTACCACTATAAATAATGGTCAAATGAATTTAAAAATAAATTTTACTCGGTGTTATATTAGTTTTTATCAAAATATTTGTTCAACTTCATTTGACTATTATTTGAATAGATTAACTTGGTGGAACCTTTATTTTTTATTATTCCCGATATGCATACCAAAAATTAGCCCATTTGAAATTTTCAATTTTTGTGTCAAAATGGTCGATTTCCAAAGGGGTTAAACTTTGGAAATGGGCCGTTTCGCCAAGAAAATTTTTAAATTTCAAAGTGGCTAATATTTGACATATTTGTTACAGATGGCTAGAAAATCATGTTTCATTATGGTACCTCTATAAATAATGGTCCAATGAATTTAATAATAAATTTTACTCGGTGTTATATTAGTTTTTATCAAAATATTTGTTTAAATTCATTTGACTATTATTTGAATGGATTAACTTTGAGGAACATCGATTTTTTATTATTACCGATATGCATGCCAAATATTAGCCCATTTGAAATTTTCAATTTTTGTGTCAAAATGGTCGATTTCCAAAGGGGTTAACCTTTGGAAACGGGCCATTTTGCCAAGAAAATTTTAAAATTTCAAATTGGCTAATATTTGAAATATTTGTTAGAGATGGCTAGAAAATCATGTTTCATTATGGTACCACTATAAATAATGGTCAAATGAATTTAAAAATAAATTTTACTCGGTGTTATATTAGTTTTTATCAAAATATTTGTTCAACTTCATTTGACTATTATTTGAATGGATTAACTTGGTGGAACCTTTATTTTTTATTATTCCCGATATGCATACCAAAAATTAGCCCATTTGAAATTTTCAATTTTTGTGTCAAAATGGTCGATTTCCAAAGGGGTTAACCTTTGGAAATGGGCCGTTTCGCCAAGAAAATTTTTAAATTTCAAAGTGGCTAATATTTGACATATTTGTTACATATGGCTAGAAAATCATGTTTCATTATGGTACCTCTATAAATAATGGTCCAATGAATTTAATAATAAATTTTACTCGGTGTTATATTAGTTTTTATCAAAATATTTGTTTAAATTCATTTGACTATTATTTGAATGGATTAACTTTGAGGAACATCGATTTTTTATTATTACCGATATGCATGCCAAATATTAGCCCATTTGAAATTTTCAATTTTTGTGTCAAAATGGTCGATTTCCAAAGGGGTTAACCTTTGGAAACGGGCCATTTTGCCAAGAAAATTTTAAAATTTCAAATTGGCTAATATTTGAAATATTTGTTAGAAGTGGCTAGAAAATCATGATTCATTATGGTACCTCTATAAATAATGGTCAAATGAATTTAAAAATAAATTTTACTCGGTGTTATATTAGTTTTTATCAAAATAGTTGTTTAAATTCATTTGACTATTATTTGAATGGATTAACTTTGTGGAACATCGATTTTTTATTATTCCCTACATGCATGCCAAATATTAGCCCATTTGAAATTTTCAATTTTTGTGTCAAAATGGTCGATTTCCAAAGGGGTTAACCTTCGGAAATGGGCCATTTCGCCAAGAAAATTTTAAAATTTCAAATTGGATAATATTTGAAATATTTGTTAGAGATAGCTAGAAAATCATGTTTCATTATGGTACCTCTATAAATAATGGTCCAATGAATTTAATAATAAATTTTACTCGGTGTTATATTAGTTTTTATCAAAATATTTGTTTAAATTCATTTGACTATTATTTGAATGGATTAACTTTGAGGAACATCGATTTTTTATTATTACCGATATGCATGCCAAATATTAGCCCATTTGAAATTTTCAATTTTTGTGTCAAAATGGTCGATTTCCAAAGGGGTTAACCTTTGGAAACGGGCCATTTTGCCAAGAAAATTTTAAAATTTCAAATTGGCTAATATTTGAAATATTTGTTAGAAGTGGCTAGAAAATCATGTTTCATTATGGTACCTCTATAAATAATGGTCCAATGAATTTAATAATAAATTTTACTCGGTGTTATATTAGTTTTTATCAAAATAGTTGTTTAAATTCATTTGACTATTATTTGAATGGATTAACTTTGTGGAACATCAATTTTTTATTATTCCCTACATGCATGCCAAATATTAGCCCATTTCAAATTTTGAATTTTTGTGTCAAAATGGTTGATTTCCAAAGCGGTTAACCTTTGGAAATTGGCCGTTTGGCCAAGAAAATTTTAAAATTTCAAATTGGCTAATATTTTAAATATTTGTTAGAGATGGCTAGAAAATCATGATTCATTATGGTACCTCTATAAATAATGGTTAAATGAATTTAAAAATAAATTTTACTCGGTGTTATATTAGTTTTTATCAAAATATTTGTTTAACTTCATTTGATTATTATTTTAATGGATTAACTTTGTGGAACCTCGATTTTTTATTATTCCCGATATGCATGCCAAATATTAGCCCATTTGAAATTTTCAATTTTTGTGTCAAAATGGTCGATTTCCAAAGGGGTTAACCTTTGGAAACGGGCCATTTTGCCAAGAAAATTTTAAAATTTCAAATTGGCTAATATTTGAAATATTTGTTAGAGGTGGCTAGAAAATCATGTTTCATTATGGTACCTCTATAAATAATGGTCCAATGAATTTAATAATAAATTTTACTCGGTGTTATATTAGTTTTTATCAAAATAGTTGTTTAAATTCATTTGACTATTATTTGAATGGATTAACTTTGTGGAACATCAATTTTTTATTATTCCCTACATGCATGCCAAATATTAGCCCATTTCAAATTTTGAATTTTTGTGTCAAAATGGTTGATTTCCAAAGCGGTTAACCTTTGGAAATTGGCCGTTTGGCCAAGAAAATTTTAAAATTTCAAATTGGCTAATATTTTAAATATTTGTTAGAGATGGCTAGAAAATCATGATTCATTATGGTACCTCTATAAATAATGGTTAAATGAATTTAAAAATAAATTTTACTCGGTGTTATATTAGTTTTTATCAAAATATTTGTTTAACTTCATTTGATTATTATTTTAATGGATTAACTTTGTGGAACCTCGATTTTTTATTATTCCCGATATGCATGCCAAATATTAGCCCATTTGAAATTTTCAATTTTTGTGTCAAAATGGTCGATTTCCAAAGGGGTTAACCTTTGGAAATGGGCCGTTTTGCTAAGAAAATTTTAAAATTTCAAATTGGCTTATATTTGAAATATTTGTTAGAGATGGCTAGAAAATCATGTTTCATTATGGTACCTCTATAAATAATGGTCAAATGAATTTAATAATAAATTTTACTCGGTGTTATATTAGTTTTTATCAAAATATTTGTTTAAATTCATTTGACTATTATTTGAATGGATTAACTTTGTGCAACATCGATTTTTTATTATTCCCGATATGCATGCCAAATATTAGCCCATTTGAAATTTTCAATTTTTGTGTCAAAATGGTCGATTTCCAAAGGGGTTAACCTTTGGAAATGGGCCGTTTCGCCAAGAAAATTTTAAAATTTCAAAGTGGCTTATATTTGAAATATTTGTTACATATGGCTAGAAAATCATGTTTCATTATGGTACCTCTATAAATAATGGTCCAATGAATTTAATAATAAATTTTACTCGGTGTTATATTAGTTTTTATCAAAATATTTGTTTAACTTCATTTGACTATTATTTGAATGGATTAACTTTGAGGAACCTTTATTTTTTATTATTCCCGATATGCATACAAAATATTAGCCCATTTGAAATTTTCAATTTTTGTGTCAAAATGGTCGATTTCCAAAGGGGTTAAACTTTGGAAATGGGCCGTTTCGCCAAGAAAATTTTTAAATTTCAAAGTGGCTAATATTTGACATATTTGTTACAGATGGCTAGAAAATCATGTTTCATTATGGTACCTCTATAAATAATGGTCCAATGAATTTAATAATAAATTTTACTCGGTGTTATATTAGTTTTTATCAAAATATTTGTTTAAATTCATTTGACTATTATTTGAATGGATTAACTTTGAGGAACATCGATTTTTTATTATTACCGATATGCATGCCAAATATTAGCCCATTTGAAATTTTCAATTTTTGTGTCAAAATGGTCGATTTCCAAAGGGGTTAACCTTTGGAAACGGGCCATTTTGCCAAGAAAATTTTAAAATTTCAAATTGGCTAATATTTGAAATATTTGTTAGAGATGGCTAGAAAATCATGTTTCATTATGGTACCACTATAAATAATGGTCAAATGAATTTAAAAATAAATTTTACTCGGTGTTATATTAGTTTTTATCAAAATATTTGTTCAACTTCATTTGACTATTATTTGAATGGATTAACTTGGTGGAACCTTTATTTTTTATTATTCCCGATATGCATACCAAAAATTAGCCCATTTGAAATTTTCAATTTTTGTGTCAAAATGGTCGATTTCCAAAGGGGTTAACCTTTGGAAATGGGCCGTTTCGCCAAGAAAATTTTTAAATTTCAAAGTGGCTAATATTTGACATATTTGTTACATATGGCTAGAAAATCATGTTTCATTATGGTACCTCTATAAATAATGGTCCAATGAATTTAATAATAAATTTTACTCGGTGTTATATTAGTTTTTATCAAAATATTTGTTTAAATTCATTTGACTATTATTTGAATGGATTAACTTTGAGGAACATCGATTTTTTATTATTACCGATATGCATGCCAAATATTAGCCCATTTGAAATTTTCAATTTTTGTGTCAAAATGGTCGATTTCCAAAGGGGTTAACCTTTGGAAACGGGCCATTTTGCCAAGAAAATTTTAAAATTTCAAATTGGCTAATATTTGAAATATTTGTTAGAAGTGGCTAGAAAATCATGATTCATTATGGTACCTCTATAAATAATGGTCAAATGAATTTAAAAATAAATTTTACTCGGTGTTATATTAGTTTTTATCAAAATAGTTGTTTAAATTCATTTGACTATTATTTGAATGGATTAACTTTGTGGAACATCGATTTTTTATTATTCCCTACATGCATGCCAAATATTAGCCCATTTGAAATTTTCAATTTTTGTGTCAAAATGGTCGATTTCCAAAGGGGTTAACCTTTGGAAATGGGCCATTTCGCCAAGAAAATTTTAAAATTTCAAATTGGATAATATTTGAAATATTTGTTAGAGATAGCTAGAAAATCATGTTTCATTATGGTACCTCTATAAATAATGGTCCAATGAATTTAATAATAAATTTTACTCGGTGTTATATTAGTTTTTATCAAAATATTTGTTTAAATTCATTTGACTATTATTTGAATGGATTAACTTTGAGGAACATCGATTTTTTATTATTACCGATATGCATGCCAAATATTAGCCCATTTGAAATTTTCAATTTTTGTGTCAAAATGGTCGATTTCCAAAGGGGTTAACCTTTGGAAACGGGCCATTTTGCCAAGAAAATTTTAAAATTTCAAATTGGCTAATATTTGAAATATTTGTTAGAAGTGGCTAGAAAATCATGTTTCATTATGGTACCTCTATAAATAATGGTCCAATGAATTTAATAATAAATTTTACTCGGTGTTATATTAGTTTTTATCAAAATAGTTGTTTAAATTCATTTGACTATTATTTGAATGGATTAACTTTGTGGAACATCAATTTTTTATTATTCCCTACATGCATGCCAAATATTAGCCCATTTCAAATTTTGAATTTTTGTGTCAAAATGGTTGATTTCCAAAGCGGTTAACCTTTGGAAATTGGCCGTTTGGCCAAGAAAATTTTAAAATTTCAAATTGGCTAATATTTTAAATATTTGTTAGAGATGGCTAGAAAATCATGATTCATTATGGTACCTCTATAAATAATGGTTAAATGAATTTAAAAATAAATTTTACTCGGTGTTATATTAGTTTTTATCAAAATATTTGTTTAACTTCATTTGATTATTATTTTAATGGATTAACTTTGTGGAACCTCGATTTTTTATTATTCCCGATATGCATGCCAAATATTAGCCCATTTGAAATTTTCAATTTTTGTGTCAAAATGGTCGATTTCCAAAGGGGTTAACCTTTGGAAATGGGCCGTTTTGCTAAGAAAATTTTAAAATTTCAAATTGGCTAATATTTGAAATATTTGTTAGAGATGGCTAGAAAATCATGTTTCATTATGGTACCTCTATAAATAATGGTCAAATGAATTTAATAATAAATTTTACTCGGTGTTATATTAGTTTTTATCAAAATATTTGTTTAAATTCATTTGACTATTATTTGAATGGATTAACTTTGTGCAACATCGATTTTTTATTATTCCCGATATGCATGCCAAATATTAGCCCATTTGAAATTTTCAATTTTTGTGTCAAAATGGTCGATTTCCAAAGGGGTTAACCTTTGGAAATGGGCCGTTTCGCCAAGAAAATTTTAAAATTTCAAAGTGGCTTATATTTGAAATATTTGTTACATATGGCTAGAAAATCATGTTTCATTATGGTACCTCTATAAATAATGGTCCAATGAATTTAATAATAAATTTTACTCGGTGTTATATTAGTTTTTATCAAAATATTTGTTTAACTTCATTTGACTATTATTTGAATGGATTAACTTTGAGGAACCTTTATTTTTTATTATTCCCGATATGCATACAAAATATTAGCCCATTTGAAATTTTCAATTTTTGTGTCAAAATGGTCGATTTCCAAAGGGGTTAACCTTTGTAAATGGGCCATTTTGCCAACAAAATTTTAAAATTTCAAATTGGCTAATATTTGAAATATTTGTTAGAGATGGCTAGAAATTCATGTTTCATTATGGTACCTTTTTAAATAATGGTCAAATGAGCTTAAAAATATATTTTACTCGGTGTTATATTAGTTTTTATAAAAATATTTGGTTAAATTCATTTGACTATTATTTGAATGGATTAACTTTGTGGAACATCGATTTTTTATTATTCCCAATATGCATGCCAAATATTAGCCCATTTCAAATTTTTCATTTTTGTGTCAAAATGGTCGATTTCCAAAAGGGTTTAACCTTTGGAAATGGGCCATTTCGCCAAGAAAATTTTAAACTTTCAAATTGGCTAATATTTGAAATATTTGTTAGAGATGGCTAGAAAATCATGTTTCGTTATGGTACCACTATAAATAATGGTAAAATGTATTTAACAATAAATTTTACTCGGTGTTATATTAGTTTTTATCAAAATATTTGTTTAACTTTATTTGATTATTATTTGAATGGATTAACTTGGTGGAACCTCGATTCTTTATTATTCCCGATATGCATGCCAAATATTAGCCCATTTGAAATTTTCAATTTTTGTGTCAAAATGGTTGATTTCCAAAGGGAACACCTTTGGAAATGGGCCATTTCGCCAAGAAAATTTTAAAATTTCAAATTGGCTAATATTTGAAATATTTGTTAGAAGTGGCTAGAAAATCATGATTCATTATGGTACCTCTATAAATAATGGTCAAATGAATTTAAAAATAAATTTTACTCGGTGTTATATTAGTTTTTATCAAAATATTTGTTCAACTTCATTTGACTATTATTTGAATGGATTAACTTGGTGGAACCTTTATTTTTTATTATTCCCGATATGCATACCAAAAATTAGCCCATTTGAAATTTTCAATTTTTGTGTCAAAATGGTCGATTTCCAAAGGGGTTAAACTTTGGAAATGGGCCGTTTCGCCAAGAAAATTTTTAAATTTCAAAGTGGCTAATATTTGACATATTTGTTACAGATGGCTAGAAAATCATGTTTCATTATGGTACCTCTATAAATAATGGTCCAATGAATTTAATAATAAATTTTACTCGGTGTTATATTAGTTTTTATCAAAATATTTGTTTAAATTCATTTGACTATTATTTGAATGGATTAACTTTGAGGAACATCGATTTTTTATTATTACCGATATGCATGCCAAATATTAGCCCATTTGAAATTTTCAATTTTTGTGTCAAAATGGTCGATTTCCAAAGGGGTTAACCTTTGGAAACGGGCCATTTTGCCAAGAAAATTTTAAAATTTCAAATTGGCTAATATTTGAAATATTTGTTAGAGATGGCTAGAAAATCATGTTTCATTATGGTACCACTATAAATAATGGTCAAATGAATTTAAAAATAAATTTTACTCGGTGTTATATTAGTTTTTATCAAAATATTTGTTCAACTTCATTTGACTATTATTTGAATGGATTAACTTGGTGGAACCTTTATTTTTTATTATTCCCGATATGCATACCAAAAATTAGCCCATTTGAAATTTTCAATTTTTGTGTCAAAATGGTCGATTTCCAAAGGGGTTAACCTTTGGAAATGGGCCGTTTCGCCAAGAAAATTTTTAAATTTCAAAGTGGCTAATATTTGACATATTTGTTACATATGGCTAGAAAATCATGTTTCATTATGGTACCTCTATAAATAATGGTCCAATGAATTTAATAATAAATTTTACTCGGTGTTATATTAGTTTTTATCAAAATATTTGTTTAAATTCATTTGACTATTATTTGAATGGATTAACTTTGAGGAACATCGATTTTTTATTATTACCGATATGCATGCCAAATATTAGCCCATTTGAAATTTTCAATTTTTGTGTCAAAATGGTCGATTTCCAAAGGGGTTAACCTTTGGAAACGGGCCATTTTGCCAAGAAAATTTTAAAATTTCAAATTGGCTAATATTTGAAATATTTGTTAGAAGTGGCTAGAAAATCATGATTCATTATGGTACCTCTATAAATAATGGTCAAATGAATTTAAAAATAAATTTTACTCGGTGTTATATTAGTTTTTATCAAAATAGTTGTTTAAATTCATTTGACTATTATTTGAATGGATTAACTTTGTGGAACATCGATTTTTTATTATTCCCTACATGCATGCCAAATATTAGCCCATTTGAAATTTTCAATTTTTGTGTCAAAATGGTCGATTTCCAAAGGGGTTAACCTTCGGAAATGGGCCATTTCGCCAAGAAAATTTTAAAATTTCAAATTGGATAATATTTGAAATATTTGTTAGAGATAGCTAGAAAATCATGTTTCATTATGGTACCTCTATAAATAATGGTCCAATGAATTTAATAATAAATTTTACTCGGTGTTATATTAGTTTTTATCAAAATATTTGTTTAAATTCATTTGACTATTATTTGAATGGATTAACTTTGAGGAACATCGATTTTTTATTATTACCGATATGCATGCCAAATATTAACCCATTTGAAATTTTCAATTTTTGTGTCAAAATGGTCGATTTCCAAAGGGGTTAACCTTTGGAAACGGGCCATTTTGCCAAGAAAATTTTAAAATTTCAAATTGGCTACTATTTGAAATATTTGTTAGAAGTGGCTAGAAAATCATGTTTCATTATGGTACCTCTATAAATAATGGTCCAATGAATTTAATAATAAATTTTACTCGGTGTTATATTAGTTTTTATCAAAATAGTTGTTTAAATTCATTTGACTATTATTTGAATGGATTAACTTTGTGGAACATCAATTTTTTATTATTCCCTACATGCATGCCAAATATTAGCCCATTTCAAATTTTGAATTTTTGTGTCAAAATGGTTGATTTCCAAAGCGGTTAACCTTTGGAAATTGGCCGTTTGGCCAAGAAAATTTTAAAATTTCAAATTGGCTAATATTTTAAATATTTGTTAGAGATGGCTAGAAAATCATGATTCATTATGGTACCTCTATAAATAATGGTTAAATGAATTTAAAAATAAATTTTACTCGGTGTTATATTAGTTTTTATCAAAATATTTGTTTAACTTCATTTGATTATTATTTTAATGGATTAACTTTGTGGAACCTCGATTTTTTATTATTCCCGATATGCATGCCAAATATTAGCCCATTTGAAATTTTCAATTTTTGTGTCAAAATGGTCGATTTCCAAAGGGGTTAACCTTTGGAAATGGGCCGTTTTGCTAAGAAAATTTTAAAATTTCAAATTGGCTAATATTTGAAATATTTGTTAGAGATGGCTAGAAAATCATGTTTCATTATGGTACCTCTATAAATAATGGTCAAATGAATTTAATAATAAATTTTACTCGGTGTTATATTAGTTTTTATCAAAATATTTGTTTAAATTCATTTGACTATTATTTGAATGGATTAACTTTGTGCAACATCGATTTTTTATTATTCCCGATATGCATGCCAAATATTAGCCCATTTGAAATTTTCAATTTTTGTGTCAAAATGGTCGATTTCCAAAGGGGTTAACCTTTGGAAATGGGCCGTTTCGCCAAGAAAATTTTAAAATTTCAAAGTGGCTTATATTTGAAATATTTGTTACATATGGCTAGAAAATCATGTTTCATTATGGTACCTCTATAAATAATGGTCCAATGAATTTAATAATAAATTTTACTCGGTGTTATATTAGTTTTTATCAAAATATTTGTTTAACTTCATTTGACTATTATTTGAATGGATTAACTTTGAGGAACCTTTATTTTTTATTATTCCCGATATGCATACAAAATATTAGCCCATTTGAAATTTTCAATTTTTGTGTCAAAATGGTCGATTTCCAAAGGGGTTAACCTTTGTAAATGGGCCATTTTGCCAACAAAATTTTAAAATTTCAAATTGGCTAATATTTGAAATATTTGTTAGAGATGGCTAGAAATTCATGTTTCATTATGGTACCTCTTTAAATAATGGTCAAATGAGCTTAAAAATATATTTTACTCGGTGTTATATTAGTTTTTATAAAAATATTTGGTTAAATTCATTTGACTATTATTTGAATGGATTAACTTTGTGGAACATCGATTTTTTATTATTCCCAATATGCATGCCAAATATTAGCCCATTTCAAATTTTTCATTTTTGTGTCAAAATGGTCGATTTCCAAAAGGGTTTAACCTTTGGAAATGGGCCATTTCGCCAAGAAAATTTTAAACTTTCAAATTGGCTAATATTTGAAATATTTGTTAGAGATGGCTAGAAAATCATGTTTCGTTATGGTACCACTATAAATAATGGTAAAATGTATTTAACAATAAATTTTACTCGGTGTTATATTAGTTTTTATCAAAATATTTGTTTAACTTTATTTGATTATTATTTGAATGGATTAACTTGGTGGAACCTCGATTCTTTATTATTCCCGATATGCATGCCAAATATTAGCCCATTTGAAATTTTCAATTTTTGTGTCAAAATGGTTGATTTCCAAAGGGAACACCTTTGGAAATGGGCCATTTCGCCAAGAAAATTTTAAAATTTCAAATTGGCTAATATTTGAAATATTTGTTAGAAGTGGCTAGAAAATCATGATTCATTATGGTACCTCTATAAATAATGGTCAAATGAATTTAAAAATAAATTTTACTCGGTGTTATATTAGTTTTTATCAAAATATTTGTTTAACTTCATTTGACTATTATTTGAATGGATTAACTTTGTGAGACATCGATCTTTTATTATTCCTGATATGCATGCCAAATATTAGCCCATTTGAAATTTTCAATTTTTGTGTCAAAATGGTCGATTTCCAAAGGGGTTAAGCTTTGGAAATGGTCCATTTTGCCAACAAAATTTTAAAATTTCAAATTGGCTAATATTTGAAATATTTGTTAGAGATGGCTAGAAAATCATGTTTCATTATTGTACCTCTTTAAATAATGGTCAAATGAGCTTAAAAATATATTTTACTCGGTTTTATATTAGTTTTTATCAAAATATTTGGTTAAATTCATTTGACTATAATTTGAATGGATTAACTTTGTGGAACATCGATTTTTTGTTATTCCCGATATGCATGCCAAATATTAGCCCATTTCAAATTTTTAATTTTTGTGTCAAAATGATCGATTTCCAAAAGGGGTTAACCTTTGGAAATGGGCCATTTCGCCAAGAAAATTTTAAAATTTCAAATTGGCTAATATTTGAAATATTTGTTAGAGATGGCTAGAAAATAATGTATCATTATGGTACCTCTATAAATAATGGTAAAATGTATTTAACAATAAATTTTACTCGGTGTTATATTAGGTTTTATCAAAATATTTGTTTAACTTTATTTGATTATTATTTGAATGGATTAACTTGGTGGAACCTCGATTTTTTATTATTCCCGATATGCATGCCAAATATTAGCCCATTTGAAATTTTCAATTTTTGTGTCAAAATGGTCGATTTCCAAAGGGGTTAACCTTTGGAAATGGGCCATTTTGCCAACAAAATTTTAAAATTTCAAATTGGCTAATATTTGAAATATTTGTTAGAGATGGCTAGAAAATCATGTTTCATTATTGTACCTCTATAAATAATGGTCAAGTGAGTTTAAAAATATATTTTACTCGATGTTATATTAGTTTTTATCAAAATATTTGGTTAAATTCATTTGACTATTATTTGAATGGATTAACTTTGTGGAACATCGATTTTATTATTCCCGATATGCATGCCAAATATTAGCCCATTTCAAAATTTTAATTTTTGTGTCAAAATGGTCGATTTCCAAAAGGGGTTAACCTTTGGAAATGGGCCATTTCGCCAAGAAAATTTTAAAATTTAAAAGTGGCTAATATTTGAAATATTTGTTACAGATGGCTAGAAAATCATGTTTCATTATGGTACCTCTATAAATAATGGTCCAATGAATTTAATAATAAATTTTAATCGGTGTTATATTAGTTTTTATCAAAATATTTGTTTAACTTCATTTGACTATTATTTGAATGGATTAACTTTGAGGAACCTTTATTTTTTATTATTCCCGATATGCATACAAAATATTAGCCCATTTGAAAATTTCAATTTTTGTGTCAAAATGGTCGATTTCCAAAGGGGTTAACCTTTGGAAATGGGCCATTTTGCCAAGAAAATTTTAAAATTTCAAATTGGCTAATATTTGAAATATTTGTTAGAGATGGCTAAAAAATCATGTTTCATTATGGTACCTCTATAAATAATGGTCAAATCAATTTAAAAATAAATTTTACTTGGTGTTATATTAGTTTTTATCAAAATATTTGTTTAACTTCATTTGATTATTATTTGAATGGATTAACTTGGTGGAACCTCGATTTTTTATTATTCCCGATATGCATGCCAAATATTAGCCCATTTGAAATTTTCAATTTTTGTGTCAAAATGGTCGATTTCCAAAGGGGTTAACCTTTGGAAACGGGCCATTTTGCCAACAAAATTTTAAAATTTCAAATTGGCTAATATTTTAAATATTTGTTAGAAGTGGCTAGAAAATCATGATTCATTATGGTACCTCTATAAATAATGGTCAAATAAATTTAAAAATAAATTTTACTCGGTGTTATATTAGTTTTTATCAAAATATTTGTTTGAATTCATTTGACTATTATTTGAATGGATTAACTTTGTGGAACATCGATTTTTTATTATTCCCTACATGCATGCCAAATATTAGCCCATTTCAAATTTTCAATTTTTGTGTCAAAATGGTCGATTTCCAAAGGGTAACTACCTTTGGAAATAAGCTATTTCGCCATGAGAATTTTAAAATTTCAAATTGGCTAATATTTGAAATATTTGTTAGAGATGGCTAGAAAATCATGTTTCATTATGGTACCTCTATAAATAATGGTCAAATGAATTTAAAAATAAATTTTACTCGGTGTTATATTAGTTTTTATCAAAATATTTGGTTAAATTCATTTGACTATTATTTGAATGGATTAACTTTGTGGAACATCGATTTTATTATTCCCGATATGCATGCCAAATATTAGCCCATTTCAAATTTTTAATTTTTGTGTCAAAATGGTCGATTTCCAAAAGGGGTTAACCTTTGGAAATGGGCCATTTCGCCAAGAAAATTTTAAAATTTCAAAGTGGCTAATATTTGAAATATTTGTTACAGATGGCTAGAAAATCATGTTTCATTATGGTACCTCTATAAATAATGATCAAATGAATTTAAAAATATATTTTACTCGGTGTTATATTAGTTTTTATCAAAATATTTGTTTAACTTCATTTGATTATTATTTGAATGGATTAACTTGGTGGAACCTCGATTTTTTATTATTCCCGATATGCATGCCAAATATTAGCCCATTTGAAATTTTAAATTTTTGTGTCAAAATGGTCGATTTCCAAAGGGGTTAACCTTTGGAAATAGGCCATTTTGCCAAGAAAATTTTAAAATTTCAAATTGGCTAATATTTTAAATATTTGTTAGAGATGGCTAGAAAATAATGTTTCATTATGGTACCTCTATAAATAATGGTAAAATGTATGTAACAATAAATTTTACTCGGTGTTATAATAGTTTTTATCAAAATATTTTTTAAATTCATTTGACTATTATTTGAATGGATTAACTTTGTGGAACATAGATTTTTTATTATTCCCGATATGCATGCCAAATATTAGCCCATTTGAAATTTTCAATTTTTGTGTCAAAATGTTCGATTTCCAAAGGGGTTAATCTTTGGAAATGGGCCATTTTGCCAAGAAAATTTTAAAATTTAAAATTGGTTAATTGTGAAATATTGGTTAGAGATGGCTAGAAAATCATGTTTAATTATGGTAACTCTATAAATAATGGTCAAATGAATTTAAAAATAAATTTTACTCGGTGTTTTATTAATTTTTATCAAAATAGTTGTGTAACTTTATTTGACTAATATTTGAATGGATTAACTTTGTGGAAAATCGATTTTTTATTATTCCCGATATGCATGCCAAATATTAGCCCATTTGAAATTTTCAATTTTTGTGTCAAAATGTTCGATTTCCAAATGGGTTAAGCTTTGGAAATTGGCCATTTCGCCATGAAAATTTTAAAATATCAAATTGGACAATATTTGAAATATTTGTTAGAGATGCCTAGAAAATCATGTTTCATTATGGTACCTCTATAAATAATGGTTAAATGAATTTAAAAATAAATTTTACTCGGTGTTATATTAGTTTTTATCAAAATATTTGGTTAAATTCATTTGACTATTATTTGAATGGATTAACTTTGTGGAACATCGATTTTATATTATTCCCGATATGCATGCCAAATATTAGCCCATTTCAAATTTTTAATTTTTGTGTCAAAATGGTCGATTTCCAAAAGGGATTAACCTTTTGAAATGGGCCATTTCCCCAAGAAAATTTTAAAATTTCAAATTGGCTAATATTTGAAATATTTGTTAGAGATTGCTAGAAAATCATGTTTCATTATGGTACCTCTATAAATAATGGTAAAATGTATTTAACAATAAATTTTACTCGGTGTTATAATAATTTTTATCAAAATATTTGTTACATTCATTTGACTATTATTTGAATGGATTAACTTTGTGGAACATTGATTTTTTATTATTCCCGATATGCATGACAAATATTAGCCCATTTGAAAATTTTAATTTTTGTGTCAAAATGGTCGATTTCCAAAAGGGGTTAACCTTTTGAAATGGGCCATTTCGCCAAGAAAATTTTAAAATTTCAAATTGGCTTATATTTGAAATATTTGTTACATATGGCTAGAAAATCATGTTTCATTATGGTACCTCTATAAGTAATGGTCAAATGAATTTAAAAATAAATTTTACTCGGTGTTATATTAGTTTTTATCAAAATATTTGTTTAACTTCATTTGACTATTATTTGAATGGATTAACTTTGTGGAACATCGATTTTTTATTATTCCCGATATGCATGCCAAATATTAGCCCATTTCAAATTTTTAATTTTTGTGTCAAAATGGTCAATTTCCAAAAAGGGGTTAACCTTTTGAAATGGGCCATTTCGCCAAGAAAATTTTAAAATTTCAAATTGGCTAATATTTGAAATATTTGTTAGTGATGGCTAGAAAATCATGTTTCATTATGGTACCTCTATAAATAATGGTCAAATGAATTTAAAAATAAATTTTACTCGGTGTTATATTAGTTTTTATCAAAATATTTGTTTAACTTCATTTGACTATTAATTGAATGGATTAACTTTGTGGAACATCGATTTTTTATTATTCCCGATATGCATATCAAATATTAGCCCATTTGAAATTTTCAATTTTTGTGTCAAAATGGTCGATTTCCAAAGGGTAACTACCTTTGGAAATAAGCTATTTCGCCATGAAAATTTTAAAATTTCAAATTGGCTAATATTTGAAATATTTGTTAGAGATGGCTAGAAAATCATGTTTCATTATGGTACCTCTATAAATAATGGTCAAATGAATTTAAAAATAAATTTTACTCGGTGTTATATTAGTTTTTATCAAAATATTTGTTTAACTTCATTTGACTATTATTTGAATAGATTAACTTGGTGGAACCTTTATTTTTTATTATTCCCGATATGCATATCAAATATTAGCCCATTTGAAATTTTCAATTTTTGTGTCAAAATGTTCGATTTCCAAATGGGTTAACCTTTAGAAATGGGCCATTTCGCCAAGAAAATTTTAAAATTTCAAATTGGACAATATTTGAAATATTTGTTAGAGATGGCTAGAAAATCATATTTCATTATGGTACCTCTATAAATAATGGTCAAATGAATTTAAAAATAAATTTTACTCGGTGTTATATTAGTTTTTATCAAAATATTTTTTTAACTTCATTTGACTATTATTTGAATGGATTAACTTTGTGGAACATCGATTTTTTATTATTCCCGATGTGCATGCCAAATATTAGCCCATTTGAAATTTTCAATTTTTGTGTCAAAATGGTTGATTTCCAAAGGGGTTAACCTTTGGAAATGGGCCATTTCGCCAAGAAAATTTTAAAATTTCAAATTGGCTAGTATTAGAAATATTTGTTAGAGAAGGCTAGAAAATCATGTTTAATTATGGTACCTCCATAAATAATGGTCAAATGAATTTAAAAATAAATCTTACTCGGTGTTATATTAGTTTTTATCAAAATATTTGTTTAACTTCATTTGATTATTATTTGAATGGAGTAACTTTGTGGAACCTTGATTTTATATTATTCCCGATATGCATGCCAAATATTAGCCCATTTGAAATTTTCAATTTTTATGTAAAAATGGTCGATTTCCAAAGGGGTTAACCTTTGGAAATGGGCCATTTTGCCAAGAAAATTTTAAAATTTCAAATTGGCTAATATTTGAAATATTTGTTAGAGATGGCTAGAAAATCATGTTTCATTATGTTAACTCTATAAATAATGGTCAAAGGAATTTAAAAATAAATTTTACTCGGTGTTATATTAGTTTTTATCAAAATATTTTGTTAAATTCATTTGACTATTATTTGAATGGATTAACTTTGTGGAACATCGATTTTTTATTATTCCCGATATGCATGCCAAATATTAGCCCATTTCATATTTTCAATTTTTGTGTCAAAATGGTCGATTTCCAAAAGGGGTTAACCTTTTGAAATGGGCCATTTCGCCAGGAAAATTTTAAAATTTCAAATTGGCTAATATTAGAAATATTTGTTAGAGAAGGCTAGAAAATCATGTTTAATTATGGTACCTACATAAATAATGGTCAAATGAATTTAAAAATAAATCTTACTCGGTGTTATATTAGTTTTTATCAAAATATTTGTTTAACTTCATTTGATTATTATTTGAATGGAGTAACTTTGTGGAACCTTGATTTTATATTATTCCCGATATGCATGCCAAATATTAGCCCATTTGAAAATTTCAATTTTTGTGTCAAAATGGTCGATTTCCAAAGGGTAACTACCTTTGGAAATAAGCTATTTCGCCATGAAAATTTTAAAATTTCAAATTGGCTAATATTTGAAATATTTGTTAGAGATGGCTAGAAAATCATGTTTCATTATGGTACCTCTATAAATAATGGTCAAATGAATTTAAAAATAAATTTTACTCGGTGTTATATTAGTTTTTATCAAAATATTTGTTTAACTTCATTTGACTATTATTTGAATGGATTAACTTTGTGGAACATCGATTTTTTATTATTCCCGATATGCATGCCAAATATTAGCCCATTTCAAATTTTTAATTTTTGTGTCAAAATGGTCAATTTCCAAAAGGGGTTAACCTTTTGAAATGGGCCATTTCGCCAAGAAAATTTTAAAATTTCAAATTGGCTAATATTTGAAATATTTGTTAGTGATGGCTAGAAAATCATGTTTCATTATGGTACCTCTATAAATAATGGTCAAATGAATTTAAAAATAAATTTTACTCGGTGTTATATTAGTTTTTATCAAAATATTTGTTTAACTTCATTTGACTATTAATTGAATGGATTAACTTTGTGGAACATCGATTTTTATTATTCCCGATATGCATATCAAATATTAGCCCATTTGAAATTTTCAATTTTTGTGTCAAAATGGTCGATTTCCAAAGGGTAACTACCGTTGGAAATAAGCTATTTCGCCATGAAAATTTTAAAATTTCAAATTGGCTAATATTTGAAATATTTGTTAGAGATGGCTAGAAAATCATGTTTCATTATGGTACCTCTATAAATAATGGTCAAATGAATTTAAAAATAAATTTTACTCGGTGTTATATTAGTTTTTATCAAAATATTTGTTTAACTTCATTTGACTATTATTTGAATAGATTAACTTGGTGGAACCTTTATTTTTTATTATTCCCGATATGCATATCAAATATTAGCCCATTTGAAATTTTCAATTTTTGTGTCAAAATGTTCGATTTCCAAATGGGTTAACCTTTAGAAATGGGCCATTTCGCCAAGAAAATTTTAAAATTTCAAATTGGACAATATTTGAAATATTTGTTAGAGATGGCTAGAAAATCATGTTTCATTATGGTACCTCTATAAATAATGGTCAAATGAATTTAAAAATAAATTTTACTCGGTGTTATATTAGTTTTTATCAAAATATTTTTTTAACTTCATTTGACTATTATTTGAATGGATTAACTTTGTGGAACATCGATTTTTTATTATTCCCGATGTGCATGCCAAATATTAGCCCATTTGAAATTTTCAATTTTTGTGTCAAAATGGTTGATTTCCAAAGGGGTTAACCTTTGGAAATGGGCCATTTCGCCAAGAAAATTTTAAAATTTCAAATTGGCTAGTATTAGAAATATTTGTTAGAGAAGGCTAGAAAATCATGTTTAATTATGGTACCTCCATAAATAATGGTCAAATGAATTTAAAAATAAATCTTACTCGGTGTTATATTAGTTTTTATCAAAATATTTGTTTAACTTCATTTGATTATTATTTGAATGGAGTAACTTTGTGGAACCTTGATTTTATATTATTCCCGATATGCATGCCAAATATTAGCCCATTTGAAATTTTCAATTTTTGTGTCAAAATGGTCGATTTCCAAAGGGTAACTACCTTTGGAAATAAGCTATTTCGCCATGAAAATTTTAAAATTTCAAATTGGCTATATTTGAAATATTTGTTAGAGATGGCTAGAAAATCATGTTTCATTATGGTACCTCTATAAATAATGGTCAAATGAATTTAATAATAAATTTTACTCGGTGTTATATTAGTTTTTATCAAAATATTTGTTTAACTTCATTTGACTATTATTTGAATGGATTAACTTTGTGGAACATCGATTTTTTATTATTCCCGATATGCATGCCAAATATTAGCCCATTTCAAATTTTTAATTTTTGTGTCAAAATGGTCAATTTCCAAAAGGGGTTAACCTTTTGAAATGGGCCATTTCGCCAAGAAAATTTTAAAATTTCAAATTGGCTAATATTTGAAATATTTGTTAGTGATGGCTAGAAAATCATGTTTCATTATGGTACCTCTATAAATAATGGTCAAATGAATTTAAAAATAAATTGTACTCGGTGTTATATTAGTTTTTATCAAAATATTTGTTTAACTTCATTTGACTATTAATTGAATGGATTAACTTTGTGGAACATCGATTTTTTATTATTCCCGATATGCATATCAAATATTAGCCCATTTGAAATTTTCAATTTTTGTGTCAAAATGGTCGATTTCCAAAGGGTAACTACCTTTGGAAATAAGCTATTTCGCCATGAAAATTTTAAAATTTCAAATTGGCTAATATTTGAAATATTTGTTAGAGATGGCTAGAAAATCATGTTTCATTATGGTACCTCTATAAATAATGGTCAAATGAATTTAAAAATAAATTTTACTCGGTGTTATATTAGTTTTTATCAAAATATTTGTTTAACTTCATTTGACTATTATTTGAATAGATTAACTTGGTGGAACCTTTATTTTTTATTATTCCCGATATGCATATCAAATATTAGCCCATTTGAAATTTTCAATTTTTGTATCAAAATGTTCGATTTCCAAATGGGTTAAACTTTAGAAATGGGCCATTTCGCCAAGAAAATTTTAAAATTTCAAATTGGACAATATTTGAAATATTTGTTAGAGATGGCTAGAAAATCATATTTCATTATGGTACCTCTATAAATAATGGTCAAATGAATTTAAAAATAAATTTTACTCGGTGTTATATTAGTTTTTATCAAAATATTTGTTTAACTTCATTTGACTATTATTTGAATAGATTAACTTTGTGGAACCTTTATTTTTTATTATTCCCGATATGCATATCAAATATTAGCCCATTTGAAATTTTCAATTTTTGTATCAAAATGTTCGATTTCCAAATGGGTTAAACTTTAGAAATGGGCCATTTCGCCAAGAAAATTTTAAAATTTCAAATTGGACAATATTTGAAATATTTGTTAGAGATGGCTAGAAAATCATATTTCATTATGGTACCTCTATAAATAATGGTCAAATGAATTTAAAAAATAAATTTTACTCGGTGTTATATTAGTTTTTATCAAAATATTTTTTTAACTTCATTTGACTATTATTTGAATGGATTAACTTTGTGGAACATCGATTTTTTATTATTCCCGATGTGCATGCCAAATATTAGCCCATTTGAAATTTTCAATTTTTGTGTCAAAATGGTTGATTTCCAAAGGGGTTAACCTTTGGAAATGGGCCATTTCGCCAAGAAAATTTTAAAATTTCAAATTGGCTAGTATTAGAAATATTTGTTAGAGAAGGCTAGAAAATCATGTTTAATTATTGTACCTCCATAAATAATGGTCAAATGAATTTAAAAATAAATCTTACTCGGTGTTATATTAGTTTTTATCAAAATATTTGTTTAACTTCATTTGATTATTATTTGAATGGAGTAACTTTGTGGAACCTTGATTTTATATTATTCCCGATATGAATGCCAAATATTAGCCCATTTGAAATTTTCAATTTTTATGTAAAAATGGTCGATTTCCAAAGGGGTTAACCTTTGGAAATGGGCCATTTTGCCAAGAAAATTTTAAAATTTCAAATTGGCTAATATTTGAAATATTTGTTAGAGATGGCTAGAAAATCATGTTTCATTATGTTAACTCTATAAATAATGGTCAAAGGAATTTAAAAATAAATTTTACTCGGTGTTATATTAGTTTTTATCAAAATATTTTGTTAAATTCATTTGACTATTATTTGAATGGATTAACTTTGTGGAACATCGATTTTTTATTATTCCCGATATGCATGCCAAATATTAGCCCATTTCATATTTTCAATTTTTGTGTCAAAATGGTCGATTTCCAAAAGGGGTTAACCTTTTGAAATGGGCCATTTCGCCAGGAAAATTTTAAAATTTCAAATTGGCTAATATTAGATATATTTGTTAGAGAAGGCTAGAAAATCATGTTTAATTATGGTACCTACATAAATAATGGTCAAATGAATTTAAAAATAAATCTTACTCGGTGTTATATTAGTTTTTATCAAAATATTTGTTTAACTTCATTTGATTATTATTTGAATGGAGTAACTTTGTGGAACCTTGATTTTATATTATTCCCGATATGCATGCCAAATATTAGCCCATTTGAAATTTTCAATTTTTGTGTCAAAATGGTCGATTTCCAAAGGGTAACTACCTTTGGAAATAAGCTATTTCGCCATGAAAATTTTAAAATTTCAAATTGGCTAATATTTGAAATATTTGTTAGAGATGGCTAGAAAATCATGTTTCATTATGGTACCTCTATAAATAATGGTCAAATGAATTTAAAAATAAATTTTACTCGGTGTTATATTAGTTTTTATCAAAATATTTGTTTAACTTCATTTGACTATTATTTGAATGGATTAACTTTGTGGAACATCGATTTTTTATTATTCCCGATATGCATGCCAAATATTAGCCCATTTCAAATTTTTAATTTTTGTGTCAAAATGGTCAATTTCCAAAAGGGGTTAACCTTTTGAAATGGGCCATTTCGCCAAGAAAATTTTAAAATTTCAAATTGGCTAATATTTGAAATATTTGTTAGTGATGGCTAGAAAATCATGTTTCATTATGGTACCTCTATAAATAATGGTCAAATGAATTTAAAAATAAATTTTACTCGGTGTTATATTAGTTTTTATCAAAATATTTGTTTAACTTCATTTGACTATTAATTGAATGGATTAACTTTGTGGAACATCGATTTTTTATTATTCCCGATATGCATATCAAATATTAGCCCATTTGAAATTTTCAATTTTTGTGTCAAAATGGTCGATTTCCAAAGGGTAACTACCTTTGGAAATAAGCTATTTCGCCATGAAAATTTTAAAATTTCAAATTGGCTAATATTTGAAATATTTGTTAGAGATGGCTAGAAAATCATGTTTCATTATGGTACCTCTATAAATAATGGTCAAATGAATTTAAAAATAAATTTTACTCGGTGTTATATTAGTTTTTATCAAAATATTTGTTTAACTTCATTTGACTATTATTTGAATAGATTAACTTGGTGGAACCTTTATTTTTTATTATTCCCGATATGCATATCAAATATTAGCCCATTTGAAATTTTCAATTTTTGTGTCAAAATGTTCGATTTCCAAATGGGTTAACCTTTAGAAATGGGCCATTTCGCCAAGAAAATTTTAAAATTTCAAATTGGACAATATTTGAAATATTTGTTAGAGATGGCTAGAAAATCATGTTTCATTATGGTACCTCTATAAATAATGGTCAAATGAATTTAAAAATAAATTTTACTCGGTGTTATATTAGTTTTTATCAAAATATTTTTTTAACTTCATTTGACTATTATTTGAATGGATTAACTTTGTGGAACATCGATTTTTTATTATTCCCGATGTGCATGCCAAATATTAGCCCATTTGAAATTTTCAATTTTTGTGTCAAAATGGTTGATTTCCAAAGGGGTTAACCTTTGGAAATGGGCCATTTCGCCAAGAAAATTTTAAAATTTCAAATTGGCTAGTATTAGAAATATTTGTTAGAGAAGGCTAGAAAATCATGTTTAATTATGGTACCTCCATAAATAATGGTCAAATGAATTTAAAAATAAATCTTACTCGGTGTTATATTAGTTTTTATCAAAATATTTGTTTAACTTCATTTGATTATTATTTGAATGGAGTAACTTTGTGGAACCTTGATTTTATATTATTCCCGATATGCATGCCAAATATTAGCCCATTTGAAATTTTCAATTTTTGTGTCAAAATGGTCGATTTCCAAAGGGTAACTACCTTTGGAAATAAGCTATTTCGCCATGAAAATTTTAAAATTTCAAATTGGCTATATTTGAAATATTTGTTAGAGATGGCTAGAAAATCATGTTTCATTATGGTACCTCTATAAATAATGGTCAAATGAATTTAATAATAAATTTTACTCGGTGTTATATTAGTTTTTATCAAAATATTTGTTTAACTTCATTTGATTATTATTTGAATGGATTAACTTTGTGGAACCTCGATTTTTTATTATTCCCAGAAATATTTTTGAATTAGATATGCATGCCAAATATTAGCCCATTTGAAATTTTCAATTTTTGTGTCAAAATGGTCGATTTCCAAAGGGTTAACCTTTGGAAATAAGCTATTTCGCCATGAAAATTTTAAAATTTCAAATTGGCTAATATTTGAAATATTTGTTAGAAATGGCTAGAAAATCATGTTTCATTATGGTACCTCTATAAATAATGGTCAAATGAATTTAAAAATAAATTTTACTCGGTGTTATATTAGTTTTTATCAAAATATTTGTTTAACTTCATTTGACTATTAATTGAATGGATTAACTTTGTGGAACATCGATTTTTTATTATTCCCGATATGCATATCAAATATTAGCCCATTTGAAATTTTCAATTTTTGTGTCAAAATGGTCGATTTCCAAAGGGTAACTACCTTTGGAAATAAGCTATTTCGCCATGAAAATTTTAAAATTTCAAATTGGCTAATATTTGAAATATTTGTTAGAGATGGCTAGAAAATCATGTTTCATTATGGTACCTCTATAAATAATGGTCAAATGAATTTAAAAATAAATTTTACTCGGTGTTATATTAGTTTTTATCAAAATATTTGTTTAACTTCATTTGACTATTATTTGAATAGATTAACTTGGTGGAACCTTTATTTTTTATTATTCCCGATATGCATATCAAATATTAGCCCATTTGAAATTTTCAATTTTTGTGTCAAAATGTTCGATTTCCAAATGGGTTAACCTTTAGAAATGGGCCATTTCGCCAAGAAAATTTTAAAATTTCAAATTGGACAATATTTGAAATATTTGTTAGAGATGGCTAGAAAATCATGTTTCATTATGGTACCTCTATAAATAATGGTCAAATGAATTTAAAAATAAATTTTACTCGGTGTTATATTAGTTTTTATCAAAATATTTTTTTAACTTCATTTGACTATTATTTGAATGGATTAACTTTGTGGAACATCGATTTTTTATTATTCCCGATATGCATGCCAAATATTAGCCCATTTGAAATTTTCAATTTTTGTGTCAAAATGGTCGATTTTCAAAGGGTAACTACCTTTGGAAATAAGCTATTTCGCCATGAAAATTTTAAAATTTCAAATTGGCTAATATTTGAAATATTTGTTAGAGATGGCTAGAAAATCATGTTTCATTATGGTACCTCTATAAATAATGGTCAAATGAATTTAAAAATAAATTTTACTCGGTGTTATATTAGTTTTTATCAAAATATTTGTTTAACTTCATTTGACTATTATTTGAATGGATTAACTTTGTGGAACATCGATTTTTTATTATTCCCGATATGCATGCCAAATATTAGCCCATTTCGAAATTTTCAATTTTTGTGTCAAAATGGTCGATTTCCAAAAGGGTTACACCTTTTGAAATGGGCCATTTCGCCATGAAAATTTTAAAATTTCAAATTGGCTAATATTTGAAATATTTGTTAGAGATGGCTAGAAAATCATGTTTCATTATGGTACCTCTATAAATAATGGTCAAATGAATTTAAAAATAAATTTTACTCGGTGTTATATTAGTTTTTATCAAAATATTTGTTTAACTTCATTTGACTATTATTTGAATGGATTAACTTTGTGGAACATCGATTTTTTATTATTCCCGATATGCATATCAAATATTAGCCCATTTGAAATTTTCAATTTTTGTGTCAAAATGGTCGATTTCCAAAGGGTAACTACCTTTGGAAATAAGCTATTTCGCCATGAAAATTTTAAAATTTCAAATTGGCTAATATTTGAAATATTTGTTAGAGATGGCTAGAAAATCATGTTTCATTATGGTACCTCTATAAATAATGGTCAAATGAATTTAAAAATAAATTTTACTCGGTGTTATATTAGTTTTTATCAAAATATTTGTTTAACTTCATTTGACTATTATTTGAATAGATTAACTTGGTGGAACCTTTATTTTTTATTATTCCCGATATGCATATCAAATATTAGCCCATTTGAAATTTTCAATTTTTGTGTCAAAATGTTCGATTTCCAAATGGGTTAACCTTTAGAAATGGGCCATTTCGCCAAGAAAATTTTAAAATTTCAAATTGGACAATATTTGAAATATTTGTTAGAGATGGCTAGAAAATCATGTTTCATTATGGTACCTCTATAAATAATGGTCAAATGAATTTAAAAATAAATTTTACTCGGTGTTATATTAGTTTTTATCAAAATATTTGTTTAACTTCATTTGACTATTATTTGAATGGATTAACTTTGTGGAACATCGATTTTTTATTATTCCCGATATGCATGCCAAATATTAGCCCATTTGAAATTTTCAATTTTTGTGTCAAAATGGTCGATTTTCAAAGGGTAACTACCTTTGGAAATAAGCTATTTCGCCATGAAAATTTTAAAATTTCAAATTGGCTAATATTTGAAATATTTGTTAGAGATGGCTAGAAAATCATGTTTCATTATGGTACCTCTATAAATAATGGTCAAATGAATTTAAAAATAAATTTTACTCGGTGTTATATTAGTTTTTATCAAAATATTTGTTTAACTTCATTTGACTATTATTTGAATGGATTAACTTTGTGGAACATCGATTTTTTATTATTCCCGATATGCATGCCAAATATTAGCCCATTTGAAATTTTCAATTTTTGTGTCAAAATGGTCGATTTCCAAAGGGGTTAACCTTTGGAAATGGGCCATTTCGCCAAGAAAATTTTAAAATTTCAAATTGGCTAATATTTGAAATATTTGTTAGAGATGGCTAGAAAATCATGTTTCATTATGGTACCTCTATAAATAATGGTCAAATGAATTTAAAAATAAATTTTACTCGGTGTTATATTAGTTTTTATCAAAATATTTGTTTAACTTCATTTGACTATTAATTGAATGGATTAACTTTGTGGAACATCGATTTTTTATTATTCCCGATATGCATATCAAATATTAGCCCATTTGAAATTTTCAATTTTTGTGTCAAAATGGTCGATTTCCAAAGGGTTACTACCTTTGGAAATAAGCTATTTCGCCATGAAAATTTTAAAATTTCAAATTGGCTAATATTTGAAATATTTGTTAGAGATGGCTAGAAAATCATGTTTCATTATGGTACCTCTATAAATAATGGTCAAATGAATTTAAAAATAAATTTTACTCGGTGTTATATTAGTTTTTATCAAAATATTTGTTTAACTTCATTTGACTATTATTTGAATGGATTAACTTTGTGGAACCTTTATTTTTTATTATTCCCGATATGCATATCAAATATTAGCCCATTTGAAATTTTCAATTTTTGTGTCAAAATGGTCGATTTCCAAATGGGTTAACCTTTAGAAATGGGCCATTTCGCCAAGAAAATTTTAAAATTTCAAATTGGCCAATATTTGAAATATTTGTTAGAGATGGCTAGAAAATCATGTTTCATTATGGTACCTCTATAAATAATGGTCAAATGAATTTAAAAATAAATCTTACTCGGTGTTATATTAGTTTTTATCAAAATATTTGTTTAACTTCATTTGATTATTATTTGAATGGAGTAACTTTGTGGAACCTTGATTTTATATTATTCCCGATATGCATGCCAAATATTAGCCCATTTGAAATTTTCAATTTTTGTGTCAAAATGGTCGATTTTCAAAGGGTAACTACCTTTGGAAATAAGCTATTTCGCCATGAAAATTTTAAAATTTCAAATTGGCTAATATTTGAAATATTTGTTAGAGATGGCTAGAAAATCATGTTTCATTATGGTACCTCTATAAATAATGGTCAAATGAATTTAAAAATAAATTTTACTCGGTGTTATATTAGTTTTTATCAAAATATTTGTTTAACTTCATTTGACTATTATTTGAATGGATTAACTTTGTGGAACATCGATTTTTTATTATTCCCGATATGCATGCCAAATATTAGCCCATTTCAAATTTTTAATTTTTGTGTCAAAATGGTCAATTTCCAAAAGGGGTTAACCTTTTGAAATGGGCCATTTCGCCAAGAAAATTTTAAAATTTCAAATTGGCTAATATTTGAAATATTTGTTAGTGATGGCTAGAAAATCATGTTTCATTATGGTACCTCTATAAATAATGGTCAAATGAATTTAAAAATAAATTTTACTCGGTGTTATATTAGTTTTTATCAAAATATTTGTTTAACTTCATTTGACTATTAATTGAATGGATTAACTTTGTGGAACATCGATTTTTTATTATTCCCGATATGCATATCAAATATTAGCCCATTTGAAATTTTCAATTTTTGTGTCAAAATGGTCGATTTCCAAAGGGTAACTACCTTTGGAAATAAGCTATTTCGCCATGAAAATTTTAAAATTTCAAATTGGCTAATATTTGAAATATTTGTTAGAGATGGCTAGAAAATCATGTTTCATTATGGTACCTCTATAAATAATGGTCAAATGAATTTAAAAATAAATTTTACTCGGTGTTATATTAGTTTTTATCAAAATATTTGTTTAACTTCATTTGACTATTATTTGAATAGATTAACTTGGTGGAACCTTTATTTTTTATTATTCCCGATATGCATATCAAATATTAGCCCATTTGAAATTTTCAATTTTTGTGTCAAAATGTTCGATTTCCAAATGGGTTAACCTTTAGAAATGGGCCATTTCGCCAAGAAAATTTTAAAATTTCAAATTGGACAATATTTGAAATATTTGTTAGAGATGGCTAGAAAATCATGTTTCATTATGGTACCTCTATAAATAATGGTCAAATGAATTTAAAAATAAATTTTACTCGGTGTTATATTAGTTTTTATCAAAATATTTTTTTAACTTCATTTGACTATTATTTGAATGGATTAACTTTGTGGAACATCGATTTTTTATTATTCCCGATATGCATGCCAAATATTAGCCCATTTGAAATTTTCAATTTTTGTGTCAAAATGGTCGATTTTCAAAGGGTAACTACCTTTGGAAATAAGCTATTTCGCCATGAAAATTTTAAAATTTCAAATTGGCTAATATTTGAAATATTTGTTAGAGATGGCTAGAAAATCATGTTTCATTATGGTACCTCTATAAATAATGGTCAAATGAATTTAAAAATAAATTTTACTCGGTGTTATATTAGTTTTTATCAAAATATTTGTTTAACTTCATTTGACTATTATTTGAATGGATTAACTTTGTGGAACATCGATTTTTTATTATTCCCAATATGCATGCCAAATATTAGCCCATTTCAAATTTTTAATTTTTGTGTCAAAATGGTCAATTTCCAAAAGGGGTTAACCTTTTGAAATGGGCCATTTCGCCAAGAAAATTTTAAAATTTCAAATTGGCTAATATTTGAAATATTTGTTAGTGATGGCTAGAAAATCATGTTTCATTATGGTACCTCTATAAATAATGGTCAAATGAATTTAAAAATAAATTTTACTCGGTGTTATATTAGTTTTTATCAAAATATTTGTTTAACTTCATTTGACTATTAATTGAATGGATTAACTTTGTGGAACATCGATTTTTTATTATTCCGATATGCATATCAAATATTAGCCCATTTGAAATTTTCAATTTTTGTGTCAAAATGGTCGATTTCCAAAGGGTAACTACCTTTGGAAATAAGCTATTTCGCCATGAAAATTTTAAAATTTCAAATTGGCTAATATTTGAAATATTTGTTAGAGATGGCTAGAAAATCATGTTTCATTATGGTACCTCTATAAATAATGGTCAAATGAATTGAAAAATAAATTTTACTCGGTGTTATATTAGTTTTTATCAAAATATTTGTTTAACTTCATTTGACTATTATTTGAATAGATTAACTTGGTGGAACCTTTATTTTTTATTATTCCCGATATGCATATCAAATATTAGCCCATTTGAAATTTTCAATTTTTGTGTCAAAATGTTCGATTTCCAAATGGGTTAACCTTTAGAAATGGGCCATTTCGCCAAGAAAATTTTAAAATTTCAAATTGGACAATATTTGAAATATTTGTTAGAGATGGCTAGAAAATCATGTTTCATTATGGTACCTCTATAAATAATGGTCAAATGAATTTAAAAATAAATTTTACTCGGTGTTATATTAGTTTTTATCAAAATATTTGTTTAACTTCATTTGATTATTATTTGAATGGATTAACTTTGTGGAACCTCGATTTTTTATTATTCCCGATATGCATACCAAATATTAGCCCATTTGAAATTTTCAATTTTTGTGTCAAAATGGTCGATTTTCAAAGGGTAACTACCTTTGGAAATAAGCTATTTCGCCATGAAAATTTTAAAATTTCAAATTGGCTAATATTTGAAATATTTGTTAGAGATGGCTAGAAAATCATGTTTCATTATGGTACCTCTATAAATAATGGTCAAATGAATTTAAAAATAAATTTTACTCGGTGTTATATTAGTTTTTATCAAAATATTTGTTTAACTTCATTTGACTATTATTTGAATGGATTAACTTTGTGGAACATCGATTTTTTATTATTCCCGATATGCATGCCAAATATTAGCCCATTTCAAATTTTTAATTTTTGTGTCAAAATGGTCAATTTCCAAAAGGGGTTAACCTTTTGAAATGGGCCATTTCGCCAAGAAAATTTTAAAATTTCAAATTGGCTAATATTTGAAATATTTGTTAGTGATGGCTAGAAAATCATGTTTCATTATGGTACCTCTATAAATAATGGTCAAATGAATTTAAAAATAAATTTTACTCGGTGTTATATTAGTTTTTATCAAAATATTTGTTTAACTTCATTTGACTATTAATTGAATGGATTAACTTTGTGGAACATCGATTTTTTATTATTCCCGATATGCATATCAAATATTAGCCCATTTGAAATTTTCAATTTTTGTGTCAAAATGGTCGATTTCCAAAGGGTAACTACCTTTGGAAATAAGCTATTTCGCCATGAAAATTTTAAAATTTCAAATTGGCTAATATTTGAAATATTTGTTAGAGATGGCTAGAAAATCATGTTTCATTATGGTACCTCTATAAATAATGGTCAAATGAATTTAAAAATAAATTTTACTCGGTGTTATATTAGTTTTTATCAAAATATTTGTTTAACTTCATTTGACTATTATTTGAATAGATTAACTTGGTGGAACCTTTATTTTTTATTATTCCCGATATGCATATCAAATATTAGCCCATTTGAAATTTTCAATTTTTGTGTCAAAATGTTCGATTTCCAAATGGGTTAACCTTTAGAAATGGGCCATTTCGCCAAGAAAATTTTAAAATTTCAAATTGGACAATATTTGAAATATTTGTTAGAGATGGCTAGAAAATCATGTTTCATTATGGTACCTCTATAAATAATGGTCAAATGAATTTAAAAATAAATTTTACTCGGTGTTATATTAGTTTTTATCAAAATATTTGTTTAACTTCATTTGACTATTATTTGAATGGATTAACTTTGTGGAACATCGATTTTTTATTATTCCCGATATGCATACCAAATATTAGCCCATTTGAAATTTTCAATTTTTGTGTCAAAATGGTCGATTTCCAAAGGGTAACTACCTTTGGAAATAAGCTATTTCGCCATGAAAATTTTAAAATTTCAAATTGGCTAATATTTGAAATATTTGTTAGAGATGGCTAGAAAATCATGTTTCATTATGGTACCTCTATAAATAATGGTCAAATGAATTTAAAAATAAATTTTACTCGGTGTTATATTAGTTTTTATCAAAATATTTGTTTAACTTCATTTGACTATTATTTGAATGGATTAACTTTGTGGAACATCGATTTTTTATTATTCCCGATATGCATATCAAATATTAGCCCATTTGAAATTTTCAATTTTTGTGTCAAAATGTTCGATTTCCAAAAGGGTTAACCTTTAGAAATGGGCCATTTCGCCAAGAAAATTTTAAAATTTCAAATTGGCCAATATTTGAAATATTTGTTAGAGATGGCTAGAAAATCATGTTTCATTATGGTACCTCTATAAATAATGGTCAAATGAATTTAAAAATAAATTTTACTCGGTGTTATATTAGTTTTTATCAAAATATTTGTTTAACTTCATTTGACTATTATTTGAATGGATTAACTTTGTGGAACATCGATTTTTTATTATTCCCGATATGCATGCCAAATATTAGCCCATTTGAAATTTTCAATTTTTGTGTCAAAATGGTCGATTTCCAAAGGGGTTAACCTTTGGAAATGGGCCATTTCGCCAAGAAAATTTTAAAATTTCAAATTGGCTAATATTTGAAATATTTGTTAGAGATGGCTAGAAAATCATGTTTCATTATGGTACCTCCATAAATAATGGTCAAATGAATTTAAAAATAAATTTTACTCGGTGTTATATTAGTTTTTATCAAAATATTTGTTTAACTTCATTTGACTATTATTTGAATGGATTAACTTTGTGGAACATCGATTTTTTATTATTCCCGATATGCATGCCAAATATTAGCCCATTTGAAATTTTCAATTTTTGTGTCAAAATGGTCGATTTCCAAAGGGTAACTACCTTTGGAAATAAGCTATTTCGCCATGAAAATTTTAAAATTTCAAATTGGCTAATATTTGAAATATTTGTTAGAGATGGCTAGAAAATCATGTTTCATTATGGTACCTCTATAAATAATGGTCAAATGAATTTAATAATAAATTTTACTCGGTGTTATATTTGTTTTTATCAAAATATTTGTTTAACTTCATTTGACTATTATTTGAATGGATTAACTTTGTGGAACCTCGATTTTTTATTATTCCCGATATGCATGCCAAATATTAGCCCATTTGAAATTTTCAATTTTTGTGTCAAAATGGTCGATTTCCAAAGGGTTAACCTTTGGAAATGGGCCATTTCGCCAAGAAAATTTTAAAATTTCAAATTGGCTAATATTTGAAATATTTGTTAGAGATGGCTAGAAAATCATGTTTCATTATGGTACCTCTATAAATAATGGTCAAATGAATTTAAAAATAAATTTTACTCGGTGTTATATTAGTTTTTATCAAAATATTTGTTTAACTTCATTTGACTATTATTTGAATGGATTAACTTTGTGGAACATCGATTTTTTATTATTCCCGATATGCATATCAAATATTAGCCCATTTGAAATTTTCAATTTTTGTGTCAAAATGGTCGATTTCCAAAGGGGTTAACCTTTGGAAATGGGCCATTTCGCCAAGAAAATTTTAAAATTTCAAATTGGCTAATATTTGAAATATTTGTTAGAGATGGCTAGAAAATCATGTTTCATTATGGTACCTCTATAAATAATGGTCAAATGAATTTAAAAATAAATTTTACTCGGTGTTATATTAGTTTTTATCAAAATATTTGTTTAACTTCATTTGACTATTATTTGAATGGATTAACTTTGTGGAACATCGATTTTTTATTATTCCCGATATGCATACCAAATATTAGCCCATTTGAAATTTTCAATTTTTGTGTCAAAATGGTCGATTTCCAAAGGGGTTAACCTTTGGAAATGGGCCATTTCGCCAAGAAAATTTTAAAATTTCAAATTGGCTAATATTTGAAATATTTGTTAGAGATGGCTAGAAAATCATGTTTCATTATGGTACCTCTATAAATAATGGTCAAATGAATTTAAAAATAAATTTTACTCGGTGTTATATTAGTTTTTATCAAAATATTTGTTTAACTTCATTTGACTATTATTTGAATGGATTAACTTTGTGGAACATCGATTTTTTATTATTCCCGATATGCATGCCAAATATTAGCCCATTTGAAATTTTCAATTTTTGTTTCAAAATGTTCGATTTCAAAGGGGTTAACCTTTGGAAATGGGCCATTTCGCCAAGAAAATTTTAAAATTTCAAATTGGCTAATATTTGAAATATTTGTTAGAGATGGCTAGAAAATCATGTTTCATTATGGTACCTCTATAAATAATGGTCAAATGAATTTAATAATAAATTTTACTCGGTGTTATATTAGTTTTTATCAAAATATTTGTTTAACTTCATTTGATTATTATTTGAATGGATTAACTTTGTGGAACCTCGATTTTTTATTATTCCCGATATGCATGCCAAATATTAGCCCATTTGAAATTTTCAATTTTTGTGGCGAAATGGCCCATTTCCAAAGGTTAATCCCATATGCCAAATATTAGCCCATTTGAAATTTTCAATTTTTGTGTCAAAATGGTCGATTTCCAAAGGGGTTACACCTTTGGAAATGGGCCATTTCGCCAAGAAAATTTTAAAATTTCAAATTGGCTAATATTTGAAATATTTGTTAGAGATGGCTAGAAAATCATGTTTCATTATGGTACCTCTATAAATAATGGTCAAATGAATTTAAAAATAAATTTTACTCGGTGTTATATTAGTTTTTATCAAAATATTTGTTTAACTTCATTTGACTATTATTTGAATGGATTAACTTTGTGGAACATCGATTTTTTATTATTCCCGATATGCATGCCAAATATTAGCCCATTTGAAATTTTCAATTTTTGTGTCAAAATGGTCGATTTCCAAAGGGTTAACCTTTGGAAATAGGCCATTTTGCCAAGAAAATTTTAAAATTTCAAATTGGCTAATATTTGAAATATTTGTTAGAGATGGCTAGAAAATCATGTTTCATTATGGTACCTCTATAAATAATGGTCAAATGAATTTAAAAATAAATTTTACTCGGTGTTATATTAGTTTTTATCAAAATATTTGTTTAACTTCATTTGACTATTATTTGAATGGATTAACTTTGTGGAACATCGATTTTTTATTATTCCCGATATGCATGCCAAATATTAGCCCATTTGAAATTTTCAATTTTTGTGTCAAAATGGTCGATTTCCAAAGGGGTTAACCTTTGGAAATGAGCCATTTCGCCAAGAAAATTTTAAAATTTCAAATTGGCTAATATTTGAAATATTTGTTAGAGATGGCTAGAAAATCATGTTTCATTATGGTACCTCTATAAATAATGGTCAAATGAATTTAAAAATAAATTTTACTCGGTGTTATATTAGTTTTTATCAAAATATTTGTTTAACTTCATTTGACTATTATTTGAATGGATTAACTTTGTGGAACATCGATTTTTTATTATTCCCGATATGCATGCCAAATATTAGCCCATTTGAAATTTTCAATTTTTGTGTCAAAATGGTCGATTTCCAAAGGGTTAACCTTTGGAAATGGGCCATTTTGCCAAGAAAATTTTAAAATTTCAAATTGGCTAATATTTGAAATATTTGTTAGAGATGGCTAGAAAATCATGTTTCATTATGGTACTTCTATAAATAATGGTCAAATGAATTTAATAATAAATTTTACTCGGTGTTATATTAGTTTTTATCAAAATATTTGTTTAACTTCATTTGATTATTATTTGAATGGATTAACTTTGTGGAACATCGATTTTTTATTATTCCCGATATGCATGCCAAATATTTTTTTCAATTTTTGGGCGAAATGCATTCCAAATATTAGCCCATTTGAAATTTTCAATTTTTGTGTCAAATTGGTCGATTTCCAAAGGGGTTAACCTTTGGAAATGGGCCATTTCGCCAAGAAAATTTTAAAATTTCAAATTGGCTAATATTTGAAATATTTGTTAGAGATGGCTAGAAAATCATGTTTCATTATGGTACCTCTATAAATAATGGTCAAATGAATTTAAAAATAAATTTTACTCGGTGTTATATTAGTTTTTATCAAAATATTTGTTTAACTTCATTTGACTATTATTTGAATGGATTAACTTTGTGGAACATCGATTTTTTATTATTCCCGATATGCATGCCAAATATTAGCCCATTTGAAATTTTCAATTTTTGTGTCAAAATGGTCGATTTCCAAAGGGGTTAACCTTTGGAAATGGGCCATTTTGCCAAGAAAATTTTAAAATTTCAAATTGGCTAATATTTGAAATATTTGTTAGAGATGGCTAGAAAATCATGTTTCATTATGGTACCTCTATAAATAATGGTCAAATGAATTTAATAATAAATTTTACTCGGTGTTATATTTGTTTTTATCAAAATATTTGTTTAACTTCATTTGACTATTATTTGAATGGATTAACTTTGTGGAACATCGATTTTTTATTATTCCCGATATGCATGCCAAATATTAGCCCATTTGAAATTTTCAATTTTTGTGTCAAAATGGTCGATTTCCAAAGGGGTTAACCTTTGGAAATGGGCCATTTCGCCAAGAAAATTTTAAAATGTCAAATTGGCTAATATTTGAAATATTTGTTAGAGATGGCTAGAAAATCATGTTTCATTATGGTACCTCTATAAATAATGGTCAAATGAATTTAAAAATAAATTTTACTCGGTGTTTTATTAGTTTTTATCAAAATATTTGTTTAACTTCATTTGACTATTATTTGAATGGATTAACTTTGTGGAACATCGATTTTTTATTATTCCCGATATGCATGCCAAATATTAGCCCATTTGAAATTTTCAATTTTTGTGTCAAAATGGTCGATTTCCAAAGGGGTTAACCTTTGGAAATGAGCCATTTTGCCAAGAAAATTTTAAAATTTCAAATTGGCTAATATTTGAAATATTTGTTAGAGATGGCTAGAAAATCATGTTTCATTATGGTACCTCTATAAATAATGGTCAAATGAATTTAATAATAAATTTTACTCGGTGTTATATTTGTTTTTATCAAAATATTTGTTTAACTTCATTTGACTATTATTTGAATGGATTAACTTTGTGGAACATCGATTTTTTATTATTCCCGATATGCATGCCAAATATTAGCCCATTTGAAATTTTCAATTTTTGTGTCAAAATGGTCGATTTCCAAAGGGGTTAACCTTTGGAAATGGGCCATTTCGCCAAGAAAATTTTAAAATTTCAAATTGGCTAATATTTGAAATATTTGTTAGAGATGGCTAGAAAATCATGTTTCATTATGGTACCTCTATAAATAATGGTCAAATGAATTTAAAAATAAATTTTACTCGGTGTTATATTAGTTTTTATCAAAATATTTGTTTAACTTCATTTGACTATTATTTGAATGGATTAACTTTGTGGAACATCGATTTTTTATTATTCCCGATATGCATGCCAAATATTAGCCCATTTGAAATTTTCAATTTTTGTGTCAAAATGGTCGATTTCCAAAGGGGTTAACCTTTGGAAATGGCCCATTTTGCCAAGAAAATTTTAAAATTTCAAATTGGCTAATATTTGAAATATTTGTTAGAGATGGCTAGAAAATCATGTTTCATTATGGTACCTCTATAAATAATGGTCAAATGAATTTAAAAATAAATTTTACTCGGTGTTATATTAGTTTTTATCAAAATATTTGTTTAACTTCATTTGACTATTATTTGAATGGATTAACTTTGTGGAACATCGATTTTTTATTATTCCCGATATGCATGCCAAATATTAGCCCATTTCAAATTTTCAATTTTTGTGTCAAAATGGTCGATTTCCAAAGGGGTTAACCTTTGGAAATGGGCCATTTCGCCAAGAAAATTTTAAAATGTCAAATTGGCTAATATTTGAAATATTTGTTAGAGATGGCTAGAAAATCATGTTTCATTATGGTACCTCTATAAATAATGGTCAAATGAATTTAAAAATAAATTTTACTCGGTGTTTTATTAGTTCTTATCAAAATATTTGTTTAACTTCATTTGACTATTATTTGAATGGATTAACTTTGTGGAACATCGATTTTTTATTATTCCCGATATGCATGCCAAATTTTAGCCCATTTGAAATTTTCAATTTTTGTGTCAAAATGGTCGATTTCCAAAGGGGTTAACCTTTGGAAATGGCCCATTTTGCCAAGAAACTTTTAAAATTTCAATTGGCTAATATTTGAAATATTTGTTAGAGATGGCTAGAAAATCATGTTTCATTATGGTACCTCTATAAATAATGGTCAAATGAATTTAATAATAAATTTTACTCGGTGTTATATTTGTTTTTATCAAAATATTTGTTTAACTTCATTTGACTATTATTTGAATGGATTAACTTTGTGGAACATCGATTTTTTATTATTCCCGATATGCATGCCAAATATTAGCCCATTTGAAATTTTCAATTTTTGTGTCAAAATGGTCGATTTCCAAAGGGGTTAACCTTTGGAAATGGGCCATTTTGCCAAGAAAATTTTAAAATTTCAAATTGGCTAATATTTGAAATATTTGTTAGAGATGGCTAGAAAATCATGTTTCATTATGGTACCTCTATAAATAATGGTCAAATGAATTTAAAAATAAATTTTACTCGGTGTTTTATTAGTTTTTATCAAAATATTTGTTTAACTTCATTTGACTATTATTTGAATGGATTAACTTTGTGGAACATCGATTTTTTATTATTCCCGATATGCATGCCAAATTTTAGCCCATTTGAAATTTTCAATTTTTGTGTCAAAATGGTCGATTTCCAAAGGGGTTAACCTTTGGAAATGGGCCATTTTGCCAAGAAAATTTTAAAATTTCAAATTGGCTAATATTTGAAATATTTGTTAGAGATGGCTAGAAAATCATGTTTCATTATGGTACCTCTATAAATAATGGTCAAATGAATTTAATAATAAATTTTACTCGGTGTTATATTTGTTTTTATCAAAATATTTGTTTAACTTCATTTGACTATTATTTGAATGGATTAACTTTGTGGAACATCGATTTTTTATTATTCCCGATATGCATGCCAAATATAAGCCCATTTGAAATTTTCAATTTTTGTGTCAAAATGGTCGATTTCCAAAGGGGTTAACCTTTGGAAATGGTCCATTTTGCCAAGAAAATTTTAACATTTCAAATTGGCTAATATTTGAAATATTTGTTAGAGATGGCTAGAAAATCATGTTTCATTATGGTACCTCTATAAATAATGGTCAAATGAATTTAATAATAAATTTTACTCGGTGTTATATTAGTTTTTATCAAAATATTTGTTTAACTTCATTTGATTATTATTTGAATGGATTAACTTTGTGGAACCTCGATTTTTTATTATTCCCGATATGCATGCCAAATATTAGCCCATTTGAAATTTTCAATTTTTGTGTCAAAATGGTCGATTTCCAAAGGGGTTAACCTTTGGAAATGGGCCATTTCGCCAAGAAAATTTTAAAATTTCAAATTGGCTAATATTTGAAATATTTGTTAGAGATGGCTAGAAAATCATGTTTCATTATGGTACCTCTATAAATAATGGTCAAATGGATTTAAAAATAAATTTTACTCGGTGTTATATTAGTTTTTATCAAAAATATTTGTTTAACTTCATTTGACTATTATTTGAATGGATTAACTTGGTGGAACATCGATTTTTTATTATTCCCGATATGCATGCCAAATATTAGCCCATTTGAAATTTTCAATTTTTGTTTCAAAATGGTCGATTTCCAAAGGGGTTAACCTTTGGAAATGGGCCATTTTGCCAAGAAAATTTTAAAATTTCAAATTGGCTAATATTTGAAATATTTGTTAGAGATGGCTAGAAAATCATGTTTCATTATGGTACCTCTATAAATAATGGTCAAATGAATTTAAAAATAAATTTTACTCGGTGTTTTATTAGTTTTTATCAAAATATTTGTTTAACTTCATTTGACTATTATTTGAATGGATTAACTTTGTGGAACATCGATTTTTTATTATTCCGATATGCATGCCAAATATAAGCCCATTTGAAATTTTCAATTTTTGTGTCAAAATGGTCGATTTCCAAAGGGGTTAACCTTTGGAAATGATCCATTTTGCCAAGAAAATTTTAACATTTCAAATTGGCTAATATTTGAAATATTTGTTAGAGATGGCTAGAAAATCATGTTTCATTATGGTACCTCTATAAATAATGGTCAAATGAATTTAATAATAAATTTTACTCGGTGTTATATTTGTTTTTTATCAAAATATTTGTTTAACTTCATTTGACTATTATTTGAATGGATTAACTTTGTGGAACATCGATTTTTTATTATTCCCGATATGCATGCCAAATATAAGCCCATTTGAAATTTTCAATATTTGTGTCAAAATGGTCGATTTCCAAAGGGGTTAACCTTTGGAAATGGGCCATTTTGCCAAGAAAATTTTAACATTTCAAATTGGCTAATATTTGAAATATTTGTTAGAGATGGCTAGAAAATCATGTTTCATTATGGTACCTCTATAAATAATGGTCAAATGAATTTAATAATAAATTTTACTCGGTGTTATATTAGTTTTTATCAAAATATTTGTTTAACTTCATTTGATTATTATTTGAATGGATTAACTTGGTGGAACCTCGATTTTTTATTATTCCCGATATGCATGCCAAATATTAGCCCATTTGAAATTTTCAATTTTTGTGGCGAAATGGCCCATTTCCAAAGGTTAATCCCGATATGCATGCCAAATATTAGCCCATTTGAAATTTTCAATTTTTGTTTCAAAATGGTCGATTTCCAAAGGGGTTAACCTTTGGAAATAGGCCATTTTGCCAAGAAAATTTTAAAATTTCAAATTGGCTAATATTTGAAATATTTGTTAGAGATGGCTAGAAAATCATGTTTCATTATGGTACCTCTATAAATAATGGTCAAATGAATTTAATAATAAATTTTACTCGGTGTTATATTTGTTTTTATCAAAATATTTGTTTAACTTCATTTGACTATTATTTGAATGGATTAACTTTGTGGAACATCGATTTTTTATTATTCCCGATATGCATGCCAAATATAAGCCCATTTGAAATTTTCAATATTTGTGTCAAAATGGTTGATTTCCAAAGGGGTTAACCTTTGGAAATTGGCCATTTTGCCAAGAAAATTTTAACATTTCAAATTGGCTAATATTTGAAATATTTGTTAGAGATGGCTAGAAAATCATGTTTCATTATGGTACCTCTATAAATAATGGTCAAATAAATTTAATAATAAATTTTACTCGGTGTTATATTAGTTTTTATCAAAATATTTGTTTAACTTCATTTGATTATTATTTGAATGGATTCACTTGGTGGAACCTCGATTTTTTATTATTCCCGATATGCATGCCAAATATTAGCCCATTTGAAATTTTCAATTTTTGTGTCAAAATGGTCGATTTCCAAAGGGGTTAACCTTTGGAAATGGGCCATTTCGCCAAGAAAATTTTAAAATGTCAAATTGGCTAATATTTGAAATATTTGTTAGAGATGGCTAGAAAATCATGTTTCATTATGGTACCTCTATAAATAATGGTCAAATGAATTTAAAAATAAATTTTACTCGGTGTTTTATTAGTTTTTATCAAAATATTTGTTTAACTTCATTTGACTATTATTTGAATGGATTAACTTTGTGGAACATCGATTTTTTATTATTCCCGATATGCATGCCAAATATAAGCCCATTTGAAATTTTCAATTTTTGTGTCAAAATGGTCGATTTCCAAAGGGGTTAACCTTTGGAAATGATCCATTTTGCCAAGAAAATTTTAACATTTCAAATTGGCTAATATTTGAAATATTTGTTAGAGATGGCTAGAAAATCATGTTTCATTATGGTACCTCTATAAATAATGGTCAAATGAATTTAATAATAAATTTTACTCGGTGTTATATTTGTTTTTTATCAAAATATTTGTTTAACTTCATTTGACTATTATTTGAATGGATTAACTTTGTGGAACATCAATTTTTTATTATTCCCGATATGCATGCCAAATATAAGCCCATTTGAAATTTTCAATTTTTGTGTCAAAATGGTCGATTTCCAAAGGGGTTAACCTTTGGAAAGGGGCCATTTTGCCAAGAAAATTTTAACATTTCAAATTGGCTAATATTTGAAATATTTGTTAGAGATGGCTAGAAAATCATGTTTCATTATGGTACCTCTATGAATAATGGTCAAATGAATTTAATAATAAATTTTACTCGGTGTTATATTTGTTTTTATCAAAATATTTGTTTAACTTCATTTGACTATTATTTGAATGGATTAACTTTGTGGAACATCGATTTTTTATTATTCCCGATATGCATGCCAAATATTAGCCCATTTCAAATTTTCAATTTTTGTGTCAAAATGGTCGATTTCCAAAGGGGTTAACCTTTGGAAATGGTCCATTTTGCCAAGAAAATTTTAAAATTTCAAATTGGCTAATATTTGAAATATTTGTTAGAGATGGCTAGAAAATCATGTTTCATTATGGTACCTCTATAAATAATGGTCAAATGAATTTAAAAATAAATTTTACTCGGTGTTTTATTAGTTTTTATCAAAATATTTGTTTAACTTCATTTGACTATTATTTGAATGGATTAACTTTGTGGAACATCGATTTTTTATTATTCCCGATATGCATGCCAAATATTAGCCCATTTGAAATTTTCAATTTTTGTGTCAAAATGGTCGATTTCCAAAGGGGTTAACCTTTGGAAATGGGCCATTTCGCCAAGAAAATTTTAAAATGTCAAATTGGCTAATATTTGAAATATTTGTTAGAGATGGCTAGAAAATCATGTTTCATTATGGTACCTCTATAAATAATGGTCAAATGAATTTAAAAATAAATTTTACTCGGTGTTTTATTAGTTTTTATCAAAATATTTGTTTAACTTCATTTGACTATTATTTGAATGGATTAACTTTGTGGAACATCGATTTTTTATTATTCCCGATATGCATGCCAAATTTTAGCCCATTTGAAATTTTCAATTTTTGTGTCAAAATGGTCGATTTCCAAAGGGGTTAACCTTTGGAAATGGCCCATTTTGCCAAGAAACTTTTAAAATTTCAATTGGCTAATATTTGAAATATTTGTTAGAGATGGCTAGAAAATCATGTTTCATTATGGTACCTCTATAAATAATGGTCAAATGAATTTAATAATAAATTTTACTCGGTGTTATATTTGTTTTTATCAAAATATTTGTTTAACTTCATTTGACTATTATTTGAATGGATTAACTTTGTGGAACATCGATTTTTTATTATTCCCGATATGCATGCCAAATATAGCCCATTTGAAATTTTCAATTTTTGTGTCAAAATGGTCGATTTCCAAAGGGGTTAACCTTTGGAAATGGTCCATTTTGCCAAGAAAATTTTAACATTTCAAATTGGCTAATATTTGAAATATTTGTTAGAGATGGCTAGAAAATCATGTTTCATTATGGTACCTCTATAAATAATGGTCAAATGAATTTAATAATAAATTTTACTCGGTGTTATATTTGTTTTTATCAAAATATTTGTTTAACTTCATTTGACTATTATTTGAATGGATTAACTTTGTGGAACATCGATTTTTTATTATTCCCGATATGCATGCCAAATATAAGCCCATTTGAAATTTTCAATATTTGTGTCAAAATGGTTGATTTCCAAAGGGTTAACCTTTGGAAAAGGGCCATTTTGCCAAGAAAATTTTAACATTTCAAATTGGCTAATATTTGAAATATTTGTTAGAGATGGCTAGAAAATCATGTTTCATTATGGTACCTCTATAAATAATGGTCAAATGAATTTAATAATAAATTTTACTCGGTGTTATATTAGTTTTTATCAAAATATTTGTTTAACTTCATTTGATTATTATTTGAATGGATTAACTTGGTGGAACCTCGATTTTTTATTATTCCCGATATGCATGCCAAATATTAGCCCATTTGAAATTTTCAATTTTTGTGTCAAAATGGTCGATTTCCAAAGGGGTTAACCTTTGGAAATGGGCCATTTCGCCAAGAAAATTTTAAAATGTCAAATTGGCTAATATTTGAAATATTTGTTAGAGATGGCTAGAAAATCATGTTTCATTATGGTACCTCTATAAATAATGGTCAAATGAATTTAAAAATAAATTTTACTCGGTGTTTTATTAGTTTTTATCAAAATATTTGTTTAACTTCATTTGACTATTATTTGAATGGATTAACTTTGTGGAACATCGATTTTTTATTATTCCCGATATGCATGCCAAATTTTAGCCCATTTGAAATTTTCAATTTTTGTGTCAAAATGGTCGATTTCCAAAGGGGTTAACCTTTGGAAATGGCCCATTTTGCCAAGAAACTTTTAAAATTTCAATTGGCTAATATTTGAAATATTTGTTAGAGATGGCTAGAAAATCATGTTTCATTATGGTACCTCTATAAATAATGGTCAAATGAATTTAATAATAAATTTTACTCGGTGTTATATTTGTTTTTATCAAAATATTTGTTTAACTTCATTTGACTATTATTTGAATGGATTAACTTTGTGGAACATCGATTTTTTATTATTCCCGATATGCATGCCAAATATAAGCCCATTTGAAATTTTCAATTTTTGTGTCAAAATGGTCGATTTCCAAAGGGGTTAACCTTTGGAAATGGTCCATTTTGCCAAGAAAATTTTAACATTTCAAATTGGCTAATATTTGAAATATTTGTTAGAGATGGCTAGAAAATCATGTTTCATTATGGTACCTCTATAAATAATGGTCAAATGAATTTAATAATAAATTTTACTCGGTGTTATATTAGTTTTTTTCAAAATATTTGTTTAACTTCATTTGATTATTATTTGAATGGATTAACTTGGTGGAACCTCGATTTTTTATTATTCCCTATGCATATATTAGCCCTTTGAAATTTTCAATTTTTGTGGCGAAATGGCCCATTTCTAAAGGTTAATCCCGATATGCATGCCAAATATTAGCCCATTTGAAATTTTCAATTTTTGTGTCAAAATGGTCGATTTCCAAAGGGGTTAACCTTTGGAAATGGGCCATTTCGCCAAGAAAATTTTAAAATTTCAAATTGGCTAATATTTGAAATATTTGTTAGAGATGGCTAGAAAATCATGTTTCATTATGGTACCTCTATAAATAATGGTCAAATGAATTTAAAAATAAATTTTACTCGGTGTTTTATTAGTTTTTATCAAAATATTTGTTTAACTTCATTTGACTATTATTTGAATGGATTAACTTTGTGGAACATCGATTTTTTATTATTCCCGATATGCATGCCAAATTTTAGCCCATTTGAAATTTTCAATTTTTGTGTCAAAATGGTCGATTTCCAAAGGGGTTAACCTTTGGAAATGGCCCATTTTGCCAAGAAACTTTTAAAATTTCAATTGGCTAATATTTGAAATATTTGTTAGAGATGGCTAGAAAATCATGTTTCATTATGGTACCTCTATAAATAATTGTCAAATGAATTTAATAATAAATTTTACTCGGTGTTATATTTGTTTTTATCAAAATATTGGTTTAACTTCATTTGACTATTATTTGAATGGATTAACTTTGTGGAACATCGATTTTTTATTATTCCCGATATGCATGCCAAATATAAGCCCATTTGAAATTTTCAATTTTTATGTCAAAATGGTCGATTTCCAAAGGGGTTAACCTTTGGAAATGGGTCCATTTTGCCAAGAAAATTTTAAAATTTCAAATTGGCTAATATTTGAAATATTTGTTAGAGATGGCTAGAAAAACATGTTTCATTATGGTACCTCTATAAATAATGGTCAAATGAATTTAAAAATAAATTTTACTCGGTGTTATATTTGTTTTTATCAAAATATTTGTTTAACTTCATTTGATTATTATTTGAATGGATTAACTTTGTGGAACATCGATTTTTTATTATTCCCGATATGCATGCCAAATATAAGCCCATTTGAAATTTTCAATTTTTGTGTCAAAATGGTCGATTTCCAAAGGGGTTAACCTTTGGAAATGGTCCATTTTGCAAAGAAAATTTTAACATTTGAAATTGGCTAATATTTGAAATATTTGTTAGAGATGGCTAGAAAATCATGTTTCATTATGGTACCTCTATAAATAATGGTCAAATGAATTTAAAAATAAATTTTACTCGGTGTTATATTAGTTTTTTTCAAAATATTTGTTTAACTTCATTTGATTATTATTTGAATGGATTAACTTGGTGGAACCTCGATTTTTTATTATTCCCGATATGCATGCCAAATATTAGCCCATTTGAAATTTTCAATTTTTGTGGCGAAATGGCCCATTTCCAAAGGTTAATCCCGATATGCATGCCAAATATTAGCCCATTTGAAATTTTCAATTTTTGTGTCAAAATGGTCGATTTCCAAAGGGGTTAACCTTTGGAAATGGGCCATTTCGCCAAGAACATTTTAAAATGTCAAATTGGCTAATATTTGAAATATTTGTTAGAGATGGCTAGAAAATCATGTTCATTATGGTACCTCCATAAATAATGGTCAAATGAATTTAAAAATAAATTTTACTCGGTGTTATATTAGTTTTTATCAAAATATTTGTTTAACTTCATTTGACTATTATTTTAATGGATTAACTTGGTGGAACATCGATTTTTTATTATTCCCGATATGCATGCCAAATATTAGCCCATTTGAAATTTTCAATTTTTGTGTCAAAATGGTCGATTTCCAAAGGGGTTAACCTTTGGAAATAGGCCATTTTGCCAAGAAAATTTTAAAATTTCAAATTGACTAATATTTGAAATATTTGTTAGAGATGGCTAGAAAATCATGTTTCATTATGGTACCTCTATAAATAATGGTCAAATGAATTTAAAAATAAATTTTACTCGGTGTTTTATTAGTTTTTATCAAAATATTTGTTTAACTTCATTTGATTATTATTTGAATGGATTAACTTGGTGGAACCTCGATTTTTTATTATTCCCGATATGCATGCCAAATATTAACCCATTTGAAATTTTCAATTTTTGTGTCAAAATGGTCGATTTCCAAAGGGGTTAACCTTTGGAAATGGGCCATTTCGCCAAGAAAATTTTAAAATGTCAAATTGGCTAATATTTGAAATATTTGTTAGAGATGGCTAGAAAATCATGTTTCATTATGGTACCTCTATAAATAATAGTCAAATGAATTTAAAAATAAATTTTACTCTGTGTTTTATTAGTTTTTATCAAAATATTTGTTTAACTTCATTTGACTATTATTTGAATGGATTACCTTTGTGGAACATCGATTTTTTATTATTCCCGATATGCATGCCAAATTTTAGCCCATTTGAAATTTTCAATTTTTGTGTCAAAATGGTCGATTTCCAAAGGGGTTAACCTTTGGAAATGGCCCATTTTGCCAAGAAACTTTTAAAATTTCAATTGGCTAATATTTGAAATATTTGTTAGAGATGGCTAGAAAATCATGTTTCATTATGGTACCTCTATAAATAATGGTCAAATGAATTTAATAATAAATTTTACTCGGTGTTATATTTGTTTTTATCAAAATATTTGTTTAACTTCATTTGACTATTATTTGAATGGATTAACTTTGTGGAACATCGATTTTTTATTATTCCCGATATGCATGCCAAATATAAGCCCATTTGAAATTTTCAATTTTTGTGTCAAAATGGTCGATTTCCAAAGGGGTTAACCTTTGGAAATGGTCCATTTTGCCAAGAAAATTTTAACATTTCAAATTGGCTAATATTTGAAATATTTGTTAGAGATGGCTAGAAAATCATGTTTCATTATGGTACCTCTATAAATAATGGTCAAATGAATTTAATAATAAATTTTACTCGGTGTTATATTTGTTTTTATCAAAATATTTGTTTAACTTCATTTGACTATTATTTGAATGGATTAACTTTGTGGAACATCGATTTTTTATTATTCCCGATATGCATGCCAAATATAAGCCCATTTGAAATTTTCAATATTTGTGTCAAAATGGTCGATTTCCAAAGGGGTTAACCTTTGGAAATGGGCCATTTTGCCAAGAAAATTTTAACATTTCAAATTGGCTAATATTTGAAATATTTGTTAGAGATGGCTAGAAAATCATGTTTCATTATGGTACCTCTATAAATAATGGTCAAATGAATTTAATAATAAATTTTACTCGGTGTTATATTAGTTTTTATCAAAATATTTGTTTAACTTCATTTGATTATTATTTGAATGGATTAACTTGGTGGAACCTCGATTTTTTATTATTCCCGATATGCATGCCAAATATTAGCCCATTTGAAATTTTCAATTTTTGTGGCGAAATGGCCCATTTCCAAAGGTTAATCCCGATATGCATGCCAAATATTAGCCCATTTGAAATTTTCAATTTTTGTGTCAAAATGGTCGATTTCCAAAGGGGTTAACCTTTGGAAATGGGCCATTTCGCCGAGAAAATTTTAAAATTTCAAATTGGCTAATATTTGAAATATTTGTTAGAGATGGCTAGAAAATCATGTTTCATTATGGTACCTCTATAAATAATGGTCAAATGAATTTAAAAATAAATTTTACTCGTTGTTATATTAGTTTTTATCAAAATATTTGTTTAACTTCATTTGACTATTATTTGAATGGATTAACTTGGTGGAACATCGATTTTTTATTATTCCCGATATGCATGCCAAATATTAGCCCATTTGAAATTTTCAATTTTTGTATCAAAATGGTCGATTTCCAAAGGGGTTAACCTTTGGAAATAGGCCATTTTGCCAAGAAAATTTTAAAATTTCAAATTGGCTAATATTTGAAATATTTGTTTGAGATGGCTAGAAAATCATGTTTCATTATGGTACCTCTATAAATAATGGTCAAATGAATTTAAAAATAAATTTTACTCGTTGTTATATTAGTTTTTATCAAAATATTTGTTTAACTTCATTTGACTATTATTTGAATGGATTAACTTGGTGGAACATCGATTTTTTATTATTCCCGATATGCATGCCAAATATTAGCCCATTTGAAATTTTCAATTTTTGTGTCAAAATGGTCGATTTCCAAAGGGGTTAACCTTTGGAAATAGGCCATTTTGCCAAGAAAATTTTAAAATTTCAAATTGGCTAATATTTGAAATATTTGTTAGAGATGGCTAGAAAATCATGTTTCATTATGGTACCTCTATAAATAATGGTCAAATGAATTTAAAAATAAATTTTACTCGGTGTTATATTAGTTTTGATCAAAATATTTGTTTAACTTCATTTGATTATTATTTGAATGGATTAACTTTGTGGAACCTCGATTTTTGATTATTCCCGATATGCATGCCAAATATTAGCACATTTGAAATTTTCAATTTTTGTGTCAAAATGGTCGATTTCCAAAGGGGTTAATCTTTGGAAATGGGCCATTTCGCCAAGAACATTTTAAAATGTCAAATTGGCTAATCTTTGAAATATTTGTTAGAGATGGCTAGAAAATCATGTTTCATTATGGTACCTCTATAAATAATGGTCAAATGAATTTAAAAATAAATTTTACTCGGTGTTATATTAGTTTTTATCAAAATATTTGTTTAACTTCATTTGACTATTATTTAAATGGATTAACTTGGTGGAACATCGATATTTTATTATTCCCGATATGCATGCCAAATATTAGCCCATTTGAAATTTTCAATTTTTGTGTCAAAATGGTCGATTTCCAAAGGGGTTAACCTTTGGAAATGGGCCATTTTGCCAAGAAAATTTTAAAATTTCAAATTGGCTAATATTTGAAATATTTGTTAGAGATGGCTAGAAAATCATGTTTCATTATGGTACCTCTATAAATAATGGTCAAATGAATTTAAAAATAAATTTTACTCGGTGTTATATTAGTTTTGATCAAAATATTTGTTTAACTTCATTTGATTATTATTTGAATGGATTAACTTTGTGGAACCTCGATTTTTTATTATTCCCGATATGCATGCCAAATATTAGCACATTTGAAATTTTCAATTTTTCTGTCAAAATGGTCGATTTCCAAAGGGGTTAATCTTTGGAAATGGGCCATTTCGCCAAGAACATTTTAAAATGTCAAATTGGCTAATCTTTGAAATATTTGTTAGAGATGGCTAGAAAATCATGTTTCATTATGGTACCTCTATAAATAATGGTCAAATGAATTTAAAAATAAATTTTACTCGGTGTTATATTAGTTTTTATCAAAATATTTGTTTAACTTCATTTGACTATTATTTGAATGGATTAACTTGGTGGAACATCGATTTTTTATTATTCCCGATATGCATGCCAAATATTAGCCCATTTGAAGTTTTCAATTTTTATGTCAAAATGGTCGATTTCCAAAGGGGTTAACCTTTGGAAATAGGCCATTTTGCCAAGAAAATTTTAAAATTTCAAATTGGCTAATATTTGAAATATTTGTTAGAGATGGCTAGAAAATCATGTTTCATTATGGTACCTCTATAAATAATGGTCAAATGAATTTAAAAATAAATTTTACTCGGTGTTATATTAGTTTTTATCAAAATATTTGTTTAACTTCATTTGATTATTATTTGAATGGATTAACTTGGTGGAACCTCGATTTTTTATTATTCCCGATATGCATGCCAAATATTAGCCCATTTGAAATTTTCAATTTTTGTGTCAAAATGGTCGATTTCCAAAGGGGTTAATCTTTGGAAATGGGCCATTTCGCCAAGAACATTTTAAAATGTCAAATTGGCTAATATTTGAAATATTTGTTAGAGATGGCTAGAAAATCATGTTTCATTATGGTACCTCTATAAATAATGGTCAAATAAATTTAAAAATAAATTTTACTCGGTGTTATATTAGTTTTTATCAAAATATTTGTTTAACTTCATTTGACTATTATTTTAATAGATTAACTTTGTGGAACATCGATTTTTTATTATTCCCGATATGCATGCCAACTTTTAGCCGATTTGAAATTTTCAATTTTTGTGTCAAAACGGTCGATTTCCAAAGGGGTTAACCTTTGGAAATGGCCCATTTTGCCAAGAAACTTTTAAAATTTCAATTGGCTAATATTTGAAATATTTGTTAGAGATGGCTAGAAAATCATGTTTCATTATGGTACCTCTATAAATAATTGTCAAATGAATTTAATAATAAATTTTACTCGGTGTTATATTTGTTTTTATCAAAATATTGGTTTAACTTCATTTGACTATTATTTGAATGGATTAACTTTGTGGAACATCGATTTTTTATTATTCCCGATATGCATGCCAAATATTAGCCCATTTGAAATTTTCAATTTTTATGTCAAAATGGTCGATTTCAAAGGGGTTAACCTTTGGAAATGGGCCATTTTGCCAAGAAAATTTTAAAATTTCAAATTGGCTAATATTTGAAATATTTGTTAGAGATGGCTAGAAAATCATGTTTCATTATGGTACCTCTATAAATAATGGTCAAATGAATTTAAAAATAAATTTTACTCGGTGTTATATTAGTTTTTATCAAAATATTTGTTTAACTTCATTTGATTATTATTTGAATGGATTAACTTGGTGGAACCTCGATTTTTTATTATTCCCGATATGCATGCCAAATATTAGCCCATTTGAAATTTTCAATTTTTGTGTCAAAATGGTCGATTTCCAAAGGGGTTAATCTTTCGAAATGGGCCATTTCACCAAGAACATTTTAAAATGTCAAATTGGCTAATATTTGAAATATTTGTTAGAGATGGCTAGAAAATCATGTTTCATTATGGTACCTCTATAAATAATGGTCAAATGAATTTAAAAATAAATTTTACTCGGTGTTATATTAGTTTTTATCAAAATATTTGTTTAACTTCATTTGACTATTATTTTAATGGATTAACTTTGTGGAACATCGATTTTTTATTATTCCCGATATGCATGCCAACTTTTAGCCGATTTGAAATTTTCAATTTTTGTGTCAAAACGGTCGATTTCCAAAGGGGTAAACCTTTGGAAATGGCCCATTTTGCCAAGAAACTTTTAAAATTTCAATTGGCTAATATTTGAAATATTTGTTAGAGATGGCTAGAAAATCATGTTTCATTATGGTACCTCTATAAATAATTGTCAAATGAATTTAATAATAAATTTTACTCGGTGTTATATTTGTTTTTATCAAAATATTGGTTTAACTTCATTTGACTATTATTTGAATGGATTAACTTTGTGGAACATCGATTTTTTATTATTCCCGATATGCATGCCAAATAAAAGCCCATTTGAAATTTTCAATTTTTGTGTCAAAATGGTCGATTTCCAAAGGGGTTAACCTTTGGAAATGGTCCATTTTGCCAAGAAAATTTTAACATTTGAAATTGGCTAAAATTTTAAATATTTGTTAGTGATGGCTAGAAAATCATGTTTCATTATGGTACCTCTATAAATAAGGGTCAAATGAATTTAAAAATAAATTTTACTCGGTGTTATATTAGTTTTATTCAAAATATTTGTTTAACTTCATTTGATTATTATTTGAATAGATTAACTTGGTGGAACCTCGATTTTTTATTATTCCCGATATGCATGCCAAATATTAGCCCATTTGAAATTTTCAATTTTTGTGGCGAAATGGCCCATTTCTAAAGGTTAATCCCGATATGCATGCCAAATATTAGCCCATTTGAAATTTTCAATTTTTGTGTCAAAATGGTCGATTTCCAAAGGGGTTAACCTTTGGAAATGGGCCATTTCGCCAAGAAAATTTTAAAATTTCAAATTGGCTAATATTTGAAATATTTGTTAGAGATGGCTAGAAAATCATGTTTCATTATGGTACCTCTATAAATAATGGTCAAATGAATTTAAAAATAAATTTTACTCGGTGTTATATTAGTTTTTATCAAAATATTTGTTTAACTTCATTTGACTATTATTTTAATGGATTAACTTTGTGGAACATTGATTTTTTATTATTCCCGATATGCATGCCAACTTTTAGCCGATTTGAAATTTTCAATTTTTGTGTCAAAACGGTCGATTTCCAAAGGGGTTAACCTTTGGAAATGGCCCATTTTGCCAAGAAACTTTTAAAATTTCAATTGGCTAATATTTGAAATATTTGTTAGAGATGGCTAGAAAATCATGTTTCATTATGGTACCTCTATAAATAATTGTCAAATGAATTTAATAATAAATTTTACTCGGTGTTATATTTGTTTTTATCAAAATATTGGTTTAACTTCATTTGACTATTATTTGAATGGATTAACTTTGTGGAACATCGATTTTTTATTATTCCCGATATGCATGCCAAATATTAGCCCATTTGAAATTTTCAATTTTTATGTCAAAATGGTCGATTTCCAAAGGGGTTAACCTTTGGAAATAGGCCATTTTGCCAAGAAAATTTTAAAATTTCAAATTGGCTAATATTTGAAATATTTGTTAGAGATGGCTAGAAAATCATGTTTCATTATGGTACCTCTATAAATAATGGTCAAATGAATTTAAAAATAAATTTTACTCGGTGTTATATTAGTTTTTATCAAAATATTTGTTTAACTTCATTTGATTATTATTTGAATGGATTAACTTTGTGGAACATCGATTTTTTATTATTCCCGATATGCATGCCAAATAAAAGCCCATTTGAAATTTTCAATTTTTGTGTCAAAATGGTCGATTTCCAAAGGGGTTAACCTTTGGAAATGGTCCATTTTGCAAAGAAAATTTTAACATTTGAAATTGGCTAATATTTGAAATATTTGTTAGTGATGGCTAGAAAATCATGTTTCATTATGGTACCTCTATAAATAATGGTCAAATGAATTTAAAAATAAATTTTACTCGGTGTTATATTAGTTTTATTCAAAATATTTGTTTAACTTCATTTGATTATTATTTGAATGGATTAACTTGGTGGAACCTCGATTTTTTATTATTCCCGATATGCATGCCAAATATTAGCCCATTTGAAATTTTCAATTTTTGTGGCGAAATGGCCCATTTCAAAAGGTAACATATGCATGCCAAATATTAGCCCATTTGAAATTTTCAATTTTTGTGTCAAAATGGTCGATTTCCAAAGGGGTTAATCTTTGGAAATGGGCCATTTCGCCAAGAACATTTTAAAATGTCAAATTGGCTAATATTTGAAATATTTGTTAGAGATGGCTAGAAAATCATGTTTCATTATGGTACCTCCATAAATAATGGTCAAATGAATTTAAAAATAAATTTTACTGGGTGTTATATTAGTTTTTATCAAAATATTTGTTTAACTTCATTTGACTATTATTTTAATGGATTAACTTTGTGGAACATCGATTTTTTATTATTCCCGATATGCATGCCAACTTTTAGCCGATTTGAAATTTTCAATTTTTGTGTCAAAACGGTCGATTTCCAAAGGGGTTAACCTTTGGAAATGGCCCATTTTGCCAAGAAACTTTTAAAATTTCAATTGGCTAATATTTGAAATATTTGTTAGAGATGGCTAGAAAATCATGTTTCATTATGGTACCTCTATAAATAATTGTCAAATGAATTTAATAATAAATTTTACTCGGTGTTATATTTGTTTTTATCAAAATATTGGTTTAACTTCATTTGACTATTATTTGAATGGATTAACTTTGTGGAACATCGATTTTTTATTATTCCCGATATGCATGCCAAATAAAAGCCCATTTGAAATTTTCAATTTTTCTGTCAAAATGGTCGATTTCCAAAGGGGTTAACCTTTGGAAATGGTCCATTTTGCCAAGAAAATTTTAACATTTGAAATTGGCTAATATTTGAAATATTTGTTAGTGATGGCTAGAAAATCATGTTTCATTATGGTACCTCTATAAATAATGGTCAAATGAATTTAAAAATAAATTTTACTCGGTGTTATATTAGTTTTATTCAAAATATTTGTTTAACTTCATTTGATTATTATTTGAATGGATTAACTTGGTGGAACCTCGATTTTTTATTATTCCCGATATGCATGCCAAATATTAGCCCATTTGAAATTTTCAATTTTTGTGGGGAAAGGGCCCTTTTAAAAAGGTTTATCTATGCATGCCAAATATTAGCCCATTTGAAATTTTCAATTTTTGTGTCAAAATGGTCGATTTCCAAAGGGGTTAACCTTTGGAAATGGGCCATTTCGCCAAGAAAATTTTAAAATTTCAAATTGGCTAATATTTGAAATATTTGTTAGAGATGGCTAGAAAATCATGTTTCATTATGGTACCTCTATAAATAATGGTCAAATGAATTTAAAAATAAATTTTACTCGGTGTTATATTAGTTTTTATCAAAATATTTGTTTAACTTCATTTGACTATTATTTGTATGGATTAACTTGGTGGAACATCGATTTTTTGTTATTCCCGATATGCATGCCAAATATTAGCCCATTTGAAATTTTCAATTTTTGTGTCAAATTGGTCGATTTCCAAAGGGGTTAACCTTTGGAAATGGTCCATTTTGCCAAGAAAATTTTAACATTTGAAATTGGCTAATATTTGAAATATTTGTTAGTGATGGCTAGAAAATCATGTTTCATTATGGTACCTCTATAAATAATGGTCAAATGAATTTAAAAATAAATTTTACTCGGTGTTATATTAGTTTTTATCAAAATATTTGTTTAACTTCATTTGACTATTATTTAAATGGATTAACTTTGTGGAACCTCGATTTTTTATTATTCCCGATATGCATGCCAAATATTAGCCCATTTGAAATTTTCAATTTTTGTGTCAAAATGGATGATTTCCAAAGGGGTTAACCTTTGGAAATGGGCTGTTTCGCCAAGAAAATTTTAAAATTTCAAATTGGCTAATATTTTAAATATTTGTTAGAGATGGCTAGAAAATCATGTTTCATTATGGTACCTCTATAAATAATGGTCAAATGAATTTAAAAATAAATTTTACTCGGTGTTATATTAGTTTTTCTCAAAATATTTGTTTAACTTCATTTGACTATTATTTGAATGGATTAACTTGGTGGAACATCGATTTTTTATTATTCCCGATATGCATGCCAAATATTAGCCCATTTAAAATTTTCAAATTTTGTGTCAAAATGGTCGATTTCCAAAGGGGTTAACCTTTGGAAATAGGCCATTTTGCCAAGAAAAATTTTAAAATTTCATATTGGCTAATATTTGAAATATTTGTGAGAGATGGCTAGAAAATCATGTTTCATTATGGTACCTCTATAAATAATGGTCAAATGAATTTAAAAATAAATTTTACTCGGTGTTATATTAGTTTTTATCAAAATATTTGTTTAACTTCATTTGACTATTATTTGAATGGATTAACTTGGTGGAACATCGATTTTTTATTATTCCCGATATGCATGCCAAATATTAGCCTATTTGAAATTTTCAATTTTTGTGTCAAAATGGTCGATTTCCAAAGGGGTTAACCTTTGGAAATAGGCCATTTTGCCAAGATAATTTTAAAATTTCAAATTGGCTAATATTTGAAATATTTGTTAGAGATGGCTAGAAAATCATGTTTCATTATGGTACCTCTATAAATAATGGTCAAATGAATTTAAAAATAAATTTTACTCGGTGTTATATTAGTTTTATTCAAAATATTTGTTTAACTTCATTTGATTATTATTTGAATGGATTAACTTGGTGGAACCTCGATTTTTTATTATTCCCGATATGCATGCCAAATATTAGCCCATTTTAAATTTTCAATTTTTGTGGCGAAATGGCCCATTTCCAAAGGTTAATCCCGATATGCATGCCAAATATTAGCCCATTTGAAATTTTCAATTTTTGTGTCAAAATGGTCGATTTCCAAAGGGGTTAACCTTTGGAAATGGGCCATTTCGCCAAGAAAATTTTAAAATTTCAAATTGGCTAATATTTGAAATATTTGTTAGAGATGGCTAGAAAATCATGTTTCATTATGGTACCTCTATAAATAATGGTCAAATGAATTTAAAAATAAATTTTACTCGGTGTTATATTAGTTTTTATCAAAATATTTGTTTAACTTCATATGACTATTATTTGAATGGATTAACTTGGTGGAACATCGATTTTTTATTATTCCCGATATGCATGCCAAATATTAGCCCATTTGAAATTTTCAATTTTTATGTCGAAATGGTCGATTTCCAAAGGGGTTAACCTTTAGAAATAGGCCATTTTGCCAAGAAAATTTTAAAATTTCAAATTGGCTAATATTTGAAATATTTGTTAGAGATGGCTAGAAAATCATGTTTCATTATGGTACCTCTATAAATAATGGTCAAATGAATTTAAAAATAAATTTTACTCGGTGTTATATTAGTTATTATCAAAATATTTGTTTAACTTCATTTGATTATGATTTGAATGGATTAACTTGGTGGAACCTCGATTTTTTATTATTCCCGATATGCATGCCAAATATTAGCCCATTTGAAATTTTCAATTTTTGTGTCAAAATGGTCGATTTCCAAAGGGGTTAATCTTTGGAAATGGGCCATTTCACCAAGAACATTTTAAAATGTCAAATTGGCTAATATTTGAAATATTTGTTAGAGATGGCTAGAAAATCATGTTTCATTATGGTACCTCTATAAATAATGGTCAAATGAATTTAAAAATAAATTTTACTCGGTGTTATATTAGTTTTTATCAAAACATTTGTTTAACTTCATTTTACTATTATTTTAATGGATTAACTTTGTGGAAAATCGATTTTTTATTATTCCCGATATGCATGCCAACTTTTAGCCGATTTGAAATTTTCAATTTTTGTGTCAAAACGGTCGATTTCCAAAGGGGTTAACCTTTGGAAATGGCCCATTTTGCCAAGAAACTTTTAAAATTTCAATTGGCTAATATTTGAAATATTTGTTAGAGATGGCTAGAAAATCATGTTTTATTATGGTACCTCCATAAATAATGGTCAAATGAATTTAAAAATAAATTTTACTCGGTGTTATATTAGTTTTTATCAAAATATTTGTTTAACTTCATTTGACTATTATTTTAATGGATTAACTTTGTGGAACATCGATTTTTTATTATTCCCGATATGCATGCCAACTTTTAGCCGATTTGAAATTTTCAATTTTTGTGTCAAAACGGTCGATTTCCAAAGGGGTTAACCTTTGGAAATGGCCCATTTTGCCAAGAAACTTTTAAAATTTCAATTGGCTAATATTTGAAATATTTGTTAGAGATGGCTAGAAAATCATGTTTCATTATGGTACCTCTATAAATAATTGTCAAATGAATTTAATAATAAATTTTACTCGGTGTTATATTTGTTTTTATCAAAATATTGGTTTAACTTCATTTGACTATTATTTGAATGGATTAACTTTGTGGAACATCGATTTTTTATTATTCCCGATATGCATGCCAAATAAAAGCCCATTTGAAATTTTCAATTTTTGTGTCAAAATGGTCGATTTCCAAAGGGGTTAACCTTTGGAAATGGTCCATTTTGCCAAGAAAATTTTAACATTTGAAATTGGCTAATATTTGAAATATTTGTTAGTGATGGCTAGAAAATCATGTTTCATTATGGTACCTCTATAAATAATGGTCAAATGAATTTAAAAATAAATTTTACTCGGTGTTATATTAGTTTTATTCAAAATATTTGTTTAACTTCATTTGATTATTATTTGAATGGATTAACTTGGTGGAACCTCGATTTTTTATTATTCCCGATATGCATGCCAAATATTAGCCCATTTGAAATTTTCAATTTTTGTGGCGAAATGGCCCATTTCCAAAGGTTAATCCCAATATGCATGCCAAATATTAGCCCATTTGAAATTTTCAATTTTTGTGTCAAAATGGTCGATTTCCAAAGGGGTTAACCTTTGGAAATGGGCCATTTCGCCAAGAAAATTTTAAAATTTCAAATTGGCTAATATTTGAAATATTTGTTAGAGATGGCTAGAAAATCATGTTTCATTATGGTACCTCTATAAATAATGGTCAAATGAATTTAAAAATAAATTTTACTCGGTGTTATATTAGTTTTTATCAAAATATTTGTTTAACTTCATTTGACTATTATTTGTATGGATTAACTTGGTGGAACATCGATTTTTTGTTATTCCCGATATGCATGCCAAATATTAGCCCATTTGAAATTTTCAATTTTTGTGTCAAATTGGTCGATTTCCAAAGGGGTTAACCTTTGGAAATGGTCCATTTTGCCAAGAAAATTTTAACATTTGAAATTGGCTAATATTTGAAATATTTGTTAGTGATGGCTAGAAAATCATGTTTCATTATGGTACCTCTATAAATAATGGTCAAATGAATTTAAAAATAAATTTTACTCGGTGTTATATTAGTTTTTATCAAAATATTTGTTTAACTTCATTTGACTATTATTTAAATGGATTAACTTTGTGGAACCTCGATTTTTTATTATTCCCGATATGCATGCCAAATATTAGCCCATTTGAAATTTACAATTTTTGTGTCAAAATGGTCGATTTCCAAAGGGGTTAACCTTTGGAAATGGGTCCTTTTCGCCAAGAAAATTTTAAAATTTCAAATTGGCTAATATTTTAAATATTTGTTAGAGATGGCTAGAAAATCATGTTTCATTATGGTACCTCTATAAATAATGGTCAAATGAATTTAAAAATAAATTTTACTCGGTGTTATATTAGTTTTTATCAAAATATTTGTTTAACTTCATTTGACTATTATTTGAATGGATTAACTTGGTGGAACATCGATTTTTTATTATTCCCGATATGCATGCCAAATATTAGCCCATTTAAAATTTTCAAATTTTGTGTCAAAATGGTCGATTTCCAAAGGGGTTAACCTTTGGAAATAGGCCATTTTGCCAAGAAAATTTTAAAATTTCATATTGGCTAATATTTGAAATATTTGTGAGAGATGGCTAGAAAATCATGTTTCATTATGGTACCTCTATAAATAATGGTCAAATGAATTTAAAAATAAATTTTACTCGGTGTTATATTAGTTTTTATCAAAATATTTGTTTAACTTCATTTGACTATTATTTGAATGGATTAACTTGGTGGAACATCGATTTTTTATTATTCCCGATATGCATGCCAAATATTAGCCTATTTGAAATTTTCAATTTTTGTGTCAAAATGGTCGATTTCCAAAGGGGTTAACCTTTGGAAATAGGCCATTTTGCCAAGATAATTTTAAAATTTCAAATTGGCTAATATTTGAAATATTTGTTAGAGATGGCTAGAAAATCATGTTTCATTATGGTACCTCTATAAATAATGGTCAAATGAATTTAAAAATAAATTTTACTCGGTGTTATATTAGTTTTATTCAAAATATTTGTTTAACTTCATTTGATTATTATTTGAATGGATTAACTTGGTGGAACCTCGATTTTTTATTATTCCCGATATGCATGCCAAATATTAGCCCATTTTAAATTTTCAATTTTTGTGGCGAAATGGCCCATTTCCAAAGGTTAATCCCGATATGCATGCCAAATATTAGCCCATTTGAAATTTTCAATTTTTGTGTCAAAATGGTCGATTTCCAAAGGGGTTAACCTTTGGAAATGGGCCATTTCGCCAAGAAAATTTTAAAATTTCAAATTGGCTAATATTTTAAATATTTGTTAGAGATGGCTAGAAAATCATGTTTCATTATGGTACCTCTATAAATAATGGTCAAATGAATTTAAAAATAAATTTTACTCGGTGTTATATTAGTTTTTATCAAAATATTTGTTTAACTTCATATGACTATTATTTGAATGGATTAACTTGGTGGAACATCGATTTTTTATTATTCCCGATATTCATGCCAAATATTAGCCCATTTGAAATTTTCAATTTTTATGTCGAAATGATCGATTTCCAAAGGGGTTAACCTTTAGAAATAGGCCATTTTGCCAAGAAAATTTTAAAATTTCAAATTGGCTAATATTTGAAATATTTGTTAGAGATGGCTAGAAAATCATGTTTCATTATGGTACCTCTATAAATAATGGTCAAATGAATTTAAAAATAAATTTTACTCGGTGTTATATTAGTTTTTATCAAAATATTTGTTTAACTTCATTTGATTATGATTTGAATGGATTAACTTGGTGGAACCTCGATTTTTTATTATTCCCGATATGCATGCCAAATATTAGCCCATTTGAAATTTTCAATTTTTGTGTCAAAATGGTCGATTTCCAAAGGGGTTAATCTTTGGAAATGGGCCATTTCGCCAAGAACATTTTAAAATGTCAAATTGGCTAATATTTGAAATATTTGTTAGAGATGGCTAGAAAATCATGTTTCATTATGGTACCTCTATAAATAATGGTCAAATGAATTTAAAAATAAATTTTACTCGGTGTTATATTAGTTTTTATCAAAATATTTGTTTAACTTCATTTTACTATTATTTTAATGGATTAACTTTGTGGAACATCGATTTTTTATTATTCCCGATATGCATGCCAACTTTTAGCCGATTTGAAATTTTCAATTTTTGTGTCAAAACGGTCGATTTCCAAAGGGGTTAACCTTTGGAAATGGCCCATTTTGCCAAGAAACTTTTAAAATTTCAATTGGCTAATATTTGAAATATTTGTTAGAGATGGCTAGAAAATCATGTTTCATTATGGTACCTCTATAAATAATTGTCAAATGAATTTAATAATAAATTTTACTCGATGTTATATTTGTTTTTATCAAAATATTGGTTTAACTTCATTTGACTATTATTTGAATGGATTAACTTTGTGGAACATCGATTTTTTATTATTCCCGATATGCATGCCAAATATAAGCCCATTTGAAATTTTCAATTTTTGTGTCAAAATGGTCGATTTCCAAAGAGGTTAACCTTTGGAAATGGTCCATTTTGCGAAGAAAATTTTAACATTTGAAATTGGCTAATATTTGAAATATTTGTTAGTGATGGCTAGAAAATCATGTTTCATTATGGTACCTCTATAAATAATGGTCAAATGAATTTAAAAATAAATTTTACTCGGTGTTATATTAGTTTTTATCAAAATATTTGTTTAACTTCATTTGACTATTATTTGAATGGATTAACTTTGTGGAACCTTGATTTTTTATTATTCCCGATATGCATGCCAAATATTAGCCCATTTGAAATTTACAATTTTTGTGTCAAAATGGTCGATTTCCAAAGGGGTTAACCTTTGGAAATGGGTCCTTTCGCCAAGAAAATTTTAAAATTTCTAATTGGATAATATTTTAAATATTTGTTAGAGATGGCTAGAAAATCATGTTTCATTATGGTACCTCCATAAATAATGGTCAAATGAATTTAAAAATAAATTTTACTCGGTGTTATATTAGTTTTTATCAAAATATTTGTTTAACTTCATTTTACTATTATTTTAATGGATTAACTTTGTGGAACATCAATTTTTTATTATTCCCGATATGCATGCCAACTTTTAGCCGATTTGAAATTTTCAATTTTTGTGTCAAAACGGTCGATTTCCAAAGGGGTTAACCTTTGGAAATGGCCCATTTTGCCAAGAAACTTTTAAAATTTCAATTGGCTAATATTTGAAATATTTGTTAGAGATGGCTAGAAAATCATGTTTCATTATTGTACCTCTATAAATAATTGTCAAATGAATTTAATAATAAATTTTACTCGGTGTTATATTTGTTTTTATCAAAATATTGGTTTAACTTCATTTGACTATTATTTGAATGGATTAACTTTGTGGAACATCGATTTTTTATTATTCCCGATATGCATGCCAAATATAAGCCCATTTGAAATTTTCAATTTTTGTGTCAAAATGGTCGATTTCCAAAGAGGTTAACCTTTGGAAATGGTCCATTTTGCGAAGAAAATTTTAACATTTGAAATTGGCTAATATTTGAAATATTTGTTAGTGATGGCTAGAAAATCATGTTTCATTATGGTACCTCTATAAATAATGGTCAAATGAATTTAAAAATAAATTTTACTCGGTGATATATTAGTTTTATTCAAAATATTTGTTTAACTTCATTTGATTATTATTTGAATGGATTAACTTGGTGGAACCTCGATTTTTTATTATTCCCGATATGCATGCCAAATATTAGCCCATTTGAAATTTTCAATTTTTGTGGCGAAATGGCCCATTTCCAAAGGTTAATCCCAATATGCATGCCAAATATTAGCCCATTTGAAATTTTCAATTTTTGTGTCAAAATGGTCGATTTCCAAAGGGGTTAACCTTTGGAAATGGGCCATTTCGCCAAGAAAATTTTAAAATTTCAAATTGGCTAATATTTGAAATATTTGTTAGAGATGGCTAGAAAATCATGTTTCATTATGGTACCTCTATAAATAATGGTCAAATGAATTTAAAAATAAATTTTACTCGGTGTTATATTAGTTTTTATCAAAATATTTGTTTAACTTCATTTGACTATTATTTGTATGGATTAACTTGGTGGAACATCGATTTTTTGTTATTCCCGATATGCATGCCAAATATTAGCCCATTTGAAATTTTCAATTTTTGTGTCAAATTGGTCGATTTCCAAAGGGGTTAACCTTTGGAAATGGTCCATTTTGCCAAGAAAATTTTAACATTTGAAATTGGCTAATATTTGAAATATTTGTTAGTGATGGCTAGAAAATCATGTTTCATTATGGTACCTCTATAAATAATGGTCAAATGAATTTAAAAATAAATTTTACTCGGTGTTATATTAGTTTTTATCAAAATATTTGTTTAACTTCATTTGACTATTATTTAAATGGATTAACTTTGTGGAACCTCGATTTTTTATTATTCCCGATATGCATGCCAAATATTAGCCCATTTGAAATTTACAATTTTTGTGTCAAAATGGTCGATTTCCGAAGGGGTTAACCTTTGGAAATGGGTCCTTTCGCCAAGAAAATTTTAAAATTTCAAATTGGCTAATATTTTAAATATTTGTTAGAGATGGCTAGAAAATCATGTTTCATTATGGTACCTCTATAAATAATGGTCAAATGAATTTAAAAATAAATTTTACTCGGTGTTATATTAGTTTTTATCAAAATATTTGTTTAACTTCATTTGACTATTATTTGAATGGATTAACTTGGTGGAACATCGATTTTTTATTATTCCCGATATGCATGCCAAATATTAGCCCATTTAAAATTTTCAAATTTTGTGTCAAAATGGTCGATTTCCAAAGGGGTTAACCTTTGGAAATAGGCCATTTTGCCAAGAAAATTTTAAAATTTCATATTGGCTAATATTTGAAATATTTGTGAGAGATGGCTAGAAAATCATGTTTCATTATGGTACCTCTATAAATAATGGTCAAATGAATTTAAAAATAAATTTTACTCGGTGTTATATTAGTTTTTATCAAAATATTTGTTTAACTTCATTTGACTATTATTTGAATGGATTAACTTGGTGGAACATCGATTTTTTATTATTCCCGATATGCATGCCAAATATTAGCCTATTTGAAATTTTCAATTTTTGTGTCAAAATGGTCGATTTCCAAAGGGGTTAACCTTTGGAAATAGGCCATTTTGCCAAGATAATTTTAAAATTTCAAATTGGCTAATATTTGAAATATTTGTTAGAGATGGCTAGAAAATCATGTTTCATTATGGTACCTCTATAAATAATGGTCAAATGAATTTAAAAATAAATTTTACTCGGTGTTATATTAGTTTTATTCAAAATATTTGTTTAACTTCATTTGATTATTATTTGAATGGATTAACTTGGTGGAACCTCGATTTTTTATTATTCCCGATATGCATGCCAAATATTAGCCCATTTTAAATTTTCAATTTTTGTGGCGAAATGGCCCATTTCCAAAGGTTAATCCCGATATGCATGCCAAATATTAGCCCATTTGAAATTTTCAATTTTTGTGTCAAAATGGTCGATTTCCAAAGGGGTTAACCTTTGGAAATGGGCCATTTCGCCAAGAAAATTTTAAAATTTCAAATTGGCTAATATTTTAAATATTTGTTAGAGATGGCTAGAAAATCATGTTTCATTATGGTACCTCTATAAATAATGGTCAAATGAATTTAAAAATAAATTTTACTCGGTGTTATATTAGTTTTTATCAAAATATTTGTTTAACTTCATATGACTATTATTTGAATGGATTAACTTGGTGGAACATCGATTTTTTATTATTCCCGATATTCATGCCAAATATTAGCCCATTTGAAATTTTCAATTTTTATGTCGAAATGATCGATTTCCAAAGGGGTTAACCTTTAGAAATAGGCCATTTTGCCAAGAAAATTTTAAAATTTCAAATTGGCTAATATTTGAAATATTTGTTAGAGATGGCTAGAAAATCATGTTTCATTATGGTACCTCTATAAATAATGGTCAAATGAATTTAAAAATAAATTTTACTCGGTGTTATATTAGTTTTTATCAAAATATTTGTTTAACTTCATTTGATTATGATTTGAATGGATTAACTTGGTGGAACCTCGATTTTTTATTATTCCCGATATGCATGCCAAATATTAGCCCATTTGAAATTTTCAATTTTTGTGTCAAAATGGTCGATTTCCAAAGGGGTTAATCTTTGGAAATGGGCCATTTCGCCAAGAACATTTTAAAATGTCAAATTGGCTAATATTTGAAATATTTGTTAGAGATGGCTAGAAAATCATGTTTCATTATGGTACCTCTATAAATAATGGTCAAATGAATTTAAAAATAAATTTTACTCGGTGTTATATTAGTTTTTATCAAAATATTTGTTTAACTTCATTTGACTATTATTTTAATGGATTAACTTTGTGGAACATCGATTTTTTATTATTCCCGATATGCATGCCAACTTTTAGCCGATTTGAAATTTTCAATTTTTGTGTCAAAACGGTCGATTTCCAAAGGGGTTAACCTTTGGAAATGGCCCATTTTGCCAAGAAACTTTTAAAATTTCAATTGGCTAATATTTGAAATATTTGTTAGAGATGGCTAGAAAATCATGTTTCATTATGGTACCTCTATAAATAATTGTCAAATGAATTTAAAAATAAATTTTACTCGGTGTTATATTAGTTTTTATCAAAATATTTGTTTAACTTCATTTGATTATGATTTGAATGGATTAACTTGGTGGAACCTCGATTTTTTATTATTCCCGATATGCATGCCAAATATTAGCCCATTTGAAATTTTCAATTTTTGTGTCAAAATGGTCGATTTCCAAAGGGGTTAACCTTTGGAAATGGGCCATTTCGCCAAGAAAATTTTAAAATTTCAAATTGGCTAATATTTTAAATATTTGTTAGAGATGGCTAGAAAATCATGTTTCATTATGGTACCTCTATAAATAATGGTCAAATGAATTTAAAAATAAATTTTACTCGGTGTTATATTAGTTTTTATCAAAATATTTGTTTAACTTCATATGACTATTATTTGAATGGATTAACTTGGTGGAACATCGATTTTTTATTATTCCCGATATTCATGCCAAATATTAGCCCATTTGAAATTTTCAATTTTTATGTCGAAATGATCGATTTCCAAAGGGGTTAACCTTTAGAAATAGGCCATTTTGCCAAGAAAATTTTAAAATTTCAAATTGGCTAATATTTGAAATATTTGTTAGAGATGGCTAGAAAATCATGTTTCATTATGGTACCTCTATAAATAATGGTCAAATGAATTTAAAAATAAATTTTACTCGGTGTTATATTAGTTTTTATCAAAATATTTGTTTAACTTCATTTGATTATGATTTGAATGGATTAACTTGGTGGAACCTCGATTTTTTATTATTCCCGATATGCATGCCAAATATTAGCCCATTTGAAATTTTCAATTTTTGTGTCAAAATGGTCGATTTCCAAAGGGGTTAATCTTTGGAAATGGGCCATTTCGCCAAGAACATTTTAAAATGTCAAATTGGCTAATATTTGAAATATTTGTTAGAGATGGCTAGAAAATCATGTTTCATTATGGTACCTCTATAAATAATGGTCAAATGAATTTAAAAATAAATTTTACTCGGTGTTATATTAGTTTTTATCAAAATATTTGTTTAACTTCATTTGACTATTATTTTAATGGATTAACTTTGTGGAACATCGATTTTTTATTATTCCCGATATGCATGCCAACTTTTAGCCGATTTGAAATTTTCAATTTTTGTGTCAAAACGGTCGATTTCCAAAGGGGTTAACCTTTGGAAATGGCCCATTTTGCCAAGAAACTTTTAAAATTTCAATTGGCTAATATTTGAAATATTTGTTAGAGATGGCTAGAAAATCATGTTTCATTATGGTACCTCTATAAATAATTGTCAAATGAATTTAATAATAAATTTTACTCGATGTTATATTTGTTTTTATCAAAATATTGGTTTAACTTCATTTGACTATTATTTGAATGGATTAACTTTGTGGAACATCGATTTTTTATTATTCCCGATATGCATGCCAAATATAAGCCCATTTGAAATTTTCAATTTTTGTGTCAAAATGGTCGATTTCCAAAGAGGTTAACCTTTGGAAATGGTCCATTTTGCGAAGAAAATTTTAACATTTGAAATTGGCTAATATTTGAAATATTTGTTAGTGATGGCTAGAAAATCATGTTTCATTATGGTACCTCTATAAATAATGGTCAAATGAATTTAAAAATAAATTTTACTCGGTGTTATATTAGTTTTTATCAAAATATTTGTTTAACTTCATTTGACTATTATTTGAATGGATTAACTTTGTGGAACCTTGATTTTTTATTATTCCCGATATGCATGCCAAATATTAGCCCATTTGAAATTTACAATTTTTGTGTCAAAATGGTCGATTTCCAAAGGGGTTAACCTTTGGAAATGGGTCCTTTCGCCAAGAAAATTTTAAAATTTCTAATTGGATAATATTTTAAATATTTGTTAGAGATGGCTAGAAAATCATGTTTCATTATGGTACCTCTATAAATAATGGTCAAATGAATTTAAAAATAAATTTTACTCGGTGTTATATTAGTTTTTATCAAAATATTTGTTTAACTTCATTTTACTATTATTTTAATGGATTAACTTTGTGGAACATCAATTTTTTATTATTCCCGATATGCATGCCAACTTTTAGCCGATTTGAAATTTTCAATTTTTGTGTCAAAACGGTCGATTTCCAAAGGGGTTAACCTTTGGAAATGGCCCATTTTGCCAAGAAACTTTTAAAATTTCAATTGGCTAATCTTTGAAATATTTGTTAGAGATGGCTAGAAAATCATGTTTCATTATTGTACCTCTATAAATAATTGTCAAATGAATTTAATAATAAATTTTACTCGGTGTTATATTTGTTTTTATCAAAATATTGGTTTAACTTCATTTGACTATTATTTGAATGGATTAACTTTGTGGAACATCGATTTTTTATTATTCCCGATATGCATGCCAAATATAAGCCCATTTGAAATTTTCAATTTTTGTGTCAAAATGGTCGATTTCCAAAGAGGTTAACCTTTGGAAATGGTCCATTTTGCGAAGAAAATTTTAACATTTGAAATTGGCTAATATTTGAAATATTTGTTAGTGATGGCTAGAAAATCATGTTTCATTATGGTACCTCTATAAATAATGGTCAAATGAATTTAAAAATAAATTTTACTCGGTGTTATATTAGTTTTTATCAAAATATTTGTTTAACTTCATTTGACTATTATTTGAATGGATTAACTTTGTGGAACCTCGATTTTTTATTATTCCCGATATGCATGCCAAATATTAGCCCATTTGAAATTTACAATTTTTGTGTCAAAATGGTCGATTTCCAAAGGGGTTAACCTTTGGAAATGGGTCCTTTCGCCAAGAAAATTTTAAAATTTCTAATTGGATAATATTTTAAATATTTGTTAGAGATGGCTAGAAAATCATGTTTCATTATGGTACCTCTATAAATAATGGTCAAATGAATTTAAAAATAAATTTTACTCGGTGTTATATTAGTTTTTATCAAAATATTTGTTTAACTTCATTTGACTATTATTTGAATGGATTAACTTGGTGGAACATCGATTTTTTATTATTCCCGATATGCATGCCAAATATTAGCCCATTTGAAATTTTCAATTTTTGTGTCAAAATGGTCGATTTCAAAGGGGTTAACCTTTGGAAATAGGCCATTTTGCCAAGAAAATTTTAAAATTTCTAATTGGCTAATATTTGAAATATTTGTTAGAGATGGCTAGAAAATCATGTTTCATTATGGTACCTCTATAAATAATGGTCAAATGAATTTAAAAATAAATTTTACTCGGTGTTATATTAGTTTTATTCAAAATATTTGTTTAACTTCATTTGATTATTATTTCAATGGATTAACTTGGTGGAACCTCGATTTTTTATTATTCCCGATATGCATGCCAAATATTAGCCCATTTGAAATTTTCAATTTTTGTGGCGAAATGGCCCATTTCCAAAGGTTAATCCCGATATGCATGCCAAATATTAGCCCATTTGAAATTTTCAATTTTTGTGTCAAAATGGTCGATTTCCAAAGGGGTTAACCTTTGGAAATGGGCCATTTCGCCAAGAAAATTTTAAAATTGGCTAATATTTGAAATATTTGTTAGAGATGGCTAGAAAATCATGTTTCATTATGGTACCTCTATAAATAATGGTCAAATGAATTTAAAAATAAATTTTACTCGGTGTTATATTAGTTTTTATCAAAATATTTGTTCAACTTCATTTGACTATTATTTGAATGGATTAACTTGGTGGAACATCGATTTTTTATTATTCCCGATATGCATGCCAAATATTAGCCCATTTGAAATTTTCAATTTTTATGTCAAAATAGTCGATTTCCAAAAGGGTTAACCTTTGGAAATAGGCCATTTTGCCAAGAAAATTTTAAAATTTCAAATTGGCTAATATTTGAAATATTTGTTAGAGATGGCTAGAAAATCATGTTTCATTATGGTACCTCTATAAATAATGGTCAAATGAATTTAAAAATAAATTTTACTCGGTGTTATATTAGTTTTTATCAAAATATTTGTTTAACTTCATTTGATTATTATTTGAATGGATTAACTTGGTGGAACCTCAATTTTTTATTATTCCCGATATGCATGCCAAATATTAGCCCATTTGAAATTTTCAATTTTTGTGTCAAAATGGTCGATTTCCAAAGGGGTTAATCTTTGGAAATGGGCCATTTCGCCAAGAACATTTTAAAATGTCAAATTGGGTAATATTTGAAATATTTGTTAGAGATGGCTAGAAAATCATGTTTCATTATGGTACCTCTATAAATAATGGTCAAATGAATTTAAAAATAAATTTTACTCGGTGTTATATTAGTTTTTATCAAAATATTTGTTTAACTTAATTTGACTATTATTTTAATGGATTAACTTTGTGGAACATTGATTTTTTATTATTCCCGATATGCATGCCAACTTTTAGCCGATTTGAAATTTTCAATTTTTGTGTCAAAACGGTCGATTTCCAAAGGGATTAACCTTTGGAAATGGCCCATTTTGCGAAGAAACTTTTAAAATTTCAATTCGCTAATATTTGAAATATTTGTTAGAGATGGCTAGAAAATCATGTTTCATTATGGTACCTCTATAAATAATTGTCAAATGAATTTAATAATAAATTTTACTCGGTGTTATATTTGTTTTTATCAAAATATTGGTTTAACTTCATTTGACTATTATTTGAATGGATTAACTTTGTGGAACATCGATTTTTTATTATTCCCGATATGCATGCCAAATATAAGCCCATTTGAAATTTTCAATTTTTGTGTCAAAATGGTCGATTTCCAAAGGGGTTAACCTTTGGAAATGGTCCATTTTGCCAAGAAAATTTTAACATTTGAAATTGGCTAATATTTGAAATATTTGTTAGTGATGGCTAGAAAATCATGTTTCATTATGGTACCTCTATAAATAATGGTCAAATGAATTTAAAAATAAATTTTACTCGGTGTTATATTAGTTTTTATCAAAATATTTGGTTAAATTCATTTGACTATTATTTGAATGGATTAACTTTGTGGAACATCGATTTTTTATTATTCCCGATATGCATGCCAAATATTAGCCCATTTGAAATTTTCAATTTTTGTGTCAAAATGGTCGATTTCCAAAGGGGTTAACCTTTGGAAATAGGCCATTTTGCCAAGAAAATTTTAAAATTTCTAATTGGCTAATATTTGAAATATTTGTTAGAGATGGCTAGAAAATCATGTTTCATTATGGTACCTCTATAAATAATGGTCAAATGAATTTAAAAATAAATTTTACTCGGTGTTATATTAGTTTTATTCAAAATATTTGTTTAACTTCATTTGATTATTATTTGAATGGATTAACTTGGTGGAACCTCGATTTTTTATTTTTCCCGATATGCATGCCAAATATTAGCCCATTTGAAATTTTCAATTTTTGTGGCGAAATGGCCCATTTCCAAAGGTTAATCCCGATATGCATGCCAAATATTAGCCCATTTGAAATTTTCAATTTTTGTGTCAAAATGGTCGATTTCCAAAGGGGTTAACCTTTGGAAATGGGCCATTTCGCCAAGAAAATTTTAAAATTTCAAATTGGCTAATATTTGAAATATTTGTTAGAGATGGCTAGAAAATCATGTTTCATTATGGTACCTCTATAAATAATGGTCAAATGAATTTAAAAATAAATTTTACTCGGTGTTATATTAGTTTTTATCAAAATATTTGTTTAACTTCATTTGACTATTATTTGAATGGATTAACTTGGTGGAACATCGATTTTTTATTATTCCCGATATGCATGCCAAATATTAGCCCATTTGAAATTTTCAATTTTTATGTCAAAATGGTCGATTTCCAAAGGGGTTAACCTTTGGAAATAGGCCATTTTGCCAAGAAAATTTTAAAATTTCAAATTGGCTAATATTTGAAATATTTGTTAGAGATGGCTAGAAAATCATGTTTCATTATGGTACCTCTATAAATAATGGTCAAATGAATTTAAAAATAAATTTTACTCGGTGTTATATTAGTTTTTATCAAAATATTTGTTTAACTTCATTTGATTATTATTTGAATGGATTAACTTGGTGGAACCTCAATTTTTTATTATTCCCGATATGCATGCCAAATATTAGCCCATTTGAAATTTTCAATTTTTGTGTCAAAATGGTCGATTTCCAAAGGGGTTAATCTTTGGAAATGGGCCATTTCGCCAAGAACATTTTAAAATGTCAAATTGGCTAATATTTGAAATATTTGTTAGAGATGGCTAGAAAATCATGTTTCATTATGGTACCTCTATAAATAATGGTCAAATGAATTTAAAAATAAATTTTACTCGGTGTTATATTAGTTTTTATCAAAATATTTGTTTAACTTAATTTGACTATTATTTTAATGGATTAACTTTGTGGAACATTGATTTTTTATTATTCCCGATATGCATGCCAACTTTTAGCCGATTTGAAATTTTCAATTTTTGTGTCAAAACGGTCGATTTCCAAAGGGATTAACCTTTGGAAATGGCACATTTTGCGAAGAAACTTTTAAAATTTCAATTCGCTAATATTTGAAATATTTGTTAGAGATGGCTAGAAAATCATGTTTCATTATGGTACCTCTATAAATAATTGTCAAATGAATTTAATAATAAATTTTACTCGGTGTTATATTTGTTTTTATCAAAATATTGGTTTAACTTCATTTGACTATTATTTGAATGGATTAACTTTGTGGAACATCGATTTTTTATTATTCCCGATATGCATGCCAAATATAAGCCCATTTGAAATTTTCAATTTTTGTGTCAAAATGGTCGATTTCCAAAGGGGTTAACCTTTGGAAATGGTCCATTTTGCCAAGAAAATTTTAACATTTGAAATTGGCTAATATTTGAAATATTTGTTAGTGATGGCTAGAAAATCATGTTTCATTATGGTACCTCTATAAATAATGGTCAAATGAATTTAAAAATAAATTTTACTCGGTGTTATATTAGTTTTATTCAAAATATTTGTTTAACTTCATTTGATTATTATTTGAATGGATTAACTTGGTGGAACCTCGATTTTTTATTATTCCCGATATGCATGCCAAATATTAGCCCATTTGAAATTTTCAATTTTTGTGGCGAAATGGCCCATTTCCAAAGGTTAATCCCGATATGCATGCCAAATATTAGCCCATTTGAAATTTTCAATTTTTGTGTCAAAATGGTCGATTTCCAAAGGGGTTAACCTTTGGAAATGGGCCATTTCGCCAAGAAAGTTTTAAAATTTCAAATTGGCTAATATTTGAGATATTTGTTAGAGATGGCTAGAAAATCATGTTTCATTATGGTACCTCTATAAATAATGGTCAAATGAATTTAAAAATAAATTTTACTCGGTGTTATATTAGTTTTTATCAAAATATTTGTTTAACTTCATTTGACTATTATTTGAATGGATTAACTTGGTGGAACATCGATTTTTTATTATTCCCGATATGCATGCCAAATATTAGCCCATTTGAAATTTTCAATTTTTATGTCAAAATGGTCGATTTCCAAAGGGGTTAACCTTTGGAAATAGGCCATTTTGCCAAGAAAATTTTAAAATTTTAAATTGGCTAATATTTGAAATATTTGTTAGAGATGGCTAGAAAATCATGTTTCATTATGGTACCTCTATAAATAATGGTCAAATGAATTTAAAAATAAATTTTACTCGGTGTTATATTAGTTTTTATCAAAATATTTGTTTAACTTCATTTGATTATTATTTGAATGGATTAACTTGGTGGAACCTCAATTTTTTATTATTCCCGATATGCATGCCAAATATTAGCCCATTTGAAATTTTCAATTTTTGTGTCAAAATGGTCGATTTCCAAAAGGGTTAATCTTTGGAAATGGGCCATTTCGCCAAGAACATTTTAAAATGTCAAATTGGCTAATATTTGAAATATTTGTTAGAGATGGCTAGAAAATCATGTTTCATTATGGTACCTCTATAAATAATGGTCAAATGAATTTAAAAATAAATTTTACTCGGTGTTATATTAGTTTTTATCAAAATATTTGTTTAACTTAATTTGACTATTATTTTAATGGATTAACTTTGTGGAACATTGATTTTTTATTATTCCCGATATGCATGCCAACTTTTAGCCGATTTGAAATTTTCAATTTTTGTGTCAAAACGGTCGATTTCCAAAGGGATTAACCTTTGGAAATGGCCCATTTTGCGAAGAAACTTTTAAAATTTCAATTGGCTAATATTTGAAATATTTGTTAGAGATGGCTAGAAAATCATGTTTCATTATGGTACCTCTATAAATAATTGTCAAATGAATTTAATAATAAATTTTACTCGGTGTTATATTTGTTTTTATCAAAATATTGGTTTAACTTCATTTGACTATTATTTGAATGGATTAACTTTGTGGAACATCGATTTTTTATTATTCCCGATATGCATGCCAAATATAAGCCCATTTGAAATTTTCAATTTTTGTGTCAAAATGGTCGATTTCCAAAGGGGTTAACCTTTGGAAATGGTCCATTTTGCCAAGAAAATTTTAACATTTGAAATTGGCTAATATTTGAAATATTTGTTAGTGATGGCTAGAAAATCATGTTTCATTATGGTACCTCTATAAATAATGGTCAAATGAATTTAAAAATAAATTTTACTCGGTGTTATATTAGTTTTTATCAAAATATTTGTTTAACTTCATTTGACTATTATTTGAATGGATTAACTTTGTGGAACCTCGATTTTTTATTATTCCCGATATGCATGCGAAATATTAGCCCATTTGAAATTTACAATTTTTGTGGCGAAATGGCCCATTTCCAAAGGTTAATCCCGATATGCATGCCAAATATTAGCCCATTTGAAATTTTCAATTTTTGTGTCAAAATGGTCGATTTCCAAAGGGGTTAACCTTTGGAAATGGGCCATTTCGCCAAGAAAATTTTAAAATTTCAAATTGGCTAATATTTGAAATATTTGTTCGAGATGGCTAGAAAATCATGTTTCATTATGGTACCTCTATACATAATTGTCAAAAGAATTAAAAAATAAATTTTACTCGGTGTTATATTAGTTTTTATCAAAATATTTGTTTAACTTCATTTGACTATTATTTGAATGGATTAACTTGGTGGAACATCGATTTTTTATTATTCCCGATATGCATGCCAAATATTAGCCCATTTGAAATTTTCAATTTTTATGTCAAAATGGTCGATTTCCAAAGGGGTTAACCTTTGGAAATAGGCCATTTTGCCAAGAAAATTTTAAAATTTCAAATTGGCTAATATTTGAAATATTTGTTAGAGATGGCTAGAAAATTATGTTTCATTATGGTACCTCTATAAATAATGGTCAAATGAATTTAAAAATAAATTTTACTCGGTGTTATATTAGTTTTTATCAAAATATTTGTTTAACTTCATTTGATTATTATTTGAATGGATTAACTTGGTGGAACCTCAATTTTTTATTATTCCCGATATGCATGCCAAATATTAGCCCATTTGAAATTTTCAATTTTTGTGTCAAAATGGTCGATTTCCAAAGGGGTTAATCTTTGGAAATGGGCCATTTCGCCAAGAACATTTTAAAATGTCAAATTGGCTAATATTTGAAATATTTGTTAGAGATGGCTAGAAAATCATGTTTCATTATGGTACCTCTATAAATAATGGTCAAATGAATTTAAAAATAAATTTTACTCGGTGTTATATTAGTTTTTATCAAAATATTTGTTTAACTTCATTTGACTATTATTTTAATGGATTAACTTTGTGGAACATTGATTTTTTATTATTCCCGATATGCATGCCAACTTTTAGCCGATTTGAAATTTTCAATTTTTGTGTCAAAACGGTCGATTTCCAAAGGGATTAACCTTTGGAAATGGCCCATTTTGCGAAGAAACTTTTAAAATTTCAATTGGCTAATATTTGAAATATTTGTTAGAGATGGCTAGAAAATCATGTTTCATTATGGTACCTCTATAAATAATTGTCAAATGAATTTAATAATAAATTTTACTCGGTGTTATATTTGTTTTTATCAAAATATTGGTTTAACTTCATTTGACTATTATTTGAATGGATTAACTTTGTGGAACATCGATTTTTTATTATTCCCGATATGCATGCCAAATATAAGCCCATTTGAAATTTTCAATTTTTGTGTCAAAATGGTCGATTTCCAAAGGGGTTAACCTTTGGAAATGGTCCATTTTGCCAAGAAAATTTTAACATTTGAAATTGGCTAATATTTGAAATATTTGTTAGTGATGGCTAGAAAATCATGTTTCATTATGGTACCTCTATAAATAATGGTCAAATGAATTTAAAAATAAATTTTACTCGGTGTTATATTAGTTTTTATCAAAATATTTGTTTAACTTCATTTGACTATTATTTGAATGGATTAACTTTGTGGAACCTCGATTTTTTATTATTCCCGATATGCATGCGAAATATTAGCCCATTTGAAATTTACAATTTTTGTGGCGAAATGGCCCATTTCCAAAGGTTAATCCCCATATGCATGCCAAATATTAGCCCATTTGAAATTTTCAATTTTTGTGTCAAAATGGTCGATTTCCAAAGGGGTTAACCTTTGGAAATGGGCCATTTCGCCAAGAAAATTTTAAAATTTCAAATTGGCTAATATTTGAAATATTTGTTAGAGATGGCTAGAAAATCATGTTTCATTATGGTACCTCTATACATAATGGTCAAATGAATTAAAAAATAAATTTTACTCGGTGTTATATTAGTTTTTATCAAAATATTTGTTTAACTTCATTTGACTATTATTTGAATGGATTAACTTGGTGGAACATCGATTTTTTATTATTCCCGATATGCATGCCAAATATTAGCCCATTTGAAATTTTCAATTTTTGTGTCAAAATGGTCGATTTCCAAAGGGGTTAACCTTTGGAAATAGGCCATTTTGCCAAGAAAATTTTAAAATTTCAAATTGGATAATATTTGAAATATTTGTTAGAGATGGCTAGAAAATTATGTTTCATTATGGTACCTCTATAAATAATGGTCAAATGAATTTAAAAATAAATTTTACTCGGTGTTATATTAGTTTTTATCAAAATATTTGTTTAACTTCATTTGATTATTATTTGAATGGATTAACTTGGTGGAACCTCAATTTTTTATTATTCCCGATATGCATGCCAAATATTAGCCCATTTGAAATTTTCAATTTTTGTGTCAAAATGGTCGATTTCCAAAGGGGTTAATCTTTGGAAATGGGCCATTTCGCCAAGAACATTTTAAAATGTCAAATTGGCTAATATTTGAAATATTTGTTAGAGATGGCTAGAAAATCATGTTTCATTATGGTACCTCTATAAATAATGGTCAAATGAATTTAAAAATAAATTTTACTCGGTGTTATATTAGTTTTTATCAAAATATTTGTTTAACTTCATTTGACTATTATTTTAATGGATTAACTTTGTGGAACATTGATTTTTTATTATTCCCGATATGCATGCCAACTTTTAGCCGATTTGAAATTTTCAATTTTTGTGTCAAAACGGTCGATTTCCAAAGGGATTAACCTTTGGAAATGGCCCATTTTGCGAAGAAACTTTTAAAATTTCAATTGGCTAATATTTGAAATATTTGTTAGAGATGGCTAGAAAATCATGTTTCATTATGGTACCTCTATAAATAATTGTCAAATGAATTTAATAATAAATTTTACTCGGTGTTATATTAGTTTTTATCAAAATATTTGTTTAACTTCATTTGATTATTATTTGAATGGATTAACTTGGTGGAACCTCAATTTTTTATTATTCCCGATATGCATGCCAAATATTAGCCCATTTGAAATTTTCAATTTTTGTGTCAAAATGGTCGATTTCCAAAGGGGTTAATCTTTGGAAATGGGCCATTTCGCCAAGAACATTTTAAAATGTCAAATTGGCTAATATTTGAAATATTTGTTAGAGATGGCTAGAAAATCATGTTTCATTATGGTACCTCTATAAATAATGGTCAAATGAATTTAAAAATAAATTTTACTCGGTGTTATATTAGTTTTTATCAAAATATTTGTTTAACTTCATTTGACTATTATTTTAATGGATTAACTTTGTGGAACATTGATTTTTTATTATTCCCGATATGCATGCCAACTTTTAGCCGATTTGAAATTTTCAATTTTTGTGTCAAAACGGTCGATTTCCAAAGGGATTAACCTTTGGAAATGGCCCATTTTGCGAAGAAACTTTTAAAATTTCAATTGGCTAATATTTGAAATATTTGTTAGAGATGGCTAGAAAATCATGTTTCATTATGGTACCTCTATAAATAATTGTCAAATGAATTTAATAATAAATTTTACTCGGTGTTATATTTGTTTTTATCAAAATATTGGTTTAACTTCATTTGACTATTATTTGAATGGATTAACTTTGTGGAACATCGATTTTTTATTATTCCCGATATGCATGCCAAATATAAGCCCATTTGAAATTTTCAATTTTTGTGTCAAAATGGTCGATTTCCAAAGGGGTTAACCTTTGGAAATGGTCCATTTTGCCAAGAAAATTTTAACATTTGAAATTGGCTAATATTTGAAATATTTGTTAGTGATGGCTAGAAAATCATGTTTCATTATGGTACCTCTATAAATAATGGTCAAATGAATTTAAAAATAAATTTTACTCGGTGTTATATTAGTTTTTATCAAAATATTTGTTTAACTTCATTTGACTATTATTTGAATGGATTAACTTTGTGGAACCTCGATTTTTTATTATTCCCGATATGCATGCGAAATATTAGCCCATTTGAAATTTACAATTTTTGTGGCGAAATGGCCCATTTCCAAAGGTTAATCCCCATATGCATGCCAAATATTAGCCCATTTGAAATTTTCAATTTTTGTGTCAAAATGGTCGATTTCCAAAGGGGTTAACCTTTGGAAATGGGCCATTTCGCCAAGAAAATTTTAAAATTTCAAATTGGCTAATATTTGAAATATTTGTTAGAGATGGCTAGAAAATCATGTTTCATTATGGTACCTCTATACATAATGGTCAAATGAATTAAAAAATAAATTTTACTCGGTGTTATATTAGTTTTTATCAAAATATTTGTTTAACTTCATTTGACTATTATTTGAATGGATTAACTTGGTGGAACATCGATTTTTTATTATTCCCGATATGCATGCCAAATATTAGCCCATTTGAAATTTTCAATTTTTGTGTCAAAATGGTCGATTTCCAAAGGGGTTAACCTTTGGAAATAGGCCATTTTGCCAAGAAAATTTTAAAATTTCAAATTGGATAATATTTGAAATATTTGTTAGAGATGGCTAGAAAATTATGTTTCATTATGGTACCTCTATAAATAATGGTCAAATGAATTTAAAAATAAATTTTACTCGGTGTTATATTAGTTTTTATCAAAATATTTGTTTAACTTCATTTGATTATTATTTGAATGGATTAACTTGGTGGAACCTCAATTTTTTATTATTCCCGATATGCATGCCAAATATTAGCCCATTTGAAATTTTCAATTTTTGTGTCAAAATGGTCGATTTCCAAAGGGGTTAATCTTTGGAAATGGGCCATTTCGCCAAGAACATTTTAAAATGTCAAATTGGCTAATATTTGAAATATTTGTTAGAGATGGCTAGAAAATCATGTTTCATTATGGTACCTCTATAAATAATGGTCAAATGAATTTAAAAATAAATTTTACTCGGTGTTATATTAGTTTTTATCAAAATATGTGTTTAACTTCATTTGACTATTATTTTAATGGATTAACTTTGTGGAACATTGATTTTTTATTATTCCCGATATGCATGCCAACTTTTAGCCGATTTGAAATTTTCAATTTTTGTGTCAAAACGGTCGATTTCCAAAGGGATTAACCTTTGGAAATGGCCCATTTTGCGAAGAAACTTTTAAAATTTCAATTGGCTAATATTTGAAATATTTGTTAGAGATGGCTAGAAAATCATGTTTCATTATGGTACCTCTATAAATAATTGTCAAATGAATTTAATAATAAATTTTACTCGGTGTTATATTTGTTTTTATCAAAATATTGGTTTAACTTCATTTGACTATTATTTGAATGGATTAACTTTGTGGAACATCGATTTTTTATTATTCCCGATATGCATGCCAAATATAAGCCCATTTGAAATTTTCAATTTTTGTGTCAAAATGGTCGATTTCCAAAGGGGTTAACCTTTGGAAATGGTCCATTTTGCCAAGAAAATTTTAACATTTGAAATTGGCTAATATTTCAAATATTTGTTAGTGATGGCTAGAAAATCATGTTTCATTATGGTACCTCTATAAATAATGGTCAAATGAATTTAAAAATAAATTTTACTCGGTGTTATATTAGTTTTTATCAAAATATTTGTTTAACTTTATTTGACTATTATTTGAATGGATTAACTTTGTGGAACCTCGATTTTTTATTATTCCCGATATGCATGCGAAATATTAGCCCATTTGAAATTTACAATTTTTGTGGCGAAATGGCCCATTTCCAAAGGTTAATCCCCATATGCATGCCAAATATTAGCCCATTTGAAATTTTCAATTTTTGTGTCAAAATGGTCGATTTCCAAAGGGGTTAACCTTTGGAAATGGGCCATTTCGCCAAGAAAATTTTAAAATTTCAAATTGGCTAATATTTGAAATATTTGTTAGAGATGGCTAGAAAATCATGTTTCATTATGGTACCTCTATACATAATGGTCAAATGAATTAAAAAATAAATTTTACTCGGTGTTATATTAGTTTTTATCAAAATATTTGTTTAACTTCATTTGACTATTATTTGAATGGATTAACTTGGTGGAACATCGATTTTTTATTATTCCCGATATGCATGCCAAATATTAGCCCATTTGAAATTTTCAATTTTTGTGTCAAAATGGTCGATTTCCAAAGGGGTTAACCTTTGGAAATAGGCCATTTTGCCAAGAAAATTTTAAAATTTCAAATTGGATAATATTTGAAATATTTGTTATAGATGGCTAGAAAATCATGTTTCATTATGGTACCTCTATAAATAATGGTCAAATGAATTTAAAAATAAATTTTACTCGGTGTTATATTAGTTTTTATCAAAATATTTGTTTAACTTCATTTGATTATTATTTGAATGGATTAACTTGGTGGAACCTCAATTTTTTATTATTCCCGATATGCATGCGAAATATTAGCCCATTTCAAATTTTCAATTTTTGTGTCAAAATGGTCGATTTCCAAAGGGGTTAATCTTTGGAAACGGGCCATTTTGCCAACAAAATTTTAAAATTTCAAATTGGCTAATATTTGAAATATTTGTTAGAGATGGCTAGAAAATCATGTTTCATTATGGTACCTCTATACATAATGGTCAAATGAATTTAAAAATAAATTTTACTCGGTGTTATATTAGTATTTATCAAAATATTTGGTTAAATTCATTTGACTATTATTTGAATGGATTAACTTTGTGGAACATTGATTTTTTATTATTCTCGATATGCATGTCAAATATTACCCCATTTCAAATTTTCAATTTTTATGTCAAAATGGTTGATTTCCAAAGGGGCTAACCTTTGGAAATGGGCCATTTTGCCAAGAAAATTTTAAAAATTTCAAATTGGCAAATATTTGAAATATTTGTTAGAGATGGCTAAAAAATCATGTTTCATACCTCTATACATAATGGTCAAATGAATTAAAAAATAAATTTTACTCGGTGTTATATTAGTTTTTATCAAAATATTTGGTGAAATTCATTTGACTATTATTTGAATGGATTAACTTTGTGGAACATCGATTTTTTATTATTCCCGATATGCATGCCAAATATTAGCCCATTTCAAATTTTCAATTTTTGTGTCAAAATGGTTGATTTCCAATCGGGTTAACCTTTTGAAATGGGCCATTGCGCCAAGAAAATTTTAAAATTTCATATTGGCTAATATTTGAAATATTTGTTAGAGATGGCTAGAAAATCATGTTTCATTATGGTACCTCTATAAATAATGGTCAAATGAATTTGAAAATAAATTTTATTCGGTGTTATATTAGTTTTTATCAAAATATTTGTCTAAATTCATTTGACTATTATTTGAATGGATAAACTTTGTGGAACATCGATTTTTTATTATTCCGGATATGCATGCCAAATATTAGCCCATTTCAAATTTTCAATTTTTGTGTCAAAATGGTTGATTCCAAAGGGGTGTTAACCTTTGGAAATGGGCCGTTTCGCCAAGAAAATTTTAAAATTTCAAATTTGCTAATATTTGAAATATTTGTTAGAGATGGCTAGAAAATCATGTTTCATTATGGTACCTCTATAAATAATTGTCAAATGACTTTAAAAATAAATTTTACTCGGTGTTATATTAGTTTTTATCAAAATATTTGGTTAAATTCATTTGACTATTATTTGAATGGATTAACTTTGTGGAACATCGATTTTTTATTATTCCCGATATGCATTCCAAATATTAGCCCATTTCAAATTTTCAATTTTTGTGTCAAAACGGTTGATTTCCAAAGGGGTTAACCTTTGGAAATGGGCCATTTTGCCAAGAAAATTTTAAAATTTCAAATTGGCTAATATTTGAAATATTTGTTAGAGATGGCTAGAAAATCATGTTTCATTATGGTACCTCTATACATAATGGTCAAATGAATTAAAAAATAAATTTTACTTGGTGTTATATTAGTATTTATCAAAATATTTGGTTAAATTCATTTGACTATTATTTGAATGGATTAACTTTATGGAACATTGATTTTTTATTATTCTCGATATGCATGTCAAATATTACCCCATTTCAAATTTTCAATTTTTATGTGAAAATGGTTGATTTCCAAAGGGGCTAACCTTTGGAAATGGGCCATTTTGCCAAGAAAATTTTAAAAATTTCAAATTGGCAAATATTTGAAATATTTGTTAGAGATGGCTAATAAATCATGTTTCATACCTCTATACATAATGGTCAAATGAATTAAAAAATAAATTTTACTCGGTGTTATATTAGTTTTTATCAAAATATTTGGTGAAATTCATTTGACTATTATTTGAATGGATTAACTTTGTGGAACATCGATTTTTTATTATTCCTGATATGCATGCCAAATATTAGCCCATTTCAAATTTTCAATTTTTGTGTCAAAATGGTTGATTTCCAATCGGGTTAACCTTTTGAAATGGGCCATTTCGCCAAGAAAATTTTAAAATTTCATATTGGCTAATATTTGAAATATTTGTTAGAGATGGCTAGAAAATCATGTTTCATTATGGTACCTCTATAAATAATGGTCAAATGACTTTAAAAATTAATTTTACTCGGTGTTATATTAGTTTTTATTAAAATATTTGGTTAAATTCATTTGACTATTATTTGAATGGATTAACTTTGTGGAACATCGATTTTTTGTTATTCCTGATATGCATGCCAAATATTAGCCCATTTCAATTTTTCAATTTTTGTGTCAAAATGGTTGATTTCCAAAGGGGTTAACCTTTGGAAATGGGCCATTTCGCCAAGAAAATTTTAAAATTTAAAATTTGCTAATATTTGAAATATTTTTTAGACATGGCTAGAAAATCATGTTTCATTATGGTATCTCTATAAATAATGGTCAAATAAATTGAAAAATAAATTTTACTCGGTGTTATATTAGTTTTTTTCAAAATATTTGTTTAACTTCATTTGATTATTATTTGAATGGATTAACTTGGTGGAACCTCGATTTTTTATTATTCCCGATATGCATGCCAAATATTAGCCCATTTCAAATTTTCAATTTTTGTGTCAAAATGGTCGATTTCCAAAGGGGTTAACCTTTGGAAATAGGCTATTTTGCCAAGAAAATTTTAAAATTTCAAATTGGCTAATATTTGAAATATTTGTTAGAGAAGGCTAGAAAATCATGTTTCATTATGGTACCTCCATAAATAATGGTAAAATGAATTTAAAAATAAATTTTACTCGGTGTTATATTAGTTTTTATCAAAATATTTGTTTAACTTCATTTGATTATTATTTGAATTGATTAACTTGGTGGAACCTCGATTTTTTATTATTCCCGATATGCATGCCAAATATTAGCCCATTTAAAATTTTCAGTTTTTGTGTCAAAATGGTTGATTTCCAAAGGGGTTAACCTTTGGAAATGGGCCATTTCGCCAAGACAATTTTAAAATTTCAAATTGGATAATATTTGAAATATTTGTTAGAGATGGCTAGAAAATAATGATTCATTATGGTACCTCTATAAATAATAGCCAAATGAATTTGAAAATAAATTTTACTCGGTGTTATATTAATTTTTATCAAAATATTTGTTTAAATTCATTTGACTATTATTTGAATGGATTAACTTTGTGGAACTTCGATTTTTTATTATTCCGGATATGCATGCGAAATATTAGCCCATTTCAAATTTTCAATTTTTGTGTCAAAATGGATGATTTCCAAAGGGGTTAACCTTTGGAAATGGGCTGTTTCGCCAAGAAAATTTTAAAATTTAAAATTGGCTAATATTTGAAATATTTGTTAGAGATGGCTAGAAAATCATGTTTCATTATGGTACCTCTATACATAATGGTCAAATGAATTTAAAAATAAATTTTACTCGGTGTTATATTAGTATTTATCAAAATATTTGGTAAAATTCATTTGACTATTATTTGAATGGATTAACTTTGTGGAACATTGATTTTTTATTATTCTCGATATGCATGTCAAATATTACCCCATTTCAAATTTTCAATTTTTATGTCAAAATGGTTGATTTCCAAAGGGGCTAACCTTTGGAAATGGGCCATTTTGCCAAGAAAATTTTAAAAATTTCAAATTGGCAAATATTTAAAATATTTGTTAGAGATGGCTAGAAAATCATGTTTCATACCTCTATACATAATGGTCAAATGAATTAAAAAATAAATTTTACTCGGTGTTATATTAGTTTTTATCAAAATATTTGGTTAAATTCATTTGACTATTATTTGAATGGATTAACTTTGTGGAACATCGATTTTTTATTATTCCCGATATGCATGCCAAATATTAGCCCATTTGAAATTTTCAATTTTTGTGTCAAAATGGTCGATTTCCAAAGGGGTTAACCTTTGGAAATGGGCCATTTTGCCAAGAAAATTTTAAAATTTCAAATTTGCTAATATTTGAAATATTTGTTAGAGATGGCTAGAAAATCATGTTTCATTATGGTACCTCTATAAATAATGGTCAAATGACTTTAAAAATAAATTTTACTCGGTGTTATATTAGTTTTTATCAAAATATTTGTTTAAATTCAATTGACTATTATTTGAATGGATTAACTTTGTGGAACATCGATTTTTTATTATTCCCGATATGCATGCCAAATATTAGCCCATTTCAAATTTTCAATTTTTGTGTCAAAACGGTTGATTTCCAAAGGGGTTAACCTTTGGAAATGGGCAATTTCGCCACGAAAATTTTAAAATTTCAAATTGGCTAATATTTGAAATATTTGTTAGAGATGGCTAGAAATTCATGATTCATTATGGTACCTCTATAAATAATGGTCAAATGAATTTGAAAATAAATTTTATTCGGTGTTATATTAGTTTTTATCAAAATATTTGTCTAAATTCATTTGACTATTATTTGAATGGATTAACTTTGTGGAACATCGATTTTTTATTATTCCGGATATGCATGCCAAATATTAGCCCATTTCAAATTTTTAATTTTTGTGTCAAAATGGTTGATTCCAAAGGGGTGTTAACCTTTGGAAATGGGCCGTTTCGCCAAGACAATTTTAAAATTTCAAATTTGCTAATATTTGAAATATTTGTTAGAGATGGCTAGAAAATCATGTTTCATTATGGTACCTCTATAAATAATGGTCAAATGACTTTAAAAATAAATTTTACTCGGTGTTATATTAGTTTTTATCAAAATATTTGTTTAAATTCAATTGACTATTATTTGAATGGATTAACTTTGTGGAACATCAATTTTTTATTATTCCTGATATGCATGCCAAATATTAGCCCATTTCAAATTTTCAATTTTTGTGTCAAAATGGTTGATTTCCAATGGGGTTAACCTTTTGAAATGGGCCATTTCGCCAAGAAAATTTTAAAATTTCATATTGGCTAATATTTGAAATATTTGTTAGAGATGGCTAGAAAATCATGTTTCATTATGGTACCTCTATAAATAATGGTCAAATGACTTTAAAAATAAATTTTACTCGGTGTTATATTAGTTTTTATTAAAATATTTGGTTAAATTCATTTGACTATTATTTGAATGGATTAACTTTGTGGAACATCGATTTTTTATTATTCCTGATATGCATGCCAAATATTAGCCCATTTCAATTTTTCAATTTTGTGTCAAAATGGTTGATTTCCAAAGGGGTTAACCTTTGGAAATGGGCCATTTCGCCAAGAAAATTTTAAAATTTCAAATTGGCTAATATTTGAAATATTTTTTAGACATGGCTAGAAAATCATGTTTCATTATGGTATCTCTATAAATAATGGTCAAATAAATTGAAAAATAAATTTTACTCGGTGTTATATTAGTTTTTATCAAAATATTTGTTTAACTTCATTTGATTATTATTTGAATGGATTAACTTGGTGGAACCTAGATTTTTTATTATTCCCGATATGCATGCCAAATATTAGCCCATTTCAAATTTTCAATTTTTGTGTCAAAATGGTCGATTTCCAAAGGGGTTAACCTTTGGAAATAGGCTATTTTGCCAAGAAAATTTTAAAATTTCAAATTGGCTAATATTTGAAATATTTGTTAGAGATGGCTAGAAAATCATGTTTCATTATGGTACCTCCATAAATAATGGTCAAATGAATTTAAAAATAAATTTTACTCGGTGTTATATTAGTTTTTATCAAAATATTTGTTTAACTTCATTTGATTATTATTTGAATTGATTAACTTGGTGGAACCTCGATTTTTTATTATTCCCGATATGCATGCCAAATATTAGCCCATTTAAAATTTTCAGTTTTTGTGTCAAAATGGTTGATTTCCAAAGGGGTTAACCTTTGGAAATGGGCCATTTCGCCAAGACAATTTTAAAATTTTAAATTGGCTAATATTTGAAATATTTGTTAGAGATGGCTAGAAAATCATGATTCATTATGGTACCTCTATAAATAATGGTCAAATGAATTTAAAAATAAATTTTACTCGGTGTTATATTAGTTTTTATCAAAATATTTGTTTAAATTCATTTGACTATTATTTGAATGGATTAACTTTGTGGAACATCGATTTTTTATTATTCCGGATATGCATGCGAAATATTAGCCCATTTCAAATTTTCAATTTTTGTGTCAAAATTGTTGATTTCCAAAGGGGTTAACCTTTGGAAATGGGCCGTTTCGCCAAGAAAATTTTAAAATTTCAAATTGGCTAATATTTGAAATATTTGTTAGAGATGGCTAGAAAATCATGTTTCATTATGGTATCTCTATAAATAATGGTCAAATGAATTTTAAAATAAATTTTACTCGGTGTTATATTAGTTTCTATCAAAATATTTGTTTAACTTCGTTTGACTATTATTAGAATGGATTAACTTGGTGGAACCTCGATTTTTTATTATTCCCGATATGCATGCCAAATATTAGCCCATTTGAAATTTTCAATTTTTATGTCAAAATGGTCGATTTAAAAAAAATTTACGTTAGTGTTGTGGTTCCTCATATGGGTCCGGGTGTTGATGGTTGAGTTTGTGGCAAAAATTACCTACAAGAAGAGCGCTCTTCCCCACACAGTCTTCTTCATTCGACCCCTCCTCTCTGTTCTGGCGAATTCCGTCGTGGTTTTGAAGAGGGTGACGACGACTTGCTTTTTGTTGCAGTGAAGATGTATTAGGGTTTTATATATACTAGTCTTTTTAGATTTTGGATAAAACTGAAGTCTTTGGCTTGTATTTCGATCTTTACACTTCTTGTCTTTTCATCCACTTATATAAACTAAATTTATATTCTTGTTAATTTTTAATAGAAATATTAAAAGTTGGCCATACAATAGGCAGTTCTTCCAACATAGTGGGTCGACGACGGCTGCAAATAAATCGTACGGATACGTCATGTCCCCTCTTAAAGATTCCCCCTTTAAGTCTTATCTCCTTTGATTCCCTTCATTGGATTCTCACTCCACTTTTTCAGAAAAACTTAATTTAATTGAAACACAATAGCATATTAAAGGTGTGTACGGTAATAGTTTATTTTCAACGAGAAGAAGGAACTCGTATATTACGCTCATGACGGTTGAAAAAGATGAGTAGAATGAGGATTAGTGAAATAAGCATAATGAACAATCCAGTCAAGCGGAAGCGTTTTGTTAGCCGTTGTCATATGGTCCGCAAGGATATGAAATCGATGAGGAGTAAAGGAGACCCTAATTTGTGGGTTATCCTGAGAAACATCGTCCATAAGGTACATCCAGGCAGATAGCGACCAATTTCCAATCAACAACCTTGTTCTAAAAGATCTTTTCATTGCGGGCTTTCCAGGTGATCCAGAAGGAAGCGATACAAAGGACCGTATCAAAAGGGGTAAGCGTGGGTGCATCGAATGGAGCCACTGGAGGATCGATGCATGAGGCGAGTGGAGTGGTAAGACCCACGGGAAGGATCTTAAGCCACGTGTCCTTAGCATGGCCGCAGTGGAGAACATCTTCTTCCTCTCGATCACAGACGCACGGTAATAGTTAATCCTCATGCATGCATGGTAATTTATTATGTATCCCTGGAAGGTTGACCAAAGTTCAACGGGGACAGCTAAGCTTTGCAGTAAAAAGTTATTTCTACGTACGTAGTGGCATTAATTACTGTGCATGGAAAGGGTAATAATTATGCGTGGCAGACAGACGCACGTTTTTAAATTTCAAGAGAGGTACATTTGGAGAGTACGTAGGGCTGCTATTATTTGACTTTGATTGCTGAATAATGGTAACCAGCTCATTATAATGTTTTTAACAGTATGTAATTACCGCATTTATTACTACACGGCTCATACACCTGTGTTTTTTTAAGGTTTGTACTTGGTTGTTTTTTAACCTGGACATATGTACTTTGGTTGGACCAAGATCAAGATGCATGCATGTAGCTAACTAAGATAGTAAATAGGTTATTAATTAAAGAGATGGATACCTTTGAGAAACTAAAAAATAAGATAGTAAATAGGTTATAATATTTTATTATATTTGTTTATGATCTTATACATTTCAAGTTATATGAAATTATATACAATATGATTCGTAGTGAGTAATTTTGCATCAAATAATTAATCATGATTTTGAAAACTTAAAAACAATATTTAAAACAATTGAAATCGCTTTCCCAAAACTGAGAATAAGTAGTAAATAATATATATATGATAGAGAAAGTGATTAATTAATTCACCTGCAAAGCATGTGAAAAAAGTAGTGCAAAGTGTCTCCACCACCAAACAATACAACCAACCAACTTCTACCCCCACCACCTTCCCCATGTGCTAACTGTTCTTTCTTACCATTTCACTTTTCAATTTGTTTTATTCCAAAACATCAAATGATGAATAGGGTTACTGCATGGGGTTGATTAATTATGATTCAATCATGTTTGGTTAATCATGTGCTCAGTCACTATCAAGAGTCTATTTACTGCATATAGATTTACGAGAGGGTTATCCTAGAACAACGTAATTGACTGTGTTGTTGTGGGTTGATGATTTAATAGTTTTGAATTTGTTATATTTTATATATGGACGTTGATGTTAAGTTATATACTTCATTTTTTTATCGACGCAAAAAGATTTATAAAATTTTTTATTAACCATTGCTTTGTGAAAATAGCTTTTTGAGTTGTGGAATCACGTGGCTACGTCAAACCACATGTGGTGTATTTACTTCAAATAGTTTCATAAGAGAGTTACCAACGCAATTGGTTGTATTGTGTGTTTATGATTTAGAAATTTTTAGATTCAAAACCATCATATACTCTATATAAACGTCGATATTATATTTACTTCGTTTTCTTGTCTTATCTATTTTTTAGACACACAAAAAGAATAATAGGTTTTATTGACAACTCCTATATAAAAGCAGTTTATCGAGTCGTGGAATTATGTGGGTACGCGTAGATCGAACCATCCGAACATTGGGGTTCACACATTGGATTGGACATGTTCTTTTTTCCTAACAACACTTGGAACATGTTGATTAACTACTTAAGTACTACCTAACATTAGGTAAGTTAGTGCCATTTGATTAGTACTGTAACATATAAATATTGATCAACATTAAATTTATTATTTTAATGTGAGGGGACCCAAAATTATAATGTAATTAAGTAATCTGTGTTATTGCTATAGTTTAAAAGAAAAGGGAAACAAAATATCAAAGGCAAAAGATTCAAGTTTGATATTCCAATGGACTTAATAAAAAAAAGATTCCAATGGAATAATGTAATTAGATAAAGGCAGTAGCCTCGATTAGTGTCCAACTTAGCTGGATTCGGTCGTATAATTAAAGGTATTTTATTATAAAATTGGTGAACTAATACTCAAATTTGATAGTAGACATTATTTAAATTTATTGAGATTTAAATGGTTCGATATATAAAAAAATAAGCATAAATAAACATGTCATATATGTTATTTAATTAGCCCGCATAATAACTACAATACGTAGTGAATATCTTATAAACAGAATTTTCGACTCGAACTAATTTACCGCTCCGACATGCATGGATGAAGACATTCTAGTCTTTTTCCAATGACCCTTAAGATCATATTCCCCAAATGACAAGGAAAATATACCAAACTAGAAAGCAAATTTGAGATAGAATGGTGTATGAGATTTGGGAATTTAAATGAAACAACAAGTGGGGGTGGGAAGTGGTGGTGGCTAAGGATTCTCTATTCCACAAGTAGCCAGGCAAACCAAAATAATGAGGCCAATTGCAAAGAGATAAGGGTAGTGGGAAGAGATAACGTCAATAAAAAATAAAATTCATGGTAAAAATATAATTTTTGAAGTGTCAAAAATGATAAAATAATGACAGATAGATTTTCTACAGCTTAGCAGAATCCTGGTTGAAAGGGAAAGCTATTCAAGAGCATGCATACAAATCCCAATAGGATTTTTGTATTTATATTTTGTTCAACACGGTTTTTGAATTTATTCCTATTCTAAAACATTTAGTGGTTTGTTAATTGAGTTGTTAATGAATATGTTTATTTAGTAGTGTCTAAAATGCTTTTTAATATTTCACAGGTTATGTTGAAACAGTTTCATTATTTAAGACGATTTATAAATTCAGATGAATAATCATGATAATGATTTTAATGGTATGCAAAACAAAGTATTATTTTCCACCCTTCTTAGGATTATTATTTTCCAAATATTGGGTGCAAAACAAAATGGAAATCACTTAATTATGGTTCATGTAAGTACACTATAGTTCAATGGACCTACCAATTTAGCAAGATATCGAGAAAGTTAGAAAATAAATAAACATTAATACATTAGTCATTAGTACATAACATAACATCAGTCATTAGTATATAACAAATCAATATAGATACATTTTCATTAACCATAACAATCAAAATCTTTTTAAAAAATATTTTTTAACTTTATTTGATTATTATTTAAATAGCTTAATATGGTGAAATTTCAATTTTGGCCATTCCCAACTTACATGTCAAATATTCTCCAATTTAAAAAATTTCATGTCAAAATTGTCAATTTTCAAAGGGATTAATCTATGGAAATTGACCATTTTTACAAGAAAATTTCAAAATTTTCAAATCGGAAAATATTTGACATACATGTTGGAAATGACTACAAAATAAAGTTTAATTATGATAACCCCTATAAATAATGACCAAATGAAGTTAATAATCAATTTTAGTGTTGTGTTATGTTAGTATTGAAAATTTTCAATTCGACTTATTTTCTGTATGCATGTATTGGAAAACTGTTAAAAATCCAAGTTAAATTTTGTATAGTCGAAAACACATACATTTAGAGCTGTTGAATTTGTTAGTACTCCATCCTAAGCACAATACATCCCACAAGAACAACTCCATCATAAGGGGAGATCATAACCATTTTTTGTCATGCCAATTCTCTCACTCGGTAGAAGATAGAAAGTAAATAAACATGGTTACATAACATTAATCATCAGTGTCCGCCTATAAGGAGTGCTGGATTCGAACTCAATATCTCTAAATCACTGACACACAACTCTAACACCAGAACAACTTCGCTTTTGACAGTCGGACAAATCAATATAATCAACTCAATTGCTTAACATTGTTTATTAAATTATAACAATTGAACACAATATATTTTACCATGTAAAAATTCAATTTATTATTCAACTAGGAAGGCGAATTACTCGGCAGAATACAAGGCAAAGTAGAAATAGTCGTATCACGTATGGACCAAATAATAGCGAGCGAGATGCTATTCTATTTCAGAGAAGCACAAATTAACCAAGAGACTCCCACTCTCTGGCTCTCTGCCGCCTGTCCTTTTAGGCTTTGTTTCTTGGTCCTTCTCAAAAGCCAACCCCAACCCCAACAAACAAACAAACCCCAATTCTCCTCTTTCAACAGCAATCAGAATCCTAAGGAGAGACTATAACCAAGCGATAACCAGAGAGAACTAACCCCCGCCAGCCAGCCTCCTTAATAAAATCCCCCCACCCCACCCCACCCCACCCCACCCAAAAAGATTCATTCTTCTCTTTCTCTCACTCTGTTATTCCTCCCTCCAGGCTCCCACACTCTCTCTTTTGCAAAAACGTCATTCAGCCAAAAAGGAAGAGAAAAAAAATATGGATGTCTGGTCTCCTTCTGTCGCCATGGATGACGAGTTTGAGAAGCTCCTCATTCGTATGAACCCACCAAGGTATATAACAATAACCCTTTTAGCTGAATTGGAGAACAGGGGAGGGGTTTTCTTTTTTTCTTAATTCCTTATCTTGATGTGTATATTTGTTATTGAATTTTTCTGCAGAGTAACCGTCGACAATTCATCCAGCCGGAAAATCACCTTGATTAAGGTATTTTTTGCAGGAAGATGGAGTCTTTGTGTTAAGAAAGGTTTGATTTTTAACCTTTAATTGATGGATGGAGGGGTTTGATTTGATTTTGTAGGTTGACAGTGCGAATAAGGATGGGAGTTTGTTGGAGGTGGTTCAGGTCCTCACTGATCTTGATCTCATCATTCGTCGAGCTTACATTTCCTCTGATGGTGAATGGTTCATGGATGGTAATTACCACTTACCTTGGATTTTGTTACCATTCTACCACTTGTTATTATTCTGTAGGTTCCTGAATGATTTTTGGTTTTTCTTTGCAGTGTTTCATGTCACTGATCAGAATGGGAATAAGCTATCTGAGGGTGATGTTGTTGACAGAATTCAGCAGGTACATCTCTTCAAATTGAATGCTGTTTGTTTCATCGTTCAGTAGAAAGAAATGAAGAACCTTTTAAGGAGGAAAAGTAACTTTGTTTAATGGAAAAAGTATCTGAAAGATGATAGCTTTATCCATTTTAGTATTCTGATGCTGACAAAAATTGGTTTCTGCCTGTTGTGAACAGTCGTTGGGGCCGAGATCTCGAAGCAGTTTCCGGTCCTTGAGGCGATCGGTGGGGGTCCAAGCTGCAGCAGAAAACACAACCATCGAATTGACAGGAAGGGATCGGCCGGGGTTGCTCTCGGAAGTGTTTGCTGTTCTTGCTGACCTAAAATGCAATGTGGCTGCAGCTGAAGTCTGGACACACAATTTGAGGATGGCATCGGTTGTTTACATCACTGACGAATCCACTGGGGTTCCGATCGATGACCCGGAGAGGCTTGACAAGATCAAGCAGCTTCTGCTGTATGTCTTGAAAGGGAATACAGCAGTGTCGGTGGGGTCTACTCATAAGGAGAGGAGGCTGCACCAGATGATGTATGCTGACCGTGACTACGATGACTTGGAGGAGTTCGAATCGGGTGGTGGACGTAGTAGTAGTAAGCGCATTGTGAATGTGGAGAATTGCTTGGAAAAGGGGTACACTGTGGTGAACTTGCGGTGTCCAGACCGGCCTAAGCTGATCTTCGATACAGTATGCACATTGACTGATATGCAATATGTTGTTTATCATGGTACAATCATAGCTGAAGGACCGGATGCTTATCAGGTTCGGTTTTTGATTTCTGATACAGCATTTAAGAGGGTTTTGAGTTTTAGTTGCTAAAGATTTCTTCTTTTTTGTTGTTGGGACAGGAATTCAAGTTGTTAAACTATTACGGTTTTGAATTTTAATTGCTAAAGAGTTTATCTTTTTGCTATTGGGAGCAGGAATACTACATCAGGCATGCAGATGGATCACCTATTAGTTCGGAAGCAGAAAGGCAAAGGGTGATCAATTGCTTGGAGGCTGCTATCAAAAGGAGAACTTCCGAGGTTTCTTTCGGACTCACCACTTGATTCTTCGATGTTGGTTTCGTGCTATCGATGGTTGGATTTTAACACGAGTGTATGGTGTTTTTTTGGTGTTCTGTAGGGGATAAGACTGGAGCTTTGTTGCGAAGACCGGGTAGGACTATTGTCAGATGTTACGAGGATATTTAGGGAAAACGGTCTTTCAGTGAGTCGGGCTGAGGTTACTACAAGAGGCTCTCAGGCTGTGAATGCTTTCTATGTAACTGATGCATCAGGGTACACTGTGAAGAGTGAAACAGTTGAAGCAGTTAGGAATGAGATCGGACAGGCTATACTTCGCGTGAAGGAAGATTCGTACTCGAACTCGTCCTCGAGCTCGACACGGATGGAGCAAGGGAAATTCTCTCTGGGGTATATCTTCAAATCTAGATCAGAGAAGTTTCTGTACAACTTGGGGTTGATCAAGTCTTGTACTTGAAGGCTTGCTTCCCAAGTTTAGCTCTGAAGTTAGCTGCAGAAAATTGTCTTTTGATTCACTCTTTGTAAAGCTGTTATCTTTTTCTTATTTTTTTGGTGTAAATATCTTTTCCTAGCCTACTTGGGTCCTAATTGGGTCACTGTAAATGTTTTTTACATCATCATTCAACTAGAGAAGGATATTTACCTAACTTGAAAGCGCTTCGATGAACCAGTGAGACTAACGATATCATGAATAGCTGCTGTCTCGTTTTCAGATTCCTTAGGACTAAACTGAATCTGAGACTGTAAACCTGCAGAAACATTGACAGAACAGAACATAACAGTTAAAGTGATATGGTTTTTACCATTGACAAGGTGAAAAGATTCTCTTCTCTTGGTTATGTTCTTTTCACCAAGATCTCAGGAAGTGGGGGAATCAAAAGATTCTGGTTTATTATGGTTGTTGTACTTGTGACCTACCAAGCAAAAAACCCAGTTTGAGGAAATGGCCAAAGGCAAATGTTTGAAGTTGCGGACAATAATGGAGGTGTTTCTTTCTTTAATGGTGGTGGCACTGGTCATTGTGGTGGCCAGCAAGATTGACTTTTCTGCTGGTATTTTGTACCATAAGAAAGACTATAGTTTCTTATTTGTCTGATGCCTTAAAGTGGGAATGACTCATTTCACTTGTTGATCAACTCAGCACAATTTGCCATGTAAAGGCACACCCGAAGAAGAAAGAAAAACTCTTCTCTCTTGCCTTTTAATTATTGGGGATGGTCTCTTTTTGCCTTTGGTTTAGTTTTTCTGTGGCCCTTGATGAACCTTGTACAGAGCAAGTGGAACCCTCTGTGATCGACACTGTTTAAAGCCACCTCTATAGGTTTTCCATGGATTTAAAACTTTGGTACAACTTCAGGGTATTAAGGCTCGGCACGGGACACTTTCTCGTGCATTAAGATGGTTTGTTTATAGCATTTGAACTTGAGTACCTGGTTTGTATTAGTAACAATTAGGCCATGCATGTGGTATTTGATTAGTACTCTGAAGCTCTTCAGAGTGTCTTGGTCATTAATGTGGGAGGCAACTCCGATAAGACAAGGGGGGAAGTTGCTGAACTGAAAATTTTGGGTAGGAATGGTTTAGCTCGCTATAGATAAGGGAGGTCTTCTGAGTGGATTTTCTTGTTGGAGTTGTCAATCCGTCTCGGCTAATGGGCATGTTCCAACTTCTTTCTCTGAATCTGAATGGAAAGTTGGTAACATAGGCTTAAGGTTATCTTCCGCCAGTTGAAAGGAAAATAGTAAATAGATCATAGCTTCATATGCGAGCTAAATGGAAAGTTGGTAACATAGATGGCTTAACGTGAGAGTAGATTCTGTGGCCAATTAGCTCGCCTATGAAGAAATTGGATCCATTTCCTTGGTTTATAAGGTATATCTTAATTCATCGTTACCATTATTTTATTCATCGTAACATTATATATGACTATTGGACATTGAGCCGTCAATCATTTTATGAAAACTCATGGAGGAAATTGGTAGCTGTCAATCGAAGTAATGTCAAGTTTGACTAGGGTCTTTGGACAAGACATACAAGAATTATTGTAATTAGGAATCATTTTGTCCATTTGACATGACAATCTAATTGATTTATGGGGAATAAATCAGTAATAAAATTCTTTGTTTTTTCTTTTGGAAAAGATAAGCTTGATGTTCATTCTAAAACGTTAAAATGAAACGTATAAAGATGTCTATTGGAGGAACAGATTTTCACGGACAGAACTGTATGGGTCGCGAATTTTCGTAATGACGGAAGCCTCGATCCTTGCTCATCAGCGAATCAACAAGAATGAATAAAAGTACCGACATCATACAACAATAAGAAGAGACACGTTATAGATATAGAAATACAAAGTTGTCCATATTCGAGCCGAGACGGTGCTAGTCTATTGAACGACTCATGCGCTCCAGCACTAAGGTGGTCCAGCCCCTACCGGCGGTTCCTCCGCCAATTCGGCCAACGAAAGTGCAGCTACCAACGGAATCAGGATCTCTGGACCTACCGGAGTGGACGAGTTGGTACCCGCTGTTGATATCGACAGCGAGCCGAGAACTGACTGATCCGACGTGGCCTGGCGGAGGAAAATCCCAACGGTCCATCGACGTTGCCGTTGTTCATGGATGCGATGGTGGGGTTGAGACTGGAGGCGGAGGCGGAGCCGTCCGTAACCGTGGTGGGAGGAGCGACGACGGAGTTGAGGCGGGCAGCGAAATCACGTCGCCGTGTTGTGGGGGATGGCGGGGCCTTTGGGCATCATGATGACAAAATTTATGCGGCTAGGGTTCGAAATCTCTCCGAAAAAGCAACTTACTATCTCCTAAAAAGGAGAATTAGGACAACTTCGTACGGTCGTAATAAAATCCAATTATACTTGGGCCAACAAATTTAGCTTTTATTCAGAAAAATCCAACGAAATTATCACAAAATGATGGATCATTAAACAAATTACATACACCACAAACAAAATGATGCCACGTCAATATGACGTGTCTCCAATTTAAATTAAAGTGTGGCTTTTGTCAGGTTGCTGACTGCAGCAGGCACGGCTGCTTTGTCCCGAAACAACACGTGGCGAAACTGGGATCGCACACTTCAATACCCCCTGTCGTTTCAGGAAACCATGTGGCGAGGCACACCCAGGGGCAAGTTGGGTTGGTGGACGACATTTTTGGGTTTTTGGCGGGAGGATCTGGGTGCAGATTACTGAATCGACTGTAGCGCAGATGATGCAATCCGACGACGAATATTGGCCAAAAGGCGATCTGACGGTAGAAAGAAAACATGCAAAAAAAATCAGGTGGGGAGGAAGATATTTAATAAAAGAATATTTTTTTCCAACTTTCCCTTCTTCCACTTTTCTCTCTTCTGCCGACACCACCGCCGGCGATGCGGAATGGGCGACGGCGGAACTACAGCCTAATTTCAGATTCACTCTGGCCTCAGTTTTTCAGCTCTTGATCTGCCTCTCTCGCTTCGTCGTCTATCTCCCTCTCCAATGCATCACCTTTATCGCAAGAGTGGGAGGAATCGCCGGCCACGGAGAAAACAAATCGGAGAAAGATAGTGGAAGTAATCCCCTCGGACCACCAAGTTCAATTTTTCAGAAAAATAAAGACAGAATAAAACCCAATTGAAACCAGTTCAGTTTTCGATTGTGGTACGTGAATCCAGTTCGCGAATTGCTAGACAAAGCAGATATAAAGAGGACCCTGTTACCGATTCAGTGAAACAGCAGATTGAAACAACCCGAACGAACAACGAAACCATTAAACATTGTACTCGTTGATTTAGTGGCTGATGATCGTGGTTTTGGTTGACGGGATTGGGTTGATATTTGTTTATTTGAAACAGCAGATTGATCGGGAAGGAGATGAAGTGAGGATGAAGGTTTGATGGAGTTGAAGCTAGTCTGAAAAAGAAACTAGATCTCTCACAATTGAATTTTTTTGCATGTTTTCTTTCCATCCGTCAGATCTCCTTTGGGCCCCTATCTGTCGTCAAATTGTATCATCTGGCATGTACAGACGATTCAGTAATCTGTACCCAGGCCGGGCCACCAACCAACTGGGTCCCGATTAGAGTCACGTGATTGTGAGATTCTGCCGAATCCGGATCCATCTCGGACCCCGCAACCCCATAACTTCACCCATATCAGAAGTCAGAACTCTTTGATGGATTATTTTACAAATACCTTTATTTTGCTTAAATTTTGATATTCAGTCGAAGCTATGATTTTACTTCTCTTTCAACATTGTTGTGAACAATCGAACCTTAATTCGCATCTTCAAGTGTAGCCCCTAACATCACTACACCACAGCTTGTTCAAATTGAGTCTGAAATTTAATAATCTGAATGCGTATTCGAGTTTGAGTACGAAATTTAATACTCCAACCAGATAAGATACTAGCCCAAAGTGAAGCCCAATCATGGCATCATTGGACTTCAAAAGACTTGCTCAGGCCCAATGGTGAGGAGAAAGTACGTGATAACCCAATTCCAGCTGGGCCACTCAAAAAGGATTTCTCAATAGAAAGTCAAAAGTCAAGATCAACAATCCCTTATTATTACTCGTCACCATCAACAAAAGCCTAAGAATCATTCAAAAACAAAGTTCACCAAGAAAGGAGAATGGGGAATCGTTGAAGATCACCAAAAGTTAACTCTTCTCTTCAAGCGGCTGCCACTGGAAGCTCACCACACTCTGCAATCACTACCCTCTTCCTGGGGCGGTCACCTCGGTCAGTCTCCTGCGACTCGATCAGCTTCACTATGTCCATCCCTTCCAGTACTTGTCCGAACACTACGTGCCTTTGGTCTAGCCATGGGGTCTGCCGAAATGAGATAACCATTGTCAGCTAAGAAGAGTAAGAAAGCTTCATAATTTTCGTATACAGTGTATTTGAGAGAATGTAAATGCATTATGCTAGCTTTATCAGAAGTTCTGTGCACAACTCTCCAAGCAGCCAAGTAGTACAGTGCTGAATTCAGCAAAGAATAATGGTGGATGATTCAATACATTGCCTTCGTAATTCGCCATGGCTACAAGTTGTGCATATGCATAGGGAAAATGATATTACCTTGACAGTGCAAATGAAGAATTGGCTACCGTTGGTGTTGGGGCCGGCATTCGCCATGCTAATAATTCCCGGTCCAGTATGAGTCACTGCAATAAACATAGAATAAACATAGAACAAGTCTATCACCAAAATCGCTAGCATCAATGACGAAGACACTCATTTAAGCATCGCTTAAATTTGAAAAGAATGTGCAACTTACGCTTGAAGTTCTCATCCTTGAATGTCCGGCCATAGATGCTTTTGCCTCCAGTTCCCTGTCATAGAACAAAGCATAATTGCTGATAAACATCGCAGGAATCAAATAAGCTGACTACAATACACCAGCAGAAGCAATAGACACTAACATTTCCTTTGTCAAAATCGCCTCCTTGAATCATGAAATCCTTGATGACACGGTGGAATGCGGAGCCTTTGAAGCCAAAACCTTTCTCTCCTGAACAGACATTTCATTTCACTACCTCATTAAGGAAAAGCTCAATGGCAGTAATAAGGGCTAAGAGATGAAGTTCACAAAAGGTTGACTCAAATTACCTGTGCACAAAGCACGGAAATTCTCAGCAGTTTGAGGAACATCATCGCCAAACAATCCAATGACAATCCTCCCAGCAAGCTTCCCTACCGGGTTCCCAATGCTGATATCAAAATACACTTTGTTTGTAACCTTGGCTTGCAAATCCGCACTCTGAAAAAAACCCAATAAGATAGACGTAATTTCATCGACAATCTGCAGCATCTAATCGAAACACAATACAGCAGTGAACAGAAAAGAAACCCCTTACTTACCTCAGCACTAGCTCGAACTACAGAGCTGAGCAGACGACGGGTTACGCTCTTCTGAAAAGAGGAAGAGAGTTTGAGAGGAGCTACAAAGGACGACGACGATGAAAGTGTACTTCTGCTGCTACCAGGGAGCTTGACCGTGCTGCAATTGGGGATCGATGATTTCAGCTGGGAGCCACTTCGTAGAGTGGAGAGTGAACCAGCGTTGGGCTGTGAAAGGCGGCGATGAAAAAAAATCAGTTGTTAAAATAACACCGAACGAAAACGAACGAGATATGAATGTAAGGAGATAAAGGTAAAGATACGAGGTTATTTTTACCAGGGTTGCAAACGAGGTCGCCATTGATGCGAAAGAGCTGTGACCACTCGGAGGCGTTTGGAGTCTGATAGATGTTTGGAAATGAGGCGATGGTAGGAAAGTGGGCGTTTAAGGCGGAAATTACTAGAAGGGTAGTGGCTGTTGACGATAATTTCCATTTTGGTCGTGATGGAATATCCACAGCAACCAATGAATACGATGCCGACGCGTGTAAGTGTAAAATGAGTTACATGGCCGTATATGTAACAGATTTAATACGGCCGTTCTATACAAGCGATGAGTTACCCGATCGTTGTACTCTTCTTATATGGCCGTGCAATTCGTTTTATACGGCTGTATAACTCGTTTTATACGGGCGTAAGAGTTATACACCGGTGTAAAATGAGTATGAGTTACACAGCCGTAAGAATTATACACCTAAGATACGTTACAAGCTCGTGTAGGATGAGTTACACGCCCGTACCCGTGTAAGATGAGTTACACGACCGTGTAGGATGAGTTATAAGGGATGCACGCCTAAGATGTGAGACGGTGGATCAAGTCCCGAGACCCAATCCAATGAATGATTGAAACTTTCCCTTAGGCTCAAGATCTGGAGTTTTTGCAGCGCAGCCGGAGTGAAGATGGAAGCTTGTCATTTTTCAGTAAGCGAGGGTTGTTTCTGGGCAGATGTTTGAGATTGTAAATCGTAATCTGTTCAAGATTGGGATTTTCAGGGGAAAGGATAGTGGTTTCTGGAAGCTTAAGAGGTGTTGCCGTTGGTTTGGGTTTGGGTTTGGGATTCTGAGGGATTTCTTACACCAGAGTGTATTCAAATCATTCATACGTATAACCAAGACAATAATTGCAGGCTTACAAGGATAAGATGCTCAATACTGGAGAAGAAGACCGCATTTTCGAGCCATTCGGACCCACATTTCATCAACAACAGATCCATGGAGGTCAGTCTTTTCAATGGAGGAGATTGAGAAGTCAGCAGCCTGCCGTTGATCTATGGAGGAAATTCATATATTATACTGCACCTGTGAAACCCCAAGGTGTGGAAATGCTAATTTCCTCAGCCTCATTGGATGTATATTCTTACAAATGTTGTGGAATTATTTCACTAGTGGGTTTTCCAAATCAACAGATTTCAAGAAAGTTGTTCACTTCTCGCAGTACAAGCTCAATCGGTTGCTACTCTAGAAGCTCCAGGGTCTCAGTTTTCATGTTGGAAAGGAGCTACTGATGGGAACAGACTGTATCGATACGACAGATCAGTGCGTTACGGATGGAACTACTGATGGGAACAGGCTGTGTATCGATACGACATATCAGTGCGTTACGGATGGAACTACTGATGGGAACAGGCTGTGTGTCGATACGACAGATCAGTGCGTTACGGATAGAACTAAGAGGCGAAAAGGACTTGCAGAAGCTTGTTAGTGTCCATTTCAGAAGTAGGAACCTTGCACGCCTGCTTGTTTGTGTATGTTTCAAAGACTAGCAGCATAACTCATCAATATCGCCAGGCTTCGGATTTCTTCATTAACCGATGGCGAATTGGATGAATGATCATTCAGTGTGGCAAAGAATGTTTTACTATGATCAGAAAAGTTGGGAGAGATGTATATATCTCTATCTACAACTTGTGCCAGCTGCCATTTGAAATGGAATTGTCACAGGTGCAGTTTCTGAACTAGCAACAATTTGCCTAGGAGTATCAACTTTTCCCAATTATATATGTGGGTGTAGAATTAGAAACCAAGAACAACATCACAACAAACCACTCAAAAATCAATCTTGATGAATCAACACCCTAGGCCTACAATCAAACAATCATTTCAAACGAGTGAATTTCAATGAATTTGAAAATTTTCGAGGTATGAGCACCTTAGTGTGATTTGGTTAACAGTTGATGGGTTATCATAGTGGAACTTGACTTTTTAGCCGTTTTTAGCACGCTAGTAAAAAATTATCCAATTTGAAATTTTTACAAATTGTCACAGAAAAGAGATATATCCACTGAAAAATAAAAGAAAACCGTAAAATACACAGAAATTTGAAAAAAATTTAAATAGGTTAATTTGTAGTTAGCGTGTTGAAAACGACTAAAAACTCAAATCACAACGTTAACCTGTCAAATTTTAACAAAATTGCACTAATATACTGTTCAGGTTAAAATATCTTGGAGCTATGTGAATACATCATCTCTAGCAGCCAGTGTAGTCTTCCATATGGTAGGCAACCTGCAAGTTATTCACTTAAGAGGACTGCGAATTAAGCTCTTGGAAAGGGAGTCTGATGTTCTGATATTCATCGAGGAACACATTCGCCTTCGGTATAATCCCTCAAAGATCAGCCATAGGTTCCGCATTTGTATCCTTCTGCAGTTCACTGTTGATGCGGCTAGCCAGTTCATGACGCTCTTCCAGGTCACTGGATACAGTGGCATCATCACTAATGGCGGTGATTTCGTGGTAAGCTCTGTGCATATCAGCATTTTTTGTCCGAGTATTCCCCTTGCATAACCTGTAAAACTCGTAAACTTCATCTTTTCAGATCTCGTCGATCGTTCAAGTAGTTGGAATAATCGTTTCCTTGCATGCAGCAACAAGAATTTCCCACAGAGCGCAGGCTATCGCTTGCCTGGAGAGTCGATGGCACGCTTTAGCAACATGCAACGCTGTAGCTGCCGGAAGCTCGGAGGCGTCAGGATACCACAAACTCGTTGCTGAGGTGCAATTCGGAGAGCGACTTGGAATCATTCGACTACAATGCGGTGCCTACAAACACTCAATTGTTCTTATATATCATATTATCACAGGAGGCAAGCCTTCGGTATGCACCCTTCGCCTTTCTTAGTATACTAGTTTGGTTTGTCGCGCCATGCCGCGAAATTTTGAATAAGAGTTAGTACGACGCTATTCACCCGTAGTCATAAATAGTTATATAACTATAAATATATTAATATATAATTAGATAAATATATGAGCGTAGTCATTAAATAAAATTAAATGATTATATCTATATGTCTCCAAATTAGTGCATTGACAATTATTTTAAACTTAACACATCTCTTAATGTTAATGTCAATACCTAATTGGTCTCATAAATTTGGGTCGAGTTATGTAGTGGTTTCAAGACTTTAAAATCGACTACAAAATTATCGTAAGCTTAGTCATGTTAGGGTCGTTACGATTGATCACGTGGATATTAAGATAGCTTTTTTCAGTTGTTTTCCCATGAAGACTTTCATCTCCGTGTCTAGAAATAGAGGTCACATAATCAGTGAACGAAAATCTATTTTAAACTTGATATATATATATATATATATCCAGATAGTTAATACTTAATATTCATTCCCCACCCATCGTAATTTCAAGTTTGGATCCATATAGTTAAAATTCAGACGTACAAATACCCATCAATTCTTAGACGGTTTCAATTATAACTTAACCGGAAAAAATTAACTCGCTAACAAAAATCGGCAAAGTTCATTACTTTTCGAGCATTTCAATTTTTTATATCACTATAATAATAGTCCAATTACATAATGTGAATTTTTTACTACTCTTTACATGATACCATAAAAGTAAAATAATGACATATCCTGAATATAAAAATATCTGATGAGAAAATATTTTCTATAAGAGCTTGTTGATTATTCGGTTTCGATGCAGATACTTCAATATTCATATCTAAATTTACATATACACAATTTGTTATATTGATGTTATCCTAGTGTAGTATCATGAAATTTCAAATTGTAACACACATATAATGTTTACACGACATTAAAATCATTTCTCAAAAAATTTTAACATATCGTGATTGAATTTGAAAATATATAACAAAACAATATATATGGAAAAAAAATATTTTTGAACATTCTATAGAAAGTTATAAATATATAAATAAAAAGTAGGGAAAAAGAGTATGAGAGAGGATATGTTTTAATTAAATTTAGTTAGATAATGATAAAAAAAAAGAGAGCTAGTTAAAAAAAAAAGAAGAAGGATGGTGTCTAGTTAGATGTGAACTTAATTGTTCCAAAAAGAAAGGAAATGTGAGATAGGAAATGTAATTGGGAGTTAAAAATGTAATTGGGAAGTTACTGTTCACGTGAACAGTAAGCAACAGTAGCTCCCCTTGCTTTTTTAGTCTTAATGTGTGTGGTTCTTTCTATGTACTGATATTTTGTTTGTGTCGTAGTGATATATCTGCAGAACAATCCTGGAGGGATAACGATATTCGGGTGGACCGTTGACCGGACACTCCTCAACACGATCTTCTTCATCGAGCTCACCCTCGTCACGTTCTTGCTCGGGAAGACTATAGTCTTCAGCAGCTCCAGCTGAGTAAACTAAGATTCAGCCATTCAATTCAGCCTCTGCGGCTCATCTCTAGCCCCTCGATCAAGTTTATCTCTTTTGTTCCGCATGTGCATTGTAAGCTTTCGAGGTGTGCACAGAGATTTACGTAGCAGCTAAACTCGGTTAGATGTAGTCAAATATACCATCTATACTCGGTTTTTGGTCGGTCGTGTTCATATCCATCATCTGTGACAGACAAAGGCTAGTATTGATAGCAAACTTACCATTGATATTTCGAAATTGTGTTGGTACAAATGGTCTGATTGGTTCGATCAAAACGATCTAGTGCAATTTTTAATATAATTACCGTTGGATCCCAATTCAGCTACAATTTCCCCTGCTGGTCAGCTCCAATTTCCCCCTTCCATGGCCGCTCAATTAGCAAGCTCTTAGCTTTCCATCACCCGCGCTAATGGTGGTTTCGCGTCTTCTGAAGAGCATTACCTCCGTCTCTAAAACCAGAACGACAGAGGTTCATTAGTTCTTCAGCCGATAAATTCGATGAGATGAGTTAGACTAAACTCTGAAGCAATACGCAGCAATGCTGCACTTATTGAATTCAGAACACCCACTCCAGCCATAACAAATCAGCAGCTATCATCCAAAACTCCAATTTTCCAAGCTCGAAACTTTGCAGATTTCTTTGAAGTTTATCACAAAATCCAGGTAAGAGAGCACGATTGTAAGCAATCTCGAAGCATCAATGGCACAATGGATGATAGAGTTCAAAGGAGGCATCTAGAAGTTGGGATGAACACTCAAAATCCCAAAAATAAATCAAGCTTTGAGTCGTAAAAATTGTAATTGACCGAAATGGAAATGGAGAAGAATGGCCGGAATGGAGAAGCTGGGACGCCGAAGACGCACGGCAACCGCACGGCGTGCGTCATCCGTGCAGGTGGAGGGACTTAGGAGACGCACGGCGTGCGTCCTCCGTGCAAGTGAAGGAACACCCTCCGTGCAAGTGAAAGGATTGCCATGACGCACGGCACACGCACGGGCGTGCGTCCTCCGTGCGAGTGAAGGAACACCGAAGACGCACGGCGGCCGCACGCCGTGCAAGTGAAGGATCATCGAAGACGCACAGCACACGCACGGGCGTGCGTCTCCTGTGCAAGTCTCTGCTTTTGAAGGTCCAGCTGAAGGAGGAGAGGTGGGATTTGGAGACGGTGGATCAAATCCCCGAGACCCAATCCAATGAATGACTGAAACTCCCCCCTAGCCTCAAGATCTGGAGTTTGCAGCGCCGCCGGAGTGAAGATCGGAGCTTTGTCAATGTTCAGTAAGCAAGGGTTGTTTCTGGGCAGATTTTGAGATTGTAAATCCTAATCCGTTCAGGATTGGGATTAGCATGCAGGGGAAGGTGGCGAGAAAGGATAGTGGTTTCTGGAAGCTTAAGAGGAGTTGACGTTGGTTTGGGTTTGGGATTCTCAGGGATTTCAAATCATTCGTATGTATAACCAAGCCAATAATTGCAGGCTTCCAGGGCTAAGATGCTCAGTACTGGAGAAGAAGATGGCATATTCGAGCCATCAGCAACCACATTTCATCAACAACAACAGATCCATGGAGGTCAGCCTTTTCAATATAGCTAATAAGTGGTTTATATGAGACTTTCCCATGCTTAGTTTGATGTTCATATTTTCGGTTTAAGATTTTCCGCAAATTGGATGGCAGGACATTGATAAGTCGAAGCCTGCAGTTGATCTATGGAGGAAGTTTAGATACTGCACCTCGCTCACTGGCCGGATTCTTGGTTTAGTTTACCACATGAAACCTCCGAGGTGTGGAATGCTAATTTCCTAAGCATCATTGGATATATGTTTTTTTTACAAACGGTGAGGAACTAATCCACCAGTAGTACAAGCTCAATTGGTTGCTACTCAAGAAGCTCGAAGGTATCGGTTTCCATGTTGGAAAGGAGCTACTGATGGGAACTGTCGATTGATACGAAATATCAGTGCATTACCGTTACTACAAATGGTGAAACAGCAAAGAGAAGAAGATCCAGTGCAATGTCCTCGTTGGTGCTGATGATGCCAGAAGTAGAGTTAGGAGCCTTGCTGGGACAGAACTGAGAGGCGAAAAGGACTTGCAGAAGCTTGTTAGTGTCCATTTCAGAAGTAGGAGCCTTGCACGGCCACTTGTTTGTGTATGTTTCAATGACGAGGTTTCGGTCCATGCACACTACGCTATAGATTAAGTGATTAACTTGCATATTGTAAAGTAAAAAGCGGGGGCTTAAAGGGGGGGGAGGGCAGTAAATGACTAATCATCAAAGCGGTGGATTTCACCCATCATTATGCGGTTACTCGTGACTTTAAAACCAAGTAGCGCTGGGTCTATTTGTTTCCCTTTCTTGCCTTTCTTCTTCCCACTTTTCCCAACTTGACCACTTTCCATTGCTTCTGCTGCAATGCCTGTCCCTTGCTGCTGCTGCTGCATCGCCATTTCCTGGCCGCCGCCGCCTTTTCTCGAGTTGCTCTTCAGCATGTCGATGAATGACGGCTCCGATACCTCATTGTCTCCATAAGACGAGGTTCTCCTGAACCTCTTGTCTGAGCTCTGGTTCGCTGGGTTGGCTACTGCAGGTTCAGAGAAGAATTCAACCATATGGTAACAAATGGCAGAGAAATTTTAATGACAGTGTTACTATGAGACTGGGGGACTACCGTCGATGCTGCTTAAGCCACCTTCGTGGGATGATGATGAACGAGATGACGGCGGGCGTCTCAGCAAGATGGTTTCTTGCGCCTTAGGTGCTGCTGCAGATATCCTGACAGAGCAAAACATGACATCAGCTATGAATTTCACACTCAATGATGCCAATGGATGTTGATGAACAGGGAAAAAGAATCGGAAACGAAGCTTACTGATTTAAATGCACGTCTTCGGCTCTTTGTCCAACACTGTCATCGTAAAATCCTGCAGTATTATCAACAGATTCGATGTGAGACTGTCGATTACATTCTTGAAGGGAAGAAATTGTGACCATGTGAAGGTAAATTACCACCAACGCCCATTGATGGGTGTCTGCTGAGAGGATTAATTGGCATCTCTATATGATCTGTAGCGCCCAATCGTGCCTGTTCAGCTATACCATCCTGGATGTCTAAAAATGAACCTCTCATCATATTTCGATCTGAATAGGCTGCTGCACCTTGGGGAGCCTCACCAATGCCAGAAAAAGTTCTCCGTCCCCCGGTCAATGATTCTGACCTATAAGGCCATTTGGCACTGCCGTCCATGGCTATACTCTGGTTCTCAGCTGCAATAAGGTCTGAGGTTTCGCGTGCATTATGAGACCCATATGAGCCTATTGCAAACGAGCTGTTCAGAGAAGGGTCCTGGTCGGCACCAACGATATAAGCGAGATCGGAAGCTGTTGAAGCTGAGTGATGGCTGGACTGGGAAGTTCTGTCGAAAGATCTGGCATCGTGCATGTGTGGGGCATCTGCAGATTGATGGCCTGAGTTATGATGAAGCAGCTCCATCAGCAGTTGCCTTGACTTGTCCTCGTTCATTCCATCTGACATCCATAAGCTGGGGTTCTCAGCAGCCATTTTGACTTCTGCCTCTCTTTTCTTGCGCTCAGCGTTGATTTGCAGCTGCTGCATTCGAGATTCCATCCAGTCATTCCCGTTGCTCTCTGACCAACGACCCTCATTGAACTGGTTAGGGACAGCAGGGTGATGGGGAATCTGAGAGTGGGCATTAGAAGGAAATGCTCCTAAATGACCAGAAGACTGTACACGTGTGGCAAACTCTGGAAGTTCTGAATGATGAGGATGACCCACAGCATTTACAATATCCATATTCATCCCTGAAGCACCAGGGGGCATCGAGATGGATCGTTCAAAGGGTGTAGCACCAGTCTCGAAAAGACCTTGTCGTAGGCGGTCCTGAAATGAAATAGTTCGATCGAGGTGGCTAAGCTGCTCCTCGTGTCGTTGCATCTGCTGTCTCTGATATAAATCCAATGGGTTCATCCCTGACGAATGATTTCTCTGATTAGAAGAAAGACTCCTCATGAACTGATCATTTTCATTCATTGGCCACATAGAGTCATGAAGCCTCTCTTCTTCCACATTGGTTTGTGGCCGCAATCCCATAGCCAGCTGCATTGTTTGTATCTGTTCCTGCCGGATGAATTGCTGCTCCAAATTCTGTATTTGCCCATGCTGTGCACGTGATAATAGCTCAAACAAATCTCTCTGCTGCTCTTGCTGCATTGTCTGACCAAGCTTGGCCTGGGCTAGATGCTCCATGGATGGGTGAAAATGTCTCGAAGGATAGGGCCTCTGTTGAAGTTCCTGCTGAAGTTGCTGCTCCAAGATAACTTGTTCGAGAATACTATTAGCTCTAATATGATCAACACGTGACTGTGGAAGGCCATGATCAGGCACTTGACCATGCAACAACTGTTCAAAAAGGACCTGTCTAACTTGAGATTGTTGTCTCTCCTGCAAGAGCTTCTGCTGTTGTTGCCGCTGCTGCTGTTGCTGAAACTGCTGCTGCAACTGCTGTTGTCTATCCTGGCGCTGAAGTTGACGCTGCTGTTGCAGCTGGAGTGCCAAAATATGTTCCATGTCTGGAGTAGAATGTCCCATTAACTGCTGGTGAATAAGATTCTGACTCTGCCCACGTTCCATCGGCGGCTCATTCATGAGTGTATGAGGCGATAGTATATTTTGCTGCTGAATTTGTCGGGACATGAGCTGCTCTGCCAGACCCACCTGGTTATGCTCTTGCTCAAGATGCGAGAAACGGTGATTACTAATAGAGTCTTGCAACACATTAGGGGCAGAGGGTGAGTCTTGCCTGTAGATACTTGACCATTTCTCAGGTGCGGGATCACTCAAAGCAGAAAAGGAAGTTGTCTTATGCACCTCGGGTTTTGCAGGTTGCCTAGCAGTAGAGCCTTCAAGCTCAGACCAAAACAGGCCAAATGGATGCAACTTACTGTCGGTCTGATTTGCCAAGCTAGGGTCTGTCAGTTGATTTGCAAGAGATGGATGGCTATTAGAACCTGGAAGTCGCAGACTTCCGGATGATGCTACAAGGGGGAGGCTGGTGCTGTCAGGTCTACCTGGAAACACAATTTCTGGAAGATCACAACACCCGTTACAAATTAAACAAACAAATTGTGCACTCTAGAAAGAAGAAGAAAAAGCTAGAGAACAGCAACAAACCTTCATCTTGAACACTGAGATTATGAAAGCTTTGGGCATTGATAGATGCCCATTTTGATGGATCCTCAATTTGACTTGTAGCATTATGATGGACTAATGACTGCCCATCAGTTTTCATAGCTGACTGAGTCGTTTCAGGTCCTGAGGCCATTGACAAGCTAGCCTCAAACCCCGAGGTTCCATTTCCCATAGTGACAGGTTGTTCCGTCTCGGATGCTTCTTTGCACTTCAGCTGCGGTATGACCTCACCTAAGTGCTGAAAAGGGGTCCCTTCAGGGGCATCTGCCAAGCGAACTGGCAACTCTGTCCCAAAGTACCCCTCTTCAAACCACATGACTATATCTGCTCCCAGAAATGGTCCTTGAGTGTTCCCCTCGGGATCTATATAGCAGAAGTACAAGTCTTCAGGTGGAATACCAGATTCCTCTCCATTACTTGCTATATTCCTCTCAAATGAGGTAATATTAAACAGAGAATTCGGATCATCTGGTAGATTAGCCTCAATTTCTTGGACAAACTGGTCATGCTGGTCAGCACTGGAATCAGTCTTGATTCCATTTACAACATCGCTTCTTATGACATCAGTAACTCTCCGACCTTCAACTTGACCAATATCGTCTTTGTCTAAACCTACATGACCACACAATGTATTAGCGACAGAGCCATATGTATGATATGATTACTACAGTAGTAGTCCCTCTACTGAGGGAGTATTATCTGAGGTATCCAAGGAATAACAAGACTTGTAAAGAAATAGTTTTGAAACCTTGACTCGATAGTAGCATAGCATCGTTATTTTGGTTCCCATGACCAAATGCAGGGTCTTGAAAGGTAACAGAAGAATCGTTGACGATAGTGGAGTTCAGGGTGTCCAATTTCCCACCGGAAGAAGATATATCAACGCCGGCTAGATTTAGACAAAGAAGAGTTTCAGTGCGAATTAGAACATTGGCAAATTGAGCAATGTAGAAGGAAAAAACTAGAGAACAAATAGGCAATAAATCTTACCAGAACTATTCTCGTTCAGTCCCTCTTTCCTGGATGATGAATTATACACCACTCCACTACTTGTTATCTTTCGCTCTCGTATATCAGTAAGAACAGACTACAGTGCAACCATAACAGAATTAAAGCGTAAGCCAATAAAAGATGACTGAAATAAACAGATTAAAAAGAAAACAAATACATTAGTTCAATAACATGGGCATTTACCTCCTCATCAGCATCAGGAGTCACCAAAGCCAATGGCCCTGTACAGCTCACTTGAGTAATTGGGGGAGATTCCTCCATATTCTCCGGCATATTGCCAAAAGACAGATCAAGCTTCTGTCGACGATAAATGTCAAGAAGCTTTCCCCTTGGATAGAAAAAGGTGGCAATCGACATTGCCGGCTTTCCGATAAAGCTTTCACTTATGTACGAGGGGTTAGGGGGAGTAGCTCCAATAGGTACAGATCTCCCTGCTGCACTAGACCTTCCCCGTCCAACAGCAAACCCAGTATTTGAACCTTCCACTCGGCCTCGCTCAGGCCCAAATCCAGGGGCAGCACGATAAGAAGAGGGAGTTGAAGAATGAACCTCCATCCTATGCCTTGGCCTCCATTTGTCACGAGAGTCTGACTCCCGCTCAGAAGCTATTCGATTGCTTCCTATAGAAGCTTGATTCTCATTGTCAGTGTCATTTTTCTCTTTCTCCAAGTCTGTTTTCTTCTCAATTCTTGAGTCCTTATCTTTGTCTTCTGGACCCCACCTAGATGACCATTTGTTATCACGACGTGTTTCAGTTGCAGCATTTCGATTGCCTCCATCATTCCATCGCTCAGAGGAAGCTACAGGCTTATTGTCTGTAATTTCTCTGACAGCATCAACATGGCGATCAACTTTCCTGCGTTCTCTCCGGGCACCTAGCAAGTCAGTTTCCCTCTCCTCTTCTCGCCATCGGCGGTTACTTTCATTCTCATTTGCAATCCGTCTCCAGTCCTTCCTGTCTTCTGTTCCATCGAGACGCCAAATATCCTTCTGGCCCGGATCGACAACTGCCTGAGAGACAGCTGTGGGGGAACGAACATCCTACAACATGACATGGAACCTTTTAAGCAAAAAAAAAATTTGCAAACCAGCAGTAGCTCAAGGTCTTCTCCAACTCTCTCTATGTAGCAGGTTGATTTTTGGGGAGACCAAAGAACCCATGAAACTAATATCTACTCTACGTCTACTATCATATGATGGATACCTTCAGGGGATTATAATCATATTCCAGAATGGCTTAGCTCATACCAGACGTTTCAAAGGTCATACAAAAAAAGAGAGAAACGGAATGCTAGTTCTTCCAACAGATATTTTCTAGATGGAGTTGCTCTAAAAACCTTCAGGATATTTCAAGCAAAACATTAAAAGCAGAAACACTACATAATAGCGTCAGGACAGCAAAAATAGCTGATATATCCTGGAGTCAAATTGACTACACTAGTTCCTACACATGGAATGCTGCAGAAGGATTCATATCTAAAGAAGTACAGCGAAGCAGACAAAGGTATACATATTTATAATGTTTAACAAGGTCCGAATGAAGTTCAGGGTTGATAGTTAATGTAACGCTCACCATCTTAGTCTCACTTGGTTTCGTATAAAGCCACTGTGGAGACAAAGGTATTGTGCTATCTGCTGCTAATTGATCTGATGAAAAATTGAACAAAATCGAAGGATTACTAACTCCACAGAACTAACTGGAAATAAAGACTACCAATATTATGCTATCACACAAGTAGAATTTCCGAATTGGATACTACCTTGTGAACCACCATGGAACTTATCCACATCAATTCCTGCCAAACCTGCAATAAGCATCATCAGAAACAAACATGTCATGAGAAAAACGCCAAATGGAGAGTCTCCAGTGAACACAAAAAGGAAACATAGTCTTATGTCAAACGCCAGGAGATTTCATCTAACCATTCAGATAAGGCAACTAATTGCAATTGCTATGCAATCAGGACCGAACAATTACAAATAAAACACAACTCCAGGAAACGGAAGCAGGTGTAAGATTGATCCAAAGTAAAGAGAAGGACGAGCAGATCCGAAGGACGAAGAACTCAGATCAAGCCAAAAGGAAACCCCAGACATTTCAAAGCAACCGACGGAACTTGAACTAAGTAATTGACAGAACGAGGAAGTAACCTTTAGGATGAGCAGAGTGATCGGATTGCTTGGAGGAGAGGAGATCGTCGGGCAGATCGAGCTTGCGTTCAGCCATCGGGTGGGGGGAGGGAAGATCGAGAAGATAAGTAAATGAAGAAGAGTCGCAACTCGGAAGCACACTTTCTAGTGACGACTCAGAGTAGAGACCAAATAGCAATTACAGAAACTGATGCAAAACAACAACAACAACACACAAGGAAGCAAGTAGTGGAGAGTAAGATGTGAGCACAGCGGAGATTATTAGGGTTTGAGAGCTCGGGATGAAGATGGACGATTGCGGAAGAAGACGACGAAGAGTTGCAGTTTGTGGATTTGGAAGAAGAGCGCGAAGGAGAGAGTGATGCGGCAAAGGGGAAGAAGAGCAGCAGGAGATAGGGTTTGAGGCTGGAGATGGTCCGATGGGTGAACCAGTGAGTAGTCGAGACTAGTGAGAGCCTAATTATCACTATCTCGCTCGACTACGAACAAACACCATGGTTCACATTTTTTGCCTAAATTTTATTTTTTTCCTTTTGCGGCAAATTTTTACTAAGGATTACTTATAATGAAAAAAATTAATTATCGATTGTAATGATTATCAATAATAATCTATTATTAATTCACCTTTTCTTTATCAAGTTGATTTATTTTTTAACGTTTTATGATTTTGAAATGTTATACATATAGGTTACATGATTGGTGGAAGTAGCATATATATATATCTTGTTCAAATTTACAAAACATATTCCATCGCGAATATTTTAATATGATGCTTTTATAGTTCATGAGCTATAAATTATACATTTAGGATTGGGGATTAGGATACCGTATCATCCCTTTTCCAACTCAATTGAGTGTATAGATAGATGTATTAGCAACCTAACCCCACATTTTCTCCTTCAACTACACTTCTAATCAAAGCTAAAGCCTTTCTAAATAAATAAACCAAAGCTAATCCTTTGTGAAGAATACATGGGCTTCTACAAGCCCATTGGACTTGTGTATGGCCTACGACTCCTCTCCTGATGACGAGTTTTGGTTTGATGCATCCAAATCAAAAAAATAAACCATTAACACTACAATTTCTACAGAGCTTCTATGGGCTTAGGCCTGTTTTCTTAACCTGTTTCTCACTTAGTGATGGGGCTTTTCAATTCTCATTTCTATATGAAAAAGTCAATATGGGCCTGAGGTCGGGTTCGCCGTTTTTATTTTCTATGAGCAGCCGTGATGAATGATCCATTATTGTTATCGCCAATAAACACCCTAATTACATTCAAAAAATGCAAGAAAAATTTTCTCCTACTGTGTGATAAGCATGGGATCAAAGCATCAAAGCTTTAGCCTATTTGATATGGATCGAGGACTCATGGGACATATGAGTTAGGCCCAAGAGCGACGGTCGCGAGGAAGATCAGAAGCAAAAGGACATTGAATTCCGCTAGCGATCTAAAGGTTTGAGCTAGGCGGAACCATTTAATTAGAAGTAAGAGTACATGTGTTCGCATATCCCTCCGACTTTGTGAGAGGCAACAGAATATGATGTGTTTTGTAGTTTCAATTAATGTTTAGTAGACGCGTGATCGGTATTTATTAAAATAAGAAGTACATGTATCTCTCAACAGTAGGAAGATTTAGTGCTTTGTATGTAAAAGAATACAGAAAAGTTTGCCTTTTTCTTATTGATGTATGTCTACTTAATAATTCGGTAACTGGAAATTTGATAAATTTAAAGATGATTCCAAAATATGTGCAAAATTTGGCTAATGAGAGCTAAAAAAACCTCAGAAGAGCAGTATGGTGGGTGATCAGAGATTAAATAAAAACAATAATCGAAAAGTCAATTTTGAAATAGCTGCATGCGGTGGCCAGAACAGTGACATGAACTCACATAAATAATAAGTCAAATAAGGTGGTGCAAACCATCCAATCTTAATTCACTTACATTAATCATTTAATCCCATGAATAATTGTCCTCTTTTAATCATGCCTAGTTGCTTCAATTATTGGAGTAACGTACTAGATTGCTATTGGTATGTAGAGGACATTGAGGAGAAAATAATTACAATTTCAGGGTGGTTCATTTATAGTTTATATTGGATCGAATTATATATATAGGTAGAAAAAATATATTAAAAACTTAGAAAATATAATGATCTAACATGAGTTTGGAGATATTATTAAAAGTTGTACAAATATTTTATTGTCTAAAACGTTTTACTCAGTTAAGTTTGTGAGGAGGGAGCAAAACCAAATAATCTATATTTTGAGTGGGCAATAGAAAATTTTAAATCTGTGAACAGTAAAGAATTTCTAATCCAATTTGAACCAATTTTTTTGAAAATCTTTAAACAAGTTTCATAATCTTTTGACGTAAACCCCTCATAGTTTATATTAAAAAAGTAGACCATTGAAGCTTACTTAATTTGTATTGTACATATATACCCAAACCCAAAATACAGTTCATAAACACCATCAACGAAAAACAGAACAGATTTATAAATGCAAACGTAATCATGACGTCATAACATAACCATACTAAGCTCAACAAACATCATATGACGTAACGGTTGAGAGCCATCAACGGCGACGGGCAGATGAGATGACGATGGTAATAAGAACCGTTATAACTGCCAGCCGCCTTAGCAAACCGTCCACACGACTTCTGATGAACAAGCTCTTCCTTCTCCGCCGCCTCTTCTTCAACTTCACTGTCCATATCCATCAGAACTTTCCAGAAGTAGTCAACCTCGCAAGGAAGCACCAGCGGGCCTTCCGGGTTGTACCCGAACTCCGACTCCGCCTCGTCCAGCAGGACCCGGAACATCGGGTGGTTAGCGTACTCTGTCATCACCACAAACCTCTGCTTCTCTGGCCCCACGTACACCGTGAAGCACCCTTCCGGTGCCACCTGGCGCTTACCATGACGGCGCCGTTTTGGATCTTCGCCGTCGTCGGTGTAGAAGCTGCCCGTCCTCGAGGGCCTCTTGCGGAGGAGGAGGAGCTTGCATGACTTCTCCCACGTCTTGCTGATTAGATTGCCCTTTTTCTTGGGTTGATCCATATAAATATATATGAAGTAATTAAAATTAAATAAAAATTATTTCGGATGATTCGAATCCAAGATGTGGTGGATGTATGTATGAGATGACGGATGTGTGTGATCTATCCTCTGTCGTAAACGAGGTTGAACATAACTTTGACGCGGGGGATCATTGTGTTACTCATCGTGGATAGTACGAGTCGAGCGATAAAGTTGTGGACATGTAATTGAATTCGAAAGAAAGTGAGAGAAAGCGCGAAGGGGGAAGGGGCGGATTGTGAAGGTGAGATTAGGGTTTGGAGGAGGAGTAATGAAGGAAAGAAGGGAGGAATGGGTTTTAAAGGAGAAGGAAGGAAGCCATTGATGAGGTAAGGGGTAAGGGTGACGTAGTAGGTTGCGTGTGTTGAATTTTGATATATGTTATTATAATTGTAGGAAATATATATGACCCATTGGATCTTACATAAAGGGGGTGAATGCATATAATTAAATGATGGTTGATGTTAATTAATGTTTGGATTTAATTGGTTTAATGTTGTATCATCCTCAAGTTTTTTTTTAAATCATCTTTATCTTAAAAATAATTTAACAATTTCTACTGCACAAAATCACTCTCTAGTCATTTCTAACTTTATTCAATCTAAAAATAGACAAAAAAAACTTTACTAAAATCTGCAACCTATCATTCACATATGTATATCTAGCAGCACCATAGAGAAAAAATCACACAAAATTTGCAATATTCCTTCACAGCTCTATATATCCAATAGCGTAGTAAAGAAAAAACAATACAACGTGATAGGGCTCCGAGGGGCAGGGGAACTAAACATATGTTCAAAATCATGAGTTTGAATACATTTCAACATATAAAAATACAGTTTATAACAATAATAAATATATCGAAAATACAGTACATCAATTATCCATTAAAGTCCCCTTGTTGGTAAGAGATGAGTCGAGTAGTTTTGGTTGTGCTGTTAGTCATTGGGGAGTGTTTGCTAGTGATTCTGTGCACTGGTTGATTTTGGGCTCCATCCATTCTTCATCCGGGGCTAATGATGTCATTTAGCTTTGAGAGCTTGACTTTTAGTATCACTATCATTCCTCAGGTTATAGTTCCTCCTAATTGGTCAGGTCTATCTATGGGGATTCTTCTCTATAAGAGGGATGAATCGGCTTTTACTCTTTGGCTTTATGGGAAGCATATGCATTGTATGTTACATTGTGTCATAAACCATTTATAAGATTTGATTCAGTTTTAAATGATAAGTAATCACAATAAACCAACCTTATAATCAATACATATAATTGAAATTTGTAAGATTTTTAAAGATGCCATGTAGATCAACTTTGTAGGTTAGTTATTTTCTCCTTGTTATTTTTTTATAGGTAATGATTCTTAACAATCAACTCATGCGAAATTTTGCTATATGTTTTAATAAGAAGTTAATGCCACTTTGTCAACAAAACATTTAGTTGAACGGATCAAAACATAAAATCAACATTTTAATCAATATATATATATAGGTTTTTTTCATAAACAAAACTTTTATTAGAAAGAATCAATAATTCTAAGCGAAATCGAAAAAACAAAGTGTAGGTCTAAAAAAATTATATATTAGATAGAAATTCAAAAAAATCCATGGGTTTCATAACTTGTAATTGTTTCCAAAGTTGGTTGGCTTATCCACGTTAAATTGTTGGCCACTAATTAATATCACTGACCATCCATATTTCGTGAGTCTTAATACATTTCATCGGCATTTTGTGATGCTAAAGTCTTCTATAAATTTATAATGTTTATTATTTCTTGTGAATTTTTAATTTCCAATTTGTCGCGGCAGTTGAGTATATTGGTTTCCATTTCCAATAGCCGTTGGACATTTTCTAATTATATTTGGAGCAATCATTTGTGTTTATGACCATGATTAATTAATCCAATAAATTAAACGTCAAGTTTTCGCCATAACAATGTGCCAGTAGTTTGTTCAAACGAAAAAGTTTTTTTATGATGTGGTTTGTGTTGATTGTCTCAAGTTATTTCGATTTTTTTTTTCGTTTCTAACCTTTGAAAAGGACTAAAAATGGCAAGGTCCAATCATGTGTTTTTTAAAATATATCGTTCAAATTAAATCTTATTCAGAGTTAAAATGAAAATAATAAAAATTCACGCCATTAAAATTCCAGCCAAGAAGCATAACTCTCATAATAGGGCTTAGTCAATGTAAGAAATTGTGCATTAGGCCGATCTTCGTATGGAAAATAAACATTACATGCATACTCATTTGTAGGGTGCAACCGAATTCAAACCCGTCAAATCTTTGATACACAATAACCAATGTTACTAATTAAATTACTCCACGGGACAATACGAGCATACCCCTTCCATATATAAAACGGGTTTCATTCAACAAGAATTTCAATTTTGAAACAACTACTACCTTCCTTGTACATAACCTAGTTTGAAACAAATCCAATGATTAATTACTACCTTCCTTGCATATAACCTAGAATGGTGAAAGAAGCAAAACAAAAAGTGGTAGATGAGGAAGTTGTCTGTTGACAGTTGACTATACTACCATGATTTTTTGGGGGAAGTTGACATTGTAAATGCACACGTTGTCGGGCTGGGCTGCTAATTCATAATTAAATTGAGTATTTGGAGAAGTCAATCCTAATTAGTTGTTAACATAATATAACTTTTCAAAGTTTTAACCGCTCAACTTTGTGATATTTTTAATTTTTAATTAGTGGATATAAATATATTCAAAAATTTATCATGGCTTGTCTGAAATGAAATATTTTAATTGGTAAAGTTGTTTGTAATATTCAAAGTATTAAATTCAAATGGAGTTATGATATTGACACTACAAACTTGCACTTGATTATACAATGTTTATTTTTCTTCAAATAAAAAAAAAACCCGTAGAGCTAATATACAACCATGCATGCAAATGAATTGTTCACACTCATATCTAGTTTAGTACACAGAACACATACAAAATCTGAGGCCAGGGGCCACGTCCGTGTAAATTCATGCTAGTTAAACTTGATAACTAAATCGATAATTAACCTTGTGGTCCAAGTGTCATAACCTAAAATAAAAATAAACGACAAGTATACATATGCATTTTTGGTATGTATACGTATTTGTATACTATCAGCAAGTAGACACGTGGGCACCCTAGCTATGAAACCAAAAGGATAATACTATATATTCATATTTGATCACCATTCCCTCTTGGCCGGCTAGCTCTGCCTGCTCTCTACTCTAGATATGCCTACTACATCACACTACTTGTCCATATATCTAACTATCTTTTTTTTTTATATATATTATTATTTCTTCTTATTCAATTGCTACTATTATTTGTCACCTTGCAAGCATATTACACAAAGCAAGTCAACTCTTAGTTTTGTATGCTATAAGCAGATAGCTAGTTTTGGGGCTATAGTAGGTAGGTTATAACGAGATTATCGGTTTGAATATAAACTAAACTTATGTGTATATCTTTGTGCCATTAACTAAACCATTTTAACTCCATCATATATTAGTAAAAACAGCCCTCAATTAATTAAGTGATTGAGCGTTATTATGCTGTAAATTACTTTGTCCTACATTGTGCCCTTCTCTTTTCATTCTGCATATGATTAATCTTGAGTCACAATCTGTCCTAAATTTATCCTTCATTTCTGGTCCTCACATCTACTTTGCTATCGGATTTCTTTTTCTGTGGGTCCCCGGCCGGTGACAATCCATAATGGCCGGTGACAATCACTCTCTGCCCTCTGCCCGAGTATATACTATATAATTACAGTTGAAGACAAGCTTTCATCATCAAGCATCTTGACGAAGCACAGTTGACTTTGTTTAGCCTTCCGTTGACTAAGCCACCCATTGGTTGAGGCCTTAACTGAGTTGGGCTTGCTTATGGGCCTCTAGAAGTTTCAGAAGATTGACAGTGTACAAGCCCAATCGGGGCAATCTCACTAAAGGAAAGTTGTGCACACATTATGTATAGACTCCTAGCCTGCAATCTCAGCTAGCTAGCTTGACTTCTAAAGTCTAAACATATAAAGAAAGGACTAATATGTCACAGGCTCAAACTTTATTAACTGACTCAACAATAAACCAACCAGGAAACGACACAGTTTCGACTCAGACACTTATCAAACCAACTTCAAACTCTCTTTCTTGGCGCCAGCTTCTCAGCAACCCCAACCCGATTACTGCATACGTGACGTGGCAACTTGTCACCGTTGTACGAGATAATTAAATGTGAATAGATTAATACTTACATATCAATATTTCCATGAATTCGTAAGTGCATTGGATAGGGAATGTGTAGAGAAAATAAGAAAATCAGGATTTAAATATTGATGATGGAGAATAACAATAATTATGATAAGAGTGTTGATCAATTATTATTAATTGATAAACTTAAAAATAATTACACTTAATGAAAGTCTAGAGCCAAAGAGCGCCGGCTTCCTTAAGGAGCGGGACGAGAGTGCCGTTAATGTGGGAAGCCATGACCCTATCCATCGCTCCGATAAGCTTCCCGCCGATGAACACCAATGGAACGGCGGATGACGACGTGCCGCCGTAGCTTGTAGTATTGGTAACGTCGTGGAGGCGGAGCAATGCGCGTTCAAGCTCCCTGCCACGTGGGTGGTTGTCGAGCTCTATCACGTTGGGGCTGACTCCCATGCTGCAGAAGAGTCGCTTGACAGCATGGCACATGCAGCACGTGCTGAGGCTGAATATCACCACCGCGCTCTCGGCCGCCAGCCTCGCCACCTTCTCCAGCGGGTCCGGCACTGCCGGGGCAACTCCGCCGTAGTATGCTGGCTGCTGCATCTGATGATGATGGTGGTGGTCCGAGGAGGGGTTGTAGCGATAATGGTGAAGGTCAGGGTAGTACTGCTGCGTATACATCTTGGTGAACGGGTGTGTTTTTGAAAGTCTGAAAAGTATAGTTTGTAGGTTTGAGTGAGAGTGAGAGTGAATGATGGTGGAGATGGATATATATAGGGGAGGAATGGAAGGGTAACTTGGGGATTTCAGGGGTGGAAAAGAGTAGTGTTGTGTCGAGGATTTGGGGATTTGAATAAAGTGGTTATATGTTGTCTGTAGTTGTCGAGACGCGTGGAGAAGAAGAAGACAAAATAAATATCTAGGAAGAAAGGCTAATTATAATAGGAGGGTGCATGAATAGTCTGCTAGAAAATGAGTTGGCAGAAGGCGGCTGTGTTTGACAATTGATTTGCCTCTCTTAGTGTACTCTAGAGTGGTGTAGTAGTGTGTAGATGGGTATATATGTAGAGAGAATTAAACTCATGTAATGTGGACAAGATGTTATTGGAGTATGTATTTAACTATAACATGATAGATATATATATATATATTTAGCCAGACACATTTAAATATATAAAAATAGCGTTGTTTGTTGGGAACTCAATGTTATTTATTTTACTTGTATGTCTTAGAAAAATGATGATAAAGAAAGCAACCAGTTGGTCAATTCATTTGTAACCAAGATAGGTCACCCCTTCAAAAGTTGTAAGTAAATGCTTATCTAAACCGAGGAACATTGAAGCACAGGTGGCGACGTTTGTGTGAGGGAGGAAGGCAGAATCTGAGACGGCGGGCAGTCTCCTTTGTTGTCGGCGTTTATGACGTGCTCTGTTTAGTGTTTACCCTTTCCCGCGGGTTAAAAAGAGAAGCATGCTTTGCTTGTTTTTACATCACCAACAATAATTACTAATCATAACAGTAATCATTCACATCGCTCACGTCAACGACACTCATATTACTTTACTTTTGGATAGAATTCAAACGATTATCATCAAATATATGTTCCTCGGAAATTGGTACTGTTGGTAGATTAAAAAAAATGGGGTGGATGATCGATCGAACCCCACGTCGTTGCATGTTAATACAAACACATATGATTGGCCTTTTTCGTCCTGGCGCGCCCACACTCAGATTGGACTTTGAATCTGGCCTTTCATTCCTATTACTTCCAAACTCTCTTGAGTTTCTCCAGGTGTTAGTAAATTAGTCCTATTTAATTTAATTATATATAATTTGACACCTTTCAAACATCTTCGTGAAGACTGAAGAGTGTCAACGGTTTTTGGTTCTGCTGGTTTGGAGTTGGGTTGATTGAAAGAGTTAGTTGAGTCGCAGGTTTATCCAAATAGAGACAATTCATTTGGATTGTAGGTCACTGTTACGTTCATCCGGGGTTGCATGTTCGTCAACCCGGATCATTGACGTCAAAAATTAAGTTCTATTGTTTGATGAAGTGTATTCTAGTTTGCCTACAACTTTCTGCCAATCGGACCAGTACTCACTCACCATGGTTCTAGCTATAATGATTCAATGTATTGAATCGGATTGTAAAAAGATAGATTCAATGTATCGGACTAGCACTCACCGAATCGCAATGGCGAAATTATAGACGAGCGAACTAAATCACTGCTGTTTTAAAATTTTGCTCATAGCAAGTGTTTTTAAATTCATATCGAATATCTCGAACCATCCTAATTTATCCATTCAAATTAATACATTAAATCGTGAGTTAAGTGATTGCATGTCCGTCGTCAAGTACTCAAGTCGTTGGTTTGAAGGATCATCAGAAATCATATCATGGAGAAATTTGAGTCATGGTTCGAACCGAACATGGTTGAGTTGGCCCAGTTTGTGGAATCCAGTCGTATAGCTCAAATCTCGAAGCAGCGCAAATGTACAAAAAAGCGGAGACAAGAAATGCAGTTGCTATTTATAGACTGGTAAAAAGGAAAGGGTGGTAAAAACGGACGTAGAGTAAAACAGTGAATATTATATTGTATTGGAACACAACAGAGACAGAAAGCTCAGAAGCGTGGCCCTTCTTCTTCTGCTGCATTCACTTTCCCATTCAGAGAACAGTGTTTGCCGCTGCCTCTCCAATCGGCGTTTTAATGTACGGTTGCGCCGAATACCGGCGGAGCATCAGGACCCGTGTTTTACTGTCTGTAAAAGAAAGTAAAACTTATAACTCCTATTGAGTACACCAGCTTACTTTTTACTTTCACTAAACCTTCCTTTTTAACGTCATCTTCTGACCCTTGGGTTGATAAAAGCAGTCGAGAAAAAACAGAGATACAGGGGCATGTCCGGTCACCGGGCACGATACTTTTTTTCACTGTTTAATTTCGTATATTCTGTTCTATTAACCTTTTTGTCTTTTTTACCGTCACTTTGCAACTTCTTTTTTACTGTTAAGTTTTTGGGCAATTGTCGAATAATACAGGCCCATAGAAATGGGCAATTTTAAGTCCAGAACGTTTGGTTAATGGACGAATGATCTACTTTGGAGAAAATGAATAATTGATGGTGGTACCATGACCCCACCGCACATCCCCACCTCCAATACCTCCATTGTTGCCGCCACCATGACCGTCCCTACTATCAACAACATCGCCGCGCACTCGTCCCCAATTGCCCCTACGGTCAGCAACACTGTCGCAAGCCCCGATGGTAAGGGATCAGCTTCTTTGTCAACAGTCGGTCTGAATTAATGACCCTCCCGGCAGAATAATTAAGGTCTTAACTTTTTTAGATGGTTCCAATAAGAATGTGCGGACATCCAAACTTGCTAGGTTCTTTTAGTTCCAGATTGTTAGTTTTGTTTCATTTGATTGTTGCGTTCAAAACAATTTCAATTTCGTTTGCCCTTACCACATGTTCGTTACGAAGAGAAAGAATTGTGGTCTTTTTACTTGTACGGACCCACAATCCATGTAGCTCCATCTTTTTTGGACTGCACTTCCTATTCTCCGATTCCGATTTACACGTACTCTAAATTATTACAACATTCATCAATGCAAACCGTATATATGTTCCCATTATTAGTATGTGTTCGGATCCTAGTGACACTATGTATTCAAAACAATGTACCGCATAGTGAAAAGTGTATCCCAAATAGAAATTAATCTCAATTCAATCAAACAAAAGTGGTTAAATAAGTGAACTACATGAAAAAATATCTTGACATTCACTATAAACATGATAGTATAATACATGGTAATTTTTTAAAAATTGAGTTAGGGTTAATATCAGATACAGATTAGTTTATGGCCTTTTCCTTGACATCGTTGGCTGTCCATCGAACAACCCTTCGATCACATTTTCAATATCCTCCGGCTGGTATTTAATATACTTCTCTGTCTGCCTCCCATTCGTCAAGTACTGCTGAAACCTCCCAAGAAACGATCTGTAGGCCGGAATCACTACCGCCGACACCGACACTCTGAGCTCCGACTGCAACTGTTCATCGGCGACCACCCACGACGTCTGCGTCTTGTGTATGTCATCAATCGCGTTGTTAAACATCTTGAACCTCTCCTTCAACATCGGTTTCGCCATCTTCCCATTCGTCGACAAAAGACCCTCGTGCCTCAGTGAATGCAACACTCTGCCCCAAGTCTCCCTCGTGTACTCCTTGTGGTACTTCCTCAGATCCGACGACCGTCGCCGGCACCACGTCACTCCCATCATGTTGTGGATCTCCGTCGAGCTCTTGATCTTTTGTAAAATGTACCTACCGTTGTTCATTAAAAAGATGTAACCCAGTGCTGGATCTTTGTATTGGTGGGATTTCACTTCTAGGTTTTCGTCTAGTAAGTCCATTACCATGTTCAATTGGACCGAAAATGGTGACGTCTGTGGCGTTCCGTCCTCATTCGCACCCACGCTAATGGCGTCAACAGAATTTTGTCGTCGTTGTTGTTGGGAATTGGGTCCAAGCTTTTGGAGGAAGACTTGCTCTAGAGTGTCTTTGTATTCACACGCGTATTTCAGGTAGTTCATCGTGTAGCGAGTTAGAGGGTGGATTCCGCCGTTAGGTACCGGCGTACGGCTGTTGTCTCCTCGAATCGAGTTTTCCAATTCGCAGAACATGCTCACCGCCGATTGACCGAGTTGGTTAACCGTCTCGTGGAAATCCGATTTGGGCAGGAAATTCTCGATTTCCGGTCGTAATTTGCGGAGCGTCTCGTACATGTCGAGGAATTTGAATAACTTCTCGGCGGAGCATTTCGTCGAGGTGATGACCCGAGCGAAATTGATGAACCGGTCGATCATTGTCGTGACCAGATCGCCGAAAATTTCTTGGTATATTGATGAGGAATTGGTGAAAACGGCGTCGCAGAGGTTACGCTCTCCGGTGAAGAGGGCGGTGGAGCAGTGACGGATTAGGTCTATCATCGTCGCGATTTTTTCCTCCAGGGTTTCCCAATCCATCTTGTGTATCTCTTCCGTTGTTATGTTTATATGCATTAGCTTGTCGAGTTTGCAGTTGAGCGTCGTTCGCCGGACGGATTCGTACACCAACCGACACTCGTTCTCGAATCCTGAGGAGATCATCGCGGCGGCGATCTTGCTCATATTGTAGATGTCTTCAGGTTGATACCCTGGGAAATAAAAATCGTCGGTGGATTGATCCGGATCGGAGTGTTTCGCCGAGAAGGACGGTTGTTTGGATACTCGGTTGGTGCCGGAGGATTTCAAATCAGGACCGGAGGAGTCCGAGGTAGAGGAGGAGCAGTGTTTGCAGTTGTTGAGAGCAGTGCGGAATTCGCTATCGAGGAAGGACATGGCGAGGTGTTGGATTGTTCCCGCACGGTTGAAGGTTGAAGAGAGGTCGGATTCGCCGGAGGAGAAATCGGAGAGGATCTTGATTAGTTTGGCGAGGCGGTTCAGATGGGAGATTAGAGACGAGTCTTGCGCCTCGTTCTGGCCGAATCTGGAGTTGTCGTCGTACATTCCGATCATGGATTCGACGGATTTGAACATCGATTCGATTGATTCGGGGACTGGAGGTAGATTGGAGTTCGTTTGGTGAGCCTGGATGAGGCGTTCGATGAATCGATCGACTTCTTTCAGGGTTGCGTCTGGGTGATCGTGGCTTGATGATTGATCGGAAATGATATGATCGTTACGTTGATGATCCGTGTCCATTTCGGTGGATCTATTCTCTATGTTTGAAATTTGAATTTCTGTGTGGTTAAGAGGAAAAGCAGAGGAAAATTATGGAAGAATTTTGTTTCATCATTATGGAGGGAAAATTGAATTTGGGTAATAGTGTTTAATTTCGGATTACTATATTTATTTATAAGCGTGAATTTCTCCGGGAGTTTGTGTGGTACCCATTGACCCGTTGACTGTTGACAATGGACGGAGGTCAATGCTGGCCCAAATGCCAATTTCCATATTTGATTTTTCACAAACACAAACTTTTGGGCTTATCTTGTAATCAGGCGTTTTTACGAGCCGAGCATAGTAGAACTTTATCGGATTTATGCTCCCTCGTTACATTTTATGTGATTTTAATTTTGAATTTGAACTGAAAAGTTTAAATTTTGATTCATGTTGCGTCCGACTCATAAATTATTATTGATGAGTCAAATTCAACCTTAATTTAAACATTTTTCATTAAAATTTTAAAACGATCTAATTTAAACTTACATTGAAGTATGTAGACTAAAAAATACGGATAAGCCAAAACCAAAAACATTATCCTAAAACTTTTAAAATCCTATTTAAAATAATAAATAATGCATTACTTATGTTTTCATTAGCATATATACTAATATACATGTATGCTATATATACATCATCCATACTCAAATAACATGTTGTCTAATATTCATAGTCTATGTAATTGGAGTCAAAATTCATACTGTATTATTAAATTTATAATAATCTTATTAAAAACACCACAAATCATATAGTCGAACTAATATTCATATTAATTCTCTATTTAATACTCAATCCAACTTACAAACTAACCGAATCAAACATATATAACTTAACTCAACCTTCATTATTCATTATAAATCAAATTAAATTACAAAAAATTAAATTTTCTCCCAACCAAACACCAAACCACCTCGACCTGCTTTGAATCATGATTTGGAAAGTGCATTTATTTAACATCTGCCAGGAAGATTATATATACTTCATGTTTTCTTCATCAATAACAATAAAAAAAAGAAAAAAGGAAAAAGAAAGAAAATTACACTGATTAATACCTTGCTTATAGAATTAAATAAAACAAAAAAAAAGAAAGAAACAAAGAGATATATATGATAATGGTAATGAAGTTATTTTTTGTTGTTGTTTGTCAACTTCAAACAGGGGAATCGTCAAAGCTTCTCCTTCCTGCAGTCATCTTCGTCTCATGGTCACTGTCGTCGTCGGCGCGGCGAGAATCTTTCCCTTCGAACGGATGAACTTCCGGCGTCCCCAGGCCGCTCCTCCGGTGGATGCTCTTCATCTTCACCGGCAACTTCTGATTCTCAAGCTGAAGGCTCTTCTCCTTCTCCTTCTCAATGTCGTCCATGGGCTCGGCCAAGGGCTTCTTGTTTCTGTAAATTCCGTACAGAATCATCTGGACCAGCCCAAACACAAAGCCTATCACGTTTGGAAGCTGCAGAAAAAAAACCCAGCCCATATCAGAATCCAGAAACAATTAAATCAAATATTAATAGATTTTACACCATTAAAATTTAATCTCCCCCAACATTATCGGAAGAAAAATAAAATTTTAACTTTAAGAATTCAATTAGTGAATCGGGATATCGGTCTTCACACCAAAAAAATATTTTACATGCTTTCCAAACTATTTTAGGGATGACTGAACTAGAGTGGACCAAACTAACTAAAGTAAAGTTTATGTCGAATTTTCTCATGCACCACAATTAATATTTTTGTCGTAGTCTCAAACCTTGCTTGTTTCGCTATGATTTTTAGTTGGTTGTAGGCGACTTTGATCTCATTCTCATCGGTCATTTTGATTATTTTTTATAGTTTTCGATTATTTTGGCTAGATCTCAATTCTTATTTTCAATCATCTAATAAATGATGTGTGTAATTAATTAAAGCAGTACTTACAGCAACACGAAGATCTTCAATAAACGCTCCGTATCCAAACCAAACCACCGCGCTCAACGTCAGGAAGAATGAGAGCGAAAACGGCATGTACTCCACACTCCTCGTTTTAATCACCGTCGCCTATATATCATTACCATCGCAAACCATTAAATCACAACAACTCGATTTCGACCATCTACCAAACCATACTACAGATGTGTGTACGTACCATAACACTCAACGGTGCGGCAAAGACACTAACGGCGAAGGCGACACAGAACCACCCCAAAATCGACACCTTTAAATTTTCGCCGACCACCAAAAACTGTATAACTAGAAGGATCCCGGCGAACAAGACGACGTTCAAGCCAACAAATTGAAGGATCGTCCACATCTGAAAGAAGTAGGTCCCACCCCCAAAACAAATTATCGTCCAGTCAGCATGGTTTTGTCTAGTTGTACAAATATGGACACTACTTGGAATATTAATAAACAAAAAAGATTAAACCCTCTTTTCAAAAAGTGTACACTGGTTTTTTCGTATACGTAGTTACGTACGTACCCTCATTTTCTTGGGAGCGTAGGCGATGAAGATGGCTGAGTAGATGGTCTCGATGACGCACCCGAACGAGTTGATCGTCATCAGAAGGAACGCGTCTTCCTTCTTGAGGAGGGCGTAGTAAAGCCATAGCATCGAACTAAACAATGCAGTCAGGTAAGGGAGGGACTTGTACCCTTCGCTTGTCTTCTTTTTGTGTATTTGCCAGAACGTCGGTCTGTAAAAAATAAATAAAAAGTCATTAAATACTCTTGACTCTGATATCACGATAGAAAGGAGGAATAAAATAAGTGAGTTAGTTACTTACACCGGAGCAAGGAACACCATGAAGGAGATAACATTACCTGTTATGACATGAATCATGGAACAGTGTTAGTGATTTATAAGGTACGAAAAACAACGAGTGATGTGATGAGATGAGGGGGAGGTGGTACCTAATATGCCGAAAACAAAAGCTCCGGTGGAGTGCATGGTCCTCTCTCTGCCTAAGAGGGTATGGACTTTGTGTTAATGGAGATTAGGAGGCAGAGAGGGCTTCAAAGGGGGAGAGCCCTTTGTGGGGGGGGTTGGGAGAGGGAGATCAGTAGGCAAAGTTGTGAAGAAGGATGCTTTGAAGAAGATGAAGGGGGGAAGGGGTGAGTATTTATATAAGAGGGAAGGGAGGGAGGGGGTGAAATGAAATATTAAATAAATTGTGGGGAGAAAATGAAATGAGTAAAAGAATTGTTGAAGAAGGAGAAGGGACCTTTAGTTTTCTTTTTCTCGAATGTGCTGTGTTGCATGACAGGTGATGGCATTGTTTTATTAGGTAGCGTATGACAATTTCGTGGACAATTTCATTTGTAAAAAACTCAGCAAATTTTATTTAATTTAACCCCACCATTATTAATCGCATCATTTACGTACGGCTTTTTTTTAAACATTAGCATTTACCCATGTGAATTTATCTGCACATATTATAAATCGAAAAATGATATTAAAGTTACTGGAAATAAAGAAAGTTTTATTGAGCTACATAGTTGTTGTTCTGGTCATGGTGAAAGCCAGGCTCGATCCTAGCTAGGGCGCCAACCGACTCCTGAGAATGTATATATCAACTTAAAATAATGTTAAAAAAGTTATATTTCGTAGAACTAGCTAGATCCTTCTAGGAATATACGAAACGGATTGTTAGCGTAATTGATGCATCCTTACACCATAAAAATGATTCAACATTATAAAAGAAAACTGGTCATGATGGATCTTGTCACATTCGCGATTGTTCCTATTGAGTGCTGATATATACAACACATTTTTGCGACCAACAATCTCTATATTAATTAATAAATAATCCCTTGTTCAATTAAAAAATTTCATATTTGAAAAATGGACAGGTCAATAGAAACATGAAACGAAAATGGGATGTTCCTCTACTCCTACATTTCGTCTGCCGCCGATGGCTCAGTTTACATTCATTTCCCGACCGGCCGGCGGAGAGATCGGAAGACGACGACCACAGTCCTTTTTTGGTAGTTACTGTTACAAACTGTTCATCAATCATTTTCCTCTACGTACGTTACTACTCAAGAGGCTGGGTGTGAAATGTTTTTACTTTTTACATATTCGTCTTTCTCACGTGACTTAACGGCCGGTGGAGGTTGCCGTGAAATGGCAAGGGGAGCCGTGAAAACGGTTACGTTTTTTGACGGCCTGTCATGATTGCTCTTGATTTTGTTGCGGCCAGCATTCATTTCATTTTGGCGCAGCCTTTTGCGTGAGGGAGGAAATTATAGGAAGGGTTAACGTGTCGTCGTGGCAAGATAGCCAGGTTTCTTGGAGGAAAGTTTGGCTGTGAAATGTTTTCTTTGTCCGTACGTACGTAGTAAGTATAGTAAGCTTGGAGGGTGAAAGTTCAATTTTGAGAGCAAGAGGACAAGGTAGGTGGTATTGTACGTACATTTTTTTACCAGCCATATATACTACGTATAGCTTTCGTCCTTATGTATGTCATATGAATAGAGACATGAGGATAAGGTTATATTTGGAAGATAACATATTTCGAAAAAGGGTCTCGTTTGGAAGGGACGTGTTAGTGAACAATATATAAATATCAAATAGAAAACTCTTACCAACAACTCGAATTGTTGGGATGTAACTATTCTTGACACAAACCTAAGCGATAACCTAGCTTGATTGGCATAGGTATTTTGTTGCAAGTGTAATGGAATTCAATGACTAGCAAGATGATCTGATGATTGAGATGTGTCTTTGTCTCCATATTCAATTGTTGAAACAGAGATTGAGTTGAGTTGGAACTTATTTTGATGGCTAAGCTCGCCCGGATCATGTCAGCCGTTGGGAAATCTGCCAAATTCAAATTAGAAATACCGTCGTATCCACTGACAACGTAATAAATTCAGAAAAAGATATTCATCTAAAATACCATATTTTAATTTATTTAACTTGCGACAACCCACCACAAAACTAAATGAAACCAAGACTCATGACCTCTTTTTCTTCCACCCAAACAACAGAGAGGCCGAACAACCATAATATCGAAACTCCATGTGGGAAAAAAACAGAAGAATTTACGAAAAAAGTAATTAATATTATTTATATTTCACTCACTGGAGCTGTCTAGTAAAGAGAAGATATTTATCCTTGGCCATATATATGCCCACCAAAATTCTTTCCCTTGTTGTATAGTATTTATCTTTTCTCCAGATTACCATCGTGTACGGATGTTGCCGAATTTCCTACAATAACAATTATAATAATTCACCATTTTGATACTGTTGATGATACATCATTCCGATTCTTTGTTTTGATGGTGGTCTCGATGATTTCAATAACGTTTGGTCTTCTAGATAGATAGATATTCCTGATGGCTGAGTGACGTTGTAACTAGAATCTCCAAGATTGTTTAATATATTCCAACTTGCAACCTTGAAGGCAGTCGTAATCACATGCAGCAGTAGTAATAGTGGTTAGAGAAATAATAAGGCTAGGAATGTGGGCAGGTGGCGGATGGATAATCAAACAACGAAATATAATAATTCAGAATTTTGTTTGTTTGATTCAGGTAGCTGCATATGCACTGTTTCTTCACATCAATCTCAACTCATCATCTCCCCGCAATTCACGTTTATTTTTTCATCCTCGCCTAACCGTTTGTTTCTGGTTAATTAGCCTAGCGAACCACCCTTTTTCGTCCGGTTCTGGTTTGGACCATTGGGTGATTGTACATGCAGATGAAATCGTATCGTATCAGTTTTCATATCCAAACTTTTTTATGATATATATATATATATATTTGCGACCAATTAGTTTGAAATGGCATTATACTGATGGCATATCTAGTCCGAAATATTTATATATATATACTCAAATGATGTTCAAACTAAATAAAATTTATGATCCAATAAAAGTGGAAAAATAAAACGCATTTCTTAAAGTACAAATTATTATCGATAAAAGTCAAATAAAAAAGGAATAAATAAAGGAATTACAAAGGAGTAATGAATTTGGTTGTTCCCAAATTGACTCAAGGTCTTTTTATCGATTCAAACTCCAAAGAAACCAGCTGAAAATGTGAAAAGAAGCCATGAGGGGTGTGCTAGCTATGGTTTGCATGAAACTGACGCCGTTGGATTGAAGGTAATTAGGTGACTGCATGCCAGTTCATAGACTTGAAATGGATCCCATTATTGGGGTGGAGATAAGGTAGTACTATGTATGTGGGGCATATGAAAACACTCCAATGACGATGAATTATGACCACACCCTTTTTTATATTTTTCTTCTTCTTAAATTTCATTTGGGGCAGAACTTAACTGGTACCTAAAAGGAAACAAAACTAGGTTTCCTCTTTAATTTCGCATCCCACCAAAACCTTCGATGTGTGTGTGTGTGTGTGACGGGACGATAAGATGATCAATTCCTGCATTATGATGATAAAGATGACAACGAGGAACAAGCTATTAATTAATTAAACTATATTACATTGACTGTAATCCTCTGTTAAAATTCTGATTAAAAGCAGTCAAAGCTCAAGGGCAAGGGAAGCAGCATAGGCAGCGTGCATGCATAAAGAAAGAAAGAAAGAAAGAAAGAAAGAAAGAAAGAGCTAGGCGGGAATTAGTCGTCGGAGCTACTCAAACTCCTCAAAATTGTGCAAAAAGACATGCAGGAAATTAACCCCTTCACGTTGCTTCCGCAACACATAATAATTCAATTTGCATGCAGACGGTACACGTAGGCATGTATGTATATAGCTAAATGTGGTAATTAGCTAGGCTTATATCTAGCTAGCTAGGGTTTTTATTTAGTATACGGACAGCCTACATATAGAGGGGGTCATGTTGCAATCATATCCTCCAAAATTTATAATTAACTTATCAATGTGTTCATTTCACTTGTGTCAAATTACTGTTTCTGTTTGGTCGGATCTTAACTACTAGTGCATAAAAGGGTTGTCTCTATATCTAAACGAATGTTGTTTCAATTGTTTAGTTATATATAAGTAGCGATCATCAACCTAGCTAGATGGAATATTGATGGTTAATTAATTAAGTACACATGGTGAGGCTCAGTTGTTCATTTCGGCACTTGAACTTCGAATACGAGCTTGATTATTACAAGTTCCGAGGATTTTCTCTGTGTCGGATAGGAAATTTTTTGTTGGATCAAGTTTGCATGTTCGATTATAGGTCGAGTCACGTTGGATCCCGTTTCGGAAATTTTAATATGTATTTTCTATGAACTTAGTTACAATTTTGAATTCACGGCCGGCCTTGGTAAAATATAATGTGAGAACTTATGTTAATAACGGTATTTATGTACACAACCTTAGTATGTAATAATAGGAGTTAAAGAGTGTCGGTTCAAACATGAGATAATGTGATTTGAGCAATGCACATTGATTTCTTTTAGCTAAAACAATTGACCATTCTTTTTACCATCACACATCCTTTTATTGTCATATTGTGTCCATGACATGGCATTGGACATCCTAGCTAATTGATGGAGCATTTAATCTAAGTCATGACACTTAGTTCATTTGACCGGTCTTAATTCAATGTGCTTTTGATTGAGAAAAGTAATCTTAAGCCTTCGCCAATACAACTCTTATCTCAATTTAGACTGGACGAAAAACCAAACATTTGTATACTTATTAACTAATTATTGATTGTCCAAGTACAATTATTACGTGTCGGTGACCCGGAAATAATGAATTTGAATCTAGTATCATACACCCCATGTATATATACAGACACCTGTTAGTTTCCTTTCTCCTGTATTGAAATCTCGTCTCGTATATCTTCAACAACAAAAATGTTGTGTTTTGGGTTGTTATTATTAGGAGATCACAGTTGCTCAATTGGTTCTATGGTGTAGTGGTTAGCACTCTGGACTTTGAATCCAGCGACCTGGGTTCGACTCCCGGTAGGACCTTTTTCGTCTTTTTACTTCCACTTTTGAATGTCAGTTATACAGTTCAGTTACTCAGTTTTACCCGCAGTCTCTTTCCCAATTTCGCTCCTTTTTTCTTTCAATCTCACAGTCAACTTTCCCTCTCGAGCTCGGCGGAAGAAACAATGGAGTCAAACTACCAATCCCTAGCAATCGACCGGAAATCCCCAAACTCATCCGTCATCCATCTCTACCTCAATCGCCCATCGCAGCTCAACGCTCTATCTCGCGAATTCTTCGCGGAATTCCCCAAAGCCCTCGATTCACTGGACCAGAACCCTAGCGTCAGCGTCATCGTGCTCTCCGGTGCCGGCGACCACTTCTGTTCCGGAATCGATCTCAAAACGTTCGCTTCAATACAAACCAAGACTGTATCTTTGCCTCCCGGCCGCGCCAACGAGTATCTCCGGCGTGACATCAAGTTCTTGCAGGAGGCTATCACGGCGATCGAGCGGTGTCGGAAGCCGGTAATCGCATCAATCCGAGGGGCCTGTATCGGAGGGGCGATTGATATTGTGACAGCCTGTGATATACGGTATTGTACAAAGGACGCTTTTTTCTCGGTGAAAGAGGTTGATTTGGCCATTACTGCTGATTTAGGGACGCTTCAGAGGCTCCCTGGGATTGTTGGGTATGGGAACGCGATGGAATTGTCTTTATCGGGTCGGAGGTTCTCGGGTCAGGAGGCGAAAGAGTTGGGTCTGGTTTCCAGGGTTTTCGGCTCCAAAGAGGAATTGGATGAAGGTGTAAGCATATTAGCAGAAGGTAACACCTCAATACGAAAAAAATTATTTCTTGTTCTGATGAATTTTAGATGGTGGCTTACCTTTTATGAATGATGTTTTTTGAGCAGGAATCGCTGCAAAGTCACCGCTTGCTGTAATTGGAACAAAAGCTGTGCTTCTGAAGAGCAGGGATTTGAGTGTGGATCAAGGATTGGACTATGTAGCAACTTGGAACTCTGCAATGCTATTGTCTGATGACTTGATAGAAGCTGTATCTGCTCAGATGAAGAAAAGGAAGCCTGTTTTTGCTAAACTATGATCCTTTCTTGCGGTTTATTTAATTCCAGTTTCGTTACTTAGTAAAAGAAGTCTGAAGATAATGCTGTCCTGTTGTATCTCCATCATAGAATCAAAGCTGGAACTGCTGCTCTAGTGAATTGGCAGTTGAAAAAGTTTCAAACTTGGAAGAAGCTGGAAATTTGCTTCATGTTGTTGGCCCCCTAAACATAAACTTGAGGTTCAATGGAATTACTGTTTTCTTTTCTGGTCTGCCTGGTGTTCATTCATTACACATTGATGTAATGCTACTATCTTATATGGAATTTCATGGAGCTGATGATTTAAACTGATTGCTATTTGTGAATACTTTTTTTCCAGGAATTGCTGCAGATAATATAGATTAAGGATTGGATGATATAGTGATTTGGAACTCTGCTATATTCTTTTTAATCTAATGCCTGTCTGCCAAGCTCTGATATTTTCACTACATCTCGTCTTGTTGTGTATTATACTCTTCAATTGCATTTACCCGTAGAATATTAAAATATCAGAAGATATTTTTGGGACAACCAATTGAGAAAACCTGGCATGATGTATACTTAGATGAGGAAGCATGTGCTGTTTGTCATCGTAAAATGCTCGGAACTACATTGGAACCAAGCAAAAGAAAATATACAAATCAACTTTTCATGTGGCTCTTTTCTACTGTGAGTTTCTGGCACTGATGAATTTGTCCTCATTTTCCTTGTGTCTATTGCATGATCTCTGAGAGCTCAAATGATCCCTTGACAGGTAAACAAACAATTACTCATATGTGGACGGTAAGAAAAGCAAGTGAGGCCAACATAGGTAAAACGGTAAAAAAAGACCCTGCACTGTTTATTATCCTTTGTCTTGTGCTGGTTTTAGAATTTTCAATTGAGACGTAGATCATTATGATCAGAATCCAACGTGGATGACACGGTACAGAACAGTCTGATAAACCATTGCTGGAATATCAATGGTTTTACTTTCTTACTTGCGGTTCCTGTACATTGTATGGGGCATCTGATCTGATGCCAAAAGGGGTTCGGTATTTGATTGCAGGTGAAGGTTTGCGGTTTGGAGTCATCTTTTGTTGCAGGTACGTGTCTACAAGTATTGCAACCCTTTTACCAAGTATTGCAACCCTTTTACGTACTGGTAATCGTGTGGCTTTCCGGATATCTGAACGGAAAGTTGGTGCCATGTGGACACCTGGTGGCAGGAAAACAAAGGGCCAAAATGTGGAAACAGGGGACCTTGCATTTTTGCCGTTTTGGAGTGGTTTTTTGGCTGTGTTTGCCATTCACCACTACCTCTTGCGAAAGATCACATCAACAAGTAATCATAAGTCATTGTCTCCAGAAAGCTCCTGAGATTTCTTTCAAAAGTGATCTAATCAGTTTGTTCTTTGTGTGTAGGAAGAAACAAGTGGATGGATGAAGAACAATCTGGTACAATCGTCAGAGTGCGGTAATCATTGCATAATCCAAGTTTTTTTGCGTGTGTAGTGCTCAATGATTATGATACGTAAGGAACCATTTGCATTCAAGCGCCAAGAAGACAAGAGAAGTGGGAAGTTGACCGAGTCATTTGATGTCAGTTTGCGCCTGCTACTAGCGACACCAAGCCATCGCCGACCCAACTGACACTTAACCATGGCGATGATCTGGAAGAGAGCTCTGGCTGCTACGTCGATTGCCGAATCCACCTGCTGACGTTTGCTTGGTGAACCATCTAGCTTGTAGAATTGCTGACTTTCAACATCATTCATGCTGTAATCTTTTTTTTTATCCTTGATAAAGGAAACTATCTATCAGAGCGAGTGCTAGTCTGGCTAAATACTCAAGAATGTATGGATAAGCACATGAATGCATTCAATAATGTGAATGACTGATGAAAGTACAAGCTGATCATATGAATAAGATTGCAACATTAATGTATGCACTTCAAATTGGTTAGGAATTCAAAGGTGGTGTACCATGTTAATTTTTAGGCACATTCATGAAGATTTAAGACAGCTAGAACGATTGAGGATATCTCATGCATGCCATCGTTATCGGAGCCTATTGTAGGATGTATGGTCTGAAAAACATTGAGGAACAATGTTTAGCAGCCTACAACATGTGCTTCAAGAGTTGTTCAACTACTCAACAAGATTGACAAGACCATAACATGTTACATGTACGAGAGAGTTTGGACTTAAGCACTAAGAATATCGGAGGATGAGATCACACACTGTCATTTTTTGAAGTGGCCAGCTTATCGGTGCTATATGACAACCACACTGCATACAACGTTGTTGGCATTGCTCATAGTCCCAAATTAGACCATTCTTCATCCAAGACTATTCTTCTTCCATTTCCTCAACCTCTCCATTCTTTCATTCATTCATTTATTCTCAGCATCAAAGGAATATGCTTTATTTCCTTCCATTTTATCCATATAATAAAAAACCAGATAAACCTTCTGAATCCAAAAATACCAATCAAAATGCACGTGTACGACAGTCAACACAATACTAATCCATGGATGCTTTAAATACCAAGTCACATCCAACCCGGCAATCCGCCATTAACACAGCCAAAATAAAACATAAAACCAAAAACAGAAGCTCTTCGCTTTCTCCCCCGTTCGGGTCCCCCCTTTTGTTCTTCCATCCTTTCCTTTGATAAACCACAAAAAAAAAAAAAAACAGAGGAAGCATGGCTGTTAAAGCCGTTCATGTCGCCGACGTTCCTCATCCAAATCTCGACCGCCAACTCCTCCCGGCCGAGAATGCCGTTTATCGTAAGTTTTATATCACGTTCATCCTTTTTTGTTTTCAAAAAAAGTTTGTTTCATGTTTATTTTATAATTTCTGTAGAAGAAGAAGAAGAAGAAGAAGAGGCAACGAAGGTGGGAAATTGTTACGAGTTCCCGAAATTCGTAGTGATGGGACACAGAGGAAGCGGGATGAACATGCTTCAGTCATCCGACCCGAGGATGAAATCCATTAAAGAAAACACTCTGCTTTCCTTCAACTCTGCTTCCGATTTGCCTTTGGATTTCATCGAATTCGACGTTCAGGTGGGTCACCATTTTATTTTCGTATTTGTTTGAATGGTAGATGATGATGCATGGTGATTGTTTTTAGTATATACGGTTGGTGGGCTTATCGATATCAAACGATTTAGGCGCAGGATTCTTAAACCCAACAATTTCAGAAGATTGATTTACTGATTAGCTCTCTTCTTTCTTTCTCTGTGTGGCCTCTCTCTGTATCTTCTCTGTTTCATTGTTGATTCAATTGATGGAAAAGAGAAGATGCTTACTTTGAAGTTTGAAGTTGAAACCAACCAAAAAAACACAACAAAAATTGCATCTATCCTATGTGTTGTAGGTGACAAAAGATGACTGTCATGTCATTTTCCACGACAACTTCATCTTCACCCGACACCAGGTAATTAATTAATTAATTACTCACCCATCCTTTTGATTAATATCATAACCTCTGTTATTTAATCTCGATCCTGTCTTCTTCAGGGTGTAATTGTCGAAAACAGAGTCATGGACCTGACACTCGACGAATTCCTATCTTACGGCCCACAAAGAGATGATATCGATGGGGGTAATTTCGTAACAAAGCCGCTGTACAGGAAAACCAAAGATGGAAGGGTGTTCGAATGGAAGGTTGAACAAGACGATTGCTTCTGCACTTTGGCAGAAGCGTTGGAGAAAGTTAAGAGCTCGATAGGGTTCAACGTCGAGTTGAAATTCGACGATCACCTTGTCTACACTAAACAACAACTTACCCATGTCCTCAATTCCATCCTCAAGGTGGTTTTCGATCATGCAAAGGATAGACACGTGATTTTCTCCAGCTTCCACCCTGATGCAGCTCAGCTGATGCGGAAATTGCAGGACAAGTATCCCGTAAGCAGGCAGCGTCTATAGTTGAGACGAATTTATCATGTTATCCTTGTACTGATGGGGACATATTGTTACAGGTTTTTTTCCTGACGAATGGCGGATCGGAGATTTACACGGACATCAGGAGGAATTCGTTAGACGAGGCGATTAAGGTGTGCAAAGAAGGTGGATTGCAAGGAATCGTGTCTGAAGTGAAAGCTATATTCAGGAACCCTGGAGCCATCTCCAGAATCAAAGATTCCAAGCTCTGCCTCGTCACATACGGCCAATTGAAGTAAAGATTCAACATTCTGAATAATTAATCTGACAGTTAATAAGTGAATTGAATTGAGCAATATTCTTCCTTTTTCATGTGTAGCAACGTGGGGGAAGTGGTGTACATGCAACACTTGATGGGAGTTGAAGGAGTGATCGTTGACCTGGTGGGTGAGATTACCAAGGCTGTAGCTGAAGAGGAAGATTGTAAAGACAAAAGGGTCGACCAGATTAGGATGTTTCAGCTCAAGACAGAGGCTCCTCAGTTTTCACGAGACGAGCTGTCGTTCCTCCTCAACTTGATTCCTCAGCTTATGGTTTAATCACTCGTTAACTTTGTACAGAAGAGTAATACGGCTGCTTGGCCTTGTTGTTGTATCATAATGATAATGAATCAATGGTCCATTACGTTTGGTTATTTTAGTACTTGGAATTTTAGTCTTTTACTGGGAGGTTTTTCGTATTCGGAAATAACAATTGAGTCTTAGATGGTCTCTTCCATTTCAGACGGGTTTGTTTTGGTCTTTTACGAATCAATTATAATTTAAATTTAATCGATCCATTCAATAAACAAATTTCATCCAAAATGTTGGTTAGCGGAGTCACTATACAAATACAGGTGGCACAGTTGCCACATCATTCTAAATTACAACTCAAATTTTTAAACTCCAACAAAAAAGATTCAAACCAACCCGATCTGGTTATGTCCGGGTGCTTCTCCTAGTTCAGTAGGATGAGTCCAACTAGTTTAAAAGGGCTTTTGAAATCAGTGTTTGGGCTGGAAAAGTAAGCCCAAAGTCCGGTGGAAATTATTATTTTTGCGCGGAGTTAAGTGCCGGCGGAGGCGGATCAATCTGGTGAGACCAAATGCCGGAAAAATCGAAAGCCGCCCTTTTTCGATACTTTTCACGAAATAGACCAATTCCCACTCAGTCACCATTCATCGCGTATTCTTTATATACAACGGAATTCGGCTATATTTGTATTGACAGATTGGATTAGTCTTCTTACAATCTTTTCCAGATTTTAAACTCAATGGGAATTCAATCGGAACAGTTGTCGCTTCGTTTCATCCAGATCGCTGCTTTACTATGCCTGACTTCCGGCCGGCCAATCCCACCGCCGTCGTTAGACTCCATGTACTACTTCGGGAACGGCGATCCCGCCACCTCCGACGGTCTTCTCATGGTCGATTACCTAGGTAATTGAATTGATCAATCATCGTCGTGATTCTTGCTTCACAGAGTCTTGACTGGTTGTTGATGAAAATTGCAGCTTCGGAGTTCAATCTGCCATCTCCGAATGCGGATTTCAGGCAGCAGAAGACGTTGGATTACGATGTTTCCACTGCCATGGATGCTACCTTCTTTGTACGGAATGGTATGCCGCATGTTCAAATCATCCGTAACCGATCGCTGCATTCGCAGTTCGATTCTTTCAGCGATTCCTTTGATTCTCTCTGCTCCTCTCCTCAAGGTCAGCCTTATCCTGTTTCAATTCGGAAAGCATATTATAATAATTCTAGTGGTTTGTTTACAAATAATCTTGATTTGAATTTGCAGATTGCAAGAGCAGGCTGAAGAAATCCGTTTTCGTTCTGGATCAAATTGGGAGTTCTGACTATCAGTACTCGTTCCTCAATGGCAAATCTCCAAGGGAGAGTTTAATTTATGTGGACTCAGTTGTCTTCACCATCCAATACATTGTACAGGTACATAACCACGAATCCTTTGCTTCCTCGAGATTCGAGAACCGAACGATACTTCTTCATGATTTTGACAATGTGAATGCTATTTTTGTGTGTAATGATCAGAAACTGATAGAAAAGGGAGCTACGAAGCTGTTAGTAACAGGAACTCTCCCAATGGGTTGCCTTCCAGGCTACCTAACCCTCCTTCAAAACCAGACTCCGGATGACTCCTCACTGTACGATCGACACGGCTGTCTGGCATCGATGAACGAGTTCTCGAGCATCCACAACGAACGTCTACAAAGAGCGATTTCGGAACTGAGGGAGAAGCACCCGGACGTTCAGGTCGAATTTGCCGACACTAATAAAGCGTACATGGCCGTGGTTGACAACCATGCTCTGCTTGGATTCAATAAACATACATTGTTGAAATCGTGTTGTGGGAGTGGTGGAGATTATAGTTTTGATCCTAAGAAGGTGTGTGGGAAGGAAGGGCTTCCAGTGTGTAGGGATCCTTCTAGCTATTTGAACTGGGATGGGTTCCATATGACTCAAGAGGCTATGAAGCTTGTTGTAGAGGCTTTGTTGTTCAATGGAAAAAATGGGCTTTTCTGACATTTGATACTCCTCGCCGTCTTTTACTTTACTGACTGTGTAAGAAAACGACAAGCCTACGGTGGAGAGAAGAGATCAGCCGACGTCGCCCTTGCTTAGCTTCCCACTCCTTGTCCTAATCAATGGCGAAGAGAAGGAATAAGGCTAATTTTTTTTGAAATCGGCCATTTTGACATAAAAATCAAAATTTCAAATGGACTAATAATTGACATGTATATTAAAAATGACAAAAAATCGAAGTTTTATTATGTTAAACCATTCAAATAATAATCAAATGAAGTTAAACAAATATTTTGATCAAAACTAATACAACACCGAGTAAAATTTATTTTTAAATTCATTTGACCATTATTTATAAAGGTACCATAATGAAACACGATTTTTTAGCCATCTCCAACAAGCATTTCAAATATTTTGAAATTTTCATGTCAAAATGTCCCATTTTCAAAGGTTAAAACCCTTTAGAAATCGACCATTTTGACACGAAAAATTGAAAATTTCAAATGGGCTAAAATTTGACATGCATACCGGGAATGACAAAAAATCGAAGCTTCACCATGTGAAGCCATTCAAATAATAGTCAAATGAAATTTAAAAATTATTTTGATCAAAACTAATAAAACATCTAAGTAAAATTTATTTTTAAATTCGTTTGACCATTATTTATAGAGAAACCATAATGAAAATGATTTTTTAGCCATCTCCAACAAAAATGTCAAATATTAGCCGATTTGATATTTTGAAATTTTCATGTCAAAATAGCTCATTTCCATAGGTTAACCCCTTTGAAAATCGACCTTTTGACTTAAAAATTTTCAAATTTTTAAATGGGCTAATATTTGGCATGCATGTAGGGAATGACAAAAAATCGAGATTTCACATTATTAAGTTATTGAAATAATAGTCAAATGAAGTTTAAATTTTTTTTTGTTCAATACTAACACAACACCGAGTAAAATTTATTTTAAATTTTATTTGACCATTATTTATAGAGGTACCATAATAAAACATGATATCTTAGCCATCTCAGATAAGCATGTCAACTATTAGCCAATTTGAAAATTTATAAACTTTTATGTCAAAATGACCCATTTCCAAACATTACCCCTTTGGAAATCGACCATTTTGACACGAAAATTAAAAATTTCAAATGGGCTAATATTTGGCATGCATACCGGGAATGAAAAAAATCGAGACTTCACCATGTTAAGCCATTCAAATAATGGTAAAATGAAGTTAAACAAATATTTTGATCAAAACTAATATAACACCGAGTAAAATTTATTTTTAAGTTCATTTGACCATTATTTATAGAGGAACCATAACGAAACATATTTTTTAGCCATCTCCAACAAGCATGTCAAATATTAGCCGATTTGATATTTTAAAATTTTCATGTCAAAATAGCTCATTTCCATAGGTTAACCCCTTTGGAAATCGACCATTTTGACTTGAAAATTTTCAAATGAGCTAATATTTGGCATGCATGTAGGGAATGACAAAAAATCGAGGTTTCACATTGTTAAGCCATTCAAATAATAGTCAAATGAAGTTAAAAATATATTTTGTTCAACACTAACAGAACATAGAGTAAAATTTATTTGATCATTATTTATAGAGGTACCATGATATCTTAGCCGTCTCAGATAAGCATGTCAAGTATTAGCCAATTTGAAAATTTATAAACATTTATGTCAAATGGCTTATTACCAAAGGTTAACCCCTTTAGAAACCGATCATTTTGACACGAAAATTTCAAATTTCAAATGGGCTAATATTTGGCATGCATACTGGGAATGAAAAAAATTGAGACTTCACCATGTTAAGCCATTCAAATAATAGTCAAATGAAGTTAAAAAAAATATTTTGATCAAAACTAACATAACACCGAGTAAAATTTATTTTTAAGTCCATTTGACCATTATTTATACAGGTACCATAATTAAACGTGATATTTAGCCATCTCCAACAAGCATGTCAAATATTAGCCGATTTGATATTTTGAAATTTTCATGTTAAAATAGCCCATTTCCATAGGTGTTAAACCCCTTTGGAAATCGACCATTTTGACACGAAAATTGAAAATTTCAAATGGTCTAAAATTTGGCATGCATACCGGGAATGACAAAAAATCGAAGCTTCACCTTGTGAAGCCATTCAAATAATAGTCAAATGAAATTTAAAAAATATTTTGATCAAAACTAATATAATACCGAGTAAAATTTACTTTTAAATTTGTTTGACCATTATTTATAAAGGAACCATAATGAAACATGATTTTTTAGCCATCTCCAACAAGTATGTCAAATATTAGCCGATTTGATGTTTTGAAATTTTCATGTCAAAATAGCCCATTTCCATAGGTTAACCCCTTTGGAAATCGACCATTTTGACATAAAAATTGAAAATTTCAAATGGGCTAATATTTGGATGCATGCCGGGAATGACAAAAAATCGAGGTTTCACCATGTTAAGCCATTCAAATAATAGTCAAATAAAGTTAAAAATATTTTGCTTCAACAGTAACATAACGCGGAGTAAAATTTATTTTTAACTTTTTTTTACCATTATTTATAGACGTACCTAACGAAATATGATTTTTTAGCCATGTCCAACATTTTTTTTCAAATATTAATCGATTTGAAATTTAGGTGAGACTTGTTACTTTGAAAGAGTTGATCTTACTACAAGAATCCAAGACAAGTCACCCACCCATGAGTTAGCTTTTGAATTGAAAAGAGTGAATAATATGTGTTGGATAATGAATTACAACACTTTAATCCATAAAACAAGTATCGATTAATGAATCCTGATGAATTGTTCGATGAGTGCACCTATTTAGTGTGCTCTGATCAGTACTGATTTTAAGTACCAACAACATATTTTATTGGTACTGGTTATATTGTTATGTAGAAATAAATAACATATATCAAGAAACAACATAATATATAAGCATCCATAAAGTTGTTAATCTACCAAACATAGCAAAACATTGGGGGGTATAGATAACCAAAATATTATTAGCACACTAATTGTAAAGGCTACGTGTACCAATCATGTATAGTAGGCTAAATTACTCATTTACCTACTATATTGTTTTTATATAAAAAGAATAATAAGTATCCCAAACCACCAAAAACCACTAAAATAAGGAATAGATATGTGAATGAGGCAATATGAATGTGTGAGAAAATGGTGATAAAAGGGTAATTGATTTGATAGTGTTGAATTCATTTAGTCGATTGGGTTTAACTTGCACTCCTTGTTGATTTGATCCTCATGATGCATTAACAACCACCATGCAACTAATGGATGTGACCTACCTTTCAATCACTTATGCCATATGCCCCTTAGTACAAACTGAAATGCGAATGTCTACATAGTGTAGACCAAGAACATTATAATGTGCTCGGTTATCCAGTTAACTCAGTTTTGTTTGTGGTACATGTGAGAGGAAAACCCCTCAATGATAGAATATATCACCTCTATATATAAGTGTGATATCAACCATCTGGATTAGATATAGCAGCACCACACATATTTCGGAGCTCCGATTCCCAAACCATCCAAAATCCTCATTGTAGTATCTCAAAACCAGTTCATCAACAACCTACTACGGGCTTCCATTTGAGCCAAAACAATCAAAGGTTGATGTTCATATAATGGCCCTCAAACAGTGGTTCCCTACTGCCCATTTTGGCAACATATGGTGGACCCTTCAAAAGCTTTCATCTTTTTTTGGCTTTGATGAATGATGATTGATGAGATGTGGTGGACACAACACCTAACTTGGTTAGCTCCCAAGATTTAACCTTTCTTAAACTCATTTACAAGATTGTTAAACCAACCCAAGGATGCTAGTTTCTTCTTGCAGTAGTAGTGTACTCCATTAGTGAAAGCTGCTGCAATTAGTTGAGTTAAGAGGAGGAAAGTGCACAAACACCAAATCCAAAGCTCTTCTGGATTCAGCCAATCTGGTTTCATAAAGTCCAGATTTGCAGGTGGATGTTCTTCAGTTGAAGAAACAGACAACTATTTGTAACAGATTTTGATCATTCAAGCAAAGTGTTCATCTTAAAGCTCTGAACTTTGACAGTTTTTATATGATTCAAGCAAAATCTAGCAAAAGATTGTAACTTTGTACACAAAATCCAGAGCATTTGTCTTCCCAGATCCACCATTACACCATTCTATTATATATATATGGTTTTGAAACTATGGAGATTCACAGTGCAATAGGATACAGACACACCTTAACACATATGAGAAGGAAAGTAAAGAGGGAGGAGGAGATTAGATATGATTTTTCACTAATTAAGCAAACTTATATACATATCACCAGGTGTAGACTTAGCTGCTTGAAGATTCTGGACACACAGATTCATCAACCAAAGCACATACAGATGATTCCTTGGTAGCAAGATGCACTGTCAAACTTATCCCCAAGAAGATTCTTGCAGGCATCTGTGCAGCTTACGAGTGTGCAAGGGTTCATGTCTATCCCAAACACTGCTTCACCTCTCAAAGCATTCATAGCCATGAATACCACAACAAACAGTAGAATCTCCACAACACTTGGCATAGCTCCTCTACCCTTCATCATAAAGACTGAAGCTTTGTGAGAATTTGAGATGATGAGAGGGTAAAGTTGAGGACTTTATTTATATAGCAGCAAGAAGGAATTGATTTCAAGATGGTGAGCAGCTTCTTTCCTACTGTTAGTTAGAATTTAAAAGGAGAGAGACTGAGAGAGAGAAGGGGAAAGACAGTGACAGAGGTTAGTGGAACACATTGTGTGGTTCATGGACCAGCATCAAAAGGGTCTAGAACCAGCAAAATTCAAAAACTCATAAAGGTTGGTTTGGTATTATTGGTCTAATGGGAATATCCTGTAAACTGTTTTTAATGCATGCACCTGCTTTTTTGGCCTTCAATGTGCCAAAAGACTTGTTAGCATCACAGAACAATTGTGATTTGATCTGTCATAGGATACCTTTTTCTCTCAAAACCAATATGCTGCAACTGTTGTAGCAGGTTTTGCTAGTTTCCAGTTTTATTTTTAAGGTTACATGAAAACTGGCTTCTTCTAACTGATAACCAATAACAGGTGATCACAAAAGCCTCATCAACAAGTAAATAAATCCCTAACAACACCTATTGCTCCATGCCAACATCACCCCATTTGACATTGTATCTTGCTGCAAGGTAGTGAGCACCAACAGGGCCGCGGCTTCCATATGGATAGTACTCGGGGACGATCTTCTTCTCCTCAATTTCCTTCAGAACCGGTGTGAAAAGAGACCAAGCAGCATCAAGCTCGTCACTTCTGATAAACAGTCTTCTTTCGCCTTCGATCGCGTCCAGAAGAAGCCTCTCGTACGCGTCTGGAATCTCCTTTGAGTACCTAGAAGGAAGGAAGGAGTCGAACATTGAAACCCGATTCAGAATTATCTTATGTATCATCAAGTGGTAAAAAATTTTACCTTGCTGAATAAAGAAGATTCAGGTTGCTGCGATCTAGCCTCATCCCGAGTCCGGGGACCTTGTTATTGATCTTCAAATAAATTGCTTCATCTGGCTGCACTCTAATTACAAGCTCGTTCGTGTCTAGATCAAGATCTGTTCCAATGTTGCGGTTGTACAAGTTCCCGGGCACATGTCTGAACTGTACCCTGATCTCAGCACTGCAGAAGAAGAAGAAGCATTAGAGATATTCTATAATCAGCCTAAGACAAAGAATGTACCTTTTATTGTGTAAAGCTTTCCCAGCTTTCATCAGAAACGGAACTCCATCCCATCTCGCATTATCGATGAAAAGAGCAGCTGCCGCGAAAGTTGGAGTTAAGCTGTCCTTTGGTACTGTCTTGTCATCAGTATAGCCTGGATGACTGATTCCTCCTCTAGTATGACTCTTGTACTGCCCGATCACCATATCTTCGAGCTTTAAAGGCCTCATCGATCGCAGCACTTTGACCTTCTCATTCCGGATGTCCTCTGCATCCAAGCTAACAGGAGTCTCCATAGCAAAAAGTGCAAGTATCTGGAGCAGATGGTTCTGCATTATGTCTCTTATTATCCCGTAATGATCGAAATACCCTCCACGCCCTTCAGTGCCAAAATCTTCCGAGAATATGAACTGGACATTCCTGATATACTGTCTCGACCACAACGGTTCGAATATGAGGTTAGAGAAACGGAGAACCGAAAGATTCTCCACGAGTTCCTTCCCCAGATAGTGGTCTATCCTGAATATCTGATCCTCTGTCAGATACTGCTTGAGGGATCTTGTCAAAGCAGCAGATGATTCTGAATCTCGACCAAATGGTTTCTCGACAATGACTCTAGTCCAGCCGTTGGCAGCAGAAGCTGAGGAGCTTGCACATTTCACAGCATCGATGAATATGTTCGGTGGAATCGACAAATAAAACAGGCGATTCGACACCCGGCCACCCTGCAAAATTTGAAATTTGTAGACTTTAAACCTCGTCGTAAGGAAGGAAGCAAGTAAGTTGAGGAAAGTGTGAGTCTTGGATGGAATAGTAACCAAATGCAAGCTAATGTTGATTACCTCATGCTCTTTAAGCTTTTCGTCCAGTTGTGCGAAATGTTCTTGTGAATCATATTGGCCTGAATGATAGAAGCACCTTTTAAGAAACTGATCCATCTTTTCCTCACAGTTGTCCCTGAAAAATGTTACAAAGTTACCACATTTAAATCTTGAACAGGAGAGTTTGACATGCGTCGACTAAAATTCGAATCCAAGAAGTCACCTCTTGTCAATTCTGCAAGTCAAAGTTCTGCTAACCATGTTCCTAAGCTCAGCATCAGTCATCTTACTACGAGCATAACCGAACACAGTAAAATGCTGCAACCAAACGAGAAATAAGACATCTATCGAGTGAGCCAGAAGTGTAAAGGACAATAGCAGAAAAATCCCAACCTTTGGAAGACAACCCTCGTAGTAAAGTGCGAAAAGTGCAGGAAAGATCTTCTTTTTAGCCAGGTCCCCAGAGGCTCCAACAACAGTAATAGTGACAGAAGACTCGTTTTCATTGATATCAAATCCAGCTGACTCTTTCAATTCCTGAGAAGAGATTCCTGAAGAAGAAGAAAGCAACCCATCTTCCAATTTCTTCTTCTTGATCTCTTCCTTAGGTGCTGGATTTGCAGGAGTTGCCACAGCACCTGTAGCCAAAATTCCATCAAGAACAATAACTCCTAATTAATCAGACCCAATAAATGTCTCAAAGATCAAGCATTTGGCTGATGATGAAGGCACATACAAAGCTCAAAACTTTAACCATATCCGAATCATTTACACACATTTTGGGAGATCAATGTCCCAAAACCAAATATTTTGGGGGCATTGAGGAGACAAATGGGAAAAGCTATGAACACCAACACTAACAGATTAAGCCTTTGAGGTATCCCCAATGCTGCAGAAGATCATTCATAGTTCTAAGGAAGATAAAATTCAGCTTAAGTTTCTTCAGAAGTGGACTCCAAACGTGGTTATCTGTAAAAAATATTACAAATTTATACCATTTTCTAACCAACCAGAATCACATAAAACAGCGAAGTCTAAAATTCGAACTCAAACAAACATAAACCATTGGAAAAGGGTGAAATGAAGAAAACAAACCATCCTGCATCAACACGGCACGAGGGCGAGAATCCCCCTGAGAGAGAACCACAGCTGGAGAAATTTTTTTATGAGACTGAGGAGAGAAGTTGAGCCGACGATTATATCGCTGCCCATTTGATTGTGGAAGCAGAGAGGATGAATGCGGACGGCATTGAGCTGCTCCTGATGATAAAGTCGCCATCTTTACTCTGAATAAGAAGGTCTTGTTTCTGCAGAAGCTTTTTAAGTGAAGAAGCAGCAACGAGCGGAGACACCGAGGGGTTAGGCTAAGGCCCTTGAGATCTCCGAAAGGCTGCTTCTTTCTTAACGACTCTGCGAGCTCTTTGATGAGAGAGAGAAGTTGCGGGTATAAAATAAAACAGCTACCTTTGTTGCAAAGGAAAAACCTTTGATAAAATAATTTGGTTTCTGTTTATTATTAAACGAGGAGAGCCGCCATAGTTGATCGCAGCTTGGCTTCCTTCACGTTTGTAGTCTGCGTCATCTCCTTCTCCTTCAGCCCTTTGGAGCTGCGGAGCCTGGTCTGGCGGGTTTGTGGGTTAGGTGGCATACTCTGAACCGGAAAATGGCACAAACTTAGAACCCATCCAACCCAGAATAACCAAGAATCAACAATCCAACTCGCCCAATCCGATAATCTAAAACATTAATAAGTAAACTCGATACAATTGATCATTAACCCAATCAAATTCCTATCCTAGTAAATTCAGATGTTAGATTGAATTTGAAAATAAATTAATATAAAAAATTTCAACCCTAACATAACATTAAAAAAAAATTAATTTTATTTGATCATTATTATATAAATTATCATAATAAAATTTAATTTTTTAATCATTTATAATATGTAGGTTTAATGTTAGTCAATTTGAAAATTTTGAAAAAAAAAATATTTTCATAAATTAATCTTTTTGAAAATTGACTATCTTCACATGAAAATTGAATTTTTTTAAATTGACCAATATTTGAAATGGATGTTGAAAATAGCTAAAAATTAAAATTTAATTATATTAAATCTTTTAAATAATAATAAAAAATGATAAAGCAGCCGATGATTACAAATCCATCACAAAATTGATAATAATATATTTCATATAAGCTTAATTAATTACATAAATGACTATTAAATTAATACATTTACTTCATTACTTTAAAGTAATAAATTATTTTATTAATATTAAATTTGATTTAATATAGTTAAAAATCAGCTAAATAAATCCAACAAAATAAAGTTAAAAAGGAAAACCCTTTAATAAATAATAAAATATATCTTAACTTTATATAGTTTTAACATTCGGCGGTGGCCCAAGTTGGTTTATTTCAGGTTAAGCCATTCCATACGAGTCACAAACTTCTGTAAAGATGGATAAAGAAAGCATCTTTACAACAAAGAACTTTACATCATGGAAATATAAACAAGAGCAAGAAGTTTGAAGGTGTCTGTGATGATCCATCCATCTAATTAGATCGAACTCTGGCCAGGAAGTTTGAAGGCACTCCTCTGGTACATCAATCTCCTAACTATTTCAGCATCACAAAACCTCCCTGACCCTACAAATATGTTATGCATCAGAATATAGTCACCTCCATATCCTCTCTCCATCTCCATTATCTTCCTCGTCGCCCTCTCCCCCATCTCAACGTTACCATGAAAGCTACAAGCTCCAAGAATTGTCCTCCATATCACCACATTAGCAATTTCACTAGGTATTCCCATTGCCAAACTTTCTGCTTCTTCCAGCCTTCCTAGCCTAGCCAGCATATCGACTAAACACCCGTAATGCTTGATATGGGGAGAAACTCGATACTTACTGCTCACCATTTCGTCGAAGAACTTGAGTCCTTGCTCGTATAGTCCTCCGTGACTGCACGCATTGAAAGCACTCAGGAAAGTCACTCGATTCGGCTTCCAACCGGCTCTCTCCATTCGATCGAAACACTCCACTGCTTCCTTCCCCATCCCGTGCATTGCCAGCCCTGTAATGATCGATGTCCAAGATACCAAATTCTTACCCTCCATGTCGTTGAAGAATCTGGAAGCACTTGCTATGCAGCCGCATTTGGCGTAGGTATCCACGATTGAGTTAGCAACCCGGATGTCGAAGGTATGAAACCCTCGTTTCTCCGAATAACAATGGATCAGCCTGCAATGCTTCAGCATCTTCAAAGAAGAAACGGCAGAAAGAATGGCGAGAATGGTTATCTCACTAGGCCTGATCACGTCATCCTCTAAACAAGCCATTCTACGAAACAAGGCGAAACCTTCACCGAATCTGCTCATCCTTATGTATCCATCGATCATACAGGTCCAAGTGACGACATTCTTTTCCAACATCTCGTCAAAGAGCGAGCGAGCGAATTCCAGCTCCCCCAGCTTCACCAACCCGGTTATCATTGCATTCCAAGTGACTGCATTTCTCTCAGGCATTTCGTCGAAAATGATCAGCGCATCGGATAAAAAACCAGCAGCAGCATACATGTTGACCAGCGAGGTCTGGACGTAGACATGGGACTGAAACCCAGCTTTGATTCCAAGACAGTGAAACTGTGTTCCAACGGCAAGAGAGGAAGCGTAAGTGGCTGTATTGATCAGGAAAGTGTAGGAATAGCTGTCAAATGAAGGTGGCTGGTGGTGAGACGGGGAATTGAAATAATACAACGTCTGGAGTTGGCTGTAGACTGAGAAAGCTTTGTGGGGAGCTTCACCGAGGGAGTAAGATCGAAGCAAAGTGTTGAAAAGGACCATGGAACGGCTTAATATGCCTGCTGTAAGCAGTACAGAGTGAGCTTGTCGAGCTATGGACAGATTGGCTACTGTATTTCTGAGTAGCACATACAGAGATTTCTCCATAGTCTAATCTTTTCATCCTCTCAATCTGTTTTGCTGCGGAAATAAAGCAGAGGACATGAAAGAACTACACAAGCAGTGCCGTGACTTTAAACTAAACTGAGTCGGTCAACGTTCTCTAGGCTAAGAAGACTTGTGATCATCTACAGACAACAAAGTTTCAGCTGAATCAATAATCTAACAGAGCCTATAATGGAAGCAGATTCAGCTGGTCATTTTCACAAACAGGAGCAGGAACATGAAAAGCTTCAGTTAAACAGCAATCTTCTGACTAGTAAAATAGAAGCTAAAACAGCACCGACCACCGAGTTTACCTCAGTTCAAATAATTGATCAGGATCATCGAAGAACATGCACCAGAGGCCGACGGAATCGCGACCGGTATTGTTTCAGCTGAGTCGCCGGAAGATTGAAGAACAGCGAATGACTGGGAAATCGAAAGCCAATTTTTGTTCGGGGAAGAAGATAAGAACTAATTTCTAAAGTCCATTACTGACAAGAAAAAGCCCTACAAGCTGTTTTTGCTAAGGCCTGTAAGCTTTTTTGCTAAGCCCAACAGGCCGTTTTAACTACTATTCGATCAATTGTTCATCATGGTTGAACCGGTTATCCATTTTTTCGAGTTCATCAATATTGATTGAATTGTTCAATTCAAAGTGTGGTGTTGAATTAGAGGTTTGATTCCATTCATTGAAATCTCGTGCATTTTCTCGTCATCCATTTATTGTTTTGTGCGAAAATCAACAATAACACGACCAATGATTATTATAGAAAATAGACACCCTAATTATATAATTTTATTTTATCAAACCATTCAAGATAAGGCATATACATCTTTTATATACATTTACACAACTTAATGTGCAACACACTTTCATATATACACATTCTGTATATACACATAGCCTTGTAATATCCTTAATAAAAAAAATGTATAATACAAGAGTTAAACTAACTAACTCGATGGTTATATTTTTATATAAAAGTATCCATTAAAGAGGTGATTTTGAGTTGAGAAAGTAAGATAACTCATAGATCATATGTGATAGATAAATGATGAGAAAAGAAATTTGTTTGGTTTCTCGAAAATCAATCATGGTGTGGTTTTGGTTAAGTCTTAGGTAGTAAGGAAGGAATATGAATGAGAGGGTAAGGAAGGGTGCAGTCAACATCAAAAAATGCCCCCCTCCCCTCCCCGACCAAACCAAACCCACAAAACCAGAACCCACTTTAGGTTCATACAATCCAACAAAGGAATTCCACTTCAAAACTCAAACTTACCATCATAAAGTAGACTGACCTTTTTGAAACACAATTACCATCACCATCTTAATGAGTTATCATTTTAATTGCATGATAACACGAGTTAGATTTGCACGGTGATCTTCTTAATTAATCCAAGATGTTTTATTTGGTCCGACCAATAATTTTTTATTATGTGTATTAATTAAGTGCATAAAACTAATTATATATTAAATAGATGACCGAACTGGTACGATGATCAATTACAATAATGGAGTGATATAATAAAATGATAAAAATCAGTTTTTTCAATAATTAGAAATTATAATTATCTTTAACTAAATACTGTTTTAGTTTTCAAATGATTTCCCACCCAATAACAACTAATTTATTGAATACTTGTTCACTAATAACAATAGAGAAAGGGCATTTCAACCCAACAAAAATGGGTCTCCAAAGGGCTGACTAAATCACTAATAATCAACCCTACATACATGCTCCAATCCCCCCCCCCCCACCAATCTTGTACCAACCTATAAATTATCTAACACAAAGTTACCATACCATCCTCACTTGGATTCGACCGATACATGAACCACTAGATCAAATCCCAAAGTGGCGAAATTTTGTATAAAACTCTTCTTAAATTTGAAATTCCATTCTACATTATTAGTTGACTTTCAAACTTGAAATCAGACTTCGGTCTCCTACTACTCTGACTCTGCTACCGATCTCAATTTGCCTTTGTCTATTGACCCTTGCAATGAACTCCTCTATCCTCCTATTCAGCTCATCTCCTTTCCCACCCTTTTCAACTTCCTTCCTTTCTTCTTCTTCAACAACAACTTCTTTTTCCTTCTCTTCACAAACAATCACTTGCTTGTCCTCCACTTCTTCTCCCACCTCAGCATCATGAAACGACACTGTTTCATCCTCCACCTCAACACTTTCCTCTTCCTTGACAACCGGCTCTTCCTTCGCGGTTCTAGCTCGTCGAATGTACTCATCATATGCATCACCAGTAGTAGAAGAAGGCTCGAGCTGCCACCGGCCCACGAGACTTTCGAGCCTGGATTCTCCGACCAGGAGGAAAACCATGATCACATTCACCAACAAGAAAACACACTTGTGGCTTGTGAGACACGACACAAGACTAGGAACATGTAGTAACACAAGCTGCTTAGTGGGTGAATACAACAACAGGGTGAAACCCACTACAGCTATTGAATTCAGAACAAGGTTTTGAAGATCAATAGCCCTTCTTGGTGGTTGGACCCTTTTGGCCTTGGTGTCCATTTCTGGGCCATTGGATGGTTTGATTGGTTTGAATTGGAGGGGGTGGTTTTGTAATTTCTTAGGGGTTGTGTTGGAATCACAAATTGGACGAATGAGAGGAAAGGAAATGAATGGGAATTGGGTATATATAGGAGAAGCAACATGAAGAAATATGGATTGTGTGGTGAGTGGGTTGTGGTGGTGATTTTTTCCTTTCAATTTTTGTTGGGGAGGGATCTAAAGTTGGTGGCTTTTTGTTTTGATTTTGATGGGTTAGCATTACTTTTTATGTGGTGGGTGCTTTTGTGTGAAATCTATGTGTTTGTAATGTTGTATTGTTGCATAGCTTATATTGATTTAATTTTGTACTATTTAACCAAGGTTGGTTTATATGATATTTGATATGTTTTTGGCATTCGATTTATCTTCATTTATAATAAAATAATTTTAAATTATTACGTAAAATATAATTGTAATTACATGAGACTTATCTAACATTACTCATCAAAGTTAGTTTATGCGATTATGTACATATGATATGCATTTATGTAGTACGATAATTTGAATATAATTTTTTACTATATTCGAGTTTTTTTATAATAGTTAAGTTCAATTATACCCTTTCAAATTTAGCTCATAATTTTTGAGGTATGGATACATGAAAGAGGATATAATTTATGAGTGCTTTTTTGTAGTCCCATTCCTTATCAATAGTGGTGGCTTTTTCACAAGATTCTTGTTCCTTGTAATGGTTTTGATGGTTTTGAAAACTACACCATTCCTTTGGGATTCTATACCATCTACTCCCCCAAAGGCAATGGTTCCATTTTAAATAGTAACTCTATTTTTCAGATTCTTTTCATTTCTTCTAAAATACTGCATGAAATTTCACTAATATTCTTCTTTATCCTTTGTTGCATATTATGATAGGACAATATATATATACACACACTTATTTACTATGGATGACAATTTTACTTGTTGTTATAATTATGATAAATTGATAACTTTCTAATTACGGTATTACATATACTACAATCTAAAATATCATGGAAAAATATATATTAACTATTCTGACTCAAAGTTAAATGTTTTCTATTAATGCTTGCCTTTCTAACCTTGTTCAATTGGAAACAATGCTAACATGTACCCTATTCCCACCTTGGTTAAGTTAGGTAAAAGGTTACCATGAAGAACTCCATTACTGTTTATTTATCATACTCCCAACATTACTTGTATAAATTTGTCAGCAGGCTTTGCTTCTTCCCATTCGTCACAACCACCTTTTCATAATTTGATTCCCCATCATTGAAGTCAGGTCCAAAATTAGCTCCACGTTTCTCACTTTGATCAATCAAATCTCATACTTTGTGGATAAAAAAATGTAACTCGTTTACAATATGAACATGCAAATTGTGTTAGATAGGTGGGATTTATGTTATGTGACTAAGGAAACTAAGTCTAGTACTACATTAAAGGTTAAACCATAAGGATGGTTAGATACTTTATAGTTTTTATTATTATATATAACTTACACTTGCAAAAGCCACCCCTATAACAATGAGGTAATCAAAGCAAAAGCATGTCTTAAGCTTGGCATTTAGGTAGGTAGTTAAAGCATAACCTTACAAAAGCTAGCGCAACACATGTCTACCCCTTTCTTACTATATGCAAAAAACATTTGATTCAGTCACTTGAAAACAATAATTTACTATAAAATAGATGGTAAAGTACATGAACATATTTAAAATTTTGAACATTGTTGATGAGCACATACCGACCGACCTGAGATAGCCACCTCTAAATTTCGTTTTATTCCAAGTGTATAAATTATATTTTTATAATACTTGGTAAGTGAAGTAGTATCAAAATGGTGGTAACACGGTATCCGTTCGTTAACAACATGTTACTACTGAAATTTGGTAAAAAATAAATTTTTTTATATTAAAAAAATATATGAGTGATATGAACCTTTTTTTAATATAATTAGAGGTTTCTATTATATCATGTATCTGTGTGATTCAAATGGAAGTACATACCCAGGAGGTGGTTAAATGGTGTCTTTTTGAAAACCGTCTCTGTTCATTAAATAGAGTAGGCCATCACAATTTCATGATTAACTTTCAAACTTATTCTAATTCTAAAATCTCAGATCGAAATGAGTTGGAAGTTTGGTCATAATTGGATCACAAAGATTCAATGAATGAATTGGTGAGGGGAAGGGAGAAAGGTGGTGTCTTGGATTCTTACCTCTTAAGCATGGGACCACATTTGAACGCAAAGAAGCATTGAAGCTTCATGGAAGAACAGTCACTTAACATTTATATAAAGAAGATGCTAAATCAGTAAAATTGCTAAAGGCAAAAAGGCAAAGGATTCCTTTTGGAGTATCCAAAGTCCACAAAAGTTAAGGCCCATCTTTTAGGGCCTATCTTCTATCCATGGACCTCTTAGTGTAAGCCCATGATAGGTCACAAAAGCCAAACGTTTATAGAGACTCTTTATGTTACTTGCAATCACTAAAACCTGACTTGCTCATCATTGTCAACAGTATGGGTGATGCATAAATCTTTTCGAAACCATGATTTACTTAATTGTACTGAAAAACCAACCAAATGTAGCCTAGCTAGATAGTAATATGAAACAGATAATGATCATTGTCAAACGATACTTATTGAAAACCGATAAAACCAAGACTTGAACCGAATTCTGAATAGTAAAATGTCACCAGTTGTTACATAAGCAGGACATCTATGGAGACACTCATGCCACTTTCCATCACCGGAACCTAACTTGCTCCCCATTTTCAACTAAATTGGTGAATTGATTTCTTGCAACCATGAAAATCAAACCAATGTAGCTAGCTAGATATAAATAATACGCCCTAACCCCTTACGATCACGGTTGAACCATAATTACATTTAAAAACCGATCGAATCGAATATGATTAAGGTTTAAACATTTGAAACACACTAGTCCAAAGTCCAAATGAGATAACTAGACCTCCCACCTCACCGGCTCAGCCCCTCGGCAGCTGGGCCTTTTTGAACCTTAACCCACTTTCTTGAATTTTCCCCATTAAGAAATGACGAAAACACCCTTCATTCCACATTTCTCCAGTCTTCTTCACCAGTAAAATCAATCAAAATCCACTACCAATCCCCCCCTTCACCCTTTACCATTACCTCCACAACCACCACACATCAGCTGCTCCCCCACCCAATCCACCGCCGCCATGAAACTCAAAAACAAAGGCAAAAAGGTCTTCCCTTCCCCCTCCTCCTCCGCCTCCGCCGCTTCCTCCTCCCCCGACGATGTCCCCTCCATCCTCAAACTCCTCCCGGCCGCCATCCTCGCCCTCGCCACCGTCCTCTCCATCGAAGACCGTGAAGTCCTCGCCTACATGATTACCATGTCCCTCAAATCCACTTCCTCCTCTTCCTCTTCCGCCGCCCCGAACAAGAAACCGGCCAAGAAATCAGCCGCCACCACCGTCACCAACAGCAGCTCGAATCCTCCTCACAAGGCTCCGGTGTTCGGCTGTGACTGCTTCGACTGCTACAGGAGCTACTGGTTCCGCTGGGACTCCTCCGCCAACCGAGAGCTCATCCACCAAGCCATCGAAGCCTTCGAGGAGCATCTCCTCAGCTCCGAGCAGAACAAATCCAGCTCTGGCAGCAGCAGCAGCAAGAAGAAGAAGATCCGCGACAAAACGGCGCGTCGTTTCACTCCAGCTGACGAAACCAACAAGGAAAAAGACCAGCTCGAGCTGCAGCTTCTTCCAGTCCCATCTCCGCCGTCGCCCCCGCCGCCGCTTGAGGCGGCGTCCGATGAAGCCGAATCCGCTACTTCCACTCCTCAGCTGGTTTCTACTCCCCAGCTGGTGGTTGAGCTGGAGATCCACGACGATGTGGAGGATGAGGTGGAGAAAGCGGTGGTGTCGAGGTCGCCGGCGGGCAGCGGTGGAGGAGTAGGACGGAAGGGGATAGTGAGGAAGGTACTCCCGGACGTGTTAGGGTTATTGAATTCCCGTTTATGGAGCCTGTGGGGTCCGAACCTGTGAAAGCAGCAGCGAATTGTTTAATTTTTTTTTTGGTTTTGGGGGGCAGCCATTAAAAATTTTACTTATTATTATCAGTAAGCTTTGTCGTAATTTTGTATGTGGGGGGTGTGTTGGGGGGGGGGGGGGGGGACAACTACATTTTGGCCGGAGTGAACTTTCTCCGGCGGTGGAGTTATTTTCCGGTGAAAATTTGAGGAAGAAGAAAGAAAAGATTAAAGCTTTGTTAATAACTTTTCTTTGTTGTTTATTTTCTGTTTAAATTTTGCTTGGGGATTAAGTAAAAAAATATTGTGATTAGGTGGAGATAGTTGACGGTGTGGGCCCACCCAGGCCCAATCTTAGTGAGGTGTAGCTTTCTGAGCTTATCCAGGTTCTTATTTTATAGTTGTAGCAAAAACTAACTATTTCCCCAAATACATTTTCAAACTTGGTTAGGGATAATGTTGTTAATGAATATCATCAGTGTAAATCCTAATTTTCACACGGGATGTTATGGTTTATAATATGGAATTAGAGTTTGGTTAAATCGATTAGTTTCCGTTTCGAATTACGGCAGTCTATAATTCGTATACACTACTTATTGAAATTGTACAAACTAAAGGTTATGTTATGTTTCAATAATTAAAATTATTGGAATGTTATGTTTCATAACGAATGTTTAATTATGAGATAGCAATACTCACTCTAACTACTACAATAGATCAAATTAGGGGTGTGAGAATCTAAACTACATTTTCCATCTTTTTTTGACATGCTTTCAAGTATGGGATTAAATTATTTTTAATTTGGGGGGGAAATGAACAACCTTTGAATGTCAATAAGTGGATGCGACTACCGATGCCATTGTTGGATGGTGAATTATAAATATAAAAATATGGGGTATCCTTTTCCCTTTTATCCTAATTATTATATTCTGGTTCTTTTCTTTTTTGTTTTCCAATTTTTATCGATACCTGTTGGGTGGAATCATCTGCCTCCACTTTAATATCTCACTTCCCCATGCACTTATTACTTACTACATTTACTTTTTACTTTTAATCCCATTTTATTACTGAGTGTAATGTAGATGTCGATTTTAAACCACTGTAGCATTGTTGGGGTTATGCCATGATTTTAAGAGACTCTACGGTGCGTTCCACTCGACGGACACCCTTAAGGTCCCGAAAGGTGAATCCATGAATTGGGCAGCTTGTTATGGTCTTTTAGATGTTGTCTCTTTGTACACTTTCCTCAAGAGTCTTCCAGGTAGATTTGGTTGAAATTGAGGTGGCGAGCGCGAGACACACATATGCCGCTACGGAATTCAGCCATATTATCACATGAAGCTCCGGAGTTCGGCGGTACGTTTGCTTGCCATGCTTTTATTTCATGAGATAAGTATAAAGAGATCTAGAAATCGGGTCGCCCATAAATTTATTTATCGATCACTTACTTTAATTAGCATTGCCAACTGTCTGAAATCCAGCTCATTTTTTAGCTCTAACATGCACTCAAAATAGTTGCATTCAACTTTTAGCCCCCTTTGTGAAGATCTTATTTCTACCCGCTAAGGTTTCGTTCTCTCCTTAATAATAGGAGCCTCCTCTCAATCTTAGGGTTCTCGCCACCATCACCATCCCCATCGACGAGCAACCATCATCACCATTATCGACTATCATCATCATCAGCACCCACCATCTACGCCTCACACGCAAACTCCCTACTTCTCCAATCCCAACCCCTCTCCACCGCCACCAACATTCATCACAGCTCACAATCAATACCCGCCGCCAAGATTTCTACACTCACGTCCAGCGTCAACCCGACTTTGTCGCCGAAGCAACACCAACAGCTCGGCCCCAGCAAAGCCGACACAGGAGTTACTCACCAAAATCCGACGCCGATAGGAAAGGTGCCTCGTGGGGCTGCCCTAAGGCGCAATAATCTGGCACAGGAGGCAAGGAAGAAGGAAGCCCCGACTCCTTCACCAGGAGAGGCTTTATCCATGGAAACCGATCCTAACCTAATCACCGTACAAGTCCGGGTCCGATTGAGGAATCGGAAACGCCGTCAAGAAGAGGAATTGCTCAAAACGGGTCCGATGGAGGATTACCAAGGTCGGAAACCCTTGAAGCCGCTAAAGAAAGACGGCCTCATCACCGCACATGTGGATCATGGGGTCTCCCGAGCTCGTTATCCGGGGTTGCGGAGTAACTTCTCACTCCGGCAACATCTCTACCCTGCGAATGAGTAGCATGCTTTCTTGTCGTTAATGGCTTTTTTTCCGGTCTTATTATGGTTGGTCTTGTGTTTGAACATTACAAAAATTCGGTTAGTGCCAAGGTTTGCAGGGAAAGCGTTCCCCTCTAGTTACCTTTAGTTTTAGTTGGTTGTAGGTTCTGAGTCTAGTACTTTGAGTTCTGTTTGACTTGATATTGAGAAAAGTTTGGACGTGGTGCATAAAATTTTCATAATTGCAATTCCCCTTATCACCTATTTAGATTGCACCTCTCAATTTACCGATACATACACATGTGTACTTATTGGAAAGTTTAATAAAGTACTTGTATGCAATCCCATCAAAAAAGATCATATGAGTCATTAATATTACGAGCAGTCCGTTAACAACTAAATAGAGCTCCAATTCCATTGATTGCACAAAGCACTTTTCAACAACTTGAGGCTGCAGTGTCATTTGGAAATGGTGAAAAGAACAAACAAAGCAGAGAAATACGAAGAGTTTGTTCAATTGGATAACGGCCTTATCCCCAGAATTCTGGTTTGGGTCCCGTGACAAACTTGCGATTGGCCTGCCTGTCGAGGTCAATAAAACCACAAATATCAAACTGTCCTTTTTGTCTTGTCTCATCTCTGAAAGATGATGATGATGATCAAAGGTTTGCAGAACAGTAGTGGGATTTGTTGGGGAACCAACCAGAGGAGAGCTGGCATAATTTTGTACTCTGTTCTGTAAATACACACCCCACTTCGGTGAGGCTAACCGTTAGAGCGCAATCGACCACGTCTGTACCTGCCAGGATCCAAAAGATGGTGAACTACACATGAGCGCTGTGAAGACGGGGAGAGGGAACTCTGGTGGAGGCTCGTAATGATACTGATGTGAAAGGCTAATCGAACTTTCTAGTAGTTGGTTCCCTCCCAAGTTTCCTTCGGAATAAATGTTGTTGTGTATGTATGAAAGCTTAAAGCTGGTTGATTTTTCTGCAACCATCGCTTAACGATTGAACTAATCAATTTAGGTTCATCGTAGAGGGATCGATAGCATCAGGTTGTTGGAAGATGGTGAACGACATATTCTCGAATGTCGAGATCTTTTCGTAACAAGACGGTGAACGACATGTCCTCGAAGAGCAGGATGAGAGGGTGGGTTTGTCCATGTTAGGTGGTGATTGAAGGTCTTAAGATGATGAGTCACTTTCTCTGGGGAGAGAGCAAGTGAAAAGAGAAAGAAAACAAAAGAAATGGGAAGAAGAAGAGAGCAAAATCCTTTCGTATGGGCTTCCCCTCCTTAATTCTCTGTGTACTCTGTTCTGTTCTGCTCTGCTCTGCTCTGTTCCCCACCAGTCACACACTCAATAAATTTGTACCATTTCTTTTACATATTTTAAATTTTAAAATGAGTCAAATTTGAATCAGAATATTTAGATTTGATAAGTTTGCGAGCGGGTTCGTGCACTGAAATGCTAATCCAATAATATGGCTCATTAATAGCAAAATGTATTTTACATCAAATACCATAAACCATACGTTTAAACTTACAAATTTTAAGATAGCTTGTTTTTTTAATTTGACTTGTCAATATTTTTTAGCGTAAAAGCTACAATTGAGCTTAAATTAGATTCTCATTATAAGTTTTAATGAGCGAAATTCGAGTTTAACTCGCATTTGGTTTGCAAATGATAGTTAACAAGTCAAGTTCGAATAGGCTCAAACTAAACACAAATCAAAATTTTCTAGTTCTAATTCGAACTCGACTAAAAATTAACAGTTCGAACATGATAAAATTCCATTCAACTGGACTCTCGTGAAACCACACACTCGATTTTGAAAACGTAGATGCTTCTTTTCATGCTAAAAATATTAGTTCATAACATTTGTTTACAAAATGGTGCCGTTTAGTCTCAGAGTCGACTTACAAGCTGAATTACCAAAACACAACATAAAGCATATTTAACAAACAGCTACTGTTTTCAGCTGTCACAAAACATGAAAGGTTATATATATTTCGATGAAACTGGACCGTTTTGCTTTCCTTACCATCAATCTTCACCAAGCACTGCCACCGCCGCCGGTGCTGGCTCCACCACCCCAACCATCGCTGTTTGATCCCGCCTTTGAACCACCACCCCACCCTGAGTTCCCATCCTCAGCTGCAGCCGCAGCACCGCCGCTACCTCCCCAGCCATCAGCAGCAGCAGTGCCGCCGCCACTACTTCCTCCCCAGCCTGAACTGTCACGACCAGCATTTCCACCACCACCGCCATCCGGGGCAGGTGAAGCTCTGTTGCCTGCAAAACTTCCCCAGTTGCTATCACCATTGCCACCACCTCTGGAACCAGAATCCCATTTTTTCGGACGATCATAACCGGAATCCTGTCGATCGTTGTTATCGTTGTTTCTTCCTCGTCCACGACCGTACGGCCTTGGCGCGCCGCTCTCGTGACCGCCTCGTCCCCGACCACGACCACCACCATTTCGGTAATCATTCCGACCTGCGGACATCAAATGTCAAAACAAACGAAAAACAGTATGAATTCTCGAACTCTAAGGACAAGATTGTGTATTTTCATTACCGGAAGAGCGGTCTCGGTCAGAAGATTGTCCTCTCCATCCACCACCATCATTGTTCGACCCACCACCACCCCAACCACCATCTCCCGAAGACCCTCCTCCGGGAGTGGAGCTCCTCATCGGCACCATGGCAGCCATCGATCGAATCGACGGCCCTGATTCTTGCGGGTGATCATCGATGTGCTTCTGGAAGTAATTGACGAGCCTGTCGATGTCCTCAAACATCTTCTTCCGGAACTTGAATCCCTTCGGGTAGAGGCCTACGTACTCATGATGCGGATTCGTACTCCTTATATACGTCAGAATGAAAGTCCCCGGGTGCTCATGAGATATGCCAAAGCAGTAGACTATCCTCATGGGATACTCGGCTTTATCGATCTTTAGGAGCTCGTCCACTTCCGCCTTTGTTCCCCTTCGGAACTTTCGGTAGTTCAGCATAGTTTTCAGGTGGACCACGAGAGGATCGACATACCTATCGATTACCTCGTCCAAATCCTCGAAAGTGTCCTCCCCGATTTTCAGTGTCTTCCCGATACGTAGAAGGCTTGTGATGTCCTTGTGCTCTTTACCCCCCTCAACTATGTCTTTGTGGGCATAAACTCCATTGTAGACTTTCAGAGTAAGAGTCAGAAATGAGGGGCCACGAGAACTTGGACGAATAATGCTTGCCCCAGGCTCCATATCAGCCAAATACTGTGTAAGTCGCAAAGATTAAGCAAACAAAACAGTCAGAATCAACTGCACAAGTGTTCAACAGGTAAATGACAGATGAATGACAAATTTGAAGTTTCATTGAACAGTCAATATGTTGCAAAATACAATGCTAAAATGCTAAAAAACAGTAACACAGTCCGAAATATACCTCCATAGCTTCATCAGACGTAATATTCTGGAACTGAGGATGCACGATCATCCTTGGTTTGAAATGCTTCTTCGCAAGGTCCTTCTCTTTACGAGCCTTCTCCTGGTCACTCTGCAAGCTGACTGTATCTTCATGGTAATAAGGGTCGAGATCTCGAACCGGCTGGTACCGGTTATTATTCCTCATCTCACTCTCTTTACAAGCTATGTAAGCCTGGTATCTGTTCATCTGAACAGATTTTATCCTGCACGTGAGTATATCGCCTTCACGGAGCCTATCCGACAACTCTGAATTATCCCTCGAGTCATCACCATAATCTTCCTTCATAAGTATCCCCGTCAATCCAGATTCAAGAGAACATATCGCTTTCGAACCATTCACGATCCTCCGGACAGTGGCTTGGACGATTCTACCCTCCGCAACAGTATCTTCCGTCTCTCCGGAAATCATGTAAAACTCTTCCTCTTGGCTCGGCTCTTTATACGGTTTCCGCCAATCCTGGAAACCGTGTATCAATTCTCGTCTTATATCCTTCAACGTCTCCGTTTTATTCAGCATGCCCTTGTCAAGAAGATACTGATCAATAGTCAGGTTTCTCAACCTCGAAGGGTGATCCCGAACATGCTCGATTGCCATTTCGAGATCGTCGTCATCATTTGCATCAACATTATCGAGTTCGTACATATCTTTGGCCAAGTCCTGAGCGAGCCCGTATGATTCTGGGTGAATCCTCGTGTCGTCCAACAAATCGATAAACTGACTGCTGCTAGCTGCCAGGCCACTCCGCCGAACTCGCAAAAAACCGACAGCGTTGACGAATACCTTTTTACCGAGGTCGTGGATTGTAACAAAGTCTTTCCTCGTGTAAATCCCACCGGCTCTTACGAGGGATCTCTGCAGAGAAGCTGCTTTCCTCGGTCCAAGACCGGATATAAACTGCAGAGGAGCGAATAACCATTCGTGACCTATTGCCAGGTTCACGTCGAACCCGACCTGGTTCGTGACGTCCACCATAACCTGTTCTACCATTGCGTACTTTTCGTCAGGTGTGAGAAAGCTCTCTAAAGGATTTAGCTTCCAAGATAGGATCTCTCTTTCAGGTCCACAGAGAGTTGCCGCCATTGCCAAAGGGTTTTGAAGATAGCGTCCGAGAGCAACGGCCTTTTTAACGATCCCTGATTGTGAAGGTAGTTGATCAGACGAAATTCGGGAATTCTCGTACAGGCGTGGAAGAGACTCGTCGCCATATAAAATGCTTAATTCGTCCATATCGTGTCCCACATCTCTGGGATTTTCTTCCACCATCTTAAAAATAATCTGAAAATCATCAAAAAAGAAAATTCAGAGTATAAGTCTCGCAAGATAAAAAGAATCACAAACTTCTGAGAAGACGGGATATAGCGATCGAACTATTCTAAAAACATCTGCACACAATACCTCGTAGATGTCTTCCTTCAGTTTTGTACAAGACAAATTGACAGCCCCTAGAGCGACCACATGCGGTTGATGATCCATCATAAACTTCAAAACTCGCTGCTGATCATTTTTCTTCCTTTGCTGGTCATCAACATTTTGAGAACGTAACGTAAGCGAACCGGTATACAGCACGTCCAGCACCTCCCCGGCCGAATCCAACATAACAAACGTCGTCGCAGGTTTTCCGGGGCCCCAACAGCAAGCCATGACCCTCGGTGCAGCTTCATCATCCGCAGACCGGTCATTTTCTTTCCTCTGATATGGGCCGACCGATACTTTATTCCACAAGACTTGCCCGTATTCCCAGAGTAGCCATCTTTTGGCTCTGCTTGTAAGCAACGATCTCGCTTCTTTCTCCATAGAAGGCATAAGAAACCCGAAGAGAGCGTCCTTCAAGATTAGCTGCCTTTGCTCGTTCCATAACTGGGCGGATTTACTGACGCCGTCGCTAAGATAATGATCTTTGCATTCGGTGACTAATTCGTCCATACGTTTTTCCGGTAGCTTGAAGGTGACTTGAAGAAGCTTCTCTTCTTCGGCCTTTTGGATGAGAAGCCATTGTGCGTCCTTGAACTCGCTGACTGGTTTTTCACGCAGCCATTTCACTCCGTAAAACTGGTGGAATGAATCTATTGTTGAGTTTCCGTCGGAAGTTGGACTGGTGGATACGACTGCATTCTCCATGTAAGCAGCACGGACGTGTTTTCTGACGTATGGCTCGCAACTTATCTCGACGGCAGCCTGAAAGTGATTAGGAAAAAAAAATGAAGATGTGCTATGTTAACCGATGATTTAACAGATAAAAACATTAGCATTCACAAATAATAAAGATCATACTTCACAAATAATAAAGATCATACCCAACAGGCACCATAACACTTATCACTCATTATTAATACATTAAAGTTTCAATCTTACCATGTGCCTGGCACCTTTAAGAACAGCGTCTGGAGTTTCAAACATTCTACATGTAAAGTTCGAAGCCATCTCTTCAGGTGCTTCCTTGGCATCCTCCAAATCAACACCCTGCAGCAAAGTAAAAATGTGAAACAATATGTCAACAGTAACGCATAATAGCTCCTCATTTTTTTGTGCAAGTATCGCTAGCACCATTTTTTGTCACATTGTTCTTCGGGGTTCCCAAATAACTCAAGCTTCTTCTTTCCAAAACTTCCTTCTAGTTTAAGTAACAAATTCATTTGAAGTAATAGGGTATAAGAGAGAGACGAACATACTCACCATCTCCAACAGTGACAAGTGCCGTCCAAGCTGCTCAGCACTACGACCAAACTTATTGGCAACTTCCCATAGACCAGCCTTGTTGCAGGTACTATATGTAGATTTCCTTTTCGGTCTCTTATATTGTCCTTCATTGGCACCGACCTCACCAGGCGGGAAGTGCAAGTTAAACTTTGCATCAACATCATCAACTTCTCGTTCTGATTCGGCAGCCTCAAGCGACTTAATAATGGACTTGAAAAGGCGCTGGTTCAAATTAAGTCTCGTCTCGTCATAAATTCGCATAGATTCTTCGTCATATCGCTTGCGGTAGTACAAGCGGAGAGCACTCTTCCTCTTTTGGAGAAGTAGCCACTTCCTATCCAAGTCCTGAATTGCCGAAACCACCTAAAGAAATATAATTCAATTCAGGTAAGAAGGCCCCGTCATGAAAATATAGAATGTATGATGCATGCTAATTTCATTACCTTATGCCACTTCAATTTTGGCGGCCGGTCATTGTCATCCTGATTGTCGTAATCGGACTTGAGTTGCTCAGGATCTTTGAAGAGGCTAGAGCACTCATCTTTCCGGTATGTGGCAATGAACGGGATCTAGAAGCACAAGTAAAGTAGTGGACCATCAGTAGGTTGAAATCAAATCAGACAAAAGACTGGAATAAGCAAATAACCAAGAATACGTACATCCAACTTTTGCACGTGGTGAAAATCCAAAAAACGGCTAATCTCATCCTTGAACCGCTCGACCGCATCCTTATTGCTGTTTAGATCCTGTAGAGACGCAGTAAGACCTTGTAGAGACGCAACACCACTTGCTAGCTGATTATAAATCCACGTGCTTTCATCATCTAAACTGTCTGCATTAACTGGAGGCGGGCCAGTAGTCTCCTCTAATATCTATATGATATAGCAGGCATTAATCAGATACAAGGAACATCATCAATAAGTATAAGAAATAAACCAGTAGATGGACTTTCCAAAAATAACCTGCATCCTTTCGGGAATGTCGGTTTGTCGAATCGCATCATCTTTCTCAGTCATGTATTTCTCAGCAAGTACCGTAGGCTCGAATTCATCTTCCAATCGCCTTTCCTGCTGTTCAGCAGAATCTTTCGCTTGTTGCTTACGCAGCTGTAAGAGCTCATCCACATCGCCAAATATCTCATGAGCTTCCTGCAAAGCAGAAGACGAAGCACCGAATGCTTGCCTTGATTTCTTTCTCTTCACCTTCGTACGCCTAGAAATCAAGAGCATTAGTTCATCAACTTGTAATCACTATTGGACAGACTACATATTTCCACATGGGCTTCCTTAAACAAGTCATCATATACCTAACCGGAAGTCCATTCTCGTCGATTTCTTCTTCATCAACGATGAAATCAGCCATCTCATCCTCATCCCCAACTTCAACATCTTCCTCCTCTTCTATTCGTTCCTCTTCTTCAGCAATATCCTCTAGATTGTTTCCTGCAGCGAACCACTTCACAATCTCAACCAAACCGGGGAAAATGTCTGGCAACATTGTAACACTAACTTCAACTAACTCTACTAATATCTACTACCCCTTTACCTTCATAATCACCGAATAAGCTGCGCTTAATTTTTTCCTCAGCAGTCCGCCCACCCTTACCACTTCCATCAAACTCCTCGTCTGAGAACTCATTATCACCATCTGTATCCCGTTGAGCCTTTTTAAGCCTTTTAAACTTTTTGCTATCCTGGAGAAGGATTCACAGATAAGACATTTAGAATACAAACTTAGAATATAACTTTGATATCACATATCACACAACCTTGGGTGGTCGTCGTTGTATGGCATTATTATCCAATAGAAGCTCGTAGTCTTCATCATCGAGAACCTCAGCCTCTCTGTTTGAATCACAAATAATCAGATACATGCACCAGCTCTTCTGGGTTGCTTTTCAAATAACTAGTTATGAACATAGCAGAAAAATAACAAGAATAACTTACCGTTTCTTCTTCTTCTTCTTCTTCCTTTGCCGTTCCTCATCACTGTCCGCCCTCTCTTCTTCTTCTTCGTCAGGCTCTTCTTCAACATCGTCCACTATAAAATCGTCCTTTTCATACTCGTCCTGCCCTTCTTCTGCAACCAGATGGAGGCAACAAATCAGAGAATCCAAACCCTAGAAAACCAATCGCGGAGAGCAAAACCACCGCGTATATAAAAATGAAAAAAACGAAATAGTATAAAAAATCGAGCTGGTACCATCCTCCTCCTCGTCATCATCACCAGCGCCTCTTTCCTCCGGCTCCCTGTCGTCGTCATCGAACTCCATCTCGTCTGCGAAGAACGGAATCCAACCAATTCAAAGCAATGCTACAAAACTTGCGAGGAAGCGGGGGAAGAAGAGAAATTAGGGCTCTGCGGAGTGAAGAAGACGTATACCTTCTTCGTCGGAGATGACATTTCGCGGCATCTTCGTTGGCCGGTAGCTTCAGTGGCTTCGGTTGGAGAAAGTCCAGCTGCGCGCGATCAACTCTTTTCACCGTTGAGAGTGTTAAGATTAGAGATTTAAGAAATTGCCTTTTGGGAATTTTATCATATAGAAGGATGAAATGTACAGGTATGAAGTATAAACTTAGCGCGGCCCAAACCCATGGCTGAGTTGGAACTATGATCCGTCAGATCTTTTTCGGAATGCATCTGGACCGTTCATTTAGGATTTGGCTAAGTACAGACAAAAAAATCACCTTTAAAAAATCAAAATGTTTACAGTGAAACGGTGACCCTTACAGTCTCGTAAAAAGTTCGGAGGGTTTTACTTTTATTTTTGTTCGGAGAGCGAAACAGGGACGCTTACGAGCTGACGCGATAATCGTTTTTCATGCATCTTCGTCTCGAGGGCATGCATTTCGTCTATGGGGCATGCATCTCCATCTCAAGCAATGTGGCTCTCGACACCGCATTAATAAGATTTGACCATGCTCGATTTCGAGAAAAAAAAAACAGTGAACCTTACATAAACATTTGATTTCATATCCGAACACAAATTCAACCTCAAGTAACCAGATTTCCAAAGAAAACCAACCCATTAACAAGAACCAACAGTACATCTTTGAAGGCTACATATCTTCACAAGTGTTTTTGTATACTATGAATCTATGGTGATATCCTAGCATGTACCATCCATATAATCAACCAGCAAATCCTGAACCATTCCTCTATCTGGCATCTTCCCAGCAGCACCATAGATTGGAGCCATCCCTCCTTTGACTGGACCCGGATTCGCCTTCACCTGAACGAAAAATCATACATAAACGTTACCAAACCTGTCGAATTTCTCGATTGTAGAACGAAGGAACGATGGTAAATGAGGAGAGCTTACAGTCTTTACTGATTCTTTCAAATCAGCAAGGAAGTTCTCGTGAATCGATACGTGTTGGAGTGTGAGGCAGATATGGAGACTGGTTATAAACAGTGATCAGGAGCAAGAGGAGTTAAGCGATGTACAGAAATCAGAAAGAAAACACTCAGAAGAAGGAATGATTTGCGTTTACCTGTTGGGTCTCTGCAAAGCGTTAAGATGCCAGCCTTTTGATGACATGATGTCATTGACTTCGAATATATCCACGACGTCGGATCCAAATGCAACGATTGTCATGTCTGGTTTTCCGATGATGAATAGCTCAGGGATGTCTTTCAACCTGGGAGTTTACGAAAGACATCAGTCTTGTTTTTTAGCTGTTTCGAAAACACTTTGGAAAAACAATGTCGAGAAATCGAAGAAGCACGAGTTTACGCACCCATTCTGTAGTTGCTTTGATACCTCCATTATGGCCTTTGTGTGCTGCAAGTACCCTGCAAAATGGAGAGCATATATTGATCAGACATCTGGATTTGAAGGAGTGATAAGTAATAACGAGAAATCGTACCCTGCCGCCCGAGAGAAATCATTGCTGCCCAAGCTCCAGCAATCAAACTCCCTGGCCTGCTTCCAGCAATAGTAGGAGACACGTAGAGGCCACCTGACCATTCTGTAACTGTACCAACAAAAAAGGGGGCACGGGAAATTGGACCCTTTTAACAAATGCGTATAAGAAATTGATCTTTCACTATTTCTCAAAATCAAAATTTGTTAAGAGGCAAACTCACCAGCAACAAATTGATGCTGTAGCAAAGTGGATAGCCAGCAGAATGAAGCCATGCCAAGGGAACCCATATCAGCATTCAATGGTTTCCGAAAGTGATACACGATAACAGCATTCAAGGATAAGTGGTCACAATAGTTCACCTTTCTAATTTCATGATTTCTGTAGAGAACTACGCTTGTTCCTTTTGGGGCCAGTCCGTATTTGTGTACATCCACTGATACTGATGTCACCCCTGCAACGGTAAAGTCGAAAGGTGGAATTGGGTACCTGAGTAAGACAAGTTCCAGACTATAAATTGCAGGTCGACGAGGCAAACATAAACTTCTGTATGAACAATTGAAGCTACTGGTACTGAAAGAATGCCTATAAGTAAACAGAAAGTTAATAAGGATGGATTGATAGCATGGTTATGTGTCTCCCAACAGCTTAAAATGAAATGTGGATTTGACAGTCTCATACTTAGCCATCATCCACTGGATTCCCTCTCAAACCATCTATTCACGAATAAGAAATCCATTCCGGCACTTTAAGATGATAATATGCATTGAATTTGTACTCTTAGTAACAAGTAAGGTAGTGAGTAGCATACAAAACTTGATGGTTAAGAGGAAAATCACTAACTTACTACATATCAGCTTAACAAAAGATCATCATACCCGAGCATACAGGCAAAAGGTAGCACAAATCCTCCAAGGCAAAGGTCAACATGCAGACATATTCCATGGCTAGAAGCTAACTGTCCAAGCTCCTACAATAATTTGTCATTCACAAAATATCAGAATCAAATCAACTGAAGAAAGCACGTTTTTGTTTAAAGCAAAAGGGGATCTGGACTCACGCACCTCAATGGGATCAATGACACCATGAGGAAACCCAGGGGCAGAACCAACAATCTGTGGCACCAGGAAGTTTAAATCAGGCCGAACTTTGAACACCACATTAACTGAGCCTTTTATTTCCGGATAAGTTAAATGCAAAGATATCTGGGGGAAGATGAGATGAAGGGCTAGAAACCATTACCAAAATAGTGTTCCGGCTAATGTGCCTTCTTATAGCTTTAACATCCGCTTGAAAATCTTTATTTACAGGAACCCGCCAGAGCTTGATGTTAAAATATTGTGCAGCCTTGTCATAAGCTGAGTGAGCTGATACAGGTATTATCCTATGCTCAAGAGGACATAATCAATGCATTAGTATTTCTATTTCCTGCATAAGAAGTTAAGAGAAAGAGGAAATGACAAATAGGAAAGCAACTGACATTTCAGGATTTGTAATTCCCTTCTTAGCCTTCATATAGTCTCGAGATGTTTTCATAGCCAGCAAAATACTTTCCGTTCCACCTGATGTCATGTTCCCACATACCTCTCCTCCAGAAGCTTTTTCTCGACTTCCAAGCAGGGCAGCCGTCATTGCCACAACTTCTGCCTCGAACCGAGCGACACTTGGGAACACGTCCAAGTGCAATGGATTCGTATGTGCAAACCTGAGGAAAATGGAAGTGGAACTTTAGTCTTTTTACAGCCAAAGTAGAACTTTCAAAAGAAGATGCTTTGAAGAGGTCTAGCAAAATGAATAAAACATCATGAGGCAACGAAGATGGAAAGTGGAAAAAAACAGAGCATGTCATTGTTACTAACATTGAACAGGCCTCATTTATCACAGCAAAATGGCCCTCAGATTCAGCTCCGCCAATGTAACTGCAAAGCGAAAATCGTACTGTGTTAAGAATAAAACAGTTATCCACGATGCTCGAATAGAATGGGAAATTAATGAGCATCAGCGCTAATGATAAAGACAGTGATAACCATTCCAAACATACACGGTACCAGAGCATTTTCCCCGCCAATCGACATCCTTATCTTTCTCTGCTTTCAGTTTTTCAATCACTTGCGGCCCCAGGCCTTCTTTAGGCAACTCTGTCAACCAGCCTTCTCGTTTGGATTTGGTACCAGACTGCATCTTGTCAACTACCTGTGCATTCACCCAGCGCCAGAATCTTACAACATTGAAGTGCATGACACTGAACACAATCATGAGCTACTGTACACAAAAACAATCTCTAGAGCATGAGCAACAACACATAAATGGTTCCTCTTTCATTCCTTGTTAAGCAACAACCTAGCTTCCACACCAAAGTATACTTCACATAAAAAGTTGAACAAATATCACAATTATGCAAATGATAAGCACAAGTGTGTAGCCTATGTTGTTAAGAAAATGGTGTACTTATGCTCACCATACCAAGACAAAACCGTTCTAACTGGGTATCCCTGCGACCTATAAAATCATCCAGGGACGGGAATTCTCTTGTGGAAAGGACTGAATATAAACACACAAGACTCATTCTGATTCTAGGAGTTGCCTAATGTTAAACGTACTGTTGATTCACATGGTACACATACGAAACCTAATAAAAACTAAGAAAATTGATCAGGAAAGACACCGTTTCCAGCTCTGCCTCTTATATTTGTACAGCCACAACCTACCTCACCAAACTAATTTCATGTGTAACGATTCGACCCTAATGCTACCCTTCGTAATAACCTTAGTAATGGCAAGAGATTGACCTACATCACTACATGTAACACCGTCATAGTAATTTACCGACATTTAATCCACATTCAGTCCAGACTTTGGCACCAACATCACCAATAACAGAAGAACTTGGTCCCCAAGACCCCAACTCACACATAGTTTCATCAATCATAATCCAAGGCTCATCAAATTCATCCAAAATGTTGGTTCAGGCAGAAAAAAACAGAAATTACAATCTGTAAACAGTAAACATTGACTGCATTCAAGTCCATCACTCAGCAAGACACCACATATTCACAGCCAATCCCACAAGCTCCATCTCCAGCTTTCGGCCAGGCATTTAATGTATCCATCTTACTATCTACCATTCCTTTCTCCACTTAATTTTTAAAGACCTCTCTCAGTATACACCTGCCCTACATGTACATACATACCTTCTGTTTCTCGGCATCGATATAACTCTGGACTCCTGGCACCAACCTAGTATTCATCAATAAATTCAGTCACTCTCATCGAATCGGAAACTAACTAATTAATACAACGAACCAAACAAACAGAACAAACAATCACTCACTTGATCGAGCTCATGACCAACCCGACGACCATAGCTTTGACTCCATTGTCCTGCACGCTACGAAGCAGCGAATGAACAGCACGAGCAACCACGAGTGTAAGTAGAGGAGCTAAAAGCAGAGTCCGCGGCTCGTACTCCGACAGAAATGAATTGGCGGAACCTCTGAGACGAACCAGCGACGACTTCACTGCTTCGATATCCATCACCCGTTGAAGTTCCTGGTTCCGATTCAGATTCGTGATGCTTCGATTTGAACGATGTGAAACGGAAGAAGGCCGGCAGTGGCGTAAAGCGAAGGAGGGAAAAGTGGGAAATCCTTTTTCTGCGGGGATTTTTGGATTTCTTTTTTTATAATATCTGATTGAAAAAGATTACGTGCAAGCTAAGGTTAAGCTAGTTTGGCACCGATTAACGTCGATGTTTTGTATAGACAAAATAGAGACATCAATTTGTTTGTCCCTAATCAAAACTAAGCCATCATTCAAACCTCTTTTTTCTTCTATTGGATACTACCACTCGTTCTCGACCGTCGATTTACTTACCTCGTTATCGGAGTCAACAGACAAAGAATAAGCACGGTCAAATGTATATTGCGAATCATCCGTTTTAGTCAAAACGATATTATAAGTTATCCACAACTTTAAGTATATTTTTTATGGTTGGAGATATTAGGTTTCGATACGCCGTAGATAGAATAATATAAAGAAAATAACAAATCAATGTGGGAGATCAATAAGATAGGGACATCAAATGTTGAGCATCTGAGTAACGTAGAGCCTCACACGCCACTAAATGAGCGACGCTGTTATTTTGACGCAAAATGTGGAGTATTGTAGTCTCTCACAAAGATTTAAGCATCAACATGCGTTTTTTAAGAATCAAATCCACTTGAATGTCTGCCACAAAAGAGGCAACAAACGAAGAAGTTTTAACACAATTAGTGAAAAGATGGTAATGTGTTGCAGATCTTTCCGAATAACAAACATCTCCAACTGGAAAGGATCTACAATTTGAAGGATCATGCACCTCCTCGATGGTCTAGACCAAGGACCTTCACGAACGATGGACCATCAACCCAATAGCACTAAAACATGTCGTGTATGTCGCAGCCGAGTGGACCGCCACATCCACAAAAATGGACCAAAGCGACTGCGTAGGCGGCCGTATAAGTACACAATTTTTTTATAATTAGGATGTTCATCGCTGATAATAATAATCAATTCTTTCATCACGAGTGCTCGCACAAAGCAATAAAAAACTGACCACAAAATATATTATATTCTCATAAATAAAGATCAAATTTCTAACCTTATAATTAAAAAAACAAGATGAAGAACTTGCGATATCACACCGTATAATTATTATATAAGTACACAAAACTTATCGAAGAGCCACAGTATAAATTTTCTCATATATCCACCAACCAATCCAATAGCCTACAAGTCACGAGTCCATGTCAGCACTCACGCGGGCCCTACACATGTATTCATACCGAAAAAAGCCCAATCTTATAGAATCACTAGGCCACTAAAGCCCACACAGCTCGAAGTTTCTAGGGCAGGTGAATTGAATTATTTATTTACATTTTTTGTTGTTTTTCTCTATACTTGAATTATTTATTTACATTTTCCACACCAGAACGGAAATTTATTTGCGATTAAAATAATTTAAACGGTCAATAAAATCTAGCTTCTCTAGTCAAAATTGGGTGGATAAACAAAACCAAGGAACCATGTCCCAGTCAAAACAAACCAATTGATTCAAACTAACTATTTTGCAGGACAAATTTGAAACAATTACCATTCGGTCAAAAAATATACAAATATATCCATGGTATAACTAAATCATTCTGTGTAGAAATCGTGGATGAGACCGTTTATCGTATTTCACTATATAAGAACAATTGTTGATGATATTAATTAAAATATTTATTTACGATTATTTGTAATTGTTTTTTTTCTCGATATTAAAAGAAATGTTAATTAAACAAACTTTTGACAAAACAGGTCACAAAAACAAACGGCGGCCGCCGGTGACAGACGGAAACCAAGTTTCTGGAAAAGGCAGATAATGTATGCAATGATGCGAAGTGTAGCAGCCGGGTCATCGATGGAGGCTGAGCTCTCAAATAATTTTCATTTATTTATCATAACAATAATAATAATTGAAAAGCTACCTCTAACTCCAAGTAATACATACTTCCAAATATTTTTTTGTTTTTGTTCGGTTCTGGTCGTCTGGGTTAGATAATAGTCTGAGTTGGACTGTAAATCATCTATTGGGTCTGATCGCAGAGTCCAATACATGAGAAATGTATATATCGTAAATAAAAAAGGGTAATAGTGAGTTCAGAAGTGACATTAACTAGAATGAGATAGGCGAGAAAAATGCATGTTCTTAATGTACGTAAAGAGAGGAATAATTAATCCTCTTATGTTGTGTTCGCCATTGCAAGGGGTACAGATTTCCTATTTACAGTGTTGTCGTAGGTTTGTGGTTGTGACATTTGGACGCATAGTTGGATGCATCGAAACAATTTAAACCGTCAGACTGAATCGATTCATTAAAATAATATTACGTGTACTTTTAACGATGAACTAATTAGGGTCAATTAAAATACCAAGACGTCACGATCAAAGACGAAATTACCTTAAAGAAGCTAGGGGCAAGGCCCCCACAAACAACAGTTTTGGCATAGTGGTATTGGTTTCAAATTCTAAGAATGAAGTCAAAACTCCTTTTGTATTGTTTTCAGAATTCTCCTAGCGTTTTAAATCTCTTTCCTTTTATTTAGGTTATGTTTATCATGAACTTTATTTAAATTCGTCAGTATAATTTGAATCGTCAGATCAAAATGATTCATCAAAATAATATTACGTATATTTTTAAAAACGATGATTTAATTAGGGTCAATTAAAAGTTACAGAACATAAAAAAATACACATATAAGACGTCACGGTCCACTATTTATCTCTTGGGCGGTCAATAATCGTCCCGACCAACAATAAGGTTGTTGACTAAATGATGGATAGTCACCTAGTGCTTTTATATTGATCCCGAAGATAATGCAATGTGGTATTAATTTTTCCACGCACGAGATGTTGATCGGAGTGTCATACATATACGATGCATAATTATTTATCTTTGTATTCATCATGAACATGGCTGACTGACTGGTGGGTAATTATGGCAAAGTTTATAGGTTAAAACTTTGAAAAGAGGGTAAAAGGATGTGAATTATTGATTCTTGATTTTTTTTAGTCCGTCCGGATTCGCCCACTTTTGATTTTATTAATGTATATCAAATTAGACCCGTTATGATTATAGGTTAACTCTTAATAATATAACCTTTTTAGAACTAGTCGACCTTAATATTGAAAATAACATTAATTATCGATATTACTCTATTATTATTTCCTTCTTATTTCTCTTTTATTTTTTTTATTCCACTTTTATCAAATTTTGCCGTGAACCGACTATGTACGGTGTGCATTAGCTAGATAGCATGTATGAGAAACAGTGGGACAATGAATAAAGACTGTGCATGGCGCATGGTGGTTGGAGGCTGCAGCGGCTTTAGAAAAAAAGGACAAAATGGAATATTAATTTTCAAACCACATGGGATAAATCGAACCTTTGATTATGTTTACACCTTCTAAACGTCGGTAGAATGTTTGTTATTCATGCATGCTAATTACTCATCTAATGCATGCACTTGGACAGCCACCAGAGATATAATATATATTAATTAATTAAAACACCTTGGGAAAACACTTGCGAGGTTTGAACGGTATGCCGTTCTTCTTAATTAAATCCTCGGTGACCTTTTTTTTTAATGTTTTCAGTAATGATTATAAATTAAATTAACAATGCTTGTGTTCGACTATTAAGTTCGGGACACCAACTGTGACCATGCATGCATAAATACACGATCTCAAAAATTGTTGTTTGTATATGTATATTTTAAGAGGAGATATAAGGAGAATAAATGTATATGAATTCCGTTGCCCGCCTTGGGCAGTCCGAGTCCCGACTCTTGAGCTTAATTCTAACCGGTCAAACCAGGATGGATAATTCATAAGGCCCCATGATCAATCGGTAATTAAATGTGTGGTCGTCATCTGACTCATCTCTTTATAAGAATGTGACGACAATGAAAGGAAAAAACCTTATCGGTAACCACTTGTTTGAAAGCATATGGTTTGACTAGAAACACGTATAGTGTACATAATAAAATGATTATGTAGACTAGCACTAGTACTTCAATTAAATTAAAACATGTTCACACATACGGACAACACAAAGACCAATGCCTAATTAATTAATAACGTGATGCTTCTGAATTCTATTGACGCAATTTGGAATCATTGAACTTAAACACATCTTTTCAGAAAACACATGTTACATCAACTGTGTTGTTTATAATGATGTATGTTCTATTTATTTTTATTTCAAATGTGATATTTGGACTTTCATGAACTTGAATAATTGGATTAACGGATCAATTTGGAATTTTTAAGTGGAAATTAAAAGGAGAGATTCAGGTATTCGATTATGTTTATTAAATTATATATAGATAGTATAAATAAATTTATTTCATTATGTGATACGAATAATGTGTGAGGTTTTATGAACTGGTCATGGTTGAAAAATAAAAATAAAAGATCGAACGCGTTCAAGTTATTGGCTCGTTCAACCCAGCAACATTCATCAGTCGCTCGTTCAACTGTCCCTCAAAGACACGATCGAGAAGTACCATGCATGGTTGCCCCCGTTCTTTCTTTCTCTCGGTCTCACCCAGCAAGATACGGCTCAGCCAAAAAACGTTTATAAAATACCTGATCATAATGGGTTATATTTATTTTTATTCGAAACGTGATTGGAAAATCATCAATATATCTCATATGTACATAAAAAGGCGAATTTTCATATGTATAAAACACAATTTGTCCATGCACAACTTGATTTTTTTCTCTCTAAATAAAACAAAAAATATAATATCAAACTATTACTTTTTAATAAAAAAATGAAATTTAAATACCCAAAATAAATAAATTTGGATAAGAAAGTAAGTAAAGAGAAATAAAAAGCTAACCACAAACCTGGAAAAAATTACGTGCCGTTTACGACACCAAGAAAAGTCAATAATACAAAGACTAGAAAATAAATAAATTAAATTACACGGCCATCGCTGCCGCCTCTGTCTCTCCATTATATCTACTCAACCAAGTCCAAATTTAAACCGCCCCTCAACACTAACTCAAAACAAATGGAGATGAACTATACGGCGTCGCTTTTCCCTTACTCATCGTCGTCGACATCCTCGTCGATCAACGTGATGGATCAAGATCACGACCAATACCATGATGATCACTATGCGCTGACGATGGCGAAGGATGATCGGACGGAGGAGGAAGCTCCACGAGACGGTGGTGATGATGATCTGAAGGGTGAGAATAAGAAGAAGAAGAAGGTGAAGAAGCCTAAGTATGCTTTCCAGACGAGGAGCCAAGTGGATATACTCGATGATGGGTATCGATGGAGGAAGTATGGCCAAAAGGCTGTTAAAAACAACAAGTTCCCCAGGTCAGTGATTTCATCGTATCGTTTTTCCAATATGATTTGAACTATTGGTATAGATTCATCCTTTATTGAAATGAATTTGTTAAATTGAAGTTTGGATAAATCTATCTTTTGTAAGTGAAATTGTTATACTGTGGTGGAATGACGGGATTGGGAGATTACTATGATATAAAATGAAAACCTCTTAGTCATTTAATAAGATCTTTGATATTGAAATTATAGCCCACATGCCAATAATTCGAATTTCTGAAAGGATAGTCCAAAATTCGGTTTTTATGTTATTAATCGATAAATAATAATATGTAATGGTAATAGATGCATGGTCGTAGTACTTTTGGCTGTCGAAAATTGGCTTGACGACTGACTCATAGATGCATGGTCCCTTTCCACTCATTACGGGCGTTAATGAGTGGTCAAATTTGTAAAGCTCAAAGGTCATGTTTTGCTGGCTATTCATTATCCACCAAAACGTTCTTAAAACAACATGTTTAAATTCCCAACAGTACAAGAGCCTTTAAGTACATTTATTTATATAATAATAAAATTAAGTATACAATTCAGCACATAGCCTTTGACCCACACCAGATTGCATTGTACTACTTTCTGTACATAATTACGTTAATCTACCTTGTACATGTTTTTCCAATTAAAACTTATCCAAATATCGAATTTGTTCAGACTGCGATTGTTTTACAATCGTAAATGTACTTGAAACCGCCATTACCGGTATGGTATTGTGAACACTTGGTTGTGTATATGCATTTAATAAATTTTTAAATCTCAATAACTTGAGCGATTGAAAAAAAATATAGTATGAATCCTATATTATTTTCTTATAAATCCTTTTAAAGGAAAGCAAAATTGCGAACTTAAAATTCACATACTCTGTCCATAATTCCTTATACTTAAATTAACTGTTAATTAATATTGGGGTTGTGGAGATTCAAACACACGACCTCTTGTACAGCCGACTCACATACCATTTCATCATTTGTATTCCTTATAATTCGAGTGACAAACCAGATTAAATATCATTTCATTCATTGTATTCTCAATAATTCGAATAGTTTGAAAAAAATCTATTATCAATCATGCATAATTTCTTACATTGAAAACATATATGCACGTCCGAAGCATGCATGCAAGTGGTGTATTAGATTAACAAGTATTTTCATGAGGAGTCGGTTTTGGTCATGAGGATTGTTTTTCAGTCCTTGGATTCTTCTCCTACGTACTGTGTTTTTATATATACATGGCTACGCACTTAAAATAAATAAATAAATAAATGAAGATTAACATGGCTAGAAACTGAAGTCCTGAAAACTTAACTCGTTTGACTGGATATTGTTGCATGCAGGAGCTACTACAGGTGCACGTACCAAGGGTGCAACGTGAAGAAACAAGTGCAACGATTGACAAAGGATGAATCCATGGTGGTAACAACCTACGAAGGAAGCCACTCCCATCCAATCGAGAAGTCCACCGACAACTTCGAGCATATCTTGAACCAGATGCACATCTACGCTTCATTTTGAATCGTATACAATAATAAAAATAATACGTATCTTTGTACATTAATATCTACATACGTACACGGTAGACCAATTTTTTCTTGTGTTTTGTGCTTTACGTACGGCTGGCTGTATACGTACATTTCCCCCCCTCTTTATATTATGGTGGGTAGGAAGCGTCCGATTAAGTTAATGAAAGCAGAACAAGGTAGTTTGACTTGGATTGGATTATCTTATGTGTATGGTCGCTATTTTCAGGCAATAACTATTTGCAGAACAATCCGACTATGATCTTGGATCGTCTACGGGATTGAAGAAGTGGGGAATTCGAACCCAAGTCGAAATGGACTATATATATATAAATATTTAGTTTAACTTAATACCAACTAGATAACAATATAGACAAAATTATTTATCCATAGTTCTTTTATTGGATCTCACAAACTTAATAGTATATAAACTCTTTGTTGGCCACCAAGTAAAGTGTGAGAGAAATAAATCATCAAAGCTTAATAGAAATGTGGAACTTTCGCCGATCGCCCGTGCCATTTATTACACGAGGACGAGGTTTTTCGCTACAAAAAAATTATTTGTATCGCCTCTGTTTCGATCCTAAAAAATCCGTCCTCTGTACTTAAATACTACTACAGTGACATTAGTGCACGATTTTAAGTATGATGATAGTTTTCATATTTACCGAAAATTATAAAATTATTCATCGAAAAAACAAAAATTTATAAAATTATGGGCCTATTTTTTCCGAAGCAAACCCATGGGCTCAAAAAACTCAATGGTATGATCCATTGGGCTTGGCCTAGGCTCACAAGTCTATAGAATAGAACCCGCGCTATTTGTGGCCTTGGAGGGAACGACGTTTCTTTTCTTGCGGAAGGGGTCGAAACTGAGGGTAGTCCCGTAAATTAGAAGCACCAAATTGTGGACAGAAAAGCATTAAATATTTTGTCACTTATTAAATTAGTTTTCCCCGTAGCATATTCGATCTCTGAGAAGGGTATACACGTCTTTAACCACACTCCGTTCTTTCCGTTTTATTTTTTCCCTTATTGATTTGTTGAATCGATTCCACCTGAAAAGGGAATTACCTCCTCCGGCTAGTAGGGTTGGTGCTTCTGCTGCCCCTACTCCGACTCTGGTAGCTACTGATAACACCGCAAAAGCTCGATCACCGTCCTTGTCATCTTCGTCGAGCCCTACTGGAGCTCTTGATTCTTCCTTTCATGGAGAAGAACACTGTGTAGCTGTAGGACGATTGTTTGCTTACAGTTCTTTTTTTTGTGTTTTTAATCTCTCACGATGGCGCTATCTCTCGGCAAGCTGGTCCTTCTCGGCGGTGCTGGTTAGTACTTTATCTCTTTGTCTGATCTTAATTTGATTATTTAAGCTTATAAGCTTGCACATTCCGGAATCAATTTTAGCTTAGCTCCCAAACGATTTGATCGAAGCTCGTTGGAGTGTTTTCAGCTGGATCGTCTTTAGAGATTCTGATAAACCTCAGGCCGTCCCATTGTTGCGAGTCCCATAGTTTTGGCTGTTTACTTGTCCGTGATAGGGACTGTTAGAATTGTTAACCTATGAATTTGGAGGATTGTGGTCGTAGAGTTACTGAAATTTGTGTTCAACGGTGCTCTCATCCTATGTTATGAGTCGATTAGTTTATCTGTGTTGGATTTGGCTTACTTACTGCCTTTGCTAGTCGGCTACTTGGCTGGACTGTGGGATTTAGCTCTATCATCTTCGGCCAAGTGTTAATTAGGTCTGCTATGCCTGGAGGTTGCAAGGCTTTAAACAAATACCGTTTGTTGCTAAAGAATGTAATAGGAGATTTGTTATTCTTCTCTGTTTCTATTGTTCAAAAGAACAGTTTCCTTGCCCTGGTTCGTTTTTTATCGTCTTCATATTGCAGCTAATGTGTAGGTTGGAATAGGTGCCTCATGGTCTGTTTGGCTTATCATGATGAGCTCACTGCACATTTTATTGCTTAATAATTTTTTTGTTCGTTCCTCTTTTAGGTATTATTGGCGCTGGCACTGTGTTTGCAAAAGATGCTGGAGTGTTCGAGTTGTTTTCTGGAGTTACCAGGGTGAGTGACTGCCACAGATGCTACTTTCTGCTTTTAAGGATGTAATTATGTTTCTGTAAGTTCTAGTATTAACAATATGTGTTAGAACAAGTGTTCTTGGCATGATTACATAGCTTGCTGCCAGTAAATTGGTTATTTTATGTGAAATTTATGATAGAGAAGGCTGTGTCCCACTGTCTCTTGAGGTTATATTCTATCAAGAATTTTATCTCTTCCTTAAGCACTCTTCTAATTCTCTGCTTTTTTTTTTGTTACTTCGTTATAGGTTTTGAGGCATTTCAAGTCTGACACTGGATCTGTGAAGAAGCCGCAGAATGATTCCTTGATGGCCCAGGTTTGCTAATTAATTTTACATTTATAGTGAGTGAATTACGATGGACCCTTTAGCCCAGCAGCTCTGGTTGTCTTTTTGGTAGATATTTTGCATTGCTTGTAGGTGAATCTGTTCGTACGGTCGAATTATTTTCTTTGATTTGGTCCTTCAAAATGTGTAGGAGAAACCTAATGCCACTTGTTGCTCAATTGTTTGTATTTTTGTTGTTTTGAAAGGGATGAAGCTGTGTTTCGTGTTTTGTATGTGATTATGTTTTAATGAAGGTGCCTGCTACTGTGGCAATTTATTATCAAGTGTGCTTCATATATTCATTTATTGCAGGTGAATAGTCTGAGGCAGGAACTTCAATTGTTGGCGTCAAACAGACCGGTTACAATCATCACTTCAGCAGGAACAGGTTTAATACTTGCTTTCAGAAGTTCATCTCCATTAGTGATGTATTGACTTCTTTCTAGTATCTTTCGGTTGTTATTAGATATAGGCATCTAGCAGCCTACAAATAGAGCACTGAAAATTATAACACGTGCTTGCTGCCATATGATTTATTGACTTGTTTTTGTGATCTGCAGGTGCTAATAAATATTACATAATCATTGTTATCGGAGTAGTGGGCTATGGCTATGTCTGGTGGAAGGTAATGGTGTTATTTTTTGCTTAACAATTTGGAGCTTGATATTTCACTATGTATATTGTATTATTGACAAATATCAAGCTCCAAATTTTTCTTTCATACCTGCCTAATCATCTTTGTCACCATGGCTATCTGCATTATGTTGTTGATAGATGTATATATAAATGGCTAGGGCATATATCAGAATAGACTTGTTACGATTTAGTCTGTTATATATATTTTTCCATTTTCTGGTGGGAATCTCAGGGTTTCTTTCTCATAGTTTCTGATAAGCGGAAGTGAAGAACTTAGTTCATTTTCCTTTAAATAGCCTTATTCAATGGTCCTATTTAGTACTAGTGCTGTATTTCACACGGTCATTCTGTATTTTCAGGGTTGGAAACTCCCCGATATGATGTTCGCAACAAGGCGTACTTTAACTGATGCCTGCAATTCTGTAGGCCAACAACTGGATTCTGTCTATTCATCTGTTCGGGTAGGTTTTATTGTTTTTCACTTTCTTGTGTTATTGAAAATTCAACACAAACTAATTGTTTAAATGGGATGAACTAACTGTTTGAGTGGAGTTATCGAAAACAACTGTATGTTGTTTACCAGGTGTTTTATTATCTTAATATGGATCTTTTACTTTGTAGACTGCTAGGAAGGAGTTATCTGCAGATATTTCGAACTTGGATACTAAGCTGACTGAGGTCGGAGAACTTACAGATAGCACACAGGAAATAGTAAGTTCAGTTTGTTGTTTCCTTGAATTTAACATTTTTCTCTTAACAACCTAGCTTAATAATACATGTGCACGCATGCCAACACTGTTAGGTTCTCCAACTACGAGACGGATCAGGAAAAATTAGTAACGAGGTTCGACATGTCCGGGACGTTGTTGTAACTCTGGTAAAAGTGGTTTAACAGCATTTTGTTCATATTAACCCTTTTCTTCATTGAGTAAAAAAAACTTTAATAGCTTATTTCCCCTTCCTGTTGTGTTTTCTCCAGGAATCAAAGATCAACAGAATAGAAGAGAAGCAGGTAAATTGATCTAAAACCATCTCTGACATATTTTGAATATTGTTTGTAATTATTTATCCTAACCTTTATGCCATTCTAACTGCAGAGTAAGTCGATGGCCGGGATCAATGATCTGTTGGTCTTCGCTCACCAGACACAGAACGGATTGATTGAAGATAATAGCCAGGTATGCTTACCCGTGTTTAGAACCTTAGAATTTACGGATACCGATGCAAAATTCTTCATACTTCCGCTATGGAATTCAAACGACCATGATCTTTTGATATACACGTTTGATTCATTCCGCTCATTTCCCTGAAACTCTGCAGACCTCGCCATCCAGTAATCAGATATCATACACATCAAGGGTACTTCCCATCTTCTAGACTTCGGTAAGTTTGTTTTCCTTTCGCTAGTAGTCGCTACTGATTCTCCCTCCCCCATGGTGTGTATTTCCAGAAAGCTTTACCGCCTGCTGCTGCACCATCATCATCAAGCCCTGCTCCCATCGAATCTGCCGAGGTTTGTCAACTGAACACTATCTTATCGTTATGTACGCATACATAAACTCTCGATTCGAAACTGTTAACGAGACATTTTTCAGGTTCAGCAAACTCCCCGCCGAGTCGTGGTATCATCCGCTTCTCAGCAGAGTAATGGTATCTCTTTTGGTAATGGAATCTCTGGAGCTGCTGAGCTCACCGGTCCAAGCACCCCGAGTGGTATTTATGTCTCCGAAGAATCCCCCTCTGAGTCTTCTTCTTCTTCAAGAACCAACGGTGGTTCCTCAGTTCTGCAGCGACAGTCGTTTCTTTCCAGAACTTTCAGCATCACGAGTTCAATGCTCCAGCGACCCGGGCTGAAGTAGACAGAGGTTCAGGGGAAATACCCCTCGTTGATTCAACGTCGTAAATTAGTCATTCCTCGAGAGGTTCCCCTTTCTCCTAAATTAGAGTTTGCCCATCACGAGTCGTCACTCGTAACAATGGGTAGATAGACTGCGTAGCAAATTTTGTAGGAATATTGATATGCTCCTATAAGATAATAGAAATGCTTTTGTTTTTCCGGCTATGTAAAGCTTTATTATTACTCGTTTAGTATTTAGGAAAACTGAGGAGCTCATGAACTTTTGAAATCCTCTATCCCAAGTGGAGAGGACAAGCTATGGTTATTTCGATCAAATAATTACCCAATTATTCGTGAATCTAACCATATGTGGTTCAATTGCTTTATAAATTGTTGTTAACCTGTTGATGTATCTAATTGTATCGAGTTTTTTCAATGAGTGGTTTGAAATCTAACCAATTTGCTTGAGCAAACAAACTTGGGCTTGAGGCTTGGCCCAGAAAGAAAATTCCAAAAGTCCAACGATTCCCGCCAACTAGGCTGTCCTTTGGCGCGATTGGCAGTGTGAAATTACAAACTTAAAAACAAAATTGAATGGGAATCAGAAGTTTCAAAATACAATTTGAACGGTTTTCTTCCGTCATTCTCTCCAAAGAACCTTCTGGCTTCCTACGAGGGATTTTTCAGTGCATTGAGCTGGCCGATCATGGGAACGGGAAAGTATCGAGATAACTCGTCCACTATATCGATCGGCTCTATCTCTCGATATCCAGCTCGAAGAATTCGAGCTTAATGCCGTAGATTGCATCAGAGGTATTTTGTTACAGCTTTTTCGTCTTTCCGTTTACGTGATGTCAATTGATTACTTTTTAAGTTGCGCTATTCACTGTCTCAAACTCTAGGATTTCCGATGGAGAAACTTGGTGAGTATACAGTCTGGATCTGAGTTTTGGATCGGGAATGTGTAGTTCTGTTTGATTTTTCTTTGTTTGCTGCGGCTACTGAACTGTGGAAAATACGATACATCCGCTAGCACTGGAGGTTGTAAACAAGGATGCCATCTCTCATTTTGTTCTGCGTACTCTTCCAAACTACTAGTGATCAATTGTTTTATTAGCTTCGATTTCCCTGCTTATTGTTCCGTTCCTTGCCAGGGATGACCTGCGGGAAGTTGTTTCTATCAACAGAGTCGGCTCTCTTCATCACCGGAGGTTGCGGAGGAGGATGTCATCTGTCACATCGTTCCGCGTATACTGTATTGTAGATGGTACGCTTCTGAACTACTAGTGGTCTCTTGTTTTATTAGCTTCGATTTTCCTTCCTTATTGTTCTGTTCCTTGCCAGGGAGGATCTACCGGAGTGGTTCCTATCCATGGAGATCGGTTCAGGATTCAGAGCGTTGAAGCTCTGGTAAGGCTAAGATTCGTTATCAGAACTTTTGTTTTTGGTGCTGATTGAGTTGCTGGCTTGGTTGTTTGTGCGAACTGTTGCTGCAAATTCACAGCTACCTTATTTTGCTCTTTCCGTTGTTAATTCAAATCTCGGATATAATTTGAGGAGTTGCAACTGTTTAGTAGGTTTATAAAAACTAGAGATGCAGACGCAGTCCTCTCTATTGCTCCTGACTTGAATATGATACAGGGATTTCTTTGTTTGTCAGGCTGTAAATGATAGTTCAAGTCATGTTGCCCGTTTCAACCAGTCATACGTTGCCTATTGGTAATGGTATTCTGCTTCCTTCATAGACTTGTGTAAGTTCAGCTGGAACTATTGCTCCTAATGGCTAATCCACTCCCCGTTTTGTTTTTGTCGAGGTTTGAGTTTGATTAGACTATGGCTCTCAATCTGGTTTTGTCTAATGCTGATGCCACGCTTCTCGTTATCTTACCTGCAGCTGATGCCACGCTTCTCGTTATCTTACCTGCAGCTGATGCCATATTCTACAAAGTTAGCGGTTTGCAATAACTTTGCATATTCACTGCGAGCAAATATTTTGCACTGTCTATTCACGGTGATTATTACTGGCTTACTGAGGAGTAGGATTTGATGACAGGACTGTACTCCTTATTCTTGTCAAGCGATTATTTCCTTAACTCCTAGTGTAGGAGATCATGGATGTCCTTATATGACTGTTTAGGTACATTCTATTAACATACTAGCTACTGCTCTTTTCCTATATTAGGGAACTAGGCAAATTAGCCGTACATTCCAGCTTCCTCCTTGATTGTAGATTGTTCAAACTGCTGACCATTTCTGGTGATATTTGACACTGTTTACCAACGGTATTGTGTAAGATGGGATTTGGGAGTAAACAATGGTGGGTTGGAGGATTTGATGGACAGACAAGAATAAACACTATCAGGTAACCAAATTACTCATATTTTCTCTTCGTGCCGTTATAAAAGGAACTCTGATGAACACTGGGCCTCCACATTAACATTTGAACCTACTCATGGCTGTGCGAACGGTGCTGGAGCCTGAAATCAATCATCCTAATCAGTACTTCACCGCCAGAGAGAAGATTCTAAAGTCCAAGGTGATTCCCGATATATGATCCGTGAGTTGTCCTCTTGCTAGCATATCTCATGATTTAAATTCCACTTGTTTTCAACTCTGTGCAATTAGACCTCTCTACCTTTATACTTAATGACTTAGTCATCATATAACCATGAGTCATGACAACTGGCTGTCCTAGCAACGTATGAGAGCTGGCATCCAATGACTCGGGCATCAGCTGAAATAATTTGAAACCAACTTACTTCTTTGCTTGTTAGTTCCATGCCTCAAAATTTACCCATAAGACATATAGTGGTGGGTCTGGTAAAAAACTTGAATCCCAAATCCATATCGGTGTTTTCTTAACCTCGCCCTAGATGATTAGGTGATGAAAGAACAAGTAATTCATAATTTGTCTGCACTCTGGGCCAACATGATCATTAAAAATAATCCCGATGTTGTTGTGCAATTAGGATAATGAACACGTGTCCTTCAGTTCCTCACATGCCTGGTGACCACTTTGCAGGTCCCTCCAACCGTTTAGTAGTTTACTGCTCATGTGGTGGATGATAATGATGTTCACCAGTTCAGGTCATCATCAGATATCCCAGGTTTGCTCTCTAATCTAGTTTATTCAATGCCATCCTTCAGTTCTACACTTGACTTCTAAGTTTTCTTGGATGTGGACCAACACCAAGGATGGTTAGGTTCTGTTGCACCTCTCGTTTGATATGTGAACTCACTGGAACTTCATATACACAACGTGGCTTAAGTGTGCACCAACTATTTGACTTTAGACTTAAGTTTATTGTCTAGTAGCGGAAGTGTGGCCTGAAAGCAGCTCCTTCGTCAATTTCCTTCGACTAGTTGCCTTCCCTAATCAATGCTCTGTGTCTAGGACGGTTGGGGTATTACCCGCTGTGGAAAAGACTTTGAAACACAAGTTTACCCTGTATAGAAAGACCCTTTACTGGATTCGTGAGGTTACCCTATTACCCTACTAAACTTGCGTTAGCCTAGTGTGTATGAAAACTTCATGCTTCGATTAGTATTGAATTTTCATTCTGGTCATCATCAAATTTCTCCTAGCTCAATATTCTAACATATTCTTGTAAATTTCCACAAGTTCAATGAATATAGGAACTTCTAACTATTGTTTTTCTAATAGACGACTCTTTGACTTTAAATGTGAACATTGTGGGAGAAATGTTAGTGTCAAGTTTGCTCTCTTGATGAATTTTTTGGAAGATGCCATCGCAAGCATGGTTTCATATTAAGAAGCAGGGAACATAGAAACACAATTGGTATAGCATGCTCCAGTGCGAAAAGATGTTTGTTAAAATAACTCATCATCCTTTGGAAATGGTGAATGCTAAAGTAGGTTAAAAAAATTCCACAAAGGAGCCTACAAAGATTAGGTTAGTGTCTGTAATCATGACACTCATAGTTATTAAGACATTATAATAACCAGTTACTATTGCTTTAAGCTTATTTTGGTCTTTCCTTCACTAATAACTATAGATGACCATGACATTGTTTTAACGTGTGATTATGTATTCAATACGGTCGAAACTAATTTAACGATGAAGAGCAAGCCATTCGAAGGCATAGATCCTACAAGTCGGGACTATACGGATCACAAGTTGTCAGTAAACTAACCACTTCGGTCCTTATTCTCCTAACATGCAATCTCAAAGGTCTAAGCCGACTCAAAATTGACAATCAACATTAAATAATTCAACCTATGAAATCTAGGGATGTAAGTGAAAACGAGTGTATGGAATAGAGTTCAAACATACATTTGAAAATAATATGCCTCCCACGGGGTGCCGGCGAAATTCGTCGAAACTGTTGTGGTGATTCGACTCCTCAACTGTTCCATCTAAAGCTAATTACTCTCGGCCCCATAAAAAATGGCTTGTTGTGCTTCATTTTCTTTGATGATTTAGAAGGCTTTTGACCTGAAATTCCTTTCGGTGACCATGACATTTATTGTTGTTTATGTTAGATTTATTCTAAGAGTATATTTTTACTTAAAAAATGATTGTTTATTTATTTGAATATTATTCCGAAGTTTTGAAAGATATTTTATCCCAAGTAGTGTCTATTTGTAATTTTTGTCTTTCAATTATATTAAGAGAGAATATTTGAATATAGTAATTTGTATATTGACTATTGAGTAAAAGTTCACGATTAGAGTTAACCGTTTAGAAAATATTCTTTTGGCCAATTGAATTATTTCCAAAGTCTTTGTCAAGTTTGGTATTGCTTTGTTCTCATATTTTTTATAAGATAATTAGCCATAAGGATTATATCCACAATTTGAAGCAGATATGTTTATCTAACCAGTTTGGTGTCCTTTGATGCTTGGCAAAAGGTTATAATAAAAAATGGTTTTAGAAAAAAAGTTAATATCTGTATCGGGTTAAATTTGTTATGGTTATGGATTAATTAAATCCTTTATGTATATAGACTGTGAGTCTTATTCTTTGTAATTAAGCCGTCATTCTTATCAAAATCCTAATAAAATTCCTTTTTCTCTCTGTGGATTAGTCGACCTTAAAATCGAAAATTACATTACTTGTTAGTGTTACTCCGCTATCATTCCTTCCTTATTTCTCCTTTATTTTTCCTTTATTTGACTTTTATTGCGTAATACTTTAAAATAAAAATAAAAATAAACAAGCACTGAACTATAATGTCTTCTATGATTGCATAATTTTTTCACACTAATTTTGAAGTGTTTTTTGCTCACTGTCTAAAAGTGCCCAAACACGTATGCTTGTTTACCTGCTTCATCGTCTTATTAACTCATGTCTATTTCAGAACTCCAAGTTGGCTTCTGTAACTAGAAGCCAATAAGGGTAGAAAGAATGGTTAGAAACGAGAGGGAAAAGGACAGACAATAGTTCAAAGCGAACTAGGATTGGACGGGTTCGTTCGTGTCTGGCGACAAGGCGGCTAAACATAGTCCAACGTGAAACATAAAATGAAACCGACTTACAACAAAAGTTGAAAGCAACCAACACTATCACCACTCGTTCATATTTCGTGATTTTCTTCTCTTTCCTTTGCAGGGGAGGAACTTCCAAGACCAATTTGTTGGGATGACATCACTGCTTTTGGCAAATGGCTGAGCTAATCCGGTAAGCTAAATCTAAAACATTAATACGACTTATCCCCGTTTCTATGGACTCCCATGAACAACACATTGACTAAACCAAAAGTTGCTAACCAGGCGGGTTTTCTTTATAAGCCTTCTCAATTCCATCATTAAAAAAACGACACATACAAGCTTGTATGGCCCATTCTCTTATGGATTTACAAATGACCAAGAACTATACTAATTAACCAAACCCAACCTGGGGATTAATCTCGAAAAAGAAATCTGAAAACTCTTGGTGATTTGCAACAAATATTACTAGATCACCAGCGATGGAATTGAGAAGGCCTGAAATAGAAGTATGACTGCCACAATTGTTAACCACCCAGTTCTTGTTCCGAAATTGCAATGGAAATAGAATATAACAAAAAATGATTGCGAATTTGAGATAACACGACACATCTTGGTCACATTCACGAACATGGTTTAACTAAATACTAATACGATCAATCAATCCCCGCTCCACTTTTACAACCATGATTGCTTTTCCAACTTCTTTTTTCTCATTCTCTTTTGCCTTTGTATTAAAGAAAATTATTGGGGGGCTTCCTTTCCTCTCTAGTCACAAGGGAACAGCTATTCCCACAACTCTTCTCAGTCATCCCATCCCACTTTCCATTTCCATTGCGTACACTTCCAAAGCTGTTGACGTTATCCTCTTCCCCCCAATCAGTTCAGTTGCAATAATTCCACTCCCCTGCTTCTACTACTTCTAGCTCCCTAGCTCTCCTTTTTCCAGACAAACCCTCATATCTTCCCCTAACTGTCGTCACTGTCTTCCTTTGCTCAAAGTAAGGCAAAACTCTTCGATTGCTGCTGAGCAGCTCCTTCTGTCAGACCATTAATGGCTGCTGCTGCTGCTTCTTCAAAAGACACTCATTACTCTGTTCCTCCTCTTTACTTCTCCATCTTTCCCAGTTTCTTCGTACGTTCCGCTTCTTAACTACTTCCCATAGTTCCCACTTCCAACTCCCAAGGCTTTCTGTCTATTAATATAATAGTCAGTTCTTACTACTGAGCTCGGCTTTACCAAGATTGGACCTTGTCTTGTCTTCTACCTTCTCTCAGGTATCCATTTCTTACCCCTGCCAAAATTTACTGTGCATGGCCGTAATAATTTAATCTGGGAAGTGGACAGTTGGCATCCATATACGGTTTTTGTTGTATTTTGCGGTTCGTATGTATGTATAGGAGGCAACAAAAACTACTATTGCTTTCTTATTCGGAATGCTTATCTTGCCTTTCAGCCACGATTGTGGCTGGGATTTGATGACTGACTCTGTGATGTGACAAGTATCCAGTCTTCTTTTGCAAACAATTTGACTCTTTTATTGCTCTTGCTTGATCATAATTAATCACCTTTCTTCATCAAGTCTTACTGTAGAATATGAACATTGGCCACTTTGCTGAGTACAGAAATTTTCCAACAAATTTCTAAAACTTTTAAGTCTATTTTGATTCAGTTAAGAGAAGAAACCATGGAATCTTCATCTTTAGGAGGATCATCAAAGAGAGCCAGGTTGCCAAGTAATGGACTCCAAACCCCAGCTTGCTTGGTCGACGGATGCACCTCAGACCTTACCAAATGCCGGGAGTACCATCGGCGTCATAAGGTCTGTGAGGTCCATTCCAAGACCGCCAGAGTTTTTGTCAAAGGTCAAGAACTACGTTTCTGCCAGCAGTGCAGCAGGTAATTAACAACAGCCAGCTCCTCTGTATTCTCACAATTTGATGATCTTTGCTCTCTAAAACATTTGTTGCCTTAGGTTCCACTCATTGGGAGAGTTTGATGATGGAAAAAGAAGCTGCAGAAAGCGGCTGGATGGACACAACAGAAGAAGAAGAAAGCCTCAGCCTGTTTCACTGTCCATGAACTCGGCCAGACTCTTCTCTGATCACCAAGGTTTTCACTTTTCATCTCATCTCATAAACCCTTTAATTAATTAGCAAGACTTACCATTCTCCAATATTGCAGGGACCAGATATTTACAATTTGGCAGCAACTCCCAGACTTTCCCAACGACTTCAGCTTGGTCAACGATGAAGACATTCAAACCAGAGGATGAAGCAATCCTCTACAACAACGGCGGCGGAGGAGGAAACAACCAATCAACGTTGAATTTCATAGGAAGCAACATCGGAGGAGGAAAACAGTTCCCTTTCTTACAAACGGATCCTCCTCCTCCAGGCCACAAAATGTTCTCCAATGCCCCGGGCATCGAAGAAGCCGATCGTGCTCTCTCTCTTCTGTCATCTCCACCACCGGAGATTAGTTTGATGACCAGCCACCACTTGGTCAACCACCACCACCCTCCTCAATCTTCAGTCCAGAATCTGAGCTGCTGCTACAATGGCGGATGTGAAACAATTGATGGCTCTGTTATGAGCAATGGTAGTAGGAATATTAGTCTCCACAGTATGTTTCAGATTGGAGATGCTTCGGCCACTGGTGGTGATGATGGGTCTTCGTCTTGTAGCGCCGGAAGTGGATCTCATCACCATAGTTCCCTCTCCTCCTCATGGAAGTAGTCTCGTAGGGATCTATCTCTCTAGTTATGTTTACATCATCCATGTGAAGAAACTTTCCCTAACTTCATTTATGCTTTAGTTTTTTACTGTACGTTAAATTTCATGTTGAGGCCGGAGATGGCGAAGTAGGCAAGAGTAACGCGACGCGAAATCGCCATGAGGGGACGAAGATTGCAAACCTCCAAACCTTAAGTAGTTTCCTCGGAAAGAAAATCAACGACGGCGGAAGGATTCGAAACAGATTCAGAGCTTGTGTCCTCAATCGTTAGGAAGACGTGAACGTATCAGCGGTCACTATTCTTCACAGCCAGCGGCGACGAGCCTCCGTTTCCGGTCAATGATCATATCTGTTAGACTCCAGGAATCATCGATCGTCGGCGGAGCTCGAAAAACAACGAGAAGAGGGAAACGTAAAGATGGGCGCGTTCACAACACGCTAGCGCGTGGATATCTTGCTGCGTGGAACACAGACGCGCGTGGTATTTCAGTTTCTGAAAATAAACACCACGTGCATACATTGGCGCGTGAGTTGCACGCGTAAAACGAACCGGGTCATCGGGTTTTGGCCGGGTCGGGTCAGAGGCCTTTAAGGCCTCCGAGCTTTTGAGCGGGGCGTTGCAGATGTGGCCCAAAATATTTGGGCCAAAAGCGGTTCGGGTCAGCCGATATTTCGGACCCATACAAAATCGAGTTGGAGCTGGACCCATCCTCAAAGACGTCTGAAAAAGCCCATTTTTGAACGACCACGAGGTTCTCCATTGTGTTGAGCCAGGCCGAATTTCTTAGGCCCATCACAGGCCCACGCGCCATTTTGCTCCGCCTAAATAGAGGGGCCTTTATACTTTAAAATAAATAGATTAGCGGTCACAAAATTCAATTGTGACAGACAATCCATCGTGTCGCAAACGAGTCGATATTATCGGCGACCAAAATTCCAGAACTCCAGTACTCGACCTCTTCTGATCGACGAGAACCGAATAACGATCAACTGAAGATACTGAAACAAAAAGAAACTTAGAAAGAACATATTTTAAACGGTTCGGAATTCGGCTGCCACTTTATTTCCACCCGCCTCATTTTACCGGTCAGTTTCTCGGCTCCATGGTGGCGGATTGCTGCAGCGGCGAACAAATTGGCGAACTCCACCTCATGGGAGCGGCGGCGGAATTAATCTAAAAGGGGAAACGTGGTTTTCCGGGTCATCTACGGAGTAATAAAACCAGTTGATTTGATATTTTGATTCTCACTCTGTTCACCTACGCATTCATTCGTTCAATTCGTCAGAGTATTGGAGCAGATACGTATTAGTTATCACCATCAACAATTGAATATTGATACAGACAGCTCCACTACTTTCACCACGAACTCCCTCTAATTTTTCAACAGTAGAAATTAAATTGAAAGAAATATTCCGAAATTAAGCCAAAACTCAAGTCGTTTTCAGAAATTGAAAGATGCACACAAATTTTTCCAGAAATGGCTCGAGGTTTACATACCAATGACAACCCAAACCAGCTATCTGTAGTCCAAGCCAGATCAATACTAGCAGTGACTTAGTTAGGATTTGAGTTCAGGAATGTCGATTAGTGTTACATTTAAATGTGCCATCGATAATTTAAAAAAAAAAATTATGATTATTAACTTACTAATATTTTGAATTTATGATGTAGTTTATGATGGTTAGGATTTTGTGTGTAGAGCTTAATCATCATTTTAGTGTTTAAGGTTTATTGTTAGAGGTTTAGGATTAATTTTTTGAATTTTAAATCTTAGAAATATGAGATCTTTTGTATACATGGTACTGTTACCCCCGGTCAATACGAAATAAAAAGCGAAATGAACAATACAATGATGTCCGTTTGTAGAATATGCTAGCTTCGTATAACTCTACGTACCACTGCACCAACCTCACTCGAACTATTTTTTCTAACTCATTTATTACTTTAAATGAGGGAGGGACTAGTGGGATCTGAAGCTATTTTTTTCTAACTAATGCTTGTTAATTAGACACACAATCATTCATTCATTCATCAAAATCAAGCATCCCATTAGCTAAACTTGGCAAACAATATTCAGTCCAAAGATTAAGCCTTTGCAAATGGTCCAAAATGGAAAGTCATGTATACATGTTTAACCTAATAAGGTTAATTTACAAAGCAAACTATGGGAAATCAAGAGATGAATTGCTCATGTTGTACAAGGACAAGTGGGCAGATTGATAGCAACCAAACAAAAAGGTTTTTGTGTTTAATGTGGCCAAAAAATAATGGCCACTTTTGCAATAATAGAGGGACAAGTCACCATCTCCAACACTATCTATGATCCATCCATGATCATCATAACAATAATAATAATAATAATAATAATAATAATAATAATAATGGAGGGTCACTGTTTTTCTCTCTGCATTTTTCCATGTGCAAAGTGGTTGATTGCTAGCTTACAACCAAATTATATGTAGTTTATAAATGGAGTAGTGCAATTGGTAGTCCAATTTAATCGAGAGGTATTGCAATTGAATGATGTCGACCACTAATATAATAATTTTATATGCATAATGTTTACCGTATTTGTGCAAATTTCAATTCTCTTTCATAAGCTATATGTTAAAAATCTGTAAACAACACTCCATAACTACACTTGAATCCACTATGTATCTTAACTGTACTTTCGAAGTACGAGAGTGCTGACTGAGAATTGAAACATCCACAAACAGAGCCCACCCCTTCCAATATTCAAATGGTACTACTACTACTACTACTACTACCACTGCAAAGAAAACTAGTACACCATGGAAAGCCTGCCCAGATGCCGATCTATTTTTTTCACATTTCACAAACTTCACATTTTCGAATCCAGTTGTCCTTAATCCGGTGCACAAGACTCAATCGAAGTGTGCCTAGTTCATACTTGTTGGAACAAGTCTAGCAATGTTTCGTAACAGAACAAACTTCATCCATACTTTGGGTCTTTTTTGTCGGAATAGAGATCGATACTCTTAATCAGTACAAAATAAAAGACATAAAATAAACACAACAAGTGCTCATCACGTGAAGTGTGTTGGATTTGAATTCAAACCTTCGGATCACTATACACACAGTTTTACAACCGAACCGAAGCAACTTCACTCGAATGACTTTTGAGTTTTTTACTTTTTACATTTTCTATTAATTTTTTTATTAAATAAAATTGGTCAATAGGCAAGCCAGCGAAAGCCCAGCCCAAATGGAGAAACTAGTGGGCCCTAGCGAAGCGGGACTTAAAGGGGGGAAAAAAAGCAAAGGAAAGGCCCACAAAAACATGACTTCCTTAAAGAGAAGTTTTACCCAAGTCGGAATAAGGTCCACGTGTCATTATGGATTGACGTTGATGGTGCCTGCCTTAAAATGGAAACAAATCTGACACTGAAAACTATTAATTAAAAATTAATAATAATAATAATTAAAATAATGTAGATGCTTCGCTGGCTTAGCAAAAGAGTGGAGCCCCCCACTCCACTATTATTTCAAAAACTAAAGTCATTAGATCTGTCCATTGTCCATTGGTTGTACACTTATTTTATCACTATCCTACCACCCACTACCCATAGCATTCATTCCCTTCTTCTGCCCCTCCCCGATTTTCGGTGTGTGTTATTCCGAATTTTTGATAGGTTGATCAAGTTAAATTTTGATTATGTAAGAGGTAAATAAGCAGCTTTTTATGTATTTTCATACAGTTCAATCAAGTCAAATTTGGATTATATACATACAATATTGAAGATTGAGCACCATACAATGACGGTCTATTTACTTCCGTTAGATATACTTGTTCATGTCATTCAGATAATTCAGTCAAGTTGAATTTTTGATCGTGCTACAGGATGACACAAACATGTAGCTATGTGTCCCCCAACGAGGCTTATGATCAGTTTTGTAATGGTGGGACAAGACTTCATACGATAATACTTTGTACAACACTTATGTTAATTCGGATGCTACCGGTCCTCCAAATTCGTTTAAACGGGTAGTTTATTTCTGTGCACGAAAGAATTTTCACGAAAATCGAATAAAAGACTATAAAATATCTAGAACACATCCTGCCACACTATAATAAATCTTGAAACTAGAATTATTTGATATTGTTGAAAAAGGGTGTGTTTTTCTTATTTACTTTCATGGGGGCAGTGACAGAAATAGAAAACATGGATTAAAGTATCTTTCACAACAATGAAAAAAAGAGGACAATCATTCAATCAAAATGACCAACCAAAAGATATCAAATGGTGAGTTCCCTTATAAATCTCTACATTTGTACCCTCCTTTAATAACTCGGGTTATTTAGATATAACAGTTTATAATATTGTATCAGAATATTTAGATCAAACGATCGTATATTCAAATTTTTACAACCTTCAATATTAACAGTTGATTTAAGTATAAAGTATGATAACGAGCCTGTGCAAACTTCAAACCCATAAATTATCTTTCAATTGAATTAGCATGTAATAAAATGATATGAATCTATAATTAACCCTCTCAATCACAACAACTGGAATTATTAAAACATAACGGTTCGTAGTAATAAAGCCCCTCTTCAACAAGGAAAAAGGCAAGTAGCATGATCCATTCTCATCTAGTATTACAAGAAAAAGGAAACCATTGGACTTCAAACCTTCAAGTCAAGTGATCCCCCCCCCCCCCCCAATTCCAATCTAGGCCAAAAGAAGAAAAAAAACCATTGTTTTTGTTAATCCATTACAATGGCGACTGGTACCAAATGACCTATGAACAACCAGGCAAAGAAACTTACCCCCCCCCCCCCACCACTTTCTTTTTAGTCTCCACACGTATGACGTATATATACATTTGCTTTCTTACCTAAAATATTGTAACATATGGTGATCGGGCACGGTTTCTAGTGATTCTTAATCGATTATATATGTTATTTGTGAAATAACGATGTTGTGTTGGCTAATCCATGTAGATCGATCCGAAACATGAAAAATCGATGGGTATACTTCCATATAATGAACATTTGATATGTAATTAAAATTTGTGACATATATATTTTGAAAAGAGGGTAATTTAGGAAATAGAGAAGTGGGGGATAGAGAGGAGGGTCGGTAGTCACAATCATGAAGGGCAAGTGATTGATAGCCTACGAACTTGCTTGCAATTTTGGTGCTCAAAGGACATTTTTATTTTTTCCTCCTCGATGCCTTTTGGAGTTAATGCTCGTACACGGTAATAAACGATTGATTGTAGTACCTAGTATAATTGTTAATTATGAGCGATTATTCAAGAAAAGTAGAAAAACTAATGTTAAATAGGGGATGTAGCTCAGATGGTAGAGCGCTTGCTTAGCATGCGAGAGGTACAGGGGTCGATACCCTGCATCTCCACTAATTTTATAATCCTTCTTTTGTCCAATTTGGGGTGTCCGTTTTTTGGCATGCGCTTGGACTCGAATCCGATAGCTCCGAATCTCCAACACACAAATTTACCAATTGAATACCTTGAACCTCCATTAATTAAACCCTTTTTTGTCCGATATATGAAGACAATAAGATAAAATCAAATAAACATTACGTATGTGTCCATTAATAGGGTGCGCTTGGCCTCAAATTCGATAACCTCCAAATCTTCATCCCACAATTTTACCAATTGAACAACTCCACTTAGCCTAATCAGGTCTAGAACCAATAATAAATTAAAATTCAATACAAATTAGCCTAATTATGACTGATAGTTAATTACACAAACATATGCCAACAATAAATTGTTTACTACCTAAACGAGACATGCCGGACAATGAACGTGGTCGGCTCCGTTTCAAATAAGAAAGGGTTAATAAGTCATTCCATAAATGATTTCCTTTTGCCATTTTAGGTCAAAATTATCATTAAATTGGTTAAAAAAACCATTCAACTTTTTTGTACCTAGCTAATAAAATAAAACCCATTACCAAGTTAACCTTCAAAACCTCGTATTACTCCAATTTGTTCATAATTTTAATCCTTGTAAAACCCTCATGGAAAAGACTAACTTAAAACCTCAATTAGTTAGCAATTTTATTGGGCTTCCAATAGTTATAATTAGGTTGGCTTTCACATTAATATGCTTTCAATCTTTAGTTATCTCTTTATTCTATGCGTTATTCATGTGGATATACGATGATTTTGAATCCAACACAGTTATACATATTTAGTACTGCCAGTCTGCCCTAACTAGAACCAATGTATATATAATTTTCAAACTTTCAATTAACAACAATCGCGATATATATCGATTTTTCAAGTTGGTAACCCAATACTAATCAGGAAAGACCCAACATCATAACCCGCATGTGTATATATAAAATTTTCCCACAACGTCCTTGTACTCGTTCTTCAACAAAGATTTACCCGGGTGGAATTGGAATCAAACCACAGTCAAACCAAATCTAAATATAAACAAACAAATACGTACATTCCTTCCAAATTACTACAAAAACTCATAAATTACACCTTGATCGCTTACCGTGAGTTAAGATTTTAAACTATTTTATGTGTTATTGATGTGGGATAAGATCATTTTGAATCTGACACCGTTATAAGTAGTACTGCACTAGAACCATTGTATATGCAATCCTCAAGATTTCAGTAGACAATCGTGTACTATATATCAATCTTTCAAGTCAGTAACCAGGAAAGGCCCAACATCACGACCCGTGTGTATACTTTTCCCACAATCCCCGTGCTCGCTCTTCAACGACGATTTACTCGGGTGGAATGGGAATCGAACCTTATATAGTCAAACCAAATCTAAATATAAACCAACAAAGAATAGTTGACTAAGTAAACCAATTCCATATATGTAAACATGGATTAATACTCTCAAACCATCACCTTCACCTTCCATGAAATGGTGAAGAGAAGGGCAATATCGTCAAAACACATATGTGGGGGACGTACAAAGAGGCGTAACCTTCTTAAGGTTTAGGTCACATGATTTGCCCCAGTCCCAAAATAGTGAGGTAGATAAATATCAGACGCCAATCTTACCCTTCCCCCACTTCAGCGCTCGACACGTGTATGCTTTTGTCCCCACTCCATTGTATTTACTTTCCCACCAATCTCTATCGTCCACGTCATCTATCTGATTTTCCCTCCACCATCTGATTAAAGCCATCACCTCACATCATACACGTCCATTTATTGATAGCCGGCACTCCACCAAGAAAAAAGTTTGAAAAGTCAAAGTCTAGGTGTTAGTCCATCGTGTAATACGCAGTATCAATATACTCACGAGACATTACATATAGTTTCTATAGTCGATTTAACGATGAGCCAAATAACTTACTATGGACAATAATCTATCATGACCTGTCTAACACCAACCTTACTTACCAATTGGTCTGATCAAAAAGACGAATTATAGGAGATACGTTGCAATCCATTATGTTCCTGCTAGATATGACATAGTGCATATCCGAGACTTACTTACATATCTAAACGAATTCCAATCAAGCTCCTTGATCACAATTGAGGTGCATTCGTCAAGGCAAGAACAATATACATTCGTCAAGCTCCTTAATCATAATTATGTTTGTACACATATAGTTTACTAGTATCTTGCGCGAACACAATATTTCCATGTCGCTGTTCTTACATATGTGAATATAAGTTCCATGTTTTTTGGGAATCATACATGAATTTGTGTAACATAATAAACATCCTTTCTCATGAATTGAATGACCAAACCACCCCCATGATTAATCATCTCTCATGAACTATACGTACATTTATACGTATCCCATCCAGTTTACAGATACGGTGGGTGACAAACACCATACAAGAAAACACAGGAGAAAGGAAGAGTAGTTGTTGGTATGAAAAAAAATCAAAACCAGACACATATATATAAACCCAAAAACCACCATTAGAGAAGGTATCATTTCCTTCAGGAGAGAAACAATAAAACAACCATTTCCATGTTAGTACAGCTCCCAGCTAGCTTAAGCTAAAGCTTAACGAAATCAGAGTAAAAAAAAACAAATTGGTGTCTCTATTGATCATCCTTTCATCACCAGATCTTTCCCTTTGATTATGGGTAGAGGTAGGGTTGAGCTAAAGAGAATCGAGAACAAAATCAACCGGCAAGTAACGTTTGCAAAGAGAAGGAATGGTCTATTGAAGAAAGCCTACGAGCTTTCAGTCCTTTGCGATGCTGAGGTTGCTCTCATCATCTTCTCCAACCGTGGCAAGCTGTACGAGTTCTGCAGCAGCTCAAGGTATATATATACATATATAAGTATTCATGAGACGGAAGATCTTTTCTTTTTTTCCTTCTTCTTCTTTGTGATATGAAGCTCTAGTAGCTCTTTCCTTTTCAGTGAATGTCTCGGCGTTTATAGCAGGTTGAGTCTGTTTCTCTGTGTTTTGATTGTTTTAGATCTGCTTTCCTTGATTATAACTTGTGAAATAGGAAGAAAAAAACACCCCCCTTTTATTGTTTCTCTCTACTGTTTCATAGCTAGCTTTTCCGTTCCTTCTTTGCTTTTGCTTCAATCCATGGATGTTTCCAATTTCTGTGTATTTCCCATTTCTCTCAATAGGAAACTCGATCTGGGTTTGCTTTATTTCTTGCCTCCTTTCTATGGATCCAAAGACAAGCTTCCCCAATCCACTTGGCGGATCCAGAATGGTCAGAAATCGAAATCACATAATTTAACTGGGTTGCAATAGAGCTTCTGTTTTATGGAATCCTGGTCAAAATCCACTAAGTTATTAACTTTACATAGGGTATCATAGTTCTCGACCATGGGAGCATACCGGATCGGCCACTCATGTCCCCAGTTCTTCTTCCTATCAAATATGTGTGTCTTTGTTCATAGTTTCTACTTCTTGTTCATCAGCTAAGCTGCTTCTAGCTAGGGTTTGCTGAAAATCTTCTTTGCTGGGGAGATACATTTAGTTTTCTGTTTAGTTTTCAGTTGAGTGATCAGAGAAAGCTGGATCAGATTTTCAGCTGCAGGGGTACTATATCTTTCAGTCTTAGAGGGGCTTTGTTTGTTCATATCAATCAGTCAAAAGAATAAGGACATTTTGGCTGCTTGCTCAGCTGATCTCTTTGATCGGATTTCCATGGAGGGAAGGATCCTATGTTTCCATTGGATCTTAATTAGCTTCTTCCTCTGCTGCTGCTGTAGCCGTAAAATCAAAACCCTCTTCAACACGCCAGTGGTGAAAGATTTGATGTTTTTAGGGTTAAATTAGGGTTTTTTTCTTCCCTCTTTCATTGCTTCACATCAAACTTCAGATCTGAATCTGCTTTTAATAACGATGGGGAAAATGGAAATGATGGTTTTGATGAGAGCTCAATCAAATGTCCAAAGGTTTCATCTTTTACAGTTTCCCTCTCTTAAATTTGAAATCTTTTCATGTTTAATAATAGTTATTAATTGACATTTGAGTTGGTATTGGGAATAGTAAAAGTCTAATCATCATTGTCACTCTTAATTCTTTAGTAATCTATTAACTGACATTTTCTCTAGGGTTTCATTACAATTATTAAATACCTAAACCACCCCTAATTTTGTTTGTACACACAGCATGCTGAAGACTCTGGAGAGGTACCAGAAATGCAACTATGGAGCACCAGAGTCCAATGTCTCAGCTAGAGAAGCCCTGGTATATGATGTTTCCTCGATCGAACCCCTCCTGGTTTACTAACTTAACATTGTACTCGAGATTAATGTCGAACTATAGCTAACCTGAGATTACATTGGTGTTTTTTTGTAGGAAATAAGCAGTCAGCAGGAGTATCTGAAGCTTAAAGCTCGCTACGAGGCGCTGCAAAGGTCTCAAAGGTGAGCTAGCTAGCTAGCTAACATAATTCACAAAATTAATTAGGGTTTGAACATTGAACACAATGAAAGTATGGTTCTTTATCAATGGTTATGCATCCTTAATTACATTGCTGAATCATTTGTGCCATAGGAACTTGCTGGGAGAAGACCTTGGCCCTCTAAGCACAAAGGAACTCGAGTCACTCGAAAGGCAGCTTGACATGTCACTGAAGCAAATCAGATCGACTCGGGTATGTACACTTGAAAGGCAGCTTGGATTTAGTATATGGTCTAACTTGAAACTGTGGGGAATTAGATACAATTTCTTGGAACGATTGATTTAGTCTGACCAATTACGTAATTTTACAATGAATTTCAGCTCACCTTCTAATTTTACAATGAATTTGAGTTCACCTCTCTTTTACTTGTTTCTCCTTCTCGATTTTCCTTAACTCGTGCTCAGCTGCACGCCTGCACTTACTTTCTGGAACCTCTGGTTCGGTTCGCAATAAAATCATCATTCATAAAAAAAAATCTCTACCATTATAACTTTACTTATAGCAAAACTACTCACTTATTCTTGATTTGTATTCAATTACAGACCCAATACATGCTGGATCAACTCAATGATCTACAACACAAGGTAACACACCTTAATTCCCCCTTCTATATTGTGAGGTATCAAACCGGCGGGTTGGTTATTAAGTTGTCGTAGCTCGGTTAATCGGGTTACAAGCGGTTTGGTTAAGTTCAGTAATGGATTGTTAACATTGCTTCGACCAATCTAGCTACAAGTCGAGTTGGAACTCAGCTGAGCCTGTATCCTTAATTGTTTCGAAAATCCTTGTTCTCATCTGTGTAGGAACACTTGCTGAATGAAGCTAATAAGACACTGAAACAAAGGGTACGTCACCGTTTGGAATCCAACTTCTCAAATACCATTGAAAGACAAAAAGCTCATGTAATTTTCCTTTTTCATATATGGCAGTTGATGGAAGGGTACCAAATAAACAACACACTCCAGTTGAACCCTTGTCCAGAAGAAGTAGCTTACGGCCGACACCACCACCAACCTCAGCCACAGGATGACGGCGGCTTCTTCCACCCTTTGGACTGCCAACCCACTTTACAAATCGGGTACACACGAAAACCTCTAAAAGAACACTCGAAAGCTCGAACCTTATACCTATTTGTAATAAGTACTGTTCTTTCTTTTCCGACAGATACCAGCAAGATCCAACGTTGACGGATTTGACAGTGGCGACTGCTGGACCAAGTGTGAATATTTACATGCCCGGATGGTTACCGTAGTCGTCGTACGATGCCGTCTTGGAATCATGCTGCAAATTGTACTATGTGTTTGTTTCTACTTTGTAATCTTTGTTCAAGAACAAGTTTTTAATTATGTCGTTGTGTTTGTGCTTTGTTGATTGATGGTGGAGCTTTGATTGATGCTGAAAGGCTCTGCAATTTGATCTGTTGAACAATAATTTTTGCTAAAGTTCCCTTCTTTAGACCATATAATATATCAACTTCTTCTTTGTGCGACCATTTTGATCGTCCATTGTGTCGCCATGTCATATTATACATTGTGTCGCCGTGTCATATAGTTCAAATCATCGTGGACTATGTCATGTACCCATTTCATTCTCTGCCACAGTTTCTCTCGTAATTCGTAACGTAGCACTGGTAAATACACATAGCTTGTGCATATTGTGTGCTGGAATTTCGAGTTCGAATCTCAGCTTAATATTTACAGGCATCACCTTTTCTATAACCTTTCTGTGACGTAACTAATCATCAGGGACCGGGCTAGCGTAAATGAATAAGTTGAAGGACCAATTCTGAATGGGCTTCCGACCCATCATTAATATCTGCAGCCGTTTCGCTGCTTCTCCCAGTCTACATGTGATGGGCCCTCATAGCTCATGAAATCCGGCCTATGTTCGGAATACATCATGGTTTCTTCTCAATTCAAACTGCTTACTTCAAAGATTGCAACTTAGCCCCCATTTAAAGAATATTTTTTTTCGAAATAAACCCTTTAAATCAGTACAAGATATAGGAAAAAACGAGATAAACCGTTCATACAGTGAGGAGTCCGGCTGCTTCATCGCTGCAACCTTGAGAGACCGGCTACCTATCGTAAAGTCTTTGATTTTCTTGTGTTGAACTATGTTGCTTTTCAAATTCATTTTTGGTCTGATTCGCTTCTATTTGGAGTCGATTTTCTTAGTAGTTGAGAAAGCGAAATACAATAATTATTCAATTACTTGTTTTACCCTAATTACTAACTTTTTTGGGAAACACTCCCTAAAGCTTACTGAAGTAGTGGAGTTCATAAAGCAGAAAGAAAAATATCTCCTGAAGTTGCAGATCTTTTTAAAAGTAATTTTTTTTTCCTGAAACAGAAATATACATCTCTCCTGGCCTTCCCCTGAAGCTGCCGACGAAACAGTATCACTCACTCACCAGCACCAACTTCTAAGTCTGCACAGATACAGCCAATTTTGGTGGTGGTGAATGACCCACCAAATCAGTAATCGAGTAAGAAAAGAAAAGAGTCCTGTCGTTTTTATTATAGGTAGAGGCTGCCTGAGATATATAGGATCTCTGGTTTGTTGTCGATTCTCTGCCTTCACGCTTTTGTTTGTTGGGTTCACATCACACTTTTGCTAAATGTGATTTTAAGTTAGTTACGTAAGATTGTTATATAATGGTAGTTATTTTTTACGTAATAGAAAATATTAAGTACGTCACGCAAGAGTAAAATTTGTTATGTAAGTCTTACGTACGTAACGACAGTTATTCCTTACGTAGCATGCTTAATTTAACATGTTTAATTTTGCATGCTATATAAGGGTAAAGACCGATATGTAACGACAATCGTTCATTACGTAAACTCAAAATCACCTTACGTTAAGTTGAGTTTATCTAATTATTTTCAAATGAAAACTCTTGAAAGAGTGAGGTTTTGTACAAATTAACTAACCCTTTCAAATTGGGCTCGAGATTTACCTCATAAAAATCATGCAAACAGTTCGGTGTTCGGTTCGAATAAAGTTCGATTTAAACGATCAATTTGCGAGCCGGCTCGATAATAAACGAGCCGAGTTCGAGCTGATCCTGACTTGGCTCGGCAGGATCGCAAGCCAGCTCGTTTAAAACTTGAGTACTAGTTGATTACGGCTTGAAAGTTGGCTCGAGTGATAGCTCGATGGAGCCTCGGTCGTTGGCTCGATTAGTATAGCTCGCCGTGAATTGGTTTTATAAGTTCTTTATTTATTTTAAAAACAAAAATATTGTGATGATGGATGTTATCCTAATGATTAATTACTTATTTACATTGTACGAGCTGAGCTCTAAAATTTTACTCAGATTATTAAAAATCAAAATTTCTAACAAGCCGAGCTCGTTAAGATCTCTAAACAAGTCGTGTTCGAGTTAACAATTATTTTTCCAAGCCGGGCTCGAACTCGGGCTGTTATATCGAATAAAGTAGCCAAGTAAAAAACACTTTAGTTACCATTAAAAGCAGCCGCGTGAAATTCCTGTCATTTTCGATGGAAAAGCTACTGATTCAACACTGTTGAAGATAAAACCGGCAGAGAAATCCAGATTTATTTTCAGTATTAACAGCAACCAACCAACAGGACACGTGTCACTCCCTCACTCCCCCATTCCAAAATTCCCTCCCTCCCCCCTCCGTCCCCCCACACTCACTATCCATTCCTCTCCACCAGCATAAAACCAAAAATCATTTATTAATGAAACCACACAAAAACTCGGCCGACAGCTCAGAAAATTAGGTCATCGGAGCCCAAAAAAAAAAAAGAAAAATGGGGAGGAGGAAAGTGGAGATGAAGAGGATCGAGGACAAGAGTCGAAGGCAAGTCACGTTTTCCAAACGTAGGAAAGGTTTGCTCAAGAAAGCTCGCGAAATCTCCATCCTCTGCGACGTCCAGCTGGCGGTCGTCATCTTCTCCGCCCGCGGCCGCCTCTACCAGTTCTCCTCCTCCAACGACGCCGCCGCAGCCGACGGGTAATTATACATCGCTTGACTCTCATCTCTTAGTTCGCGTACATTTTCCGGCGATCTTATGATCTACTAACCCAAACTATAACACTGAATCGTTCTGATTGGAAATCTTATCGGCGATTGCGATTCTGAGATGTAGAAATTCCGATTTCCCTAGATTTGACTTTATCCGTCCGTACAAGCAGTCATAATGACATGTGCGCAACTTATTAATAAATAAATAATTAATTAAAGTTCTGCTGCAGTAGTGAAGATTATCCACTTCATTATTACGGTCTTTAATTTAGTGATCAATCCCATGCACATGCCGACATGCATTAGTTTTAATCCTAACTAGATTATAGTGTACGTACGCCGCAGACGGCGGCGGCCATGACGGCTGCCGTGTTAAGTTACGGACAATATATCGTGGATGTGATTAAGAAAGATTGTTAATTAGTTAATGTCCGCCGCCATTTTGATTTAATGTTTGGGAGACTACTCATCTTTGGCCGACTCGATCGTGATGATTTTAGAGGTTGAACCATGGATATGTACTTGCAATTGTAAGACTACCGATGTAAACTTAATTGAAAGAATATACTAATTAAATTGTACACCTCTAAATTATTAATTTATATGAGCTACGTACATATATTATAGTAACTCTCCACCTACGTACAAACATTCAGGGTTATGACTTATTAATTTTGATTTATTGTCAAAAGTTAGAGTTTGTGATACAATTTAGAGTTTGAGTTTATAATGCAGTGTTTGAGGGTTAAAATTTAATATTTAGAATGCTAGTATCATTTTTTAATGTTTATTGTTCAATTCCGAGATTTTAGAATTTATTATTTGAATTTTAATATGCATCATATATATATTACAAACTCTTTGACTCTATCTGCCCCCATAGACTACGTACAAATTTACTTTATTAATTTCATTGCATGTCTTATCATGTCTAACTAATGAGTGTCTTTTTCTTCTAGCTAGTGATCGTATTTGATGATGATATCTTAACAACCTTATAAAGTAGTTACATATATATATCCGAGGAGTATACATGATGTAGTTGGTAGAAACCTCAATTAAGATTATGGTTTTTTACCATTTACGGAATCATATTGACTTGTATATATAAATTTTTTTACGTATTTTCATGCGACTAAACGATGACAGAAAAATTCTAAAAGAGAGATCCTCAAACAATCAAATCTCTAATAAGGTTTTTCTTAAACCATTAAGGATTGTCAAGCTAACGATAATGATTCCGGACTCACAACACAACATGGACATACACAAGGGCTTTTCGATCATGTGAAACTTTTGAAAAGAAAAAACATATTTGGACTTATAATGAACAATAATAATGTTGCAACTTCAATTATCCATAATCCAAACAATACTCAATATATAGAAATCCTTGGTAGAAATTAAAAATGAAACAAAAAGTAATATACTCACAACTCACATAATACAATTGAAGATTAACGAGTCCAAATGGAATTTGCCATTTGGACCGAGTCCCGGTTTGTGACACCATTTAACCGGACCGAGACAAACATCCGGAAACGACACGTGACAGCGAAATCTAAAATCTTCATAACTAAAATAAAATATAAATATAAATCCTCTCTTCAGTCGTCGGCCGCAGTCCTCCACCACCACGAGCTTCGGCTAAAATTAGGTCGGAGGAAAATTCAAAATGGGGAGGAGAAAGGTGGAGCTGTAGCGAATCGAGGACAAGGGCAGCCGTCAAGTAACCTTCTCCAAACGGCGGAAAGGACTGATAAAAAAGGCCGGCGAGATCTCATTCCTCTGAGACGTCCATCTCACTCTCGCCGTCTTCTCCCCCGGCGGCCGCCTCTACGACTTCTGCTCCGGCGACACGTAGGTATCCAGGTAGTCCAATGATTAATTAGAATCCTCAGAAAAGAAAGCTTTTTTGCATGATTGAAATTGTGATTAGACCAAACTGATATATGTAGCTTTATAATCAAGTCGATTCTTTGTGTTTGTTTATGTATGATGAACTATTTACAATGTAACCATGAGATTGGATGATGTTCTGTTTGTGTTCATCACCTTGTTTAGTAACTAAGAAATGTTATTATATATATGTTAGAAATGGAAACTTGAAACTTAGACTAGCTAGTTTAGTACTCCAAATTAGTTGGTGTCCACTATGATTTGGATCGAAATGAATCTAAATTCGAAGGAAATCTTTCGAATAATTGAAATCTATTAGATACTCGAGTTACCAAATGTTTGTCCTAAGTCCTATTAATTAATATCTAATTTGGTTCCATTTTGGTTAGGAATATTGAATGAATCTTGACTGGAGAAGCTATTTCTCAAATAATTGAACTCTACCGAACACTCTCGTACAATTTTGAGTCATTAAGTTGCTTCACCATACTATTAAACCTGTTTCTCGAAACAAATGAAGGGAGCGAACACTCATCTTACCAGTTCAACAAACATGCACCAAACAAAGTATCAAACAGAACACAAATCAAAAGAAGTTGGAGATGTTGGTCCTTTTGGTGGAAGTTGGTTCCTTGCAAATCAAGAAATCTATGATCCAATAGAGCTTCCAAATGAGCCCAAACCCAATAGGGTTGTTGTCCTTTTGGAATTCGGATTGCTTTTCTTTTCCTTCATTTTGTTCTTTTGTTGTGGTAATTGTGCTCTTATTAATTCTTCTTCTCTATAGATGTTCTAACATTAACGGCTAGGCATGTTCCAAACGTCGATGAAGATGCCAAATAGTGCAATGGTTTGTTCCATTCTTTGACAATGTAACTTCAATTGTAGGAAACATCTTAGCTTGATCCCTAGTGTTTTCGTCTCAAAATAGTTCATTTACGTACCTTTAGTCATAATCCGGTGAGCAAGACTTCGTCAATAGTACTTCCAAAACAAACATATCAACTAGTTCAGATATCGAATGTTTCACAAACAACGCATGATCTCGATGACTCTATTGAGACACCAGTAAATTTTCCAACCAAGCACTAAATGATTGGTTAAGTCCGCAAGAAGCCTTCTTTTAGCTCTCTTATTTTGTCCATTTCAACATACCTTACCATGTAGAAATAGTTATTCATGTCGGACTATATAACATCTCCTTCGAACTCGTCAAAGCATAAGACAACAACAATTAGAGTGAAGTTTTGTAAATGTATAGTCTTCTTCAAAAGTTGGGTCTATCCCCTTAGCTTCCTTTGAAACCTTGTGCATCTCCAACGATCCATGTACTTTCTTCTCTATGGTGCAAGCTCACTTACACTTAGCAACCTAATAGCCTCTTCCTTTGAATTATTGCCTAGCTTTATTGAATGTGACATTTTAGATACATGGGAGTGAAATATAGGTGGAATAAAAGTAATAGGTTTGAAGACTCTTGGTTGAACAACTAATTGGAGAGATTGATGCATGAAGCGATTTGAATCAAGAAAATGAAGTGGAATTTGCAATCTCAAACCTCGTAAACCTCTTCCGTTGGGTTATCACCTAGCTTTATGGAGGGGATGAGGGGATGTCGATCGAGGAATACGTGGTTCTGGCCAGAACCAACTCCCAAATGGCCTTAACAGTGGGATGAAGTAGGTAATTCTCCTTGCTTCTAAAGCTTCATAGAGTGTATTAGGCAGGTAGCGGACCAGATTGTCATTCTGATTCTAAGTTTGGTATTAAGGGTCATTAGTGGAATGCTTGGTTTCCCGAGTTGATACCCCCTACTCCATCATGCGATGTGCATCTCCACGGTTTTGGACCATTAATTAGAGGCAGTTCTTCTCATCCAGCTTATACGTGGTAAGAAATCCAAAGTAGTTTGAAGTAGCTCTTAACATCACTTCCCACCCATTAGGTTGCTAATTTAGTTTTTGTCATCGATTACTAGTTGAATAGACTATTAAGTAACCTCCTTGATACCTTGTTTGCCATATCGTCATTACATTCCCGGGATATATGCTTTATGGTGAGCTAAACCACATAAGTTTTTACATTATTGTGTGTCGATGATCTAGGATATCGTTAACTGGTTTTTTTAAAACTAATACGATCAGTCAAGGTAGATATTAAAATCTTGCTCAGTGGTACTAAATTTAGCTAGTTAGTTAAGGAAATGGCTGAAATTAAGTGTGATCGAAAACCAACCCAAATTTTGGTGTTGGAGTATAAGTAAAGTTAGCTAGAATATAGACATCCCTAATTTTGGACTTCCCAAACCCCCCTCCACCCTAGGAAGGTTATCTTGATAAGAACAAAACCGAAAAACAAGACTCATAATCACCTTAGTGTCTTGTTTGACACTCGTAACCTTAAACCATAATCTTATAAACTGAACATTATCATCACATTCAAAGTGTATATGCTTTATGGCGATCTAAATCCGCCTCATCTATGACGACATTACGTTGATGATCTAGGCCATAATTGGATTCCGCAACTAAGCTTTAATCATTTCATTCTCTCCCTTGCATCTAAGAAGGTTATCATCTAAAATAGAGGGCTATGTCCTCTCTAATGACCCGGTTTCATTTTGAGTTCTTCCAAAAGTGTAGTTTAACCATATGTGGTTCCTTAGTACTTAAACCTGTGGTTCAGGGGACTACCTTATTCCACTATTATGAGCGTGGCTGAATGCACCTCTATACTAAGTTCAGAACCTTCTCCTCTATTGGTACAGCTTCTCGAAGATCGTAAGTCGGTACAAGAGTCTCACAGAAGAAGCTGCTGATCCTAATGATTCAGATGTAAGTACTGAAAAAGCTCATAGCTTTCTTGTTCACAAAAGCATATTTCTGGAATGAGATTTGAATAGCTAATCGGGGTCGAATTTGCCTTTACAGAGTACCAATAATGAGTTTGCAGGAATCTCTCCCACTGGACTGTTGGAAATCATTCAAAGGTATAACTGTTAAATTTTTTTCTTTGTCACTTGCTCCTTGACTGGATGTTTTATTGGTTCGAATTCACTGCTACGAAAACAATGCAGGTATGTCGTTGATGATGCAGCTGAAGAACAGCTCACTGTGAATAACCTTGTACAGTTAGAAAACCGAGTCGGATTGTCCCTAACACAAATCAAAGAAAGAAAGGTTTGGTTTTTCACCTTGACCCTGGCTTGACATTTAAGAAACCAGTTTTGTGTTTGGAACTCTCCTTGTTTGTTTTAAGGTTTCAATGCAACAGTTGGATGCTGTTTGAGACAGTACTCTTAAAGAGTTTGATGTAAAAACAATAATTATGGAAAATGAAGAGATAAATTACTCACAGGTTTGGTTTTTGCAGATGCAACTGATGTTGGAACCCTTACAAACACTGCAACAACAGGTAATTCAATCAGCTAGACAAAGAACTTTAACCATATTTCTGGATTTCCTGATTCATGTTCTGTTTCAATATGCCTCAATTGATTCCTCAGCAAATTCGATTACTGGGATCTATTTAGTTCTTGAATCAAGTTAGATACAGGTATCCAAACTTAAAACGATTCTAGACATTTGACCAAGTTCAATCATCAAGATGAGAACTTTATCCATATGTTCTGCATATAATGGTTTCCTAATATACCAATTTGATTCCTCAGCAGATTCGATTATCGGGTTCGTGTTGCACGAGTCGATCCCATTAGTTCTGCATATAATGGTTTCTTAGGTTACTGGCTGCTGGTAAATCCACTCAATTTATTATTCTCAGTAACTGGTTATTCTGTTGTTTTTGCCAGGAGAACAAGCTAAGACAGGAAAACGAGCAGTTGAAAGAACAGGTAGGTAATTACATTAGTTAGCTCACATATTATATTACAATCAAAGGATGACACGCTTAACTCGAGAAATAAAACGTGTACGTACTTACAGATAGCTGCAGCCTCAGCCGCGGCGAAGAATGATAGCAACACTGTCTTAGGCACCATCAAAGGCACGGATCAGCAAAGTGGCTTGGTACAGCCGGCCACTCTGCAATTACTCCATTTGATGTAGTAATTGGACAGCTAAGCAGGTTTCTGAATAAATAATATCGCGGGAAAATGTACAATAAGTAGGTTCGGCCTGCCACATGTCCATTGTTGTCTGTACTATAGTCTATATGTATGCGTGCAGAAATGTAACTATGTATTGTCCAAGTCTTCGTTTGCAGAACTTATCAAATGATTCTAATTTCTCAGTACCTCGTTATCAATGTGTACGTATATAAATACATGTATATAGGTGCACAAATGTATAGTCTTCATGCCTATCGACATGCATGTTTGCAAAGAACATGTACTATCGTAGAAATGTATTGGTCGCCGGTAAACCCCACTCGGCGACGGCCAATAGACAAACTACATACTGCACCTTGGCCGGCCATGAAAGCTTTTGAAATGGAAGAAATGATCCGATTCAAAAGCAGCATAAGTAGATAGTGGGATAAGAAAAAGGGAACCTGATGATTCCTAAGCATGTAATGTTTTTGGATCATCGCTGCAGAAAACGAACACAGAGAGAGACAGAGAACAAAACCTTAGGAATGGGGAAAGATGGGTGAAAGGATATTTTGAATCCAACGTCTTAGAGTAGCTAGCTAGGATCTACCGTTCAATTAGTTTTGCTGCTGCTTTCCTTCTCGGGAAGGAAACTGTGTTGCATGGAAGGGACAAAATGCGGCTTTTCGCTTGCTTGGCTAGCTACCTGAAAGGACAGGGGAGGCAACTTGGTTTTGTCAGCACTACAAATCAATCAATCGGTCTCATCTAGCGACACGTAAGCATTGTCTAAATGGATTAGACCCCATGTTGAGTATATATATATCAAAAGCCCAATCAGCTAGTCAATATCCATCCAGCTACGATTTTCAGTCCGGTCAGTTGTAAATAATCAATTATTCAATTGTGTACGAATTTATTGATTTTTATGTCGTAAAAATCGTAGCTCGTCTCCATCAACATGGCCCATTACAGGTTATTGGCGTGCTTTCCATGTTTTATTGGCGATGAGATGAACATATCGATACCTCCTTGACCTTCATGTCTTGGAGCTCGTGGATGTTTGTGATGTTTGTGCTTGATGTTTCACGGTTATTTTGCAGGCGCTGTGGAGGTAGCGATGCATCAATTCGAAGGTCCTGACCTCTCTAACTACTTGTCTTCAGCTCCATGTGCAGGCTGTTCACCGGTCTGCTAGTGGAGCTGCCCATTTAATGGTGCGTGAAAGGCTCATTAATATATCTCAGATTTTAATTTCAAAATCGAAATTGATTCTTAAATTATATTTGCTTGTTTGCTATCTTGACCTCTCACATTAAAAATTATCTATAACAAAAGAAATTGTACGAAAATAATTTCGGCCAGCATATCTAACTGGCCGAACCAGAAATCCCATGGTTAGTACACAAAAAAAAAAGACTCTAGGTCAATATTTGCTATACCAACCGCGGCACTATTTACCGGCAACAAAGGGAGGAATCAATTATACTATTTGTCCTATATCTCCGGCAACCCTATCCGTCTCGGAGACACGTGTCTACTTATCCATTTCCAGCTCCCCCACAATTAAATAATAATTAATCAAATAAACAAAAACCACCCCCACGCGCTTCATTTAAGGGCGCTCCCTCCTCTTTACCCGCGAATGGATAAGACTCTACGTCGACAGTCTCCATTACGCGCCCGCCACCAGAAGAACTCTATAATACAAAGAAAAAGCAAAGAAGTAAACATTTCTTCGCCGGAAAATTCAAACTCTGCACCAATCCAACGGCAGCTGTCGATTATTACCCAGTAACCTCTCGATACTCGAGAGAATCGAAATTCGATCAGATTCGGCGGTGGCTCGATTGATTGATCTTTCCATTCTTCAGCCCGAAGATGATGAGGAGGCAGCAGCAGCAACAGGATCAGCACTCGCGTGCTTTCCACGAGCTGACCAATATGGTTTTTAACTTGCTCCGTTCGCCTCCGACGCCGATCCAGTTCTCCGACCACTTCCCTGCGGCAGTTTCTTCCTCTCCTCCTCCTAGGTCGTTGCGGTCGGCGAAGATCACGCCGGCGGGGTTCGCTTCGCTGCTGCTAGGCGTGTCGCTGGCGATGATGCTGTGTGGATCTGTGACGTTCTTCATCGGGTTCATCTTGATGCCCTGGGTGCTTGGACTGGTGATGGTGTTCTACGTCGCCGGGATCGTTTCCATGATCGCGATGTTAGGCCGTTCCCTTCTCTGTTTCGCCGCCGGCCCTCCGCCTCCTCCCCGGAAGGACATTCCTGGTATGTTCTCCTTATTCTTCTCTTCAAATTTCAATCAGATTCGTTCAGATTTTAATTCTTGCTTTTGGATAGGGTTTCGCGTTAGAATTAAGAACTCTTTGATTCGTTGTGAATTGATTCTGAAGTTTCTCGATTTTCATTAGCTTTTTCTATGATTCCTTAGCTGGTCAACAATAAGTCATTTGCTAGTCAATCTCCATGGTCCTCTGATTATAGTGAGAACTGTTGACTGATCAGTGAAGTGCAAAATCGAGTCTTGTTCATTCATCTGCAACTTAAGAATCAGCATTGATCACCCTGCTTGAAGCTTGAATATGATCATAACTAATGAATGATAGTCTATCTCTTTTCTCTGCAGCCTGGAAAGTAATGTGAAGGAGCAGAGAAGGCAATCTAAAGCAGCTGCATATTGAGCTACTGAGGATCATTTCTTGCTCTGGCTTTTTCTGGGAGTGATTTGATGCAGAAACTGTGGATAATTGTTTTGCTTTTGCTGATGACTTTTGGGTATATCTGAACACTTGGATATAGCGGAAAAGGAAGGCTCTTTAGATGAACTGATCAGTTCATGCTTTGTCTCTGGTAGGATATCGAATTTGGCTACTCTGCCAAGTCCAATTAGGGAGGTTTTTGTACCCAGTTTTCCTTTGACGATTAATGACAACTTTCCACTCTTTTGTACCCAGTTTTCCTTTGGATCATCAGATTCCAACTGTCCAATGAAAACCTTGGAGTTCTTATTGGCGAAAGACTGACTGAATCAAAGACTCTGTATCTCTCGTCGAGAATTCTCGAGATGACTCGAATAGTTTCGAGGTTGTTCCCTATTATAGTGAATCAAGTATGTCGAGGATTCTAGGCACGTGCTTGTTCAATACTGACGTACTTTACGCCGTGATCTGAAACTATATGTTAAGGTTCTTTGGTAGTGTAACCTGTCTAAGATTCTCAACATATGGTGTGATCAATGCTCGTGTTTCTCCACATTGCCCTCGTGACATATTGTAGACTAGATAACCTCGATTTTTTGACAAGGCTCCTTGGTTTATCGAGGCCACACTAAGGTTTCCTCGGCACCGTGGCCTAACTCCTTGCCTTGTCGGAGATTCTCAGTACGGTGCAATTCGTGCTGCCAAGGTTTTCCAGAGAATCTCGACCATTATCGACGGTTATAGGTATATTAACTTAGATCCGCTAAGGAGTTTCGAGCTTTCGGCATGAGTCGTAATAGTATGCTTTTCGATCGGGACGGTTTGGACAGGTGTTGGGGAGTTTGGACCGCTGGTTTTGAGAGCTGAGCAAGTGAGCAACAGAAAACTCGCCGGAGCAAGGAACCACGCCGGGGAAACACCAGATCTGAGTACCAAACCGAACATGCAAACCGAACAATCACCTAAAAATGGGAAATGAGGCAGATAAACCACCGGCAAACAAACGAATCGGAGAAAAACCACCAGCAATCGAACCTAAAACCGAAACTAAATGACCATTTCCGACCAATCTGACCTCCGGCGGAAATTGATTTTCCATTGATCGACCCAAACAAAAGGCCGATTAGTAGCTAATTAAGAAGAGATCCAAACTTTGACGAACTTCTTACAGAGCATAAATATTATAAATCGACAGAAACGACAGAAAACAAAAACACAAAACCCAGTGGGAGCTCAAACTATCCGGCGTAGATGTGGACTCCGATGGCGATGAGGAAGATGGTGATGAGCCCAAAGTAGATGACTGTGTGGACCAATATCGACGCCCCACTCGTCTGCATATTCCCAAACTCCACCACTCTGCCCCTCGCCGGGATCTGGAACAGTAACCCCGGAGTCAGCAGCACGAACAGCACCGTCGCTATCACCACCGGCCCCCAATCCGCCATTCTCTCTGATTACTGATTTCTCTCTTGCAAGTTTCAAACTTTACTTTACAAACTGGCGGTGCTAGTGTGTATAATAATGTTAGTAACAGGGAGCTGCAGAGCACGTGGCGTCGTTTGGGGGACAGTGTTGCTGGCTCGTAGTTTTTGCTAACTGAGTGGTGACTGGTGATGACTGGTGAAGGTTTATTTATTTACTTAACTTTGTTTGCTGGGTTTGTCTGTATCCGAAGTTTGCAAGCTGAAGCAAACTTATGAACTGTCTGCATACATTTTCTGGGTAGACGGTGGAGAGTGGCCAAGTGGTTTGTACCAGTACGTAACTAGCTTATCGGGGAAGTGATGTTGCTAGAATAAATACAATCCGATTGGTTAATTAATCACTCGTCTTGAAAGGCTACTCATAAAGGACATTAAAACATTACAACGAAAGTTATACCAAACTAGGGATATCAACTACTATGTTCGGATGACGCGTGTTCGGTTTGGTTGAATTCGTTCTTCTAACTGCATAGTCGAGGTCTATTTCTCCGTTTCACTATTCTTGTAAATAGTTTGCTGTGAATAGTTTCAACGGCTCCTTGGATCCCTCAAGTGTCGACGAAAAGTCATCGAATAGCAAAGTCCTGATGAGTACATACGTGTTTTTGAAGTCGTTTAACAACAATGCTAACATAACACCAAATAAAATTATTTTTTTAACATCATTTGACCATCATTTACAGGGTTATTAAAGTGAAATTTGATTTTTTAGTCATTTCCAACATGTATATCAAATATTATCATTTTTAAAATTTTAAAATTTCTTATGAAAATGACCAATTTTCATAGGTAAACCCCTTCCGAAATTGACAATTTTAATATAAAAAATATTTTTTTTTAAATTAGCTAATATTTGACATATATGTTTGGAATGACTAAACATTGAGATTTCACTATGTTAATCCGCTTCAAATAATAGCCAAATAAAGTTGAAAATATTTTTGAAACATGTTAAAAATAGTAAAATTTATTTTTAACTACGTTTGATCATTATTTATAGGGGTTACCATAATAAAACTTGATTTTTTTAGCAATTTTCAACATGCATGTGAAATATTAATCGATTTGAAATTTTTGAAATTTTCTTATGAAAATGGTCAATTTTTATAGGTAACCCCTTTGAAAATTGACATTTTTTACATAAAAATTGAATTTTTTTTAAATCGGCTAATATTTGACATGCATGTTGAGAATGACTAAAATTTAGGTTTCATCATGTTAACCCCTTCAAATAATAGTCAAATGAAGTTAAAAACATTTTTAACCATGCTAAAACAATACAGAATAAAATTTATTTTTAACTACGTTTGATCATTATTATAAGAGTTACCATCAGGAAACTTGATTTTTATAATATTTTCAACATGCATGTCAAATATTAGTTGATTTGAAAATTTTGAAATTTCTTTGTGAAAATAGTCAATTTCCATAGGTTAACCCTTTTGAAAATTGACAATTTTGTCATAAAATTTTTTAAATTGACTAATATTTAACATGCATGTTGGGAATGGTTAAAATATGAGTTCCATCCTATTAGATCCTTCAAATGATAGCCAAATAAAATTAAATAACATATATTTGATTATTGTTATTAATGGTCATTGGTTTGATAATGCTAATGCGAAGGCATTCCTCTTCCCCCTTTCTAACAACATCCACGAACACTAGGCAATCAGACTTGATAATCGTACGGAAAAAAAGATGTAGTTGCTACTCTTGAAGCAACCAGGAGTGCCTTAACTTCCTCGACGATAGCGGATGAACAAGGAAGCTTGCCAGCCCTATAACTATAAGGCTCCATAATCCAACAACGTGTAGGGTGTGGTTGTGATAGTAATCAACGTTAAGGCCAATGCATGGGATGAGAGTCATCATTCACCTACCGCGGTTGTGATGTTGGTTCCTCGTCAGGCGCCGGCGAGGTTGAATTGAAACCCCACTATATCCACTAGCTTGCCTTTGCCTTTGCTACTTGCTCACTTTGTGTAAGAAATTAACTCGATGGTCAATGAGTTCTCTCACCCGTTGACTATCTGAAATCCCTTCATACCGACCTCAAACTTCCTTCCAGCTCATAATCAACGGCTTGGAAAAGGCCACGTCAGCATAGACCATGCAGCTCTCGTACACTTTGCAGCACCGTATCAGTCTCTCCAGCTTTTTATTATTTTGTCCACTTGCCTGGTAAATTCCTGGGCTTTTCAGAAATAAAGAAGCCCACCAGGAATTGTACCTGCAGCTGGCGCCACAGTCAAAGATAGTCTTCTCCTTTCTCCCGAAACTGAAGTCGCACCCATTTCCTCTCCCTCCGTCCTCTTTGTGTTAGATTTCTCGCCGTCCGTCAGTCGTCACCGTCGACGAATCATAGTGGAAGTGTGAAACGCCACCGTCCGGCGGTTTTGGAGTGAAAGGTCAGTCGTTCGCTTACTGTAATTCTTTTGTAGCTATCGAAACGTGATACGTTCATTTGCAGTCCTGGATTTTCTTTTTTTTACCGGCTTGATTCGGACTGGTACTCGCCTCGAATTTCCGTCGGCTTTGTTTTCTTTGTTCACGTCTTCTGCTTCTTCTTATTCACTGGATCGCAGTGAACTCTGCGGTCCGACGACTTTGCAGTGGAAGGTAGGTAATCCGTTCGGTTACTGTAATTCTTTCTGTAGTCGAAATGGAAACGTTCAGTTCCAGCTCGGAGAATATAGTGCCGATTTGATTCAAGATAAAGAACCATAACTCTACAATCAAGAAAAGATAGGACAAAGAGTACTGGGTATTGACTGGATTTAATACTGATACTCTTCTCGAATTCGCCATGTTTTTTTTTCTCTGTTTTGAGTGTTCGATAGAGTTATTTCTTCGTTCTCCGCTCAGTAAATGGACTGAGCCTCTGGAGCGTTGGTTGTCCACGGTGGATATTGATGTGATTTCACCGTCGACAGAATCTGACGTCAACGATGACGTTATTGCCGTGCTGTGCTTTTCATATCTGTTACTTCTGTTTGACCTTAGAGTTTGTGATCGAGCTCCTTTATCTATGTTGGTTTTGCAGCGTTCTTGAGCTCAAACACCCGGTTCTAAGCTTCAATCTGCTGGTCATGAATGCCCCGTGCGTTTAGTTACTTTGAATCTATACCAGCGATTTCTGTGTAGTTACTTGCAGTTTGTGGAGGGGAAAATGTTGCAGCCAGGTCCTGACCAAGGATATGACATCAATCAATTACTCCAAGAAGCTCAACATCGTTGGCTGAAGCCTGTGGAGGTGTTCTTTATACTCCAAAATCATGAGAAGTACAAGTTCACTGAAAAAACACCTATAAGGCCATCTGGTATATAGTTGATTTCTTTTGGAATTAGTTGTCAGTAATCTCTGTTCATGTTACTGTATATTTTCCTGCTATGGAATCAGCGTTTGAAATCCGTTCCTTTTTGTTTAATAGCTGGATCGCTGTTTCTTTACAACAAGAGGGTGACAAGATTTTTCCGTAAGGATGATCATAATTGGCGGAAGAAAAAAGATGGAAGGACTGTCGCTGAAGCACATGAAAAACTAAAGGTGACGTGTCTGTGCCGTATCGTCTACTGCTGAACTTCATAGCTACTCCTATACGTGGTTAATATTTTTTTCGAGATTGTCGAGAGGTTATAACTGATTTATACCGACTTTTGTTGGCTTCATAGGTTGGAAATGTTGAAAGGCTGAACTGCTATTACGCACACGGGGAAGAGATCCCACATTTTCAACGACGCAGCTATTGGATGCTAGAACCGTGAGTGCTGCTCATCTGTCTTGAATTGCTTTTAGCCTTAAACTTCTTGGTGTGTTGGATCTTGGTAAATCTGACGAGCAGTGACTTGTTGCTTAAAATATAAATGTGGCATTTGTTGTTTATTCTCTGCATATCGTATATAGTAGTAGAACTACAATGTATTGGCTGAAGCATGCAAAATAGCAGAGATTATCTGACGCATAATTGTTTTTTGGCAGGCCGTATGACCACGTTGTTCTTGTTCATTATAGAGATATCAACGAGGTGAGGTCAATCTGAATATATTTTAACTTTTGTGATCGGGAATAGTTTTCTTCCTATGACAAGTTTTTTGTTTCTCTTGTATGATATATGATGTTGGTATATGATATATCATCCGTGTTGGCGTTATTTGCAGGGAATAACACCTTCTGGATCTCTTGTACAGTCAACTCCAGGAGCCTCCTCCCATCTTGGTCCGAGCCCAAGTTATAATACTACCCCTAATCAAGGATCTACTCAGCCAATTAGTAATTCATATGAACCGTATACAAATTCGTCTAGTCCTGGTTCAACTGAAGTTACTTCAGAGATACTCATCAAGGGAAATGAGGGGTTTAGTACTACTAAATTTGCTGCTGAAAAGAACGATGTCAATCAATATCTTCGAAGCCTAAAGAAAAATCTAAGCTTGGATGACGACATGGTCACAGGACTCGATCTATTCGACGAAGGACCTTTGAATCATGGGTATGATGACGCCTTTGAGCAGGAAAAGATGACGTCTGCATTGAAGACTGAGCCTGTTGAGGAATTTCAACATTCGCAGTGGCTAAACTTCGATCAAATCAATTACGGAGCAGGTATATTACTCTATTCTAGTTGCTTTCCATCGTCATTTTGATCATCTTGAGCAAAATTTTGACGAGCCTTGTGTTCATCTAGCTGCTGCTGTTTCGGGCCCTGGAGTTGGGAAATCCGAAGTTCGAGATGTCAATCTGGACAGCTACGGAATGCCATTCAGCCATGGTCAAGCAGACTCCCGGTTGGCCATTGCACAACACAATAAATTTACGATCCGGAAAATATCTCCAGAGTGGGGTTATTGCAACGAGATTACCAAGGTAACTGCAAAATTTCTATCTTTATAAATTTACAATCCCATAAGTATCTTCTGGTTTTGAAGTCCCAAGTTCTTAATGTAGGTATTGATAGTCGGATTTTTCCTCTGTGATCCGTCCGAATCTGCATGGACATGCATGTTTGGCGACAAAGAAGTCCCTCTGGAGATCATTCAGGAAGGTGTTTTACAGTGTGCCACCCCTCTGGAGATGCCTCCAGGGAAGGTATCGATTTGTATAACTTCTGGTAATCGACAACCTTGCAGCGAAATAGGGCAGTTCGAATTTCGGAACAAATCTAGTTGTGACATTGTACACCAGTTGCTCGAAAGGAGTGCAGAGGAAATGCTGTCACTTGTCAGATTGGTTGAGATGCTCCTCTCCGGTTCCTCTCTTCCAAAACTTAACGATGAAGAGTCCGGACTTGATCAACCAGGGATCTTAAAGTTACAATCGGACGAGGACTCGTGGGTTCAGGTGATCGAGGCTCTGTTAGTTGGAAACGGAACATCATCGGACACTGTTTATTGGCTTCTTGAACAGCTTCTTAAAGACAAGTTGCACCGATGGCTTTCGTCCAAGTACAATCGGTTTGATTATCAAGATGGTTGCTTGCTGTCCAAGAAAGAACAAGGTATAATACACATGGTTGCTGGACTGGGATTCGAATGGGCGTTGACCCCCATACTCAACCATGGTCTCAGTGTTGACTTCCGCGACATTAACGGGTGGACAGCTCTTCATTGGGCTGCACGCTTCGGGAGGTAACGATTTTTCGAAAACTCTGAAGCTAGTTCCATTACTTATTAACGTATATATATAACTTGTTATATTTTTCTAGGGAGAAAATGGTTGCAGCCCTTATAGCTTCCGGAGCGTCACCCCGAGCGGTCACAGATCCCAGTTCACAAGATCCGGCCGGGAAAACCCCAGCTTCTATAGCTGCCATCAATGGACATCACGGACTAGCAGGTTATCTTTCCGAGCTCGCACTGACCACCCATCTCTCGTCTCTTACATTAGAAGAGAGCGAGCTATCCAAAGGATCTGCAGAGGTTGAAGCTGAGAGAACCGTCGTCGACAGCATCTCGAATGTGAACTTCCCTGCATCATTCGAAGATCAGGTCTCGATTAACACCACACTCGCTGCCGTCAGGAATTCGGCTCAGGCAGCTGCCAGGATACAATCGGCTTTCCGTGCACATTCTTTCAGAAAGCGGCAGCAAAGAGAGACTGCCGTTAGAGACGAGTATGGGATCCCATCCAGTGAGATTCAGGAGCTTTCAGCTCTCTCGAAAATGGCCTTCGGTAATGCTCGAGACTACGGCACTGCTGCTCTATCGATCCAGAAGAAATATCGCGGATGGAAAAATCGACAGGATTTCCTTACTTTGAAGAAGAAAGTTGTCAAGATTCAGGTATTGCTCACTGATTCCCCTTCTAGCAGCAAGAGATGCCTAAGCTAATATGGTTTGACTTTTGGTGGGCTATCACTTTATTTCAAATTAGTCACTCAACTTCTTAGCATTACAAATTGATACCCTCTTTTGATTGGACTCTGTTTGCAGGCTCATGTGAGAGGTTACCAGGTGAGAAAGCATTACCGGGTGATTTGCTGGGCTGTCGGGATCATAGACAAGGTGGTGCTACGATGGAGACGAAAAGGCGCCGGTCTGCGAAACTTCCGGAACAAGGCTGAGCAGCCAATTGTCGAGGACGAGGAATCAGACGAAGACATCCTCAAGGTGTTCCGTAAGCAGAAGGTGGACGGAGCCATTGACGAAGCAGTTTCGCGCGTTCTGTCGATGGTTCATTCTCCAGACGCTCGCGATCAGTACCAGAGAATGCTGGAGCGGTACAAGCAAGCTAAGGTAAACAAGTGGAAACTTCCCCAACTTCTTAGAATCGGCCAGTTCATCATTTTTCGGGTACTTATGATATAATATGAAATTTTGGTAGGCGGAACTGGCTACGACGAGCGAAGCAGGAACCTTGGATCAACCCGACAACACCAACAATGAGTTCGAAATGGACGACGAAGACCTTCAGCAATATTTCCAGTAGTGGTGTGACGAACTGATACCTTAGGAAATGCAAGTTTGCTACTTGTGTAAAATGGCTTTATTTTCTTTTCATTTTGTAGTTGCCAATTATCCAAGGCCTTCTGGTTGCTTTTGTAAATGGTTGTACATTGTTTTTGCGTCCTTCAATTGGTGGCGTGACTAAAATGGCTTAATTGGACTTGACGATTCACGAATTTTTTGAGCTATTTCTGAATTTTGAAAGCCGCAAGTATATATATATATAATGTTTATTTCGTTTTTCTACTTGTACTGGCCGGGCGGTCTAGCCCAACGAAAAATACAATACATGACTAAACTCGAGCCTCGAGCCGTTCCTGGTAAATACTAAAGAACAAACCGATCCGGTTCTGTTGTCGTTGAAAATAGTAATGATCGGCGAACGATTTCGCTGCCGCTCTCCGTTGCAATATTCCCACGTGGCAGCCTCGTATTGGCTACTCAGAGAGAAAAATGGGATAATTAATAAGAACTGATGACCGTGGCCTTCTTCTTCCTTCATCTCTGTCGCTGTCTCTCATGCTCTGAAACTCGAAGAAGAAGAAGAACAGCTGTGGACGTTGCTTCCCCTCCGCCGTAAGGTCTGTCTATCTGTTTCGATTTCTTGATTCTCCTTCCAATTTCGTTCGGTGATCAGAGAATTTAAGAATCCCTCAATCGGAGCTGGTCTGTTCAGTTAAGTAAGCTGATTGAGGTGTATGTCAACATCTCTGAGTCTCCGATAGAAGTTCGACCTCAATTTTTCCCTTCCCTTGCCACAGAAATCAAAACTGTTATTTCTACACCGTTATTGCAGATTCGCTAAGGGCTGAGAAATCGGAAAGCAAGCCTTACGACGAGGCTCCACCCATGGTGAAGAAATGTCGGATGCAGCAGCGCAGTAATCAACTGAAATGCGAGGCTATGGAATCCGAAATCTGGAAGGACTTTCCTGACGATCTATTTGAAGCGGTCAACGCAAGGCTACCCGTTGCCACTTTCTTCAGGTTCCGAACTGTGCCGGAAATGGAATTCCTTGCCGAGCTCAGACAGCTCTAGGACGACGAGGCATCGGAATCAGTCCTTGGTTCTACACCGTCACTGACGAGGACATGAATTCAGGAGCGATGTACGACCCTTCCTCGAAAAAATGGTACCCTCCTCCTCCGAGACTATCTCTATCTCTTCCCGTCGAGACAATTGTCTTGCCGGTTGCTTCGCAGGAGGTCCAGTCTGTTTCCTCGACATCAGCGAGCAGAATTTCCACGTCTGCAATCCGTTGACCGGATCCTCTCGAGAGATCCCCGCAATATCAAAGCCAGTCGAGGCATTGTTCCGCGGTGCTGTTGGGATGGTAGCTTTCGACTGGGTGAAAGACTTGTGGATTCGTCGCTGTCCCGGTAGTAACATGCCTTCGTACATCAAGCTGCCATTATCATTCAACTTCAGCTCGCCAGCAATCTCGGTCGATAACACACTCTACATCATGGTTTCGGATCCTGATGGGATCGTATCATATGATACGGTTACGGGGACATGGAAGCAACTCGCAATCCCAGCTCTGCACCTTTTGTGTGAGTGTGTGCTTGCCGAATGCAAGGGGCGGATCATGCTTGTGGGACTGCTAGCGAAAAAATGCAGCATCGTGTGTCGCCGTATGGGAACTGCAGAGATCGACGCTATTGTGGAAGGAGGTGGACAGAATGCCGAACCTATGGTGCTTTACGATAAGAGAGTTCGAATGACTTGCTTAGGCAACAAAGATCTGCTCATGCTGTCTTTGAGCGTGAGTGATATAAACCGGTTAGTGACTTACGATCTGGAGAATCGAGAATGGCACAAGGTTCCTGGATGCTCAGTGGCTTGCCGGAGATCGAGACTACAGTGGATCGTTAGTGGCTCGCCATTTCACCCTTCCCCTACTGCCATGGCCTGAAATTCATTCATAGGTATTGCATGTGTAGTTAGTTCTTATTAATATAACCAGTTATATACGGATATCTCATCCGAGCATGTTTAACTTTGAATGAAGGACAGTGTACGAACCACGAATTTGATTTCAACTGAAACTGTTCAAGAATCAACTTATCTAAAGTTTTACTCTGCAGGCTAAGAACTATGCAAAAATGAACGATCTTTAAGCCATGCGTCCGCTTGTTGCCGTCCTGATAATCTGGAACAGAGCTGTATACACAAAAAGAACGAAACTTTACGATTACCAATTGAAGAGATCGTGATCGAGATTGGGGTAAGAAAGATTAGAGTCTTACATGATCCGATGACGACGAAGACGAAGAATCCGAGGAGGAAAGGGCCGACGGGGTAATCCTTCTTCTCTGTGTTTGTATCAGGAACAGCTCCTCTCTTTGTAATGTTCTTCTGGAATTTGGATATCTTCCTATCCGCAAGCCTCTTTGACGTAGTCTTCACATAAACCACAAATTCAAATTCAAACAGGAACAAAAACAGCTCATCGCCAAATTCAAATTCAAATTCAAAAAACAACTAGATCAGATCGAGTTCCGACGACGGAATCATAACGGTTCAAATCAGAGGACAGGGGAAATCGATCTACGAGTATGGAGTAAAGCTGCCAATCGTAGATGAGCGAGACGCGCGGGAAAAGAACAAACCACTTTCGACGGCGAGATCGGATGGCCGGCGGCGGTAACATAGAGCGAGAAATGTCAACGAGACTTGAAGTGACTCGGAGCTGAATTTAAACAAACGGCTGGATCGCTGGATCGTCTCTTCGCTCCTTCAGGCATGGCGGGATTTTCTCTGCGTTTCGTCATGGGCTTGACTGTGATTGACCCGGCCCAACTCTTTTGTTTTGTCGGCTTTAGCTGGACGCAAGATGATTTAATTCAGCCCAAACTCCCTAATTACCTGACCCAATCCATAGCTCTGTTATAAGGATCCAACACTGCTAGATTGACCGTCTAATATTAACGAGTCACCGTTAGAAACTGATAATCTAAAAATTTTTGTCCTACCGAACCCAGAAGTCTATAATGACTTACAGAGCTTATTGTATTTGGGTCTTCATTTTTCGTAAAAAGTGGCTAGATCACAACGAAACCGCCTCAAGTTGTTGGTTGGAATCACCCTCATCACATGATCTATTGGCGCTAAAAATGAGCTCACCATGCTCAATTATCAGACTGTTAATATCGTTATGCTCCGCTAGCGAGAAATGAACAAATTATCTTAAATTTAAAAGAGACATTTCTTCTATAGTATATAATATTTGTTCATTTTTCCTTTCTAATTTCACATCGTTTATAAACTCATTATCTTACAAACTCATCAACAATTTTTAAAATATTTTCACACATAGATTCACATCTCGTATCCTGAGTTAACATCATATTTAATTGAATTTAAAGATTCAACGTAGTCGGCCGTCGGTGAGTTTAATTTAATATAGGCCCCATGGACAATCATAATAATAATGTTGATGCATCCACGAATGCCAGTGGTGGCACCAGGGGAGGGGTGGGTTTATCGTTATTATTCCGACAAATTATTCAAACCAAGTTGGTTGATCCTCCTTTGAAACATGGTACATACAATAGAATAATTGATTGTTCCCACCACCACCCCAAATTAAATCTCAGATTGTCGGCTAGCTAATTAGCTAAATAGGGTAGCTATTTGTTTGTTTGTGTTCTGAGTGGTTTGATTTAAAAATTCAAAAAGAGCGTACTTCACAGAGAAAAGAATGTTAATGATAAGATAATTGGGTATGAAGTTTGATAAATTTCGTTAAAGATTATTTTGTTAGGATGTTATTAAGCATTTTCATCTAAAAATTAGGTTAAAAGTTGATGTTTTCTCTCGTATTGATAAACAGTATTCACTCCCTTTGACCTTCCGGTGTAAGATAATCCAACAATCTTTTTCCTTATAGATTGATTTTTCGGTAGGTATTATCCATCTACTAGCTCTGATAGGATCACCATCGTTCTTTTGAATCAAATCACGAGAGATATTATTAACTTGGGCTCTGATACCACTAGTGAGTACTATTGAACCTTCTAATTGTAAAAGGTAGGTCAATTGGTAACTTTTTCTCACATTTATGAACACCGAATTCCTTCTACTCTCCAATATAAAATAACACTTCACTCTATAATTAAATTATTTTTACTTCATCTAATTCTGATGATTCAATATTCATATTCAATCTCGGCACAATCCATCAACCAAAACTAATCGTTCCACATCATCATATACTTTTTTCTTATACAAACACTCCTTTTATCCACTTGGGCACTTATCCTCCAAAGAAAGCAAGTAGTAGCTAGCTATGTTGTGTTCTTCCCATAATGTAACGTCCCCATCAAAACGACAACAACAACTTCAAACGCCTTTTCTCGTTTCCCTTTATCTCCCCCCTGTCGTTTTACGAATACGATTTTCCATTCAGACCCGAACACTCACTGTCCTCCATAGCAGTAGTGGTTGAACTTTGATACTCTCTGGCCGGCTGGAGGGGACCTCTGTTCTTTCGCCTTCATTTGCATCGAAATAATTCAAGTGGTTGAAAAAGATCAATGGAGTTCACATTAGTTTTCATACGAATCATTAACGTACCTTCAAACGTAAGCTTTAAAAAGAACTGATATTTGCAGACTTTACGGTCTTTAAAAGCTTTAATAGCATGTAAAAAAATTGTTATATCCAAACTCGAATTGTTAATAAATGATTCAAATTAATTTTTATATGATTTAATCTCCCAAGTTCGGATCTTCTGTCAAATTGGTTTTGTATGTTTGAAACATTTGGTTGATCCGGTAAGCTAATGTGTCATGTTCGGTCCATTTCATTACGATGCCCCATACCGAAATCATCAAGGTGACTTCTGTTAAAGAGTGAAATGTCGACCAATATCGGATATTGCTGGATTTTCTGCAATGTCTATTCCAATGACCTGAGGCAGAGCGATAAATAGATAAGAAAACTACCAAAACATAAACCTAGCTTGTCATAGATTCATCACATAGTGGTCACTTATATTTGTGTGTGAAACAATGCTCTTTGGTTTGAGTTATTTAAGACATATTAATAAAAAATGATCCGAGTTCTAATTTAGTTGACCAAGTGGAGTTGTTTTAGTAGTAAAGTTGTGTAATGTCGGTTTTGAGGTCTCGTGTTTGAATCCAATATACCCAACAAAACAGACACCTTTGTAATGTTTATTTATACTTTCTATCTAAAACGTCTCTACCCGACGTAAAAAACTTAGCTGACCATATTGACACAAGATCAAAACTTGTGTGACCACTTTGCTATTTAACACCAAGCTTTTGATTGATCCCATTTTTCCCCAGAGGGGTGATGTGGAGGAAGCTAGATCATCCATCAGTAAAAGAGAAGAGTTGTTTTGGTGGGTCTCGATCAGTTAATGGAGATGATGATGATGATAAGAAGAAGAAGAAGAAGAAGAAGAAGAAGAAGAAGTATGGGCCTACATCTTCAGTTTGTTTCCTAAGCTCCAAAAATCATGTTGAATTATTGAGAGTGATCTCTCCCATATCTCCTCCAATCTCTCTTTTCCCTCTGTTTAACCTTTTGAGAGATAAGGGGAAGAGGGGAAAAAAGGTGAAACATTTCTCCCTCCAATCAGTGAAAAGAAAGAAGCAGAAAATCTTCACTGAGATCTCTCCCCCTTCCTACTTTTGTTGGCATTAAAGGGTTGCTTGGTGGGGGAAGAAGTGAAAAAAAGTTAAAAGAGTTATGAAAGCTAGTAGTTGTTGGTGGATGGAAATGGAATCTCTTTGAAGAACTAATGATTGGTTTCTGCAACTCTGCTTCCATGGCTATGGGTGCTGCTGGAGGAAGAACAGTGGAATACTACTATCTTCTTCTTCTTCTTCTGAGCTGATTCTGGGATTTTGCTATTGGATTAAGGTAAAGAGAAGAGTTAAAAGAGCAGATCTTGGTGCAAGGTTTCTTGAATTTGTGATGAATTAAGCAAAGTTGCAGGCTTTTTCAGGTGAAGTGTTTGATTCATTTATCTGTTTATCGTCTGAAGGTTTTGGAAAGCTGCTGTGAGTTTTGCGGAATGAATTGGCTTAATTAAGGCCCTGTTTGGTAGAGTGATTTGGGGGGAAGGATTGTGGTTTAAATAGTACTGAGTTAGGGAATTATATGGGTTTTCACATGCATTTGAGTGTATTTGAATATTAAAATAGCATGATTTTGACAAAAGAAAAGACATTAGATTTGCCAATTGCCACAGTATAGTATGTTCTTTCATCCAAAGTCACAAACTTTCTTTGAATTGGGATGTAACTATGACTTGGTTTTTCACGGTCGGAAAGAATTGGGATGTAACTATGACTTGGTTTTTTAAGGTCGGAAAGTTGGTTGAGATTTTGAACATTTTTCTAGTTGAATGGGGAAAATTAGATTTCAATGATGCAATTTGAGTCCAAACCCAATCCAAAAGTTACAAGCTTTCTAGAGTAATTTGGTTAAGCTGTTCAATCTTTGTCTCAAAGTTTAAAAAGCTGTTCCTGCTGTTTTCATGGCTAATTGGGGTATGTTTGGTAGAGTAATTTGATGGGTAGGAATTTGATTTCGAATTACATGGATTTATATACATTTGGTGGGAGTTATTGAATCCAATTCCATGTTATTTAGTGTCATACCAAACGCGCCCTTATGCATTGAGTTTGTTGCAGGATCTGCAGTGGTGAAAGAAATTTCTATGACTTCAGTGTCACTAATGGAGTGGAATCCGAAGCCAAACTTGCAATGGGACTGGGAGAATCTGATAATGTACAATGACAACAATAACCCCAGAAAGCTAGACGATGATGAAGAAGAAGAAGGAGCAGATTGGGAAATTGCGGAGGAAAAAGGAACCCCAGTAATCCATGCTGGTTCGTTCTCATCAAAGCCATCTTCCACCACTTCATCACAAACACAAACACCACCGAAAACGACGGGGTATTCCACCGAGCCTTTGCTTGGTTTGAAGCTCGGGAAGAGGACCTACTTCGAGGACTCGAGTTGCGTGAGCAACTCTAGTAAGGTGGCATCAGGAGCATCGGTCCCGGTGAATGCTGCTGCTAGTACGATGATGAAACGTTCGAGGTCGAGTTCGAGTGGAGTTCCGGTTTATTGCCAGGTGGAAGGGTGTAACCTCGATCTTTCGGGGGTGAAGGATTACCATCGGAAGCATCGAGTTTGCGAGAGCCATTCGAAGTGCCCCAAGGTTGTTGTTGCCGGACTCGAACGTAGGTTCTGCCAACAATGTAGCAGGTAAGCAAAAAGATATTGGTTGAATCTCGAGACTTGTGCTCGGTTTTTAATTAGTAAAACTCGATTTGATTCGATAGCAGTTATGTGCAATGCTAATTACTGGCATTTTGGACTTTGGTTCAAGGTTCCACAGCCTGTTCGAGTTCGACGAGAAGAAGAGAAGCTGTCGGAAGAGGCTCTCGGATCACAATGCAAGGCGTCGCAAGCCACAGGGCGAGTCGCTTCGCTTCAGCCCTTCAAGGTTGCATTCATCTATATACGGTAATATACTCAATAATCCTCTCATTTTTGCATAATTTTAAACGTTTCACACGTGCATTCTCAGCAAATCGTGAACGGGAAACGGCAATTTTTCGTGTTTCGGCAGATGAGAGGCAAAGAATGAGCTACGGGTGGGACACCAGGAGTCCGCTCGTCCACGGAAGGCCCGGAAACTATCTGTTCTGGGATGACTCATCGGGGTCCAAGTTCACAATAACAAAGGAGTGTCCTTCTGATATCCCGACTCATCATCATCATCATCTCCTTGGAAGCCAGCCGGCTTCCACTCAAGGTTTGCCCCTTCGAACGATACTCTGGTGATTCATTGCTACGGATCTCGAAATGAAATGTATTTTTCTCTCCTTTTTAGGAGTGGAGGTGGTAGAATCAACCGTGTCATTGAACCCGGGTGGTGATGATGCTACCCAGGATCTGCAACGTGCTCTCTCTCTTCTGTCAACGAATTCCTCATCGTGGGGCTCATGCGAGCAGCCATCGACGATAACTTCACTCGATACCGTTCACACAACCTCTGCCGGGTTTCCTCAGCCTTTGTCCGGAATGCCACTGCAGTCGGTTGACGCTCAGATGCGTTCCTTCACACCATCACAGGCTGACAACTCTAAGCATCATCAGCAGGTGCTGAAAGGGCCACAGTATTCGGCCGAGTTTTACCATTGCCAGTTGTAGCCGAAGCGCTCGAAACTTAAGTTCATTTTTCTCAGCATGCATAAGGCCGAGTGGCCTAGACGTAGTGGCTGCTACTTCTTTATGATTCGAATTGTAGGGCGACGAACAACAATTCAGGTTTTTAATGTAAGAACCTTTTATTTGTTGCCATAAATGCACCGATAGTTTTGGCAAGGTTACTAAACGATCAAATCTTACTATTTTTCACTTAAATCGTCGGGTCATGAAATACGATAAGAAGAAGCCGATAGCCCGATATACTTCGACATCAAAATTAATCACTGATAAGTTGTCAGAAAGAGGCATTGTCATCCCCAGGAATCGACCTTTCCCCTGCAATGGATGCATACAATCTTCGACGAGGCGAAACAATGCAGAAGATAAACTACAGAAACTGGACATTTGCAGACTAGCAAGTAGCAACAAGCAATAGGAACAGACTGAAAGATCCCACAAGACCAATACGACGTCAGAACAAGCGAATTTAACGAGAGACCTAAGGAACCTTTGGGAACTGAAGATTCTGCTTCTACGAGAAGCATGAGCCATGAAGTTAAATAAACAGTAACAAGTGAGATAACAGAGTAGCAAGATTCGTTCAGCATACATAACTTTCTTGGAAACAAACTCAACAATGGAAACCAGGAACCAACCTGACAGACGCATGACACACCAAATGATCCATCAAGATGAAAAAGAATACCACAGGAACTGATACAACAACTCGACAGACTTGAAGGTAGAGTGACTCGACAACTGCTGCACCATGACGACCACGACAAGACTGACTTTCAAGACACCGATATGAGCGACGACGCTGGACGACAACTGTTGGACCCCACCTTGACACCCTCATACATGTTCTAGTACTCACTGGAACAGTAGATAATCACGAATTAGTGCTTGCGGAACAAACCAAGTGAATGAAAAAAGAGAAGATTGATAGGATCAAGGATCAGAGAGGAGACGAAGTTAACAGAAACAATGTTCTGACAAATTCTCGTCTGAGTTTTGCAAAGGTATACAAGAAATAAGTGACAGTAGTAGTAGAAGAATTTGAATACAAGCGCATTTAATCCCAAAACAGACCTGCTCGTTCTCTTCAGCAGTCGGTGAAGTGGACTTTGTTGCCTGGGATGGTTTCTCAGCTCCACAGTTCGGCCTATTACACTTCGTTCGGAATGGATAATTAATGTTGTTGCATTTTTCACACTTCCAGCTTCCTTCCGGTGTGTTTTGTTCTGGAGAAATTACTATTGTATCAGTATCGTACTTACAGATCCGAAATATGCACATGAAGATCGTTTAGTCGAAAACAACTTACTTGAACTTTTGTCAGTCATGGCAGCCTGCAGTCACACAATAGCAGATAGTCAAGAATCCAACATTTAATCAATATATGACTTGCTTACTACACTTTATGAACCAACAAATGATTTTAGACAAACCTGGGATCCTGGCTTTGGTGTATTGCACTTGCGCATATTACAAAAAGTTCTGAATGAGAAGTTAACGTTCCCACATTTCGGACAGTTCCAGTCATTATCACGTGTGGAATCTTCAAACACAAACAGAAGATAGTTAGTAAGACAAGAAGTAGATATTTTTGTAGCTTAAGAATCAGCACATTCAAACAATAAGCAGTACCGTTCTTCTGAGCATTGTCATCTGGGTAAAAGCTCGGCCTCGCTCCCTGGGAAAAATCAAAACAATATACGTGAAGGTGATAAAAATATCGACATGCGAGCAGTCATATGCAGGCCTATAAATTTGACATACCATATTAGCAGCGGCCATCGGCATGCCCATCCCGTAGCGGTCCATCATGGGGGGCATTCCATACATACCACCTGAAACAAAAGAAGTACAGAAAGCTAAAATATGGCAATCTAAACCATTCAGATTTTTTTTAAGGTTACTGAACATTGAAGGCAAAAAAATAAGGAACGATGACGCACCGTTTCCCATCATAGATCCACCAGAATATGGTGGAGGAGTAGACATGTGAAGTGGAGGCCTATTATAAGGGCTTCCTGTGGAGATTCGGCTACCATAATTGTAGGGATAAGCAGAACCACCCGAAAACGGTGCCTCATATGGAGGAAGAGAAGATGCGTTGAACACAGAAGAGCCATATGGGGGCACACCCATATATATGGAAGATGGTGCACCAGAGCCTACATAGGGAGCTGGGGAGGAGTAATTGTGAAGCTGATGCAATGGCTTGGCAGCAAACTTCTGTAATGACCAAAAACAGCACATAAGACTATCAATAAATAACAAGTTAACCGAACAAATTGCATAACTGAAAGAATCGAAAATCCGGAGTTTACCGAGTTGTGATCAGCTGGCCTAGGTTGGGTGCAGTTACGCATATTGCAAGTCGTCCGGAAAGAGAAGTTGACATTGCCACAGCTTGGGCAGGTCCAATCGTCTTCTCTACGACTGCCTACAATAACACCAAAGACGATCATATTCAGCACAGTACAGAATCACAGCTCCCAAACAAGAACAGCACAAGATCACAATAGTATTACCATCAGTTCTAGCACGCTTGGTAGCTGAGGAATTTCGATTATCCACCTGAACACCAAAATCAAAAACAAAACAAAAACCATTCAGCAGCTGTAAATACCAATTCAAAAATTCAAACAAAAAAAAACACATTCGAACGTAAATCGACTCCATTTCGAAGCGATCTTCAGAATCAACAAAAACCCAACTACACATTGCTAAGCAAGCTCAAATCCATTGAAATCGGAAATTCAAAATCCGATCTTTTCAGACAGGGAAATACAACATATCGTTGAAGAAAGCTTCTGCAATCAAACTGAGGATACCCAATCGACGATAACGGATTCGAAGATAAAGAGATATGCCTGAGACATGGAGCCGGAGTGATCGGATGAGAAGAGAGAGCTGAGAACAAGGATCTTCGTCGCTTTCCCGATCGAGTGTACGGCCGACGGTGGGAAAACCAGCGATAACCTTTGTCTTCGTTAGTTTTGTTCGCGCGGGGCCCGCTGTTTTGCGTACTAAACTATGGGCTTGGTTGCCAGCAGTCGAACAAAGTAGCCATAAAATTAAGTTATGTTTCAAGAATTTCAAATTTAAATATTTACTTCAATTTATAAATGTAATATTTTGTAACCTTTAAACATACAAAATAATATATAAAATTCCGAACATATTAACATTATAACGTACCAATACTATATGTTACTAACTATTTGAGTTGGGAGAGAGTGATGGGTTAAGAGTTATGGATTAAAATATATTAATAAAGCATTATTAACAAAATAATTGTGAAGGTTCGGTATAAAAAAAAGAGGCGTGGTGAAGAAAGTGTATTGTGATTAAATTTAGTTTGGAAAGGAGTTCAGAGTAGTGGTCTAATTATGATGGGATCTCTTTTTATTGGTTTGTTTGGATTTGAATTATGAAAAAAAGTTTTGTATTTTGTGATTTTACTTACGTTGATTTGAAGAGAGTATGAGAGATTTTGACATGATATTTGGACGTCAGAAAAATATTTGGTAAGACACTTGGTGAGAGATTTCTCGAGAGTTATGGTTGTTGTGCAATCTTCGAATGTTTACATTGTTGATGTTTGTATTAGAGATGATAGATCTGATTGGAACATTTAAGCTCTCCGTCACAATTAAAAGTGGGGTGCATGAAGAATTTCTTTGATCGCAGAAGTATTTACAAAACCTTCCAATTCATGCGATCTTTATCAGACTACTCCGGTTAAGGTGGAGTTTGGATGATCGTCTTGGCTTTTCAGTTAGTTTCTTTATGGACGGATTTTCGGTACTTTCAAATTGACTTACTTTTTGCACATATATATTGGGAAATTGTTAGAAATCCAAATTAAATTTTGTGTAGTCGAAAGCATATGCATCTCCACTAACAACAACAATCAAAACCCTTAAAAATATGTTTTAAATTTATTGGCTATTATTTGAAGAGATTAACATGGTAAAATTTTAATTTTTAGTCATTTCCCACATGCATGTCAAATATTAATTAATTTTAAAAATGTTAATTTTCATGTTAAAATTGATCAATTTTCAAATAAACCATTTTTAAAATAGATTAATATTTGACATCGATATTAAAAATAACTAGAAAATAAAATTTTATTATAATAACTAATCTAAATAATGATTAAATAAAATTAAAAAATTATTTTACTTAATTTTGAAAAAATTTAAATTAATTTACTTTCTACAAATATGTGACAAGAAATCGTTGAAAATCCAAACTATTTCTATAGTCGAAAGCATGCTGGACTTCCCACCACCCAATATCTTGTTGTCAATTTAATGTCGAGCAATAACCATCAAAGTGATTAAATCGAACGGCCTTCAAAAATTCAACTCCATACCCAAACTTATTACATTTAACAATTTCATCATTACAGAATTATAATAAAAATCCATGCACATCACACGATCAAACTAATTCAGCTTTAAACTCAACAATTCCATAGCTATAATCAGATCGCAGTGAAGACGGAGACGACCAAACCGTAGAAGAAAACAAATGCAACCCCCCAAGAGCCGGCGACAAAATCAGGTCGGTGTTTGGACCCACCGGAGCTCCCTCCTGGGAGCGGCGTCGCTGATGTCGATGTAGCCGGCGTCGCCGTCGCCGTAGAAGCGTTGGTGAATATGGCTGCCTCCGGCGAGTTTGGAGCTAAGCCAAGGAGTCCTGTTACACCCAAAAAAGAAATATTAAGTACTAATTAAAACCTCGTCCGGACCACAACCGAATCACCCAACCCACCTCCAAGCCAAATTAGTATAAATTTCCATATCTCATCTAAGTCCACTTTTCTTACATATACATTGACTCGGTGCATTTCTACTCGGTTCTATCGACTTTTCTCGACGAACCTGGGCAGTAGCTAACGCTGGCGTTGGCGAGCTGGCAAGTGGAAGGGAGCTGAATCAACTTAGCCTCCTGCACGCCGAGGCTCCTGAACTGAGAACCACCGTTGTGAGTCTGCATCATGATGTAACATAAGCACTTGGGCTTGTTCTCCTTGGTGGCTTTGGTGTTGTCACAGCACTCTTTGGAAGGTGAAGCTTGCTTGCCTTGTGCAAACGCCAAGCATGGCATCACCCCTTGGATCTCCTTGCTGCAGTCCTTCGCCAGATTGTCGTCGGAGCCTTCATGAGTGACGGCGGAAGCGGCGGTGAGGGAAAGGCAGATGAGGAGGAGGAAACTAGTGGGTTTCATGTTGATGGTTGATGGGAGAATTGATGGGTTTGTGAAGGTTGGGATATATGGGGGTAGTGGAGTTGATTCAATTTTGTGGGTTGGTTTTTTCAATGGAGTATGTTTATGGTTTGGAATCGGATCGGATCGGATCGGTCAGGGGCGGTGATAGGGGGTAATTGGGGTTTGTTCTTGCTCACCTAATTTTCGATCCCAAGCATTAGAATTTGTGTATATGTTTATGATTTTTTTGAATCCGGCTCGTTAGTTCAATTCCGTGCTTGGTCATGTTAGAATTAGAGGGAGTCACAAAGAGGTCGGACATTTTTTAGTTCCAATTACCAAACCATATTATAAGATTTTGATGATTTTGTAATTCGCCTTGTGATAAATTTTTTATTAAAATTCGTCCCAAAGCATGTTATAATCCTGGTTCTTCCCTCTTGAATTCGATAGACACTAGTCCGTTATGGTTCATTTGGAGCAGCAATGGAGACCAATCTAATCTCGATTCAAGCACGATCCGAGCGTTCTGCTCTGGTTTGATCCTCGATCAAAGTCAAACTTGACGATGAAGTCTCTCATTATATGAAATAGGGTCCATTTGGCTATTGAATTCTCTTGCTGTGGACAACTGTTTTGTATTCGGTAGAGCGCCATCAATGCAGAGCGGCAAATTTGATCGGACTGAGTAGTTGGGAAGCTTTGAGATAGCGACGGTGACGGCCAAGATAGTATTCGAGTTTGTTGGGACTAATAAATACATCGACGTACCCAACTCCCATCACCCCCATAAAAAGAAACAAAGCCACATGGGACTCCAACACACCATAAATTTTGGTCATTTTTGGTCATGCGGGAATAGTTCAGGTACTATCGAGTCGGATCAATCATTTTGAATGAGTCTGTTTGGCGAACTCGATTGAGATCGGTTGGTGGTAGTAAGAGGCGGTGGTGCAGTAGTCGCTCTTTTCTACTTTTATCGACCTTGGGTGAACCAATATGGGCGAAGGCTGTTGTGTCTAGCCGATTTGGCTATAGCGTCCGCTTGATGATTGGTAGATCGACGAGTATAGGCCACTTTGATATTGGGGTTCCGGGAGGTGACCTCCATAATGCTTCCCAAATATTCAAGGTATTGTCATGGCCATCTATGCTTAGGGTTGGGTGTTGTCTTGATAGGCAGTCAGAGTAGATGACCGTGAGAGCATGTAGTCGAGCAGGAAGCTCTACTGCCTCGAATAGGGCCCTGGCTTCCGAGGCGATAATAGATGCACAAAGGAATCTTCCCACCCTCCAGTCCACTAGGGCCCCTTCGGCATTTCAATTTGGAGAATTGTCATGGTTGATCCTGTCAAGTGAACATGGCAACGATCAAGGTTGTCCCTAAGGCAAATATGTGTGCAGTGGATCATATCATGTTGTTTTACGAGTAACGATCCCCAATTTCTTTTACAGCGTTGTTTGAAGCTTTCGACGACAAGCTCAGCAAAGCAGAGAACAAACCCTTCAACAGAATCTACACAGGACCGATGATCCGACTGGATAGTACCCTACTGTACAATTTATGTTGTGTTGGAATCTAATTTAAACCGTGTGATAAATTCAGATGAATAGAGATAGAAGAATAGAAGACAACAACCAAAACATCAACTAATAATAAAGCAAAACACAAATGTCTGACGAATTCAAGACATAAATAAAAACAACCCGACTCTTAAGGTCCTATAACGGTTATAATTCAAAACACCGACGACATTGTTTCATAGCAAACAACACGACTAATCCAAAATCGGACAACATTTTCCAAGCGATCTATCTAACTCTCGGTCTGCTCCCTCAATCGACGGATGGTACTCCTCACGGTCACTGCACTTGCGGTGCTGCCAAATATAGAAGAAACGATAACAGTTAAAACAGGCAAAATAGGACTACTAACATTTGACAAGGAAATGTTGAATGAATGATGAGGAGATTCTTACTTCATGGTGTAAGCACCTCCAGCTTTCACCTTGCCACAGCCCTTGCAACCCCAGATTCCAACGGCCTTTCTCTTCACGGCATCCTGGAAAACCATCAGAGAATTGGGTATTTGCGGGGAGGAGGAATCATTGAAGAGAGATATAGCTTAGGCGAGAATGACAGATTTACCTTGCCGCAGAACTCACAGAAGTACTTCCTGTGCTGGCTGATTTCCATCTTCTTAATCTGCTTCCTCAAACTAGCACCATAACGGGTACCTGCATTGCAACATCAAGAAAAATCAGCTCCCTAGCCATGACAAAAGGAACAGAAACGCTAGCAAGGGTAGAGGATTTGGTTTCAATAGCATGCTCTTCAACCCCCCCCCCCCCCCATGTAATTAGAATCTTAAATAAGCCACTTATGACTTTCAAAAGTATGCAATTAAATCCACCCCCTCTCCCAAAATTAGCTACCATGCACGGACTCTGAGAAAACCCAACATAAGAAGAAGCAAAAAGCTGAACAGGATTAAACCCATGAGAGCAAAACAAACGGACTGACAAGTAATACGTCATTAATCAACCCAATCCCGCAACTCAAATCACCAAATTAACTAGCATAGATGCAACACTATAAGCTAATGAAAGTTTAGAGGCAATAAGAGGTCAGATCAGTAAGAGATGGTACCATATTTGCCGACGATTCCGACCTTCTTGGTTCTCTTAGTCTGAGAAAATAAAAGAAAACTAAGGTCAAATAAACAATACATCAAACGAAATTAATACAGAAAATAATACAAGTTCTTCATGACAGCTTCAGCTCAACAAGAAATGACAGAGCATACAGCAACAAGAGGAAACTAATAATCGAAGAACAACCCAATATGACACCATAGACACAATGCAATTAAGATCTACTTAGACAATCAGAAAGGCTTCCGTTGATTCGATGAAGCTAAGTAAGAATAAATGGCTACCAGACAGTACAATAATACAATAAATGTACAAGTTCTTCAAAGCATCACGAAAGGCTGGTTCCAGCTAACAGGAGCTGGAAGATTATACATCCACAGGAGAACATCAGATACAATGGACTAAAGCGATGCGATGACATAGATAAAGCCGGAGAACAATCAAGATCTAATCAGACGAGACGTCGAAGCATTTTCGTAGATAGGACGAAGCTAAGTCCCTCGCTAACGTCACTAAAGCAAGCGAAAGCTGAAGAAATCACAAGGTAAGGAGAAGATACAAAGGAAGCGCAGCTGACTTACCATGGCGGAGGAACGGCAGAAACCCTAGGAGAAGTTTTACTCTGTATTGATTTGTGGACGGCGAAGTAAGAATGGGGACGCACATGGAGTTTATATAGGGAGACCATTCGAAAACCTATACAGCGAAGTTTATATTGTGGACCAGATGAGAGCCCAATTGGCTCCCTCCAAGCCCAGAAGGTCCATAGTCTGTGGTTAAATCTCCGCCCTATCTTTGGCCCAGCCAAAAGTACCATTGTAGTGAACAATTACCTTTTAATATTTTAAATATAAATATAATTTACACCACAAAAAATATTTTAAATATAATAATCACACCAAAAATAAAATTAACTATAATAATATATAGTGATGAAATTAATCCGCACATCATCTTTGAACCTTATACTAATAAGTTTCCAACAACAATATAACCACTTCATCATCCAAAATAATAACAACTCAAATATAGTCTCGTATATTTAAGCTTTTTTTGAAAAAAGTTAATTCAAATTGTCTAATTAATCTAGAACAGTGCTAGCAACTACATATGAGATTTGCTTTGATACGGCATACATTGTATCTATTTTTGTAGTATGAACATAGATAACTCAGATGCTTCAATTAGTCTATGACAGTATTAACAGTTATAAAAAGTGTGTTTTCATGTTGTATGAGACGATATATTTTTTTTTTATTGTGGTATAGACATAGATAAGTGTTTGATTACCTCAGGTAGAGTTAACTCGTGCTTTTTATGAGAAAAAGTTAACTCAAATGGTCTAGTTAGTCTAGAACAGTGCTAACAGTTATAAAAGATTTGTTTCGTTACAGGATAAAACGATATATCTTTAATATGTTATGATAAAGTTCAGGTGAATCACAAATACGTTATGATGATTGTTTAGTTCTATCAACTTATGAAGTTTAAGAGATTGATTTTATTTATATAATATGGTATATGTAATTGCCTAATTGGTGTATGAGAATTTAGTTTGATTATGAACCATTGTTAACAAAACTATCATTAATTTCAAAAGTTATATATATAAATACGAACTAATCTCACACTCCCGCATCCTTCTCCCAAAACAAATCTTCTCCTCCTCCTCTTTAACCCCACAAATATCGCCGGAGAAAAGATAAAAATATCCAAAGACCATCTCTTTCTCTCAAATCGCCATTACCAAAACCTCAAAGAAATTCCCATCCAAACGATGATGAAATCCAAAGCTCGCCTCCTACCAGAGAAATCATGGGTCCTCGCCTTAACGATGGCCGCGCTCGTCTTTGCCGGCGTACTAATCAGCAGTTTCATCCGCTCAGCCGACACATCTTCCTTCCTCTGCTCCCTCGCCGGCGGTGGAGCCACCGCCGCCGCCCCCAATAAATCCCTCTCTTCCTCCTCCTCCGACTCCATAGTAGCGCAGCTCAACGCAATCGTCCACTACGCAACATCACGAATCACACCGCAGCAGAACATCCACGAGATCTCAATCACGCTGAAAGTCCTCCTCGACAAGTCCCCCTGCAACTTCCTCGTCTTCGGCCTCGGATTCGATTCCCTGATGTGGAACTCGCTCAACCCGGGCGGAACAACCATCTTCCTCGAGGAGGATCCGTCGTGGGTGAAATCAGTGCTGAAGGACGCGCCGTCACTCCACGCGCACACCGTCAAGTACAGGACGCAGCTCAAGGAGTCAGATCGGCTCCTGAAATCGTACCGTAAGGAATCACTCTGCTCCCCTGCAAAAGCTTATCTGAAAGGCAATCTGAAATGCCCTCTGGCTTTAGCTACTTTGCCGGAGGAGATCTATGAAAAGGAATGGGATCTAATCATGATCGACGCGCCTAGAGGGTATTTCCCCGAGGCGCCGGGAAGGATGGCGGCGATCTTCTCGGCGGCGGTTATGGCCAGGGCGAGGAAAGGGTCGGGTGTGACGCATGTGTTTCTTCATGACGTTGATCGGAAGGTGGAGAAGAGGTACGCGGAGGAGTTTCTGTGTAGGAAGTATTTGGTCAAGGGAGTTGGCCGGCTGTGGCATTTCGAGATCCCGGCGGCGGCGAATATGACCGGCGGACAAGATGAGACGTCGTGGTTCTGTTAGAGAGGGATGCTACGGCGTCGTTTTTGGGTTGTGTAATTTTAGTTACATTTCTTCTTTGGGGATGGAAGAAGAAGAAAGGACCACTTGATTCCACGAATATAGCAGTGATCGATGATAGGACGAATTTAGAGTGACATTTTCAGGTATTTTTCGAAAATTATAATATCTACTTTTTATTTACATTTATCTGAAATTGGTGGAGTTTTTTATTTAATTTTTCCTTATGAAAATTAAATAAAATGAGCCATTTCGAGTAATTTTGGCTTTATTTATATTTGTTGTACATTTTGAAGTTAGCTAATATAACAACATTTTGATTTATTGGAAAGGCAATGTCGGCTAATCCTTTTGGTGGTCAATTACACCCATGGTCACTTAATTTCTGGTAACTGCAATACGGTCAGTCTCATTTTAGGGGTTGTCGGATTACTTCAAGAAGTTATGTTTCTTGGGTTTTAAAGAAACCCGATAACTTGGCATAACTCGTATGCGTCCATTTGGTGGTGGCACAACCAATTCACTATGTGAATCACAATATCCAATTAAGTGAAAAAGAGACTTTTTACTAGTCAATTGAGTTGTATTTTATTGTTAGTAAGACGGGTGATAAAATCATATACTCGTGACAAATAAATAGGATTGAATGATAAAAGGGCTACTCTCTAAGACAATGCATCTTCATGGTCCATCAACACTTGAGTATCACGAGAGCATCAACCAAAACAAAACTGTTCATGTTGGTGGTGAGATAAAGGCTGATATTAGAGAAATCGATTCGGATAAACTTTGTACTTCCACCCGTTGATAAGTTGAAGGAATGACCAGTTTGTTATATGCCGAACAAATATATGATCGATCCATCAAAATTCTATAGATAAAAGTTACCAATTTGTCACAAACTCAACATACAAGTGATCAAAATAGCTAATTATTTGGACAAGTGTGACGTTTGAATTGCTCATAGGTTCACACTTCACACTAGTGATTCCATTTTTTTTTTTTGGAAAGATAAAGCTTTGTTGTGACAATTTTCCACCGTCATTGCGGGACACGTGTAGGGCCAGCAAAGGAGATCTATCACATGTCAGACTTGTCTGCATTTCTTTTGGCTTGACACGATTCATTTCCCCTTTCAGTCCCACCACTAATGGTGATTCCACAAAGGAATTATAAATTAGGGTTGTGATTAGGTGGTAAGTCACTATTAAATCACTATAATTAAAGTTATCAATCGATGAAGTGGTTCATGAATCATGACCAACTCATGTGATACTCAATGGCAAAACCCGGACGAGATTGCGTGACTGTTCAGGATCGGTTATCCCGAGTTATGTGATTGATAGCATCGATTACCCTAAGTTATGTGATAAATTGTTATTGGTAAATTAATAGGTTAGTGGATATCAAAAGAATTGACACAAGTACAAAACTACTTGGAATTTTAGAACAAGAGATTGATCTTCGGGTCCGGTTAAGGTTTGATTCATCGATTCTATGAATACCAAATAAATTTGCGATGAAAAAATCAATTGGATAGCTCAAAATCTCATCAATTCTATGAATATCCGATAAATTTGGGACGGAAAATCGATTGGATAGCTCGAAATGGCTAGATTAGTGGGCATATATTGTTCATAGGCATCAAATACGTACAAAGAGGAATTTTCTAAGATTTTGTACATTCAACAAGCATTTCCACTAGACAACCCATTACCAAAGAGTCAAGCACAAACTTCCACCACTTACAACATCACAAATTTTGCTTTCCCACAATACCAAAAACCCTAGAATTCAAATCTCCCTTCCTTGCCATGGCCCATTCATTTCCTCACTTGGGTGTGAATGCCTGAAAAAGAACAGAAAAGAATCGTTAGTCGAATCGATCAGAAGGGTAGCCCGGAGTCGCTTTAAACTCGTGGTCGACTAACTTTACGTTGCACTTACAGCAAAAATAGTGGCGTGACCGGGATCGGCGAGGTGAGCGAAGAGGTTATCGATCGGGCCGGTCCCGGTGTATATATGTTGGAACCAAGCACCCATCACGGCCAACATAGCCAACCTGCCGTTCTTGATCTCCTTTGTCCTCAGCTCCTTGAGCTTTTCGGGAGAACCGCTTCCCCACCCGAGGGGGTCGAACCACAGCCCACCCGGGTAGCCCACGTCGGTTCCAGTCAGCTTGTTGTTGGGGAAGATTGGGTCGGTGTTGACGCAACCGGGCTTCAAGATGTCGGCCCATCTCCTGCCCTCGGCCCAACCGATGAAGATGAGCTCGACAATGAACAAAGTGGTTGTGTCAGTGAAGTATTCCTGCTCGCCGGCGGTGTACCACGACGGAGTGTTGAGGATTCCGATCTTGGTGAGGAACTCCGGGATGAAGATCCCGGCGGCTCCCAGCATTGCCCACCGGCAGTGGACTAGCTCGGCTTGTACGTTCCATCTCAGGGTTTCCGGGTCGGATCCTGCTCAACATAATCAGACAAAGTTTTCATTTAAGGAGTTGTGTTAATAAATAATATGAAAATTAATATAAATCCTTTCTCAATAACTTAATTATCTTGAAATTTAAATTATTGAAATGCAATCTTTTCATGACACAAACCAAATATGAATTCAAGCACTACATTTTAACTTCCACATTGAAATTGTGCAAATCTAAACTCTTCAATAAGAATTATTAAAAAAGTTATGCTAATAAATAATATAAAAATCAATATAAACCCTTTTTTAACAATTCAATTATCATTTTCGAAAAAAACTCAATTATCTCGAGTAATTGGAATGCTAACGAATTCGGTCCAGGACACAAACCAAATGTGAATTCAAGCACCACATTTGAACTCCTCTAATCTAATCATCTACCTTGTAGCGGAATCCGATAATTAGAAACCTTGGACAAAATTTCAATTCTAAGAGACAAATGTGAAAGCACTCTGTGTGAAATTTGAAAATACTAGGCAAAAACTTAAACTTAAAAATGTTACATAAATTTTGATCACTCTATAACCCGCACCCTTAAACAGTGGTCTAAATTCGCCCACCTCTGACATAAACAGTGGTGTAAATGAGCCCACCTCTAGTTACGTCGGTTTATACCCTTGTTGAAATATTACCCGATTGAACTGATCATATAGTGATGTAACGGTTAACAACTAACAATAACAAAGTAATTAATTATAACAAGTTATTAATCATGTTATTAATATTTACCTAGGCCAAGTGGATCAAAGCCAAAGTCACCAGGGAGGGTGCCGTCGAGCCAAACAGGAGGAGTGCTCCCAGGGAACCAAATCGGTCTCTCTGGATCAGCCACTGCACAAACAGCGGTCAGACCTCCCCGTCGACGACCACTGATCGACGGCGACGAAAACCTGTTCACACCCGTCAATCTCTTCCCGCTCAGGAACCCCGCCGACGACCCATTCTTCTGTGAGCTGCAATGTATACCCCCCCGCATATAATAACTAGTTATTTACCCTCTTTATAGATCAAATCGGTGAGACTAACGATCGAATCGGTGAGACAAATGATACACTTGCCTTGGAGAAGAGACTGCGGTAATGGCGGAGGAAGCACAAACAGAAGCCATATCCACTTTGGTTTGATCTTGCCTTCGATTGTTCTTCACTCTGGTTTTTTTTTGGGGGTTTGGTTTTATTGCAAGGGGGCTTATCTTGAAGGATAGTGTGAAAGAATCCCAATTGGCTAAGGATTTGCCACCTGGCACACAGAATCTCACATCATCATCCTTTCAATTCTTTTAATCGATAGATTTTTTTGCTGACTTGGATTCTCCACAAGCCATTACTGGTGGTTCACATTCTTCCTCGTTTGATGTCCACTTGTCTTGTATGAAAATATCAAGCCAGATTACTGGTGGTTCACAGGCTTTGTTTGCGGGTTGGATAGAAGTCGAGCTAGAAATTGAAGCTTGTCAGTCGGAGCTGGAACCAACTTGAACATGACAAATTAACCATTCTTAAGGAGTGAGGCTCGAGTTCAACTTGACCCAGAAATGAGATCACAAGATGAAGCTTGTACAGAAGTCGTCCTCAGTTTGTAACAATCGGTTTGGGCCAAGGAGTCTTTGGGATGACTATGGGCTTTCCTTTAAGTTGGGCTATTAACTTAGAGAAGGCGCCGATGGGCCGGTACAAGGCTCTTAGGGTGACTTTGATGGTGGTCATATCTCCCAAATCCGTCCAAGGCATTTAGACCGGCCGGTAAACCTGTTAGTTAGTGTTGTAATAATGGTCTATCGAAGTTATGTTAAGATCTGTCATTATTGGTTGACTTGCACATAGCTACATACATATTAATATGTATGCATACATATTATTAAGTCTCCCTCGACTTTGTTTGAAGTTACAAAATGAGACTTTAATTTATGCATCTTGCTTATATACGTATCTCGTTATGGATATGTAAATCGTTGAATTATTTATGTGATTATTACTTATTCCTTAAAAGTCGCTTGACAATACAATAGAGATTGCAATGGAATAGATACTAATTGGAGCCGGTTTGAAATCCAAGTGAATAAAGCGTTTTAGAATGTCCAAAACAATCTTAAACCGTTACATTTCAACTTTTGACCTTTAACTAATCTAACGGTATAATTTCCAACTTGAGTAGCATAAACAGAGTAATATAGACCGTTGGAGCTGCCTCGAGAACCCTAAGGCAGATCAGACGGAAGAAGAAGAAGAAGAAGAAGAAGAAGAAGAAGAAGAAGAAGAAGAAGAGAGAGAGAGAGATCGATAGATCGGCGATAATGGTTTCTCAGCCACGGCCGCATGAGTTAATGGAAACGTATTCTTACATCTCTAAAGGTAATGACTAATTAGATTTCCTTGTATATATATAGATTCAATTCTAACTTAGAAGTGCTGTAATTCTTCAACAGCTGACTTAAACTCCACGGAGAAGATAATGAATCATCTGGAAAAGTATGGTATTGATCATGTAACCAATCCGTACGCGTGTGCTCCTAATGGTATGCTAAGCCATAACTCAGTAGTGCATCCTCATTTGAACTCAACTCCATTTCATGTGGGTTTGGAGGTAGTTTGTTGTTTGCTGGTTTTGTGGGCAGAGATCTCGTACCGGAGATGAAGAGCTAGAAACGGACCCTTCTGCTGCAACATATCGCAATGCTTCGTAGCAGGCTTGTCATCTCATCTTCTGAAACTCGTGAGGAAGTCCATTGTTGGCAAAGAATCGGTATAAGAACCATAGTAGTAGTAGTAGTAATAACAAACCGGTTGGATCTGAATGGAATTCGGATGAAATCTTTTGATAGTAATATGACATATTCTGGAAAAAGATTGGTTCTATAGAATGTAGAGGTTCATAATATTCCAGCATCTTCTGGTCCTCAGAAGGGAGGGATTTCAGTATTGTAACTTTGTCTGCTAAAAATTGAACCAAGTGATCTGTATTGAATATATCGTCGAATGAGTTGTGTAATGGAAGCTCAGAATCAATAGAACATACTTTACAACGATTCCAATCGTGTTTCGAAAAAGCTTAAGAGGAGAATTACATTACATTACCTATCATCATGCCAATAGGATGTGTTGTCCAGCTCAGGGGTTATAAGTGTGCATTCAAGAACCTAGCTATGGCAACTATGTCACGTATCTGCATATTTTGTAACAGGTAAATGTTAGAACCATACAGAGGATCGAACCGGTAAAATTCGGACGAGATTGAGTATCTGCGCCAGCTTCGGATGGTTCGTCCTCCTCCATCTTTGCCTTCTGATCAGCCATTGTGATACTGAATTACTGAAATTACCCCCCAGATCACTAATTCTAAGGAGTCATTAAAATCGCGACGATCTCTGCTATAAGGCCTAGAGTAACATGTTTCAGCCAAAGTGCTTTCTGGTGTCCAATTTGTTAAGCAACCAAGCATCCATCCTATCTGACCCGAATCTCCACAAACAGCCACTACCATGAACACAAACTACCCCAGCAAGCACTCAACTCCATACTTTCGAAACAACACGAATAGAGACATAATGACACTGATGAAGTCACCTTTGGCAATGGCAAAACTCTTCCTATCTCTCACATTGGTTGTTCTCCTGCTCAATTTTACTAATACTCCTCTTACTCTTCGTGATATCTTACATGTTCCAAACGCCCCTTATAATCTTCTTTCTATTAGCTCTCTTGCTCGCACTAATCCTATCTCTATTGAATTTATTGCTTCCTCTTTTGTCATTAAGGATCTGGTCACGAAGCATGAAATATATCGTGGTCTGGCTCGGGATGGTCTCTACAACTTACTAATAAAGCTTCTAAGAAGCCGAAGTCATTCTAGGCAAGTCACTTACAACACTTCAAACAAAAAAATGAGAAAAATTAAATCTGTCTATGGGCATCCTTCGATACTTATCTGTCTCCCACGCCCCTATACGTCGTAACCCCTTCATATACAATCTCTTTATCTACCTCTACACCATGTGAATATCTCTCAAGTGGAGCTTAGACAAAGACATGAAGCAATAGATAAATGAGGAGCATCCAAATTAGAGTCGTTTTATTCAAGGAAAGGCCACGAATTGATGCTTATCTTCATATCTAGGAGGATGAAAAATCATAGCATCCATTAGCAAACCATTTCAAACATGCAAGTGGATAACGTTGAGGTCCACTTCCACCACCAAATACTCTTTGTTTTGATCCCAACTTTCCTACCAAACATGTCCCATTAATAGGAAATCAATTTTTTTTATATAAACCCTTTAACTTTAGCCTCTTAGGGTGACTTTGATGTTGGTCATATCTCCCGAATCCGTTCTTAGATCGGCTGATAAACCTGTTTGTTAGTGTTGAAATGGTTCAGGAAAGTTCTCTTCTATATATACCGGTCACTGGTTGAATCGTGCATAGCTACATTGTTCAATATGGAATTAGTTTATAGAATTATAGTTTAGGATTAATATGCATGCACATATATTTTTAAGTCTCCCTTGACTCTGTTCGAAGTCACGAAATTAGATTTCAATATATGAAAATGGGTCTATTATGCTTATATGTGTGTTGTTATGGATCTGTCTGACTTATATGCAATTCGTTCATTTAGTTGAGTAGTTATTCCATTAACGAACTAAATAATTTGAATACAGCCTAAAATCTACAAATATAAAGAGAATATGTATGTTAAAAGGTTGCTTGAAATGTAGAATTTTATCATATCCTAACCCATTTTAATATGTAAAAAGATGTAACATGATTAGAAAATCAAGTCTACAATTAAATAAGTAAACCACTTGAATTTGAGGGGATAGACACACAAGATTGTGGTATATGATTGGAAATGAAACTAGTGGCCTTAATGGCTAAATCCCCCCCCCCCCCCCAAAAGATTGCCAATTGCCAAAGTATAATGAGATGTTTGGTGGTTTAGTCACATGCCTTGGGCACCACCAAGATAACATGCAACAAAAACAAACAATCACTACCAACGGTGAAATGATTTGGGAGCTTTTAAGGAAGCAAATGGTGGTTAGGGATCCTTTGACCCTTTGATTATAAGCTAATGTTTCATTTATGCCTATCCATATCATATTAGGGATACGAATTCGGTCACTGTCACGGTAACACTACTTAATCAATCAATTTTAATTGGTTAGTGTTCAACACAAAGTTAAATTCATCCATTAATCATTTAAGGATTTTAAAATTCTTTTTAATGAAATGATTTAACTGACTCGGATCATAGCTATGCATGTTTTGACCAAAAACCGACAAGAGTACTTCAATAAGTTAAATGGTCAAGCCGATACCAACTCGGACGATTTAGGGATAAGAGGTTTGAACTCTTGAAAACCGACCAAGTCAAAATCCTCAATTATTAACATAATTTACCAACTATCAAACCATGTGATTTGATGCAAGATTTAGCAGCATCCTCATTAAGTAGATGGGAAGAAAGAAGATGACATCCCAAATGATTTTGTTTCTTGAGGCCTTTGGTTTCATGTGATTAAAACATGCAATTATGTATCAAATGGGGGGCCATGAATCAACTAACTCTCAATGTGGGATGTTTCTTTAGGGTTTCTGATATGACTTGATTGAATCCATCTCTAGTCTATTTCGATTTGAATTGCGAAACGAACCAACTGGAAAAATGTGACGATAAGTGCTTTTTATCAAGTTACAAGCCAAGTTTTTAGAGACTAATAAAATGAGCCTTCATTGATCCACTGACAAATTCTCTCTTGTGTTCTCTTTTTCGATCTTATTCCATGTGTTGTGTACTATGCACTATTATTTTCTCTTTCTTGTTCTTTATTTTATGATCTTTGTTAAACTACGCCGTTAGTTCAACCACATATATCCAGAACAACACAATCAAGTTTATAACTTTCGAAATATCTACACTTTGGGAAACTTATTTTCTTTTCCTCCCAATATATATTTGCTCATTGTCCACTCCACCATGAATGAAACTACAGTTGACATGTCCCCCCTGTTTTACACAAGAGAAAGGAGGCAATTGATGGGTCAATTCTGGCTTTTAGATGATTTCACGAGGCTACAAGAATATACATGAATATATGTAACAAAATAGGTGTCCTTTTCATTGCATTGATCATGTTAAGTCATTGTTAGCTTAGTCAACAAGAAAAGACCCCTTCTCCAATGGTTTAATCATTGACTTATGTGGGTGAGAGAGATGAAAATTTGTGAAGTGGGTTTAATATCTAACGTGGTTATCGGTCTATTGGGTTTGTAGCAATATGGTCATCGATGTTGATGTATAATATACATTGCCACTAACAATCTGTTTCATTTGTAGCAGTATGGTCATTCCGTCAACTCATCATCCAAAAACTCTGTTATGTTTACAAATTAACATGCCAACTGATCATTCATAGCACCTTTTCGTAGTGGCGAGGTGGCATGGAAGGGCATGCCGTGGCCAAAAGTGGTGAGTTTGGCACACTGATATGTAAATTTAACTAAGTTTTTAGATGAAATGTTGACGGAATCATGACTATATTGTTAACAATGAATAAATTAATGGTATGTAAGTTAACATTTTAAAGGCAGATGACAACTTTGTAAGATATCCAATATGTTGATGACCACAGTTGATATTAAGCCTGGTGAAGTGAAACAAATAATTAGCAAGTAGTTTGAACTTTGAACAACTAACATAATTGTGTTGTGAAAGTACCAAACAATGCCATGACACTTTTGGTTGAAAGTAATAATTGTTTACCTAACCAGCCGGTTCGACCAATTTGATTCTTAATCATACACAAATTTGGTACATTTTCTGTACCATTGTGTTTATATTTCTAAGCATGTCAGGAATCTCAATCCAAACTTGAGAACCTTAAAAAATTTACCGCCGCTCTAGTTAATTACCATCTTCCAAAACTTTGATCCAAACTTAAGACCTTCCCCGGTTCGACTAACCCCCGACTATCTTCGCAGACCTCGATCCAAACTTGAAAACCTTGTCCAATTCAACTATTCCATTACTATCTCTACAAATTTCGAATTCAAATTTACAACCTTATAAACCTAATTTAACCACACCCCACTACCATCTCTACAAACCTCGATTCAAAACTTTAAAGCCTTATCCAATTCAACTACGTGCCCGACCGCCATCACTGCGATTCTCGATTTAACCTCATCGAATTCGATTGACAAACTTTCAAGTGATCATTATTGAAACATCACATGCTAGCTAGCTAACTAACTAATCAGTGGTGCATTAGGGGTACTACCAATCAAATGCCATTCCTGACCAAGCCTGTGGCTTTCTGAGTAGTTTGCAAGTTTTCCTACTTGATAATAACATCAATGTGAAATTACCAGTTTCTCCTCATGAATCATGATTTTGTCCACTTCAATGGGCTACCCACAAGTTTCATTTTAGTTTAATTTGGACTATAGACTTAATTAAGTTGTCACAATATTACATGTATAAAGTATTTGTCACTTCATGTGTGTAGTAATCAATCGAAATATGGATTTCCAGTAGTTTCAATGGGTATGTAGGACAACTCTCTTGATTACTTATTCTATGTTGTTTACGTGCAACATTTACTGGGTAAACATTGCAAAAGCATACCTATTAGTCTCGCTAGTTTTGAATTCTTTCTTCCATATGCAGATAGACAATTGTATAACATTGCAAAAGCATACCTATTCGTCTCGCTAGTCTTGAATTCTTTCTTTCATATGCCGAAATTTTATGCTTCGAATCGAAAAAAAAAAAGTTTGAGACAATTGAAAGATCAAAAGCCAAATTACTTCACCCATAGTTTTTAAAATTATAGTTCCTTGTAGTTTAAGCAGCTAACAGCTCCCTATTATACTTATGAAAACAACTTAATTATGGAGGTTAATTAATTAATTATGAATACTAATTAATTACAATTTTAAACTAATTAATTTTTTAATGGGTTGACTTGTCACTTTGAACTAACTTGCACCTGTAATTGAAGACAGTGATGCCTGCTAAACCAAGGCTTATGAGCCAATAAGCTTAATTGCCTCCAGACACAAACTACCCACACTTCTATTAATTATTCCACTTTCTAAAGTGTTTTTATTTCGAAGTTCAACTCGACTCTTAATGTGTCGTTAGTTTGTCACACTATAGAGTCTGTCGTGGTTCTCCAATTTCACAAGGCGGTGAAAAATCAGGCGTTATTTTTATTCACATATGTCAAGAGGGAAATTATTTAGTTACGAGTATCAAACTATGGATCTTTGGTTTCATTAGCAACGCTTGAAAGCCATCAAAACACATAGATTTATACATATTAATCATTACACTTTTTTAAAGTGTTTATTTATTTTAATTTTAATTTCATTTTCATTAATTTATTTTAAAAAATAGAATAATAATTTTCGAAAGCAATTGTGCCGATTCCACGCAGCTTTCAAAACGGCTGTAGAATCTTATCAACTTCCCTTTGTGCCCTTTTGAACTTGATGATGATGATGAACATTGGCCACCAAATATACACTACAAATAAATATCTATTTGACTTTTCTATTTTTTGATCCGTTGACCAAATTTGTTCTTCAGAAAATGGCCTGCATGTATGTATATATACCTTGTTGACTTTACATTTTACTAAGAATAATTTATTTTTCTAGGTATCAGGATGTGATATAAGTTCGGAGATCGAATCTCATACTAAATGATTGTTCGTTCTTCTTTGGGCCTACATTTTTTTTTAAAAATCAACTAAATAATCAGAGTTATATCTATAACATAGGAGATATGAGTGCCATATCGAGGCAATCAGAGGCAGAGACAAGGTGCTCAAGTGGGCTCTTTGCCTATTTATAATTTTACGCTAATATGAAGATTTGAATTTAGAACCCCATTAGATTAAGTCAAAATTTGTACCATTCATTTTTAACTATCAATAAGACATAAAACTATAAAATTTATGACAAGTGGAGTATATATCTAGAAAGTTATTATTAGTAATTTGGACAAATAATGTATTGTATAGTAGGTTAAAAACCTGAAACTGGCATGTAATACTATTTTAGGTGGAAAGTCATATTTTTAATTTTTAATTTTAATTTTAATATATTTTATGTTATCACGAACCCTATTTCATAAAAATCATGGCAATGCCTAAGGTTGATTAGATAATCCGCAGCATAATTCGTCTCGCGGTAAATTAACATGATAAACGAAGACTTATATGAAAAACAACATGGTGGATGAAGACATCTCAATCTAGGCTACAATACCGATGCCTAAACTCTAAGGCGATCTCTGCATGCTAATGTTCGAGCTTTCGAGGATCCGTCACGAGGCAGCTAGTTGGTGCTTCAGATCACCAGATTAGTTAATAGAGCCGAGTGATAATTTAAAAATTTCGGAATGATATAATCAACAACCAATTAATCATACAAATTCCCATTGGCCGTGACATTGATCTGGTTAGCCTAATTAGCAAGATTTAATTGTTTATTAATTCATCCAAAAAATATTGTTTAATTACTCCGACCAGCCAATGAATGAACGCCGTCGGCCGGACACCTTTCATATTCCCCTCTCACGATCACAACTGATCGGGAACTCAGACTACTACTAAATATTAAATATTTTAATTAATATTTTAAACAATATATATAGAAGTCAAAGTCTTACTAATTAATTGAAAAAAATAATGTAATCCAACATGGAAAACATTGCCGAGAAGCAACAAAGACAGGTTTGGTTTCAATCTTAACTAACAAAAACATAGCCGGGTTCGAGTAGAAAATTCTTAGCCTCTTGATCGGTTTGTTTCGCCCTGAACTGATGTTATTGAACCATTAAAATTTTTAAAACTGCTCGACCATTTCGGAATGATTTCTAACTAGTGGTAATAATTTTTTTATATAACCTATGATTGATATATGGATTATTATTAGGAGTTTTCCTAACCTAATATATATGCTCGTAAGAGTGAACATCGGGAGTCAACCGGAATCAGGAGCGCGCAGTTGCTAGCTAGCTAGCCTTAGAGGAAGTCGGAGCTTGTGCTTTCAGCAGCCTATATAAACGAAGCTGATCGTCATTCAAAGGGGACGAAACACACACCCCCTCTACCGTTACTACTCTATATTCAAAACCCTTTTTTCACAATATTTCACGCTTATTTCACGTACAAATACTGGTTCATACTTTCATATACGAAGTGAACCCTGACAGTTTTTTCACCAAAGACCCCCTCGACAGTGCATCTCAACTGTCTTTTCATAATTGGACCAATATTATTTTTCCGTAACAGAACAAATCTCGATACAATATCTGACTCATCGATTTCGTATGGATTACAGAAAAAAATAAAATATTAAAAGGGTCGTGACCTTTTCGGTGGCAATAATGATCAGATGTCTCTATTAAATTAATGGACTGCTATTAATACATTAATTAATGAAATTGTGTAACTAAATATATAAACGCTTACTTATCATCACGTCGATCCTTAATTAAAATGAATTAAAATCAGTAATGGATTCAGTATTAATTCCTACACCTAATTCACAACCAACTTATATCTAACTATGTATCTAATTGGTACACAGCCTGTGTTAAAAATACGTATCATGATTGCTTTTTTGGTATAAAAAATTAAATGAAATACATTGTATACGTACAAATACTGTAGCAACCGACAGCAATAAGACACTGATTGCTACAGGTTCCAATCATTTGTGTTGTGTGATCTCTTGGATGCGGGGGCGTATGAGCCTTTTATAATGGTCATGGATGGCACGCCTCAGGCTTTCATGTGTAGTGTGTTACGAGTGGTGAGTAGATGAAGGTCATATTCAAAATGTTGAGGATGGATCGTTAGGGATTATTTAGGTTCGGAATGCTCAATTATATAAAGTGTATGTCCGCCCCGTTTAGTGTGATTGACTTATGTTTGACTAAAAAAGTAAGAGGACGTGTAGTCCTATCAAAGTGATAGGTCTACATGTCAAATTTTGGCCGACATATAAATGAACAAAACGAACTAGACAATAGTGTATGTGATCAACCTCGAATTTATCAAGACAACTAATTATTCGATCAACAACGTAACCGGTCCAATTTGAAGTCTAAAAAGGCACTCTAAACCTCTCAAATTTCATGGGGGGATTTGAAAGATAACGGAGAGAGTTTAATCAGGGTAGGGAGAGATTAGACGCCGACCAAACATCATCAATTTTATCTGTTTTCGAATTAAGATTAATTAATAACTTTTTTTTCTCCATTAGTTAATTTTAAGGATGATGTAAAAAAAGGCGGGAAAGGTTTAGCTTGCTAAACAACACCTAATCCGACCACTTCGTTTTCAGGCTAAAATTAGGATGTCGGTGTTTTGGACGGCCGGAGTGGCGTCACTTTATTATTGTTTGTTCCGCCGCAGGTCAACGTTGTTAATTACATGTTCATTATGGGATTATTTTGATAATTAATCTCCTTCCTTTAGAGGTCATACAAATAAATTACTATTGATTATTGAACGAAAATATATTTAGTATATGCATATAAGTACATGCTTTATGTATAAAGGACATAGGTTCATGATGACATGATATCAGAACTTTACATGATCAATAGGTCTCCGTTTCGAATCCCGGGAGGCCCCAATCTGTGCAAATGATCACTTATCAAAATTGTTGCAAACCTCAACGATCTTCAGAGAGCTTCCGTTTGAGGGAGCGTGTTAATGAATAATACAAATATCAAAATATGAATCCTCTCCCAACAACTCAAATTATTATGATCCAGCAGTTATGGACAGTTGAAACATCGTCACAGAATCATAAGATTATGAATCAATATAGATTGTATATGCACTTAATTGTGAGATGTGAAGAGATGATTGATGATTGACATTTGTTATAATTAAGTTGCTTCTTTTCCAAGATTTGTTGAATTTTTTTATAATAAAGTTGAATGTCAAATTAGAAGACATATGTATAATTGGAAGAATTAAGGTATACAAAGGATGGGGAGTTGAAGTAAACAATAATGTATTGAAGTAATTAATAATTGTGTTACTCATATGTGCTATTAAAAGTAGTTTATCAATAATCCAAAAAGAAAATCATTGGTTTAATAGAAATCAACGAGGTAAATTTTAATTCATTTTTCAAATTTAGAATCAACGAGCTCCAATATTTTCGTTTTCAATTATTGACATCTACTAATTAATTAATTGATTTATAGTTTGCTGCTGTCCCCAAAGAATCCGTCACAGAAGGTATCAAATGCATTTCCATGCACAACGGCATCGTTCTAATGCCCTTCATAGAGAGAGAATATTGTCCTCAATCCAAAGTAGAAATCATTCCATCACAATAAATAAATTTCATAATGCTAGCTCATGAAGTTTTCCATTGTTTTTTTTAACACAATTTAAAAATTACAATTTTTGTTTCAGATGGAAACTGAGGTTTGGCTCAAATTAAATAATTTAATGTAAGTTATTTGTACAAAAAATACCTCATTCAAATACTTAGGAATCCATATTTTGTTTTTATAAATCGTTCGAGAACTTGTAAAGAGACGACTTTATTTTCTTTTGGATCATATTTTATTTTCGAAACAAGGTCTCTAAAATATTTTTATAACTCCTAATTAAATCAGGATCAGTGACAAAACCAAGATTGAAATATACACTAAACCGTAGTTAGAATGAGTTTTGATATGTTCTTGATATGTCCAATTAACCGACTTGGCGCCATTGGCTTCATTCGAGGAGACAGAATAGTTTGAGATGGAAGATAACTCTCTCAAGTACTTCACTTACCATGCAAGTAACACTAAAAATAACACAGAATATTTACAACCTAACTTTGCCATATTATCACTCTCTCACATTCTCACACACTACAAACATCAATCACTTTCTCCTTTCCATTTCCACACTCTTTCATCAACTTCGAAATTCCCACCACCCCCTCCTTTTACGGATTTGCCCTTCAAGCCACGTTGCTCCCACAAGTAACCCAATAGGTGAGATTAACTTAAATCACCGTTCAGAATTTTCTATATAAATCTAAAGTGGTTGGATGTAAAGTTTTATTTAGGGTTTACGATCATTAGTTTTAGCGTCATTGTGTAGACCAGAGAACTATTAATGAACAATAAAAATATTAATAAGAACTCCTTATCAGCAACTCAAGTTATTGGGAACCTTAAAATATTGAGAAGTCTTTGTTTCAAATCTTGATAGCCTCCAATCTTTGCAAACGACTTACTGTGTGAAGTTGTGCAAATTTTAACTTTTTCGAGAGCTTCCGTTTAAGGAGATATATTAATGAACAATATCAATATCAATATTCAAAATGTTTTTCCAACGATTCGAATTATTGGAATAGACGATAATAGTCGAATAGTAAAAAAAATGGAAACATGACCTAATAGGCTTCTATTGCTTCCCAAAAAAGAGTCAACAAGTTTGACCGGAAGAAGACTACCCTCGAGGCCAAATGGCGTTAAGCAACCACCCATTTATGGTTCGTTACGCTAAATTCTCACTAACTCCAACTTTTAATCCTTTTTTTTACGAATTTAACTCGCGGATAAATTTACTGTGGTTAAAAATTATTCCACAATTTTCATGCCAATTAATATGAAAAAATGTTAAATTATATGCCATTATATATTAAAATTTAATGTTGAATGAATCATATCGTAAGCCCATTAACATTGTTAATGAACAAATTTCTTAAATGTGTTTGTTTTTTTAGTGTATAGTAGGTTTTAAGACATTACAGAGTATATATTGGTTGAACTCTTTTAGATACATTAAGTATGTTAGTCGAATCATATATTATTTTGATTTAAGATGTTCTTATATATTTTATAATGATTTGAGATTTTGAATAAATGGTATAACTTTCTTGATATATATATATATATATATATATTCCTATATATATCAAGAAGGTAACCGAGCAACTGGTGTAGATTACATATTATATTATTTGGTGTTCATTATGTTTCCGCCGATCCTACTTTATCATGTGGTATAATTTATTTGAAATTTTCAAATCTCGTTTTGTTGTGAATGAAAATTAACTAATGATTCACTAATCGCGCGTTGGCCATTTCCCCCAATGAAAACGTCAATGTCGATATGTATTGTAATGAACGTTTCTAGACCTAATTATTGTTGGAAATCAAATGACAAGTATGATTTATTATGCCTAGCCAGTCCAAAAATATATGAAAATTAAAAACTATTAATTTCCATGAATTATTGAGGCTCCAAAGAAATTCTATTCATCCTTTGAAAATTCCATACACACTTGAGGGTACAATGGTGGAATCTTTACAAGGATAATTTTAAAAACATTGTACAAAATTAGCATACCATTATTTAATTTAAATTAACACTTGTCATGTCAAAAAATAAAAAAAATACTAAGAATACTGATAAATTCACCTATTGATTTTAATTTTGACAATATTCAATCTAGCCCGATCCTAAGTTGGTAATGCATTTGGTTGGAGGTAACAGTGTATTTTGGGTCTTGAACTTTCTTCGCTAGGGGCAACTAGTAGTACTCCTAGCTCCATGTCGTGTGGCTTTGCTTCCAATTCCTTCCCGTAATCGTATTATGTTATGCTATACGAAAGGCAAGATAATCTCGTAAAAAACAATATCAGAAGCTATATGGTACTCACACATATAAACGTACCTAGATCCGAACATAGAACCTCCGGATTGAAACGTAAAATTCTATATAGTAGCTTTTCATCTATTTACCCAAGGGTTAAAAAGCAAGCCACAAGCTAAGTAAATAAATCTTTGTTGAGGTAACTTGGAGTACACTCAACCGTTAAAGTCACGTGAGGAAGGGAGAATGATAAAATCACACACAACATCAGTTAACGAGGTGATCGAAACGGCATGCGTTTAAGCAACATCCTCTGGCACTGTCCCCTGTAAATTCTCTCTGTTATACTTCACTTAATAATCCAAGTAGTCAGATTCTCAGTCTTTGACTCTTTGGGAATAGCGAGTTACAAAAACACAAGTCCATTTTGTAAGTCAGATAGCTACAGCTAGCTTAGTTAGATTCATCCAAATCCCGACACACATGTTCATGCATTGTTATATGTATGAGGGGGTTGACATAGTCCTACGCTAGGGCATGCATGCACGTCAATAACTAGGTTAATTTATACATTTCGATTTACTTCGTAAAGTTGGACGGTTCATGGGTTGCTTGGGTTGATGGTCCATAGCTATTGCAGTAGAGGCTGATGGTGTACCGGTCCCACCTTTTAGGCGCGTCGAGGATCCAATCCGCAGCTACCAAGAAAATGTAGCTTATTTATGGGACCGGTTCATTAAAATGGTCTCTAACATGCTAATCCCTAAAAGGTGCTAGAGACTATTTTAGTCTATTAGTGACCGTTTATCGGTTTTAGGGATTGTTTTTGTACTGTCCTTAGAACTTCATTTTCCTGTACCGCGACATCAAAAGGGCCAACGTATTCCATCTACCAATCTCAAGAAGAATCTGATCTACCTCACTGTCCTTTCTCTGCCCCCACTCGACCCAAGCGTGCCTGGCTGGGGATCTCGACTCCTCTTCTTAATCAAGCTTTCGATATGTACAAAATTTTGAAAAACTCGCCACATTGTATATGTACAAAATAATCGCGAGTTCGAATTCTCGCCCATCGATTATATATATGGGAAAAGTTATAAGAAGCTAGGTAGAGTGTTTTTGCATTGTAGTGGGGGATTTTACTCATTCCTACGCAAACCCTAAACTTGAGAGATCGACCAACTAATTAAACTATAAATATAACTTGTTACAAAGACAATGAAACCACATGATATCCAACTCAACTCCACCAAGTTTTACACTTGCCCCTATGATATTACACACACATAAAATTCCCAATCCCTAGCTACCTAATGAACTCCCCAAATTCACTCAATTGTGAAGCTAGCTAGCTTTTTAAAATGGTTCAATTACTTCAAAACCCACGACAAAGAAATGTGCATAATTAATTGTATGAAAATATTGTACGAAAGGATGATAATCTGACTAAATATTTTATTCTAATGGTCCGCTTGGCCGTGGGAATGTGAGATAGAATCTTGAGTATTTTTTCATGCGAGCGGAAAATTGAAATCCCAACAAAGTGCATTTTAGAAGCTTAATTTTCTATTCGAAAGGGCCGAGATCTCCACAGAGCGGTCGACGAGTCATGTTGATGGACAGGTCGTCGATCTTCGACCTGCATGTACTTGAGTTCTAGACTTGTAATAGCGCCAGAGCTGTACCCCGTTGTAGCACCGTGTCATCTATCACGATGAGAAACTTATATTAAAATCCGAAGTTATTCTCCGAATATTTGTTTTTACTTTAAATTTCTGCGTTGGACTATGATGCGAAGTAATAAGAATTGCTGACGAATCAAAATGTAAAAAGAAAAAGAAAAGAAAAAAAGAAATGCTGATGTGGAGGAAGTTAAGGATGGCGTAACAAGTGGGTTGACTAAGTCGGGAAACCACACATTTGTAGTACTCCATACTTCTTCCTTCGTTTCTTTATCTGACGTGGCAGAGAAATGAAATGCCAGCACAGCAAGATATAAAGCAGCATGGCGGCCACGTGTCGGATAATGGGAAGAGACGTGCATTGCTGGGAGGGAACAAACACACTCTTCTTGTCTGTAAACTCTCCAACAGAACGCCGAAGAATGGAAGGTGGGATCCAGCTAAGCTAGCTAGTTGTTATTTCGACTGAGTATACTGATATGTGGTTCAACTGAAAATATCAAATATTAAATCGTTATGTTTAAGAAAGTTTTGATATCAAGTAAAGAATCGTTGTATTTTGATGCGGCCAAACTTGACAAGATTAAATTTATATTAGACTAAATGGTATATTACAACAATATGGTTACAGGGGAGGTTAGAGTACACGTATACGAACAAGGCATGCAACGGGGGACGTGTCATGTGGAAGCATAACCATAAGCCATCCATCAAACTTGTACATACACAATCCATCCATCAAAATCTTATCAACCATTGATGAGAGGTTACTTTCATCTCCTTCTTTTCTTTTGCCCGTATTACTAAGTCATCGACAGAAAGGAAACTAAAAGATAAAGCTAATAATTTCACGTGTACGTACGTACGTGGCCTTCATGGATTTTATGTCTTCCCGCCTTTTTCTGCATGTAAAATCCATCTTAATTGACGTGTATTTTGCTTTTGCCTTCTGTCACAAGAAATTTATGTATACGACTTAATACTTTTCTCTGTACGTATAGGGGCGGAAGAACTTTCTGAAACGCACCGTTTTGTTACACGTGTACGTACGTACACCTTATCCATCTACAGTTTTCCATGCAAAACACCCGTCACGTGGCGGTCGGAGGATGGCCTGCAATCCGTTTTTTATATCCGACAGTTGGATGACTCTCGTAATTCACTGAAGAAAAATACATTTGAAAATTGAATACGCTACACTACATGTGTTTTTTCCTGGAATTATCCAGGAAAAATCAGGCTAATCATTCACAATTTAATAATGATTATAACATGGAATTTTAAAATAAACTATGTTACCTTATACATCCAACTCAAACCCATAAATTGACTTTCGTTTGAAGGGGAGTGTATTAACACCACTTTAACGACCAAACTATTGATCGTCATTATCAATAACCTATGTCATGCATAACGAGAGTCGAGCTTTACCTGCAACCCAAACCCACATAAATCTTATTGATCATGAGAACTCTATATCTAAAAGTTCCCTTGTAGTGGCAACAAGAGCCCCCCCTCGAAAACCGTTGCCACCTTGGCAAGTAATTCCCTTCTAGCAAAAGCGGCAAACGATGGTCATCCATTGCGGTGATTGCGGGGAAAATATTTGGCATCGCCATTTGCTTTCAGCATTTGACTTGGCAGCAATAATACGGTACCGTCTCGTCCTTTTGCTAGAAACATCGACAAAATGGGAAACACAGAATATAACTAGTTTCCTTTCCTTTGGCCTTTTTGGACCAAATGAATGAATGGTCGACATCACTCTTCTCATCATATCCTTCCAACGAATTTTTCATCACTTTTATATCAACACAAATTTTTTAAATTTGAAAATCAGGACAATTTAATGACTAATTCAGGATCGAAACATATATTAAATCGAATTTAGATTAATTTTTGTATATGCAAGAGCTAATTTTTTTTGCGACAACATGAACAACTTTAATTTATTAGAGTCCGCCGCACCACCCGCAACACAACGAATACTTTCTCATCAAGAAACCAACTAGTTCACCATCCAATTACTCACCTATAGTTAGTAGGTAAACTGTACACTTAATTTCAGTGTCTATTTATAGTTATACCTGCCTTCCTTTTTTTTACATATACCAAAACAGTAATTCACTTACCTTGCACCATCAAATTTTTTTATATACAAAGAACTCCTTTTACAGACATTACATTTAGTGATATCGTCGTCAGATAAACTTTAGATTTGTCGATCATCAATCATAAAATCTCTAAAAACGAATTAATTAAACACATGCTACAACCACCTGGCAACCTCCGTTAAACACACATGACAACAGTGACAAAATCCGATCCTTATGACTAAATATTTGTTTTTAGATTTACACATACATTGTAGAACTAGTTAGGTTACAAATACCATGCATCATGCCTGCACACACAAAACAAATAGCTAGCACACCTGAATTTTGTTACGATCCATGCAGGTTTTCAAAACCGTATACCTGCCTCGCGTGGCAGTCACTCCACAAACTAGGTGTTTAATCATTAACCACCACCTCATGAAATTCTTCAATCAATCCGTTACAGTAACAAACATCAAGAAGAAACGGTAAACACGCCAAAATGCCCCCCCCCCCCCCCCCAGTCAAAATCCACTGTTTAATTTATCCATTTGTCTGTTAAGGCTGTTAGTTTTCCATTTAACTTACTTTTAACCCTCTCTGGTTAAAATTAAACTAACAGAAATTAGTTATTTTTTTTCATCTTTTTACCCTCTTTATAAAGCCTTCCCCACCCCCCCCATTCACCTCTCTTCTTTCTACTGTTATTCTTCTGCTCTCACTTTTTACAATAAAGGGGAAAAAGTTACTGTCTCCTTTTTTTTTACCTTTTCCATTAGTACCAATAATTTATAACAAAAAATTAATAAACAAGTCCCACTATGAAGGACGAACTAGCGGATCTGGTCAACCGTCTTTGACCGTCCAAAACGACAGTTGAAGTCAGGGCTAGAATCGTAAATCTACACTCTCATAGGGTTGAATATTATTATCTCTTTTGATTTCTTTTTCCTCCCCTGGTTTTCGCTTCTCTTATATAAAGGCCGCGCTTCGCTTTTTATTGTTCTTCAAATCGGAAAACGGGGAAGAAATCGGAAGGTTGTTTCATTTTAAATCCGTCGGAGGTGGAAATGAAGACGAGGGGAGGCAGTTGTTACCGGAGAATGGATGTTTGTGTGGAGAAGAGAGTTCGGAAAATCGATTTCGCCGGAGGCGAACGAGAGATTCTCGCCGGGAAGAGGCGGAGGATCTCGCCGGAAGTGAAATCTGAAGGCGGCGAGTTTGATATGTTCGATTCTCTTCCGGATGATCTCGTACTGTCGATTCTCGCCAAGATTAGCTCCTCTGCCTCTTGCCCATCGGATTTCTTCAACGTATTGATAACGTATGTATTCAATCTCTTGTTTGGTTCTGAATTTTGTCGTCGAATGTATCTCCTTTGATTGAATCTGAACGGTTTTTTGTTTGTTCTGGGGAAACAGATGTAAGAGATTCAACGGGTTAGGACTTAATCCGGTGGTGGTGTCAAAGGCTTCTCAGAACACATTTGCAATCAAGGCGAAGAGCTGGTCGGAGTCCGGTCACCGGTTTCTGAAGCTCTGCGCCGACGCAGGGAATGTTGAAGCCTGCTATACTCTCGGCATGGTAAATAGCTCAATCCGTCTGATTAATTCGATTTCTGATGAGTTCAAATCTAAAAGCTTCAGTCTTGGAGCTGATTTAGTTTTATTGTTCTGGATAATTCGATTGGATTCAGCTAACGGGAGAAATGGTTTTTTTGTTGAAACAGATTCGGTTTTACTGTCTGCAAAATCGAGGCAGCGGAGCTTCGTTGATGGCGAAGGCGGCGATTAGCTCACACGCCCCTTCACTCTACTCGCTAGCTGTGATTCAGTTCAACGGCAGCGGCGGCACGAAGAGCGACAAGGATCTACGCGCCGGAGTAGCGCTGTGCGCACGGGCCGCCTTCCTCGGTCACATCGACGCCTTGAGGGAGCTAGGCCACTGCCTTCAGGACGGGTACGGCGTCCGCCAGAACATCGCCGAGGGACGGCGGTTCCTCGTCCAGGCCAATGCAAGGGAGCTAGCATCGGTGCTTTCGACTCCAACACGCGCCTGGCTCACTTGGAACAACCCCCACGCGCAGCCCAACAGCCAACTCCCAAGAATTGGATGCGGCGGCGGAGCCACCGCTACGGGTCCAGTGGGATGTCCGCTGTTGAGCGATTTCGGGTGCAATGTCCCTGCGCCGGAGACTCACCCGGCGAGTAAGTTCATGTCGGAGTGGTTTTCTGACCGTTGCGGGTCACCGGGTCAGGGGCTCAGGCTGTGTTCTCACTTCGGGTGCGGCCGGCCGGAGACACGTAAGCACGAGTTTCGCAGGTGCTCTGTTTGCGGGACGGTAAACTACTGCTCCAGAGCTTGCCAGGCTTTGGATTGGAAGCTGAGGCATAAAGCGGAGTGCACTCCGGCGGAGAGGTGGGTGGAGGAAGACGGCGAGGGGATGGACATCGACGGCGTCGGTGACGGTAACGATAACGGAGTGGTGGATAGCTAGCAATGCAGTAGTAGTAAATAGTAATAAGAAGAAGAACAGTTTTATAACGGAGACTGACGGTGATGACGGGTTAAAATGTATAAAATTAAAACGGCGAAACGGAGGAGTTAAATTAATGAGGTAATTTTTTCAGTTGGGGGAATATTAACTTATTAAGGATGGTTAAGGTAAAATAAAATAAAATAGCTAGAAAGACGAAAGAAGCCTTTGGAATTGCCATAGAAGTGCACAAAGAGGTTTCACTCTCTCGTTTGTATAGAGGGGTATATCGGAGAAAACGAGAAGAATTCTTTTCTTTCCCATTTCCCCGGTTTTAATTTATATTTGCTTCTGAATCTTGGTCTATTCTGATAAAAAATATTTTTACTTGCTTTTTAAGATTCTAATCAATTGTCACATGGAAAAAAATTTATAAACATTGAGTTTTGATAGGGTCCGAACACGATTCAATGATCGATTGACTCACCCAGCGAATCTAAACCCGGTATATTAATTTATCCGATAACTAAGAAGTAATTAAATTAGGATTAATGTGGGATGGGTTAGGGTAATTGAGGGATGAAGGAAGACCAAAAGAGGTGTGTGGAATGGGAATGAACAACCAAACACCTACACTAACCCCCTCACATGCAACAAAACTTCCAAGTTTATTGGTAAGCTCTAAAATAAATTTATTTGATCAGGAAAAATAGAACTGAAAAGGTACAAATAGATTGACCAAGAACAGTGAAATTGAAAAGAAAGAACAAGTAAACAAAGTGGGTGGGGAAATTTGAAGAAAATGGAGCTAGTGGAGCTAAACATGCAAACCCCCCTATTTTTGGTGGCTAAAACATTCATTAGTGGAGGAAGTGGTTATAGGGTCACGAAGCTTTCAAAATCAAAACTAGTGTAGTGCACTTATTCTCTACCTTTTTATATATACTTTTATTGTATAAACGGGATATAACAATGATATAATAATGATGTAACATGAATATAACAATTTACATATAAAGTCGACATAATGAGTTTATTAAAAGGACATAATAATAAACGCATAACAGACTCATAAAGTGTATATACCATCGACATAGAAGAGTTGTAAACTGGATATATCATTATGTATTCAACTACTCGTAAGGTGGACGTAACAACGGCATAACGAGCCTGTAAAATGATTGTATTAGCGACATAACATACTCGTACAATGACTACATTAATGTGATTTTTTTCCAATATTTTTGTTTCAAAACTACCCCATTCAAATCAGTTCTTTAACTCTTTTTCAGCCATTGGATGACAGTTGACCCAAAAGTAATCTGATCCACGATCTTTAGGAACCCTCTCTCGAAATCATAACCGGGTTGAAAAAGAGGGACAATGGCATCCTTGGTTCTGTTCTTTTTTCCCATATTGTTTATGTATGCCTTTGGTAGCCCTTTATTAGTTGGTTGCAGTGTGCGTTAATGATTTGGAGAAATTGTTGGTTTGAATTCATCAACTTCATAATATTTCTTTCTTTTCCTTTATCATATAATGTTATCTCGAACTAATTTATTTTCGACAAAAAACATATTAACATCAATAAGGCCAAATTGTCATCTTCTTTTCTCTTATCTCTTAGCCCGTTTCTATAGACACAATAAAAAATCGGTTTAAATTCATATGATATTGTTCATTATCGAGACAAGGTGTTGGAAAACCTTCGTACTAAAGGTTTCTCGACACCGAACTCGAAGCATTGGTGCACAAAAACAAAGACTCTTTCAAGTGTAGTTCATTTTCCCTGGATAAAATTTGGATGCAAAATTATGAACTCTCATCGAGTCTTCGAAGCACGCAGGCGTATGAGTTAATAGTAAACCACAAAAATTTACAATCTAATTATTAGGATAAAACCATGCAAGACGTTGGCGGCGGCGGCTAGCTCCTTAGAAATGTGGAGACGGAGGCGGCGGCGGGTTATTATAGGACTTTGACAGTAAGGCGGCAACTCCGGCGGCAAGTATAACCCAGCCACATACGTCATACATCAAATCCTCAGTCTTCCTACTCTTCTTCTTCTTCGAACCCTGCGAGAAAGGGCGAAAAATTGGAATGTGATCGATTCTCAAGCTTCAGTGCATCAACTTATCAAGTCATTGTAGTAAGTTTAGTGCAGCACGGAAAAAAAATGACGAAAAAATGACCATGATCAATCATGAATGAAATCGTATCGGTTTGATCTCCGATGCGTTGACTGAAACAAGCTTGAAACCTGGTGGTTAATGTGAATGACAGGCGGTAAGGCATTGTAACTTATGCAGCTTCAATATGCAGCACGAAAAATGGAAGGGGGTCGATCAGGAATAAGACCATACCAGTTTGATCTACCAGAGGAATGTTGGATGGAATTCAAATGGCAGGGGAAAGTTCGATCCTCAAAATCATTTCGTAAGGATCTAATTGTCCCACTTGACTGGGAAAATAAACACACTTCCATCCAACTTTCCAACAGCCAAACCAAGACATAGATGTGAACGACAAGGCAATTTAAGCAAAGCCATGTAAGCTAAGCAGTTTTTAGTATGCAATAACGTAGTACCAAGATCAACTCACAACTCGAACCACCATTCATTAACTTCATATTGTCATTATGATTAGAGTACTGATATCATTAAGAACAAAAGGCTCTCTCTAACCTTAGATGTTGCAGCAGCAGCCATCTGCTCAAAAGCCTGACGATGCAGCTCCGGTGCCTTAGCAACCTCCATCAAAGACTGGTGATATATCGGATTATCCGGAGCCTACATTGCAACAAAAACAATCATACCACAAGCTTTCATAAAACCTGCATTCATATCACTAACTCGAATAAAAAGAAGCAGAAACTCTCTGCAAACTACCTCGTCAAGAGCTCGCTGATAAAACTCAGCAGCAATATGAAATCGTTGTCCTGCTTCAGCTTGATCAGGAGATAAAAACGCATAATTTGTGTTCGCGTTCCCCATCCCCCATAAAGCTTCATGCTTCCGTGGATTTATCCCCAACGCCTCCTCGAATCTCAACATCGCCTCTTCACAAATCCAAAACGAAATTAGCCTCAATCAGCTGGTACATAATATACTATAGATCAACCGTAATTGAGGTACTTCGCCTCTGATTCTAACGTATCCATACAAGCTCCAACAAAATCCAAATTCAAACGTAAATTCATTCAATCAGAACAATCAGGGAATATTAGCCTACACCAGCTGGTTCATAATGTACTATAGATCAAACCATGAGCCGAATAATTGAGGCAATCATCCTCTGACTCTAACTTAATCCATTCAATCAAATTCATACCATCAAGCATCTGAGTGACCGCGGCAGGGCCTTTCTCCAATTGAGAGAGCTGAAGCAACGCTGCTCCCCACTTGGTCAAGTTCTGGAAGAAGAAGAGGAAAAAAAACATGAACAATCAGAAACCCTTTTGTATATAATAACACAAGGAAACCAGATTTGGAGGAATGCGGACATCGGCGTTTTTAGGGTCCTTGGCGTAGCTGGATTCGGCCGTCTGTCGGGCGTGCTCCATGAACAGGAGGCGATCGAAGTCTTCTTGAGTGAACTCCATAGCTGAATTCATCGCAACTACAGGTGCGATGAATCGTTCTTCCTCTGCTTTCTGGTCTGTAATTTTGCGCTTTAGGGTTTAGCTGAGGTTTAAGCAAAGGTAACGAGAGAAACTCTCTGCCATGCCAAGTTTGGCAAGCTCCATATTATTTTGTTTCTGAGTTGACCTGTTCTTTGGTCAAGCCTTGGTGATGAAGTTACGGGCTTGGGCTACGCTCTAGCTCTGGTGAGGATAAGCCCATTTAAGTAATTTTTTAGTTTAGCTTTACGGTTCGGTTTGATTTTGAAATTTCATCGAATGAAGAAGTGCAGCCAATGGCGGATCGAATGTGCGCGGCCAATGACGGAGTTATTAAGGAAGGAGGAGAGGGTCGGAGGATCGAATGTGCGGTCAATGATGGAGCTATTAAGGAAGGAGGAGGGGGTCAGCAGATCGAATGTGCGATCAATGACGAAGTTATTAAGGAAGGAGGGAGTCAGCGAACCCCTTTTGACTTACTTTTGAGATTTTATTGAATATACGGTCAATAGCGGAGTTATTAAGGAAGGAAGGAGGAGGTTCGGCCGAACCCATTTAATTTACATGCCTCTGGATCACCAGTACAACTATGTCACTGAGAGCCAACTCTACTTGGACGTGTATATGTAAGACTCTAGGCGAATCTCGGCCAAAAAGTACCAAGAACTCAAGAAGGTCTATATCGGATACTATTGACTCGATCAGAAGAAAAACAGTTACAGTTCGGTAATGAAGTCTCATTTCATATAAGCTCCATTAGGAAGACAAGAACACATACAAAACAAAACAAAAACACAGATAGAAATGTAAAATGTCAAAGCTCCCACAAGCTAACTAATCCTCCCCTGCAGCATACGGCGGTGATGCGCTCGCCGACGGAAGTATAACCGACTCCCGTTGAGCCTCGACGATCCCCCTAAACCGTGGCTCATCACCGGCCATTCCGAACCCAGCGGCCAGCTCAGCACCCTTCATTGTCTCCAAGACCGAGCTCCGGCCCACCAAAAACAGAGGCCTGTTCTTACGGGCTGAAGTCGTGAACCCAAAGAACTGCATGGGCCCAGTCCTCGACGCCATCTGGCTGAACGGGAAGTACCTTGGCACCAAGAACACGTCACCCTCCGCTACCTCGGCTTTAATCGCCTGCGTCCCGTTTGGGTACACGATCTCCACGCTCCCAGCGCCGTTTAAAACGACGCCGTATTCTGTGGCGGTCGGGTTAACGTGCGGCGCCATCATTGACCCCGCGGTTAGGTTGACTAGGAAGACTCCGATTCCCGATTGCTTGAGTGGCGAATAGTCGTCATCGTCGAGTGCTATGCTCCATCCGTAGGCATTGCTGAAATCGGCTTTTTTGTCGTACAAATTGTACGAATCGGGCGATCTCCCTGTTCTCGAGCTGCTTCTCCCCCAGTCCCCCCTTCTTCTGAAGAAGGAGAGGATTTTCCTCCATGATGATGATGATGCTGCTTCTTTTTCTTCCTCGTTTGTGAAATCGAACATTTGCTTGAGGTGGCGCAGACGGTCGTGGTGTTTGAGTTGGAGGAACTCTGACCAAACCGATCTCGTTCTTTGTCTTCTTTGGTCAGGGGATAGAGAGCCATCGTCGATGAAGACTATTGGGCCGTCTCGTTGTGCGGACATAACCTCTCTGAGCTCCCCGATCGTCACCTGATCGATTCAAATTATGGAAATGATGATGATGAATTGATGAATGATGATTAAGCAGGAGATGAAGGTTTGTGAGATTTACATTGAAGGCGGTTGCAAGTGTGTCCGGATCAAAACCAGCTAGGATTGAAGTTGGATTAGTGCCACCTCCGATGAAGAAAGACTGTTGAAGCAAGGATTCAATGTTAGATGAGACAATGATTAAAGACTGAAGTGTATACACTGAAGAAATGGGGAGCCAAGCAACTCGCTCGACTTTAGATGAGCCGAGTTTGAGCGACAACATGCTTGACTCGGCTTTAGATGGGTAGTCGGTTAACTCGTTAACTAAAGGGTTTTTTCTTTCAGTAGGACTTCTCGAGCTATAGCCTATACTTATAAGAAGGATAGTTAAGGCTCGGGTGCGATCCCAGTCTCATTACAAAATGTAACTAGTCGAGCTCAAGCCCGGACGAAGTTTGCCTCGAACTCAACTCAGTTTCCGAGTTACATACCTGGAAAGTGGTCGAACCGAGACCCTCTGAGGGATCAATAGCACAAATAACATTCAGCCGCTGGCCTTCCCCAGTATTAACCAAGTAAAAAACCGAACCGGGCGGGATCCAATACACATCCCCAGTCTTCAAACGCCTCTCCGCCAGCTCGTCTTCGTAAATCAACCCTAGCTTCGCCTCCCCTCTCCGCACGAAGATCAACAGCCCCGAATCGAGATACTGCGGTATCAACAGCGATTTCGGCTCCATCGTAAGAAACCCAATGTGCAATGGCTTCCCACCAATTGCTGTCGGACGTGCTCTTCCGCCGCCACCGCCGAAGTTGTTCCTCAGCACGACACGCATTTCCCCTGCTTCGGTCTGGATCACCGGCTCCGAGTGCTGGAGTAGGAACCGGTCATCATCATCATCCCCTGCGGCTGTCGTCCCCATTGTGGCTACCGTAAGGGAGAGCATGATCACCACAAGAAGGACGCCGTTTCGGTGACTCATATCTCTTTTTTCCCTTCTTTCTTGGTTGTTTGTTAATATGGTGATCGATTGAGATTTTGGTTTGGCTTCTGTGTTTGGAATTCTGGGCAGATGAATATTTATGGAGGTGAGTTGGGGAAATACGTGGCTGGCATGCGGAAATGGATGATTTTTGGTGGCTGTGTAAATGGTAACGTGTCCAACCATTTGCATGCATTGTTGCGATTTGTTTTATCCCCTGCATTGCATGTAATTTCCCTGTGGAGTCTAAATAGGGTGGGTTTGGGCGGGTACCGTTACACATCTTCATTTTTTTCGTAAAATTTATTTTTATTTCCATCCTCATCCTCATTCAAATTACTCATAAACATCTTTTAATTTATAGATTTCAAATATCCGTGATATCCCATTTTCTTAAATAAAGCGAACCAATTATCTTTTATACTACGACCAATTTGTATGTAACTAACCCATCTCCTAACCCATTCAATCCTTTCCATCTCCTAAAGCTATAAATATAGGGAAAGTCAACAATCATTGAGGCAAGAAGTCAACTTCCAATTAGGGCTAAGGCCCATTAGCTGCTGGCTTCGCAGAAAACCTTGCTCTGTGTCGTTAGCCCATCAAAAGCGTATTCTTTCAAAAACACTCGGCCCAATTAGGTGTAGATATAAACTACAAATCCTAGGGTTTTCCATCACTAATCCAAACACCAGCAGCCACACTACCGCTCCAGAAACACCAGCCGCCATGGTACTCCTCCTTCCCGATCCCCTCCGTTGTTCATCGGAGCTATGTCAGCTGTTTCTCTTCTCGTTGCTCTGTATTCCTAATTGTTTCCTCTTGTTTTTGTTCTCAGGTGAAGTACTCGCAGGAGCCGGTGAACCCTACCAAGTGTAAGTCTGTCGCCGTGAGCTTATGGCTTTTGGTTGACTCAGTTCTCTTTTCGCTCCGCTACAGTGGGGATGACTGATTGTTTTGTTGTTTTCCGTTTTGCAGCATGCAAGGCTAGGGGCTCTGATCTCAGAGTTCACTTCAAGGTATGCTGCAGAACTGCTAGTTTTCTTTCGTCTGAATAATTTCCTTACTCGATCGCTTGATAGTTGATTTGGTATGCCTGAACGATTGTTTGCAGTTTATCAGTTCGGATTTGTCTCGTATATCACACATGAGTCTTCATTGCTGATGTGTTTGTGTTTATCCTTTTTACGCATTCAATAGATCGATTCAGCATAGTTACATTTACTTAGCTCGTCTATTTCTGTAGTCTGCTATCCGTTTGGTTTAACTCTTCAAGCTTGAATGATATAGTTGGTGTTTAACGCAACAGCTTACTCAATTGCTTACCAGATTATCAACTTCTTAATACACCAATTATTGTTTTGCATTTTGCCTGTATAGTCGTTTCCTTCGTGTATAATCATTATCTATAAAGGTATCTGAATGTGAAATATCTAAATTAATGTGCAGAATACTAGGGAAACAGCGTTCTCCATCAGGAAGATGGCTTTGGTAAAGGCCAAAGCATACCTGGAGGATGTCCTTGCTCACAAGCAGGCCATTCCTTTCAGGAGATTCTGCCGTGGAGTCGGTAGAACTGCTCAGGCAAAGAATGCTGGGCACCCAAATGGTCAGGCTCGCTGGCCCGCAAAGTCTGCTAAGTTCATCCTTGACCTGTTGAAGAACGCTGAGAGCAATGCTGAAGTATTTCTTCATCATCCATGTCCAGTCACATTCATCCTCCCAATTCGGTGGATTGTATTTCTTGAGTTACATTTTGTTTCTCTATTCTGCAGGTTAAAGGATTGGATGTCGATGCTCTTTTCATCTCCCATATCCAGGTGAACCAGGCTCAGAAGCAAAGGCGTCGTACTTACCGTGCCCATGGAAGGATCAACCGTATGTAGATTTCCTTTCCTGTTTCCTTCACCCTTTAAGCTACCTAAAACTTAACTTAACTCTTATCTGTCATTCTTTCAGCTTACATGTCCAACCCTTGCCATATCGAGTTGACCCTATCCGAGAAGGAAGAGCCCGTCAAGAAGGAGGTACTTCGTTTGTATTCCACTTCATTATTCCCTGTTATTCTATACAGATTTCAAAATCCCATCTAACAATCTTACTGATCTCTTAAACTGCAGCCGGAGACACAGCTTGCTGCCAGTGGCAAATCCAGGAAGGGTCAAGCTTTGAGAAGCGGTGCATCTTCTTAGAGACCTATTCCTATCATTGTGGTGTTTCGAATTTTCCGAGAGATCTGTTTTGTGCTCGCTCTTATATTTTAGAATTCGTGATAAGTCTACTTAGAGGGAAGGTTTGAACTGAATGATGTTATCTTTCTGGACTAATGTTCCTTTTGTTATGAGATTCAGAATTTTGCTTGGTTATGTTTACCTTCTATCAAAGTGATCTACTCCATCAATTAGCAATGTATCGAAAAGTTATCATGCCGAATTATTCATGTCGTGCTTGTGGTCGATCATAGTAGTTCCTTCTTTGATGCCTTGTTATATAGTAACCTTTGTTGCTACTAGAGTCTGCTTGTGCTTTGTTACACTGTGATGTCCTATGATAGAAATTATCCTTGGTTTCTTAACTATGGGCATGCTTACTTACACTGAAATCTAATTAAACTGACCATTAATTGACTATCAGTAACTCACCGGATAGTCAGCTCTATGTAACATCTCCGATGTGATAACGACAACTCACAGGAGTCACAATTGCGATTAGACTGGCCATAATGTACATACGTCTATGTATTCTCTTCGCTAATGATCGTTTGTTGATGACGACTCACAAGATAGGTGTCTTCTATGTAACTTCTCGGACAATGACTATTAATCGACTGTAGGTAGCTCACAGTTGTGATAAGTTGGTCCGTATTGTGCATCCGTTTGTGTATTCTCTTCGCTAATGCGACTGTTAGTTGACGAGCTAGGATCCGTCGTCGTTCTTGTATAATTAATAGCGTTTTCATCACTGTTTTTCAGAAATTGTATCATTTCTATCGTCTTACCATTATTCTGTTAAACCATTTTTAACGTGGGAGTTTAGAGCTAGCAGCGTATATGAGCCAGCGGCCCAATGGTACTCTTAGAGCCCAACAAAATCTATCAGGCCCAATCAAACTGCTGATCTCCACCTTCCAAAACACCTGACGTACTCTCTCTGCGACTCTCAATCTAGCTCGCTGTTTCTCCTCTCCATTTTCTCACGGATTCATCACCGAACTTAACAAAGATGGATCGGCAAGGGCAGAAGCTAGCCGGGAGGCTTCTGCAGCTGACGCTATTCGCCTTCGCAGTTATGGCGTTCTTCACCGGCTACATCATGGGATCCTTCCACACGGTGTTCTTGATCTACGGCGGCGGACTCTTCCTCGCCGCCTTAATCGTCCTCCCCAACTGGCCTTTCTCAGGAAATCCGCCGCCGCAGCCCCCCGCCGCCACTCGCGCCAAACAAAGCTAAGGATTAAGAGTTCATCTGTTTGTACTGCTACTACGCTAAGTCTCTTGTCGTTAGTAAAACTGCCGAATTGATTGCCTTGAACTGTTTTTACAGAATGTTAGCTTCTTGGACTCAATTCACTGCAATGGATTTGATTATTTGATGAAAAAGATGTATAGACTGGAAAAAGCTCGTTAGGGATTCGGTTTTAAAGTTAACATTTTCAATTAGCTAACTATTTGAAATTTGAATTCCCCTGCACAGACACTCCTAGGAATTGGTTCTTAGTTCTTAGCGAAGCTCATTGCTATGCGTATCACTCTAGATCGAGGAAATACTGTGGTCGAACTAGTTACGAATCAGCGGTCGAGTTCATCGATCGAGTCCTCGATCAATAGACATTATTCATTAGATTGAATTTATACACAGGTACACACGAATAATCAAATCCATCAAACTTCTGAAACCATAGTTTCCCTAATGGTTTTAAACCCTGGAGCTCGGCGTTCGCTTCCTCGTGCCACCACCGCAGCTGAGGCTACGCATCAACGATGGAATGCAAGCTCGTTTAACCATCGATTTCTTCTTCCCGGTCGCCATTTCATGGTCGCTGAACACCTGTTTCGACACTGCCTGATCTTGTGGACTACTACTAGTCCGATCGGTGCTAGTCGAAGGGGAGTAGTTATCGACGTAACTTGATGAAGGATGTTGTTGTTGTGCTCGTTCGGATTCGATCTCGATCTCCAGATCGCGGTTGAAGCTCTCGCTGAAGAAATCAGACAGTCGCTTCTTCACGCTTGATGAAGACCTTGAAGTTGTAGTTTTCCGTCGTTCGTTTGGATTCCATGTGCTGATCGGAGGTTGAACCGGTTGCGGCTCTTGCTCGACTTTCGAGGGAACCCGGTCGTCCATGATGATCGGACTGAATGATCGCGAGGAACCAAAATCTGACTCGTGGAAACAGAGTTAGAATTATGGATGAACGTACAATTATGAACGTACAATTTCCATTTACCTCCATTAACACTGTGGAACTCCTCGCCATCAGAATCAAAACAAGGATGGGTATCGAAGTAGCTTTCTGCTTGCCGGCCGCCGCCGGTAACTGGAGTTGACGGCGATGACTGAAGTTGGCGGCAGTTTTTCCGGCCGTCTGTTTCGTTCTTTGTTGCCATTGGTAACGAAGAAACAGAGGAGGGGAGAAGAAGAAGAAGAAGATGAACAATGGAGGGAAGCTTATCAGATTGGGATTGATTAGTTTGAAAGAGACGACAGAGTTTGGCGGAAGTGGCTGATATCTCGAGGAAGAAGATGCTTCGTCTTGAAAGCTAAGCAATTTGTTTGCTATATGGGCAATATGTTTGGTTGAGGTTGGTCATTTAAGATGGTAATTATTCCGATTTGATCCGGTCGGGTTTGGATTTTTTCGATCTAATGTGGGTAGCCACTACTCGATTTTTACGATTGTGCACTACTCGATGCGGGGTTGGGGTTTCTCGATATGGATTGAGACGTTTCTAGTGACTTTGATCTGGTGTACTAGTTGGTATGAAGTTAGGACACGTCTCGATATTAGATTCAAATGTGCATGTTTGTAATGAGTTGATCCGATTTTACCGAGCGAGTATCGTGATATATTGCTTGATATAGGTTTCAATCGAAATTCTGAACTTTCTATCAAAAGAAAACAAATGGATCACATAGAGAACTTCAGCTTTGCTATTTCACACGGATTAAAAACACGACATCACCAATGCTTCAAATCCTCCTATCATGTACAATCAAACCAACGATTACTCCTATAAACCCAGAGTTGCTCAAACCGGTCCAGTTACATAATCGGTGGAAAAAATTCGAACCATTCATTAGATCGGGCATGTTTGTAAATGAAAAGTTAAAACTGGTGAAAATAAAGGGGTTTTGGATGTCACAATCGAGCTAGGGGGACCGGTCGGAATCAATTAGCGAAAGAAAATTAGGATCCTCCTACAAAAAAGATGAGGTTATGAAGAGGGAAGGATCGAGGTAGGAACTCAAAACTCCTGTTTGGTACGTGAACTATGGTGAGTACTTGGTGAGGAGTTATGTGTTAGGGCAGAGGTCCGACGACAGTGGCGAAAGTAGGATGACAGAGGTTTTTAGCGGTGAAGAAGTCCAGCCAACGATGGCGCCAACTATTGTCTACACGTTTTCTTAAGAAAATATGAATAATGTGACCGGTTCTTTGAACGGGTTTTAAGTGAATTTGATTCAGGTTGAGTCTCTAAACCATGACCAATTGATTCATCCGGTTTGGCGTTCCGATCCCTTTCGAGAGCATCGAAATAGACAAAACAGGTGTTTCAACCCATGAGGGAAAACGTATCAACTCACCTAGTAATCTCCTTCAAAAGTGATGTTGACAAACATCGACATACACACAGCTGTAATTCATCTCTTCCACCCATATGTCAAACCTCCACCACCATAAAAACCCAGAGCACCAGCAATAACTTGAACCACAAGTCATCAATTCAAACCCACCAAAGTCATGGAGGAAGAGTCAGTGGTGATGCCGAGGGCCAAGAGTTTCCGCGACGAGGACTATAACAACAGGAGGGTGTTCCTCAGGAGCTACCCGCTTCACTGGGAATCCGACAATCGAAGCGATCGGAGCGATGAAGACATGATCATCCGGCAGCCTACTGACAAGATCAGCAACGGCCAAAAGAGACCTGTGAGGAAGATGATGGTGTCCATGTTTCAGTGGGGGGAAGGGAGGGTTCTGGTCCTGAGGAGGTTCAAGCACAAGGTGTCGGTTTACGTAGTGAGTTGCATCCCGATTTCTGGATATAGGAGTTCTTCTCGGGTAATGATTTCGGGTTGAAAGTTAAGTAAACCCTACCTTGCTCCACACGCATACAGATACAGAGGAGATGGATAATAATGTGTGTAAATGGGGACATTTTTTACTACTAAATAGGTTAGAAGAAAGATATTCCGTATGAATTTTATTATATCTTCATTTTGCAATGTACATGTTCATCGATCCATCGGTCCATAAACCGATGAATGAGATTGATTTCGATTGGTGACAAAGGTGGTAACTTTCACCTCCCTCGGAACGAATCAAATGATCATAACCATGTCTAAGAGTTCCTACTTCAATTCAATATAATGAAACAGATCTAACTTTAGTTGCTAATTGGTAACTAAGTAATCTATTAAACTGTTGTCAAGGCTAACAAATTACTCAAAGGAAAAATCGATATACATGATTTTCATTGAGTAGATCGGGAAACATGATTTTAATTGGAATCCTTATATCCTTTGATCCATGTTTTTATCCATAATATTTTTTAACTCCAATTTAACTTATTTACGCTCGTCTCAACTCAACATTCCTAGGAAATTATGATTTATATTACCAAACCTAGCCTCAACATTAATTTTAGTATTGTAAACTGTTCCCTAAGGGTTTCCAATCGAATGTTCAAAGGCTGGTGTAGTATTCAATCACCTCTTTAAAAAAATGGAGCTAATTAAATTCAACATAGCTAATACCTAATGTACACATGAAAAAACTCTTAAAACACACACAAAAAATCCGTTTTTAACTTCATTTGGATAAAATCTAAGGGCTTGACATGATGAAACTTGTTTTTCTTGTCATTTTCAACACACATTTCAAAAATTAGCCAATTTGATTTTTTGGCCAATATTCATTGAAAACCGTATAGGTACCCCTTTAGAAAAGACGAAAAAACAGGTCAAAAAATGAAAATTGCGTTTCTTATTTTATTTTGCTAATTTAAAGGGTTCACATCGTGGAAGTTGAATTTTTAACCGTTACCGACACGCATACAAAAAAGCAGCAAATTTTTTTAAACCCGTTAATACCCCTAAAACGGTCAAAATGCGAAAATTGCATCTTTATTTTCATATTTGACTACCATTCTTAATATGGTGGAACTCGAGTTAATTAGTAGGCTTGTTCTTACCAAAGACTATCCATTGCTCAACCATACATTCCAGTTACAGGAATCCCGACAACAGAAAACTAGAATGCCTGCAAGTCTCTGGCTATTGATATTCTTACATGGAATAGTCACTGAAAGCTGTGTATTCTCTTTGCCGAGGTGAGGGTATTGGAAAGAAGCATTGCTATGGTCATCGGACCGACTCCTCCAGGTACCGGAGTAACAGCTGAAGCGACTCTGCTAGCCTCCTCGTAGCATACATCCCCGACCAATCTGTAACCTCGAGGACACGTTGCATCCTCGACTGGGTTGATGCCGACATCAATGACAACAGCTCCAGGCTTTAGCCAGCTCCCTCTCACCATGTTAGGTTGGCCAACAGCAGAGATCACTATATCCGCTTCTTTCACTATCTGTTCCGGATTGCCGGTCTTGGAGTGCACGATCGTTACAGTAGCATCCTCCCTCTTTCATGAAACACAATTCGAAACACGAGCTAAGCAAAGATAACAAGCAAATTAGCAATGGATGAGGCTGCAACAAACTGACCTGGAGCAGTAGAGCAGCTGGCATTCCTACGATATTGCTCCTACCAATCACAACAGCTCTCTTCCCTTTGATTTGAACACCATACCTATGCAACAACTCGATACAGCCTTTCGGGGTACACGGTACGAACAAAGGATCCCTTCCACGCATAGCAAGACGTCCAATATTCAAGGGGTGGAAACCATCAACGTCTTTCTCTATGCTAACAGCATTCAAAATGTTCTGTTCGTTCATATGCTGTATGAAACACATAACACATTGGAATGATGATCATTGCTCAAACTCTGTAATGATCATTTCTCATATCCAGTAAGCAGTAGTATGTATTACCTTTGGTAAGGGCAGCTGGACAAGGATGCCATGGACTGCAGGGTCACCATTGAAGTCAGAGATGAACTTGAGGACTTCAGTTTCGGAAGAATCCTCCGGGAGGCAAACTTCGAAAGAGTTGATCCCTACTGATTCACAAGCTTTCTTCTTGTTCCGTACGTAAGTTGCCGAGTCTTTTCTGTCTCCGACGAGCATGACTGCTAGCCCAGGGATTACGCCGATCGCGTCCTTCATTCTCGATACTTCACCTGCTATCTCCTCCCTGATTTCCTTCGCCGTTAATTTCCCGTCGATCACCGTAGCTGAAGTTGAGCTGGCCATTGCTGTTTGGATGATTGACGAACAAGAGGAAAAACAAAATCAATCAAAGCTAGAAATGAAACAAAAATCAAACAGACGTGATGCATACCGTTTACAGTTAGGGGAACTGAAGAAGAAGAACGGAGGCTGCGGGATTTGAGATGACCGGGAACGGAGCAGCGGCCGATACGGCGGAGGTAGACGGCGGCACTGGTAGAGCCAAAGGGGAAGAGACGAGCCGTTGCTGAGAGTGAAGAACAATCGGTGATGAAGTTCATCGAGTGGGACTGTGACAAGAGACGATTGGAGATGCTTCAAATCCGGCGAGTCGCCGGCGGTGAGTCTGGTCTTTCAGTTAGAAATCGTAGCTAGGTTTTTCTCAGTAGTCGCCGGCCCGGGAAGAAATAGAAGGCGCAAAAAGGAGGGGAAAAGCCCGGGAAAGACTGGCCCATCAATAAACTAAGGGCCCAATTTTCAAAAGAGAAAGCCCACCTAATGCTTCTTGTTGGACAAGAAAAATCATTATTTGAATATATCATTAATGTTTACCACTGGTAATTCATCTTCCCCTCGAGCTGACTGATCGTTCTCCAATTTGCTTCGCTTGTTCATCGCTGCTACGCTCATTTGCTCTCTCTATCTGATCCAAGGTTAGTCTTCTTTCTCTTCTTCTTTCGGATTCGCCTTTGATCCAGCCTCACCATTAAGGTTTTTGAATCATCCTCCGATTCCGTCCGGTTAAGTTAGGTTTCCTAGGGCTTTGAATTTGATTTCCTGCGTCTGATTGTTGCGACAGAAGTTCAAGCATAGATTTGAGTTCGATTCTGTATATCTGCTGTTGCTTTCTTCGCTATTTGATTCCGGAATTTGCACTGCTTTGAGCTATGGTTCCGCGGTGAAAATTGTCGGCCGATTCTTGTTGAGTTAGGGATTCTGAATTTGAGAGTTTTTATTGATGTTTCAGATCATGAATATTGATTTTAGTGGACTTGAGAATGGTCCGTCGTTGTTTGGCGCTGAAAGCCAAATGGCCGATGGATTCGCTGCTGCGCCTGGCTTCGACCTTCCCACAACTCTTGATGTGAGTGAGAGTCTGTTTGATATTTTCTTTTCATGCGGTTCATGAACGTAAAGCTTCAGGGTTCTTGAATTGGCTGTGAATCTTAATTATGTCCGTGATTTCTGCTTGTTTGCAGTTTGATGGTTTCCAGAAGGAGGCTATACAGATGGTGAAGCCAGCCAAGGGTACAACCACACTGGCTTTTATCTTCAAGGAAGGTGTCATGGTGGCTGCTGATTCACGAGCCAGCATGGGAGGCTACATCTGTATGTCTTCAGTTTGCTATTTGATTCCTCTAGTTAGCTTAGAACTTAGTTGATTATAATTCTAGCTGTTGTAAACTTGCATTCTATCTCATAACTTGACTGGGTATCTCTTCAACGGTCCTTTTTTAGCTTCTCAATCTGTGAAGAAGATCATTGAGATCAACCCATATATGCTGGGAACAATGGCTGGTGGAGCTGCCGATTGCCAGTTCTGGCACAGGAATCTTGGCATGAAGGTAAAGTCTCTTTCTTCATTTCCGCTTCATAAATATTCTTAATCCTATTAAGTGGTACTCAACCCGGATACAGTAATTAGATTCAGAGACTGTATGGACTATGGAGCTCCTAATTAAGTGTCAGATGTCTACTCAAATCCATAGATTTATCGTTGCACAGTAGAGATTAACATGCTAGGTGTTTGGGAGTTGGAATGGTGTGACTTGTGGTATGTTGATAGTTATTCTCACGTAGCATAGTAGACTGCTTCTTAGATTCCACCCATCTGTATTCATGGTGCATAGACTATAGATAAGTCTTTCCTTGCAATCTGTTATCATTGAAATTTGCTTATGTAGCTTTACTTAGACTGTATAAGCTAATTGGATTCTTTTCACATGACTTAGTGCCGCTTGCACGAGTTGGCAAACAAGAGGAGGATATCAGTCACCGGAGCATCAAAGCTCTTGGCCAACATTCTCTACTCCTACCGTGGAATGGGTCTCTCAGTTGGGACCATGATTGCTGGATGGGATGAAACGGTAAACAACCCATCAAACACACTCTTGAAAAATTTGTAATGTCCATCCATTGTATCGTATAAGCTGAGTCGAAGAATCTATTCCATGCAGGGTCCCGGTCTGTACTACGTCGACAGTGAAGGAGGAAGGCTTAAAGGACCAAAATTCTCCGTGGGATCCGGTTCCCCTTATGCTTATGGGGTACTGGACAACGAGTAAGTGGATTGTAAACTAGGTACCTATTACTATACTTCTCCACAGAACCTAATCTGGATTTTGTGGATTGTAAACTAGGTACCGTTTTGACATGACGATCCCAGAAGCTGCTGAGCTAGCTAGGAGAGCCATTTATCACGCCACGTTCCGTGACGGAGCCAGTGGTGGTGTCGCCAGCGGTACGATCTCTCTCTCACTCTCTCTGTCAAACTGCCATTGTTGACGCATAGTTTTTGCTGATTCGAATGTTTTTGCTTGTCGGCATGCAGTTTACTATGTCGGACCTGACGGATGGAAGAAGTTGTCGGGAGATGATGTGGGTGACCTGCACTATATGTATAACCCAGTTGCGCCGAGCACGGTGGAGCAGGAGATGGGGGAGGTTTCTGCAGCTTGAGGCTCTTACCTTACTGAACTGTTTTGTAATCCCATGGCTTAGGAACTATCTCCAATTTGAATACTGGATTCTCTTTTGTCTCGTCTATTTGGCTCTCGTAATATTTCGTGGATCGATCGATTCTAATTCTCTTGTTATGGTTTGAATCTGGGCTCTACAAATGTAACGTTACATGTGACATCGATACGGGTTCACATATACCGTTATATAAACTGTCATAAGGCATGGATACGAGTAGTCCGATTTTGAACCACTGATCAAAATAGCATGTGCATATACCAGTACAGGGCAAGACGAAAAAATGTAGCGGCTTGCCTAGATCTTGTATTTCCCGCGTGGTCCGTCGATCAGACAAACAAACGATTCTTTTTAAGTCATGAATCACATCAACTACTCACCACAAGTTAAAATAGCGTGCTATAATTTCAATATATTAACAATTCACTATAGTTTATAAATGATTTAACTAGTTAAACCACATATTACGAAATTTATTGGTTCAACCTCCCGATACGGTTAGCTCCAACTATATGTCATGTATTTATCAAAATGATGAGGGGTTTCTTCTCCAACGTGTTTAGATGGCCCTAGATCAAGAAATGTGATGCATTTGTTTTTTTAGTGTTCCCCTCTACCAAGACCACCACCATAACTCTGGCTTTATATTCACTATGGTCATCAATCTAATCAGGTTTGTAACGATTTGGCCATCAATCTATTGAGTTTATAACGGAGTGGTCGTCTTTCTTTTAAAAGTATTTTGCATATCACCAACCTATTTCAGTTATAAAAGTCATTTCATATTTTCATCAACTCTCTTTCTACGATTTCGTTAAGTTGACAGAGTCCCATGCCAAGCCGGTTGTGGAATTGTGAGTATCAATCGGGAGCATCGGTCCATGAAATGAAGAAAGTTTTATGCGCCCTTCGATACCATGCTTTGTTCACTAATTCAGTCTGTTGCTCTCCTTGTTGATGGCTCATATCCTTGATTATATTCCCGTCGTAAGTCTTAGTCCGGAAGATCAATCGTCGAAATAAAGTAAATTTATTTTTAGATCTAAAGTGGTCTTTTCGAAACTTTTAACGATTGTTCACATTATCACTATCACGTATAATACCATAAAATATAAACGACCAATAGCATAAAGCAAACAATATAATAAGTTGTCGAGAACATCGATCTAAGACATACAAGTTTGCATAATGGGGGAAGTTATAATGGGAATTTTGTCAGAGTTAGGTTTAGTTGAATGCTAAGGCAGCTTGTTGTATATATAAAACAAGATAATATTATTTTTAATTCATTTATTCCAACATTAATGGATGAATATAAAAACCCAAAAGAACCAATTAAAATATGTGAAAATTGTCTTACTCGTCACGATATCTTTATTCAGATTGATATTAAAGATTATATCGTTTGTAAATTAAGGTTTATAAATTACAAAATCAATATTACAAAATGAGTTTGTAGAAAGGAATTGATGACATGTTTGATAATTTTTTATTGTTAATGACCCATCACTTATGCTAAGAGCGTATTATTAATGTATAATCTCAATTATTTTTTATCATGAATTTGTTATCTATATCTAGAACCAATTATTTATAAAAAGATCACACTAATGGCTTTTGTGAACCAGATGCTTAGTTAGTCTTTTCGAATGATCAGCCATACTGGGACTGAAACACTGTCCGGACTCTTACTTTATTAATATAGTTAGTTTCATTGATTATGGATTGTCTTGAAAAAATGTGACATAGGATATTTTACGATAACGATCGAATTGACAATTACCCAGAGGATAGTGAAATTTGAAAATAAACTAATGACGGGTTGATCACCCACAACGACACTAATGATGATGGGTGATGAGTCAAAGGGCAAAGAACAGTGCTTTACATGTCGTTTTGGTCTTCTTTCATTCATAGCAACAACTATAAATAATTGTATTTAATCATTAAAAACAACAATAATATAATATATATTATTATTGGATCAAGCTTTAAATAGGATATAATTGCACGTGGAAGATTCTTCTCTTGTGTTAAAATAATTTTGAATGTCGTGGAATCGCGAGTCTGGTAGTACGTAATTCAACCATTTGAATCGATAAAAATATAATTTAAATCGTAATTATATCAGTATTTTACCAAACCGATTGTATAAGAAGCTAAGTATATTGGAAATTATCAACGAATATATTTTTTAATGAAGTACAACAAAGATATTAGACAGATCAGTATTGTGTTTTCACGGGGAAATGACTCCGTTAATTATGGATCTATGATTCTCGCCGCCGGTGACATTTTTCAAATTAACGGCGGGAAAACATGGCCACGTGGCTGAGTGGAGACATCTACAAATTAAACATCATCATTACCAAAATAGCCATTTAAACCCCCACCAACCATGATATTTAGTGTTCACTTCCAACATTATGGTATGGTAAATTAACGATATGAATTTACATAGACCAGACCGTCTAATAATTTAAAGATATCGAGTTTGAATGTAATGCATTTTTTATAAGATACTGATGTTATGAATTAAGACTTTATCCAATTATCGATTGATAATTAAGTTTCTCATTAGTGATGTAACGAGTATTTTTTTTTTCAAGTTCGAATTATAAGTTTCGAATATTCTTCTCATCTCTTTTGCGTACCACTCTCGTTTGGACAAAGCGATTCACACATTAGAGATGTTTGGATATAACAATACACATAATACCTAAATTGTACAGCAAAATATGTAAAATACACAAAATGCCAATCAATTCATCAACATGTCAATAATTAATCATGTAATTGAAATTGTTAGCTCATAAAAGAGTTGTCATGATAATGGGGAACCATCATTAGTGGATATTTTTTAAAAATAATTTATATTCAAACTTTGGACACATTGAAATTCATTGGAATTACCGACCTATAAATGTAGTTTTCTTTGGGGTTTTTTAAGATTATAATTTGAATTTGTTACACAAGTGGTGTATGTAAATGACAATAGCTACAAGTTAACAAATGCAACTAGTTTTTCTAAAGTAAAACTCTAATTGTGTCTGTATATCTATTATCTACTATGTCCCAAAAATTGAATAAATAAGTGACTAAAATGGCTAATTATAATTTTTTTCTCATAAATAGCCCCAGACAGGAGAACCAAGATATTAAATAATACATAAACTAATCATTAGTTCAGGTTGTGAAATCGGCCTCCACACAATCCAAGAAATATGAAAAAACATATCTCGCCACTTTATGGGCAGCTCAGTTAATGGCACGTCAGGCCACCGACACATGCATACGCGGGCACACTGCCAAAAAGGCAAGAAACATAGCCACAATAGTGCCACCTGCAACACAACGAGTACACAAGCGGGAGAGCTTGGATCGGACAGCCTCGCGTCCTCTTCAATGTCCACCAGTCAAACTCTATGGAGAACGCAATAAGCAAACGCATCACGAACAACCAAAAGCTCCATGACATAGAGATCAAGGAGCCATGAAAACACCTATCTGATCCCCTGCAATACTACTCTATCGGCGTTCCTAATAACCAGACCTACTGCGCCCAACGGTCGGATTTGCAACTGCACCGTCCACATTAATATTAATGCGGGGCGCTATAAAAGTGTGCAAGAGTTAACCATGATTCATCTAAATTATAGTCATTAACTATGATTGATCACGAAGAGAAATTTTTCACTAGCAAATAACAATATTCGTCTTTTGGTGTTCATAATGTTGTTGTCTCCTAATTAGTCTATGGCTTATATACTATATGCTTGTTGTTTCTCCGTCTTGGTAAGTTGCAAATGAACCGCGTATGCGCGGTTCGTGCCTACGTTTATAAAAAAATATCTTTTTATTGTTATACAAATACAAATATGTAAAATTCAAAATGTATTTGTACAATATTCTCATTTTTAATATTTTAGACCAATATTCTTATAAAGTATGGCAACGGGTGGGTACTGGTTGACGGGTTGACGGGTTTTACCCACCTGTTTGTCTAGTGATTATTTTGTTAACTATCCAAAATATTGTGATCATTACAGATATTTCCCCTCTCTATTTTCGTTGATTTATTCGCCAATTTAAATATTCTCCATCTCCCGCAGCTTCCTTCTAACACTTTCCATGTCTCTTCCCCTCCACCACTCCACTCTCTCCCAAAACAGTCTTCAAAGGAAGAAGATGATCATCCAATTTCTCCGTTGAAATTCCACCAATTCCATCTCACGTCATTCCATCTTCATCGGCTAACAATCTCTCAACGACCCCCTACGTATGAAGCCTCCTTTCACCCCCTTCCCGCCCGTTTTCCACCGGTAAAAAAGTTTGTTCCCAAGCTGTTTTTGGCAACAAACCCTAATTAGTCCCAGTCCGTTTTTTTGTTGGGTTCTTTCTTGTTGTCTGAATCTCCAACTTCCTTAGCTGATTCGCGGCTGCCGTTGTTTATTTCTGTTTTTTTTCTTATCGTTTCTTATAAAGCTTTCTCTACCGGGAAGGGACGATCGATCTGTGCTTAGTTTTGATTGGGTCTGAACGGGTGAAGGTTTTAGAAAGGTTTGGTTTTCCGGAGACTTGCATTTGCAGTTTTGGGTTTTGATCCTTTTCTTCGAGAGAACGTCAGAATCAATCTGATTCTTTTGCACCTTCTCCGTGGAAATTTTATAATGGGTTTATCCGTTTATAGTTGTATAAGTGTTTGATTAAATGTCTCAATCAATGAATTATATTTTCTTTGTGATTAGTATTAATTTTTTTTCCTCAAACGGTTGATTGCATCAGCTCTGTCATGTGGATGTTCTAAAGATCATTGAGCTTCCTTTAAGCTCTTGTTATTAATTATTTAGTGGTTGGAGCTGGAGATTGTTTGGCCAATTCAGGAAATTTGTGATTATTTTTGGAAGATGGGGTTTACCAATTAGCTTGGCTAACTTTTGTTTGTTTTTTGTCTTGTTCTAGCTCTGATATAGATTTCTACTAGAAGGATCGGCTGTGAATTGAGAATGATGGATATTTCCGAGGTTGAAGAAAGTCTTTTTGCAGCTAGTGACGCCAAGGTATGAACATAAAGAATTATTTATTTGGTCCATGTTTGAATTTTGGAATTGGGAGCTTGGTATGTTATATCCTTGGTTTAATCTACTAGGTGTTTGAGTTCTCAAGGCACCATTACTATTGGTGGATTTAGTTGGGATTTTCATCGATTTCTATGTGATAGGATTAAATTCTTCCCAGATATATGAGCTTTAGTTGTTCAGTGAACAAACTGACGAGATTTTTTACCATTGTTCAGTTGCATGGCGAGATGTGCAAAGCTCTCTCAACAATTTATTGCAAGATCTCGTCTGTTTTCCCCTCATTGGAAGCAGCTCGGCCTAGGAGCAAGTCCGGCATACAGGCACTATGTTCACTCCATATAGCACTTGAAAAGGCGAAAAATGTTCTTCAGCATTGTTCAGAATGCAGCAAACTCTACTTGGTGATGATCATATTTCTCTCGCATCACCCTTTATATTTTTGTATAGTTGAAGCTGTTTTCCTAATAGGTATTCTACAGGCTATAACTGGAGATTCCGTCCTTCTAAAATTTGAAAAAGCAAGATCTGCCCTTGTTGACGGCCTTAGACGGGTTGAAGATATTGTTCCGCAATCTATTGGTTGTGAAGTAAGAATCATTCTTCTGATGTTCTCGATTCTCATAGTTAAATTGTTGTTGCACGTTGCTGACCGATTCCTCTTTGATCTCTTTCAGATTTTGGAGATTATAGATGAACTGGAGGGGATGAGATTTGCACTTGATCCATCAGAGAAGCAAACCGGCGAGGAGATAGTTGCCTTGCTTCAGCAAGGCAGAAAATTCGACAATTGCAATGATGGAAACGAGCCCGAGTCCTTTCACCAAGCTGTTACTAAGCTCGGTATCACGTCTTCCCGGACAGCTCTCACGGAGAGGAGGTGTCTGAAAAAACTAATCGACAGAGCTCGTGTGGAGGAAGACAAGCGGAAGGAATCAATTGTGGCGTATCTCTTACATCTTATGAGGAAGTATTCCAAGCTATTCAGAAGTGACCTCACAGATGATAATGATTCACAGGGAGGCTCGAATCCTTGTTCTCCCACTGTTTTCGGTTCGCTCGAGGATAATCATAATCATGCATTTGACCGCCATCTATCAAAGATTAGTTCTTTCAACTTCAAGACGAATTTCAGAAGGTCCGGGCAGATGGGTATTCCACCGGAGGAGTTGAGGTGTCCGATATCGTTGCAGCTTATGTACGATCCGGTCATCATTGCTTCGGGGCAAACGTACGAGAGGATTTGTATCGAGAAATGGTTCAGCGACGGACACGAGACTTGTCCCAAGACTCGACAACAGCTACCTCATTTGTCGTTGACTCCGAATTACTGCGTCAAAGGTCTTATCACTACTTGGTGTGAGCAGAATGGAGTTCCGGTTCCTGAGGCTCCTCCTGAATCTCTAGACCTGAATTACTGGAGGCTGGTGCTATCCCAGTCCGACGACAAGGTCAATTCCGACGTAACGAAGAGCGCAAAAGTGGTTCCGTTAGATGAGAGCGGAACCATCGAGGAGGTTGATGAAAGCGAGATGGAAAGTGAAGATAAACCTGAGGAATATTTCGAGGTTGATTCGGTGACAAGGTATCAGGAGCTTCTGGCCATACTGAACGATGAGAACGAAAAGGTGCAGGAAAAGTGCAAGAGAGTTGAAGAAGTGAGGTTCTTGCTGAAAGATGATGAAGAAGCTAGGATATACATGGGTGCTAATGGATTCGTTGAAGCGCTTATGCAGTTTCTTCAGTCGGCAGTCCGTTCCAGCGATGGATCGGCTCAGGACAACGGGGCCATGGCACTGTTTAACCTTGCAGTCAACAACAACAGGTTTGCCAAAGTCCCTTAGTTTTTCTACAGATTAAGACACGAACCAGGTAATTTCATTAAAGAAGTTTCTGCCTTGGATTTCAATTTCAGGAATAAAGAAATGATGTTAGCTGCCGGAATCATCCCACTGTTGGAAGAAATGATCTCCTGCTCCGACTCCCACGCATCTGCAACTGCTCTCTATCTAAACCTCTCCTGTCTCGGAGCCGCCAAGTCAATCATCGGATCAAGTCTAGCCGTCCCGTTCCTAATCCAGATCCTCCAAGGACAATATCCAACTCAATGCAAACTCGACGCCCTACACGCCCTCTTCAATCTCTCATCCAGTCCATCCAACATCACAAACCTCCTCTCCGCCGGCATCATCAACGGCCTACAATCCCTCCTCTCTTCCCCCAGCAATGATCATCATTCCTGGACAGAAAAATCCATCGCAGTAATCATCAACCTGTGCTCCAATCAATCAGGTAAAACAGAGATCGTAGCATGTTCCGACCTGATCAGCGCCATAGCATCTTTGCTAGACGCCGACGAACTAATCGAGCAAGAACAAGCGGTCGTGTGTCTCTACATGCTCTGCAACGGCGACGAAGTGTGCAGTCATATGGTCCTACAAGAAGGGGTTATTCCTTCACTAGTCTCCATCTCCGTCAACGGCACCACCAGGGGGAAAGACAAGGCGCAGAAGCTTCTAATGCTGTTCCGTGAACAGCGTCAGCAGCAAAAGCAAGTACTACAGCCGCCTCCTCTTCTCGCTCCCTCTACCGAAATGTCGCTGGTACGAGCTAGTAGCTCTAGACCAGCGGAGAATCCAGAAAAGAAGCCGATAAGCAAAGCGGCGTCGAAGAGGAAGATGAGTAGAGCCTTCAGCTTGTTATGGAAGAACAAGAGCTTCTCACTTTATCCATTCTAAAACCAGAATGGGCGTCTCTGTATATTCATATGAATCTGTTTTCTGTAGATTCCTTTCTTGCTCCTTGTAAGTATGGATCTTGTTGATAGGAATACATGTAACGAAATCTGATGTATGATGTCTTGTCATCCAAGTTAGGTTAACACACGTTAATATTGAAGAAGTTCATGTATAGTGTTGCTGTATTATTTATTCCCCTTTTCTCCTTTTATTCGCAAATGCGTGAAAATAATTGATCGGCCAGTAAGAAATATATAGCATTTTTACGTGAAAAATAAGTTGATAATATGCGTGAAAAATTAACATTTGTGGCAAATATTGCGCTGCTGCGAAAAGAGTCGAGAAAAGGTCAAAGAATTACATCAAAGCTTGAATCCAAATGTTTGGAGAGTTTGCATTTTGGATGGGGAATCAAGTCTGGAATCGTAAACCTTATCAACTTGTATACTGAATATAAAAAAGAGCTAGTTAAGCTCAACATAATTGATGCTTAACATTCACATGAAAAACTCGTCAAATACACACAAAAAATACATTTTTTTACTTCATTTGGCTAAAATATAAGGGTCGGACATAATAAAACTTGATTTTCTAACTATTTCCAACACATATTTAAAAAATTAACCAATTTGATTTTTTTGCTAATTTTCATAAAAACCCGCATAGGTACCCCTTTAGAAAACGATGAAAAATCCTGTCAAAAATGAAAATTGCATTTTCACTTCCTTTAGTTAAGATTTAATGATTTGACATAATGAAATTTGAATTTCTAACCGTTACCGACACGCATGTTTAAAATCAGCCAATTTAAAAATTATCATTAAAAACCGATTAATACCTTTGAAAAAACCGTCACAAATAGGATTATTGTATTTTTTAATTTCATAATTGGCTACCATTCGAATGGTTGATATAGTAAAATTCAAGAATCTACCGAGCTAATTTCATCAAAGTTTACATGGTGGGCCCCATAAATCCTGAAACCTGCAAGCTACCTTTCTTCCTTCTTCCTTTCCTTGATCTCCCCTTTCCTTCTCTGCTTATCACTTCTTCCTTACCACCACCATCAACAGTATTACCTCTGTTGATCACCTTCTTCACATGCCTTTTCCCAGGTTTCACCAGCACATCTTTGTAACTTCCCTTCACCACGTTGGACCCCGCCACCAAGTTCCCGCCAGCTCCTCCCGGAATCATCCCTGTCTCGGGTTTTTTCGCGAAAAAATGTTCTAATATTTCGCGCTCTGACTTCACTCTGCTGCTGCAATCTGACTCTGTCGCTGTCTCGTCTGTCTCGGAAACGATCGCTGAACTCGTAACCGAAGGTTCTTTCGTTGTAAGTTCGTCGTCAGCGCCATTCTCTAGAGGAACTGTCGCTTCGTGCTCGAGTGTCTGCTCCCCTGCTGTAAATGAAATCTCGAATTTAGATCTTAAAACTCGAGCATTGTGAATAAATTGACATAGGCTTATCGGATTACTTTCGCATTTTTCGTCAGCCATTGATCCTGGTTCCTCCCTGGTAAGCTCGTGCTGGCCTTTTTCTTGAGCAATTGTTGATTCATTGCGTGTCAGGAATGCCTCAAGATCGGTCTCTGGCTCGAGTGCCGGTTCATTTGCTGTAAGTGTCCGATTTTCCGAGTCTGCCATAAATTCCTGATGCTCCAGATCTCGACTCGTCCGATGGTCTCCTGTAAAATTTCATATTGCCAGGCATTATAACTAGTTATAAGATCGATTTCAGTTGTAAAATTTTAAGCCAATTTTCTATCATCTCTTATTTATGTGAATTCCTTATCTTGAATACCTGCCGCGATTTTTAGCTCACAGTTTCTTGTTAATGCGTGCTCGTCGTCTGTTCCACTGTCTTTCCCGTCATTGTTGCTAGCGAATTCCTGATCAATTTCCTGAACAGTTTCCGGTTTACCCGTCTGATCATCAGGAAATGGATTACCAGTCTGATCATCAGGAAATTCTGCTCTTTTACTGTAATTGACATCAACCACATTGATCTCCTTCTCCTTAACTCTCATCCCCAAATCGGTCAAAACAGACAGCAACCACTCGAGCCACGAAATCGAGCAAACCAACGCCCATTCCAGAAACGGGACCTGCTGAACCAAAGCCGGAATCTTTTCAATCCCGTCATCAAACTTCAAAGGTAATCCCTCTGCCGTCCTGACAAGCTCATCAATCCTGTCGAACAATCGCTTCAATGGAGGACAAATTGCTTCCGCCAAACTCTCCAAGCTTAATATCCAACCGTCCACAAACGCCAGAATTGCCAGTAACCGACATTGGAACGCGCAGATAATCGACGAAGAAGAAGGTAATGAAGCTGTTTTGCATGCTCTGTCCGCAACTTCCAGGAGCGAAACTGCACAGGTATGCAATGGCTGCTTCCTGGAATCCATTTCTGATCAGGAAATGAAAAAAAAAACTCAAAGCAAAAATAAAAAATGACAGGAATCCAGATTGTGCTATCCAATGATCAAGAAGCTAAACTATCTTGATCATGGAAAAGATTACAGATTTTTTCTTGCAGAGGTGGGAAACTTCAGGTTTTTCTATGGTTCTGTTTGGGCTTTTGAGAAAAAATGGCAATAAAAACAAAACCAATGGCTGCCATTAGCACAAAAATATGTCATCTTCCACCGCAACTCTCGGCCTAGTGTATTACCCAATTTGGCATCAATGGCGGCAAAGCTTCGCCATCCAAATTCCTGATAAGGGAATAAGAATTTGCCAAAACAAGTTACAGAGTTCGCGATCGAATTCAATTCTCTGACCATCACTTAAAATCTTTGCATCTTTCTCCGTTCATTGAATCAAATAAAAAAAGAAGATGAATTTCGAGATGCCCTCTGCCGGAATCCTTGGTTAATAAGGAAATGGCTCTGAAGAGAAGGAAGAAGAAGAAGAACAGGGGGAAAACTGGGTTTGAGTAATGGGCTGGTTTGCGAACCAACCCAGTCAGAAAATGGTCCAACCTGATGAATTTGTTGACTCAGTGCTTGGTTGTTTTCAGGAATACCAGGAGAGGGGAGATGCTTGTTCCAGTCGGTGGTCCACGGTGCTTGCCTTAGAAGTGGAAAGCCGTCTCCTAGCGAACTCGTCGAGAAAGAGCTAGCAGATGACTTGCGAGACAAGGTACCCGGAATACTTGCTAGTGTTCATATCTTTTTAACATTTGGCTTCAGTCTCTTGAATCTGTGAACCCTTTCAGGTTGCAGATGAATTTCATTCAAGATTCGGTTTCGGATTACGAATGGATTCACTTGTTCTTTTTCCTCTACGACAGGTTTATCGAAGACGATTTCGACATCTACGTCGGAGAGATGAGACACCCCATGTTTAGGGTGGAGAGCCAGAGCTGCTCATGTTCTCCCATGTCCTAAAGTGAGAATTTCAGAATTTTCCCTTTTTTATCGTAACATTTTAGTAATTCCGTCAACTCTCCATCGAATGCTTTCGCAAAGCTTCTACCTTTGCCCCTCAATTTCCAGGATGCCAATCACAGTTTACATGAAGGATAATAAAGGATAAGAGCTCTGGAAGCCACAAGATCATAGCCGAATACGGGAAAGAGTGCGACGAGGATAACCCGATCCGTATCATGGTTACGGACATTACGATGCCCTGTAAAGCTCGGAATCCAAGCTGTGAGATCGATCTCCATTTCTCCACCTTTCCCTTTCCCTGTTTCGGTCTCTAATCGTTCTGACTCGAATCTATTTGCAATGTCTGCAGGTTCAGAGAAGATAAAAGAAATCGAAACCAATCATTCCAATTTCATAGTGAAATTACAAATTAAGCGATCAGATTCTGTTATGAGCTTTCTATCAAGCAAGCAAAAACCCATCACAATTCAAATCATCTGAAACTGCAGAAGAACTTGAGAAATGAGAAGCAGTCAACAATGGCGGCGACAAACCAGCTCATGATCGGCGTCTCCTTCTTCATCTTCCTAACGGATTTCTTCTCCCTCTCCATCCTGTAAACCTCCAGAACGTCTTCTTTGTACTTGTAGTCTTCGATCCCTTCCGCATCATCCGTCCCGTAGAACACATCTCCGACGATCTCGCCCGATCTCCGACCGAGGCTCAGCGTCTGGAGATACTCAGACGACGGAGATAACTTCTTCTTCTCGCCGCGGTCGCTTCCGTGGGCGGAAATTCCTCTTGCCATCGGAGTTGGAGGATTCGACGATCGGACGATGGAATTCGGCGGAGAAGAAAGGAAGGTTGAGAAACAGCTGATGGTTAGCTCGTCGTGCTTGGTTAAGAAAGGAATTTGACTGTTACGTGGCGGGTTTTGATTGGGTGATGAGATTGTTAGTTGTTTTTTTTACGACTGATTGGCTATTATTATGCCCATAATTAGTTCTAGAATATCTGATTTAACCAATGTGGGAAGTGATCTGTTCACATGAATTACTGCCTCACCGGAAACCTAACTCCTACTCAGCTAACCAAATGGGCCGGATTTCCGATTAACATTATTGGGCCTTCAAACCCGCAACTAAATTTACATGAATCATTAGACCACAAACTCTTGGCCCATGAATGTTCGGCCCTAAAATCTTTTACCAAATTTTATGGCGTTTGGTTGAAGTATTTTTACTTAAAGTAATTCAAACATTATAATATTTTAAATAATATTATTTAAATTAATTCGAATCAAAGTTATGTCAAATATTTCGATTTTGAGGGTACTATTCAAGGATGGATCCAAGAATTTTGATTGGGAATGGCCGATATTTATAAAAACTTATAATATAATCGTAATAACTATAGTGATAACAATATATACATATGCAAAAAGAATTAATGATAAATACAAACTTTTTATAAAAAAATTAGTAATCTTTTAAATTTTGAATGGTTAAATCAACAAAATTAAACAGTTGGACGGTTGTTTGTAGAATAAAACACAAAAGTTTAAAAGAACTTGAATAATTAAGTTGATCTTAACCACTAGGTAATTAACGATTTAATGATGCATTTTGTAAATTAATTAAATTCCGGGGAGGCCATGTCCCCTCCCAAACACATGCTAGCTCCGCCTTTAGTGGTAATTGAAATAACCGATTCAAAATTATTTTACTCATAAATACTTTATTTACGAAATAACTCATCCAAACGAAATATTAATATTGGAAAACATACAGTCAACACATGTGCCACATTGGCATTTATTTAGTATATCTTGGGATAGTCCTGGATCATGCTATTCAACAAAAGCCAACTGTTAAAGTATGAAGCCAGGCATGCAATGTTTATTGTCGTATTTGATGTCGTGTAATGTCGCCCTTCAAAACAATAATAATAATGAATTAGTTGTCTAGATAAGATAATGCAGGCCTACAGATATGATGACTGTGTGAGATTTTAGCTACTTAAAAGTTGGCACTGAACGCACATAATCAACAACTCTATTGGTTCTACAAGGAATACAAGCTAAAATATTGCGATTGTGGGTTATAAACGGCTATCCTTTATGAGGAGTAGACATGCGTAACATTGTTATTGTAACTCGACATTATGGCCTTTATATGACAACCAGGAGAATGTTCGAGCTGAGGATCAACGTTCTGAGGTTGGTACGTTCTGCAAGTCTCAAAATTTGAAGGAAAGCTTTTATTTCGTCCATCGACAACTGAAACGAATTGTGGGATTGTGCAAACGACAGGCTGGTGATGATTAGTTATTGGCATATTGCAACGATTCATGACTACGATATATAAGAGAATCATAACGGTCGGAGACATGTGCAATATTTTTCAATTGTATAGAGTGTCAAAACAAACTAGGCGTAATTCGAGAATACACTCGGCAAAAATTTCAATTTTCAAAATTCTACATAAGAGTTGGCTACTTTTACATCAAAAACTCATCAACGATAACCCAAATTCGCCAATCCCTAAATCCATGCATCGTAATTTTATATGAAACTATAATAGAATCATATATTTGGTCGTCATTCAATCTCATAATATGGATACTTAATCATCTTAGTCCTAAGCCAAAGATCATACATTTGCATATTATAACATTAATTGTTGTTAATTAGGTACCATGTGGGACACAATGTACCAAATTCCAGGATTACGCAACTAATTCCTTTAATATAATTCCCACTAATTATAAACTCCATTAATTATATTGTCATCGTTGGAAAGTATAGTTGACTTTAAGTCATCACCACCATTCACGACAGCCAGATCTCGGACAGCAACACCCCATAAGTACTCTGCCACCTCTTCATCACTTTCATCCTCAAAACTTGTCCCAATACCCATGTCGACGGCGAAACAAAAACCTTCTGATGACATTCCGTCGACGAAGGCCAGCTCCGGCGGGGCGGCGATTGGCGGGGAAGAAGACAAGCAGCTTTCCTCCTCGTCCTCTGCATTTTTAGCCACCACAAAGACGACATCGGCGGCGGCGAGAGATGGGAAAGGAAAGGGGATTAATGCCGTGAAGGCGGTGGTCACGATAAGGAGGGATATGAGAGGGAATTTGATTGAGAAGATTGGAGATCGGTGGGAGCATTTCGTTAACGGAATTGGCCATGGCATCTCCCTTCAGCTCGTCGGCGAAGAGCTCGACCCCGGTAATTAATGATCGTTTTGAATTTGATTTTTCTTTCCTAATAGATTGATTTATGTTACTTGGTAGTTGTGATTTCGATTCGGCATTCTGACTTTTGGGTATCTCTTGATTTTTGAATTTGGTCGAAATATCGTGTTTAATGATGAAAATAATTTGGAGTTTGAAAGTAATTTCAAAGATTATTATATGGAGAAGATATTTTTCGAATTTAAAGTGATTTGAATAGAAGAAAATTAAATTATTATATTAAATTTAAAGAAAAGAGATAATGATGGGGATGTATTAATCTTTGTCAAATAAGTTGATTAAACAATAAAAAAATCTTTAGGAGACAAAATCATTTGTTTTACCATGTATAAATGCTACCTTATAAAAAGACATAAAAATTTGGATCGATTAATAAGTTAAATAAATATTGTATTTGTGAAGGAAAAATAAGTTATACGAGTGAATAAAAATAAATGTGTATGTGAATAATTAATAATTTGTATAAAAATATAGCATTTATACATGAATAATAACAAACCTAATATAAAAAAATTAACATCATTAATAGTTAATATTTTAGTCACTCAAGTGTATAGTACATGCCACTTTTATCACTCAAATTTGGGGTAAATAAAATTTTGGTCACTCAATTTTTTTAACGAACCCTTAAAACAAGTTTCAACATGGTAATTAAGGTGTTTTTCCATCACTTCCGTCATAATTTTTATTAAAGAATTGACATCATCGATGGTTAACTTTGTAGTCACTCAAGTGTGTAGTACATAACACTTTAGTCACTCATTTGTCTCACTTATTTTACAAGAAACCTCTCCCTTAAAACAATTTTATATAAATTAGAATTTCTTTTTAAATTTCCAAAATTCTACTAACCAAACAAAGTATTCATGAAACCCATAACTATTTTCAACTCACTTTCGACCAAATTTCGAAATCAAAAGAATTGTAAATGTCACAATCCTAACATCATCCTGATTGGCTAATTCATGTGTGTTTTGTGGGCAGAGACCAACTCAGGAAAGTATGCAGAATCTAAGGTGAAGGGTTGGCAAAAAACTCCAGCATCAGGCGACCCTTACACAGTGGAATATGCAGCTATTTTCAAAGACGTCCCCCACGATTTCGGAACCCCCGGAGCTCTGATCGTAACCAATCTCCATCTCGACGAGTTCTTCTTGGTGAAGATCGTAGTTCATGGCTTCGATGGAGGTCCCTATTTCTTTCCGGCCAAGACTTGGATCCACCCCAGGCACAAGAATCCTGACAGCAGAATCATCTTCAGAAACCAAGTGAGTTTCTCAACATTTGTAGACTGAATATCATCCATATATCGATTTGCTAATCGTGGCCAAAATATCGAAAACAGGCGTACCTTCCCTCGCAAACGCCACGAGGGATGGAAGACTTGAGGCGCAAGGATCTGCTCAGCATCCGTGGAAATGACAATGACGAGAGGAAGTATCACGACAGGATCTACGACTACGACGTGTACAACGACTTGGGAAATCCTGACCAGGACGACCAAGATCTCGCGAGGCCAGTTCTCGGTGGCAACACCGAGCTTCCTTATCCTAGACGATGCAGAACTGGTCGCTCTAAAGCCAAGACAGGTAAAAACAAATCCCCCTTTCCTTCCTTTTGAGATCACAACTTACAGATCCTGATGGGTTTTCTTATTCTCAGATGAGCATAGTGAGAGCAGGATTGAGAAGCCGAAGCCTGTGTACGTGCCACGAGACGAGAAGTTCGGGGAGACAAAGGTGGCAACTTTCGCGGTGGGGAAGCTGAAATCGGTTCTTCACAACCTTATCCCTGCTATAGCTAACGCATTGTCGGATTGCGACGATCCGTTTGTGTGCTTTTCCGACATCGACGCTCTCTTCAGCAACGGGTTTCTCATCAGAGCTAAAACAGGAGGTCTCGGCAAGGTTGTGAAGAAGATTTGGAATACCGGCCATGAACTGTTCAAGTACGACACCCCAGCTATTATCAGAAGTAAGTGTACAATCTAATTTCTAGTCTAGCCGTGTCAATTTCAGCTAAGATATCATAATTTTTACTTTTTTTCTACTTCTTACAGTGGATCGATTTGCGTGGCTTCGAGACGTGGAATTCGGAAGGCAGACACTGGCCGGGGTGAATCCGCTGAACATCGAACTTCTAAAGGTAAGATTTTGGATTATCAAATGCTCTGTTTTAGCCTCTGTTTTGACAGCCTAACTTGATTGACAAGTTAGGTTTCTGCAGTTAACAGATACTTTTAGTTAGAGTTGTAACTTGTAACAAAAGCAATAGTTTCTAAAACCTTGTTTGGTTTGCAGGAATTTCCAATCGTGAGCAAGCTAGACCCTGCTATTTATGGCCCTCAAGAGTCTGCTCTAACACAGCAAGTAATTGAGAGTGATCTCCATGAGATGAGTTTGGAACAGGTAAAAATTTCGATTCCGAAACTTATCATAAACTCAATCCGAACTCGCTAGACTAGCGATTTAAGGTTTAGTTGCTCAGTCAATACGGGTAGCGATTTAAGTTAACCTACATTAATCGATTTCACCAACTTCTCTAACCTTTGGTTCCAGGCAATGAAGGAGAAGAGACTCTTCATCCTAGATTACCACGACATGATCATCCCCTTCGTCGAAAAAATCAACTCCTTACCGGGACGAAAAATGTACGGCAGCAGAACGATCCTCTACTACAGCAAATCTGGCTTCCTAAAGCCACTAGCCATCGAGCTCTCCCTCCCTCCGAGTTATAAGCACATCTACACCCGCGGCCACGATGCCACGAGCCATTGGCTATGGAAGCTAGCCAAGGCACACGTGTGCTCGACCGATGCTGGGGTCCACCAGCTAGTGAACCACTGGCTGAGGACTCATGCATGTATGGAGCCGTACATAATCGCTGCGAACCGGCAGCTGAGCGCGATGCATCCGGTCTACAAGCTGCTGCATCCTCACATGCGGTACACGCTGGAGATCAATGCACTTGCGAGGCAGAGCTTGATCAATGGGGGTGGGATTATCGAGGCATCGTTTAGCCCGGGGAAGTATGCTGTGGAGCTGAGTTCTAAGGCTTATAAGGAACTGTGGCGGTTCGATATGGAGGGGCTGCCTGCTGATCTTGTTCGGAGGTAAGAAAAAACTTACTGCTCGTTTGTGACTAATTACATAAATTGTCCATAACTAGTTACAACTTATGATGTTCTTATAACTAGTTACAACTTTCTCATTAGTTACGGTGTTCTCATATAACTAGTTACACGATGAGGCACTCTTATAACTTGTTACGAACGTTTTAGAACAAGAGAATCTACTTTATGGACAAGAGAATTTCTAAATCTCAAATGTTTTGAATAAGAGATGACCGAATTGCTTTTATAAGTTTAGACCGAATGAGATAAATTAACGGTGTATTCGTCATTTTTGTTCTCAGGGGGATGGCAGAGGAAGACCCTACATCACCAACAGGAATAAAGCTAGTAATCGAAGACTACCCATACGCATCAGACGGACTCCTAATTTGGTCAGCAATCAAATCACTAGTCGAAAACTACGTCGACCACTTCTACTTTGAACCGAACTCGATCCAATCCGATCCCGAACTAAATTCCTGGTGGGACGAGGTCATTACAAGGGGCCACGAGGACAAAAAGAACGAGCCATGGTGGCCGAAGCTCGAAACAAATTCGGACCTAACCTCAATCCTCACCACCATAATCTGGACCGCTTCGGGGTTCCACGCAGCGATCAACTTCGGGCAGTACCCTTTCGGAGGGTACGTTCCAAACCGCCCCACGCTGATGAGACGGTTGATCCCGAAAGAGGACGATCCGGACTTCCACGAGAAGTTCATGGTGAATCCTCAGAGGTTTTTTCTCTCTTCCTTGCCGACCAAGCTTCAGGCCGGCAAGGTTATGGCCGTGCAGGACACGCTTTCGACTCATGCCGAAGACGAAGAGTATTTGGGTCAGGGGAGGGATTGGATTGGTGATGATGAAGATTTGAAGGGGTTGTTTGAGAGGTTTTCTGAGAGGATGGTGGAGATTGAGGAAGAGATTCATAAGAGGAATAAGGATAAGAGGCTTAAGAACAGGAATGGTGCCGGTGTTCCGGCTTACGAATTGTTGGTCCCGAGCTCTGAACCGGGTGTTACTGGTCGGGGGATTCCGAATAGTATTTCGATTTGAGGTTTGGGTTGGGCCAGTTGACTCTCGAAAGGTTGATTTGGGTTGGAATTGGTTTATGTATAGTACAATAAAGGGGAAAATGTGATTTGAAAAATATTATATCGATTCGGTATCAAATAGAAGATTAAACATGCATTATGATTTACCAAAAATCATACGGATTCTACGTGTCGAATAAATCGAGTTATTGCTAGGGGATACCTACGACGAAAAAGATAATGTACCGAAATAATAAAGTCAATGAAGTTGAAGGACTAAACTGTTCTACCACTCGTTAAAATTGAGCGGCAAAGGGACTTCCAAATTGATAATCGCAGCCGTTCATCTCCATCTGGTCTTCTTCAATCATGGATGGGAACTAACGGGCGATCTTCCGCCACTTGTCCATCCGGTTGTACAGAATTGATTTCGGCTGTACGGGAAATTTCAAATTAGAGCACTGTGGAATTGGATCTGCAGACCGCCGGAGGTTAGGACACTCCGTTTGCTAGCAGAATCCCGCATCGATTCACGGCGGTTGTTTCCCCGGCCAAAAGTCTAGGTGTTCTGCGGTGTTCAGAGACAGAGGTCCACGAGACGGGAGAGGAGTGAAGCCGTCCGTATTGCCATGACCTGTAGTCAAGGGTGTTGAGTTTTGAATAAGAAAATGGAGAGTTCTCAACTTTGTTGTTGTGGGTCACCGTGACAGAGCGTCCATTTGAAGAAACCATGGCCATTGATTGTTCAACGGGACCCAGCAAATCCATTCCACATAAAACATTCCTCGTAGCCGAGGCAAGGAACTCTTCCAACAGTTGAACGACTGTTCATCAGAGGTACTTTCTTCTCATTTACTCTTTAAAATCTCCGCCATTAGAATATCTTACTTTATTCCTGTATTGTTCTTTGTGTTTTTTGGCAAAAGTATTGTTCTTTGTTCATTCACTAATTTATCAACGAATCAGAAACTCACTTTTAGCAAAAGGGGTTTTCATGTGGTAAAACTTGTCCTGTTTGTAGTAAAGCTGTCAGCTGATCATGGAGCTATGACTAGAAAAAACCCTGCAATTATGGCCTTTAATTGAATAGTAATCATCAGATCAGAGTGTGAAAAAGGTTAAACAAATGGGGAAAAAGGTTCCTGTATTAATTAAGTAATGCAGTTGCCTGTTGTCTCCATGTGATCTGTGAATTTAATAAACATAGATTCATTTAAGAGATAGAAACCACCAGCAAAATAGTAGGGAGTTGCGGCTTCACAAGGAGGAGCAATTGCCTCACTGGTAGGCTGTTCTAGAAACCAAGCAATTAGACAACTTTTTATGTGGCTTTGCAATAGAACTTCCTCGTGGAACTGTTTAAATTGATTATTGTTGACTAATAAGGAATATTTGTGTAGGATTTCCTGTTTAGATAGTTAGCGATAGAAGCCTTCTTTCCTCTGTTAGCTAGGACTCGTTCTTCAGTTAGGAGTTCATAGTCTCTCTGTTAATGAATTAAGCGATTGCCCTATTAGTCCCAGTAAAAGTTTGACATGGCTTTCTATTCATGAGCCTGCGTGAGAAGGGAAGTCAGCATAGGTTCTATCGCTGTCACAAGCAAAGGGCCTAGCTAGCTATTGATTAGAGATCAATCTCCTCACTGCTTTCCTATCTGCCATCTGATTTAGGAGATCTGCTCTAATCCTTTTTTTCTAATCTAATTCCCCAATTCAATTTCTTACTAACAGTAATCCATGGCGGATCCTCATCTTCTTCCTCCCCTGCCTCCCCCTCCTCCTCCTGTTCTCGAAACCCACTTGCAAATTGACCCTTCACCCAACCTCGCCAGCCACATAACGCCTCTCCTCAATTTCGCCCAGAACAATGGGTACAACAATAACCAAAGCCATCACCACGAAACCCTCTCTGCACAGGACAATGATCTCGATCAAACTCTGCAGAGGCTGGAAACTTTCCTCTGCTTTCTGGGCTTCTGCCAATCTTCGGTCTTCAGCTTCCTTGTTTCTTGGACAGTTTTTTTACTGATTGGCGTAGCTCTCCCAGTTGTAATACTTGAACTGTCACACTGTCCTGGGCGCGAGAAGTTCCAGATCAAGAATTTCGAACTGGATATTGTGGCGTCACAAGCTTGTCTGGCGGCTGTTTCTTTGATTTGCTTGTCTCATAATATGCGCAAGTATGGCATTAAGAAGTTTCTCTTTGTGGACCGGTATGGTGGGCAGATGACTCGCTTGAGCAGTCAGTATATTGCACAGATAAAGGTTAGAACTTTGCCCATTTCTGCAATTCCTACAAGCTCTCTATCCATCCCAAGTTTTCGAAATTGAAGATAGTTCTTCAATCCTACTTGTCATTTCTGCAATTCTTCGTCTCAATAGGGCTAATATGTTGCCAAATATCGTTCCTTTCCAGGATTTCTTAGTATCTAGAATTACTGCATTTTCTCGCTATTATTGTCTCGATAATTCGTCTGTGTACGGTTCTATGATTACGGAAAAATTCTTGCCAAATCCAATTTTCTGCAATTCCTGTTTACCACAATCATGCAACTTATCCTTTGCTTGTCCTCTTTTTGTTTGTAGGATTCATTGTATTTGCTAGTTCTTTGGTCATTGCCGTGTTTCGTTCTCAAGGTTGTACGGGAAGTGATTCGTATATCGTACGTACAACAAGAATCATGGTGGGTTTCTACTTCTATACTGTTCGGGTTAATAATATCGTGGAGCTATGTGAGTACTATATCTCTAGCAGCCAGTGTAGTCTTCCATATGGTATGCAACCTGCAAGTTATTCACTTTGAGGACTATGGGAAGCTCTTGGAAAGGGAGTCTGATGTTCTGATATTCATTGAGGAACACATTCGCCTGCGGTATAATCTCTCCAAAATCAGCCATAGGTTCCGCATTTTTCTCCTTATGCAGTTCGTTGTTGTCACGGCTAGCCAGTTCATGACGCTCTTCCAGGTCACTGGATACAGTGGCATCATCACCGCCATTAATGGCGGTGATTTCGTGGTAAGCTCTGTTTCATCAGCATTTTTTGTCCGAGTATTCCCCTTGCAGAACCTGTGAAACTCAGTAAATTTCGTTTTTTTTCAGGTCTCGTCGATCGTTCAGGTAGTTGGAATAATCGTTTCCTTGCATGCAGCTACAAGAATTTCCCACAGAGCACAGGCTATCGCTTGCCTGGCGAGTCGATGGCACGCTTTAGCAACATGCAACGCTGTAGCTGCCGGAAGCTCGGAGGCGTCAGGATACTCGTCCACGAACTCGTTGCTGAGGTGCAATTCGGAGAGCGAATTGGAATCATTCGACTACATTGCAGTGCCTACAAACACTCAATTGGCTTCTTATATGTCATCTTATCACAGGAGGCAAGCCTTCGGTACGCACCGTTCGCCTTCTTAGTATATGTGTGTGGTTCTTTCTATGTACTGATGTTTTGTTTGTGTCGCAGTGATGTATCTGCAGAACAATCCTGGAGGGATCACGATATTCGGGTGGACTGTTGACCGGGGACTCCTCAACACGATCTTCTTCATCGAGCTCACCCTCGTCACGTTCTTGCTTGGGAAGACTATAGTCTTCAGCAGCTCAAGCTGAGTAAACTAAGATTCGGCCATTCAATTCAGCCTCTGCGGCTCATCTCTAGCCCCTCGATCAAGTTTATTTCTTTAGTTCCGTACGTGTATTGTAAGCCTTCGAGGTGTGCACAGAGATTTACGTCGTAGCTAAACTCGGTTAGATGTAGTTAAATATACCATCTATACTCGGTTAGATGTGCACAGAGTTTTTGGTCGGTCGTGTTCATATCCACCATTTGTGACAGACAAAGGCTAGTATTAATAGCAAAATTACCATTGATATTTCAAATTGTGTCGGCACAAATGGTCTGATTGGTTCGATCAAAACGATCTAGTGCAATTTTTAATATAATTACCGTTCGATCACAGTTCAACTATAATTTCCCCTGCTGGTCTGCTCCAATTTCCCCCTTCCATGGCCGCTCAATGAGCAAGCTCTTAGCTTTCCATCACCCGCGCTAATGGCGGTTTCGCTGCAACCCGGTTGGATTGTCTAGGTTAGCTAAACTGAGGCGTATATTTGATGAAGGAAAGAGTCTCCAACTCCAGTTTCCTGCAGAGGATCTTGGTTTTCGGTACTGCATTTCCTCCTCGAACGTTCGAGTTTTGTGATAACAAATCAGTTTCCGAGTTTGTTTTGCTTAACCCATACCGGTCTTTCAGGTACCTTCAAAGAGCAGTAATTTCCAATAGCAACGGTGCTAATCCGACCACAGAACCACCTAGCGGTCGAAGAAAGGAGTATGTTCCTTTTGCAGATCCAGGATGCAGGCTGCCTCATATGTACATACGCCAATTGTCAAATCCGTCAAGCAAGGTAAAATACTAAAATGCCCATTGTTGATTTCTTGTACAAGAAGCCACCTTGCATCGTCTCGTAATATCATTCTTCGTTCAGGCGGCTCTTTCAACGCTCGATCTTGTACCAGTGGACAAGCTGGAGTTCCTTCTAATGGTGGGACCTCATGACGAATCCTACAAACTTGCCCGAGGCGCATTCGAGGTAGCAGACTAGTGTGGAGTCTCGGTGAACGTCTGCATATTGTGGCCACCGGAAATTCTCGATGGAAATGTGGAGAAGAGCAAAGCAGCATTGTCCCCTTGGTCCAACTTTATTGATGTAGTTGCAGAAGAAGTTAAGAACTCGCCCAACCTGGTTTTGTGGTGGAATATGTGTGATATGTCCGATAAGGGAGCGATTGTCAGGCCGGATCAACACATAGCTTGGCGTGCCAAATATTGTGTCGACGAGGATGCGATCCTTGTGATGAGAAAGGTTTTCTCTGCTGTTCTTGGAGTGCAGTAACTAGCAGAGCTTGTGAAACCGGTTTAGTTTTAGTTTCAGCCGACCGGGACTCAGTTGGAGAATTGGTTGAATAGTTGAGTCATTGTACTAGGTATATAAAACCATACATAGATCACAAATTCCATTAGAGATAGATTAGATCATTAGCTATTTGCTTCATGCTCTCTTGGTGAATGAATCAATCTAACCATTTTTTGAAATGGAAACCATAAAGGGGACCGAACCGATCTGATTTATTACAGGTCAGAGCAAATCATTACGAATCCAAGATATCCTACAAGTAAAATCAAGCCATAAACAGATTATAATCATTGCATGATAAACAAAACATCCATAATCCTAAACTCCTGCGGATTTCATCTCAACAAGAGAAATATGCCTGTTTTCTCGAGTTCTATACATTCGAAAGATACGAAAATATCCACTACCCTCACAACAAACTGCAGCAAGCCACATATGAAACCAAGAACAGAACATGAACTTCCAATAACCCGGTAATGGCGAAAGATGCCAGATCGCATGGCATGATCGCACCGAGATTTAGCCATTTGATGTGTTTAGTTGAAAACTGTACGCGTACCCTTCCGGCCCCCGGGAGCTCAACTTTGACTAGTAGTCATTGTGATCAGGTGGCCAATGATAGCCGTGACTACTCCAAGTAAACTACCGGCGATGACCTATCAAGAAAGATTATCCATAAGCAAAAATCGATAAAGCTGGCTCGGAGAGAGTTTATTATCGGGGTTTCGGAGTGTTGCAACTTAATTGTACGAAAGAGCAGAAATCAAGATGAAATCTTTATGGTTGTACCTGAGCCGGAGTGTGACCGAGAAGCTCGCGAAGAGGTATGCTCTCAGCCAAAGGATGTTCAGCAGGCAGTTCGTATACAATTTGATTCAATACCTGTAGAAAAAGAAACCCATTTGAATAGGAAGTCCGAAAACAAGCAAATGAATCGATAGCCACATGTATTTGAGACGGTAGAGACGATATATTAGATTAGCATTCAAACCTCGGCTTGGCGTCCAGCCTGAAGTCTTACACCAGTAGCATCATACATCACCTGCCACCAAAGTCATAAACATCAAACACACCTTCCTACATGAAAGAAACAGAAAATTTTTGTTCTTTTTCTTCTCTTATTTTGGCATTACATATTGATGGAACGAATCATACAATGCATGATAAGATCAACGCAGCTGCGAAAAGTGATCCTCCAAAGCCTTCCTGGAACCCGATGCTCATGGCAAGTGCACAAACAGTGGACGAATGGGAAGAAGGCATCCCACCGGATCCAATGAACTGCTTTAAATCCCATCGATTTTCTTTATACCTGCAATTCTAGGAACACTAGCCACTTGAGCAAAACCAGTAATCCTATCATAAATCAAGGAGACAAGCTTCGTTGAAATTTGAAGCAGCTAAAAATGGGATTTCAGGAGCCCGTCTACACCAATTAACTCTGCACATTAAAGCCCGACAAAGTGGATACTTGATTCACAGATTACCTTCATTTTGTTCATTACATGGCCAAAGGGGTCTTTCTGGTTGATGTATAAGATTTTGGCTCTTTCCTTGGGTTGACTGGTAGATAAGTTTATTCGTCTACCAACCCGAATTCTCTTACATTCCAATGTCTATCTACCAAACCTTAAGACAATTAAGATAAGCTAAACCAATCGTCTTATTCAAAGGAATGATTCAGCTAAAAAAGCGATCTCAGGCATCTCTCAACACATATTGCAGAAATGATTGAGCTTCATTCATTACGTTACGTTCATTTCCTAGATAACATATCCAAAAGGATCTGCTAATTTGACAGATAAGATATTCACCAACCAGTCCATTAATACTATTTCCTTAAGTTGACTGGTAGATACGTTTATCCTTAATCTCCCAACTCAAAGTCTCTTCCATGCCGTTCCAATGTCTATCAACGAAGCCTCAAGACACTAAGCTTACCCAAACACCAACAGGTAAAAGGATTCATTCAAATAGCTAAAAAGCAATTTCAAGAGCCTGTCTGCAGAAATTTCCAATTTTCAATAAGCTCCGCACAGTTCATACTCAAAGAAAGCCAACCGTAAGATTCATCCATACATCAACGTTCATCCTCTTCATTACAAGACCAACAGAGTTTGATTAAACTGACAGAAAATTCACGAACTAGTAATTCTTCCCTTCGGTTTACTGGCAGATGGGTTCAATTCATCTACCAACTCAAAATTCTCTCAAACAAACAAACGCAGATCCTCATTTTTTAAAACCAAATAACAGGAGAAATGAAGAATTACGGAACGTACCAGGTGGTGAAGAACTTGATAGATTGCGCGACGGCGAACGCGACAAGTGCAGCTATCAGAGGATAGTTAGTGAAAATCGACGACGAAGAAGAATAAGAAGAAGAACCATCAGCGCTCTGATCCCCCATCTCAGTATCTCACCGACCCAACGTCCACCTCCTCCTCAAACCGGAAATTCCCTCCCTCTCTCTCAATTATCAGCGTCCTTCTTTATGATCGATTTCCCTTCTGGAGATTCAGTCGCCGTCAATGCCGTCGGAAGGTTGATTTGATTTCGTAGCTGAAGAAGCTAGCTCGTTTTGCTTCTTCTGAAAGTTCCTTTGAGCTCTGAATATGCGAATCGACGAAGCTTTTCTTTTTTTTTTCTTTTTTTTTTTGGTCCGTCAAAATTAAAATTAATGTCTCGCGAATATGCCTTCGCACCCCGCCAAATATATATTCCCCGATCGGCCCGATCCATTCTGTTTTTTTTAACTCTTATTATGGATCGAGTAGATGATCGGTTCACGGTCAAACCGGTATGATGCGGTGGGTTTTCTAAAAGTTCATTTATATATTTTGAGCCGGTCGTTTGAGTGAGGTATTTTGAAGCAAAATTTATATATTCTTCATATGCAAAACATTTGAGGTATAAGAATTACCTTGTTCCGCTAACAAAACAATGAGTTATGGATTTTGAATTGAGAGTTATTTCAAACACCACCCTCGTACCCAAACATTTGAAATAACTCAATTCGAGTTAGTTATTTCAAATGACCAATATTCTTGTTTCGGATAGTAAACGAGGTATTTTGGGTCAAAATACCTCATCCAAACGACCAATAAAATTATTGAGGATAGTCAGTTCACTTATTCGATACAATTATTCAACGAATTCAGAACATGACTAGCTACAAATACAATAAAATTATGTATTAACATATATATATATATATATATATATATTTAGTAAGAATCGAGTAACACCCATAAAATAGATAAATAACCGAATATAAAAAATACGAGTAGCACCCAATGATGATAAATTATCATCTTTATAATTAAAATAACAAAACGAGCAACCAATAATTTCACACTGAACTTTACTTCTTCTCATTATGCTAATAATAAAACCCTAAACAACAAACCAAAATAATAATAACTTTACAACTTACCTTACACAACACGTCAAATTTTGACAAATAAATGTGGAAACCCAATTGTGGAAAATTCATCCCAAACAGCCAAACATCCCCCAAGAACCCAAAAGAAGAAAAACCCCCATTTTTATAACATACACAACAAAGCCAAAGATAGAACCTTTTCATCACATTATTGTGCAATTGCACTTGGATTCAAGCTTTGGAGGCTTTGAGCTATCCATCTTATTGTTATGATCAAAAGAAGGAGGAAGGGCCACGTTCCGAACCGTGAGATCGTCGTTGGCATTATTCTCATCGTTCTCGTCGTTCTCTAGCTTGGCTGCAGGGCTCTTTGTGGCAGATTCAAGTTGTTTCTGCTTCACTTTTGAGGATTTCGAGCCTCGTTTGGTTCTTCCCCGGGCTTCCTTCCTGTCTGGGGTGGACTTCCCGAGGATTGTAACTGTTGGCCGAGAATCGTCTAGTGGGACCGAGAGTTCCTTTTCGATGGCTATTGTTGCTGCTCGGTAAGCCAGGTCATGGACGATGGAGCTGCAGAAGAGTATTGTGTCGGTGGCTTCTTCGAGGGTTAGGCTTCTTGCCTTGTTGCCACCGGAACATTCCACCATTACCGTCGACTCATCTGCAAAAAGAGAAACCATTTAGAAGGAATAAGCTTTCTAACTTACAGGTGAACAAGGACTGCTCTATGATCTCAGTTCAGGAACTAATTGCAGAAACCACCAATAGATGTACTATAAGCCATAAGGTGTTATAAAAAAACTCGTCATTTATCGAAGAAGAGCAATCCGGGAAGTGTAATGCATACCTAAAACACCTCGTTCACGACCTGAAGTGTTGTTTTCCAGGACGGGAGTAGTGGCATCCTTGTCTGATGGTGCAGATACCGAAGGATCTTCAATTTTGTCCACCATGATTCTCAAATTAGCTGAGAGGTCGATGCTCTCTGAGCTACGATGACTCGGACGATGATCCTCGGCTTCGATTTCCGATATCGATGCCAGCCTACTGTGACCGGGAACCTCAGCTTTGTTTTTGGCTTCAAGAGAGGATTCCAAGGGAGATGCTTCATCCGTATCTGAGGGATTAACTGCATAGTTTTGATACGCCTCCTCATTAGAGGTCAGAGGTAATGCCGCATGCTCCTCCAACTCCATAGTTCTGCTGCTGTCACTTCTCTCACATATATATTCGTCTGGGACTACTGGACCAGCGGAAGACATTTTCGAGCTATCAACTTCATTATTTTCAGAGTTGATTACCACTGATCCGCCAACTTCGTCCCTTGCTTCAACGGTACTCGTACCGAGTCCAGCAACTTGGTGACCAAGGTTTACAGACCCGGAAAAGGACGACCCACGGCTTAGAGGTCTGGCACTGTCAAGATCACCCTTTTTGCTGACACTCAGTTGCCGCTGAATACGGGCTGCTTCCATTTGCCTAGCTGAGTACAAATCAACAGAGGATGATCCTGATGTGCTGCCATGACCAATGGAGCTTCTCAAGCTGTTTGCACTATCTCTTGTAAAAGACACGTCATCGTAGCTAACACTGGAGGCAGTAAAGCTCCTGCCTTGGAAGACATGCCCTTTGATGCTGCTGGATTTCCTAAGCACTACTGAGATGCCAGCACCTTCGTTGTAGTTCGGCAATTGGAGAGTCCCAGTGACAATATCAGATACGCTACGGACAAGTGCTGGCTCCGTAAATCCTTTCTTATCGGTCATCTTGTGCTCCTTTCTGTCCTCTGCTGAAGGAGCAACAGAGCCTTCCTGTGGATGCATATGGCTCAGCTCATGGCTCAAAGCATCACTAGAATAAACCACAACGTCCATTTGGGATTGCAACTCCGGTACATCAATAATTAGCTTCGATTCGTCAATTTGTTTACTCTCTTCGGCTTTACTAATGGACAGTTGCAGAGGGTTCTCAGCCGTTACAGTCTCCAGAGCGTTGCAAGACACAACACTGTCTTGCTTACTGCAGTCTTCACAAAGATTGATGTCGGTTGTTTCCATTGCTTCAACATCACGGTATTTGCAACCACATCTAGAACAAATTTTTATGTCGAGGCTGCAAGAACTGTCTCGAACAAACATAGCATCAGATGCAGAACTGACTTCACCACCGACATCTTGTTGGCTGAATTCTTCGGAGTCCTCAGGCTCGCTTTTTATTATAGAATCTTTATCAGGAACTTGAAGCTCAGACCGAGACTGAGGTACCCCGTTCACTATGCTATCTTCATTCAGGTCATCTGCCTTATCAAAGGCAAATATATCTTCTCGTACACTGTTGTACCCGGTTTCAATTGCCACGATATCGGGATGGTGGTCATTTCCATCAGTATCGGGGGCAAAACTAGCTGCTTGCTCTGAGCTTGCATTACTACTTGTTGTAACCGAAGAAGTCATGGACACCAAAGACCGTTCGGCCGAACTTACTTTTCCGGCATAGAAAGTGGTACTTGGGACACTTGACAGGAGTGGCCTGAACATATTCTGTGGACTTTTCCGGTGATCCTGTAAATAAGAAGAACAGAATATAAACAAGAATCCATGAAAGCCAATGCAAAACAAGCATATTTAGGCTCAATAAGCCACTCTAAACACTTGGACAGCGTCATCAATGCCAATTCAGCATATTGACTTCCGAAGCATAGGCAATTGTTCAATGAACTGGTACGCTTCTGAAGCAAAGCAATATTTGTACAACTTTCTATGTCAAATGTGTAAAGTGGTAGCAACTTCAAAATTTTGAACTTTTGGCATAACCATGTGTGAAGAAGATATTAACCTTATGAAAGTGATAAAGCCAACAAAAATGAAAGTACCAACAGTTAGAAACTATAAAGCCACGACCACTAGAAATTTGCATCGGAGTAAGCACTGGTTTACCATTTGACGAATGGCAGAGTCAAAGGACCGTTTTGGAGCAGAACTTGGGGAGAAAACTCTAGCCGGTTTCTTTGGCAATGCCGAAATTCTATTGTTCGAAAATCCACCTACTCTTCTGGATCGATCTAAGCTGCCCACATGAACTGATTGCAAAGACTCTACGTCGTCATCACCAGATGAGGCAACTGAGCCTTTACTATATGAACTTGTTCTATCTCGATCTTGACTGTGCGAAGAACTGGCGCTTCTAGAAGCAATTGGAGACATTGATTGCCTGCCATTCCTGGAAGCTGGTGAGGATCCCCTCACATATGATGCCGGTCGATCACCCAAAGAAGTACGAAGATTGGGTGGTGCTTCAGAGGAGAAACCAGGTATGGTAGACTGCCAGGCTTTTACTTTTGGAGAAACAGAGTTCCCACTTGTAGAGCGTACTGGAGAAACCCCTCTTTGAGCCGACCCAGTGCTCGCCCTCCTTGGAGTAGGTGTCGAAGACCTTGGACCGGCCGGTGAGGCTTTACTTGGAGGAGTAGATGGTCTACGCGATGGAGTAACTGGCCGTTGACTAGGAGTTGGACTAGAATTACGTGTAGATGATGATGGCCTCCCCCTTGACTGCAACGTACTGCTACCAGAGCGAGGAGATGGACTTGAACGATTAGGACTCGCACTGCCTCTACTGCTTCTGTAACTCTTCTCCATCTGCACATACATTCAAATTTCACTTTTAGCTTAAAACTTTTCTGGCCAGGACATTTCAGAAGTTATCATGGCCTACCGTAGATGATCTTGAAATGGAAATAGGTTGACTTCGAGGTCTACCCCTTGCCAGAAGACTAGCTGGCACTGGCTCATCGTCCAATGAAGGGAAAAGAGGGGTGTCCGGAGGAGTTATTAACCTTCACAATCACACCAAAATGAGATCACTCACATCCCACAAAATGTAAACGAAAAACTATTACACGCAATCTAAACTTTCAGCAACTAGACTAACTGCAGGCAGTCAATTTGTTCATGAATTCGTCATAAGAAATGGGAAAAAGGATATTGAATCAAATAACGTTACCAAGAAGATAAATTTATTACTCTTGACATAAATGTATAAACCAGTCCATTTCTTTCGTATAAACCAACTACTGGATCAGAATAACAACGTAATTGACTAACAGAAAACTCCTTTAAAACGAAACCAGCTACTCACCAATCATAGTCATTCTTCTCCCCTTCAGCATTTAACATTCCACTACACTCCCCACGTCCAGCAACCGAGATCCCAAGCTTCAAATCCGAGAAATATCGCAGCTTTGTCGCTGTACACGATAAACAATCACAATCAACAAAGCGACGTACACATTGCAACAAACAAAGCCATCAGAAACAAATAATGCACAAGTGAATTACAGAACGAGTCTTCGAAATCATCAGTTGACTGGAGCAAGAAATCCTCCTTCTCCCTACTCTGCATCTCATTAAACAAGGCAAGATCATCATCTTTCTCCTTGGACAGAATCCCACCTTCAAGACTTCTCCCTCGCTTGTGACTATCACCAGCAGCAGTAGCACCTTTGGATTCCCTCCCTGGAGAGAATCTCAACCCCGGAGATGGCGGCATCTCCTTCTACAAATCCAAAAACCCCTTTAAAAAAAATCCCACACAATTTCACTCCACTAACCCAAAATTACACCTCCACATTCTGCAACCCCAGCTTCAAGACCTAATCTTTCTCCTTAATCTTCACTTCCCATCTCCATTACTCCTCCATTCAGCTCCCGGACAATCCCCCAAACCCTAAACTTGTCTAAAAGAGCTCGTTATAGCTCCCAACAACCGGAAAACAACACCCACATTAACCACTCCAAGCTTCTCAACTCTACCGTCCAAACTCCGGCAGACAAACTAAAAATAGACGGCGCCCTCCAATTGGCGGCGGCAGCAGATAAGCTTGCTAACAAACAGTAGTCAAAAGCTAAGAATCTCCCTGCAACTCACACACAAACACACACTGAGAGCTTCATTGAGAGAGGAAACACCAGCGATCTCGAAGGAGGGAGTAAATGAAGGTGAAATGCGAGCTGGAGCTCGGATCTACAGAGAAGCAAGTACTGGTCAGATCGGGAGGAAAGCCAAACGGAGTTTTTGGGGGAAGCAAAGGGGTTCTCTCTCCTCTGTAGAAAGTGAGAAGTATGAATGATAGTGTAACCAACCGCAAGCCCATTAACTTTGCTTCCTTTTTTTCTTACTGTTTTTTTTTGCTTCTCCATGGCTGTTGCTGTAGTAGTTGTTGTTGTCTGCTTGCTGTTGTGATTATAAAACTTAATTAGTTGGTTTTAATTTAAGTGGATTTAATCATTTCAAATTGTTTAAATTTTGTTTAAGTTTGATGGATGATGAGAGTGTAATATTACGTAATTTACAGTATGGTAATCTCATAAATGTTTTCTTTACGGTATAGGATTATATCATATTGAAGTTATACCCTAAAAATTTATCCTCTTGTCAAGATTCAAACATTATAGTCGAGAAAGGGGTACAGTTTGTTAACATCATAATCCAAATTAATTATGATATTGTCTCTTAAGTATCAATTAATCATTTCCAAAGTGATACTGGGATGATCGATCACCTTGTTAAGCCACATCCCCTAATAAGGTGATCATGGATATGTTAATGCCTAGTTCAATAATTATCGCCTAGTTCAGACTCGTATTATAATTCCTAATAAGGTAAGTGGTTTAATATAGTGAGTTTATAAATGATAACGTACAACCAGACAAGAGAAATGAAAAATTGAGCAATAGTTCGTCATCAATGGAATATTCATTATGAATTTATGACAGTGTGTATCAATAACATAACGACATTTATAGATTGGCATTGAGTAGGGTGACTTCATTTAATAACTTAGTGTAGTCAGAGTGATCCTAACCATTAGGTTGAGGAGGTCCATGAGGATCTTGCCATGTATGTCGCTAAACAGAAACCTAGTCATGATAGACTAAGTTCGATAAGTTTTTGAACTTGATCATCAAAGAACCACTAAACGATTTGTTTTCAACTAATATCCATTACGATTAGATGGTCAAACCTTAACAATCAATCAAAATAGTTAATTTTTATCTAAACCTCTCACCCAATTTGCGAATTATCTATTAATATCTAACCATAATCTAGCTAAAATATATATGTTTAAGGATTAGGTTATGAAAAATCAACCACTTGGGAGGGAAGATAAGAGTTAACAATCGACTTTTGTTATGAAGTCAGTGTCAAGGAAGCAATATATAATCTAATAATTAATTATTTAATTGGCTAAAATTTCTTTGTTGAGTTATACACTCCACTTCAAAGTAAATTAACACCCCAACCCTAGAAAACAAATTGTCAAGTTCATTTCTATTAATGAAGTCTCCTCAAACAATAAAGAATGTCGAAAAATAGATTGGGAGACATGTGCTATAATTAAAGGGCTTGTTCATAAATCAAAATGTACCTATCTAGCTAGAGGGTAATCAATTTATGTACTATAAAAAATATTACTAAAAGGATTTAGTAGGTGTAGTTTTTTCGTTAGATGATTTGTAATGTGTGTTTATTCACCTATTAATGATGTTGAAAATTTAAAATTATATTTTGTAAGTCTGAGCCCTATTTGATCCTATTTAATACGAGGTTTCAGGTAGCCGAAGTCTGGTTTGACCGGCCCGAGTCGGGCTAAGCCAGACTAGGATTTCGACTACTAATATATTGCAAACACACTGTTACTTCAAACCCGATTTTATATACAATATTGAGAAACTTGAGTTTTAATGTTATTTGGCGATTATTTACATGAGTTACCACGATGAAATTTGATTTTTAACCATTTTCAACATGTAGGTTAAATATTAGTTGATTTGAAAATTTTCAATTTTCATTTCAAAATTGTCAATTTTCATGGGTTATCACACATGAAAATTTTCAAATTGGCTAACATTTGACATGCAATGTTGGAAACGGATAAAAATCCAAGTTTCACAATGTTAACCCCTCCAAATAATAGTCAAATGAAGTTAATAAACATTTTCTCTAAGATTGAACGATAATGATATTATGTTTAGTTTTGAAAGTTTTTAAATTGGGTAACTTTTTACAAATATCTTAGAAAAAATTAGAAATATATATATCATGCAACTCTTAATTCACAGAAAATTGTTTGTCAATGTGGTAGTGCAGCTGGTGCTGAGTATTCATAAATTTGACTTTAGAGATTCACTAAAACTTTTCACCGAGGACAATAGAGGAGGAGGGTTTAATGAGCATTGGAATTGGCTACGTCAATTTAAAGATGTAAAGATAGCAAAACAGCTGATGATTACGAGTCTACCGTAAACTTGCTTTGATTACATGAGTGGCTGCTAACTTACTCATACTTTACTGTTTCAAAATAAATAAATAAATTTAATTAATATTTAATTTAATTTAATATAATTAAGTTAAAACCCAATTAAATGAGTCTAACGAAAATTTATAATTTATTTTGAATTTAAATTATTCGAATTATCCATAATTTCCCCAGTAATATACTTCTAGCAAATTTTAGAAAAACTAAAATAAAGCGTATAACAATTCATTAAAAATGATTAAAACTCATTAGAGAAAAAAAATTAAATCCAAATGAGTAATAAGCTCATCAATATCCAATATAGAAAAGGAAAAGTGGAAAACTAACAAATCCGAATCCCTAACGGATTCAGTAATTACCCAGTCCAAGTCCTAATCCTTGCGCAGGACGGATTTCAATTTCCAGAAGTACTAACCTTTCCATTCCTCGAATCTCGACGTCTATATAAACTCAAACAATCCACACTCTCTGCATTCCATATCATTCTTTCATCATCAATTCAACATCAAACCCGAAAACCAAAATCAATTCGTAATCAAATCAATTATGTGTTACCCGTCGCGCTCCAAACCTTCACCGCCGCAGTCGAACCGCCGCCGCCGGTCAAACAACAAGAGATCATGTAGAGGAAGAAAGACAAGAGATCTGCTGTCCTCCGATCAAAGCCTGACCGATTATCTGCCGTCCGATCTCCTGGTGGAAGTCCTGTCCCACGTGGCGTCCAACTCAGTCGCCGACCTCCTTAGCTTCAAGCAGACATGCAAGCTTCTGTCCGAGTCAGCATCAGAACGCCACGTCATCCAAAACGCCGCCGTTTTAGACATGTACTCTTTCAACAAAAGGTCCGAACTAGACGACCAGAATAGCTACGCCCGCTTCATTGCGCAATGCGTGGCCAGCGACAACCTTGAAGCGCTGTTCTGCCGCGGAATCGAAGACTACTTTTCCAGAGGTGAAGGTGCGATGTCGAACCTGAGGGCTGTCGCGGAGAGAGGTTTGAAGGCTGCCAAGTACGCTTGTGGGATCATCGGCCTGCTAACCGAGAAAGAAGAAGGGTTGGGGTTTTTGAGTGGTTTGAGGAAGGCGGGGGACTTGGGCAAATGTAGGGAGGCGGTGAAGTACGTGGTGAGGAGGAACATGTGGGTCAAGAATGTGGATCGGAATCATCCGATGTTCAGGGGGTTGGGGAGGGACGTCGTCGGTGGTGGTAGGTGTGGGTGCGATCGTCGGGTGGGGAGGGGGTTCGGGAGTTTCAGTAAGGATCCGGATTTCGAGTGGCGGACGATGGAGGAGCAAGTTGTTCAAGTTGTGGATAGTGGTCTTTGTGATTCTTGCTTCTGGGAGTTTGAGGCTTCTGTTTTTCGTAAATGTTTTTGAAGTTTATTAGGATAGCTTGATCATGTAATTAGTGAAATTTTGATTCTTTGGACTGAATTTCAGTGCTGAATATTTGAATATATCAAGTGAGATGGTTGTCAAAATCGAGATTTTCGAGGTAATCCACCCAACAAGTAACTCAATCAATCCACAAACCATAACCAAGGCTGACAATCCAACCAACCCAAATGATAAATCGTACCAAGAAGTGCAAAAAGCTTGCGAATTACCCGAGCAATCTCGTTCTCCAAATTGACCCACAACTCAACTTGATCCATCCTGTTACCAAAACAGACCAAACGCCAAGCAGAGAACTCACTGACCCAGGAACCATTGATCACAACCGAACAACTCACAATCCAACTGACCGAACTTGCAGGAAACCACGTCTCGAATTAACATACACAGTTATTAATCTGATGAACACATCAGATCAGATGATCACCACCCGTATTTTGAACCTTAAAACTCAAATCCTTGAAATGAAAAACCTCAAACTTCTAACATCTTTCCTTATTTTTCACAAGACAAAAGCGTTCATTTCATCCTCCGGAAAGCTAATTGATTGATACTACATGAAACGAAGATCAAATGCTCAGAGCCCACTATGATTATCTGTTGTCTGTCTTTCTTCAAAGGGTTGTGGCAATGTAGGAGATCAAGTCAACGACTCGGGTGCTGCGAAATCAAGAACACAAAACGCCAGTCATTCGTAAATATAATCGGGACGGGAAGATGGGGTTGAGTGAGTTTGTTGTCGTACCTGTAGCCCCATTCGTTGTCGTACCAAGACACGAGCTTGACGAAGTTATCGTTCAATGCGATTCCAGCCCTGGCGTCAAAGATGCTTGACCTGTTGTCACCGACGAAATCGGCAGAGACACAGTCCTCATCAACGTATCCCAAGATTCCCTTGAGCTTACCCTCAGATTCCTCCCTGTATTTGTTAACAGCACTCATTAGTGAGCAATGGACCAAGCTACATGACATACAAGAAACAAAGAAAACATTGAGTAGATGATTTTACTTGATAGCAGCCTTGATTTGTTCGTACGTGGCCTTCTTCTCGAGCTTGACAGTCAAGTCGACAACAGAGACATCAGCGGTTGGGACTCGGAAAGCCATTCCGGTCAGTTTGCCATTGAGAGCTGGAAGAACCTTGCCAACAGCCTGTTAAATAGACCCACAATTAGTATAATCGTAAAGAAGTGACCGATCTTTCGTATAACAAGCTAAGAGAGTGAAGATAGATAGATACCTTGGCAGCTCCAGTGCTGCTGGGAATGATGTTGAAGGAAGCAGCCCTTCCACCCCTCCAGTCCTTGTTTGATGGTCCATCAACAGTCTTCTGGGTGGCTAAACATCATTACAGAGTCACAAACCAAATCAGGCTACCAAATAACCCGATTCCTCACTAAGGAAAATAGACATAAATATACACAAAAGCTTACCAGTGATGGCATGGACGGTGGTCATAAGACCCTCGACGATTCCGAACCTGTCATTGATAACCTGCAAGATACAGCAGGCAAACCACATAAGCTTCACCAAGACATTCAATCCACCATCGTTTCAGAGTTGGACAGTAACCAAAGCTTTACCTTAGCCAAGGGAGCAAGGCAGTTGGTGGTGCAACTGGCGTTAGAGACAATGTCAAGCTCTGGCTTGTATTCCTTCTCGTTGACACCAACGACAAACATGGGTGCATCTTTGCTTGGTGCAGAAATGACAACCTTCTTAGCACCACCCTGCACAGAGTATCAACAAGTTGAAAGACCTAACCAATGCAAGCAACAACTCAGATCTTAATCACCCTTGCCAGCTATTTTTAGAAAAAAAAAACACTCAAATTTGGTAAATGCAGGATCAAACGATGCTTTAAGTGATCAAAGGCACAACAGCCGATTACAATTGAGATCTTAAGCATGTTTAAGATCAGTCAATGTTAGTAAAACAACACTGAAATTTGGTTCATGCATGGTCATAAAATCCTTCAAATTACCAAATGTACATTACTAATTTTCCTATAGTTTATTCATAACCATATCTTCAATTCCACGGCATCTACAGTCAACAAAACAGCTGACAAACTCAACCGATCGATCAAACCAAGCAACCCTTCAAAGTAATCAAATGCACGATTGAGCGAAATAGAATTCAGATTTAAAGCATCTCTAACGGTCAAGATTAGTAAAACCACACTCAAACTTGGTCGATGCAAGGTCAAGCACTCCATCAAGCAATCAAAATCAAATACACGATACAAAACTTTAACTGAGAACCATAGCACAAACCTTCAAGTGAGCAGCTGCCTTGTCCTTGTCAGTGAACACACCAGTAGACTCAACGACGAAGTCAGCACCAACTGAGCCCCATGGGATCTCTTCCGGGTTCCTGAGGCCGAAAACCTTGACGTCCTTATCTCCAAAGGTGAGAGTACTCTCATCCTTCACCTTCACATCACCGTGCTTCCAGTGACCATGGACTGTATCATACTTGAACATGTAAACCTGCAACAACAACAACCAAAAACCACCACAAGTCAAAAAACACAACAGATCTATCAAGCAAACCAGCTCAATTCCCATACTAATCCAGCCAATCACCATGTAATCGGTAGGGATGAAAGGATCGTTGACAGCAACGAGCTCAACATCGTCTCTCTGGAGCGCGACTCTAGCAACCAGACGACCGATACGTCCGAATCCTACAAACAAACAGATCCAGATCAGAAACAGTCAAACAGCTCGCGGATCAAACAATAGATAGAGATCGGTTACGTACCGTTGATTCCGATTTTGATCTTAGCTGAGAGATCAAACGATCGTGAAAAAAGAAGCAGCAAACGGATCAGCAACCAGAAGACAGATAAGAAACGGATGCATGATCGGAAATGAAGATAAGCTTACCCATGGAGAATCACGAGAGAAATAGATGAGATTGACGGAGGAAGAGAGGAGGTTGCTGTGAGGATAAAAGCTGTGGACGAAGATGGAGGATTCTAGTAGGAAAAGGCGATGTGTATATAAAGGAGCAGAGCTGGGGAGTCAACAGTGAGCGTGAGAAAGGGGTTTTCTTTTTCATTTGTTTATTTTTTATTTCCTTTTTGGATAAAATCAGAAAATAGAAATGTAATTTTTATATCGAAAAAATAGAAAGTGTTAACAATTTAAACATTTTGGCCATTGACTCATTTTTGTGCCGGTTATTTCTCGTTAAATCATCAATGCATTATTTTAGATTATTGTTAGAATCACCATTTTTACTCTTACTTTCATGCACTTAATTTAATTTCAATATGTTATTAAACGTTAAACTATTTTTCTAATGAATTATACTATTAGCAACCATTTATTGATTCTTCTTTCCTTCCAAAACTCGAACGAAATCTGTTTTTATTTTCATAAGTTCAACTGAAACTATAGTTTTAAGTTTCAATTTTTTTTTTTCATAGTGAAATCAATTAGTTCGCTTAAAAAATTTCAAAATTTTGGTTCAACACTAGTGGATGTTTCAAGTTCTAAATCGAACAAAACACTCTTCCAATTTAATATATTTGTATATAGCAATTAGATTATATTATCTATAATGAAAAGAATTGGTTATGAAATGTGAAGTATGAACTTAAAAGCATGAAGCTTGACATCACTTGTTCACCATCAATACCCATGCTTCTTCTTTCTATGTGCCATCGTCTCACCAACTACTTTTGAGTAAGAGGAAAATAGTTCACAAACAAAGATGGTATACCACTAACTTCAATTGTTAATTATTAATGTCAAAACAAGACTTGGATGCATGCAAAATGACAACACATGGTGACACTATTAGTGTCAATATTTGGACTAGACTGCTTGATCTGATTTGTCAAAACAAAATTTTTGTTGGATTGAAATGGTTCGATTCATTAAGAAAAATTATCATTAAAATTTCTAAAACCAAACCACCTAACATTTTAAGGTTATTTTTTGGTTCATTGAATCAACTGCAATTGTGATTTATCATATGAATTATGAATATGAATCACAAGTTAAAACCACTTATTATGTTATTATGTTTTGTTTGAATCTATATTTATAATGTACTTATAACAATAGTAGTAAAATGTTCAATATTTTTCACTTACTTAATTCTATTGAATTTTGAACATTTAAATCTTTCGCTCATCCAATTTAATCATTCGATTCCAACAATTTTATCGATACCTAACTTTTAGCACACATTATGAGTAAAACAACTAAAAGATCCAAAAAAATTGAGTGGATATTCATTGAAAATATAGAAAGTAGTGATAAGATATTCCAACTTGCAATTTGGATGGTAGCATATTCCCAATAGTGGTGGGAGTAGTCCAACCAATCACGTTGGAAAGTGGAATAAGTACACAACGACACCGTTTCACCAGGCAGTTTTGCACTTTTGCTCGCTTACCGGCGGCAAACAATTCGCCGATTCCGACCACCAGAGGAATATCCTCAATCTTCCTTTTCCAGTTTCACCCCCCCCCCCCCCCCCCCATAATCTCGCCGCCGTGATCTTTGGAATCCGCAAATCCACTTACCATTCTCATAAATCATATTACCAAACTAGATCCTCTCACACATAGTTTTCTCTAGTTAACTCCATCTATGGAGATTGAGAAGAGTATTCAAGTGATCACTCTGTGAATAAAAAATTCACAGCAAAAGAAGGGAAATCAGAGCACACACATTCAAGCCAGCAGAGGTCTGTAGATTTCGAGCTACTGCTGCTCTTCATCCGAGTCTTCGTCGTTCTTGTACGAAACAAGAGTGTTAACCTTGTGAATCTGCAGCAAGCCACCATAGACAATCTATCAGATTATATACATACCACCATCATCAACTAGGTTAAGCTTTTGAAAAACCATATTACCTTGGTGTCAAAGGAATGGAGCTTCACCATTTGTGGGTTGGAGATCAGTTTCGGGTCACTCTCGATCCAGGTAAACGGGACTGCTACCTCTTTATCAGTGTATGCCAAGACATCAAACACGCCTGATCGAAAGGTTGATGAGATGAATGAATTCAGCTCGAAGAACTTATAGTCAAAGGCGGTTTTGGCCAGGTGTAAAGAGCTTACATTGTTCATCCAGGCATGGCAGGTAAGTGATGCTGGATGCAATCTGGCGCATGATTGCCTGTATCTCTCTCATGATTTCCTTGTCACTCTTCTCCCTAGACACCCTGCAAATCACATCATAAAACCACAATCAAATCAAGCCGTAGCGAAGAGATGGCTGCAAAACAAGTTAGGAGTGTCACAAAGATTGTACAGTAGTATCACAATCTATTATAGTTCAGTTAAAGTTCCACATCGTTTCACATTGATTATTACATCATGATTTCTTTCTCACTGTTCTCCCTTGGAACACTGAATATCTCATCATCATAGACCACAATCTGATCAAGCCATCACAAAGAAAAATTGTACTGAACAAGCTCGGATTGTTGCGAAAATCGTAGCAGAGACCAATTCTATCATGATTTATCACAGTTCTATGGAGGTTTAACGTAGCTTCAGATTCACAACTATACATCATCAACTGGTAATTTTGGCACTTACCCTTTCTCAACTACCTCACCATCAGTCTCAATGCTGAAATTCCACCTTTCCAGGACTTCACCAGTGGCTTTGCTCATTATCACAAGGACAACTCTCTGTAACTGCCCAGCTTCCAGCCATTCTACATAAGAAATTCAATCCAACGAAACCCTAAATTTTCAATCACCTACACATAACTATCCAAACAAACAAACAAACCTAGAGGATCTCACCTGATAACTGAGCATTCAGATTGGATATGAAGGTTTTAACACCTTCATCCTGAGTGAGCAACAGCGGAAGCCCATACTTCTTCACCTTCGCAAAGCTCTCTTCAGGATAAACTCCTCGATTGTACAGTATACTAATACACAACAACAACAAAAAACCCTAAAATCCAACCGCCGAATCCCCAAAAACAGTAGGGAAACTTGAAGAAACTGGAAAGAAACGACAGAAGTTTACCTGTTCGCTGCATATCCTGAAAAATGATTTCGGGGAAAACGTCAAATTAAGCTTTCTCATAAACCCTAGAAGTGGAAGTTTTAATCTTATCGATTCGTACCGAAGAACTCGCTGACGATGGCGGCTGAGCCGCGGAGGGTGATGATGTCTTTCGCGGCGGTCTTGGATGCCATTTCTTTGTTTGTCTTTCTGAGTGTGGATTCGATCAACTACTGTGTTGCTTTGAGGAGCGTCAATGGCGATTAACGAGAGATTTTGAACGCAGAAATGAGGAAATTAAAAAAGGAAAGAGAAAGAATTAGGGGAATATATTTAAAAATGTGAAAAGGCGGGTAACGGCTAGTTTTGCCGGCTCGTAGCAGTGGTGGAGCCCCGGCTTGTGAACCGGAGCAACAGTTGTGAGACACCGGACAAAAAATCATATTCAAATCCTAGATGATTTTTCGGCTCAACACATATATTTTACGTCACGATAATACAAGCGATTACAAAATCTGAGCTATTGCATCGAGCCTATATAGAGAGATAAAAGAGACACAATCACGTAACAAGCAAATAATTCAGTCAAACTTCCTCAATCCATGCTCCTCCATGGGATAAAACTTCCACAACTCACCTGACACAAATTGAGTCTAGGATTAGATTTTCATGGGATAAATTTCTCCAATCGGTTTTCAAATAATAATTTTATTTTTATTTTTTGTGAATCGTATAAATCATATTTATATGGCGGTTATTTACACTTGACAAATGACACAAGCTTGTTACAAGCCTGACATAATGAGCCAATAAATTTATCAAGGAGCTAAATAATTTTCTCAACTAGTTCAATAGATCTGTCATATCGAAAATCAATCCACAACTCACTTTATCACTTAACTGAAATTTTTACTAACTTATATATTAAACTCAACCTACAGAATAAGAAAATAATAATGGTAGTAATTAATTGATTCATACAAATAAAAAGATATTTCCTCTAGAGTCCCCAAAGACCTAAACATTGCGCGCCAGGGCAACAGAACGACACCGTTTAAGCGGAAAACCTTAGCTTCTCCATCCCCGTCTCCTCTTTCGGCTTCCCTTTTGGTTTTCGTGTTCTCGAGACAGAACCCAGAACGAATTGGATAAGAAAGGCGAAAGCTTTGCAAGGAAATTTTTCATCCAGTTCATACATAACCCATTTGTCCATCCATGGAAAGCTGAGCAGAATCAGTAGATGAACCGGATTCACCTCTCCCGTCAATGCGAAAGCCCTGTCTTCTTCACGTTCGCTCTCTGCTGGAAGAATCAGCTCCACCCGTCACAAGTTTCTTTCAGGTATTTTGGTGGGCGGCATGTGGCCTAGATTTTTTGTATGATTTTGATTCTTTGCTTTGCATCGCTGTTGTGATTGGCTTTAAAGTTTGTCAATTTTTCATGGGTTTGTTTCGCCATTTGCTTGAGTAGGTTCACTTAAACTGGAAGCTCTTAGTTAGTTTTCCACTTCTGTAAATGTTACTTGATGAAAGGTTGTTGTTTTCACTAACATCCATGGAGGAATGCCACAATGAATGTCCCAAGCTTGAAGAAAAGACATTTATGATAGTTCGAACGACTTTTGATTACTTACTCTAGACGGTGAAGATGTTATTGGTTATTTCATATGAATCTGGCTCTCAATGTTCAGTAGTCTGCAGTTTGTCGTTTCTGACATGCATTGAGATAGTATAACATCACATGAATCTGCTCAAAGACTGTTACATGTGTTTGTTACTTGGAATTGGTCTTGCAATTCTTGCCATAGAGTATATCAAAGGTTCCGTGCAACAGATGAATTCGATAGTAAAAGCTTGTATGAATGTACGGACTACAAGAATAGACCTTATGATAGTTCATATAGATCCTTGCCACCCATCAATGCATGGTTAACTCCATACGGTGAACCAATAGTAGGTTATTTATGCCGAGGGACTGATCAAATCTCGGTCCTATATAATCCGTCTTTCATGTTCAATAGTCTGCATTTCTGGCTTCTGTGATTTGTCATTGCTGGATAGTTTAGCATCGCATGAATCTGATACAAGAGGGGATATGTTTTTTCTTACTGGGTTTTCAGTCTTGCATTCTTGCTGTCGAATGTACCAAGTCGTTCAGTGTGAAGGAAATTTCCAGTGAATATGATTCTAAAAGTTTGTATCTTTGCTTGTGGAATCTGAAGCTTGTTATTTGATGCAGTGAACTAATGAGAGCTAGGAAGGTTCTCTCGAAATGTATTTTTTCCCCTTCTTTTCGAAGTATTTCTGACATTTAAGCAGTCTGTGGCCATTGTAGGAGGGGATCTCGCCAATTAAGTGCGAAAGATCCAATCTTTTCGATGACCAATGCCTGCATGACCGGAAGGAGCTGGAGATTCTTCACTTGTTCAGCGCCATCTACATCTTCAACACCTTTTACACCCCGTGGTAAACACTTGCCCCTCGCCTTATCCGCATGCTTAACACAATCCGACGCGCCTCAACGCTCAGAAGAGTGGTTTGCCTTACGAAAGGACAAGCTGACCACAAGCACATTCAGCACAGCGCTCGGTTTCTGGAAAGGGAAGCGAAGGTTCGAGCTATGGCAGGAGAAAGTCTTCACGCCCGATCTCGATGACCTCGTCGTTCCATCACAGGCCTCGAAAAACGCGATGCAGTGGGGGGTGCTCAACGAATCCTCAGCCATAGACAGGTACAAGACCATCACGGGGCGCGAGGTGAGCTCGCTGGGGTTCGCAGTCCATTCCGACGCGAAACTCGACTGGATCGGAGCGTCCCCCGATGGCCTGCTCGGGTGCGTTGGCATCCTGGAAGTGAAATGTCCATACAACAAGGGCAAACCCGAAAAGGGTCTGCCATGGTCGACAATGCCTTTCTACTACATGCCTCAGGTGCAAGGCCAGCTCGAGATCATGGACCGGGAATGGGCGGATCTGTACTGCTGGACTCCGAATGGGAGCACAATTTTTCGCGTTCCAAGGGATCCGGGTTACTGGAATATTATAAGCAAGATACTGGAAGATTTCTGGTGGGGGGATGTGATTCCTGCTAGGGAAGCTCTCTTGGCTGGGAAAGAAGAAGAGGCCAAGTCTTTTATGCCGACTTCGACTCACAATCGCACCGGGCTCGCCATTTCCAGGAGCATTAAGTTGGCTGCTGAGTGCAAGCTTCAGTGTCGAGAGATTGCCGGACATGTCGAATTCTTCCTGTAAGGGTGTTCCTTGGTTCGATTTTCGTATCTCACGTCACTCGAAATTAGTCTGAGTGTACCTTCAGACTCTCATTGTAGACTAGTTATATGCTGTATTCTTGACCTTATGGTTATTTCCAACCAGTTATATGAAACTAAGATTTATTCCTTCAGAATCAGGAATATGATCAAGACTCAGAACTCATAACCTTTATAATCAAGGTGTATAGCTATTTATCCAGTAGATTACGAACATTTGTTGTCGAATAAATCGGGATATCAGAGATCATCTCGCTTGTTAATTCTTCATGCTCGAGCGAATCGTAAAGATGAGATGTTAAGGGTGGCTGCAGAGTTGGTAATGGTGTAGGAGCCTAGGTAAATGTGCTTCTCTGGTTCAATTGTATCGATCTAGTAACGATTTCAATCGTCCACGAAAATTGAATCGGTCATGGTAGCAAGAGGATAAATACATCATCATTACGAATGATCATTCATAAAACAAAACATTGTACAAATGGTTAGATAATCCAACAAAACCACAGAGCCATTATTCCTTCTACACAATTCTTGGATCAACAGAGCCACCATCATTATTCCCAGTTTACAAGAATCGCCTCTCCGTAGACACTCGCTGCCGAAATCAGCCTCTTCGTCTCGAAGAACACAGGGAGACATGCCTCTTTGTCTCGAAGAACACGGGGAGACAGGTCAGCCTCTTCGTCTCGAAGAACACAGGGAGACAGGTTGGCATGATACCAGAGAGAGCTGAAATACACAGTAGAAAGTACAATATTTCCATCCATAACTTTATATAACTTATCCTCCTAGCAATCACAGTCCAGAGCAGTATATACCCAATCATACCTGCCTTCCTCAGAGAACAACTGAATTTCAAAGGCATAGCAGCTAGCCCGACTCCAACATAATCCGAAGAACCAGCTCGCCTGACACCGACATAATCTGAAGAACCAGCTCGCCCAACTCCGACATAATCTGAAGAACCAGCTCGCCCTACTCCGACATAATCCGAAGAACCAGCTCGCCCGACTCGAGAAGTTGCGAGACTGGCAGAACACTGTCCCCTCCTCGACACAGCATACTTCCTCTACTTTCTCTTTTTTTCCCTTCTCATATCAACTTTTTAGTTTTTTTTTCCTGTTTTTTTCCCGGAGAAGAGTTATCTTCTCTCTAGCCCGATTGTCGGGCTATCGATAGATCGAATCTCACCAGTTTTATCTTTACATCTTCAGCTGGCGCTTCCACAAGATGCACACAGATACTCGAGAAGAAAAGTCTCGACGTATTCGCTGTTGTTGATACAGCAACCGCACTCAGCACACCGCCGTATGCAAAGAATGCAAGCTCTACAAGCCTGAGCAGAATGGTTCTTCCATTGCTGGCAGCTTTCCACAGGACAATCATAGACCAACTTGTGGTTGCGGCATTTTGGGCAAGTTTCAATGTCCAAGGCACGATCGTCGTCGCATACCGTGTACTGAGTCTCCCGGCTATAATAACAGGGCACCCTGGGTTTCCTCTGCTCGAGGATGGCATCTCCATCCACGACTGACTTCAACACTTCGTAGTGCTCCTGCGTCACACAGTAGATTCCACCTATCCTTAAGTGCTTCAACGCCATCTTGCCCGAATCCTTGAACTCTTTCAAGGTCGCCACTATGCTGTTGATGTTGACTCTAGAGCATCCAGCCACACCCAGCTGCATAAAAGGATCAAATTAACACAATCACGGAATGCATAATGTTCAGTTTGACGCTACTTTCTACACATAGTTCAAACACATGTAGCATGGATTATAAACCAGCTAGCTAGCAAAACCATAATCCAAAGAGCATTATTAACTAATAATGTAACTTTCAGTAAGCAAAGTATATAAGATTTACAGTATGTAAAATGAGTAAAAAATGCACCTTGGTCAGCTTTGGATTATTTACAAGCACATGCTTCAGTCCCGTATCAGTGATCCATTGACACTCCACCAAAGTCAACTGTTCCAAATTACCTTGAGCTCTATCCGTTAGTTGGACAAGAACTTCATCAGTGATTTTCTCATTAAGAGGTTTATGAATGTAAATACTTCTCCACAACGAAGGGTCGTCGCGAACTGCAGAGTGCAGCGAAGTACAAACCATGCCAACAGTTAGAAGTTCACTCAGGTCCAAATACCCGAGCGCAAAGTCCAGTACAGAATGGAACACATTGACTTCGTCTCGATCACCATCACAGCTCATCTGATCACACAACAAGTCATCCGGCAAATTCAATCCCGGTATTTCCTTGTCCTCACCGGGATCCAATCCAAAGGCATTGCAACCGAAACTCGGATTCGCCTTCTCTGTCTTCTTCATCATAGACTCGTACCCATTGCGACCAAGTTGATCAATATAAACACTGCTCCAAAGAGACCGGTCGTCCCGAACTGCAGAGTTCGGTGAAGTGCAGACCATTTCAACGGACAAAAAGTCCAAATCAGCATCATAATAACAACATTCTGCAATACTCATCTCATCTGCCGCCAATTCATCCCGCAAAATCAAAGAATCCTCCTCCTTACCATGATCCGAAAATCCAAAGGCATTACTGCACCCGAAACTCAGATCCTCCTTCTCCATCTCCATCTTATCCACAGACCGACACCGATGATAATCAAATCGACCCACAAAACTCGAGTTAGCCTCATACCTAGGGAAATCCGGCTGCTGCATTGTGAATTCATTGTTCCATATGAAGTAATCCTCTAGCCAGCCTCTGATTGCAGTAACCGTAGTGGTTATATCCATGTCGAAAGGATCCGAAGGCAAGAGATCTAGAATGTCTGCATCTTGCTGTGATTCACATCGGGTGTCCCTCCCCGGACCCACCAAACACCGATCGCCAAAGCAACCGCCGGCCATCCTCATAGGCCGGGAAGCTAAATTATCCTCCGCCACCCGGTGGGAACAATTCAAAGCCATCCACAGCCAATCAAAAGAAAAGAATATTCTATCTAACCAAGTGGAAACGAAAAGAAAAAGGAGATCTAATCTAACAAGAAAAACCCCTCGATTTCCGATAGAAACTCTGAAAAAATACCGCCCTACCAAAAATTTCACCGGAATTTCTTGTCTTCCCTCACAAACCTAACCCTAATTCAGCTACTGATCCCTTTCTTATGTACACAAAGATCAAATCAAAAATCCAAAATAAACAAAGAAATCAATAAATTAAAAAAACGAATCTATCTTACGACTTATCCCTCCGTTCCCCTTCTCAGCAATTAGGGTTCTCCAAAGAACTTGACGAAAGCAGAGACACCAGAAACGCTCCACGAGCAAACAAAAAACCGATATCAGAATACTCCAATTGAAATGAAACTGAGGAGAACCCCTTACTCTCCGTCCTGAACAAAAAAACTCCCGCCAAAAATATCAGGGGAAGCAGTTACAATCCTTCGCTGCTAATTAAGGATAACAAGAGCAAATTTGGTAAAAAGGTGAGAATTGAGAACTCTTCTTCTTCTTCTTCTTCTTCTTCTTCTTCTAACTTCTTCTCCTTCGATCGCGGGATGAATGGGTATATGAATGGAGATGGAGAAGGAGGATTTCTGCGATGCAGAGATGGAGAGAGATAGACGGAGGAGGATTTCTGTTCTGTTCCGTCGAACGAGTCTCGTGGAGGGCGTGAAGATTGGAAGATTTTGTTTTTATATTGTGAAAATTATAGGAGAGAGAAATACGGGGAGTTGGGCTTGGGCCTGATAGTGAGATGCCAGGTGAATTTTTGCGCGGGAGTAGGTGTGAGAAAATAAAGGAAATATTATAACTTTCGCGGGGTTTTCCGTTTTCGCTGGAAATTTGTTGTTATTTTCCGTTGGTATACTTTTCACAAGTCATTTTCTTAAATTAATGAATAAATAAATACGGTAAGGACGGAATTGATGATTAGATTTATTTGTGTGTGATATTTTAATTTTTTCACGAAGTAATTTATATCGGAGACAAAATAATTGTGATGAAAATTTAAAGTAATCGGCACATTAGTTAAAATTTGACTTTTGATGTTACTTCCTACATAATTAGAAAGAAAATATATGGATAAAGAGTATTTACTTCCTACATAATCCAATCTTCTTTTAATTCAATAGTATGTACTAAATGATATGTGATTCAATTGATTAATTTATATAAATTATTCGACGACTATTTTAAATTCAACTCAATATCCAAATTCAACATGACTCAACTTAACAACTTTTATATTTCCTATAATCTAAGTCAGTTTTTTTAAACCATCTTAAATCCGCGGCTCTCTCACACATAAAACTTCGAGCACTCTTGCAGAGGAAATTTCAAATAAAGTGTACTGTGTGAAAGGAATCAGTCTCCATTGTCGTGGTGGAAACCTTCACCCATCTCCATCACTTGGAATTCAATGAACACACAGCTAATGTTAAATTATTAGAGTAAGGACATGTACTGGCTTAACTACTTACTTCCCAAGTTTCTTGAAACTTCCTTTTGGTAAGTTACTTGGCGAGCAACGTTATCTCAACAAGACAACAATAACACACAGCCAAGGCCCTTAATTGACACGTATTCATCGATCAGCTCGAGTTCGACCGAACACTCGAACAATAGGGTGGCCAACTCCGCTTCGATAATGTACATCGAGTAAGGTTCGTTATGGTTATGGTTTAACCGAAACCTTTATGTATGTAAGGAGGGTTAGTTTCTTCTATGTAATTAAGCCATCACTCTCATCAAAACCCCTCATAATATTCCCCTTTCTCTCTATGAACTAGTCGACCTTAAAGTCGGAAACCACGTTAATCGCCGGTGTTACTCCGATGTTATTCCTTCCTTATTGCGTCTTTATTCGAATTTTCTCAGACTTAATGTTGGGTACTGGTGTAAGATCGGTTTTGTTTTGGGTTAAGTCAAACTGCTTAATGTAAGTCCGACGATGATGTCGGATCATAGATTACTCAGGTTGCGAGTTAGTCAGATCATACATTTAATGAGATGGTGAGTTGGGCTGAGTCGGCCAGGTCATATGTCAACGAGGACTCAGTGGGCTTAGCGAGTTCATCATATCATGAGTTTTGGATAGATTACAAGCTATTATTTTTTAGTCAGTCGGGTCACGATTCAAACCGAAATGGCCATTTCAATTTTTTTTACAGGCTCTACTCTTCGGCTCAAAGAAAATAATGCAGGCCCAGGCTTCTGATGAATTTTGTGGGTTTACAAAGGTCTGAGGCCCAGTCCTTGTAATTCTTAAAAAAATAACACACAAAACATCGAAACGCCTCGAGAAGCGACGAAACGCCTCGAATCCGCGGAACAAATTTCGAAACGGCACGGCAGACGGCCAACTCAATTCGGAAATCCTCGGGAAACAAAAAAACCACTACGAAACGCGAAACGTTTCGGATTCCTCAAACCAAACTCGAAACGCGATAAATTGGCGAGAAAGAGAAACTGACGATATGGATCGTATGACGGTATCTCACGACATTTAGGCGGTATATTGACTTTTCTGCGATAATTTGAACCGCGTTGACTTGGGACCTGCGAATAAAGAACAGAGCAAGGATTTAAAAGAAAATCAGCGCGAATCGACGACGGCTACGAAACGAGAATTCTGACGCTCGATTCCCATCAATCAATGTGATCGTTCATCACTCTCTTTGCTCCGAAGTACGCTACTATGGCGAATCCGCGATTCATCAGCATCTGTAATTAGGAATCATGGGTTTCTTATCGTCGATTCTTTCACTGTATAATGTAAATACCAGGGCGAATTGGTGATTCATTAGCGAGTTCATTGGATCATGAATTTTCGACAGATTACAGGTTGTTACCTTTTAGTCAGTCGGGTCACGGCTCGAAATGAAAAAAATTTACCCGACAATCGTCGAAAGTCGAAACAAAGCGTTAAAACATGAGTACCGTTTAATAACAGAACGGATGAACCATTCATAAGCAAATCCCAACCAAAATTGTCTTAACAATAGGTTATAGTAAAGAAAGCACCAGTCTTTCGTCTCTCAATTACTTAACTTTTCCAGAACTGATTTTACACCAATCACCTCCTCGACTTCTTCTTTGACGACTTCGAAGACTGTTTCGATGGACCAGCATTCTGCGCCGATGATTTTGCGCTGCTAGCAGCCGCTTTCGGAGCATTGGAGCTCGTAGTAGCAGCAGCAGCTTCATTCTTGTCCCTAGATACGGCACCCTGAGAGCCTCTTACTTGAGCTGCTCTCTTGTCCTTCCTCTTTGGTCTGTAACTCGATCTCTCCCTCTTCGGTAGCCACCTCTCGGGGTCCGGGGGAGGACCAGGATTCGCTGGGTCGAACCCTTTCGGGTACTTTGGCTTCCTCTTCCTCTTCTTCTTTTGCTTCTCCTTCTTACCCTCTTCGGCGTTGTTGAATGCCGGTTCACGTAAGGAGGCGCCCTCGACTTGTTTAGCACCAGACGTCTTCTCAAGACTCTCGACATCGATTGATTTCAGTCCGGGCAGGGGCTTCAGCTTCTTCTTGTAAAGTTCCGCCTTGTCGATGTCAACACGGGCTATGGTGCTGACTAGGCCGACTATAGCATCGACACTCTCGTGGGTTCGTAGGAGCTCCTCGTAGAGACGAGCAGCTTCCTCTCCCCGACCGTGCCTCACCTTGAACGAAGCAGCCTCCTGCATTATGATGTTCAGCTTGCTGTCTTCATCAGTCATGGCGTTCGACCACCATTTGACTGCTGAGTCGAGGACTGCTGATGCACCATCAATGTCACCAGCGCGCTCTTTCAATGCCACTAGGGTAGCGACGGTGGCAGGCATGTGTTGGATGTCAGGTACCCTCGAAAGGGAGTCGGAAGCGATCTGATGGTGACCGGAGGCAGCAGCGATTTGTGCCCTCGCGAGAAGAGCGATCTTGGACTTATCAGGGAACTTTGCAGCACAGTTATCGAGGATTTCTTCCGCTTTAGCGGCCTTCTTCTCCCTGACCAACACTGCAGCTTGAAGCAGTACAGGCATCTCACTGTCAGCAAACATCTCTGGTAATGCAGAGACGAGTTCCCGAGCCTGAAATGGACAAAGACGTGTAAGAAATTCTAGCAACTTTACAGTAAAACTACTGACAAATGATGGAAATGGGAGGAGGTCGAATATATGACCTGATCCATCTTATTTGCATGGATAAGTAGAAGCACTCTATTTGCATATATAGTCTCCCTCTGCTTTGGAGAAAGCTTGTCGAGTCCTCGAGCAAGCCGGTATTCTGCTGGACCCTGTTCCTTTAGGAGATCAAGTTTCTTCAGGCTATCAGACACCTCTTTTGGACCCCTTACAGCAACAAGGTTGTTTGCAGCCACAGCCAGAGATGACAAGTCGTCTGCCAGATTTGGACTAATAACCTCAGCATAAGCTTCCATGGCTTCCTGTGATCTTCCCAGAAGCTGATGATCATGAAACAAGGGATTTCTGTCATTGCTTGACTTGATTGACTACAAGAGAAAGAGAATAAAGTTGGATTAAGATCATCAGGTTTACCTGTGAAACATATGCTAGTTGGACAGCTATCGGAGCCAATTCGATTTCTATGTCCTCTTCGGCCCAGTTGGAATCCAGTAACGACTCCTGGCCGATCCTGAAAGAAAGAAAGACAGAGACATGAGATATCTTGATAGTTACTAGTGAAGAAATGCACATGCAAACCAGTGTAGATACGTTCAAGCAAGAGACAGAATTGAAAGAATCACCTTCTAGCTTCCTGCAATAGTTGCTCAGCTTCTGCATACTTCTTCACTTCAATCAATGAGCAGGCAGTGTTGAATGCCAAGTCATAGCTGCTCGATGGTTTGATCCGCTGTGCCTCCAGCATGCCATGCACTTCAGACGACCTCCCGGCTAAAATCAAACTTGCAGCGAGATTAATCTCCAAAGAGTCGAGCTTGGACTTCCGAAGCTTTTGGTAGACGTCGATACAAGCATCCATTTTCCCTAGACGGAACAGAATCTGAGCTTCTAACAACATTGTCTCATCATTTCTCTCCTGCCCTTTCAGCAACTCCAGTGCTTCATCCAGTTTGTTTTGCTTGTATAAACAATACGCCTATAGAGAATCAACGAATTAGCTATAGTATTAGACTGATTCAGAAGTTCAAGCACACTAAACACTGAACAATGGTGGGAAAGTGAAAAAGAGAATACTCGAGCAAATGCACCTCTCTAGACTCTAGAAATGAATTCAAATTGAAGATTCAGTACAAGGATTTAAATAATGCGTCAGACTGATCTCAACCCACTTAAACCAAGCAATTGATGAAGGAATTATTCGAAAAGCCAAGAACAGCTTTAGCTAATGCACCTGTTCGAAACTGAAATCAAGCTGAAGCTTGGACGCAGCACGAATCGCAGAAAGAGCACTGTCATAACTGTCATTCTTAATCAATGCCACGACTTTGCATCGGATGGCGTCTTCATCTCCAGGAGCAATCGATAGAACTGCAAATTTTTTAAAATAGCTCATCCATTGTCAGACCCAAAATGAATAAGCAGACAGCGTAAAAATAATCAGGAATACAGTGTTTGAACCTTGGTCAGCGACTCTGACAGCCTTTTCCAGCTCCGATTGCTCGATGCTCGGATCGCTAGATCCCTCGATGTGCGAATTGAGTTTCGTGAACAGATCTTCGATCGCAGGAGGCGGCTGCGATGACGCCGGTGAAGGCTTCGCCTTCGACTTTGGAGCCATGTGACTTATTGCCGGAGAATCGTCACTCAGTCACCGGAGCTGCTGAAGAATGCGATCGACCTAAACTGGCTGCTAAGCTGCTGGGAAATTTAACAAATGTAACGGCGAATTTTCCGACGAGGTGTTGTATCTGGGGAATAAGAATTCTGCTCGAGTGCATATTGGTCTTCATGGGCCTATCCGCGCTTGAAGTTGGGCCTTCTTTGCTCGGAATATGCGTGGGCTTCTAAGATGAACAATGATCCGCTAAAGTTTTGCATATTATAGTATGGGCCCATCGGTATTCGTCGAGCAAGTAACCCCGGATGCCACCTAGTCACGAAAATATGTTAGGAAGACGTCTCTTTCTTATGATTACATAACAACATTATTATTCATCATTAAATTATATATTAATATTTAAAAATTTAAAAAATATATATATGTAAAAATTTGATGTGGTATTTATGGGTGATTTGATGTTCTAATTTTCTATGTATTTTAATTTACAGGCGATACGAATTTTGGTATTATAATATCGAGTTACACTTTAGAGTGGAAATTTTAAAGAGAAAGAACCTTGAAAAAATGGGAAATAAAAAAATTCAAATATTTTTATTACTTGATCTAACTAATAAAATAATAACTTTTTAAAATAGACTAAAAGTCAAACTAATTTAGAACATTAAATATAAATTATAATTAATAATTAAATAAATAGATGGTTTAAATTAGTGTTATCATGTAACGGCGAAAACTCATATACATTTAACGTTGTTCGACAAAGCAGACAAGAACTGCTCCGTTTCAGCCAATTCACAATATGTGGAAGTGATGCCGGCAAGGCAGGTCCGGCACACCATCTGGGGTGACGAATTCATCCAATTATATCGGGAGCCCTCCAAATCGACCATATTTATCTCGAAAATAAACGTGAACACGTCCTCATACACTATCATCCATCACAAATCTAAAAAGCCAGAGAACTACAAAATCATATTCAACAAATAATTGATCATCCATCACAATTCATAAACAAAACATTTTGTTTTGATCAAATTCATAAACAAAACAATCTCTTTCCCCCAAAATAAACTTAAAATAATTAATGATTTTGCTTTATTAGTTCTCATTGTCCTCTTTCTCTTTATTAGTCCATATTTCAAAATATTCCAACAAAATAAAAACAAAAAATAATTCCTCCCCCCACCAGCAAATGGCAACTGGATTGTTCCCTATGATGAACACTTTTCCTTTTCATTCATAGTGTTTCCTCTTTCGTCAAACCCACCATATTCATTTATCTTCTCACAGGTTTTTCCATTAAAGGAACTGTTGTATGAGTGACTGAACTCAAACCTCCTTTACCAAAAGCTGCCTTCTTTCTTTCTTTCTTTCAATCAAAACCCTCCATATTCAATGCTTTGATGAGCTTCCATTTCTGCCACTCTGTAGCTCCAAATCCCTTGGGATTTGTTGTTTCAACAGCTCCCCCATTCCAGATCCCCAAACTGACTGATTTAGCCTAGTTAGCTCAGCTAGCTGTCTGTGTGATTCATGTGTAAAGTAAAGCTTGCTGCTTTTTTCACCAGTTTTTTTTCTGCATCTGGGGTTTTGCTGATTCACTGAAGTCAAAGTCTGCAACTTTAAAGATCAGGAGGCTTGGTTGATGTTCTTCAGGACGAATTCAGGTTTCATTTTGTTGTTTGTATGAGAGATCCTTATGGATTTGGTGAAGGTGTTTCTGTGATTGAAGAGTCTGATTCCTCAGTTAGGTTAGGTAGTAGTTGATTTGGAGCTCTTAGTTCCATTTTTCTGAGTTTGATTCTTCAGTTCTTTGTCAATAGAATGAGATTTGTTAGATTAGGTAGTACTTGATTCGGAGCACACTGTTCGATATTCTGAAAGTCTGATTCTTCAGTTCCTTGTCAATAGAATGAGATTTGTTAGAGGTTAGGAAGTAGTTGATTTGGAGCACATAGTAGTGTGGATATTTGGTAAATATGTTTCCTGACTGAAGAGTATGGATTGATGGATGATTCCTCAGTTCGTCGGGATTAGCAGTTGATTCGGAGCTCTTAGTTCTGTTGTGGTGATTATTCCGCGAGTACTGCTACGAGATTCGAAGTTATGATCAAGCAAATCCTGGGAAGGCTTCCTAGGAAGCCATCCAAATCATCATCAGATAATGCTGTTTGTTCAGACATTACTACATCTCCACCTGGTACTGAATCTGCTTCATTACACGTGGTTAGTACTAGTACTAGTAGTACCAGTAATGGTTCCAAATCAAACTCGAAACCAAGTTCGAATTTGACAGCTGAGCCTCTACCTGGACTTAGAGATTCTTCTTCAGCTCAAATATCAGACAAGCAGAAGTTGTTAGTAAGCAAGCTGAGCTTGTGCTGCACGCTTTATGACTTCGCCGATCCAACAAAGAATCTGAAGGAAAAGGACATCAAGAGGCAGACTTTGCTCGACCTTGTTGACTACCTTGCCACTTCTTCTTCTGCAAATGGGAAGTTCAGTGATTCCTTACTGCAAGAGATGGTAAAGATGGTGTCTTTGAATCTGTTCAGGCCACTTATTAGCCATCCTCGCGAGAGCAAGACCATGGAAGGGTTTGACATGGAAGAAGATGAGCCATTGATGGACCCTTCATGGCCACACTTGCAGATTGTCTACGAGTTCTTCCTCCGGTTCGTTGCTTCCCCTGAGACGGATGCAAAGCTTGCCAAGAGGTACTGTTGAAGTTTGTTGATCCAAATCCACCCTGTGTCACTCGTTTGCGTTGTCTCTCTTTTTTGTTTTTGGTAAAAGTGTTGTCTCTCTTTCGATCCATCTTTATTTCACTTATTGCCTGTGTTGATTTCTAACAGGTACATCGACCAGTCCTTCGTGCTGAAGCTACTGGACCTCTTCGACTCCGAGGATCCGAGGGAGAGGGAGTACTTGAAGACGATCCTGCATCGAATCTACGGGAAGTTCATGGTGCACAGACCATTCATTAGGAAAGTGATCAACAACATCTTCTTCAGGTTCATCTACGAGACAGAGAAGCATAATGGGATTGCTGAGCTTCTGGAAGTGCTGGGGAGCATAATCAATGGCTTTGCGATCCCTCTCAAGGAAGAGCACAAGTCGTTCCTCGTTCGAGCTCTGATTCCTCTTCATAAGCCGAAATGCCTGCCGGTGTACCATCAGCAGCTGTCTTACTGCATTACTCAGTACGTTGAGAAAGACTGCAGGCTTGCTGATGCTGTCATAAAGGGACTTCTCAAGTATTGGCCTGTCACTAACAGTTCTAAGGAAGTCATGTTTCTTGGTGAGCTTGAAGAAGTGTTGGAAGCCACCCAGCCTGCTGAGTTCCAGAAGTGTATGGTTCCCTTGTTCCATCGGATCGCTCGATGCTTGAGCAGTTCGCATTTTCAGGTAGCAATGAATCTCGATCGCCCTCAAAGCTTCGAAATTTCGATCGATCGATCAATCTTCCTATGGTTGTCACCGATCTTTGTTGATGCAATGTACATATCTGGATCAATCTTTAGATCTTCCACACATTTCGCAGGTGGCAGAAAGAGCATTATACTTATGGAGCAACGACCACATCGACACATTAATCCGACAAAACCGGAAGGTCATACTGCCGATCATCTTCCCCGCATTGGAGAAGAATGCTCGCAGCCACTGGAGTCCAGTGGTTCAAAGCTCAACAGTCAACGTAAAAAAGATCTTCATCGACATTGATCCTCAGCTCATCGAACAGTGCTTAAACGAACTCAAAGAACAGGAAGAGAAGGCAGAGGAGGAAAGATTGAAGCATGAAGCTACATGGAAACGCTTAGAACAGATCGCTGCAACATAAAAATAAAACTCTGTGAGAGCCACCATCATTTCCCCCCTACAGTTGTAACTAGTTATTTCAAAAAGCTTTTGCCATTGTCAGGAAACATCTGTTTGATTCTTTTCATATGGTTCTTTCTTCTGCACTTTTTCCATCTGGGTTTTGTTTAGTGAGTGGTAACATATACATAGATTCTTTTCCCCCTCCATTTTTGTCTTGCAAGCAATTACTTTGGTGCTTATTGAGAAAGAATGTTGAATTTCATTTGGCATTGCTCCTTTGTTTACATCGGTTCGATACTCAACACTCAGTTAAACCGATCTGACACAATCTCATACGAAACCGATCTGCAAATGATAATGTGACATCTGGATCACTCTGATTGGTCTATGCTCATAGAACAGTACCCTATGTATGAAAGAACACTGTTTCGGAATTGTCACCAGGCAACAAGAATCCAAAGAGATCTCTATATATTCCAAGAAACATGAAGCTTCATTTGGGATCGAAGCATCGAAAAGCTTCAAAGATCGAAGCTTTTCGACACTTGCTTGTGACCATTGTCCATGAAATCCAAGTTCTTGGGAAGCCCTTGAGGGAGAGAGTTCAAGTTTACCCACTGGTCAACACTTGTTCTCTATAAGCACCAAGGTTGAACCTTTAAAAGCCCAATTGGTTCAAGCCCAGCTAAATAGATTACGTCATTCGTCTTCTTTGTCGCCATTGATAAATCTCCATTTCATCTTCACAGCTTGACAGCAACACACAGAGAGTTGCAAATTATCGATCGGCGTTGACTTTTCTTAGCTGGGATTTGGGAACGATCACGATCGTCCTTGGATCAGATTGCAACAGAAATTCAATTCGTTTTTCCGCTTACATGGCTTCTTTCTCGGCTTCTTTCCTCCCGAAACCTCACCAACTGCCGGCGGCGAAATCCCCCAATCTCTCACAACATTCGCTGCCGCCGGAAGTGCGATCGGGCCTTCCCTTTCAGATTTCCGACAAGTTTCAGTTCCTGCGAAATACGTCGATTAGCATAAACAGTCATCCAGTTCAAGCTGTGATTGATTCTGGCGTAGAAGTTTCTGATGTCACGATTCTTACAGCTTCTGAGGTTAGGTTTCTATCCAATTTAATGCCAGTTTTCCACCTTATCGTGATGCTTTTGGTGTTAGTCGATTCATAGCAGGAGATTCTATCCAAGTAATGCCTGGTTGCCACCTTATGACTGTGATGCTTTTGGTGTTAGTCGATTCATAGCAGGAGATTCTATCCAATTAATACCTGTTTGCCACCTTATAATTGTGATGCTATTGATGTTCGTGGATGATTCATAGCAGGAGATTTCAGGATGATTCAATTACAGTTATTTATTGATGCCTCTGTTTTTCATATCTAAAGGTTATGGAGAATTTGAGGAGAAACAGGTCAAAAATCGAAGGAAACCAGCGATTCTTGGCAATGTACTCGAGCATTTATGGCGGAATCACAACCGATCCAGCAGCCATGGTTATCCCCATGGATGACCACATGGTCCACCGTGGCCACGGTGTCTTTGACACTGCTGCTATAATGAACGGACACCTCTACGAGCTGGACCAGCACCTCGACCGCATTCTAAGGTCAGCCTCCATGGCGAAGATCACACTTCCGTTCGACAGAGACACCATAAGGAGAATACTAATCGAGACTGTTCACGCCTCGAAATGTCGAGAAAGGGGATCTCTAAGGTACTGGCTCTCTGCAGGACCGGGAGACTTCCAGCTATCTCCTTCCGGCTGTCATCAGCCGGCACTTTACGCAATCGTGGTTGAGGACCGGTCTCCTTTCGATTCGAGAGGTGTCAAGGTGGTTACCTCCTCGATTCCCATAAAGCCTCCACAATTTGCCACCACGAAGAGCGTCAACTACCTCCCCAACGTGCTGTCAAAGATGGAAGGGGAAGAGAAGGGCGCGTTTGCTGCCGTTTGGCTGGACGAGTTAGGGTTCGTGGCCGAAGGTCCTAACATGAATGTAGCGTTTGTTTCTAACAATGAGCTTGTGATGCCGAAGTTCGATAAGATCTTGAGTGGGTGCACTGCAAAAAGAGTGTTGAAGCTAGCTGAAGGATTGATGAAGAAAGGTGAGCTTCGTGGGATAAAGGTGAGGGATGTGACTGTGGAAGAAGGGAAAAAGGAAGCAGATGAAATGATGCTTATTGGGAGTGGGATTCTTGTTCGGCCTGTGGTTCAGTGGGACGAACAGTTGATTGGTGATGGAAAGGAAGGTCCCGTAGCAAAAGCTCTGCTAGATTTCATACTGGAGGACATGAGATCTGGCCCTGCTTCAGTTCGAGTACCGATCCCGTGACAACCTGATGCTTGAACTTGAGGGGTTGAGATGCCTTGATGAAGAAGGTATCTATGTTGGAAGGAAAACCTAACTTGTGAGACAATAACAAGAGTGGTGGAATTGCTTGATGATGGAACATGTACATAGTTGTGTGTCTTTATGTGTGTTTGGTTGATGGTCTCAAACTATGGACATGAATGATTGGAGTTGACTTTCGAAGGTGATGCAAAACTTTGTACAATTTCGAGTTCTGCAACCTTTAATTCTACATTTAAGGTGTTGGGTAATTATCCAGGATTCTATGATGCATTTTTTCAAATAATTGTTGCCGTCACATTCACCGTATAACTTTAAATCTGTTAAGTTTGCTCTTCCAATTCCTGCCAGCTTCCTCACCATTCTATAATCTCTCATTTTCGAATACTCAACGCTAGATTGAGCCGTACGTGTACAAAATACATAAAAGTTTGTAATTGCGTTACAAATGTCTTTAAACGATTCAAAAACTTATATCTCCTTGCTCCAAAATCGAACTCTGTCTAGCTTTATATCTACTGGATATACTATTACATTAATGACACATTAATCATTAACGACACATTATATCAACCTATGATCAAACAAAACAAACCCAGGCCGTAGGAAAAACTGTTAGCCAGAGAATCTGCCACGTGTATGGCTGAGATGTATCCTCTGCCTGTGTGGATAAGATTACTTGTTCTTGTTCAGAACATAGGAAAAAAAGAGAGCCAAAGGTTCAAACTTTACAGCAGAAATGGAGGTGGGCATGTCACTAAACGCGCTGGTGAGGTTGCCATTATCGACCTCAGCGAGAACTCAAGAAGAACATGGGTTGTTCAAGCTCAAGAACTCGCCTTTCATGGCGCAGAGATGTAGTGGACAAACTCGGCGGAGCAATTCTTTGATGGTAGTTGAAGCTAAGGGGAAAAGAGGGATGACAAATCGCCAGTTTCCCAAGCCTCCTTTGTTGCCCAAGGTTGAAGACGATGGAAATCCCAAGTTCGTCATCTTCATCCGCATGGCCAATGTTTGTGTCCCCTTTCTTTACCCATTTTCCTCCTTTGAAAGATACTCTGTAAAGTCTGTTCTTGGTATAGGCAAATTATGTTGCTTTTTCTTGGCATTAGGCACATAAATGAAGTCTGTTTGGCAAGTTTTTCGTACAGAATTTTGGTGTTGGTTTTGAAATGATGTGTTGGAAAGGAATTTGGTTGATCAGTCATGCTATGTAGAATTGCAGTTCATGTCAATGCTTGTGGAATCTTACAGAAGATTAATCGATAAAAACTATAGTAGGAATCGTGCAAGAACACCTTAGTTGGCACGTTTTTTTCGAAAATTTCGGTGTTCGTTTCGAAATGATATGGTGGAATGGAACTCGGTTGATCAATCAGTCAAAGCTATGTAGAATTTGCAGTTCATGTCAATGCTTGTGGAATCTTACAGAAGATTAATCAGTTTAGGTGTATCGATGGAAAACCGGAGTAGGAAGTCATCATAGAATCATATCAACATTGTGTCCGGTTCACAGATGATCATACATCCTTGCATTTCTGTAAAGTTAAGATCTTTGCTGTTTATAATGCTGTCTGCATAATTTCCTAGCCTTGATACTTGTGAAAATTTCCTGTCCGGTATGATAAACCGGGTTTAGAATCGTGATTGGTTATGTTGTTTACTTATTTCCCAGGTTAACATTTGGTACCCACTCAGCATCATTTCGGGCGGTACCACAGCCAAAATCATGGTTGCAGCAAAGGACAACTTCCTGGGCAAGTACATCTATAAAGACACCCTTGCCCGAAACCTTGCTACACTTATCTACAGAGTAAGTTTGGTCGATTTCATGCTGAGTTTGGATCGTGATTCTCGTGTATAAGCTAAACAAAAGTGCTGCATTTTGGGTTTCGAATAGGATGAGAAGGAGATAAAGAAGACTGCAGTTAGGCAACATCGAATGTTGCGGTCAGCAACCGAGTTCAAATACGGTTACAAGCTTGTCGTAATGTCCCGTTTCTTAATTACCTTTTGCTTCATATTTCCCTTAACGATAAATGGCTGACTGTCCATGCTCGCGGATACGCAGGAAAATGCAAACATACGAGCTGCCCTTTCGACAAACAATGTCATCGAGGTAAGTCTTGTAGCTTGAAATCCTTGTGGCATCAGGATTGTGAATTGTGTTGATGCATTTTGAATCATAATATGTAGCTTCCAACGCAAGACAAGCTCAAAACAGTGGTTGACAAAGTTAGAGACTTCTTTGGCGACGCAAAGGAGTCCTTTGGGAAGTTTACATCGCTCGATTCGACTGCAGAAGCTGAAGAACTGCAGAACAAAGTTGCAGAAGGACAGGAGAAAGCAAAGTGAGTCATAGTTTCCTCTTTCATCCTTTCTTTGGTTTCGTTCGTGACCGAAACATTCTCCTGTAACTTTGCTTCTTGTTTGATTGTTCATTCAGCGTTAAAAGCTGAAGAAAGCCACACATAGAGAAGTCAATGCTGCATGATTTTGGTCCTCACCTTTGTATATCAGTCTTTAGACCACTTTTTCATCGTGCCATCGAATCAAAATTCTAAACCTTGTACTAATCTGCTTCTGAAACACCTTCGAGGCCAGTCTTTAACACTATACAACAGAGGGGGAGCATGAACATTCCATGGCAGAATAGTTGCAGACTAATACCAGTACTACTACTATTACTACACAGATGGTACCATTTCCTCTTTGAACTCATATCCTTCCCTAATTTTTGGCACAAGAACAAGCGAAGTCTTCTTCCTCGTAGCAAGCCCGAAAACTTCTCTCAAATCAACATCCTCAGCCCCAACTCCAAGTGGCAGTTCCCAGTCGAAATGGTACAGCAACCTCGCCAGCGCAATCTCAACAGTAGCCAGCCCGAATGCGAACCCAGGACACCCTCTCCTGCCTCCTCCGAACGGTACAAACCTGAACTCCTGATCATGGAAGTCAATCTCATCCTCGTCCAGAAACCTCTCGGGCCTATACTCAGTAGCATTCTCCCACAACTCCGGATCCCTACCGATAGCATAGCTGTTGACTAGAACTCTCGTCCTGGCCGGTACATAGTAAGCATCAAGGACACAATCCTCCATGGACTCCCGAGGCACGAGGAGTGGGACCGGAGGGTGTAACCTCATGGCTTCCTTGATTGCGGCCTTTGTGTAGGTGAAATGTCGGAGATGCCCCTCTTCGACTCGAGCTTGTTTCCCTATAATGCTCCGAATCTCGGCTTGAGCCTTGCTGAGAAATGTTGGATGCCTTGCTAGCTCTGTCATTGTCCATTCTAGTGTAGCTGATGACGTGTCTGTCCCCGCTACGAACATGTCCTGCAAAAAGTTTTCCACAATTTTCGAATCGGTTAAGATTGTATTCAATTCGAAAACGTGAAGTTAAAGCTTACTGCCAAAATGGGTTGACATCAGTTGCTTTGATCATATTTCTGCAGTCTATGCATGAACATGCAGCATTCTCTGGTCAAAGCCTCTTAAATTCAAGTATTCAATGCATATAGTTCCTCAACTTCCAACCATATCGGTATTTTATATCGATTTATCGGTTCAATCCCGTGTCAACTCGATTTTACGATGTTTTTCCACTAATAAACAAATGACTGGACATTGCTTAATCTCGATTTAGTCATCGATTATCCAAGGCTAAACAAACAAGCCACTTTTCGATCTAAACATGCACTTAAGCATCTAAATTTTTCGAATTTTCGACTTGAAACCAAAAAAGGAAAAGATTCAAAGAATTCTCTTACCAAGACAAGTGCTTTGAGATTATCATCCGTGATGGAAACCTCAAGATCATCCCTTTTCTGAACATCCAGCAAAACATCAACAAAGTCCTTATAGTTCTCATCATGTCCCAAATGGTCCTTCTTCTTCTTTAAGTGCTCCTCTATGATCTCATCACAAACTTCCTTCAAGTCATCCAAGTTCTTCATTAATCTCTTTCGGTACCCAGTCAACCGATTCGTGACCCATTCCCACCCTGGGAAGAAATCATCTAAGCAAAAACCGGCAAACAACTCTTGGGTCTCTGTTAACACCTCCACCAGCTCCTTTTTCTTATTCGTTGCCTCTCTGGTGGTTATTGATGCAACTCTTTTGACGAATCTTTTACCGAATGCTACCCTGCACAGAACGTCATTCGCTAACGTGAACACCAACCATGTCACGTCGGTATCCTTGCCAGAGTTTTTCGCGACGGCTGCCACCATCCGGTCCACTTCTTCCCTCCTCACCTTTACAAAATCAGTTCAGTGAAAGTCAAGTGACTAAATCAGCTATTGTTAAGAGTTGGGAAGTTGGACTATCCATTTATTACTATGATCACCAAATATAGGAAATTGATTACAAATTAGAAAAAATTGTAATATGTTGTTTACCCCCAATATAAAACATTAGGGTATGTAACAGAATGGTCACCTAACTTTAAAGTATTGCATAACAGTCATCTACTTTTGATAATTGTGCCATAGCATTCCTTTCGTCCATTCACGTCCAATCTTCCATCCAAAATTCCATGTCGATCATTCAAAATAAAAAAATTACATAAACACCTAAGCCAACTAGGTGTTGATCAAGAAAACTTCCCCATTCATCATTATTAACCAATTTATGTGCTATGTAACAATCCGGTTTAGGAAGGTTCGGTCGATTGATCGGTTTAGGCTAGCTGGTTCGACATTTTGTACGAAACCAACATCAAGAGTTGACACAAGTATTCCGTTAGGTAGCCTCAACGAGTCAACATACGGTATAGTAGTCACCTCGCAATCTATAAAAGTTAGATGACTGATTTGCTACATACCCAAAGTAAACTGACTGATTATGGCTTGCAAAATGTTGTAAATTAGTGAAAAGCTTTGATCACCTGCTGGAACGAGTGGACTCGGCGGGGACTGAGCAACTCGAACACGCATATCTTCCTGACGTGGCGCCAGTAGGCCCCATAGGGGGAGAACGTGACGTCAGAGCATCCGAACGAAAGGTACTGAGCCGATACCAGCTGAGGCCGGTTGGCGAACACGTGGTCGTTCGCCTTGAGGACGTGGCGAGCCAGCTGAGATGACGAGACCACCACGGTGTTGACTCGGCCGAGTTGGAGGCGGATTATGGGCGAGCCGAGTTGGGTTGCGAGCCGGGCAAGTTGGACGTGGGGTAGTGAGTCGTCGCCGGAGAAGAGGAGGTGGTGGAGGTGGCCGATGATGGGGAGAGGGTGTGGTGGCGACGGGGGTGGCGGTGGAGGGGATTGTGGTGGTGGGTTTTTGGTGAGGTGAAGGTATGCGATGGTGGCGGTGAGGATTAGAAAGAGGAGGATTGAGAGAGTTGGGAAGTCCATTTTGTTAAGGGAGTGTTTGGATGGTGAGAAAGTTTTTTGTTGAGGGTGGGAGGGTTGTAGAAGGAGAGAGTGAAGGAAATGGTATGTGTATGAACAATATAATGAAGTATATATGGTTTAATTGTAGGAATTTTTTTATATCAGAAATGGACGTTGAAGTGTCATTACCTCATGTTATTATGAGATATAAAGTTGAAATCCCAATAGTATTATAAACGGCCTAATACAAAATCTCAAGATCATTAAAAAAATACAATGAACCTTAAACAAAAACAAAAATATCTATAAGCCAGCACAGATATTAAAAGAAAAAATAATGTGAAAAATTATAAAACGAGTTGAATTTATTTAAAATAATCTAAACTCGATTTAGAGTAATAAATGATGAATTACAGAATATATAGAACACCACCATTTAATAATAACTATTAGTAGAAATGATAATGAGCTTGATTCAAGATATATATGTTAGTGTTCATAACAACATTTTTATAGAAGGTTAGGTTTTAAATATAGGGTGTGAGGATATACATTAAACTAATTATTTGAAATAGCTAACAAAAAAGTGATACGATTCAGCTATATTTTGGACCCACAACTTTAATAAATAAGTAAATTTATTTATTTTATATTTAGAAGTTGCTTAATTGATTTCCTATGTACAAATTAGTACATTTTGATTTCTATAAACATAAACTCAACACCTTAGTCCTTAGTCATTATGGATCACTCACTAACCATACTCAATAATGTGTATAATAAACTAGCAAAACATGCACTTTACAATGTACATGGTAAATAGTAAACTTTTCAAATTCTAAGTTAAAACAACTTAAAATATAAATTAAAATCAAGACATAAAGGATATTCATACTTATTGAAAATACATAAATTCAAATCGATCCGAACATATTCAAATCACCATTCCTACCCGAGCCCAACCAATAACACATTTTAGAGTCCAATTTGTTCTTAGAGTCCAATTGGCCCATCCAAATCAAAATCCACATCATCCCAAAAAAATACATGAAATCTCTCAGCAGTAACTTTATTACCATTTCTGGACAATTCCAGAAACCCCACAAAATCGCCTCTGCAAAACCTTCCAAAACCAGAGCACCCATCACTCTAGAACAAGAAAGTTCCAGTCTTTTCCTGTTTCTTCCCCATCTCCACAAACCCCCCTTTATAAATCCCTCTTTTCTTCTAATTCAAGCTCAACAGTTGGATTCTGATTCTTTCAACTATCAGTAACATTACCCATTAAGCAATTAGCACAGAAATGTCTCAAGTCCTGTCAAACTTAAGCCTCTCAACGTCCCTCACCTCGAGCAGAGTTTCAAAGCCATGGCTAAGCATGAAGAGTACCCCAGCAAGCTCCTCCAGGTTCTGCGCCAATGCCGTGGCGCCAGATGGCAGCAGGAGCAGCAACTTGGATCATTTACAGAGAGCCAATGTCAGTAGCAAGCAGCAACCCAGAAGGAAAGTTGCTTCCTCTGCTCCAATAGGTGCGTCTTTTATAATCAGGTGTTGAGAAATTCTTCAGTAGAGGACAAAAGTTAGCTTCTTTTACTGTTCTGTGAAGCCAAATTAGTATACTCTGTCAAATGGGTGGATTACATTGAACCGGTTAATAGGCTACGTGTCACTTGCAGATTCAATTGAGTTCGAGTTGGTTCAAACTTCATTGAAGTTTGACTCGGTTCAGTCTCTTCACTTGATAATTCTTGTTCAATTTGTTAAGATGGTTAATGATTACATGATGCATCTAAAAAATTATTTAACAATTTTTAATGGTCATGTTATTAATTTTAATAATTGATTATCTTAATAATTTTTAATAATTTATATTTTTAAAATTCTTTAACAATATTTTATGTTTAAAATAATGTTTCAATATATTTATATATTATGGCTAACATAAAAAAAATTCAAAAAATTAATTTATATTTCATGTAATAGTAAAATTGTTAATTTTACAATTTTGTTAATTAATAATTATTTTTATATTACTAACAATTGTTAATAAGCACTCTTTATATTACTTAGCAATCACTATAAAATTATAGATGTACATGTTCTTAATTAATTCAAATTTCATATATGAAGAGATTAGATTGTCATACTTAGTGTTGTTTTCACTTATTTTTTTATTATCCGTTGGCTATTCTGAAGTTATTATAAATTAAAATCAGTAAAATACATTTAATTTTGATATTTGGTCAAAAATGATTTGAAATAAATGGTAATTGAAAATAGTTAATAATTTAAAATAACTAATAATTTATTAAATATTTTATTTGTTTGTGGAGTTTTGAAAAATAAAAAGAAGTTTTTAATTGATAAATTACCAATACAATCTTAACATTCTCTATTTCCTTTAAACTTAATCAGATAGTTTGGTAATTATCATCCGAACCATAAAATCACTTATTCAATTTCCTTCATATCATTCAGAATCATAAAATCACTCATCAAATTTCCTCCAAATCTTTAAAACAAACGTACTACAAATCTTTAGAGCTTTGGTCAACGCACGATCTCTTACCCGAACAATATAAAAAAATCAAATGTAGCTTGTGCAAATTTGGTAGGCTTTCAATGCCCAAAACGGCAAATCCTTATCGGATCAGGACAGGATCGGACTCCTACACTTGACAACTTACATCGTTTTACTACACAGGGTTATGGGACAGATTTCCAACGGCAAGAACAGTCCAGCAGATGATGGACACAATGGAGAGGCTCGTGGAAGACGACCCATTTGCGGATGAAATCAGAGGTGGCCGGAGTTACAGGGCACCATGGGAGATCAAAGAAGGTGAAGGTGAGTACAAACTGAGATTCGACATGCCTGGAATGACGAAGCGAGACGTGAAGATTTGGGTCGAGGAGAAGATGCTAGTTGTGAAAGCTGAGAAGAAGAAGAACAAAGATGGAGATGGAGAAGAAGAGTGGAAGTATGGGAAGTATGGTTTCAGGATAGCTTTGCCTGAGAATGTTGAGTTTGAGAAGATTAAGGCTGAGGTTAGAGATGGGGTTTTGTATTTGAGTGTTCCCAAGGCTAGTTCCAGAGGCAATGTGTTTGATATTAGTGTCGATTGATTGCTTTGTAAGGCTAGAGTTTTTTTTGTTGTGTCCAAAGGTCCAACCTTTGCTATCTCCATGAATCGAATTTGAAAAATTCATTCGATTATTCTTTAGACTTTAGTTGATTTGAGGAGATAATGAGTTCCATTCTCAAAATGGTTTTTTTATATATAATTTAGAATATTTGAAATTATATACAATTACAATTCGACCTAATACACTAAAATTTAAACAATTAAGCCATTAAGGGTCCGCCGCTATTTATAAATAGCACTAGCTAGTTACTACTTAGTAGTACGTATTGCCAAAACAAGCACTGTGCAATTATAACTACATTTGGGTGGATTTTTTACGGTTCTAATTTTATTGATACATAATTTAAATCAGTTATAATAATTTAATACGATCTAAATTAATCTCTTTACTTGGTAATTTATATTCGAATTATTAAGATGAACTAGTATAAAACACAAATATTAATGAACCACAACAATCCTTCTCGGACCACATTAGGAGGAGTTCAGTTGGGTAATTAACCAGATTACGCATGAACATGATTGAACCAACTTTGTACCTTGTAGTAATATTGAAGAGTCTTGATCGTCGTTTGTTAGAAATATCTACAACTTAATTTGTATGAGATGAACCCGTTCATGTACAGATTTCATTGTCTATTGCAATCGTTAGTCTGTAATCTCTGATAAAAGTAAAATAACAGAAAAATAAAAAGAGAGTAAAGGAATAATAAAGACGCAATAATGTCAACGATTATTATGGTTTTCGATCTTGAAGTCGAAACTAGTCCAAAAAAAAGGAATAACAGCGCGAAATCGCCATGAGAGGGCGATGATTGCAAACCTCCAAACCTTATTTGTTTCCTCAGAAAGAAAATCGACGACGGCGGAAAGATTTGAAACAGATTCAGAGCTTGCGTCCTCAGTTGTTAGGAAGTCATACCATATCGAGGTCACTATTCTACATAGCCAGCGGCGACGAGCCTCCATTTCCAGTCCATGATCATATCTGTTAGACTCCAGGAATCATCGATTGTCGGCGGAGCTGGAAAAACAACGAGAGAGAAAAACGTAAATATAGGCGCGTTCACAACACGGTAGCGCGTGGGTGTCTAGGTGCGTGAATAACAATTGCGCGTGGCATTTCAATTTCAGAAAAATGTGTGTACGACACGCGTAAAACGAACCGGGTCGTCGGGTTTTGTCCGGGTCGGGTCAGATGCGTTTAAGGCTTCCGAGCTTTTGAGCGAGGGAGCTGCGGAGCGGGCCCATAAACTTTGGGCCAAAGTCGGGTCGGGTAAGCCGAATTATCGGACCCATACAATTTTGGGTTGGAGCTGGACCCTCCCTCAAAGACGTCTGAAAAAGCCCATTTTCGAACAACCGCAAGGCACTCCGTTGTGTTGAGCCAGGCCACATTTTCCAGACCTATCTCAGGCCCACGCGCCATTTTGCTTCGCCTAAATGACAATGGGCTTTATAGTTAACAAAAAATAGGTAATGTGGGTTTTTGGCCTTGTTTCTATGAATCGGTAAGGCCGAACCCAACTTGTTTCTAGGAATCTCCCGACGATTCCGTCTTGGTCAAGCTCTCCGACGATGAACTCCCTCCCGTCGTCCAAATTCCTAATCTTGCACACGAAATTCAAATCCTCCTCCTGCCAGGACTCCCGAGCTTCTGCTGAGTGACAAGAAGTAGAGCGCGACAGAGTATCCAATAAGGAAATGGAAATTTAATTTTTATTAATTACAAAAAATGAAAAATAAAATAAAAGGAATGGAGAAATTTAATCTCATAATGAACGGCTAAGATAAATTATCAAAGTGAAAGTATCCAATAAATCGGGAATATCATGATTTTTCCCTAAGACCAATTATCTTACATATTTATACATAAACTTTAGATCATAAAATTCAAAGTCGTCCACTTTGGAATGATTGGTTTCAAATTAGTGGGGTGTTATTTGTTACAACTTAGAAGATGTGCTAATCACTATTCCACTAACACTTGAAGACGTGATGGTTTTGGATTCGAATGCAACGTATTTCATGAAATTAACACTCTTGGAATATTTTTTTATACTTTATCTCCCTCTACCTATGAAAAAGTGAGCTAATCAATTAATTAATTAATGCGGATCAAACAAAGAATGATTGGAAGAATATGCAGAAACAAGTGGGTAGTCTATGAGTCCACCCAGCTGCTATATTAAGTGAGTTACCAGCAGCATTCATAATACCATCTCACAATATCATTCATAATGAAACCGACCAGCTCGCTTTGTTGAGTTTCAAATCCATGATTAGTTTTGATCCTTTTGGGGCTTTGAGCTCGTGGAATGATTCTATTTTATTTTTGCGATTGGTATGGTGTGTCTTGCTCTAAAAGACATTATGGCAGAGTCACTGCCTTAGAGTTGCCATCTCAAGGACTCTCCGGCTCTATCTCAAAGCACATTGGCAATCTTAGCTTCCTGAAAGCTCTACATCTCTTCAACAACAGCTTCGTTGGGGAATTACCTCCAGCAACTGGCTACCTTCGCAGATTGCAAGTGCTAGCGCTTTCCAACAATTCGCTTACTGGTGAGATTCCATTCAACAACTCAGAATGCTCTGCTCTTACTTGGTTCAGTGTGGATCATAATAAGCTGGTGGGAGAATTGCCATGGCAATTCGGTCGATTGACGAAACTCCAAGTGTTATCCGTACGGTCAAACAATCTTCACGGAAGCATCCCTCTTGCTTTTTGGAAACTTGTCATCTCTTCAAATGTTTTCCACAAGCGATAACCAGTTGAGGGGGAGAATTCCTGCTACTCCAGGCCGATTAAAGAGCATTCAGGTACTAGTGTTTCAGCGTAAAGTCATGACCCTCACCTCTTTGACACTTACTCTAGACTTGGCAGAAAATCAATTCACAGGGGCCCTTCCCATGGAGGTGGGGAACCTGAAAAACTTGGGTTATTTGAATTTATCGCACAATATGTTGTCAGGGTCCATTCCAAATAGTTTGGGTAATTGTATGAGCCTAGAGTCTCTTTATTTGGAAAGCAATAGTCTACAAGGTGTCATTCCTTCTTCTTTGAGTTTATTGAGAGGTATTCGAGAGTTAGAATTTTCCTCCAACAACTTATCTGGTCAAATCCCAAAATTCTTAGAGCTTATGAATATTTCGGACCTTTTGAATTTGTCGAATAATAATTTCGACGGTGAAGTGCCTACACAAGGAGTCTTCAAAAACAAAAGTATTATTTCACTTTTTGGAAATAGCAAGCTTTGTGGGGGAATTGCTGCACTTAAACTTCCGCCATGTAACTTCCCGGGACACTCAAATAAGACATTAAGTCTTATGTGGAAGATCGTTATATCAATAATTTCGGCTCTACTCTTTTTTACCATAATTGGTTCGTGCTTCATCATCTTATGGATTAAAAAACGAGGAAGACACAATGCAGTTTTAACGAATGATCCCAAATTACTGCAATCGTCCTACCAAAGGCTTTTCAAAGTTACAGATGGTTTATCTTCAGCAAATCAGATTGGTGTTGGTAGCTTTGCCACAGTCTACAAGGGTGTCCTTGATGATATTTCTGAGATCAATATCAAAATTGCCGTGAAAGTATTCAACCTTCAGCTTCGTGGTGCTTCCAAAAGTTTTATGGCAGAATGTGAAGCGTTGAAGAACATTAGACACAAAAATCTTGTGAAGATAATAACAGTATGTTCAAGTGTTGATTATGAAGGGAATGATTTTAAGGCTCTCATTTATGACTTCTTGGCTAATGGGAGTTTAGAAGACTGGCTCCATCGGCCTATTGAAAGAATAGGCGACTCTACAACAACGAGCTTGAATTTCATCCAGAGGCTAAATGTTGCTATTGATATAGCTTCCGCGGTGGATTACTTTCACAATAACTGTGGTACGCCAATTGTTCATTGTGATCTCAAGCCTAGCAATGTACTTCTCGACGAGGATATGGTGGCTCATGTTGGTGATTTTGGATTGGCACGGTTCCTTTTGATGGTTGAGAATCCCTCTTCAAGTACAATTGGTATAAAGGGAACCATTGGCTATGCACCTCCAGGTAAAAAAGAATCGGTTTTGCATACCGTTGAAATTTTGATTAATCTTTATCTCCTAATTTGTTACTTTTCTTCTAATAATCTCTCTTTTGCATAATATGGAATGGGGAACGAAGTCTCGATACAAGGTGACATCTATAGTTATGGTATTCTTTTACTCGAATTATTTACTGGGAAGAGACCAACCGATGAGTCCTTTAGAGACGGATTAAGCCTTCATAATGTTGTAATGAGCGCTTTGTCAGAACAACACACATTCGAAGTTGTCGATCCAATTTTACACAACGAACTACTTCATAGGTTGACAACCCATCACAACAATACAAGTAGCAGCTCAGATGAAGCAAGAAAGGACCTAGAGGAGGTAATGAGTTCCATTCTCAAAATTGGCGTTTCGTGTTCTTTAAACATCCCAGAAGAGAGAATTAGTATGGGCGAAGTTTTATCCAGACTTACCGCTGTGAAGAAAAAGGTATGTCCAGTTGACAGGAGGTAGATGAAGTGAAACCGGCTCGAACATGTGATCGACTAAAGAATGGAGATGTCAAGAGAGAGACATCAATATTACTGATTACTACTTAGTATTGCAAAAATAAGCACTATGCAATTGTAACTACATTTTGATTTTCAGTGTTTTGATTTGCTGGTTACTGCCTATTACATATGCTGTTTTTTCCAACTGAAGATGAAGAAAGCATAAACAAGAACAGTAATTGTATCAGATGAACTTGAAGAGAGCAATAATAATAATAATCAGCTTATTGTATGCTCTAATTGTCCCTCATCTTCAAACCCTTTTAGACAGAAATGGGTTTCAGCAATTTGAAGGCTAATTAAAAGCTGAATCAGGCAAACCATATATTTCTACTACAGAATCATCATACTAGCTTTATGATATAAACAAACCTTGATCTATCACCAAATGCTCTGTCGGGTCGTAGTCGAACCTCGCAGCATCATACAAGCTCATTGCATCTTCAGAAACGAACCCCGGGTGGTGGTCAAAGTACTCGGGAGGAAAGTCCATATTCTGGAGTCCGCCTTGTAACAAGAACAGTTGCAGGTCCTCATCGATCACCGGGTAAGGAGATAACAACCCCAAGTTCTGCCGTCTCTGGCTGCACTGGAACCCCGGAATGCAGCCAGATTCGCCACTCACACACTGGTGTTGTGTGCTTGAAGAGGTAGTAGCAGGAATTTCATCAACAGCCGTTGGTTGTGGCTTCCTGAACACGTTATCCAAATGCAGAGGCTTTTGTTCTTGTTTCAGTTGAATGTCTGTGTTATTATTATTATTACCCCACATGTATGGTGCTTGGGACGAACCGAAAGTTTGACCAAGATCGGTTCTTGCTGCCTTGGTAGGTATGTGTGTATCAGGAATGTCCACGGTTAAAGCTCGTTTTCGTCCAGCAGTAGCTGAAGAGACGGTCTTTCGGTCAACCAAGGTACTGCTTGGAATCCCATAGTTGACATTGAATAGAAAAGCATTGCTAGAAGGTGAATCTGAATACTTCAAACTGCCAATGGATGTCTTCTGATCACTGCTATCCTTCGGCAGCCGGCTCAAGTAGAGGCGGTATTTCTGTTGAAGGTAATGTAGAGTTAATGAGAGAGGGCTTCGGCGCCAAAGATTGAATCTTTTTGATGTTGTTAAGAAGCATACCTGCAAATGGCTTGCAACATTTTCCCTTGTCAACCATGGAACGTTCATCAGATCGAGGATTTTCTTAGGGCCAACTTCTGCCAAACAGACATGGCTCTGTGAATAAGATGCAGGCTATATCATTGCATGCTTCGTAGTGATGAACAAAATATCGTAGTTCAAGCAAATTATAATACTTACTGTCATATCCTATTTGGTTTACAGCCTTGACGAACTTCTGGTGAAGATCAACAGACCAAACCACTCTAGCTTTCTTAGTAGACGAGGAGGAGGTATCGTTATTGTCGTCGTAGTGATCTTTCCTCCTCTTCATTGAGGAAAAGTCGTCTCCTCCGCAGAAGAACAAGTGTGCATCATCGGACATTTGGATAGTACTGCTCTCAATGCCGCCAGTATCGAAGCTTTCGATGTCTCGTACCTCGTGGATCCTCTTGCGTAAGACATGCTGCCATATGTTCCTGAGCTCTTTCATCCTGATGGGCTTCAGGAGGTAATCACATGCTCCGTGTTGAACTCCCTTCATCACCCTACTTGTTTCTCCGTCAACAGACATCACTGTCAAGAACAAGAGACATAAAATTCATGAGTTCTAGTACTCAGATTCAGGATAACAACTACCTACTCATGCAAATCGGGGGGATGGACCACTGACTGATCACGGGAAGATCCATCTCGAGCCCGACATGTTCAAGAAGCTTAAAGCCATCCATGTCTGGCATGTTGACATCGCTGATCACTATGTCGTATCCATCTTTTCTCTCGCGGAGCTTGTTCAGAGCATCTCTTGCTAAACCACAGGTGGTAACTAAACAAAAACAAACCAGAGGAAACATTAGATCACACGTCTTGAAGCTTCATCAGCTAAACTAACCATGTTTTTAATATCTAAGAGCTCCATGGAGATACTGCATATCTCTCTTTCAGGAACATCTAGCTTAGTTTCCAGCTTACTAGAGTAACAAGTTAATACTGATCACCAGCAGCAGAATTCAAAGGAACGGTCTTTTAAGCAAAGAACAACAAGCCCTCATTCACCATAGTTCACCTAAATAATTCAACCATTCAGACAGTGAGCTAAGCAAAGCAAAAAAGCTCGAGACACAGAGAGCGACCAAATTGAACCAAAAACAACTGACTCACTGACTTGTTCACTTCCCAATTCACCATTTCAATTACAGAAAGAAAGGGGAAAACAGCAGCAAAGTTTTGAACTTCTTAACAGGAACCCAGATGGGAAGAACATCCAAAAAACAAAATTAGAAACCCTTGCAAGAGATTTTGGAACACCTTCATAGGAGCATTTCCTGAGCATCTTCTCAAGGATTTTGAGCCAAGTGGGATCATCATCCACCACTAGGACCCGGAGACCAGCTGGGAAAGCATCAGTTCTTGGAGAAGAGTGGCCATTATTCTCCATCATTTTAACTCCCAACAAAGAAGCACAAGGAGAAATTTTTCTGTGGAAAAGGAAAGGGTGTCTAGGAGGGTTTAAATTTAAAGGTTGAATCTTTAGACAAAGATGAAGAAGGAATTGATCGTCTTCTTCTGTGGGAAGTGGAAGTGGGTCTTTGTCGTCTTGCGACAGTGTTAGGAGAAAAGGGGGAAAAAGCCAGAGCAGAAAGCAGAGTGAAGGGGGGGGGGGGGGGGGGGAACGAATAAAATTGGCGCAAAATAACAGTTTACTGTTGAAGCGTAGGTTAGCATGTAGCCACCACTCAACATTCCTTTGGCCGAGTAGTGGCCTAGTAGAGCTTTCGATCCAAGTGAATATGCCACTCATTGGATAGTCTAATCTGGTTGAATTTTGATGTTATGTTTTTTAGATAGTTTTTTTAGTTTGAGGGACTATTTTAAAGAACATTTAAAGTGTTTATTTAGAACATTTATGAGTTATTTTATTTTGTGTGCGATTATAATAGATTTTGAAACGAAAATGAATCATAAGATGAATTGGTAAGAGGTTTTGATAGTTTGAGTATGGGGAAAAGTTTATAAGTATGGAAAAAATATTTTAAAATAAACATTATTTTTGTCTTTAATATCATCTCCAAAGATCATTTAAAGAGGTGTAACATCGTAAAAACACAGCTCCGACTAAATATATTAAATATTAAAAATTCTTAAATTAGATAAATACAAGCAATATAATCGTACAATAAAAGGAATCTACCCCTAAATGAAAAATATTCCATGTAAATTAAAGGATTAGTGTGTACTTACTTACTAATCAATTTAATTATATTTTAATAAAATTGTTCACTTTGATGCTCCACTAATAAACTTTTAAGACCTTTTCTTTTAATAATATTTAATCCATTAATCTCAAAACAAGTGTCTTGTTTTTAACCCTTGAAAGCTTCAATCAGAACCCCCACTATGCAAAAGTTGAAGTGATTCTTTTTATAGTAATTATTGGAAGAACTTACCACATTGTGCAATTACCTTGATGATTCATATTAACTACACATTAAAGTTCATAATGACTAGACACTTACACCATTATCCACAATAAAAGCAAAGAATCAATGTCCTAAATGGACTTTGACCAATAAAGAACACAACATGTCCACTAATTTTGCCACTTAAAATTTTTTGGACCTCTCACCATTTGACATTGCAATTCATGACCTAAGCCCCCAAACTCAATAAATTACACCAATGATTTAACAAAACCCTAATTCCCCATCTTGTTTTTTTCCCTTGGTGAATACAATAGCATGTCAAATAAAGGAAGTAAAGGCACCAAAAGGTCACCATAGGTTAACATTTGCTTCCAAGTTAATGGTGATCAATCAAAAGGTAGCATCTTTCTTTTAACAACCATCATAATCATAATAATAATAATAATAATAATAATAATAATAATAATAATAATAACTTCTCTGCTAGCTCTATCAATAAATAAATAAAATTCCTTGCTAGACAAATAGTAGTCGAGTGGTTGTACGTATGGTATTAAAATTTGGAATACATAATTATTTCGGTACTTTTATGATGGCATCATCAGTCTCACTTAAACTCATAAATGAAGAGTACTTAACGGTAACATCACTAAATGTAGTGCCCGTCAAATAAATTCTCCGTATATATACAAAAGGAACATTCGAGTTATGCTAGAAATTAACTATAGTTCTCGAACCGATCTGATTGGAGCACATAAAAACTTATCTATGGAAACACTTTAGTCTCATTAGATAATCAAATTTTAGCTCAATAATTGGGTGCCCAATTGTTGTTATTTTAATAAATATACATTTCATCTAGTTTTAACTTATTTGCTCTTCTTGAAGCTTCAAAGACATGAGTGGCTTACAGGTTTGCCTTTTGAGAGTGGGGTAGGATGGAGAATTTGTTTTTAAATTTTTAAATTTTTAATTAAGAGCTTAAAATGGCTTTAAATGGAAATGCCCATTAACATCAACTTTAATTTTTTTTATTTTTTATTTTACTTATTAGGAAAATACCAAAGAGAAGAAGATGAAGGGCATGATAGATGATCATAAATTAATAATTAAGGGTAAGATGAACTCCATGCAACTTCTCTTTGAGTGGACACTTTGCTTTATAGTAATTAATTAATTGATTAAAACCAATTAACATAAAGGTTAGAAGAATTAGAATATAAATGTAGCTCCTATTTGCCTATAATGCCCTTCCTATGATGCTTGAGGTGCTCTTTGATATTTTTTTCCTCATGTTTGTAATGATATTTTTTTTAAATAGTGATGAGGGAATTGCATTAATGTTCTTCCATTTGCATAAATACTCGATAAATCGATATAATTATTCCGCTTTACATAATGGGATAGTCTAGTACATGTTTGAGGTAGACAATTTCCACAATGCTCAACCGGTGCAATCGTAGTATCGTGTAGCTAATTTGGCCTAGTGGTTTTGATGTGTTGGGTTAGTAGAAAGGTGAGGAATGGCGTAAAGAACATATGCACTACACATGCACTACACGACCTTGGAAAATTTGGGGTATTTGGTATTTGTGAGGTATAAAGTATTAGTTTTGCGATATTCGAGAGTTTGATCCCAGTCTAAGGAAATGAAGTACAATTTATCGACAACGTCTTACAGTTTTATGAAGCACACACAACTAAGGCATTGGCTATTGCATGAAACATATTAGGGTTTCTTTTGCTTGTGAATCACGTAAACTGCTACAAAAGAGTTGAGGGTTCGATCAATCAATGAATGCATTAACCAACACTTTCAAGGCAACTAAACTTACCTAAACACTTGTACCAACAATAGCCACTCCAAAAGCATGACAACAAAGTATATACATTACATGTCTTAATTCTTATCTCTTCATTCATTGCCAAGCAATTAGTTAAGTACAAGCAAACCCAACTATCAAGAACTAAAGAACAATCGCTTTCTCCAGATTTTTCAGCGATCGAGTCAGAATTGTGGTTCAAGGTACGAAAAGATGCAGCAAAGAGAATGAACAAAGCAAATTTAGCTAGAGAAAGCAGCATCATAGATCAATATAATTTCATAAGTCAACAATAGCATATAAAAGTGCAGACATTTTCGTTTCTCATTCCAACACTCAGGTTCCAAAAAGCTGAGAGTTGAATGCCAAGCTGCAATCTTTTTTCATCATCATTTCTTAACTTACATCTATTACCGTTACCGTACAATCGATCTTCCCTCGAGATTGAATTGTTCATCCCTTAAACGGATTAGGTTAGCTATTTTATATGTACAGCTGTGTGCAGTGGGGTAACAAATTTCTGTTACCTTGCAGGAGTCATATCATATAATCGAACAGAATGGCGTGAGTGTCGGGCATTACGAGGGGAAGATTCTCGACATAGAGGTAGAATCGACTAAGATTTTCTTTCGCTAGAGTGGCTGCATCGACTACATCGCCATTGTTGAGTAGAACCCACAAGTCCCTTGACCTCACTCTCTTCAAGCTGCCACGACAGAATGGGCAGGACTTTGATCTCGAATTCCTGTTCGATACCGATTTTTACAATTATAATCAAACCGAACCGACTTGGAATAGGTTATCAAGCTAGAAAGTGAGCTTCGGTTTACCAATCGTGGAAGCAGTTCATGCAGAAGGAGTGTCCACAGTTAGGCAACACCATTTGGCCACTACCCTCCATGCATATCCCACATTCGTCGTCTCTATCAAATTCGTTATCAGTAATAAGCTTTCTCCGAGTTCGTTTATGGTCGTCCTTTTTTTCAGATCCTTCGAACTGGCCCTCGAGCTGCCTGAGTGAAGGGTATATAATTGCTGCAAAAAGAACACATTTTAACATCATTAAAAGAAGCACTCTTCTTTTGACAGTTAAACAGAAATTCCAGCAATACCATAGAACTCCCTAAGACTAGCCTTCCTCTCCTTGGACGACAACGTCGGGACTCCATCAATGTAAACCTGGATTGCAAACCATGAACATTACCTCCATCTGTTTCATAAGACTCGAATTCGAAACAGAACAAAGTACGGAATTTTACCTTGTAAACAAGCACATGGAGAAGGCCTAAGTAGCTAGGAAGAGCATCAGTACAGCTATAGTCCATCCATTCAACCAAGAAGAGTAGGTAAGGAGCGATCGGACTATAGGAAAGTCTCATCTGTACACAATCTTCGCCATAATCTCCTGGGAGAGAAGCTGCCCTGCAAATAACACCATAATCAAACAATCAAATTCATCATCAGTCAACAGTTGTGCAACTTCATTCATTTTTTGCCAAAGCAGTCAACTTTATGATCAACCAATGCCAGAAACCATAAACCTTTAAAGCAGCATCCAAAAAGTCACCTACTTTCTTACCATCACTATAATCAAACAATCAAATTCATCAGTCAACAGTGAACATCTTCATTAGTTTTAACAAAGATGCTAGAAACCATTAACCCCTTCTCACAAATTCCTCTAAGAACCCTTTGAAACATCCATTGATTCCACCTCCATCACTATAATCAAACAATCAAATTCATCATTCAACTATTCAAGCTTCATTCATTTTTTTGACAAAGATGCTAGAAACCATAAACCCTTCTCACAAATTACAACAGAATCCTCCAAGAACCCCGTGAAGCAAGCATCCTTTGATTCCACCACCATCACTATATTCCAAAATCCCACCTACCTTTAACCGTTTTTACCCTAGGCCTTAAAACACCTGCTGCTTTTTCACCTACTCTCACTCCAGAAAAATTGACAACACGGGTTCCATAGAATCAAAAATTCTTTCTTACAGAGTATTGGCATGCTGAATATCAGCTTCGAGGGCTTTGAGGGATTCTCTGAAGGAAGATGATCGAAGAGGCTCTTTCTCCCACATACTCCTTTCTTCTTCTTCTCTGATAAAGTAATCTTTCAACCCCAGAAGAAAACAAAAGGAAGAGAGAAAAGGGAATTACAGAAGAAGGGTTTTGTTTTGTTTGTTTTTGGTTTGTAGTTGCAGAGCTTAGTTGAAGGGAGAAAGAGGAATGTTTTGGGGGAAAGGAGATAATAAAGATGGAGGACTTTTTCAGATAAGCGGGGGAAGTAAAGAAGGAGAGAAGCAATTTGTTGCTTAGTGTTCAAACTTCAAACCTTTCACACGCACACACAGTGAAGATGAAAGAAGGAAAGGAAAATATTTAACTGGTCACTGTTTTATGGATGTAACAAAAATGGTCACCTAACATCAAAGTTTTCATTACATAACATATTACATTGAATTTTTATTTTTCATCAAAAGGGTCCTCTCGGCATGATATACCGTCTAAAAACATGTACAAAATAATTATCTAAATTTAAAATGGATTTAATGGGTGAGATTAGATTGTTTGTTTGCTACTTATTTTAGTATATTGAACTATTGGATATTGAGGATGACTCTCGTGATCACAACTCATCTTTTTATCAAATCTAGAGTTACGATAACGGATAAATTATTTTATATTTTAGAATCCAAATAATATGATTTGTGTCGGACCAATAATATCTTTCTTATATGTTTTATCTAACTCAATACCTTAAACCATTATAATATATTTTTGATCTACTTACATTTAAATTTGGTACACTTATTATTCAAACATTTAGAGCACTAAAATGAGTAGTGCCCACCTATGAGATGTCGATTAAACTCAGTTTAAGTACTCATTGCAGCCGTTTTGGATGGAGACACATGACAATGGTTGAACTAACTAAACTAATATATTTATTTACGTTCCAAACTCGAGTGACCATACCGATACTTTAAAATTGAATGACTGTTTTGTTACATACATAAAAAATAAGTGGTTGATTATGCATTTTGACCAAAAAATGCTTGAACATTTCAATCTATATAACTTTCCAATCGGCCAATCCATTATTCTCATGAAAATCATCAACTCCACCCCAGGCTTGCCTGCCATTAGGTCTTCATTACATTATTTGGAGGCCTGACTTTTCCTTGCAAACCTTTGAAAATGGTTGGAACCCTAATGGGGAAAAGGTAAGAAATTCTAATAAATTATCATTCATGAACCTAAGGGCAATGATTTCTCTAGCTAGTGACAAATTGGTCCCCTCCATAAGTAAACTTAGGTGGTTTGTGACAATATGAAAAAGCTCTGTGGCATTGGAGTTGGAGAGAACGATCGTTTCGGATGAAAAAAATTTCAGTACAAATCTTGATCAGTTAGTCTAAATGAACCGATCGAACCATCAATTATGCAACTGAATTATGCTTGTCATGGCTAAACAACATATATACCACACACTCCATACATGTCACATTAAGAATTAAGTTTGGACAAAATGGACTATGTGGATTGCAATTAATTACTGATAATTAAGGGGTTAAACCATTCAAGAAAGGTTCTCCATTTGGGTGGTGAGTAGCTCAAATGATTGAAGAGATATATAGAGAGAGTGGGGGGGAAAGGATTGCTATTTTAGTTGGGGGCAGGTAACCTAATCTTAATGAGTATGTTTCACCCAAATATGTATTGATGTTGAACTATAATATATAAATAAAATAGGAAAATTAATTAAGTATTAGTATACATAGTATACATTTATTTCAAAAATTGGAAACTAATTTGGTATGAAGGAGCTGTATTCAATCTGGCCACTTATTTTTGTTTCTTCCTTCTTGGGGAAAGCAAAGTTAGTATCTAACTATTTACTACTATGCCAAATGAGTGTGACATTACTTACAAGTTGGTGTACTTGTTTGTTTGTCTCACAATAAGAATATAGGAGCTTTGAAGTTTGTATCCGAGTCGTGTAGTTATCTAATAAGCCGTTTTAGATGGTTAAATGGAGTATTATCGATAATACATAAGGTCATATGATTGGAAGATTGCAATTGTGTATGTACATGATGATATACGTTATTCGTTAGTCAAATTAGAGTGTTTAGATTATCTACAACTCTTCCTTTTGATGTGGTTTCTTGCATGAAACACAACATATGGATTAGCCTCAATATGCTCTCAATTTTCGGTAATCAAACGAATCCTAAGTGAATTGTATTTTACTATGGACTTGTGGTTTGTCAAATCCAACAAATCAAATCATTAGTTGTATTGATGTGAACCTCAAATGTACCTTTACCTATCTTACTAGATCAAACCCCAACATGGGTTTTCAATTTCATGTGCACTACTAATCTTTAGGGCATAAGAGTAAGGGGGCATTTGGTGCCCTAGTTGATCCAAAATTAGCAAACCCCTACGTTACTAGACCAAACCCTAAAGTGGGGGTTTTAGTGCAATTTCTTTCCTGTGATGGGTTTTCAATTTCATGTGCACTACTAATCTCTAGCTAGGGCATAGAGGGGTCCATTTTATGTCACAAGTGACCCAAAATTTGCTAATCCATAAGTAGCTAAAGGACATGTTCAATTGTTTCACGACAGTGAAAGTGGTGTACAACAACAAGGTTTAGTGTCACTTTCCAATGATAGTACACATTTGGTGCATAGAAACCTCAAATCAACAACCGGATTATGAGTTTGAACTGAAAATCTCGTCACAGTTCGAGTTTAGGGTGCGGCCTGTCAATTATTGTGGGTTTGGATCATGAAGGACGACGATTTACGTGTATAATGACTATATTAATTGCAGTTAGGCTAGAAAAAACTAACTCAATTCAGCCTGATCTCAACCCAAACCAGCATGATCCATAGTTTGAATGGAGTAGAACCCATTATCAAATTGTCAATTTTCCAATCCGAAATATCAAATTACTAGATAAACAATGCCTTATTAATTATTATCCAAGAAAATTCAGCAAAGCCATCCATAGTTGAAGGTATATTAGGTTTTTAGATTGGTTGCTATCTCCCCTAATTAATTATATACCTTCAATATTCCCTCCACAATGTGAAGTTTTGATGGAATAATCTAAGTGATCCACAAAATTAAGGCTTGATATATATCATATCAAAACACATGGTTAATGTACTTAGAATGAATTATTATATAATTATGATTATTCATAGCCAATAAAAAACCAATAATTATATGGCAGACAGTTAATGACCTAATAGAAAATTGTTTGACCTCCAATGGGGAATCATTAAGCAATTTTTCATTATATGTTTTTCCCATTAGAATAATTTTGGGTTATCCTGAAAAAACCTAACTAACACCAATAAAAGAATCCAAATTCCAAACCCTTTTATATATAAAAAAAAATCTATCTTAATTGTTTAAAAAAAAATTCAAGTAAGGAAAAGTGGAATAAATTGTTTCAGAATAATGCATGGTGTGTAATTGACTAATTGTATACTTTATAATTTCATCTAATCCCTATAAAGATTTTAAACTTTTTTATCTGTTAATCGATCGGTTAAGTATTGAGTTTGGGTTTATAATTTGAGTTCGACTTTTATTAGAAACAATTTAAATATTGATTAACATGATTTTGAATAGTTCCATAAAAAAGAATACATTTATAAATCAATAGAAAATGCAAGCCAAATAGATTCTTTGGTGATTTGATCAACTTAGGGCCTTCCAATTGAAAATTAAGAGCATAAAGAACTCATAATTTCATGTGTAAAGCAACATTACAATGATTATTTCCAATCTTAAATGGATTTTTTAATTTAATCAAGTGTTATTAGGGTGAGATATGGTTTGTTTGTTTTCTTCTTCTTGTCATTTTGGGTTAGGAATTTTGTTAATTGGATTGTGAGTTAATTGAATTAAGAATTATATGTGTTGATGATTTGTTGCTGTTATAGTCAATTAAGTGATAAGTCAATCATGATTGTATGTTTGACAGATAGTTGACTTTAGATAAATTTAAGTTTTAAATTTACAAAACGATATATGTTAGGATCAATTTGGTTCATGAATGTGGTTTCTCACAAATTGTTAACCAAAATCAAGCAGGTCGGGTCGGATGAATCTACTTAATTCTCCATCTTCTCCAATCTTTTTATCCATACAATAATTTACAACTTTTCTTGCCTAACAACCATTATGATCATCATGAATCTATTGGCTTTATAACAACTTGGTCACCACCCTTTAAAATCTAGCCTACATAGTACTATTCAATTGTATTTGTAATAGCACGTGGTCATTTCATCAACTCTTCATTTAAAACCCCATTAATAGTTGACAAATCACCACATCAACACACCACTTTTGTCCACATTATCCCCTGCCATGTTGTCTATTCATATTTAAAAGTGGTCGGGTTGGTTTAATTAATTTAGGTCGGTTTGTTTCAAAAGAATTTTCGGAATAGGTTGAAATAGAATACATGACATAACCGAGAATGACATGGGAAAAATGATGAATTGATATGGTGATCTCACAACTTAGTCGGATAGTTTATAAAATGACCATAAAGAAGTTAGTGATGTATATGTTACTTTCTTATAAGTCTTAAACCACATTGTCAGAAATCCAATAGATTGGTGATCACAATGGACATCAAGCCAGCTCTTTCCCTTGAATAGAAAAAATCAAAGAAATTTGTAATTCAAAAAGCCAAGGCGGGCATCCCAACAAATGAACAAGCCGAAGGCAAGTTAAGCAGCCGTAGAAGACTGACACAACAACGAAGAAGAGAAGAGACCTTGGAGCTTCCTTCTAAACCCTCCATTCCCACAAAACCTCGAACAAATCGCTTTACTTCTTCATCTCCTTCTTATATAATCATTCTCTCAAAGCTAGCAATCAAACCCTCACTTCTCTGTTCACAATGGAGATGATGTATTTGCAGCTGGAAAGGTCCTCTTCTTACCAGGACTCCCTCAAAGCTCTGGAAGCTGATATCCACCATGCCAACACCTTGTGAGTTCCGCTTTAATATTGCTTCTTTGTAGTGGGTTTGATTCCTTTTTGAGAAATGAGGGTTGTCATGGGAAAAAGTTGGTTGCTTTGTGTGAAGTTTAGGATTTTTAGGTAGAAACTTGTTTAGAATTGGAAATGATGAAACTCTAGGGTTCCTGCAGTTGTATGTACGATTGGGTTCTGCTTAACTGTTGCTTATTTGTACTGGGTTTATTTCCTTTTTGCTGAATGAGAGTTGTCATGGAAAAGAGTTGGTTGCTTTGTGTGAAAGTTAGGATCTTTAGTTGGAAATTATGAACTCTAGGATTCCTGGAGATGTGTGTATAATTTTGAGTTTTGATTTTGTTCTGATTCAGGGCAGCTGAAATCCCTAGGGAGAAAGGTGGATTACATCTCCAGATGAAGCTAATGTACAATCAATGGGCTCCAATTTTCCTCTACTTGCTTCAGAGGATTGATTGCTCCTCTTGCATCTGTCTGGTTCCAAGATACCTTAATCTCTTCCACATCCTCGTATACAAGGTAATGTAAAGCCCTAATTTTTCAGAATTGTAAATTCGACATATTTTCGTGGCTGTGTCAATGTACTGATTATAATCAGATGGCTGTTCTTTGAAATGCATGATTGTTTCTAAAGTAATGTAATGTGTAAGCCCTCTGTAGTTCGACAAGTTTCGTGGTTGTGTCAAAGGTTTTGTGATTGCCAATGGCTGCTCATTTGAATGTGTGATAGTATTATCTAAGGTAATGTAATGTAATGTAAGCCCTAGATTTCACAGAATTCGTAATTCGACAGTTTCGTGGTTGTGTCAATTGGCCTGTATATGAGATAATGTATGATTATGAATGGTTGTTCATTGAAATGTATGATTGTGTATATAAGGCAATGTATGTAAACCCTATCTTTTTGGCTGACAGTTTCGTGATTGATCATCAATGGTTGTTCATTGAAATGTATGAGTTCTTGGTGCAGGTTCGAGCAGATGGAAGGCCGGGAATATCTTCTTACGGAAGGAAAGCAACCGTTAAGGAGTTCTACGGTAATGTGATGGCTGAAATCGATCGAATATAGGTCGAATTTGTGTTTCCAAGGTTGAAAATTTGTCTGGCAAACATTGTAGGTGTCATTCTACCTTCTCTACAAAGGCTTCATAGCAGCTTGGAGGAACCGGAACCGGAATCGAAACTGAATGATGTTTGTTCAATCGGAGATCGTTATGAAGATGAATGTGGGATTTGCTTGGAGCCTTGCACCAAAATGGTTCTTCCCAGTTGCTATCATGCAATGTGCATCAAATGCTACCACAACTGGTAACAATTCTTTCGAAACTCCCCTAGACCAGTTGGTTAAATGGCTAACTCGATGCATATATCTCGGTTTTTTTATTTATTTTCAGGAACACGAGGTCAGAGTCATGTCCATTCTGCCGGGGAAGCTTGAAGAGGGTCAACTCGGAGGACCTATGGGTGCTTACTTGTGAAAAAGACGTGGTCGATACCAAACTGATCACTCGAGAAGACTTGGTGCGGTTCTACCTCTACATCAACAGCCTGCCTAAAGAATACCCGGATGCGATGTTCTTGGTATACTACGAGTACCTATTCTGAAAGCTTGGGATCGATGATGTACAGTTAGCCAAATGCAGAATTAGGATCATCAAATGTACATATAGAGTCTGATTCGTAGTAAGATCCCTCATCTGGGAAATCAGGTTTGAAGCTGGCTTGTATTCTGGTTCTGTAACTGGTTATGGAATGAGAGAGCAGCTAGTAATGGGTTTAATATGACTAATTTCTTATATGAGTGGATATTGATGGCATTATAATATATATCCTAGTATTTGATACTAAATTTTTTAAACTTCATGTCATAATATCAATTACAAACAGAAATTTCAACAGAAATTAATTATATTGCACTTAATTTCGTAAATTCAACTCTGGGACCTTCACGGTCAGATTTGTTAAACTAGCTTTATCTGAATTTTGTGTCTTTAACCATTTTAATGGATTTTAACATAATAGAGATGGTTGGTTAGTGGTTAGGTTGATGAGTTGAAGGTGATTTAGTATGGAGTCAGATAATTGGTTGACGGGTAACATCGGTTCAACCGTATTTAACCATTAGTCAAGTAGGTATAAATTTCTTAATCGCCCTAGTTGAAAAGTATATCAATTGAATGAGTAATAATCAAATCATTCGGTTAGTCTAATCCATTAAAGTACTTACAAAGGCGAAGAAAGGAAGATATATGTCTCGACTCAACTCATGTTTATAGTTACTAGGCTTGGCAATGGTGAAGTTCAGGGATGGTTATGGTATACTCATTATTTATCCATTTTTGTGGTGATTATTAATCAAATTCCTCCCCGTTTCAGTTTCGGTGACAAAATTAATTCCATCACCATACCCATGCAGTTAACGGTTATAACCACTCTCTGTTATGAAAAAATAAAAATAAAAATCAAATTCAAAATGCATCCACTTTAATTCATCTCTAAAGTGGTGGATGAGATATTTTCAATCGAAGAATAATGATTGAGTTTTATAGAAAACGAGGAGAGGAAGAGATATCGTCGAAATCAAAGACGACAAATGAGATATTATTGAGGAATGAATGAGAAAATGGATTAGATTTAGTTTTCTCCATAGATTTCATGTACATTTAGTTTATCTAGTGGGCTTATTGGGCTCATGTATTGACGGGTAAATGTTGGTTATATAGCGGGTCGGTGATGGTTATGGGTATCGTTACGGTGATGGTGTGGTTACTATAAAACTCATAACCTAACCTTACCCGTTCCTAGCAGTTAACAGTTATAACCGTAACCTCAAAATACCCAGTCAACGCGATTAATAACCGTCAAACTCGGCGAAATTGCTATGGCTCCGAGAGCCAAATCTCTCGGGAGCATCCTGTAGCCGATCCAACGGCTAAGATTAATTTTCGCCACTTTCAATCTGACAGCTGGAATTTTACCAGGGGTATAATGAGAATTAAAAAATACTCTCTCTATTTCAACCTTTCTTTCTCTCTCCTCTCTCTACTCTTCTCACATAACTGAATATAACAATGACATAACAATGTGAAATAGATATAACAATTTATATATAAAGTTGACATAATGAGTCTATTAAAAGGACATAATAATAAACGCATAACAGACTCGTAGAGTATATATATCATCGACATAAAAGAGTTGTAAATTGGACATAACGATGATATATTCAACTACTCATAAGGTGGACGTAAGAACGACATAACAAGCCAAGAAATGATTGTATTAACGACATAACATACTCGTACAATGACAACATTAATGTGATTTTTTCCAATATTTTTGATCTGTAACTACTCCCATTCAAGTCAATTCGTTTGACTTATTTTCAGCCGTTGGATGACAGTTGACCCAAAAATAATCTGATTCAACGGCCCAAGATCTGTCAGGACGATCTCTAGGGACCGTCTTTCAAAACCGTAACCATATTGCAAACTCGGTGAAATTATGATCAGTTAAGCAGTCGGGATTTCCAAATCTATATGTTAGAGGGAGTCCGGAGATTCCAGACTATCTCTCTAGCTTAAGTACTAAATCGTAAGTAATTTGAATGTTTTCATAGTTCCATCAATTGATGATCGAAGAGACAGAAGTGTAGAAAGTTCAATAACCAGAGTGACAAAAATTGATCTATTTTCAAGTGTAAACACAACCATTACATTTACTAGTTACAAAATTTGAGTATCGTAGTATCTCCGGCGATGCTTCATCGGTCTAATGAACATCCCGTCGACATTCTCTCCTTCTTCTTCTCTTCTATCATTATCCTCAAATCGAAAAATTGGAAATCTCCACCTCCTTCGGCATCTCGAATCGACAAATCGGACAGTAATGGCTCTGCTTCAACCAACTCACTATACACCCCTTGTGAAACCGATGCCTGCAAGGCATCTCCGCCGCCGCCGCCGCCAAATCTTCCAAGCAGATCATGCAAACCACCGCCGGCTGCCCCTCTCCGATCTCGAACGTCGCTAGCATCTCCTCGATCGCTTTCTCTGCCGTCGGCACCATCCCGTAGTTACTCTGCTCCGCCTCTGCTTCCGACACCATCTCCATGTAGTCCACCTCGTCCCAAACGGCGCCGTGGAGCATAGTCAGAGTGAAATCAAACTGAATTGGTTTGCAAACCGGCTGCCGGGTCAATTTCCCGACCTCCCGGGTCAGGGCATTGGATACATAACCGACCCAGTCGGACCAGCCGAGTCGGTTCAGGAACCGGGCGACCCGGTCGGCGACCTTCTGCCGGTGGTCGTGGAACAGTCCCACTGGGCCCAAGCAGAGAGTCTTCGGACCGTCTGGGGATTCGATTTCCTGCTCGTCGACGAGTGTGAGGTTGCCATCCTGAGACTGGACGAAGTCTCGTCGCAAGCACTTGAACACAAAGGTTGCGTGGAGGTGTGGCGTCTTCGTCGTCGTCGACGGATCGCCGTTGATTTTCGCCGGAGGTGGAAGAACGGGATTATTTGATGGGTGGTCGCCGTCTGATTGATAGTGCTCCATTGTTGAATTGAATTGAGAATTCCGAGCAGAGGAATTTGGCCGGAACGGTGGGAATTGAACGGAATGATGGGCTCTGGTTTGTTTATACAGTAACGGAAGGAAGGGAATTAATCCTTCTCGGATTGGGAATCCTAATGCTAGTAGGAAAAGGAAAAAGGAAATAAGTTTGTGGAAAAGTTGACTAAATCGTTTCGTTTCAAGTTGATTAAATGAGTGAATATGTATATATAAATCCTAGAGTAGTAGTAATTTGTCATCTGTACTCTCTTACTGGGGGTTGGGAATTCGACGGTTCGGTTAATAATCAATCATAATAAGTTAGTTAATTAGGATTTTAGTAAAAATATATGATGATCGATTATTCGACTAAATATTATGATTTGTTAATTAACTGGCCAAAGTTAGTCAATTATGCTCGGAATTTGTAAAAGTATGACAAAATATAAAACAAATCGGTTAAAACTTATTCCACTTAACTTTTGACCGACTCATTTACCCAACTCGGGGTAAGAAAGTTGATGAGTTTAGATTATTTTGATAATCTCGTCATTAATCAGTTACATAGTTATCGACAAGTTTCGTACATAAAGTAATATCCTTAAGTTTAAATTATCAATCACTAAATAGGCCAGACTCGATCATTTGACTAAACCTTATCATCAACTTTTGTTGCAATGGACATCTTTGTATTGGTCACGTAGCTCTCAACCGGTTTCATAACTAAACTCAATATCTATTGTATCTTGGTTCAACCGAATATAATAATGTTACATGATGTACAATATAGTTAATTACAATTAAACTTATTTTCATATCTAACCCAACTTCCAACCAACCCATCTACCTGAATTAAATACGAAGTTGATATTACTTTAAAAACCCTATCATCAATTTTGGTCCAAATTGACATGATTGGATCGATCATGTGGTTCTTAACCCGTTATCTAAAAGACCCGCTCAACTAGAATTTTACTATCCCTGCTTCGTTTATATAACTATCCTAATAGAGTAGCAAAATCATGAGTAATTAACTATTCTTTTGCCTCGATCTAACCGGCTCTAACAACCTTACATCGAGTCTAATCCGTAGCGACTAACCGGAATCGAACCAATTTCCATATCTCCCAAACCCATAACATTTTTTAGATCTTAAAGGTGTCAACTTTACAAGCAAATGAGCACAAAAAGAACCCCCAAACCAACTATAAAAACGGTCCTGTAACGTTGCGGCAGCTTGAAAAGCTGTCAGCTTTATACGTTAAACCTTCACTTTTGATCAAACCCCCATCATCCACCGTTGATTCTCTCACTGGGTTCTCCCACACGACACCATTTTCTTTTCTTGAGATTCAGAAAGTTGAAAGATCCCATATCATCATTACACAATCACAGTCCTCTATCGTATCTAGGGCTCGTGTTCTTAACCCAATTCGAAACCCAAAATATATGGTAGATCGAGATGTCCGGCGGCAGTAGCGACGGCGACGGCGGCGGAGAGGACATGCAATTGATTAACGGCGATGGGGAATCGAATGGAGGAGCTGAAATGAGTGAAACTCAAGGGAACTATCAGGTTTTAGTTTTGGGCTTGTAATAAGATCTTGGGGAATTTGAATTTGTCGTGATTAGGGATTTGAGAGGGGTGAACTTACATGCTGCTGAAAGGTTTGAGCTTTGAGCTGTATATCCCTCTCTGTTGTTGATTTGTTTGAGTGAGAATGAATTGCAGAATAGAGTAAGATTAGGTTTTCCCCTTTTTTGATAGTTAGGGATTGTGTTTTTAGTCTCCTTTGATGAATTTGTAGCTAGGTAGAGGTCGATGAACTCATAAACTGCTGAAAGATTTGAGCTTTAATTTCGATCTTTTTTGAATTGGAGAAGCTGCTGAGTGAGACTGTGAGAGCGGATTATATTCCTCCTTGTTGGGCTAATTTTCTATGTTTCTCGATTTGCTTTCGTTCTCTTGGGAAGTTTCCGAGTGAGAGTGAAATGCAGGAAGGAGGAGGAGATTCGGCTTTGATTCCTCACGTGGAGAGTAAGGAAGACATGTTTGTGGATGCAAACGAGGATATTATTCAAGACGGCCAATTTCACGAGGCTGATAGCGAAGGTGACTCGAAGGACGAAGAAGAAGTTTCATCGTCAGTGGATGTTGATGGTCTAGGAGAAAGGCTCGAGAAGGCGATTTTGGAGAAAAAGAGTATCGAGAAAGAGTTAAAGGTGTTGTCTTTACTTCGATCTTAATTGTAATGTTGGATGGTTTTTTGAGTTGTGTTGAATCTGTTTTGCTTACTGAAGTTTTCTTTTGTCATTAGGAAGAAAAGGAAAGCTTTGCCAGAGAAGTTGAAGAATTCCGAGAAAGGCTCGAGAAAGCGGTTTTTGAGAAAGAGAGTGTCGAGAAGGAGTTAAAGGTCTTCTACTAACTTCTACTGTGATGTTGGATGTGTTTTTTAATCGGTGCTTGTTCTTTTGGTCTGAATGAAGTTTTATTCCATTGAGTTCAGGAGGAAAGGGAGAGCTTTGCCAAGGAGGTTGGCGGTCTGTGGAAGCAGCTGAAAGATCTGACTAATGGATGGTTAGATGATGTGGAAGAGGGAGAGGTGCGGACCGATGAGTCATTGCCAGAACTGATAAATGAATGTTCACAGTTTGTTAAAGCTGCTTTAGAGCAGAGGCAACAGGCTGAGAGGATATTGAGTGAAATTCATCAACAGATCGAAGATCTGAATGCGAAAGTTCAAGGGAATCAGAATGTTGAAGTTTCTGTCGACAGAATGATGTATTCGCTTAGTACGGTGGTGAATCCAGGGGAGTTGGTAGATTATTCTGTTCTTGGGAAAACGGATTATGTCGAAAGATGTGCTTCTTTGTTGGTAGAGCAATATAGGTGGATTCTTCACGAGATTGATCAATTCAGGCATTCCGTAACAGAAGGAGGTTCAAATGTGGAAGCGCAAGGGGACTACACTTGGGGATCGATTTTTGCGACGGCCAAAGCTGAGTTCTTGGAGCTCAAGAGAAAAGAAATGGAAATGGCGGAAAAGCTAGCCAATATGGAGGATCGGAATAGACAATTGGTTGATGAAGTTGAGAAGGAAAAGACAGAGATCGAAAAGTTGAAGGCAGACCTTCAGCTCGAAAAGAACAGGTGTGCTAATGCCAAAGAAAAACTTAATATGGCCGTCACTAAGGGCAAGACGCTGATTCAAGTCCGTGATTCCCTGAAGCAGTCTCTAGCTGAGAAGGGCACTGAGCTCGAAAAGTGTTTGTCAGAATTGCAAGAGAAATCGCATGCAGTTGAAGCGGCTGAGCATTGTAAGGACGAATTAGTCAAATATGAAAATGCAGTCGCTGCATTGCAGGACTTGCTCTCTCGGAGGAACGCAATGGTCGAGAGCTTCGAAGATCTACAGCCTACGGATCTGGAAGGAAAATTGAGGAGGATTGTAAATCTGGTGGGTTCTTTGCAGGAAAGTCTATTGCAAAAGGCATCTGTTGTTGATAACATCGAAGAAATTCTTTCTCAGATCACTGTCCCGGAGGAACTAAAATCGGAAGATGTTACTGTGAGGATGAAGTGGATTTTAGATTTGGTTGTATCAATCAATGAAACACTTTCACAGAAGAACACCATTCTTGAGGAATTTGAAGAAACACTGACTCAAATAAGTATACCCGATGATGTTCAGTCAGAGGATTCAATTGGGAGGTTGAAATGGCTAGTTGAAGACAGGCATAAAATTACAGACGATTTGCTTGAATTCCAGAAAGCGAAAGATGCGTTAAGCCTTGTCGATATGCCAGAATCCGTCTCATCTTCCGATTTGGCAACTCAATTAGGTTGGCTTAAAGGATCAATTGACGAGATGAAGGGTGCAATAACGGCAGAAATTGAAGAGAAGGAATGTTTAAAGATGGAACTTGACGAACTATTGGGGAAGCATGAACAGATGGTTGAAAAAGAACGTGAAGCTTCCGCTAATATTTCTCATGACGATGCTGAGGTCTTTTGTCGAATGCAAAGTCTCTTGTACGTCAGGGATCAAGAGTTGACGCTCTGTAAGACGATTCTAGAAGAGGACGAGCTTGTGCGATTGCAATTGCGTAATCTATCGGAATCCCTGCATTCAGCAAGTAAGGAGCTTGAAGCATTGCGGGAGGAAAAAGAATCTAGGGAAAGTGATCTTAACAGATCGGAGGGAAAAGCCGCCTTGTACAGGGAGAAGTTGACCTTGGCAGTTAAGAAGGGCAAAGGATTGGTGCAAGATAGAGAAAACCTGAAGCATCTTTTGGATGAAAAGAAGTCGGAAATCGAGAAATTGAATCTTGAGATAGACCGGTTATCAACGGATTTGGAGCAAGTACAGAAGTTGGAGGCTGATCTTGTTGCCGTGAAAGATCAACGAGATCAATTCGAGCAGTTATTACTTGAGAGCGATAGTACGCTGCAGAAACTAATGGAGTGTGTTGACTGCATTACTCTTCCCATTGACTCAACTTCCGAAAAGCCTGTGCGTAAGATGAAGGCTCTTGCTGACTATTTACGTGAGTCCCAGCGGCAGAAGGTTCTGGTCGAGCAAGAATTAGATACAGTGAAGGAAGAATACAGCATGTTGGCTAGTAAATTGGCAGAAGCGCAGGAAAATCTGAAATCTGTAGAAGATGCATTGTTGTCTGCAAAGAACCACATTTCGGAGCTAGCTGAAGAAAAGAGGGTACTAGAGGATTCAAAGAAGAATGTGGAACTAGACTTGCAAAATGCATTAGACGAAGTTAAGGCTCGAACAAGCGAGTTTACTGAGGCTCATGCAGCTCGAAGGTCACTTGAAGATGGATTGTCGTTGGCAGAAAATAACATTGCTGTGCTCGTTAAAGAAAGAGAAGAGGCTCTAATTAGCAGGGTTACCGTTGAGGCCGAGTTAGAGAAGGTGAGAGATCAATGGGATAGTCAATCTGGAAAATTGACCGATGCGTATAAATGTATCGAGTCTCTGGAAGACAATCTCGCTCAGGCGGAAGCCAAAGTGGCTTTGCTGACTGAAGGAAACAACAATTTCCTGGCTGGCAGAACCCATTTGGAGAATGAGTTGAAGAAACTGAAAGATGAAGCTGAGTTACAGGTAGGCAAGCTGGAAGATAACTCTTCGACTGTTAAATCGTTGGAAGATGCTTTGTCGAAGGCTATGAGTGACATATCCGCACTGGAAGATGATAAGAGGATTTCTGAACAGGAAATATCAACGTTGAATTCCAAGTTGAATGCTTGCATGGACGAGTTAGCTGGAGCCAGTGGCAGCTTGGCTAGCAAATCCGTGGAGTTAATTGGTCATCTTACAAATCTTCATATGCTTACGAAGAACGATGGGCTGTTGCCTGTAATCAGACAATATTTCGAGAAGCAATTTCGAGATTTCAGTGATATGGATGCCATACTCAGAGACATGAAGGACGCTTTTGCTAATGGAGATTCAACGTTGCAGGATGATTCACAGGCAAGGAAAACTTTCCCGTATGACACTGATGGCTTTCTAAGTGGAAAATTGGAAAATGGAGACTTGAACTCAACTGATTTGGATAACGTGTCGTTGTACTTCAAGAAGTTTAGTGATGGCTTACAGATGAGAGACAAAATCCTGGTTGAGAATTTCAATAGATTCTCGAGCTTCATGGAGGAGTTTGTTGAAGCTATGCTGTGGAGATTAAGGACGACGAAGGATGCTGTAATTGTTACTTTCGAGCAAATGGAGTCCATGAAACAGAAGATGACGGACTTTGAAATCCATAAAGAAGAACAAGATAGAGCGTTAGCCTTGCTTGACAAAGAGCATAAAGCTTTGCTCTCTGCTTGTATTAATGCCACAAGAGAACTGCAGCAGTTTGAATGTGTAAACGGTCTTGAGCTTGAAAAGCTTGACCATTTGATTCCATCAGTTAAGGAAAGGACCGGCGTCGAGGACAGTGAAAACGTCAAGATAGCCGAAAAGTTGGCATTGGCTACAAGAAAGGTGAAAAACTATATCAAATCGTTCGAAAGTACGAGCGAAGTGGCAGCTACCGTGATTGCAGATTTAGAGAAAAGATTGACCGTCAGTGTGGGGAATTCTGAGAGCATCCACAGAGAAAGAGATTCGTTACAAAGTAGGGTTGTGGAGTTGGAGACTGATGTAGATGCACTGCAAATTTCGTGCCAGAAGCTGAGGGATGAACTAGGAGAGCGAGAAAGCATCCTGAAAGAAAGGGACCTACTTCAGAGTAGAGCTGTAGAATTGGAGGGTGATTTAGAAGCATCCCGAAATGAAAGGGATGTACTTAAAACCAGGGTTGCGGAGTTGGAAGACGAGATAGAAGCATCGCGAAATTCATTCCAGCAGCTGAGCTTGAAACTAGTAGACTTTGAAAGCGTCCAACAAGAAAGGGATCTATTCCAGAGTAGGGTTGCAGAGTTGGAGGCTAAGCTAGAGGATTATGATAACTTGGAGAAGAAGTTACTGATGAAAGAACAAGTTTGTTAATTTTTTTTTCAGAAGCTACAGATCCTCTTATGTCAACTTCAGAGTTGAAAACTCTTTTCGAAAAAATAAGTAGGGTTGACGTTTTTAATTTAGATGCAGAAGTAGGAACAGCTGGATCACAATGTTCTGTTGATGTAGATAAACTATTTTACATAGTTGATAGCTTGCCACAGTTACAGAATCAAATAAATGTATTAGCTTCAGAGAAAGATCAGCTGCAGTCAACTGTATCAAGACAGATTCTCGAAATCAAACTTCTGAAGGATGATGTTCAAACACATTCCAGAAACCAACAAGATTCGGAGACGATGAAGGGTGAAATCTCTGAGATAACAGTTGGCTTGGAGAAAATAATCAATCTTTTGGGAGGTAATGAAGTTGTTGGAGATCAAAAGCCAACTAGTGCCGGGATGCTTCTGCCCCAATTGGAAAAGGAGGTCAAGGCATTGTTCTCGGAAGCTGGAAATTCGAAATCTCAGGCGCAGGAGCTCGGTAACAGGCTGTACGAGAGCCAAAAGGCTGTGGACGAATTGTCAACTAGGGTCAGAATGCTTGAAGATTCACTTCAAAGTAGAAGTCCACAACCCGAGATGTTCCAGGAAAGAAACATGTTTGAACCGCCATCTCGTCCAAGTGGCTCAGAGATATCTGAAGTCGACGATGCTGTAAGTTCCATATGTCCCGTCTTAATTGAACAACTCGTAGCTATGTGGAAAATCGTCTGAAACATTCGTTCTTGTTGCTTCTCTGCAGGGTTCGGTGGTGAAGACTTCCCTGCCTCCTGCTGCTGCTCATGTGAGAACTACAAGAAAAGGATCCACGGAGCATCTAGCGATTAGCATCGACTCAGAATCTTCCACCCTTATCAACAGAGACGAAACAGATGAGGACAAAGGTTTGCATATTTCTCACATTTCCTGCTCAACAGCTCGGTTCTGAGAATCTCGAAAATTAAGAAAAATTTCACTGGTTTCTCATTGCAGGTCGCTCATTTAGGTCTCTCAACGCATCAGGCCTCATCCCAACACAAGGGAAGTCTCTTGCGGATCGAGTAGATGGATTATGGTGAGGCTTCGATTGATAACATTGCAGTAGCTTTATGATTCTTACTTGTGCTTAATGAAACTGAAAAATCGCAGGGTATCGGGCGGTAGGGTTTTGATGAGCCGTCCAAGAGCAAGACTTGGCCTGATAGGCTATTGGCTTCTCTTACACATATGGTTATTGGCCACCATTTTATAGACAGCAGCAACAAAGGAAAGAAGGGAAAGGGCTTGGAAAAGTTGGAAGCTTTTCCTGTATCATAGATAAACTTTACAACCAGATTCGTTTATTGTATCAAGTTGTGTTAATATTATCAATTTTGTTCTCTCTGCAAAGTCATGTTTTTAGGGTTTCGGCAGAAGAAACAAACAGAAAAAGAGGGGAAAAGGTCAGACCTTTTGTGCTAGTTGTTACTTGTAGGAGAGATAGAACCCATTTGTAGTACCATGGATACATGTTCCTTGAATAATCAAATGGCCTTCAAATTTCTAATTCTTCAACTGTTTTGTCAGCAAATTCATCTGCAGATGTAGTTTCTTTTGCTCCTTTTCATATCGAACCCTTTGAACTGTCCAGAGCCGTCCAATGATTCTTCCTCTGCCTGCAGGTTCCATTACAGTTTGATCATTGCATGTGTCTTGTTACTGAGATTCCCAGATGTTTGACTTCAGTTTTGGCTGGACTTCATCACCAAGCTTGTTGCAGTATTAGTGTGGCTGGACTGTCGTGTTCGAATTTCTCATTGGTTTCTGCAAATGGAAATCTGTTGATGCTTGCTAATGCCTGAGGTTCTGTCTCCTAGTTCTTGTCCTTGTGTCTAATGGAGATTCGTTATTTTTATTTAGGACGGCTGCTTTGTTCATGATTCTTGTTCCCACATTTGTACATTACCACCTACAGCTAAGGCTGTGCTGTATAGGAAGTTCCACTTCTTATCTGAACATTTGTTTCTTCTGCATAAATAACAAAGAGTTCTTTGTTTCCTCCCCCTTCCATTATTACTAAAGCCGTTTCCTTTTGTCTTCACAGTCTCCAGAAAGCCCCCTCCCAGAAGATTTGCAGCATGCTAGAGGTAAGTCTCTCTCATTTCCGGTTCCATTCCATATCAAAGCTGTTTCGTTTGTGAATGGTTCAATCTCCGACAGAGGTTCGAGAAGAGGAGGAAGGAGCGGGAGAGGCTGAAGCAAGAGAAGAAGAGGAAGAAGAAGAAAGAGAAGAGAAACAACAACAGTAGGAGTAATAACAGTGATGGGAAATCATTGCCGAGGTTTGGAGAATGGAATGAGAGTGATCCATCGTCAGCAGACGGTTACAGTGCCATATTCGACGTTATCCGGAAAGAGAAGAACAGCAACACCAGTAATGTGCCTTGTGCTGGCAATCTCACCTCCAAGCTCAAGGAGCAGATCAAAACCAGAAGGAGAAGCAGGCTCAAACTTTTCATCAAATCCTTGAAGGTAAAAACAGTCTCTTTATTAACATCTTCTGATCATACACATAGGATTCGCTCGTATGATCGCGAGTCTTTGTAGATGATCGCGAGTCTTTGTAGATATTCGTCTCGAGCTTTACCTTTCTATGTCTCATTGTTTTTGTCCCACTGGTATTGCAGAGGTGGTGGAGTTGCTTGTAAAATGTTTGCAGATGAGGCCGAAAGAAGTGACAAATTGCAAGCCAAGTTTTAAAGCTGCTTTTCTTATACTGCCTTGTTTGGTTGTTTGCTTGAAGAACTGATCTGTAATCTGCGATTATCATCAACTTGGTAGAAGATTAAAGATTGTACCTTTCTGGGTTCAAGCCTTGTTCTTTATTCTGTATTAAGCTGCAAATTTCATGGCTTTATTACGATGTACCCATATCCATTTTGAATTGGATCTCTTAAAACGGGACGAGAAAGGTGATACTCATGCCAAAAATCTATCCTCGTCTAGAATCATCTTCGTCTTGTTTGTGCGTTGATTTTTCTTGATGCCATCCCAGATAAAGAACCAACCATTGTTCGAAATCTCTTTCTTCCTCGTTTATATGCCAATGCCCGCTCTCGGCAATCATTGTGTTGTTTTCAACTGGTACCTAAAATTCGTTGGGGATAAGAATCAGTTACACATTATGACCAACACGCTATTCTTGTCTCGAACCATCTTCCGCTTGTTAGATGCCATCTCTCCTTCTAACCCACCATCATCGGTCAAACAAGTACTACGAATTATCAGAGACATCAAACCCAACTTTTATTCTGAACCGTTAAGACATCAAACCCAATCTTTATTCCGAACCGTTTAGATAAAACATGTAGACTTTCAAACCGTTGAGGAACCGGTGGGTTATCAATTTTCCCATATACCCACTTGATCATTCCTTTTAAGTAGGTAATCTTTCAAGCCGTAAGGGTCAAGACTCATGTTTGGGAAGTCGTTGTCGTCAAAACTTGAAACAGAGGTTTTGGTCAACTTAAGACAACCAAAGAGAACCGTTAAGTGAAAACCAAAAGGAGAAAATAAAGAAACGTTTCTAGACAAAAGACCTGAAAATGGTGGAAAGTGAAAGCTGGACTCTTTACCCCAAAAAACCCAGCTAGCTCGCCATCCGAAGAAGAAGTTCATTTCCCGATTCTGGGTTCTTAATCGGATCTTCTGTTAGCTCAAAGTAGAAGAACAATAACAAAAGGGTATCATCAAATGCAATTGAGGAAATGGCGAGCTCGAAAAGCTGTGCGATACTAGGAGGATGCCCCACTGATTACATTGCTATCGCCATTGCCATCCTCTCCCTGATGCTGTGTGTACATACCCCTTCTTTCTAGCTTCTCTTTTCTTCTTATGGGTTGCTTTCTAAGTTCTAGATGCAGCCAATTCTCAGCGGATATACCTGGTTTCAACCAGAAACTTGCTCTTTTTGATGGTTTTTACGACTGATTTCTGCAAGATGTTACTGTCAGCTTTGGCTCCATGAGCTTCTTTTAGGCCCTGGAGCTAGAAAGTGAGGAACTTGTAATTGTAACCATGGTGCTGTTTGATTTTCAGGCTTGTTTCGAAATCTGTTGTTCCCTGCTTGTTACACAGTGTTCCAAGAACCAACGGCAGTGGTTTCTGGTTTCCTGTGATTCAACTCTTAGGCAGCTTCAACCTCTTGTTATCACTTGTGGTAGGTTGACTCACTGATTGGCTGCCTGGATTTGAATAATGTTATTACTTTAATATTCGATATACGTGGTTTAACCAGTAGGAATTATACGGTTTCTCATATTTCTTACAGATGTCAGTTAACTTCTTGAAGCTAGAAAAGAATTACTGGTGGTCTTCCTGCTATCTATGGGGAGGTATATACATGATTTCTGAAGTTGCTTGTCTACTTCATTCACCTCATGTTCTTAGTGGAATCTGTTCATGTCCCTTTTGCTTTGACAGTCTGGTTCGAAGGTCCTCTAGGATTCGGTTTGATACTGAGCTGTCGTATTGCACAGGCGTTTCAACTCTACTTCATATTTGTCAAGTAAGCTGCAGTTATTTGCGAAGAAATGCTTTGTGTATGACCTGTATATGTTTCAGCTCATTTGATCCTTATTCATTCGACAGGCGGAGATTATCGCCGTTGAAATCTTATGTTTTCCTTCCACTGGTTCTGCTGCCATGGATTGCTGGAGCTGCATGTATGACCCCCTTTGTCACATTCACATGAGATTGAACTACTTTTCTCGAGCAATCCCTTATCGTTTCTCTGTCGCATGTAGATATTCATGCGAAGAAGGCAATGAACCATCGTTGCCACATGGGAACCCGGTGGATTGTCCCGGTTGCGTGCCTTCATACGCTCTATGTTGTTGGCTTGCTTGGATGTACCAGAGCAATAGGGCATATAGAGTTCAAGTTTGACGAACTCAAGGACCTTTGGCAAGGGATATTTGTCTCTTCAGCTTCCATTGGTACACTTCCTTTCGATTTCGAAGAAGAACCTAACAGAACCATAATAACAAGTTATAAAACAGAGATGAATCACATTATTTCCGTTTCCAGGAGTATGGGTGGCTGCTTATATACTGAACGAAGTTCACGACAATGTCTTGTGGCTTCAAGTACTGTCAAGATTCATGCTTCTCGTTACGGTCAGTGATTGAAAGCTGTCATCTTTTCGTTCAACTCGATAATAGTATGCTGACATTTTTCTCAAGTCTCCATCTACAGGCAAGCGTTCTTGTGCTGGCTTTCTTCTCTATGTCGATTTCGGAACCTTTGCATTCGCAAATCAGCTTAAGGAGAAGGGAACCTTCGGAGTTTCAAACAATGGGACAGGCACTTGGCATACCGGATAGCGGACTTCTCGTACAAAGAGATACAGCAGGACCAGCAGCCATTGATCCTGCCGAAACACTCGATAAACTTCTTCAGGACAAAAGGTTCCGCCATTCTTTTATGGCATTCGCTGACAGTTGCTTAGCCGGAGAAAGCGTGCATTTCTGCAACGAAGTACACGAACTTGGTAAACTTCCCACCGACGACCCTGTGAGAAGGATTTACATGGCGCGCCACATTATCGAGAAGTACATAGTTGCAGGTTTGTGCTCAATGAACCTTCTTAGCCATTTTCTGCAGCATGATGTTAGGTGTTCAAGCATCAAATTTGGATATGGTTAGTTTTGGAACCTGGTTTCGTTTGATTTTTGCTCAAACTAAAACCGGTGGTTAAACCGAGTCGCCTTTTTCATTCAAATAAAATGAATCGCTATGTCTATCCTAACCACCCCCCGGAGAGATGCGACTCTTCGGTCAGATCGTTCTGTATTTCTCCGATTTTACATCCTCTTGTGATTCCAGGTGCATCAATGGAGGTGAACATTTCTCACAGAACTCGACAACAGATACTGACGACGACGGATCTGGCACACACTGATCTCTTCACTTCTGCACTGAATGAACTGATGCAGCTTATGAAAACGGTTGGTTTGGTCAAACCTCAAAAGTCAAAAGTAGTTATAGTTCTGTAAAAAGATTCAGACTTTACTTTTCCCTTACTGTTATTTTCCTGCAGAACCTGGCAACAGATTACTGGTCATCCATTTATTACCTCAAGTTCAAAGATGAAGCAAGTGCTTGGTCAAGTAGCATCGAGATCGACGAAATCAGTCATGGTGATGGTTGTGGTTGCTTCTCTCCTCGATTGAGCTCGGTGCATGGCGCTACTGATGATCCCTTCCACCATCAAGAACACCTTGTTAAAGGGTATGGATGCAATAGTTGAACTTTTCTATGTGGCCATCAGTGTTTACTATACTTGTACATACACATTTCCACGCTTACTGCTGTTCTGAAACTCTTAAGTAACTTCTAGCACAAGAAATCTAGTCTCTACCAAGTCTGGTCTTTTACCTTCCTAGGTTTCAGCTCAGTCCGATACGAGCTTATAGTTCTCGTGATCACTTCCGATCCTGGACCCGACCCTTCTCGTCCTAGGTTCCAGCTCGTCCTCCCTTTCGGTACAAAGCGACATAACTAGTGTCAAATTGGTCCCAAACATTCTCATTATTCAACTCAACCCTCGATTTCCTAGCAGTTTTCAAGGTCCGAGCCCTACCTTGCTCGATGCAATCCCAATTGTGTACTTCCGAACCCGATAAGACCTCCCGAGACCGAACCCTTAATCACTTTCGATCCCAGACCCATCCCTGTTATGAGCGGTCCCAAACATTGATGATAGATAGAACACAAGAGTTGTACCTTTGGTACCAACACCTTTCGTCAAATGGAGAAGGGGTAAAGCTGAGCTTTATAGAGGAAGAAGCTTCTGGATTGGCAATTGGTAATGCTTCTTTTCCGCCATTAATGAAGCATGGTGAGAGCAGAGACAGAAGAATGATTACAACCGTTGGACATTAATGGACATTCAACTCCCCAACTACTTTCATGGGAACTGCGAGGGAACACAAGTACCACGTTGAGGGTAAAGCTAAGCATCACTTGAAACCTCTCACTCATGTTATTAGTCATGTAGGGTTCCTTGGTTAATCTTTGGTTAATCGAAAGATTGATTACTCGGGGTCGTGGATTCGTTGATTTTTGGATTAGCTAGGTTGAGTTATGCATTGTATTCGACCTTCGATTCAAAATGGTGACATGTCAAGTTAATCAAGTTGTAAATTCATTAGGTTATAGGTTATTCGAACTGTTAATTACTCGGGGTCGTGGGTTCACTGATTTTTTTATTAGCCAACAGAGTAATGTGTTATATTTCATCTTTGATTAATAATGATTGCATATCGGGTCAGATCAGGCTAGGTGAACATAACTTTTGACATATCTAGGATCTTGATTGGATGGGTCATAAGCCGGAATAGTCTAGTCACGTGTTCATCAAGATAGCGGTTAACCGAATCACGTCATTAATGTCAAATTTGTGGATTCATTGGGTTTTGGTTCAGATGAATTCCAGCTTGTTGATTCGAGCGACGGTTCAAGTTGGATCGGATTAGCCCGACCCATAATTAAGGAAAAACCTTAATTGCCTTGCCAACCAAAAACGACAAGTGGTTGGTTCTCCCCATACAAAAGCAACCCGGTGGAAACGATGGCCAACCAACTCATTGATCCACTGCCCACCAATCCCATATGAACACCCATAAATATAAACCCTACCCAATCCTGAATTCCTCAAATCCAAACGAACCCTAATCAGAAAAAACCCACAAATGAACTTCTTTACAACTATCACTAACACTCAACCTCCATGGCTCCTTCTCCTAACCTCACTCGGATTCATCTCCCTCCTCCACCACCTCATCATCCATATCCTCACATACCTCTACCACAACTCCACATTCTTCATCCCACCAAAGAGCCTCAAGACAAGGTACGGTCCGTGGGCCATGGTAACCGGGCCAACTGACGGCATAGGCAAGAGAGCCTTTGCCGTCGAGCTGGCCAGACATGACATGAATGGTCCTGGTAGGAAGGAACCCTGACAAGCCGAAAAGGGTCTTGTTGGAGGTTGTGGTCCAGAACCCCATGATCGAGATAAGGACCTTGGTGGTGGATTTCACGACCACACGGAACGTGGAGGAGCTGGTGAGAGAAGGAATTCGCGGGTTGGATGTTGGGGTTTTGATCAACAATGTAGGAATCACGTACCCTGAAGCCTGGTATATGCATGATTGTTGGTTTCAAGGTTCGAACCCCCCCCCCCTCTCTGTTGGATCATCATTTATGTACTTTTATGAGATTCGTGAACGTTGAGTACAAGCACTTGGGGATGGACGTCCAGTGTCAAGTGCCGCTATACGTAGCAACCGAAATGACCTGAAAAATCATCATGATAGAGAAATCGTCGTTGTTCATATCGACTCCCAAAAAGTACGTCGAGACAACAATACGTCAGATTGGCCACCGAGCTCGGTGCACGCCTTACTGCGCCCACTCCCTTCAGTGGTACTTTGCTAGATTCGTCACCGAATCTCTCCTAGACTCGTGGTGTCTTTCCATTGGAATTTGGAGAATGAGCCTTTGATTAAGATGTTTATTTTATTTTTCGTTGTTGGAATAACAATATAATGCAAATTTAAATGTTTGTGGATTATTTTCAATGATATAGTAAAAATTTCTGACCCCGCCACTGAATGTATCCTTCTTTAGGTCACATCTTTTTATAGTGTTTCTACTTTTTATGTGTGACTGAAATATTGTTTTATCGTCAAAATTACTGATTTGCAACTCGATACCAAATCTCTCACAAGGACAACCTTGGTACAATTATGTGTCATAATACACGTTTACATGCTTTTAGAATTCCAATCAAAATTGGATATCAAATTTTCTAATTTTGTGATTACTATCTCAATTCCTTCCTCAACGAGCGTTGAAAATCAGATTGCTACACCAATCTTTGCTTGTACCGCTTTTCAAAGCCCAATGGGTCAATTAGGCTTGACTAATTGGGCTTTTGACAATCAAGCCCAGCACACTGTGTTTCAGCTATAAGCACATTTAGCGGGTTTTCCCCTTTCCCCTTTGTTTTATTCTTCCGCCATTATTTCCCCACACGAAGAGAAACTAGAACCCTACTCGCCGATGGCCGAACTGGCGATTCAGGCGGCCGGACATGGCGGTGGAGCTTCCTTCATCAAGACCCTTTACATCGAAACTACGCTCGGCACGAACTTTGCCATGCAGGTCTCTTCCTCCAACACCATCGCCGATGTCAAGAGTGAGTAATCAATCATGTCCTCCTCCTTTCATTCCTTACTAAACGGATATTAACTTCATACCATCTTTTGCGACGACTCAAAATTTTCAGGGAGGATAATCGAAGAGCATCCAGTGTGTTTCCCCGAGTGTGGAGCGATAAGGGTTAATGGATTGAAGGTATGGAAATCTTTTTTTTGTTCTTGTTTATTTTTATTTCTCTATGTTGTGGGGGGTTTTTGATTTTTGAATTGGGAGCTGCATTTTTTGGTTAGGTGAAAATGGAAGGGGTGTACTTTCACTTGGCGGAGTCTATGCTTGTGGAGGGTGCATTTGATGGAAGTAATACAAGTTGGTGGTTCATCATCGTTGAAGCTTCTGTTGTTGTTTGTAAGGGTAAGGAAATTGTAGGGATTCAGAATTGTGAAGAGGAGGCAAAGTTGGCTTTAGTGAATGTTAAGAAGAATGGTTCTGAGAAGGAGCCTACTAGCTCATTGGACCAGAATGGCTCCCGTGGTGCTGATGATCTTGCTATTGCAGTTGTTGAGACGGCTCAACTTAGGGGTGGATTTAAGGGCGAAAAAGTTGTGTCCTTTGGAGTGGTTGTTGGTTCTGAGTCTCGTAGGGAGCAGAAGAGTGATGGACAAGCTCAGGATATGGAAGTTCAAGCAACAAATACTAAGATTGATGGCAGCATGTTGCGAGTAGGAGATTTGGATCGTCAGTTTGATGAACAAGCTCGGGAGTTGGAAGTTCGAGTAATGGAAAATAGGATGGATGGCAGCGTATTGGAGGTAGGAGATTTGAATGATGATTCCAATGCGAAGGAAAAACATAAGAAGAGGAAGAGAATCGAAAATGCTTCAGCTGAGGGCCCTGAAGTTCAAGTGGAACATGGTGAACCTGCTAAGGATGAATCCAAGAAGGATGGTTTGGTCAGGGAGCGAAGTGATAAACCATCCATGGAAACTTCCGAGCCTGTTGCGAAGAGGCTCAAGACTGGAAAGGAGGAGATGGTAAATGAAGGGAGAACCATGGTTCCAGAATCTACTGAAATGATTTTGGAGCCTCCTACAGTGTTTGAACTACCTGCAGTTGTTGATGGGAAGATTAAAAGGAAGAAGAAGAAGAATTCCTCCAAGAAATTGGAGAAAGAAACCAATGTGGTTGATGAGATATCGCAAAAGCAAGCTAGAAGTGGCTGTGGAAATGTGGTTTCAGACCTGAATGATACGACTTCTGAGCTTCCTACAGTGTCTCAATTGCCCGTGGGAGATGAACAACAACTCGTGAATGCTGCTGTGGAGGGTTTAGATGCTGAAGCTAAGAAAAAAAGAAAGAATAAGTCCTCCAAGAAAAAAGATAAACAAGTCAATACTGTTGATGAGCAACAATCTATGAACGAAGCTCGAGGTGATGATGGAAATGTGGTTTCAGAACCGAATGATATGGCTTGCGAGCCTCCTACAGCTTCTCAACTACCTGTAGGAGATGAAGAACAACTCGTGAGTGCTGCTGTGGGAGCTTCAGATGCTGAGTCAAAGAAATCCTCCGGGAAATCGGATAAAGAAATCGATGCTAGTGCTGGGGTATCTCTGAAGGAAGCTATAAATGACAATGTAAATGTGATTTCGGAATCGAATGATATGAATTTTGACCCTCCTATTGTTTCCCAGCTACCTACAGGAGATGGTCAACAACTTGTAAATGCTACCGTTGATGGTTCAGAAGCCGAAGCTAACAAGAAAAGAAAAAAGAAGTCCAAGAAAGAAGTCAATGCTGTTGATGAGAAGTCTATGAACGAAGCTCGAGGTGACAATGGAAATGTGGTTCCGGAACCGGATGCTGACACAAAGAAGAAGAAGAGAAAAAAGAAAAAGTCCTCCAATAAAATGGAAAAAGAAGTCAATGCTGATGTTGACCAATCTCTGAAGGAAGCAGGAGGAGATGGCAATGGAAATGTGGTTTCAGGACCGAATCATGCACCGGCTATCGTACAAAAGGAGGCAGATGAACACATGTTGAACGACAAGGACACCGCTCCTGTCCAAGAGGCGGATCATAACAATTTTCCTTCACAAGGTAACTTCATTTTAAACAATTCCTGGTTGCTGAATGATGTTACTTGTGCATTGGCTAATCATTTCCGGTATAATTGTTTTGAAACGTGTTTGGTGCAGATGTAAATGATTTTAAAAAATCAGTACCTGATGAGATGCATAGAATTGAAACCGAAAAACCCATAGCTACAGAAGTGGTGAAAGAAGTTTACTCTGAATTGCCTGAGCCTGTTCCATCTCTGGGTCTTTCTGCATTGAAGAAACGGAAGAAATCCAGAAAGCATAAGGATTTATTGAGTGGCACACCAGTTACTTCCGAGTTAGGATTTGTTAAGGACGCTGCCATTGATAACTCGATTCACGAAGCTGCTGAGAAGGGTAGTGATCTCCCTGCCAAGGATGGGAAAGAAGTAGTAGTAGCAGAAAGCCTCAAGGCCTCGCTTTTGGTTACTGATGAGGAAATCAATGAAGTTATCAAGAATGTGATTGATTCTGTTCCCCAGGCCTTGGAAACCAAAGCTGTGGCGGAAGTGAAAGAGCGGAAATCAAAGAAGAAATTAAAGAAGTATGATTCAGATGGTAAGATCTCCCCACAGACACAAGCAGAAGACGAGAACACTGGCGAAAATAGTCCAGTCCCACTCACTGATGCAGCGAGTACTCGTACCGGTAACTCGCTAGCTAAAGCAAGCAAGATTGGTAATGATGCAGAAGAACTCAGCAACAATAGTGGAGTCAACTTTATGGCTTATTTCTCACCTACTGAACAGGACAATAAAACTTCTGATCATAGTGAGATTACTGTTACAACGAAAGGTGAAAACAAAAGGAAAGTACAAGAGAACGTGACACCCAAGTTACCTGAGGATCCTCCAAGTTTGACAGGGAAACGTGGGTCTGAAGCAAACCCTCATGTTGTCAGCTCTGGCAAGGAGAACAAGCGTAATGAAGTCCAACAACATTCTGAAAGCTTTACCAACTCGACCTCGAAACCTAAGAGAAGTAACAAGGTTCAGTCTTTAACCCAGAAAAAAGGCAATGTAAAGGGTGGAAGGAGAGGTTCTGATGCTAATACAGGGGAGGTTCTGAATGGCACTGTTCGTAAAAAACCGTTCCCCTTTAAAATGAATCTGTTTGGTGATGGCTCTGATGATACCCTTGAGAACTATGTGTTTCCATCTCAACGATCCAGCACTCCGGAGCCAGATTCCTATGTTTGGTCAGATCCAGATGGAGAAAGTGATGCAGGATTCGACGGTGAGACGAGAAATGTCAGCGGTGGTAGGGAAGGCATGAAGACGCCATTGTAAGTAATTGCTGTTACTCTCCTTCACAGTAGCATAGTTAACTTGGGAAAGAAGCAACTTGAACACAGTGTTGATCCCTGCCATTATTTGCTGTTTGCTGTTTGTGTATGTAGCCCACCAGGCGTTTCCCTGGGGACGATCCTGAAAAGTTCAAAGAGATTCAAGAAGGCCAAGCTTGATGCAGAATCACAGCCCGACGATTTCATCCCGATGAGCCCGAGCGTCAGCATATAGAAATAGTATCAAACTCTTTTGAATCTGTTTTGTGCCTATGGAGACCCTTATCAAGATCTTTAGGGTTAATGTCATTTGAATTATGTACTCGGACGGGTTAAGTTAGCAAATTTTGAGGATGGGTTGTGTATCTATATCGAAAAATCGGACCTTGGCTTTGACCAACGAGTTTGATGATGCTTCAAAGAGTTTGGGTGCTTCGACCTTTCTGTCGTTTAAATTATGTGCTCCAACGTGTAAGTCAGTAAATCTAAGGATGTATGCTCCTTGGTTTGGAGGAAGGATTTGTATCAATATCGAGTTTGTAGTTTGGTTTGGACTACTGAGTCAATGAGAGGTTCCAAAAGGGTTCAGGTTCTTCGACATAATTCTCAATTCCAAAATGATGAAATTTGATGTAAACTCTTTAAAATTGAAGATTTTGGCGAATATATTTTTTAATTTTGTCAAGTCTTCTTTCAAATGAACTCGAATTTAACTCGAAACCATCAAACAATCCAACCCCATGTGCCAAAATCGTGTAATAATAGTATGTGTAATTAACTCTTAAATTAAGTACAACAATTTGAAATAAAAATATAATTTCCCTAAACAATTGTCAATTTACCACGTGAAAATGGAAATAATAAAACCCACAAAAAAGATATTTTCTCTTTTTATTTATTCATTCATTCATTTCCTCCAATTTCTCTGTATCTCACAGAGACCTCGGAAGGAAGAAACAAAGAACGAAACTTTCTCCCTCGCTCAGCTACCCACCACCATTCGGCATCAGAGATTGAAGATTCCCAATTGTCTCACTGAGATAAGCTCTCACTCAGCTCAAATTCTTGAGTTCTTCAGCGGAAGTGGAAGAAAAGCTTCAATCTTTCAACCAACTTCGTAGCTCAATCTTTCCCCCCCAAAAATGGCGGCAGCTGCTTTCCCTTCAGTACTCCCCTCTGCCGCTCTCTCTTCCTTCCCCGAAAGGACCAGACCCTTCCCGAAGAACCCTTTACTCCGAAGGCCGTACTTTCCCGCCGGATTAACATCCATTCACAAGCCTTCCCTTCGGAGCTGCGGCGTCGCTCGGTTCGGATTCCACCCGGGTTCTTTTGCCGAGTCGAACCTGTTCGAGAGACTCGAGAGTGTTATCTACACGATTGCCGATGCTGCGGTGGCGAATTCCGATGTTATCGACTCGGCTACTACTACCACCGCTAAGCAGAACAACGATTGGTTCTCTGGAATTACCTATTACATGGAGAGCATTTTGAAGGTATAACAAATTAGGGAGGGGGAGTTGATTCTATGGTTCTTAGCTGTGAAATTGCAATTGAATTTTTGTGGATTTTTGTTGTTGGTTTGTCAGGTTTTGAAGGATGTGTTATCGACTTTGCACGTTCCTTATTCATACGGTTTTGCTATCATACTGTTGACGATTATGGTTAAGGCTGCGACTTTCCCGTTGACTAGGAAGCAGGTCAGAGTTTTTTCCCTCTCAATTGGATTGGAAATGTTTTGGTCCAATTTGGTGTTTATGCTGATTCTGGATTTGGGCCAGGTGGAATCTGGAATGGCTATGAGGTCTTTGCAGCCTCAGGTGAAGGCTATTCAGGAACGGTATGCTGGAGATCAGGTAAAGAAATTGGATGTATGATATAAGATGATGAACTCTGTTAGTCATTTCGGAGTGTGAGGAGCAAAGATCAAAACTTGTTAGCTCTGACGATTTAAAGAACGAAACTTGGTGCAGGAGAAGATCCAGCTCGAGACTGCTCGGGTGTATAAGCTCGCAGGAGTCAACCCTCTTGCAGGTACTTTGAAAAATGTAGACTCTTTAAGTTCTGATAGTTGTGGGGGATTTGATCTGGTTTGCGGTCTAGTGATAGATCAATGGAGTAGATTAACTCGTCTTTGGAACTTGTCTATGCTCGTGTGTTCGGTAGCGATTTTTGTAACATGATTGATGTTAGCTAACAAGGTATAAGCTTTTGTATGTTTAGGCTTCTGTAACTCAGGATCCTCGATATTCCTATTTCGATTCTTAGTTGACTTGGCGTTCCGATTGTTTGTCTTAATTTAGGATGCTTGCCTACTCTCCTTACAATACCAATATGGATCGGACTGTATAGAGCCTTTTCCAACGTGGCAGACGAGGTAAAAACTTGACTATATATGAAATTCACTAGCTTTATCTTCTTCTCTTTATTTCTGAGTATGTGTAGATTCTATTCTGACTTAGAAAGATGGTATCTTTTTGTTGATAAACTAAGGGACTCCTCACTGAAGGGTTCTTCTGGATACCGTCCCTCTCTGGTCCGACTACAATTGCAGCTCGCCAAAGTGGCGGTGGCATTTCCTGGCTCTTCCCTTTTGTAGTGAGTTCCTTTTTTCTCCGTGACATATCGACTTATTTCAATTTTCAGTTTTCGAAAAACTGATGTACAGACTTCTGAACATCGTGTGCAGGATGGACATCCGCCACTTGGGTGGTCAGACACCTTAGCTTACCTTGTCTTGCCCGTGTTGCTGGTTCTTTCGCAATTCGTTTCCATCGAGATAATGCAATCATCACAGCCGCAGGTCTGTTGTTTCTCATAGTATTTTGAGTTCCGTTCCATGGCGAGACATCGATGTGATGATAAGACTGTAGGAATTAGGTCAAATGTAGACAAACTTGTGAACGTGGCTCGTAACTTGTTACTTGCAGAGTGACGATCCAAATGTGAAGAATTCTCAAGCTATAACTAAGTTCCTTCCTTTGATGATCGGCTATTTCTCACTTTCGGTTCCTTCTGGTTTAAGCCTTTACTGGTAAGCAGATCAAACCACTTTCTCTAAAACGTACCATAATCTGATTCATTAATTGATGTTTCTTTTCAATGGTTCTGCAGGTTCACGAATAATGTGCTGAGCACGCTACAGCAAGTCTGGCTTCAAAAGCTGGGAGGCGCGAAAAATCCGGTGAAGCAACAGAACGATGATCTGATAAAAAAGGTCAAGACTGAGAAGCCTGCTTTGGATATGAACTCCATGAAAGCTACAACGGTTGAAATCAAGTCCACGAAAGTCACGACCGTGAAGGAAGAAACGTCTACACCTGAAGGGCTACGTCCTGGTGAAAGGTCGGTCAACTGGATGACTTTACTTAGGTTTTATGGATTTTCGTCTGAGTAATGTTATTGTCTGAAATCGGTTTTTGGTCTTTGTTTAGATTTAAGCGTTTGAAAGAGGAGGAAGCTAGGAGACGAGAGGAAGAGAAGCGGAAAGCTGAAGAAGCATCCCACAAAGCCACGGTCCCTAACGGTTCTGTGAATGGTCAGGACAATACGAAAGACGAGAAGCCGGCTACCCAAGCTGATGCAGAGAATCAAGTTTCTTCCGATGGCATAGTTAATAGGAAGAAAGAGGAGCAGTCTGATGAGGAAAAAAACCAGAAGGTAAAAAACACTCATTTTATATTAGTAAAGATCAGATCTTGTTAACTTTCCCAGTAGTAAAGATCGGATATTTATTCATTTCCCATTTCTTGCACTCTACTCAAACGATGTGTTTTTATCAATGAATTTGCAGGAAGCAATCGAATCATAGAATAGAAGTCTCGAAGAAGAACGGAACCAAATGTTGCTCTGCTGTTTCAAGTTGCAACAAGACATTGAACATGCTTATGTAAACTAGCTACATGCACGGACATCCGAACCAGTGAAAAACGCAGAAACCTCCGTGAATCTGTATAGAGATTGCAGTTTTGCATGTGCTGGAGTATCAGGTCGGTTGAGAAAGGTGCAAACTTTTGAGAGGCATCATGTTAGTGGTTTTATGTTGTTGTGGCAGAAAGTAATGGAAGCTAGATTCTCTTGTATAGGTAGAAGAAACCATTCACTGTTTTGTATTACTTACATATTCTACTGTTCTTTTCCTTCCTATAATGCTTTTGAATAGTTTAGACCACAAATTGGTTGGCTGAAAAGACAGAATCTTGTTATCTGCTCAGACGGTTTCAGAATCGAACAAATGCATCATATCGTCAACCTTTCTGCAAACTAGGCTTCGATTTAGACATACTAACCTCAAAACTTAACTCATGAGACAGAGAACTTAACTTTCTCCAAGGATTTGCATGCGCCGTTTTCCAGGGAAGATCTTCTTGACAGAGATATGTTTGTGTCTGGAAAAGGAAAAACAGAGTACAAAATTGTCGCATGCATGGTTCATGATTCAAAACAGAGGGGGGAAAATCCCATGTTCTTGTGACATGCAACTGTGTCTCTTCATTATGCGGTTTAAACCACGAGGCATGATTTATGATAAACACATCATCATCACACATCTGAAACAGTTACAACATGTTACAGAAAAGTTGGATAGTACATATTAGATCTTATACATAACTAAGGTCTAGACTCTAGCTAAAGATTATAGAGTTAGCCGCGATAGAGAAGCAACATGATGTTGAACTTGATACAACGATTAAGCTTCTTTGATATAGTCTCGAGTTTCGCTATATCAACCCATGGTAGCTAAATTTGAAGTTAAAAATGCAATTTTTGTATTGACAGTTTTTTTTGTATTAACGAGTTTTCTTTGTAAGTTTTTAAATTGGCTGATTTTTAATATGTATGTCGGTAACGGCTAGAAATTCAAGTTCTATTATGTCAAACCATCAAATCTTAGCTAAATGAAGCGAAAACACAACTTTTATTTCTCGGCGGGATTTTTTGCCGTTTTCGAAAGGGTTAGAAAATCAAGTTTCACTATGTCAGACCCTCATATTTTAGCCAAATGAAGTCGAAAAGTCATTTTTCGTGTGTTTTTTACGAATTTTTCCATGTGCATATTAGGAATTAGTTATGTCGAGTTTAACTAATAGCTTTTTGTTATGTTGGGTATATAAGTTGGCAAAGTCTTGGATATAAACGAAATTTCGAGGAGATTAATATAAACCAAATCACATAATGATGATGGTCTTTCTCTGTCGACATACTTCCAACATCCTCGTAGCTCCTTCATCATATCAAATGGCATGAGTTTCCAAATTGAGTAACTAGCTAGGTAGGTATATAGCTTACATGAATGATGATCCCTAATAATAGATTTTCAACAGATTTAAGATGATTTAATATGTAGAAAAGTATTGGATTACATATATAACAAAATTTGAACAAAATTATAGTGAATTTTTTTAGTGTAATATTAGATGCATAGAAGTTCATCTTATTAACGAATCTAAAGAGCCAGATCATCTCTTGGTTTTTTTACTTCTTTAAAAATACTAAATAGATTAAAAATTAACCGTATCAGTCCAGTTGGTTTTGACACAAACGAACCTATTATCTAACTTGATTAAGAGTTGATAATGTGTAATCGACTCAAAAAAATCAATGAACCACCAATCTAAATGTATGCATGATCTAATTCAATAATAAAATTAAGATGGTCGGATATCATGATTATAATTTCAAATTTACGGTGAGTTTGTAAGGTTCATTGGGCGAAACTTGAAACACACTTGACAAAAACTTTAATTTTAAAACTTTTTTACAGAAAATTTCATCAATTTGAAAGCTAGATTGTCTAAATTCACTTATTCCTAATCCACAATTGATTTGGTTAATCCTTAATTTAATAAATTCGTAATTCAATAAACTCACAACCTACTTTACTTGCTATTTACAATCTACTAACCCAATTCATAACCCGTTCAACCCACCGATTCTCAACATCCACCAAAATTTCCCTTCTCTTATACAGATTGAAAAGATCCTAGAATTCCCTTTCCTAATCCGCCATTGAATTCTTAACTCAATAAACTCATAATCTAATTAACTTATGATTGCAATCTATGAACCCAACTCACAAACCGTCCAACTCAACTCATAACCGGTCCAACCGAACCAATCCCCAACATCCACCAAAATACGGATTGAGAGGAGAAGATAAATAAAGCCACAATCTTTCATCTCCTCTCAAGCTCTTTCTTCAAACCAGGCAAAGGAAAAACAAAAACAAAAACAAAGCTTCCTCCTTTTGCCCCTTTCCCTTGAGCTTGTGGAACAAATTTCCTCACCTTCTCCAATTTGATCTTAAGAAGAACGAAATCTCTAATTATTGGACATGGATGCATATGGTTTTTCAGCAATCATCGGCAAACGTAAAACAAACACCTCCCTTTCTCTTCTTTCTCTCAACAGATCATCATAACGATCATCAGACATGTTAAAACCATAAGGATGATCCGAAAGATTATGTCTTTACGTTTGCTTTCTCTGGTTTTTTATGGGATTTTCTCATGATCTGGATGAAGCGGTGGATGTTTGATGTTTCCTTTCTGGGATTTTGTTTGTTTTGATCTGCTTGAGGTTTGATCAGCTGTTGATCTCATAATCCTTTTGCTTTCTGGATTTCTCTGTGTAATTGCAGTGCTTGTTTACTGTTTCTGTGTCTTAGATTACAGCTGAAGGGGTTTTCTGGGTTTTCCTTGTGGTTGCAGGATTAAAGGTTCAAAACACCTGATCAGTCAGTTCACATAATTTCCTCAAGGTAGATCAGAGCTGGAAACCTAGAACTGATAAATTGAATTAGTTTGGATGAGTAAAGGAACTAACTTTGAGTGTTTTTTTATGTTTGTTTCTTAAAGAAGCTTTTAGTAATGGAAACCACAGCTAGTGGGACTCATCCATCAACAGTTCAATACCTTGAACCACCCATCACTACTGCAATTGTTGTGTCTCAACCTCCCACATTCCAGAGAAACAAACGCCATTGCTATGGAGACTCCTCATGTACTCCTGGAGAGTTCCCTTTAGCTGCTAACCCTTCAATTGTCCTTCATGTCCTCACCACATGTAACTTTGACCCACAAGACCTAGCCAAGTTAGAGGCAAGTCGTTTCGTTGTTCCATTTCCGAATTCGGGTTAGGGATTGATGGCATTGCTGATTCTACAATGTGTGTGTATGTATGTGTGTGTGATGGCAGGCGACGTGTTCGTTCTTTAGACAGCCAGCGAACTTCGCACCTGATTTCGAGCTGTCCATATCGGAGCTTGCTGCTCTTGACATTTGCCGGAAACGGACCATATTCAGATCGATGCAAAGTGACGAGATTTCTGAATTGAAGCTGAAATGCGGAGGGTCTTGGAAGTTGGTGCTGAGGTTTTTGTTGGCTGGTGAAAAATGTGTTTCGCAGGCTGTAGCTGGGCCTGGTCATAGCATTGCAGTGACCTGCAATGGTTCCGTTTACTCCTTTGGCTCGAACAGCTCAGGACAACTCGGCCATGGCACTACAGAAGATGAGTTCCGGCCTCGCTTAATCAGGTTGCTATAACTGAAAATGTATGATCTTTTACCTTTTTTGGACCATTTCTTGTTGGAAAAGGTTAAGAATTTACCATTTTTACAGATCGTTGCAAGGAATCAGGATCGTTCAAGCATCTGCTGGTCCGGGCAGGACAATGCTGATAAGCGACACCGGTCGAGTCTATGCATTCGGTAAGGACTCGTTCGGAGAGTCCGAGTATGGCGTTCAGGGTTCCAAAATGGTTACAACTCCGCAACTGGTGGAATCGTTGAAGAACATTTTCGTCGTGCAAGTTGCGATTGGGAACTTCTTTACTGCTGTATTGTCAAGGGAAGGACAAGTCTATACATTCTCTTGGGGAATCGATGGAAAGCTCGGTCACCAAACCGAACCGAACGATCTCGAGCCTCACCCTTTGTTGGGAGCACTTGAGAATGTACCTGTAGTGCAAATTGCTGCTGGCTATTGCTACCTTCTTGCTCTTGCTTGTCACCCAAGTGGCATGTGAGTTAATTGAGTTCCTCCTTTGATTTCGGTTTCATTTACTTGTCAATATTCGATCATGATGATTTCTATATGTGTATGCAACTCTAGGTCGGTTTACTCGGTTGGATGTGGATTAGGCGGGAAGCTTGGACACGGATCGAGAACAGACGAGAAGTACCCTCGATTAATCGAGCAGTTTCAGGAGTTGAACTTTCAGCCTACAGTGATTTCAGCCGGGGCGTGGCATGCAGCAGTAGTCGGTAAGGATGGACGAGTAAGCACGTGGGGGTGGGGGCGGTACGGGTGTTTAGGCCACGGTACCGAAGAATGTCAGTCGGTTCCGAAAATTGTGGAGGCTCTGAGCAATGTCAAAGCAGTCCATGTAGCTACAGGAGACTACACGACGTTCGTGGTCTCCGAAGATGGCAATGTGTATTCATTCGGTTGTGGCGAATCCTCTAGCCTCGGTCACTATGCCATTGTCGATGAACAGGTTTAATACCTCTCCCCTTTTGATCTTGTTTCCTAACATTGCGCAAATTATGATCACGAAATCGTTTAAAGATTGCAACTTTGAAGCGAAATCGATTAAAAGGTTGCAACTTTCCTTGGAAGACACTGCCTTTTATTATTTCTCAGCACATTGGTGAATCAGTTTTGTTTAGCTGCATTGATCAATCCCTAAACTTGAACCTAACTCGAATGAAATTTCCGTTCGTTTACATTGTGAGCAGCAAGTGAACAGGGTCGAGAACGTGTTGAGCCCCGAGCAAGTGACATTGCTAAAGGAATTGAATGAAAGAGTGGTGCGGATCAGCCTGACCAACTCGATCTACTGGAACGCGCACACTTTCGCTCTGACCGAATCAGGTAAGCTCTACGCATTCGGAGCAGGGGACAAAGGGCAGCTCGGGGTCGAGCTGTCGAACAACCAGACCGAAAGGGTAAAGCCAGAACGAGTGGATGTTGATCTCCGCTAACCCATTATGGCTTATAACTTATGAATCAATGCATCCATGCCATCCATGAATCAGATTTAGGGTTTCTGTTTAATGTGTAAATAGAAGGAAGGATTTGTGAAGGGTTTCTTAATTTGGTTTAGGGGTCAGTTTTCTTCTGACAGTTAAGTTGTTAATAGCTTTTTAATATTTTCCATTAATGACTTGTTAGTTTGATATACAGCCAAGATCAAGTGTAGTTGTTTTTATTACCCATAGTAGATTGATATCTAGAACTAGGGGTGCAAATCGGTTCGGTTTATATGCTGAATTCGCTAGGGGTGTTGCTAAATATCGTCCGTCATGGCGTTTCTTGCTTGAGTTGACACAAGTTAAGGGAATTGGTTCGAGTTCAAGTTTCGGAATTGGGTCTTGTTCGAGTATTGGGAACTTATCAAGACCGAGTTTGTGGGAATTGGGTTGAGATCGGATTTTGGACCGGACTTTTAAAACTGGGTCGGAAAGGGATTTTGAGCATTGGGTTAGAATCAAATTTCACAAACTAGGTTAAAGCCACATTTTATGTACTTGATTGGATCCGAATTTCTGCAACTGGGCCGGATCAGGATTCAGTTTTGAAAACTAGGTCGATCACGTTCCATGAAGTGATTTGCCCGAAATTGAGTCTAACCAAAACATAATCCAATAGTTATAGAAATTGAATGAACTACCATTCTTATGTTGACTAATGACCACCAATCTCTTATGATTCAACCGATTTCGAACCACTCTGGTTGGTTAACCATTTAAATCCTATTTTAATACCATGGGGCCTCTTCAGCAGATTGGTTTAACTAGGCTTGAGAAATACATTAGGCTAGTTTCTTTAACTACTTGGGCCTCGGGCCTCATTTGGAACATCACATTTTTTCATATTAATTTCTTTTCATACCACATACAAGAAAGAAATAGGTTACAAGTGGCAAAAAGTAGAGCCGACAACCGGACTGGTTAAGCGGGTCGCGACTCACGAGTACAAATTTGTTCGTGTTGTAGATTAATTGGTTTACATATTGATTGAATCATGGGTTGATTTGATGACAATTTTTTTTACGGATAACGGTAAGATATTATTAATTTTAATCGAATGTTACATCATTTAACTTTAGCTGGTCAACCAGAAAAATCGAAAATTTATCCATCCAAATCACACCGTTATTTCAATGTTCATTATTATGAGTCATAATATGAACGGCCATATTCGCCTCACAATGACAATTTATTTAGTTTATATGTTCCGTAATATATTTAGATCTAATTGGTGAAAGACTATAATAGTAAGTGAATTATGAGCCATAAGGAGAGCTAGCTATGAGAAGAGAATCTAATAGCTCTAAAGAGATTTCAAATTTGTCAAACTACTCAATTTTATTTTTAAAAATCTTAGGTTCTAAATTCAAATACAATTATCGATCTTACAGACAACTCAAAAATTTACCTGACGGTCACGTAACTAAATGTGATCCCTGTCAAGAGTTCCTCGTATAAAAAAATTGGATCTCAAATTCGACATTGTCATTGTACGAATTCGTCCCACCAAAGGAACAAAACCCACATGGCAGAAGGTGAAAAAATTCCCCAAAGTTCTTCACTTGGTTAAATAAATAGTACTTGAGTACCATTTTTGTATACCAAATGGCAAATGGTACATACGGTCATGTCCCTTCACAAGCTCACGAGTTGTTCATTACACCGATTCTTCTTCCCATAAACTAATTCAGTACATATCTCTTGTTGGTCTACCTAAATATTGTAACGTAATATACTTGCTCGAAACTTATGGTGAGCGAGAGGCTCGATGAGCATAAGATGAAGATGATCACGAGGAGAATGAGCTGCTTATTCGATGGATCACCTTTTCTCCTTTATAATGTACCTCAGATAATGAAAATGATGGACTTGGAACTTATATAACCGGCAGAGTAAAGCCTCAAAATTTCTACTTGCTCGAAACTTATGGTGAACGAAAGGTTAGACGAGCATAAGGCGATGACGATCAAGATTGAAGAGGAGAATGAGTTGCTTATTCGAGGGATCACCTTCTCTCTTTCATATATACCTCGAGTAATGATAACCAACTAAACAAATACTCAAAATTCCGATTAACATCTCATTTGTGACTCATATTTCAAGGTTTTGGACCATGATATGCAATTATATTGTACAATTTTCCCTCATATTAACTCTTCTCATTTCTTTTTTCTTGATCTCAATTGTAAGTTGGGGAGTCATAAATTCCAAAGGCATTGTAGAGCATATGCATGTGACCATATTAATTTCATGAACATATATTATAATATCATTATTAATTTATATCCATATTTTTATAATTATCAAATACATTTTTTTAACAATCGAAATAAATTGTCACCATTGTAGGCATAAATTCCCATCTCGGTATCTCTGCCACCTTAGAAAAAATGTCAGGATATAACTCCATAACTCTCAAAATTTCAAATTAAATGGTTATTTTTTAAAATTATTTTTGTAATTTTTTATTTTTATATGAAATAAATAAATAAACCCCTAGTTTCATATTTCAATATTTTTTTTATCGGACAGAAACCTTTCTGTCAGTACAAGATAAAAAGCATAAATACACATTATAAAAATATCCGTTTTATATAGTGTACTAAATTTAAACCTAAGACCTTCAGACCGTCAATACACAACTCTATTATTAGAAAAACTCCACATAAACCGTTTTAGTACTTCACATGCCTCTCATGTCATTCTCTGTTAAATATTATTATTTACACACTAACGAAGAAAAAATACAATCTAAAATATGAAACACGAGAATTATGGATGGGGCGAACTCAGACGACAACTTAGAACCATCTAATTACAAAAATGACAAAATTATATATCATTTTCAAAACTTAAGGTTTTATCTCGTGTACTTTCATATTCACTTCAAACACGCATAGAATTGTATCAGTGTATCTAACTAGATGGGCGAACTTAGACTACAATTTAGAACCATCTAATTACGAAAGTGACAAAATCATATATATCGTTTTCAAAACTTAATGTTTTTTCTTGTGTGCTTTCAGATTCACTCCAGACACGCATAAACTTGTAAAGTGTCTCCGACTATCTTTATCCCGCTATGACTCCTAGCAAAGTGAACTAACCCTAACGAACTAGATGAAAGAACCCCACCAACTATGTACCTATTTCAACGGCTTGGGAAGTAAATGCTAGCTCTATCCATTATAACTAGTTACTCGCCAAGGTTTGCAGACACAAAAATGGCAGCAATGCCATGATGTGTCATCATATGTCTGCTGCATTCACAAATTATTAACTGGTTTGCATTTTTGTGGTGCTGGTTGATGATCAGTGGGACACACCGACATTCAAACTTCAACATTTGTGTCGGTGGAGTTAGTAGTTTGGTTGGGTTTTCACAGAGTGTTCTGTTTCACTGAAGTATGAATGGGGATTTGTAGGTAGAAGAAAAATTATGTTAAAGAGTCATCATATAGGCTGTCCTTTGCCTCTCTAGCCTATTGGTGCATTGAATTCTGTCTGCAATGATGATTCATAGATGGGTGAGAATGAGTGGGGTTGAACCTGAGCCAACTCGAGTCGGTTTGTTCATTGAGTTTTTGATATTGTTAGGAGAGATAAGAGATTTCGGAATTGATAAGTTTGTGAGCATCTTAATGATTATTTTAGAGGAAGTTATCAAGGCATAATACCCGAACGATATTAACCTTTGTGTCAAGATTGTAGGTGGAAAATGAGAGGATTACATCCAACATGATCCACTTTTTATAATCTACGACTCAATGGTGTACCATACATTGGGGTGAATAGACTCGATCAAGAAAATGATCGATCATGATTCAACTATTTTCAAATTCGTCATTATAAATTTGAATAAAAAATACACTGGACCGTAGTACGGATGACCCTCTCAAGAGGCAAGCTATGGCTAGAACAAAGACAAAGCTTTTAATTTTGGAGCCTTCCTCCATTGGGTTTTGCTGACAATAGATCTAGTTTTCACATGCATCCTGGCTACATGGGAATTGTGGAAAACCCTCTACTAGTTTATTTTACTAATGCTAAAGAATTTATTTCAACTAAATTTGGGCTACCCTTCAAATGATGTTACACACGATAATTTAATCGAAACATAATTTTATGAATTTAAAGTATATGAAACAAACACTTAATCCATCTTCACGAGGATTACTTCCACCTTACTAAGTGTCTCGTCAACCAAACATCACAAATCTAGAAATTTAATATTTAATTTAACCGGTCGAACTATAATAGACATACAATTAACTCAATTAGAGGCTATTTTACAAAATCCAACAAAATCAATAATTGAGCAAATGATGGGGATCCAAATCTCAAGATTTTAGATCAAATTATAAACAATTTAACCCACCAAATCAACTGGAAAAAAAAATTCAACTTTTGGCTTCATTTGCTCCTCTCTATAAAGAAACCCTTCTCTTAGAATATCTTTCTTTCTCATTCCCATCTGTCATTCTCTGAAAATGGAAACCCAATTGCTCTCTCTTCTTCTTCTTCTCTTAACTGTTCTTCAACTACCATCCCACATTGCATCCTCCCCGGTTCCGGATCCGGATCTTGTCGCCGATGAAGTCAACAGGTTCGTACTCGTTAGCTTGTTCATTCGTTCGTTCTCGTAATTAGGATTTCGACATAATGTGTGATGTATGTATACCACTATAGTCATGTGTTTGTTAGGGTTAAATGTGTTGGACTAAGTACAATTTTAGGAGTAGAAAGTAATGATTTTGTAGATGTGAGACACACTTTTCGAGGTTTCTGTAAAATGTAGGATATAATTTGTGTGTACTTTTAGTTATCTCGAGTTAAACGTATTTAAACAGAAGTAATAACTTCGTAGATGTGACATGTTTTTCAAAAAAACATTATAATTTTGTCTCATGTGATTACTTGTTTGAATGTGATTTTTTCTTCTTATTAGGATCATCACCAATGCTACAAATTCTCGAAGAAATCTAGGATTCCTCTCTTGCAAAACGGGGAATCCGATCGACGACTGTTGGAGGTGCGACTCGAGTTGGCACAAGAACCGAAAAAGACTAGCAGATTGCTCGATTGGGTTTGGCAAGAACGCGATTGGAGGGCGGGACGGTAAATTCTACGTGGTGACCGACTCGGGCGACCACCCGATCAACCCAAAACCAGGGACTTTACGTTACGGGGTGATTAGAGACGAGCCACTTTGGATCGTGTTCGCTCGGGACATGGTCATCAAGCTGAAAGCGGAGCTGATGATGAACTCTTTCAAGACGATCGACGGCAGGGGAGCCTCGGTGCACATAGCCGGGGGACCCTGCATCACGATCCAGTATGTGAACAACATTATCATCCACGGGATCAACGTCCACGACTGCAAATCGGGTGGGAACTTGAACGTTAGGGACTCCCCCGAGCATTTCGGCTGGAGGACTAGATCGGACGGAGATGGGATATCGATCTTCGGTGGAAGCCACGTTTGGGTCGACCACGTCTCATTGTCCAATTGTCAGGACGGGTTGATCGACGCGATTCACGGGTCGACCGCGATCACGATCTCAAATAACTACATGACGCACCACAATAAGGTCATGTTGTTGGGACATAGTGATGGGTTTGTTAGGGACAAGATTATGCAAGTCACTATTGCCTTTAACCACTTTGGTGAAGGGTTGGTCCAAAGGATGCCAAGGTAATATTGCTTTTGTTTACGAATCTTATATCATTCTTTTACATGATTTGTATTATTTTGACTGGTTTGATTTTTGTTACCATTATTTTTACAGGTGTCGGCATGGGTACTTCCACGTGGTGAACAATGACTACACCCATTGGCTAATGTATGCAATTGGTGGGAGTGCTTCTCCAACCATCAATAGCCAAGGGAATCGTTTCTTGGCACCAAATGATAAGTTCAACAAAGAGGTAAACATTTAACGTTCGAGTTATCGAGATAATGTTTTTTTTCTCGAGTCTCCCTTAACGATTCGGTTGACCAGGTGACGAAACGGGAGGAAGCGGGGGAGAGCGAGTGGAAGAAGTGGAACTGGAGATCGGAAGGGGATCTATTGCTCAACGGTGCATTCTTCACGAGGTCCGGAGCCGGAGCATCATCGAGCTATGCTAAAGCATCGAGCTTGGGAGCTAGGCCTTCTTCTCTTGTGGGTCCACTCACTAGTGGTGCTGGTTCACTTGTTTGCAAAAAGGGATCATCTTGCTAACTAAAAATTAGTAACAACAAAGTTGGGTGACTTGGTAACAAATTGTTGGTTTTGTAATACAAAGAAAAATTGGGAGCCTGTCCAAACAAGTGGGACAAGAGCTTTTGGGGGAAGATGGGATTTGTGCATTGTGGTAAAGATTTGATCTTTGTAAAACTTATAATTCAAGCATATAAATGGAGACATTTGTCTATACCGGTTTTCGACGACCATTAACCTCGTCGGTTTGATCAGTTGGTTCACCTAGTATAGGTTTTGGATCTGTTTATTTATTAGGGTTTCTAACTGCCGTCACATGGGAACAGTATGGAGAATGAAAAGAACAGTGACTGGGAAAAGAACTGACTTTAATCATTGAAGCTTGAAATGGTAGGAAGACATTTATTGCCTCAGCAGAAAGCAGTCTACATGGGTTGTCCGTTTGACAGATTACTGGTCTCATAGATCCTCTCAAAATCAGAATGACCGGCCCCTCTTTCTTGCCATTGAATCATGTACCGTTAGTCTCAAGTGTCTGGATCTTGTCTTGAAAAGACCGGTTCCATGGTAACTTCGGCAATCGAGCCATGCATCGTGTTCCAGAGTTCATGTCCAGAGTGCAGACACTCTTTCAAGGTCATTGTCCCGTGACATCAAGTATGGAATTTGGAATCATTTTGAAGGGTGTGCTCCCCATCAATAATTGCTCTAACCCGGTCATAACTTCTGATCGAGCCATGCTCGACAGAGCAATAGGACATCGTTTTCATTACGATCATTCGAGTTTTCAAGACTAAATGATTTCAGTAAGCAAACTTATAACATCAAGAAGAACAAAATTCCAACACGAACTAGAGATACAAATACAAAAGGGAAAGAACAGAGCAAAGAGGCACAAAGCAGAAATCATTTTCATCACATTGTTGGAAAGCGGGGAAGATACGGTTTTTTGGGAGCAAAGGATGGTTGGTGTTGAGAAACCTGACTAGAACTCTGCAGCAGAGATGACATCGTCGATCTTCAAGATCATCTTGACGACCTGTGTCGCGAGCAGTATCTGCTGCTGCTTTCCGATCATAGTCTCGAACACGTCCTGCTGGCGCATGTTGTTCGTGCCTACGTCGTTGCAGTCGATCCCGAGATGAGGGTTGTTCTCCTGCATTAGGATCCAGTTAGCGAGGGAATTAAACTAAGATCATGAAGGAGAAATGGGTTTCTTTATCAGTTTATTCATGAGTTATACCTTGATTTGCTGGGATTTCACTGCGGAAAGTGTTTCGATGGGTTGAAGTCCACTGTTTTCCGCTAGCGCCATTGGGACTGCGTCCAAGGCATCTGCGAATGCTCGAATGGCGTACTGCAGATAGATTATTGTTGTTAGCATATGAAAGAAACTTGGGAAATGAGGTTGAAGGAGAAGGAAACAAGAGACTGACCTGCTCAACACCGGGATATCGGTCTGCAGCAGTTTCTACAGCGATTGAGCATGATATTTCGGCAGAGCCACCACCATACACAATTGAGTTGTTGCGGATTAGATTCCTAGCGACGCATAGAGCGTCATGGATGCTTCGCTTGGTCTCTTCTATCATCATTTTGTTTCCTAAGAAAGTACACCATCGCTATGAATCAGTATGCAAGCACAAATGGAAAGGCCAACTTTACAGCATTAGCAAAAGGGATAACAATCTGCTGGCTGACCTCCGCGAATAAATATTGTGACAGCCTTCGAATTTGCACAATGTTCAATGTGCAGCATCCGATCTTTCGTTGTTCCAAAGGCCTTCTCCCGAACCAAACCAGCCTTTCCGAGCTTATCTGGTGTCAGCTCCTGGAATCGTGGGACGATTCTGCCACCTACATATGAAATAAAGCATTAATCTTTAACTTTTATCCCGAAAAGTAACAATAGAGTAACTTAAAAGTAATGAACTCCATACCAGTGGCAATTGCTATCAGCTCCAGCTCTACTCCACCAACCCAACGAACAGCAGGCAAGTTTCGGTGCATCAGCAAATGGTTGGCCTCATCGTCGAATCCCCACTGGCAGATAACCAGAGTAGCACCAACATCCTGTAATAGCAAATTTTCAAAAGAAAAAAATGTAAATAAGATGAGCGAGCTCAGAATTTGAAGAAATGATGCTTCTTTTGGTACTAGACCTTGCACTTTTGAACCATGTCGTCAAAGTACTGCTGCTCCTGCTTACGGAGAGCCTCAAACTTCTCCACTGTATCAATGTCCACCTTATGCTTAGTCTTTGGCTTCGGGGGCTCAAAAGGGCACGTCAAGATGGCAATTTTCGCATCTTGAATTTGCTTTGGCATCTGCGGGTGACTCATGTCCTTGTCTATAACTATCCCGTATATCAGTTCAGTGTCTTCCAGCTTACCACCAACCTTCCCATCAACTTTTATCAAGTCCAAATGGACATCTTTCCTCTCTAAATCAGCAACAGCAAGAACAGCTTTGACTGCAATCTCGGCCAAACTACGCTTGCATCTGTTCACACTGCAAAATAGACAGATTCATACTCAACGAGATGGTTCCACCTCCAACATGCCAGAGTTAGTATGAGAAAGGCGAGAAAGCAAACTTACATCTTGGAAGACAAAGTAGTCATGCAAGTTTGAACCAGGGGTTCGATGTTCTTCTCTTCAAATTCGAACTTGTGAGCAATGCGTTCCATGTGTTCAACAGCTATTCTAGATGCCATCTCATACCCTTCAGCAATCCTAATTGGGTGAATACCACGTTCCAGCAACTTCTCAGCTTGCTCTAGTAGGCTTCCAGCCATTACAACAACACCAGTAGTGCCATCTCCAATTTCATAATCCTGACTCCTCGATAGCTCAACCATCAGTTTTGCAATTTGGTTATCGACATCCATCTGCTCCAAGATCGTAGCACCGTCATTGGCTACAAACAGCAAAGAACGGCTCAGCTCAGTCAATCAATCTAACTTCATTCCAATTTACATAGCAACATTATATGCATCCAGTTGACACTCATATATCCATGAATAATTCTAAAACCCTAGCTTACTACTTAAAAAACAAAAATTTAACAAACAATCCCAGATATAAAAACGAGCTAGTGTGTTTACTTCATGTTTAGAGTAATAAGCTAAGAACACTGTCACTCAAACTAATATCAAAGCCAAAGTGGAAAAAATAGCTAGATCAACGTTTCACTTCGATTCACATTCTAACATTACATGCTCTTCCAGCTAACCCTTACAGATCCACTAATTGAAAAACCTCAAGCTTACTACTTCCAAACAACAGTCAGATCAGCGGATCTAAAAGCAAAACGAATGAAGAAATCCAAAGAAAACAATTATAACCTAAAACCGCGATCGGAGAAAGCTACGAAGCATGTGGAGTTAGTACTCACTGATGGTGACTTCGCCGTCGGGGCTGGAGAGCATCTTGTCCATCCCCTTGGGACCGAGAGAAGTGCGGAGGATGCGAGCGACGGCCTTGGCGGCAGAGATGTTAGCCTTGTGAGCATCGAGACCTCGAAGCCGAGTCTTCTGCTCCTGCTCCTTTATTATGATGAACGGCCTCCCGTACTCGTCGAAGGCTAACGCCATTGCGGTAACCTTCTACTGCAACTTCTTGCTGGAGCTGCGTCAATGGCGGATATGAGCGGGAGAAAGAAGAGTGGCTAGTGAAGCTTCAGGTTTCCCTTTTCGTTTTCGTTTCTTCCTTCCGCCATTTTCAAAGCCCTAAAAGCCGCCTTTTTCTGGTTCAGTGGTGTTGGATCGGGCTTGGAGATCCGCGAAATTTGGGCTTTGATCATTTGGTCCAGTAGCGGAGATTGGTTGGTTTGTATATATTTGATTTGGTCTGTTGATCTTTTCGGTTCTAAATAACCCGGTTTTCTCGGTATGTAATTTTGGCATGTCTCAACAACTCATAACTCGTCCCTACATGTTATAAGTTTGGCTTCACTTTTGTATTCCATATCTCCATTTCATCCATTCATATTTTCCCTCTCCCACTCGTCACGATTCTTCTCCGCCTCTCCTCCATTGTCAATAAAGCTTCTTTTGCTTCTTCTTAGAATCGTTAGGTTAATCTGGACGCAATTGAGCTATGTACTGGTCTAATGTTTCATCCCTCATCCTCCTTGCTAGCATCAGCAATCATCATTAACATCAGGGTGGTCGGTGGGGAGAAACATCTGACTAATTCCCACCGACCACCTTGATGCCTTTAATGATTGTTGATGCTGGCAAGGAGGAGGAGGGATGAGACACTAGACAAGTACATGTCTCAATTGTGTCTGGATCAACCTAACGATTCTAAGAAGAAGCTAAAGAACCCTTGCCCCTGGTGTGGCATTGAATCTGATTTTCTGAGTAGATGTTGGCAAATTTGGGAAATTGCTGCTCTTTAGATTGAGAAAAGTTGCTACTGGTTATGATAGTGCTAACAGGACTGAGGGTTGTTGCTTTGGAAGAAATATAGTTGAGCCTTTTCAAGTTTTATTTCCTTCCATTGCGAATAGTGAACACTAAACATCTGTTTGATATGCCGTAGTCAGCGATCGGGAGATATCGACAGCGTTAACTCTGGTGTCGGACGAGAAGTTATGGATGTTGGAATGCACTATGCAGCTCATCATCGTCACAACTCTGTGTCTCCCACCACTCGTTTATCAAACCCTGAGGAAGAAGCATAGGAATCCTCAAGAGAAGGTGGCAAATGCACCAAGTCACTACGCTCCATCACCTTACAGCTGATCAGATCATATGCTTCCATCTCCATTTCTCGCAACTCGGGCCAACCAAACCGTGCTAGGTTCGGAGACAAACTCTATACAGACAGATTACAGACCAAGGAAGCCATCAGTTGCCCATTTTTACTGGTTCAAAGCAATTGAGCAACCAATTCATAAAACGAGATCCATCAATTGGTAACACCTCAAATAAATTTTGTAAAAAGTAATTTCTTATTTATTATATATGTATGACATATAATCCCAAAGATTATTTTGTAAACCAAAAATAGTAATTTTTAGTCACTATAAAATATAAACTATGAATCATGAACCTTATATTTTCTTATGGTTTACACTTAACTTTCTTAACTTCAAAATGTTTGGACCATTTAAGAGTCGAGCTAATTCAACAACGATATTTTCTCAAGCTATTTGCTTATGTAAGTCATTTTATTAGCACTATTCATATAAATATAAGAAACATAAAATAGAAAAAAAATTACATAGGCCAATTTACAAAGATAAGAAAATTAGTATAAGAAAAAGGAAATGAAACCTACCAAGCTAAGCATAAATTTCTTATCACAAGAAAACTCAATAATAATCTGAACCAAACATGGTAGAGTTTCATCGGCTGTCACGGTTGATGTGATGTGCATTCTGGTTTCAACAAAGACCTCAGCTCCTCTGAGTTGGTTAAGATCGAGATCTAGGATCTCATCCTCAAGAATAACGACGACAAGGAGATTTTGCTGCAAGGGGCTGTTCTGACTCCTCTAATCCATCGCTACCAGGTGGGTCACGCCCATCTGCATAACTGCATAGGGGGTTGCAGAAAGTGACGACTCTAACAACAACACCCCTGTCGTCGACCCCATCGATGTCATCCGATGGTTAATTTCTTCGTATTCCTGTGAGTTCTTTAATTCCTACATTATATTTTCCAGGTTGATTTCTTCAGTTGGTCTAGTAGAATAAGGGAGGTGGAGTTAATCTAATGTCGTGTTTAATTAGTTCATATGATATGTATGTCTAATGGCAATCGATTTTTGGTTAGATGAAGTATAAGAATGCGATACAAATTAACCAGAATATAATTAAATGTATCTCTCAATGTGACTCGTAATGTGAGTTGCAACTTTCAAAACCCTATATAAGTAAAGAATATTTCTAAATGAAAAACATCTATACCAATTTTATCTATAAAAAATGAAGAACAAATTTCAACCATGCAGACCCAAACAAAACAGTAACAAAATATTTCTAAAATAAAACCACAAAAATTGAACTCTTTATAAATAGAAATTGACTAAATCCCACATCCCAAAAATAAATCAGTCTCCCAACCACAAAACAACCCTATAAAATCAATTAACTCATCCCCTTTAATCTCATCATCTGCAGGTGTTTCTCTACTGATCAATCCGTAAAAAATCTCCATTAGAGAATCTCTGCACTTGAAAACAAAAAATCCCTCCGAAAAAAAGTAATAATGGCAATCAATAAGGTCGTCGTCCTCGCCCTCTTCTTCGCCGCCGTCATCAGTGTGGCTTCCGCCGCAGCTCCAGCAGCCACCGAAGAGAAGAAACCCGCAGCTGATGCCGCCGCCACCCCTGCACCCGCCGGAGATGCTGACGCCATCGGAACCACCGACGGTGCTGCCGCGGCCCCCACTGCTAACGGCGATGTTGCTCCCGGACCTGTTGGGACCGGAGCCGGCGCCGGTGCTCCCGCCGCTGAGGCCCCCAAGAGTGATGCCAGCGCCACCGCAACCGTCTCCGCCGCAGCTGGAGTCGCCGCCGTCGCTGGCTACTTCATTATGTAAACAAATATTCTTCGGTTAATCTGGATATTGAATTAGCCTAATTTTTACACATTATTGTTTTGTTTTATTTTTGTTGTATTTGTTTCTTTGCTTTGAATTGTTTAATTCTTTCAAGGATATTGCTATTAATAAAAGATAAAATCTTTGTTACTTATATATTGTGTTTGATATTTTAATATTTAAACATATATAAAGTTCTAAGCTCCTGTACGGTTCATGAATGGGTTTTCTGAAACTGTTCACTAAGGGATTTGGGTTCTCTTCATTGGGAAGTTTAATTTGGGTTTTGTTTATTAGGAGATTCTCTTGTAGACTCACTGCTCCTGTACTATTCGTTCGAGTGTTTAGTTTGTCATAAATCTTTTCTCCATTTTGAAAATGGTTAAAAAATTAAGATATTCTCTATAAATGATGGTTTAATAAATTTAATAATTAATTTTACTCGATATTATTTAAGTGTATTCAGAAAAAAAAATTAACTTCATTTGACTATTATTTGAAGGGTTCAACATGGTAAAATCTCAATTTTTAGTCATTCTCAACATAAAAAGGCAAAATATCAGCCAATTTAAAATTTTCAATTTGCACCTAAAAATTTGTCGATTTCCAAAGGAGATAACCTATGGAAATGAGCCATATGACAAGAAAATTTCAAAATTTTCAAATCGGCTAATATTTGACAGGCATTTAACAATAACCAAAAAGTCAAGTTTCATTACATTAACTCATATAAAAATGATCAAACGTAGTTAAAAATCTATTTTACTAGATATTATTTTAGCGTGTTAAAAAATATTTTTTTAAGTTCATTTGACAATTATTTGAAGCATTTAAAATGGTGAAACCTCAATTTTTAGCAATTCCCAACAAACACGCCCAATATTAGCCAATTTAGAATCTTCTAATATTTGACCACAAAATTTGACGATTTCTAAAGGGGTTAACCTATCGAAATGAGCCGTTTGGACATAAAAATTTCAAAATTTTCAAATCGGCTAATATTTGACTTGCATGTTGGCAATGGCTAAAATGTCAAGTTTCACTATGTTAACCCCTGTAAATAATGGTGAAATCAATTTAAAAATAAAATTTACCCTATATTGTTTTAGCGTGTTAAGAAATATTTATAACTTCATTTGACTATTATTAGAAGGGATTAACAAGGTGAAACTTAAATTTTTAGCCATTCCCAACAAACACGCCCAATATTAGCCAATTTAGAAACTTCTAATATTTGACCAAAAAAATTGTCGATTTCCAAAAGGGTTAAACTATGAAAATTAGCCGTTTGGACATGAAATTTTCAAAATTTTCAAATCGGCTAATATTTGACATGCATGTTGGAAATGGCTATAAAGTAAAGTTTCATTATGGTAACCTATTTAAATTAGGGTGAAATCGATTTAAAAATAAATTTTACTCTATATTGTTTTAGCGTGTTAAGAAATATTTTAAACTTCATTTGGCTATTATTTGAAGGGATTAACATGGTGAAACCTTAATTTTTAGCCATTCCCAATAAACACGCCCAATATTAGCAAATTTTGAAACTTTTAATATTTGACAAAAAATTTGTCGATTTCCAAAGGGGTTAACCTATTGAAATGAGCCATTTTGACATGAAATTCTCCAAATTTTTAAATCGGCTAATATTTGACATGCATGTTGAAAATGGCTAAAAAGTAAAGTTTCATTATGGTAACCCATTTAAATTACGGTGAAATCAATTAAAAATTAAATTTTACTCTATATTGTTTTAGCGTGTTAAGAAATATTTTATACTTCATTTGGCTATTATTTGAAGGGATTAACATGGTGAAACCTCAATTTTTAGCCATTCCCAATAAACACGCCCAATATTAGCAAATTTTGAAACTTCTAATATTTGAAAAAAAAATTATCGATTTCCAAAGGGGTTAACCTATTGAAATGAGCCATTTTGACATAAATTTTTCAAAATTTTCAAATCGGCTAATATTTGACATGCATGTTAGAAATGGCTAAAAAGTAAAGTTTCATTATAGTAACTCATTTAAATTATGGTGAAATCAATTTAAAAATAAACTTTACTTTATATTATTTTTGCGTGTTAAGAAATATTTTAAATTTCATTTGACTATTATTTGAAGGGATTAACATGGTGAAACCTTAATTTTTAGCCATTCCCAATAAACACGCCCAATATTAGCAAATTTTGAAACTTTTAATATTTGACAAAAAATTTATCGATTTCCAAAGGGGTTAACCTATTGAAATGAGCCATTTTGCAATGAAATTTTCAAAATTTTCAAATCGGCTAAAATTCGACATGCATGTTGAAAATGGCTAAAAAGTAAAGTTTCATTATGGTAACCCATTTAAATTACGGTGAAATCAATTAAAAATTAAATTTTACTCTATATTGTTTTAGCGTCTTAAGAAATATTTTAAACTTCATTTGGCTATTATTTGAAGGGATTAACATGGCGAAACCTTAATTTTTAGCCGTTCCCAATAAACACGCCCAATATTAGCAAAATTTGAAACTTTTAATATTTGACAAAAAATTTATCGATTTCCAAAGGGGTTAACCTATTGAAATGAGCCATTTTGACATGAAATTTTCAAAATTTTCAAATCGGCTAATATTCGACATGCATGTTGAAAATGGCTAAAAAGTAAAGTTTCATTATGGTAACCCATTTAAATTACGGTGAAATCAATTAAAAAGTAAATTTTACTCTATATTGTTTTAGCGTGTTAAGAAATATTTTAAACTTCATTTGGCTATTAGTTGAAGGGATTAACATGGCGAAACCTTAATTTTTAGCCATTCCCAATAAACACGCCCAATATTAGCAAATTTTGAAACTTTTAATATTTGACAAAAAATTTATCCATCTCCAAAGCGGTTAACCTATTGAAATGAGCCATTTTGACATGAAATTTTCAAAATTTTAAAATCGGCTAATATTTGACATGTATGTTGGAAATGGCTAAAAAGTAAAGTTTCATTATGGTAACCCATTTAAATTATGGTTAAATCAATTTAAAAATAAACTTTACTTTATATTATTTTTGCGTGTTAAGAAATATTTTAAATTTCATTTGACTATTATTTGAAGGGAGTAACATGGTGAAACCTCAAATTTTAGCCATTCCCAACAAACACACCCAATATTAGAAAATTTTGAAACTTTTAATATTTGACAAAAAATTTATCGATTTCCAAAGGGGTTAACCTATTGAAATGAGACATTTTGACATGAAATTTTCACAATTTTCAAATCGACTAATATTCGACATGCATGTTGGAAATGGCTAAAAAGTAAAGTTTCATTATGGTAACCCATTTAAATTATGATGAAATCAATTAAAAATTAAATTTTACTCTATATTGTTTTAGCGTGTTAAGAAATATTTTAAACTTCATGTGGCTATTATTTGAAGGGATTAACATGGTGAAACGTTAATTTTTAGCCATTCCCAATAAACACGCCCAATATTAGCAAATTTTGAAACTTTTAATATTTGACAAAAAATTTATCGATTTCCAAAGGGGTTAACCTATTGAAATGAGCCATTTTGACATGAAATTTTCAAAATTTTCAAATCGGCTAAAATTCGACATGCATGTTGAAAATGGCTAAAAAGTAAAGTTTCATTATGGTAACCCATTTAAATTACGGTGAAATCAATTAAAAAGTAAATTTTACTCTATATTGTTTTAGCGTCTTAAGAAATATTTTAAACTTCATTTGGCTATTAGTTGAAGGGATTAACATGGCGAAACCTTAATTTTTAGCCATTCCCAATAAACACGCCCAATATTAGCAAATTTTGAAACTTTTAATATTTGACAAAAAATTTATCCATTTCCAAAGGGGTTAACCTATTGAAATGAGCCATTTTGACATGAAATTTTCAAAATTTTCAAATCGGCTAATATTTGACATGTATGTTGGAAATGGCTAAAAAGTAAAGTTTCACTATGGTAACCCATTTAAATTATGGTTAAATCAATTTAAAAATAAACTTTACTTTATATTATTTTTGCGTGTTAAGAAATATTTTAAATTTCATTTGACTATTATTTGAAGGGAGTAACATGGTGAAACCTCAAATTTTAGCCATTCCCAACAAACACACCCAATATTAGAAAATTTTGAAACTTTTAATATTTGACAAAAAAATTGTGGATTTCCAAAGGGGTTAACCTATTCAAATGAGCCATTTTGACATGAAATTTTCAAAATTTTCAAATCGGCTAATATTCGACATGCATGTTGAAAATTGCTAAAAAGTAAAGTTTCATTATCGTAACCTATTTAAATTAGGGTGAAATCAATTCAAAAATAAATTTTACTCTATATTGTTTTAGCGTGTTAAGAAATATTTTAAACTTCATTTGGCTATTATTTGAAGGGATTAACATGGTGATACCTTAATTTTTAGCCATTCCCAATAAACACGCCCAATATCAGCAAATTTTGAAACTTCTAATATTTGACCAAAAATTTATCGATTTCCAAAGGGGATAACCTATGGAAATGAGCCATATGACATGAAAATTTCTTAATTTTCAAATCGGCTAATATTTGACACGCGTGTTAGCAATGGCCAAAAAGTAAAGTTTCATTACGTTAGCCCCTATAAATAATGATCAACCGTAGTAAAAATTTAATTTTTCTCGATTTTATTTTAGCATGTTAAGAAATATTTTTTAACTTCATTTGGCTATTATGTGAAGGGCTTAACATGGTGAAACATCAATTTTAACCCATTCCCAACAAACACGTTCAATATAAGCCAATTTAGAAATTCTAATATTTGACCACAAAATTTGTCGATTTTCAAAGGGGTTGACCTATGGAAATGAGCCATTTGGACCGAAAAATTTGAAAATTTTTTAATCTGCTAATATTTGACATGCATGTTGACAATTGCTAAAATTTCAAGTTTTATTATGGTAACCCCGGTAAATAATGATCAAATCAATTTTAGAATCAATTTTAGTCTATAAAGTTTTAGCGTGTTAAGAAATATTTTTTTAACTTCATTTGGCTATTATTTGAAGGACTCAACATGGTGAAACCTCAATTTTAATCCACTCGCATCATACACGCTAAATATTAGCCAATTTAGAAACTTCTAATATTTGAGCACAAAATTTGTCGATTTCCAAAGGGGTTAACCTATGGAAATGAGCCATTTGGACAGGAAGATTTCAAAATTTTCAAATCGGTTAATATTTGATATGCATGTTGAAAATGACTAAAAAGTCAAGTTTCATTATGGTAACCCCTATAAATAATGATCCAGAGAAAGAGGAATAGGAAGAGGAAGATGAAAGCTTCTTCGATACTGTTTGTACAATCTGTGATGACGTCAATGATTTCTTGTGGTATGTTCCTCTTTGCTGTATAGTTTTCGAATCTAATCATTGTTCATGATGTGCATGATTTTAGGAGATATCAAAAGTGAAGCAAAAAATTGTTCTATAGCTTTGAATTATAGTTATAGTTAATGTAAGTACCAGAGTCTTAATTACAACTGTAAACGTTGGTACATGAAAACTGTTTCTTTGGAATTTCTTCCAATGCAGGCACTTGAAAACATCATGTGTAAAAACTGTCTATATAAGATGTATCAGTGCGGTAGACTTGGTTCTTCTGCCAAATCTCCAAGCCAAGAGGTACAATGGTTTCATATCGAACCAAGCCACTTGCTCTATGACAATTTCGATCTCAAATTCCGACATTTCGATTCATATAAAAAGTTTTTCTGCCTTGTACACAGATTTATCAATGTGCATCTGCTTCCTGTGGCCATTTCTACCATGCAACATCTGTCTCAACATTACTCTATCCTCGTAACAAATTTAAAGAAATCCGTCTTTTAAAGAGAATCGGAGCCGGAGAGTCATTCATCTGCCCTGCCCATAAGTGTCATCAATTTAAGAAAGTGGAAGATCGATGACTTGAAGTTCGCTGCATAGATAGACGTTGCCCGAAATCCTACCACAAAATCTGTCGTCCTGGGTACACCCTCTCTGTTTGTTCCCTTGAATCCTGAGTTCGGATGTATCATCATCTTTATTTTCACATCTTTGCTCTATCCATCAGTGGCATCAAATTCAAACCCGATGACTATAACAGCCAAAGAACTTGGGAAGGCCTGCTGAAATACCGTCAAGTTCTTATATATTGCTTGTAAGTTTGCTGTCGAGCATCATTTCTCATATGAACACCAAAGCTTCCTTATCCGTCACGTTAACTATATCTTCATCTACTAACAAGGGACCACGAGATCAATGAAGAGCTAGGAACTCCGGTGAGAGACCACATGACTTTCCCTGACCATCTTCAACAGCAAAGAGCCAAACAGTTTATGGAACACAGGCTAAAGGCTCCTGTGGTAGAGAAACCCAACAAGGTGCTGGAAAAGTTGCCTACTGATGATAGAATTTCACTGAAGAAGCAACATTCTGATGCTCCAACCAAAGGGACCGAGAGAAGCTATATAGATCGCTGAGAAGTCGACTCTCGAGAAAACTAGAGTACTCGAGAAACGATATCCCAGTCAACATGAGCAGAACAGTAAACAAGTTGTTGAGAACTGAAGGAGGCAGAAAGAAGCCTGCTAAAGAGACTCACAATCCCTTGGCTGACAAGAAAGCCACATCCAGTTACCCCTATACTACGTCGTCTTCTTCTTCTTCTTCAGCAATTAATTAAGCCAAGCATACTCCCTCGGGCAAAATTCCAATTGAAACCGCCACTTCCCATCAATAGGCGAATCTAGGAGCAGGTTGCCCCTCCTCCTCTGAGTTACTCTGCACTGAAAAATCTTACCATCTCTTCCCCAAGCAAGTCTAAGCCTAGAACAAAAGTACGTTATTTTCACGTTTCCCCTCTGCATAATCATATAGAGGTAGTTCTTTCTTTTTCATTTAAACGTCATCATCTCTCGAGATTCCTTAGGATGAAGAAGCTGATGGAAGACTCGGCTCTGCTGAGTATGAGAAAGAGAAGGCCATGATTTTGGAGAGAGCCCGTAAGGCTGGACATCACCACCGGATTCGCCAAGTCTCTCATGTTTGGACACATCGAGAACTATGTCCAGTCCAGGTAATGTACTGTGATCATCGTTTCTGCCGAATCATTTTGATATCTGTTGGTTAACCAAAACCAATCTTTGCATTGCAGGCTGTTCATACCGCTAAAGAATCTATAGATAACAACGGCAGTATTGACGACGCTCTAGCTGTTTCCCCAAGAGAGACTCTGACCAGTCTATACCAATGGGATTCAGTTGGTTAACATAAACCAATCTTTGCGTTGCAGGCTGTTCGTACCGCTAAAGAATCTCGAGATAACAACGGCAGTATTGACGAAGCTCTTGCTGTTTCCCCAAGAGATACTCTGACCACTCTATACCAATGGGAGGTCTAAAGACATTAATTAACGACTTTCTTAGTGATTTTATTCGCAGTATCATGAATTGATGATTGGTGAATATATACATTGCTTTCTTTCACCGTTTGTAGGCAAAGCTCAATGGCTACCTTACACCTTTCTTTCACCTTTAGATGTACTGATGCTGCAGGAGTAGCTGCTGAAGCATAAATCACCTGCAGCATCTTTATCTCCTTCAATTCAAGCTGGCTCACAATTTCCCCCCTTTTCCACTAATCAAACAAAGAAATGTCTTCTTTCTTTCATGGGTTATTACCGTGTAACATAACTGAGTATGCAATTAAGGAACTCATGAACCAAGCATCTAAATCAAGTACCATGCGAAATATCAACTCCTGCAGTATCACTGCATACAAAAAGATTCCACCTTTATCGCCCAATGTTCTTCTAATGATCCCTCGCTTATGGTACAAGCTCTTACATTTAATCCTAGCATAGTTCGACTATTAAGATAAATTACCAGACGTTTCAGATTCATGTAGTTTGCTTCAAGGCCTCTATATGAGTGCTGCATGGTACTGTAACCCATGAAAGTAAATGGAGAAACCATTAGAAACAGGGGGAACCTGGGATTGTGGCAGTTGGAAGTAGCTTTCCATTTGCTTGCTTCTTAGGTTTCAATGCTGTTCAGAAAGAACAGCCGGAGTTGGAGACAGTAAGGATGTCCGGTTAATGAACTGGCCATCATCGCCCTTTAATCAAAAGCAAACGAAAGCAGCTTAAGCACAAACCGAATGAGCTATTATTACCCACTGACAGCCGCAGATTTTGAGAAGTGGATCGCCATACTTCGAACCAACTTGTTCACAGAGCAAAACAACAACACGGGGATCAGATGAAGCAGGGATGAATGAGTCTCGTTCTTTAATTTTCCTTCTCTACTCTCAATACCATAACCTTTTTTGGACTTCAACCATAGCGGCGGAATCAGATGATGCAGGGATGAGTCGATTCCTCGGCGGCGGAGAAGGCGAATCGTGGGAAAGACACCACAAATGAAACACCGGCGCGTGCAAACAACCTCGCGCGTGGATGCGCGTAAGAGTTTGTATAGCACGCACAATTTAAAGTGCTGCGCGTGGGTTAGGAAGCCCACTCGCAAAAATAGCGCGTCCCATCCACTCGCGCGTGTTGAGCACGCGTAAAACGAGTCGGGTCGGCGATTTTTGGCCGGGTCGGGTCAAACGGCTACCAGGCCTGGGCCAGTAAGGCGGAGGTAGTGCGGGCTTGGCTATAAAATCCCAGGCCAAACCGAAGTCGGGTCGGCCTTTAATTTAAAAGCCCACAAAATGGGCTCTGAGCTCCAACATTTTTAAACAACAGCAAAAATGGGTCAAATCTCGTTTTAAAGCCTTTTGCCATTTGACCGTAAAGTTCCAGGCTCCAGCCCAAACTATATGGGCCACTTCTCTTTTTGGGTCCACACAAAACTCTTGACTCCTTTACTAATCACGCTTTCCTAAATGTCCTCGCTCTGTTTTCTCCTGCCTTTTCAAATAGTCCAATCACCCACTGAATTCCCCACCAATCCCTCATTCCTCCCCTCAACGAATCCGAGCTCAGATTACATCAACTGATCTCGATCGGAGAGAGTCTCTCATCCGATAATCAATAGAGCTCAAACGCCGGAAGTTCACCTCCCTGTTCTCTCCACCGCTTTCTTCGTCTACCTCCGTTCTGTTATTCATCTCGGCTCGTGAGCTCGATGACCTTGGGTCGGACTTGGCGACGCTGCCGTCCCTGGGAGACGAAGAACCCCAGAGCTTGAAACTTGATCGAGTAATCACGAAACCCATCACCTGAAAAAACCAATCCCACAGATTTGACTTTGAAGTCCTCTGTTTTCTGCAACTCACACATCAAGCCCGCAGATTCTATTTACTTGAGAGCTGAAGCTAATTAATCAACATTTCTCTGAATCCAATTCAATTCTTTTTGGTCCAACTAATACTTTGCTGTTCAATCCAACAAGCCACTTGATCTATGACCAATTTCGATCTCAAACTCCGACATTTCGATTCATATAAAAAGATTTTTTGCCTTGTACACAGGTCTATCAATGTGCATCTGTTTTCTGTGGCCATTTCTACCATGCAGCATGTGCCTCAACATTACTCTATCCTCGTGACAAATTTAAAGAAACCCGTCTTTTAAAAAGAATCAAAACCGAAGAGAAGTTCATCTGCCCTGCCCATAAGTGTCATCAATGTAAGAAAGTGAAAGATATCAACATCGATAACTTGAAGTTTGCTACATATGTAGACGTTGCCCGAAATCCTACTACAAAATCTATCGTCTTTGGTACATCTCTTTGTTTGTTCTCCTAAATCCTGAGTTCGAATGTATCATCATCTTTATTTTCAGATTTTTGTTCCATCCATCAGTACAAAAAATTGTATACCTAACAATGATAGAAATAAAGACTAACAACGGTACTCTTGATTACTGTTAGAAATGTTTAACGGTGCCCACTACAAAAGAACGGGCTACGTCCTCATGGATTTTTGGTCAAGAAATAGTTAATCGAGACAAACTGGTACAAGATTATTCTATGTCAAGAAATAATTATTCAAACTTTCAATAGACTTGTTTGTAGTGATGGAATCAGGATCATAGCATGCACCGAACCGAATTTAAAATTAAAATTCGGAATCCTCCCCCGAGAAACTCACTCCGCCCGATCCCTTTTCTTATTGAGATTAGGATTCCATCATCTCCACCTACAAATAGAATCTCCAATATTTAAAACAAACAATCATTTTAGTTTAGAGTTACGAAATATCGACTGATAAAATATGATTGAGTTAATTCCTCAAATCATTTTAGTTTAGAGTTAAAATATCGACGGATAAACAATCATTTTAGTTTAGAACTATTTGTTTATTTTATTACTTTTATAAAGCTTTGGGAACCACCACACTAATCCCCACACTTATTACAGTTCATCCTTCTTTGAGGCAGTTGTATTCTTGATAAAGCTGGGTGGAGTGGTGGCCTTCACAGGGTAACAAGCATCCATAGCTATGCCACATATACCTTCTTCAGCATCGATCCCACGCTGCATTCTTATGTAGCCTTGCTCCCCCCACTCCGTCCCCCACGAGTTCTTTACGATCCAGTACTTCGTGCCATCTTGAGTCGACCCGTACCCCACGAGTGCCACCCCATGGTTCAGCTCTGTCCCGCATTGCCCGTTGAACACTCCCTGCATTTTAAACCAAACCCATTAGGTAAATGGTCACAAGATTTTGTTCGCTCGATCGATTTAGCCTCTCGTGTTTTGGGCGGATGGTGGTATGATTTAGTAGTGTGTTTTCTAAGATATTCGACATGTTTTGGGCGGATGTCATCCAATTCATGGAACAAAAATGGACGATCATGAATCTTCATCTCATGTCATGACTGGTAATGTCACGGTCCACTACAAGAAAACGGCTATGTCCTCGCGGATTCTTGGTCACAAAATAGGAAACTTAAGACAAACTAGTCACTGAGAGGTCGTTTGTGCGGGTGAATTCGTAGGAAGAGAATTCAAATAGCTAAAGAATTCAAATAGCTAGAGAATATGAGGGTCATGCTATTTCAAGAAATAGAATGTTTGGTTGTGTCATTTTAGGTGATTGTTGGGACTAGAGAATTCAAAAATTAAATGAAATGGAATGAATTCTCCCAAAATCCCCTTCCTAACCTAGTGATTTCAATATGAGCTCAAAATCTCTTGGGTCCCACATCAAAAATTCAAATCTCTAACATTCTCCCATAATTAATTGTCATCCAAACAATCTATTTGACAAAATCTCTAACTTAGAGATTTTAGAGACCAAATCACCCAAAATCACTCAAAACAATCACTTGCACAAACAACCCCTGAATTGTTAAACGTGACATTGTTTACCAGAGAATGAGTACTTTTACCTCAGAGTAGAATTGGAGATCTCTGCCACCAGCATCAATGGAGATCGCCACCGGCTGGTTAGCAGCAGCCTTCATCAGCGCGTTCTCGTCGTTCTCCGGCACATTCTCGTACCCATCGATCTGAACTGCGGCCACATTCAACTATGCAACCCCAACCAACAAGACCATGAGCATGGCACAGAAAATATACAGGGTAAAAAGGACAATGTCTCATTTTAATTTTTTGCAACCTTGGCTGAGTTGCAGGATTCATCTCTAGCTTCGTAAGGATAGTTGGTCTCCGTGGTTAGCCCGCCGACTTGCTCTATGAACTTGAAAGCTTGCTCCATTAGACCTCCATCGCAGCCATTGTTGTCCTTGCTGCAATCTACAAGCTCCTGCTCCGATAAAGACACTAGCTCCCCTGTTCTGATCTTGTTGATGCCTTCCACGGCGGCCACGGTGGAAAATGCCCAGCAGCTTCCTGGAGAAATGAACAACCTTTGGTTTCAGGCTTCAAGGCCATTGACCGAGTTTAAGGTTGGATATTGATTACGATTAACGATTAAAATCAAGTGATTGACTGATTTTGGTAGGTTAATCAATTAATTTAAAATAATTAAGTTGGTTATTCGGTTGAGTATTTGAGGATCTTTTAACTAAGATAAAATTTTAATTGACTCTCTTTATATTTATATTTATTTTAACAGAAATTTAACTAAAATCTCATTATACAAAACAATGAACACAAAATTGTACATATTAAAGAACCGTTACACCCTTAATAAGTTGAGCTATTTGAGAGAACAACCCATCTAATTGACAAGTCTTCTTAAAAAAGAAAAGAAAACCATGAATAGATATTGAAGTTTGCGCATACTTACCAAAATTTGTGCAAGCGAAATAGTTATATTTCGGAGGCCTAACAAGACTTGATTTGTATAACTTATTGGTCAAAGATGTTGATAATCACGCAAAATTAGTAAAGACCATTTCGAATACAATTAATAGCTAAAATCAATCAACCGACCGACTTTGATCAATTAATGAATTAACTTACAATTAAATTGGTTAATTAGTTAAGAATTTAAGTTTTTTTTTCACCGATTCTCTCCATATTTATATTATTTATATCCAAACTAATCGTAACCACTATAATAATTGGTTAATAAATTATTTAATTAGCTAACTGACCGAACATAGCCGATTATTAGCGAGAGACTAGACATTACCGCATCTGCCTTGATTCTTGACAGGAGTGACTGCACCATTCTTCCTCCAATCAACAGAATCAGGAACATCATCAGTACTCTCATGTCTGAACTGTGTTACACTTCGGGGGCCGTGAAGCATCCGGTAGTGGCTAACTTTCGAACCCCCGTAGTGCCTCACAAACTCGAAATTCGTCATGTCAGCAAATCCGTTCAGCTTCAGCTTGTAAGGCTTGTCCTCCTTCTGGTTCACCTTGTGTACGTACTTGAGATTCTCCTTGAACACGTTGAACCGCTTCTGCTTCTCGGTCAAGGACCTCGACACCGTGTGATGGCTCCTCCATCTCTCGTACAACCCCCAAAGCTTCTCCTCCGAGGACAGATCCTCCTCGCGGTAGTCGAAACCGTGAGCGGATCCTAGAAGAAGCAGGGCAACAAGAACCAACTTTGTAAGATCCATAGTGAAGTACTGTTTGAGCAAAAGGAAAGAGCTTTGTGTTGCTAATTGAAATGCTAGAAGTAGAGTTCCTTTTATATACAGTCGATGGACTATATGGCTGACGATGATGTGGCTATATTTGGAAGAAGCAAAAAGGCTGCATGCAGGGGTTAGTTGCGGCTGCTCTGCTATGCTTCAAACATGAAAATCTCGTTTCTGTGCCTTGGCTTGTTTCTCAAAAAAAATATGGCAAGACAAACTAAGTGAGATGACAAGACAAACTAATTGGGATGGCAAAAATAATTATGTTGATGGATGTATATCAAAGGAAGTGAATTCTTCTATGTATGGATTTATGTATGGATTTGAATAGGCTCTTTCATCTACTAATAACAATAATTAAAATTTTTTTAAAAATGTTTGTTAATTTTATTTGGTTATTATTTGAAAGATTTAATATGAAAAAACTTCAATTTTTAATTTTCCCTAACATACATGCCAAATATTAACCAATTTAAAAAAAAATCAATTTTCATGTCAAAATTGGTCAATTTTCAAAGGGGCTAATCTATGAAAATTGGCAATTTTTACATGGAAATTTCAAAAAATTTAAAGCGACTAAAATTTTACATGGATGTTGGAAATAACTAAAAAAATCAAGTTTCATAATGGTAACCCTGTAAATAATAATCAAATAAAATTAAAAATAAATTTTACTTGGTTTATGTTAGTGTCAAAAAAATTTTAATTGACTTACTTTCTATAAGTATGTGGTGAAAAACAGCTAGAAATCCATCTATAACCGTCAATTATGTATAATTAAATCAATTAACCCATAAAATCTACCGAATCAGCCGCGGGACTTTCCGGCAATGGATGACTACGAAATGGCTATATTTAGAAGACAAAAAAGGGTGCATGGGTTAGTTGTTGCGGCTGCTAAGCTATGCATCAAGCATGAAAATCTCGTTTCTGTGCCTTGGCTTGTTTGTAAAAAAGATGACATACAAAATGAGTCATGATAAGTGCTAAAAGGCAAGAGATAGAGCACGATTTCAAGCAAACCCTATGGCGAACATCTTATCTACTTTAGCCACAAGTTTTGATATTATCTTACGGTATCAATAAGTCGTTGGTGCAATGGTATCAGGAACTGCACTTAGAAGGATGAATTAAGGTTCGATTCCTTGTAATAACGTTGAAAGAGGAATAGCACCTTAACCTTGGGACGATTCCTTGACTGAATTAGTCGATCAGTCACTGAATACCAGAATTAAAAAAAAAGATATTATCCTAAGGTAATGATTGTTTTCATGCAGCAAACTTGTCTGCAACCTCCCTCCAGCATCATTTCATGAGATTTATAATGCAGGTATTCAGGAAAGAAAGAGCATAGCTACTAGCAATTTGAACTACAATTTCGTTACAGTAAAGTGTGTATTCAGAAACTTCTGGTCCAAGCCACAGGGGCGGAGCCGGCCTTATGCCGGGAGGGATCACGGTCCTCCCCGATAATCGGCGACCGAATAGTGTACATCAGAGAGTAAAAAACACTTATAAATAGAGTACACTAACAAATTTTAACACAAGTTTTGTGTATAGTCTAGTGGTAAGTTGTGTTTTTTTCAACTAAATGGTTTGAGGTTCGAACTTTATGTTGATATTAATTTCGAATTATATTTTTTTCCTTAAAATAATTTGAGGTTCGAACCGTGTTGTTGAAATTAGTTTCAAACTATATACTTTTATCTTTTTTAATATGCATGCAAATTTTTCTTTTTAATTTTTTATCCAATTCATATTTATTTTGTATACACTTTAATTTTACTTTAACTATAATATACTTTAATTTTATTATATTAAAATTTTTAACCCTTCCTGAATTAAATTTCTAATTCCGCCACGGCTAAGCTAACCAGCAATCCACCAAAACAGTGTGCGAGGATAAGGAATTTATAGAAAGCTAGTGCCATGGCCCCATATACACCCATGCATGCCTTTATTTTCTAATAGTTAATGAAAAAGAATCTTCCATTATTCATTGATATGTAAGGGGAAGCACCACTCAATTATCTTTTTACAAAAATGATAAAAAAGGATTTTGATTATTATTATTATGATGGAAATTTGATTTTATATATAGTTAACAGTTTGAATCGATTTTGGTTAACAAAAAATAATTATGTTGGGTTCACGTGGATAGTTTAGTTGGTAGAGTTTAGTTGGTAGAGTTGTGTGATTGATAATTTAAAAGTTATGGGTTCAAATTTAGTTACACTCCACAATAAACACATATATACATTTTCTCTTTTTAAGTGAATTTATCGGCCCCTGTGTCGCTTCGGGCTTTCCCGCACGGGCTCGTCCCCCTAATATGGCATGTTACATGTCATTGGTTGTCCATTCATGCCCTTGCTGGCAATGCGACGAACATATCGAGACCTCCTTGACCTCTATGTCTTGGAGTTCGTGGATGTTCGTGATGTTTGTACTTGGTATTTCGTACAGGTATTTGACAGGTGGACATCAAAGACAATGCTAAAGTCATTCTCTCCCGATTCGCTTACCGGTGCAGGAGCTGTGAAAAAGTTTCATATTTTGGTTTTATATTTGTAACGGGTAAAACATTTACCACGAATTTACCCGATATACAACAAATAATGGAATTGGTTATAACTATTTACCCGTCAACTTTAATAAATCGATGATTGATAAAAAACGCATATTAAAATAATGAAAAACGGAGAAGGATATTCGCTCCATATTCAAGCCTATTTCCAAATATCATTATAATTATTTATATCAAATAAATAAATAATAACAATAAACATATCCATGCAACTCCTTTAAATACTCTAGCTTACTCAATTTTTTCCCATATTCGACCATTAATTTCCTCATCACTCTCTTTATTTAAAGTCAACGATGAAAATCCAATCATGGCTCACCGCCGGCAAAGCCTCCCCTGTTTCTGACCACCGCAACAATCACTCGGGCGACTCCACCACCACCTCATCTTCCACCTCCAATTCTCCATCCTCGTCAACCAGTAGCCTCCAGAGCAATCTCTCCCTCCAAACTCACCCTTCTATCCCTTCCCTCAACAAATCCCCTTTCAACTCCTCATCATCCGCCGTCGCCGCCGACTTCCTCTGCTCCACCACTCTCCGACCAAGCTCCGACACCAACCCGATCACCTCCCTCTCCATCCATGGCAACCTCATCTATGCAGCCTCGGGCCACCAAATCTCCGTCTATGACCGCGCCACCTCCTCTCTCCTCGATTCTTTCAACGGATCCGGTGACTGCACCGGTTCCGTCAAGGCCTTCGCCTTCTCTGGCGACGGCCGTATCCTAACGGCTCATCAGGACTCCCGCATTCGCGCCTGGAAATCGAAATCGAAAAGTACCGAATCCAACTGGCACAAATTAATTGCCGCCCTTCCAACGGCGGCGGACCGCCTCCGGCATTTCGCCTTTCCGAGCAGTTACGTCGCAGTGCGCCGCCACCGGAAAATCCTGAAAATCCAGCATGCCGACGCGGTCTCTGACCTGGCAGTCAATGACAGCCAAATTTACTCAGTCTCGTGGGATCGGAGCTTGAAGATCTGGAAATCCTCGAGCCTCCGCTGCACTGAATCAATCCAGGCGGCTCATGACGACGCCATTAATAGCATCGTCGTTTCCAAAGACGGAATGGTTTACACCGGGTCAGCCGACTGCCGGATCAGGGTTTGGAACAAACCCGAATCCGGAAGCAGACATTCACTGGTGGCCACACTGGAGAAGCACAAGTCGGCAGTGAACACATTAGCATTAACCGGTGACGGGTCGGTTTTGTTCTCCGGGTCATGCGATCGGTCGATTTTGGTGTGGGAGAGGGAAGACACCGCCGACTATATGACGGTGATCGGAGCTCTGAGGGGCCACGAGAAAGCGGTGCTCTGTTTAATTAGGGTCGGAGATTTGTTGGTGAGTGGTTCCGCTGATCGGACAGTGAGGATATGGACACGAGGCGGCGGCGAGAAGTATTCTTGTTTGGCGGTTATGGACGGGCACAAGGCGGCGGTTAAGTCGTTGGCGGGCTTTTCGGAAGATGGTGTCGTTTGGGTGTATAGTGGAAGTTTGGATGGGGAGATTAAGGTGTGGAGAGTTGAGGTTAGATGATTTTGGATTGGTTTGGTTAATTAGGTAATTAGTGGGTAAATGGGGGATTTTGATTGATTACAACCTTGATTTTTTAAAATTAATTGGGTTGTGTTTTGGAGATTAAAGTGTTCGGGTTGATTTGATTTTACATTGTATGATTCGTATAATAAGATATTTAAGTTGTTGTGTTAGAATCTATAATTTTGTTGATAAATTTGAAGGTTAAGTTCGTGTTAGTTCAATGGTAAAGCTTTTATTTTCAATTTTCTTTTGCTAAAAAAAATTTAAACATTGTACGTCTAACTAACATTGATTTACAATTAATCGAATAATTTTTAGAAACAACAAGTATATAATAGTGAGATTAATGCATTAATAGTGGCTTAAGTCAAATGAACAGTACATTGTAGCACTTAATAACAATCTCGTGCAAATACTAGTTAAGTAGTGTTGCATGATTGCAATTATGATCTCTGATGACCCACATTAACTCCTCTTCGGCTCTTCTAGAATTAAGCCACCATTCACTTCGAAGTGTTTGTGGTCCGTATCAAAATGCTAGTTTTTTTAATTGGCTCTCTTTATATGTATATTTATTATGAACGAAACTGATCATAATTGATCAGTTAACAAACTAATTACATGCCATGAGTTAAGTAAAAATCATGTAACTCTCTCATATCTGATGATCGATACTCTCTTTCTCAAATTATGTGTGAGACCAAACATTAGGCATTGTTTGTGCATGGTCAAACCCTAATTCCATAGTTGAGTGGACACAACTACACATTGAAAGGGAGAATATAGTACATGAGATGTGGAAACTATATGGCCAAGTTGTCTTAACTTTCTTTTTTTTCTTCCAACAAGTTGGCAACTTGAATACTTGATATTGATGAATATTGACTGATGTGTACATCAATTAGTTGACTTTAATTAGTTAATGGGAGTGGATGGAAATGTGTGTACATATATAATAAGTGGAATGACATGGGTTAGTGTAGATAGGATTAGGGATTAGATCATGTTGTTGAGTGAAAATTAAATAGTTCGGTAATATATGATCATAGTTTGATGTATTAGGTCAAATTCATGATGAATTTTCAAAAATATTGATTAAGAAATGTTAAATAGATTGGGTCGGTATATATAAAATATGTTCGGTCATATTTTTCATGAATTAGCTAATATATTTAGTGGCAAGTGAATAATTAATGTTGTTTTTCTTTAGTTAATAATAAACTAATCATGATTAGGTCAACCACTCATTGCATCACATGACATGAATCATGCTTAACTAACACTTTTCTGAAACATAAGTGTATGTTTCTTCAAGGGTGTTCTTATATAACCTAACTAATAATTTTCAAACTTAAGATTGGTATATGATTTTATACATTCGTTATATCGAGATCGAATGGATTCGAAACTTCGCTAAAAAATTCAAAGGATAAAACCCAACCCTCTTCTGAAGAACATACTCCTCAACACTATTGATAATATTTCAATAAATCATGAGTTTTGATGGATTAAACGGATTTACAAAAACAAAATTTACTGTTAAAGACGATTTCGTCATATTTTTGTAATATGATATTATATAAAAGAATGTGGGTGGTACCACACCAATCATGTTTTGCCATGCCTCATGCCCACAAGGTGTCCAACTTGTTCATATGCACACATTAACGATTAAATCAAAGTGTGTGGATATATATCATATATTGGATATTTGTATATTCATATGATGTTGTTGCAATTGATCATGAATCCAGCTAATAGTCCCATTGTCTTGCCCCTTTTGACAAGAAAAAAAACAAAATAATAAAATAATTATCAAAAAAATATCTTGCAATTCATGATGAGATCAATTCTTGATGGAGTATTCTTAATATTTATAGCACCTAATAATCTAATTTTGAAATAGCACATTTAATTTGTTGTTACGAGGATAGCTAGATATTGATTGCTACATTGAGGTCGTTTGCAATGGTTTTAACCAGCTTGAAACGAGTATTAGTATCGAGGTACTTATAGGTACACAGAACACAAACCCTACCCCGTGTTTGTTCGACATTTCATATCAAACCAAGATGAATATCCCGACCACAACCCCACTAGAGTACTCCTCATAGCGTACCCAACCACACACCTACATACACACTTCATAAAACAAGGCATGCTTTGGCGGTCCGAAAGCTAAATGAGATTTTAAACATTTTCTCAACCAGGTCCATTAAAGTGATTTTTGAAAACAAACTCTTTTACGACCACCTAAATCCCATATCGAATTTTCCATCTGCTGAAACAAGTCCATACACATAACGAGGTACCCACCCAAGCCCATTACCATTCCTACTCCCATCTCATCACATTCCAACCTCAACAGCCCCAATCAAACACCTTATGTCAAAGCCCAACTCAATTCCATTCTACCACAAACCCAACTACTTCTTCCCCCAGAAACTCGCCAATTCTTCACCTATAAAATCCTCCACAAATCACGAAACCCTACTCACTCCACTCGCCAGCTTCATCAGCCACCAAAAGCTTCAATCTTTATCATCATCCTCTGTTTTTTACATACTCTGTTATTTCATACTCTGTTTTACATCATCTGAGTCGCTTCTATAGGCGTTGCGTTCCTCGATTGGTCTATTCAAATCCCAAGTTGGAACGTGTCAACGGGAGCGTACACTAACTCTGCAACCCCCCAATTTCGTCCAGATTCTCGAATCTGGCAAAAACCTGCATCTGTTGAAAAAACCAGCGCAGATTTTGTATTGGGTTGCTGATATTTTCTTATAAAATATTTTGAATCGTTGTTGTTTTGTGTTTGTTGCTTCATTCTGGTGAACTCTCTACTTAAATTCTATACGGAGATGTTCTTGTTTCCGAAGCATAGATTAACAAAGCCAGTTTTAAACAACGTTGAGTGTAATTCCTTTCTACTCTTCGTTACCTGTCTACTGGTACATTTTTATCTTTCAGATTTATCCATCTGGGTTTTGCATAAAGTTTTAATCTTTGTGACTGGATTCACCTGATTGTCTGATTCTGAGAAATCCATGGTAGTCAATAGCTGATCCAGCTCCAGCTCTAATATTTTATTTTGAATTGATTGACTCTTGTTTTTGTAACTTGCTGAACTTTTACTGTTCTTAATGGAATTGAAATCAGATTTAACGGTTAGAGGAGTAGGAATGATTTGATGAACAATGGAAATTGGAGTGGACAGAAATCTGCAGCATTTTTAAGTTTGACGTCTGAGGAGTTGCAGAATGAGGGTAAAGAGATAGATGTTTCTGAACATGAACATTGGAAGATGATTTACCCCAGCATATAGTATGTGAAAATGAAGCTGATTAGCCAGCTTGGAACAGACTAATTCTGAATAATCAAAACCCTTAGTTGATCTAGATCATCTTCAGAGTGCCATGGAAACAGTAAATGATTCAATTATAGATATGAACAGTGCTTGTATTAGTTGCAGTTATGATCAGATTCTGAAGCTGAGAAATCAAATAATTGCTATGGAATCTGGTAAGGTCTGTTTACTGAGTAGGACACTTAACTTGATATTGAACAAAGTTTGTAGTTGTAAGTTTAGCCAAAAGATTTGAACTCAAGATTCTGAACCGGATAGATATAACAATGGTTCTGGTTGATGAAAGTATGAAACTAGTTGCAGATTCAGATCGGTGGTATTCATAATTTTGTCGATCGGAACCAATACATTGAATCATCTTAATTTTCATAACGAAAATGATCAATTATTCAAGATCAGCAATTAGTAATTACAGATTACAATTTACAATCCTTATTTTGCTGACAGAAGGGAGTTTGTTCACCCTTCTTTGAAAACCAACCAATCAAGTAATTAGACTATTTTAACCTTCAATTCCCCTAGCAATTTTTAGAGCCAAGGTACCAAACATTCTTCCAATATAGTACAGTACCAAATCCAATACCTTAAACAACATTTCCCTTGCTCTTGTTACCAATCCATCATCTTCCCCACTTGGAGCCCTAGTGCTGGTCACCAGCTTGAACCACTGGCTAACCGGATCGCACCCTTTGTCTTTACTCAAGCACTTGCAAGGGTTTGCGATGATGTTGTTGTCTGGATCGACATCCAAGCAGACTGATGATATCCCGTCTTTTAGCTTGGTCGAAAGGTGCATCTTTGAATCAGAGATCATTGTCCAGTTTGAACAGTCTATGTCGAGTTGTACTGGTTGTCCTAACTCGTTGGCCTTCAAGCAGAAGTATGTGCCTACTTGGGATAGGGTTCCTTTGGAGGAGAAGGTCCATTCGTCGGATTCAGTGCAGGGTCCGAGAGTTGGTGAATCTAGATATGTTTTCCCTCTTAGGATGCATTTCCCTGTGGATGGGTGGAATATCACTTCATGTTGTCTCCTTTCTCCCAATCCAGGCCCTGCAAGAACAATATCCGAACACGTGTTATCGTCGTTTTGGATGTGGCACATAATAAAGACAAGAAAACCAATAAATATAACCTTGAAAGGGTGCTTGAATCCCTTTGATCTTTTCTATAAAACTCTGATTCCTCAACTCCATCCAGTCTACATCCAACAACCCATAGACCTCACTCAACCCCACAACCCCTTGCCTAAGGTAATAGCTCCCGACGATCGTCCAATACGCCCAATCCAAGTCATGCTCCGCGGCGTACGCCATGAAACAATCCACGTACCTATTATCGTTCACATTCGTTCCTCGCAAGTCGAGTCCAAATTCGCTGACAAACAAAGGGTACCCTTTCTCCACCAAGAAAAGTCCATTCCTCACCTTCTCCCTGCCCACTCTCCCACACACATCATTCACATTGCCATTGGCCCACGCCTGTCCGTCCGAGAACCCGTACCAATGCATCTCGAACACGAGCTTCTTTCTGAAGCTCAAGCTCACCATCTTCCTGCTCAAGAAGCTCAAGTCGGTGTCGAAGCTGAGCCCCGACAACAGGACTAGTACGTTAGGGTTTGCAGAGTGGACTGCCTCGGCCCCTCTCTGCATGTACTTGTACCAGTCGTTCGTGTTCTGCCTAGGTCCGCGTAGCTCGTTCCTCAAACTCATCCCTACCACACTGGTCGAGGCTCTGAACATGGTGGCCATTTTGGTTAGGCCGGTTATCCATAGCTCGGGATCGAACAATTCATCGTTGAAGAACCCGTTGCCGTCGTTGTTGCTGCAGCACCAGCCCGGTGTGGTGATATGGTTGTCTAGGATCACCATCACGTTGTTTTCTCCTAGTGATGAGACCACATTCTGAAGTAAAGGACATAGTCAAAGGTTTGCTCAACCAATCTCAAACAATTGAACCTAAACATTAGAACTATTAGGTCACCAACTTTTTCTTAGTCCACTGTTTTTGCACTCCTTGCTCACTAAATTAAATCTCAAAATATATTTTAGAATCATAATTGGGATTTAATTTCTAAAACCCTAAAATTCAGATTTTAAACTTATAAAAAATGGAATGACATGCATTTTGTCACCAGAGAGGTTATTTAGAATGGTTGAACTCGAAATTAAAACGAGTAGAATAAATACTAATTACCCGTATTCGAATGAAATAGTTACTACAATTTATTTAAAATAAAATTTGTGCTTTGGCCCTCCTAATCCATAAAATTAACAAAAAATTCCCATGTATTTTCAATCTTTCATAACTTAATCCCCTATTATTTCTACCTTCCCAAGTTAAGTGAAGTTGCCACCTCAACTCTACGTGTCAGTTAAACATTATGATATATTCATATGGAGTACGGATCGAATACCTTAACGTGGTGGCACATAGGCACCAACGAAGTGTAATATCGTTGATGCCAACAATCATTTGGGGTATGCATATTTAGACTATCGCTATCTGATCGGACTATCTCATGTAATTCTTACTACTTTGTAATCTTTCTTCTCTTATTTTCAAATAAATAAAAATACCAACGATATGCTATATCGTTCATATAATACCAAACGATATTAGATGACAACTACATGGAGGATGACTGTAGGTGATATATGTACCCCAGGAATACCGGAGTAATTGCATTCATATGATCTCTAGTAAAAAAAAATCTGATGCCAAATGCTGATGTGGCATGATAACTTTCTATCCCAGTCACCACAAGATGCCAACGTGGCACCAATGAGTCATCCAATCTAACGTTAACTTAACAGCAACCAACCAAAATTTGACAAAAACAAAAACCAAAGCGTTTTCCTTTTTGTCTATATGTCTTACCTGGAAAGCCATGACAAGGCTAAGGTCAACGATGGCCGGATTATTGGCCTGAATCCCGGCGAGGGAATCAAACAGCCCAAGCCGCCGGAAAGATTCCCGGACGGTGAGCGAACCCAACGAGTCATTTGTGACCAAGTAGATCGGCCAAGTGAGCCGGACGCAATTGAACCCCAAAGAAGTGATCTTTCCGGCGATGGCTTCAATGGGTAGTTTGCTGAGGCCCTCGGCCACCAAGGGTTCTAAGTGGGAGACCAAGTTGACGCAGGCCAGCTTGACTCGCCGGCCTGCGGCATCGTCGTCGACGATCCACCGGGAGGAGGTGGAGAGTGGGTAAGGTGTGGATTTTTGGGGGAGGAGGAGGAAGAGGAGGAAGATGGTGGATAATAAGTTAATGTGATGCTTATGATTAGCCATGGTGGGTTTATGGTTAGGTTTGGAGAAAGAAATTTTTGGGAGAGGTTATGGGAATTTTTATAGTGTGTTTTTGGAGGGTTTGGAGTGTGGGAATGATTGCTTGAAGACGATATAATAATGGTGTTTTGGATGGTTTGTCATCATGAGGATGGTCGAAGATGGTGGATGTGATTCTGGTTGATCGGTGTAAAATTTTTATGTCTTTTCTCAGCCAAAAATAGAGAATTTTAAAGAATTAGAAGAAATTATTTCGAACAAATTAATGACTACAAGGCTACAAGGTCATAGTGGAGTTCGTCGAGTAGAACTTGATGAGGAATAGAAGAAAATATGAGCCTAAACGTCGAGGCGATGTACCAATTGTTGAGTTTTACATAAGGTTTTGTAACAATGACGAAAAATTCTTTACATAAGGCCATCATAGATGTGGCGGTATCAAGATGACGTGTTTAATCACCCTGTTTGATCATGATGTCGAAAAACTTCACATAAGACGTTAAAATTTCTCAAAATGAGACTAGAATCACCAAATTTATAATAGATTAGAAGAACAGCTTGACTACAATTTGGAAAAATTACAAAATAGCGTATTTTTCTAATAGAAAGTCAAGATTTATCAATTTATATCGAGTTTTATAATTAAACCATATTAACACTGTAGAATTAGGATATGATACATGATAGTACATCATTCAATGTGATTGGATAAGACTCATATTTTCAAAGTTAGTGTAGGCATTTCAAGTCAACATCAATCCAACCAACTCTTCTATGATGGTCTCTCTGCCACTATTTTAAAGGATTTTTTCCAAATGCGATATGGGTGTGACAAAGACCACTAAATTATCATGGTCCCTTTTATTAAAATAAACCCAAAATTCATAATAACTTGGTTTATTAATTACTATAATTAAAAGCAAAAAATGATCATTAGGGTTAAAGCTTTTAGATCTCTTTCTCTTTATATCACTATAAAAAAGCTTCTTATGATAGAAATGTAACTAGTTACTTCATAGTATAGATAGAAATCTTGTTTTTTTTCACCCTTCCTTTGAAGACCATTCTTCATCATTTTTAGAATAACATAAGATATGAAACAAGACACTTGTTTACCCTTTTCTTCTACTATTATGATAAGGGAAGCAACAAATGTTTGTATGATATGAAAGCTTACCCTATCCAATACAAATTCGCCATATAATTTTAATGGCGAAAAAAATTCACAATAAATTAAATGGTTATTGTATGATGTTTTGTGTAGGCGATAAGAAACCACACAATACAAGACATGAAATAACCCAAAAATTTGTGACCTTGGTAAGTTATTTTATACTTTTACCTCATTGTATTACATCGTTTTGATGGATTACTGGTCTTGCTTTCACGACAAATCTCAAGCAAGGGCATCATGTTCACTGCATCTCTCGACAACCAAAGGGAACCGCATATTACAAGTACTCCTAGTCGACTCAAATTGAAAGCCCTTGGAGTCTTCTATGCCATCACACTTGCTATATTTGCTCTTGATACATTGTTGCTTTGAGTTTCATGCTTAGCTTGTTTAGCCTTTGCCTACCTTTTCTTCTCCACATTTCTCAAAATGGGGATCTCATGGCTTGTGAATTGAACATAAAGATGAAGCAATAGAGCCCAATTTGTGCATCATGTGTTTGGAATGACAAAATTGCAAACAAATGCACACGCCAAGCAACCAATTTTAAAAGGAAAATTCAAGACTTTCTTTTAGGTTAAAATTTGTGAACCCAACATCTGTATTCTCTTTTGATATGCTTGAAAGGCAATTCTTTTGAAGTTAGATTGATATCTTCAATCTCTTCATAAGAATGTTACTTATCATTATAGGTCTCTCTCTATGTGTAGATACACAAGTATAAGAATTTACACCAAATTAAAACAACAAACCATATACCTATGCTCTACGGCGATAAACACACTATATATCGAGGTATAAGTCTATAACCTTTAACCGACTACCCTATTCGAGTCTTCGTACTTGGTCTCTGCACAAACGAACCGGCTCTACAAAGATGCAACCTTTAACGGACCCTGTTCCAGTCTCGTTCTATCAAGATGCAACCCCTTAACCAACCCTGTTCGTGTGTCGTACTTGGCCTCTCCATGGTGGGAAGCAACTTACATATGGGATCAAGATGCAACCTTTGACCAACCCTGTCCAAATTTCGTACTTGGTCTCTCCACGGTGCGAAGTAACTTACATAGATGAAAACTATCAAGATGCAACCTTCAGCCGACCCTGTTTGAGTCCTCGTACTTAGCCTCTCCATGGGGCGAAGCAACTTCTATAGCTAGACTTGTTGGAGGTGTTAAACTCCCGCTTTCAAAACTCATGATGTAGCTACTTTGCATATAGATAACAAGTTACTTTTCTGGCGCTTCTTTCTTCTATGTCTCTCAAGCCAAGGCCAAGCTCAAGAACTCCCACAGCAAACTCCTCCCCGAAGAGAACCCACCACGAGTCAACCGATTGGTCCCCGACGGCAAACCTTTCCCATTACCTCTCCTTGTGCTGTCAACCAACTTGAACCACTGGCTTCCAGGGTCACACTTTGTATCTTCTGCTTTCAGACACTTGCAAGGGCTTGTGACAATGTCGCTGTTGTTGTTCGAGTCCACATCTAAGCAGACCGGTGTCCCGTCCTGCAGCTTGCTCGAGAGGTGCATTCCGGAGTCTGTGATCATCTCCCACGTAGGACAGTACTCTAGCTGGATCTGTGCAGGCTTGGATAGCTGCTGAGCCATCAAGCATAGATGTGTTCCCATTACTGATAAGGTCTTCTTATCGTAGCTCCAGGGATCGGACCTCGAGCAAGGTCCTAACTTTAAAGGTTCGGAATCTGTTCTGCCTCTGTGGACACATAGCCCTGTTGATGGGTGGAATATCACCTTGTGGAGCTTCACCTCTTCCAGACCTGGTCCTGCAGTTGACAAACATGATAAGAACCTAGACCAAATTCGAGAACATATGAAGTCTGGATAGGAGATAATACTAGATCGATAACCTTTGTAACTAGTTTCGTTGTTTCTACACAAGTTCATCTTATCCCAGACTTGTTTATCCCACTCGTGGATCGAGTACTATCCATCCAAATCGGACCAAACCAATTCCAATAGAACGAATCAGGTATAAATCAACACTGCTACTCTCAATACATACAAGAAGTAAACTTGTAAGGGATCAAGACAGTCAATGTACCTTGTAATGGTCTCAACCTTTGTAACTAATTTCGTTGTTTCTATAGTCTATACAAGCTCATGATATCCCGGACTCGTTTATCTCACTCTTGGATTCAGTAATATCCATCCAGATAGGAACAAACCAACGAATCGGGTAGAAATCGACAATGCTACCCTCAAAACATACAAAGAAGCAAACTTTTAAGAGAACAAGAGAACCAATGTACCTTGGAAAGGTCTCTGAAGTGCAGAAAGCTTCTCCAAGAACGCAGTGTTCCGAATCTCAACCCAATCCGAATTCAGCAACCCATAAGGCTCACTCATCCCAACAACACCTTCCCCTAAATAGTAACTCCCAGCCACAGTCCACACTGCCCAATCCAAGTCAAGCTCAGCTGCATAACCAAGGAAGCAGTTTATAAACCGATCATCATTCACATTCCCACCACTCTGATCAATCCCAAACTCGCTCACAAACAACGGATACTCCTTATCCAACACAAACCCTGCAGATTTCCTCAAATGATCGATCACAAGTCCACACACTTGGTTCGGGTTCCCATTCTTCCACCCGTCCCCATCCGTGAACCCGTACCAATGCACCTCAAACACCAACTTCTTGCTGAACGTCAACTTCACCGGCTCCACGTTTAGAAATGACAAGTCCCCATCGTAGTTCAGCCCCGAAAGAATCACTAGAACATCCGGGTTCGCGGTGTGCACTGCTTCAGCTCCTCTTGTCATATACCTACACAAGTTTAGTTCATCTTCAGCAAAGAGTGAAGATTTTTCACTTATGACACACATTCTGCTCAATTTTTACCTGTACCAGTCGTTGGAGTTCTGTTTAGGTCCACGAAGCTCGTTCCTCAAGCTCATTGCAACCACGTTTCTAGACCCTTTGAACATGGTGGCCATTCGAGTCAGACCTTCCACCCATAAATCAGGGCTGAAGTATTCATCCCCGAAGAAACCATTGCCGTCATAGTCCCGGCAGCACCAACCTGGCTTCGTTACGTGATTGTCTAGTACCACCATTACATTGTTTTCCCCAAGCTTCCTCACCACTTCCTGTTATCAACAGACGGAAACATCAATTCAACTAACGGTATCATATCACGACAAATAACGGTAATCCGTAATCACCAAAAGATTTCCTTTCTCTTTGGGGCATTTCGTCGAACACAAAGCAAGCCCAAACTTCTAAGCCGACAACAAATCGCGACAAAAAACGGTACCTTGAACGCCTGCAGAAGCGAAACGTCGATGATCCAAGGATTATGAGCCTGAATACCTCTTATCGGTTCAAGCAACTGGAGCCGCCGGAAAGATTGCCGGACGGTGATGGAACCCAGCGTGGCGTTGGTCACCAAGTAGAGCGGCCAAGTGAGGCGGACACAATTGAACCCCATCGAAGTGATCTTCTGGGCGATCACGTTGATGGGTAGTCTGTTAAGACCTTCGGCCACCATGGGTTCCAGGTGGGATGCCAAGTTCACGCAGGCGAGCTTGACTCGCCGGCCGGTGGCTTCGTCGACGATCCACCGTGATTCAGTGGAGAGCGGTAATGCCGAGACTTCTCGGATGTGGGAGATTGATGAAGATGAGATGAAGATGAGGAGAAGGGAGACGACTAAGGAGTGATTTCTCAGCTGATTCTTCGCCATCGATTGGCGGGAGAGTGTTATGATTAGTTACTCTGTTTTTGGTGTGTGAAAGCTTTCAGCTTTGGAGAAGAAAGGTATAACCTTTATACAAGGCAAAATGGACCATTTTGTTAATTATGATAAATTAAGGTACTGTATTGTAAATAATTATTTTTATTGATTTTTTGTTCTTTCCTAAACCCCCACTCCAAGAATATACATTTTGATAGCTTAGAAGACTATATATTGATTTTTTTTAATTTGATGTCATTTGATTAGTGGATAAAATTATTGATTCGAAATATATAACTTCATATTATGTTTGATGTGCAAAACATATGGGAATCGTTTTAAGAGGTGTGTTATTATTGTTATGGAATATTGATATGTACATACTTAAAAGAATTGAAATAATTGTACAAAAATACATTTCATATTTAATTCTGCTAACCTTTTAAATTATTAGATTCGTGGTAGACTTATGATAGAGATTTATTCGTTACTATTTAATTAACAAATTTATAAAACATAGTTTAAATTGTGCATATACCATCATGTCTATACTAAATATTGATATTTAATTATCACTTAGTTACGGTACAAATTTTACCATAAAATTGTGCATAATGATTTCGATTTTGATAGAGTTATCGAACATCCAACGATCTACATTTATCATTTCAATTTTAAAAAAATACTAAAAAAATATTAAATGGAAATCCTAACTCATTTTTGGTCATGATTAACCAACATAAATAATACTTAGAGAGTTAAAGATAAGAGACACATGTGATCAAAGACAAAAATCTAATTTCAGTGGTAAGAAAACACCTGAGAACATAGTAAGTATGATTCCCAATCATAACACCTAATAGCTTTGGCTTATCAAAAAAACACCTAATAGCTTTGACTTAAAAGTTTGATTTGGATTTACTTTTCTGTCTTTTTAACTAATTACATTGGTTGTCTTTTTATTACCAAGTAATTAATTAACATGTTTCATATACTTTGGGGTTAATATCCAATATGGTCATCCAGTTATTCAGTTTATAATGTAAAATAATCAATTCACCTTCAAAATTATCGTATCTAATTTTTATTCATAATTATGCAACTTTCAGAAATAAATCAATAATTAGTATTATATCATAACGTGCCAATAGGTTAATAATGAATTAAAAAATTAAAAGAAAAGCTATCTACATATAAAAACATTTTATGTCTGATATTAATAGAAGAATTTATTATATGTGTAATTGTCTTCTCTAAAAATATGAAGAACTCAATTTTTCATATATACTTAATGTATAAATCTAATCCATCAGCAAAGTGATGGTGAATCCTTTACTCTTTTCGAAGTATTCAACTAATTAATATACAATAAAAATTGCACATTTATACTCTCTAATATTTTTTTCCTTATATTAAAACATATTACAATCTTAATTCAGTCTGAAATTTTAATTGTATCAAATAAAATTACTTCAATAATAAAACATGTGTTTGATGATCCTAAAAATCAAAATTCAAATTTAATACATCTCAAAATAAATACCCATATAATATTTATTTTATTTTATATTGACTAAAAATCTAAACCTATCTTTATTTTATATACATCAATTGGTTGACCTAATCCTAGAACAACAAAGCACACGTGTTGTTTTGTAGTTTACCCGATCGATGCATGAAATTTGAAAAATATCAAACTCTTTCAAATATCCTCTCTTTGTCTATCCTGTGAAACATTGCGTACGTGGACGTTTTCCAAGTTGCATGGATTTTCCTGATTCATCGGGGGACTAAACACGTGTCAGTCGAAAACCATGCATGAGATACGAAGCCCAATTGTATACGCTTGTGCAAGGCCCAATCGAGACATATGGCTGTCATTAAGTCTTGGGCCCAAACCCAGTCATTGGATCTCTGCCACGTCGAAACCGGAAGAAGTATCGTACTATCGCCTATCGCCTGACCACCTGTAACCCGTGAGTTGAATCAACTATCTTAAGTCGATTTGCGGGTTCAAAATACGAAAAAGTTAACCCAACCCGTTTGTTTGGACGCCTTTAGCTCCAATAAACCGAAACCGATCGATCTATACATTGCCATGGATCGGCCATACGACTATACATTGCCATGGATCGGCCATACGATACGAGTTCACAAACATCGTGACTAACCAACATGGCTACCAATGGTAACCACTAACCAAAGTGCGAATGGCAAAGAAGGTTAAAACTGAACCAAAGAATCTAAATGCTGGACTTGGTAGCAAGAACAACATACGATCTCTTATGAAACATATCAAGCTGCAAAAAATCGGTCTCACAGTGTTACAACTCCAAAAACCAATTCGATTCACCCGTAGAGTCTGATTCTGGTCTGTATCGAACACCGGCATATCGGACATGATTGTAGGTCCTCACCACAAACAAAGCATGTCTAAGAAGTAACAAACAACATAAAACCAATCATTAGCAGTTCAAGTTTTAAATCACCAATTGGTATATTGTTTATAGTCTTTATATATGTACCTGATGGCCACAACCAAATGCCATGTTCTTTGGATTCGAAAGGCAAACCGGACAAACCTGTTTGTTTCGAAACAATAATCAAGAATGTTAGCATATGATTGGATGATGACATTTTGCTAAGGAGTATAAGCATCAATGCACCTTGTTTTCGTGGTCAGAGCTCGACGAGTACTGAGAGGAATTGACCGGCACGCCAGCTGCAGGCAAACCATAACCCGAATAGCTAGGCGTTCGTTGTTGGAAGCTGGTTGACCGGAATGACCTAGCAAAGGGAGATGAACCGTAGAGCGGTGGAGGTAGAGCTATCCTCTCAGGACCATTCCCTTTTCGACAACTGGCACACAAAAAATTTGGAAACTTGAGTCCCAAGAAACTTTTGGAAATCGTCGAAATGTGGTTTCAAACATACCCTAGTAGACCAAGCTCAAGAGTGGCTTTGTACTGAGAAGGGATCTCCATCAATGCAGCAAGAGCAAACTCTGTTTCTTTCCTTGTCATGTTCACATTCTTGGCCATGATCTCAGTGAAATTCACAAACTTGAGAGCCAAGCAAACCAAAACTTGCTTCAGTAATTAGGGTTTCTTAAAATACACGTTACACATTTGTTTCTAATTAGAGTTATACGATTTCAAACCTGGAAGTTGTCGAATGCTCGAGCAGGGATGTTATCGTCGAACTCCCTCATCATGTCCCATGGCCCATCCCCTACTCCAACTAGGATTATCGACAGTGGATAATCACTGACATTAACAGCAAACAGTTAAGGGTTTGCTTCAAACATAAGTTAGGGTTTGCTTCTAACACAAGTTAGGGTTTCTACTCTTTATAACACTGACCTCGCTTTCACAATTGCATCAATAGTCCTCTGCTCTTGAGGACTAAGATGTCCATGGCGGGTATCAACGCTTCGTGTCACCTATACACATACAAAACTGTTCAGGAACGTTATATAACCAGTTATAAACTAACTCTCTTCCAACAACTCGAGTTAATTTACCTGGCCGTCAGCAATGATGACAAGAACATGGTACTGCCCCCCACTTTCCTCGACAATCGTGATCCCCATCTCGACAATCGGTGCAAAGGATGTCGGTCCAGCAAGGCGGAGCTGAGGAACGATCTCTCTGTACCGGGACAGGACCTCCTCAAATCCATTACAGAATCTGTCTTCCGGACAGAAGCTGAAGAGATCCTGATCATGTGTCGAAGCTGCCAAAAAGTACAAACAGAATCTCATTTCCACGTACGTTCGAGGCTAGTCTATTCGAGATAGTGATATCTTACAGTCTCCAAAGCCGTAGCAAGGGATCAAGTTGTCCTCATCGAATGCGGATAAGGTCCTTCCAATGATGGAGATGGCTTGCTCATATGGGTTTGGTGCATTGTTGGCAATGTGATGCAAGCTCTTGTGGTTGAATGATCTTGTTCCTGTCCATTCATTGCTCTTCGTGAAATCGATTCCGACTATTAGGTTCGATGATTCCAGCCCTGCTTGTGAAAGTGCAGCAGTCACCTGCGAAGTCCAGATGATGATGCATAAGTATGAGTCGAAATTCGATCTTTCGATGGTTTTTCGAATGCTATTCGCTAGACGGGATGAAAAAACAAACTTAAAGATGCAATCTTTTACATCATAAGAACTTAAAGATACAATCTTTATCAGGAATTCAAGTTCGAAATCCAAACCCACTATCCCGGCAAGATAGAATTCCTACGAAATGTTGAGGTTCAAACACGAAACCGTACTAGATAAGTTTGGGTGAAATCATTCATCATGGAGCATTCCCCAATATCTAGCTGAGCTCAAAATCCAGACCCTATAGGAAAATTTCCGGAGATGTTCGAGACTCGAACACGAGACCTTAGCTGATGAGTGAAAATCCATAACAAAGTTCACATCTTTATCAGGAATTCAGTCTCTTTAATCCATAAAAATCAGATTCCAAACTATGATCCAATCAACATTCATTAGCAATCACGATCGTCACCAAAATTACTTAAATCAGTAAAAGAAAGAATATGACTTTCCGAATCAAAAGGAGATGAAAATTTGAAAATTGACCTGATCCAAGGTCTGGTAATCATCAGTAATCCTGGTATACTTCCGGTCCGCCGCACTCTGCGGCGGAGGAGCCCTCCCGTACGTCGGCCCCGGAGGCGCGTGACGGTGTTGAGGCGTGAAATACATCTGCCTCTGCGGCGCCGGAGAAGGTGGCGCGTGGCGGTGGTTTAAGGAACTGTGAGACGAAGAGAGCTCCCTCCGGCGGCTACCACTGCGCGATCCCTTGGAACTTTTCCCTCCCATTTTGTCTGTTAGTTTCCCGAGAAAATAAAAAAAACGATTCAAATACCCAGATGAAATTGGAAATCTGGGTCCGATGATTGTGCCGTTGAATTTGGGTAATCTAGGAAATCGAGGGGGAAACAGAGCAGGAAATTTACTGAAACGTCGCCGGGGAAGTTTCCGACCGATTCAAAGATGACTAACTAACTACAAAACATGTGGGGCCCACCTAACTAACTGTTCTTATCTCCAGAAAAGTTTTTGTTTCCATTTTTGGTCGGACGATGATGATTTCATGATTTAGAGAGGTTGGTTGACTAATAACGAGATGAAACAGAGGAAAAACAGAGTAGAAAACTGTAGAAAAGGGATACATGTAAATGGTACGTGGCACCAATCATAGATTTTCGAGTTAAGGATCGAACCAATGAGGCTAATGGTATGAAATTTAGTCGGAGTGGAGTTCTAATTGACTAATTATAGCTATATTAGTTGATTTAATGTGTCCTTTATTGTTTAATTAATCGACTCGATCAATTTAATATAATTATGTGATAATGAATTTCGATATAAATTATTGAGGAGGTTGTTCTAAGTTTAGGTTTAGCCTTCTCGAGTAGGCATAATGATGTGATTAGATACATTGCGGGATTTAGTAGTTTGATTTGGTATTTTGTATTATGAATGTGAGCTAACGATGCATACAAGTTGCGGTTACTTCGAAATTATAGTAATGAAATAACTCGAAACAAGAATCGAGCCGTATATAAATACCTCATAACATCAAGTCATCAACCCACACTTGGTCACAAAAACAGAGCTCGTTGGACTGAAATTCTTCTGGCTACACCATTTTCGGAAGTTGTCACAATATGACAATACTAGAAACCGATCAATTTTGGTCGGCCGGTTGGTAAACAAATTCCGAAACTTCTTTAACAAATCGTCTATCGAAATAAGGTCGATTGGTGGACCGCACCGACCAGGCCAGCCGTTTTCGGTCCAAATAGTTGGAACATATTAGAGAGAGCATTGGTTATAAATCGGTTCAGTAAAAAAAGAAACCCTTTCAAAACCGTTCGATGATTACCAGAGTCGGTTTCGGCTTGACCGTTGTATGGGCAAAATTGGTCAACTCAAATGGTTAATTTGAGTTAACCATTTGGGTTAAATCCAACTGGTTTCCCGCCACTGTCTCTGTTGCAGAGATGCAAGATGCTCTGTTTTTGCAGAGACACAGAAGTATACATGGAAAAAGGTGGTTCCACAATTGCTAATTTTCCCTCACTCCATTACTGTAATCCAAAACCAAATTTTGCTCCCCCACACAACATTAATGTCTTTGGCCGGCGACGCAGGATTCCCCGACGACAGATTCTAATCGCCGGACGAAGTTAGGCTTCTATTGTTCATAGTCATGGTGATTCTCAACCTCATTATTACGTTGGTGAAGTCAGCGGTGGCCCTCCGGAGGTGTTTGTCCGAGAGGCAAGCTGATCGCCGGGTTGCTCCCGAGATAGAGGTGCAGCCGCCGCCGCCGGAGGAGATCTGATTCCGCCGGCGACTGGAAGTTTTGATAGACGGAGTTGGATGTACGTAGTTTCTTTTTTATCGATCAAATCATAAATTGTAAGCTTGGTTTCTTCATTTACGTGAAAATAAAGGTACTTGGCAACTATAAAACTCAGGAATGGTTATGATATACCTATTATTTATTTATTTTTTTGTAATTATTAATTATAATTATCTCGTTTTAGTTTAGATAAAACCACTTCCAACTTTATAACCACTCCTAATGATATAATCACTTTTCATTATAAAAAAATAAAAAAATCAAAATCAAAATGCATCCACTTTGATTCATTTATAAAATGGTGGATAGGATATTTTCAATAAAAAAATGATAGAGTTTTATAAAAAATGAGAAGACGAAGAGATATCTTCGAAGTCGAAGACGATAAATGAGATATTTTCGAAGAATAAATTGAGTAAATGGATTACATTTAGTTTTTTCGATAAATTATTTCATGTACATTTAGGTTATCTAGTGAGTTTATTGGGTTCAACAGATAAATGTTGGTTATATAGCGGGTTGGTGTTGGTTATGATTATCGTTACGATAATAATACAGTTATTACAAAACTCATACCTAATTTTACCCTTCCTACTATGAATATATAATATTTTGGTACTTTATATATTTAAATTATACATCCTGATCACAAGTTTATTTGGTTTCCCCCACCTATACCTTAATTATAGTAAGTTCCAATAATCTGGAATGTCGGCAAAATGTCGATGCTATTTTACTTATGTTACACATAATAGTTTTAAAAATAATATATAATAAAAATGTAATAAAATATATTATATCTTTTTTATAAAATTATTTATTTTTAATTATTTTCCCAACACTAGAAAATAGTAGCTCACATTAATACCTTTTAGTTTAATCGCAACATTCAACATTATCAATATTTTCAAGTATCAACAAAAATTTGTCGATCACGAATCTCGACCCTAACCATCTTCTTCATAAACTAAGCTTATTCCAAGCAAATATTAGTATACGACAAAAAATCGAATTAAAAAATAAACCCATTTCCATGTCATCGTTTCGTTATGCACCGCCGTCCACGTAGGACGCCACTTGGCGGCCCCGTCAGCACAATCGTGCAATGCCCATAGAGCTTATACGAGTAAGCCAAAAAACTCCCCAGCTGGGATCGAACCCTGAAAACACCCTTCACATTAAAAGTCACCGTATTTTTATTTATCTCTTCTTCAAGCTTTTTGCTCTCCTCCAATGGAATCCTCACCTGGCTGGTCACCAGCTCCAAATTCACAAATCTCGACCCGGCTTTCTCCGCCGAGAACGGCTGTATGAACTGGGTCGCGATCAGGGTGGTCCCGTAGTACAGATCGACGATCAGGCTCCCGAAATCGATGGTGACTTTTCGATTTGGGTTGGTGAAATTCGCCAGCAGGGATACGTCGGCGTTTAGTAGGGAGCCGGCATCGAGGTACGCCGTGTTGAGGGTCGCGTCGGAGACTTCGAATCGCGGGTTGTGCGGGCGGTAGATTAGGTAGACGACGAGGATTATGATTCCGGCGAGGAAGATCGCGATCCAGAAGATTGCGCAGCAGACGGCGGCGAACCACGTCGAGATTTTGGTCTTCCGTGGCGAGGGAACCACCGGTCCTCGACCGTGGCGGCGGTGGTTTCCGCCGCCAGATGTTGGGGATGGATCGTGGCCGCCGCCGGATGACGGCGGGGGAGTTGGACGGTGGTGCTTCCGACCGTCGCGATGCTGACGTGGATGTTTACCTGTGGGTTGTTGTTGGTGAGGTTGAGGTTGCTCTGCCGTGTCGTGGCGGTGGGGATGGGTGACGAGTGGTCGATCGTCGGCGGGATGAGCTGACGGCGGAGGGATCCACGGGCTTTGGTAGTGGCCGTCTGGGTGGTGGGCTGGACGTGGACGGGGAGGTGGGATGGCCCATGGGCTTTGGAAGTGACCGCCTTGTTTCGGTCTATCCGGACCTAATGGTTCGGGCCGGCTTTCATCTTGATGCCGTGGTTGGATGTGGAGAGGGAAGTGTTCACTATTATCATGGTGAGGAGGAGCATCTTCCGGGTGGTGGTGGTGGTGGTGATGTGGTAGTGAAGTGTTCGGAGAAATACCGATCGGCACTGGCGTTCGTGGAGGCGTAGACCGTCTGCCTAGGTCTCGATCACGATCACGACGGTGGTGAGGAGCATCTGGTTGATGATGATGATGTTGATGTTGGTGGTGCGGATGTGGAGTTGTTTCACCACCACCCCTATTGACAGGCGGAGGGGAAGATCGGTGATTGCGACCGCGATCATGACCACGGTGGTCACGATCGCGGTTGCTACTGTGGGGTTGTTGTAACGGTCTTTCGAAGTGAGGGTTGGTTTCGGGGTGGCGGGACATAACTAGAGAAGTGTGGGAAATGAGAGCTAAGTATGAGAAGTTGATAAAACTAATAGATAGATATAAAAGAGATGATTTGGATTACTTGATGAGAAAGTAAGGGTTTTTGGTTCATATGGAGGCAAAGAATCTAAAGACTCTTTAGCTAAATGTGAGAGGCAAGAATAACCCTTTTGTGAAATTCTAGGTCATATCTGTGAAATCATACTTGATAATTCGTACCAAAACTGAAATGCTCGATTAGTTTAGAGAGTGGTTGATTCGAACGACAACAAAATTTCAGCCAACTCAAGGGTTAATAACTACATACATGTGAGTAAGAGTTGAGAGAGATATCAAAGTTTTCCTTTCATATCTCATTTTGTGATCTCAACAAACCCATTGTTAGACCTAATGCACTGCGTCTCAAGGCCTTCAATGTCCTTTGGTCTCTGCCGGAACTCTCACTTATATCCCAATCATACTCCTCCTGCGATACTCCTCCTGCTATTCTCGTTCCGATGGTACGTTGATTCTCTTCGTTCTGATGAGTATACCAATCAAATGAGGAAAGATGCATCGAAACGTAGCAAAATAGGGAATGAGCTTGCATCACTACCTACCTTGACTAGAAGCGTGGTTATTCGTTTCGTGAGTGCTGCTCTGGTTCTTCACAGCGCGGACTATTGCCTTGTTCATGGTTTCGGTCGGTCCTAACTGTAAAAAGCTTATACCTTTGTAGTTTCGGAAGGCGTACAGGATACACCCAAGTGACCATTAATGTCTGAGTTAGGTTCAGTTGACCTGGAAAACAGCAACAACCAAAGAGACATAATTAAGACAGCTGAAAGCATGAACAGACCAGACAAGAACTCCTGACATGAACAGAGACCATTGATAAAGTTTTCAAACTCGACTCGGTCAAGAATCATGGAAAATGGCAGCCATTTCTCTAACTCAATTCTCAATCCTAACTAAGCTATTAACAAGAGAATCTAACATGGATAAACCTACCATACCATAAGAGTAAAGACCTTACTTGGTCACATTTCGGTAGATTTCACTATCCTCGGGATCATCTTCCTCATCTTTCTTATCACCATCAATCAAACTCGAAGCATTTTCCGCCTTTCGATCACCAGCTGCAGCACATTTCTCAGCACCAGAAGATCTCTCCTTCTCCTTCTCCTTCTTCTTCTTCTTCTTCTTCTTCTTCTTCTTCTTCTTCTTCCTGAAACTCAAAACACCCTGACATTACTATCACAACAAAGCTTATAAATTGCAAACCAAATGTCTGCATCAATTACTTTGAGCTGCTCCCAACTTCCTCTATTGCTTTCCTCTTCTTCAAAACATTCTTCACTTCCTTAACCTTCTCAAACTCTTGATTCTCCAGTAGAAGATTCCCCACAAACTCCAACATCATTCCCAGATCACCCTTCTCTTTCCTCTTCACTGGGACCAAATCTCTGTCCTTGAACAAACGAATCGACTCAAAAGGCGGTAGAAAGAACCCTTCCATCTGCCCCAAACCCAAAATTACACAAAAGTAATTGGAAACAAAATTTGAAAAGAGTTGAACTGAGAAAAAAGGCGAAGTCTTTAGTCTCTTACTGAGAGGAGAAGCCCTTCCGGGCATGAATTGCGAAGCTGGAAGACGTCGAGGAGGTAATTGCAGAAGTCGGAGATGGTTCTGTAGTGGGGTTTTAGGACGACCCAGAAGCGTTTGAACCCGTCGGAGATTTTCAGTGACTCGTGGAACGATAAACGGAGCCTCACTTTCTCCATGGGGAATGATTTCGCCGCCGGTGAGGGAATGGCGTTGTGGATTTGCAGTGTACTGATGACTGGCGGGTTTTAGTTGACTCGGAAGGTTTCAGATGGCGGGCAACTCATTGGGCTTCCGGGTCCGGACTCGGGAAACCCGCCAATTTGATTGGGCTCTGCTCATTCGGCTTTTGGGTGTAGATCAGCCGGCCCAATATATCAACCAAATAATCATGGGTTATTCAAATAGTCAAATTCGGTAATTTATCATTTTTTGTTAAACCGTTATGGAATTGGATTTGAACCGTAGTAGTACCACGAATAGAGCGGATTAGATTCTGTTTCGGTACATGATTAACCGGTTGAACCATAGGGTCCAATGACAATAACTTATGTTGCAGTAAAAATCGGCCGATATATGCATCGATCATCGACAATGACACCTACTAACGTAAGATACGTCGAGTTCCCAGTGTATTGCCGGACATTAAGATAACAAGTCTCACTATCAATAATCAAAGATATAACCGCGATGGTTTTATCTCGGGTCAAGCAGTAAGTACTGCCAAGGGGATTTCGACAGTAAATAATTGCTACAGTAACAATTCTACTGATCTAACTATCTGGACTGTCATATCAGAGAACAGAATGAAGTAAAAGTTTTAGGCTACTGGGCAGATCCACACAGCCGATTCTAAGTGAAACAAACACGAAAATTTCGAATGACGGGCATCTTGAAGAGTCTGAATTGTGACTGGCCTGAACGCCCCCTTCGGATCCAGCTCTCACAGTCCCCTGAAATGGTCACCAATGCCAGTGTCAGTCAGTTTACAACAGTTGAAGTCCAAAGATTCGGAGTAATACGAGCAAATAGCTAATGAAAGGGAAGAAGTCTGCATTGTATGAACACGGCAAGAAAGCAAGCATCGTAAACTCAAGGGTTTAAGCCAATTCGTCGATCTGTTAATTGAGAATGGAGCAAGTATGCAGAACTGTTTAAACAAACTGAGGAACAGTAGAAGTATTTGTGAAGCCCCCAAGTAGATAGCTAGATTCAAGCATTCTGGACCTTTTAAAGTCATAATGCCAATCACTAAAGCTTACAAATTGCTACCAAATTCCACAGGATTCATTATACAGAAGAAATTATATGCTATATTAAACATCATCATCGAAGGTTCATCAAGGAAGCAAGCATCAGAAACACATCTTAAAGGGGCAGAAGAAAGATAAGCATTTTTGTCAATCTAAGTCAGTAGACGACCAACTTCCAGCAATCTGACCATGAACCAATCACTAAAGCTAAAGCTACCATCTACCCGTAATCACTATAAAGATCCCTCACATAGCTCGTATCATAGCCACGAGCTTAGCTCTAATTTCAGCCGAAAACTCAGCTTGTCTGGACTGCTTCCCATTCATAAAACCTCCTTTGGAGCTTTCCTTACTAACTAGCTACTTACAGCTAGCTTCCTTCCTTCCAAAATCATGATGAAATACTGCTGGCCCAGCTGGAATTACAGAAAAATTCCTAACCTTTACACGAACCCCTAAAAGCCATTGGAGAACTTGTTCTCACACAAACAAATTGAACATTTCCCGACTAACCAGAGTGCTTATATTCTACTTATATGCTTTCAAAATCATGGTCAAATTCTGCTTGCACTTCTAAGCTACAGAGAAGTTCCATACTGAAGATTTCCTGACTAAACAGAACACTTACAACCTAATCTTCCTTGATACCAATTCACGATCAAGCATTCCTTACCAAGCTAAGCTAAATCAAATCCCTAATCTTCCACATTCTCAAAAACACTAAGCGAATCGAAAACAAACATCCAAAAAGTGTGACCTGATCTTCTTGTGGAGGATGTCCTGGAGCTTCCGCGCCAGATCCTCAGCCTTAACCCGGTGAAGCAGGTTCTTGTGAGCTAGAACTCGCTTCTCGGAGTTCTTCAGGTGAGTCCTCTGCGTCTTCTTGATCAGTCGCTCCATCCCGCTCGACTGCATCTTCCTCTGTAGAACAGTCAATGCCCTCTCTACGTTCCCGTCGTACACCTTCACTCGGATCCCCCGCGATTGCTGCGTCCGGCATAAAATCTGCCTCTCCCCAACCGCCGCGGCGGCGGAGGCGATCTTCGTTATCCAGTTCATCGTTTCTCCGGTGAGGAAAAAAATCCGCAGCTGAAAGTCTAATTAGGGATTTCAGTGTGTTATTTCCTCGGTACCCGGTTGTGGCATTTGTCAGGTGATTTTTGTGCAGAAATGGTCACTAATGTTTACGGCTATTGCGTTTTAAGTCACTACAGTTTCACGTTGTATACATTGAATTTGCGGGCTAGACGAGCTCTCTAGACTCTAGAGTGGCCTCTACGAGGCCAAGGCCAAGTCTATCTCCGATTAGATTCCAAGTTTAGATCATTATGGATCTGCCGATACTCGTAGAAACATTTTAGTGGATCTTCAAAATCCAAACCAACAAGAGACCTTGTAACAAATCCTATGAGTGTGTTCAACATGGACAACATGACCGTTCATTGTGACTGTGACCGTCGCCATCGGTTCCTTAGCATCAAACAAAATGGGACTTCAATAATGCAAATGCCCTCACTAGCTAGCCCTAATTTCGAGATTGGCATCGGGCAATTAGCCTTCCGGTTATCCCTATATCTCGAAACTCCGATTTGAAGCAGAAAGATAATCTCTAAACATCCACAAAAGACAAAATCTAGCAAATGGAATGAGTCGAGTGAGAAAATCAAAGTCAACCAAACCCCACCAAAGCAAAAAAAATGAAGAACAGAAAAAGCAGAGGTCTGGAATGGAGTTGCAGAGGATGAACAAGTACATCAAAGTACTAGACCTCTGTTTCTCATACTGGGTTCTCTGTTCTTCTTATTGGGTTATCGTCTAACCAGAGATCATCATAAGAAGCTGAAAACTAATGATCATGGTGGAGCAATCCTACCACCAAGAGGATGGAACTCTTATGGCTCCTTCTGCTTTACAATCTCTGAAGAAGAGTTCTTGCAAAGTGCTTCAGTCATCTCTCACGCCTCCTTCCCCGTGGATACGAGGTAAATACGAAAGCTTGTACGGTTTCGATAAAGTCAACATAAGAGTATAGGTTATGTAATGATGTTCTTTTTTGAAAGTATGTGGTGGTGGATTACCTATGGTATAGGAAGTTGGAGCCGGGAGCTTCGACCAACTCGAGAGGGTTCGATGTGATCGATGAATGGGGAAGAGTGGTTCTGGATCCTGGTCGATGGCCTTCGTCGGAAGGAGGTAAAGGGTTTGGTAAAGTGAGTGAGATGGTTCATTCCATGGGGCTCAAGTTTGGGATACACATCATGAGAGGAATAAGTGTTCAAGCTTATGATGACAACTCACTAATCTTGGATATTTCCAAGGTATATGTCACCACTTCCTTGTAGCTATGGTTGCTTTACATTTAGATGGTGATGGTGGTTGTTTGGCTGTGAAGGTCTGGTGGACCAATAGTGGTTTGGTTAGGAAAAAATCGAATTGATATGTTGAGTGATTCCTCCTATGCGTTTTTCGAGTCTCCAAGGGCGTTTCTTGCAATGAGTACGAGTCGGTTTTGTGGATATGAGGGTGTAAGCGTGAAGATAAGAGTTGGAAACAGAGAAGTACTGGGGTGACTCGAAGACTGTATGCCTAAGGCGGTTGGCTTGCTGGCTAGCTGAATAGTATATGTCACATCGTGAATAGAAACCCTTTCCTTTTTTTAGTCTTATGGAGATATGGGACGGGTTGCCACATGTTATCGCTTGATTAGTGATCCGGCCAAGGCCAAATCTTAGTCCTTGATAAGAAAGGATTGAGATTTTGGCGCTAAGATTAGAGCTTGAGCCTGATCCCATATAATCTTCGCCCCTGAATGATGGTCCTAGCCCCATCAATGGCCGGATTCTAGAGCACACACCTATACCGCTCTATACCAATCTTGATCCGCTCTTCGTTACAGTTTTTTTTTCGTTTAGGGCGCTGCTTACGAAGAAGATGGCAGGAAATGGACGGAACAAGACATCGTGATCAAGGAGAAAGTCTGTGGATGGATGCCAGAAGGATTCATGAGTGTCAACAATAGCTTGGGAGCTGCTAAGGCCTTCTTGAAATCGATCCATCACCAGTATGCTTCAGAATGGAACATAGACTCCAGTAAGTTAGTACTAAAACACCCAGATTTTTTCTGACAAGATATTGTACATTAATTTGTTACTCGTTTGTTCCTTTGCAGTAAACCATGACTGTGTCTTTGGAGATAACCTGAGTGTAGATGAGATAACAATCGTCTCAGATGTAATGTAACATCCAAAACTTTACCGACAAGATATTGTCCAGAATTTCTTAACCAACTTGCTGTTTCATTGTTCTTCTTTCAGATTCTGAAACAAGCGGATCATCCGGTTACATATTCTCTTTCGCCCGGGACCTCAGTGACTCCATCCATGGCTAAACAGATCAGTGGTTTGGCTAATATGTACAGAATAACTGCAGATGATTGGGACAGCTGGAAGGATGTAGCTTCACATTTCAATGTCACAAGGTTAGATTAGCATTTCCTAGTCTCGAATCGAAACAATTGATGTGTGAGCTACAATCGTATATATGGCGCATTTTCGGCCAGGGATTTCGCTGTGGCTCCGGGTTACAAGGCAAGTCATGGCCTGACTTGGACATGCGGCCATTAGGATGGCTCACTGATGCCGGTGTGAAAAAACTACACACTTTTTTCTCTGCATATAAATCGAAGCGAATTTCGATCATCGAATCACGTGTTTTCCAGACTCGAATGTCAGACCACACAGGCAGTCTTGGCTCACTCTAGATGAGCAGAGAACTCAGGTATAACTAGCTACCATTTTCCTTATGTAACATATTTTTGGAACATGAAACAATAAGAAAAGAACCAATCTTTTTTTCTAGATGACACTATGGTCGATGGCGAAATCCCCTCTGATGTTTGGAGGGGATGTTCGAAATCTCGACAATGCGACATTTGACATCATCACCAACCCGACTCTGCTCAAAATCGACCGTTCCAGCTCCAACAACTCCGAGGCAATGTACCTTCATAAGTCATGATACAAACATCACCTTTGCTAAAAGAAACTGTCATTTTCAACCCAATTTGTAGGCTCTGCAGTTTCCTCTTGCTGCTGGTGAATTCAGGTCATGGATCGAGACGGGAAGAGCAGGTCTTTCTCTCGATTCGAATACTCGAGCTTCCTTCGAATGTTGATACATGCATGGTGATGAAATTAACTATCTTTGGTGCTTTTTTGATCAGGGGAGATATATTTGGCTTTCCTCGACCTTAACAGCACAGAGAAAATGGCAAATGTGTCAGTTAAAGTGTCAGAGATTGCAGCTAGGGGTTTATCCAGGGGGGAGGTTGGATCTTGTGAAGAGAGGTTTGGAGTGGGAGAGATATGGGAGTTATGAATGAAACTGTTTCCATGGCTGTGGATCTTCATGGTTGTGCTCTCTTTCGTTTGAATTGTATCGAAAAACTCATGACCTATTGAGTTAAATAACTACGAAGAAATATTGGGTTTGAATCCTAACGAGGGTAATTAAGGAGAGAGTAATCAACATAGTGAGATGAGGCACGCAAAAATATGTATCCTTCCGGTAAAAAAATTGCATTTTTGGCTGGGAAGATAGTTACAAATCGAGACTTTGGAGAATGTATATGGACTTCGAGGCTAGGCTAGACTAAGAATCAAGATTTGAAAGACCAAGGAGATAGGTCGATTAGAGACTCAGGATAGGAAGTCCATGAAGAGAAAATCATGCGAGCGAACTAGGGATTTGAGTTCGAATCATGTACGATCGATCTCATAAACCATTCATCATTCGGCTCTAACTCGAACCGGAATGTCCGCCTCCCCGGCATTAACCAAACCAGAGTTTGAAAGGAAGCAAAACGAAAATGGACTTTTTATTCCATGGAAATGGGGATGACACGTCATGGATGATGCTCGTGGCCACTATAGCTATAGTTAATGAATGAATTTGGAACTAAAAGACAAAGAACCAGAATCCAAACCCCACTATGGAAAAGATTATTATTATGTTTCCTAATATTATTCTAACTAGTTTGATTCAGTTTATGAAGGATCTTTGACTCGAAATCATTAGTGGCTTAATGAGAGAATATTGTAATTAGTGGATGAATCATTAGTGAAATAATGGATGCAAAATTGATGATGGTGACCCCTCCCCTTTGTGTACTTTTGATACAAATAATGTATGGTAATGATATAAAATGTATTTTATTTACATGGTTTTCTTTCATCGTTTAGGTTAATGATTCAATATTTGATGTGATACCGATAAGGAAGATCATAAATTAGGAATAATTAAAGTGGATTATTTTTTATAATGAAAAAGTACCTCGAATTAAAGAAAAAAAATAATGAGAAAGAGGTCACATAAAAGAAAAACAACATGTTATAGGAACGGAAAAATGTCACTTTATGACCCATTTATATATGAAGAGTATATGGGGATGGTTGATTGTTTGTTTTAATGATGAGATACAATACCTAGCTCGGTTATACAGATTTATCAAATCTTGTACTATTATCGGCCATATGTTAAATAGATTTGAGAACTTCCAAACCTCTAATTATAATAATTCATTTAAGATAGGTTGTATATAGTTTACAGATTGATCAGGCCTCTATATACCAGTAAACCATCAACATCAAAAGGATTGCACTCTAGCAAATTACTCTTGGAATGTTCATCAAGCTACCATTTTGTGACGTCTTATAATATTATCAACAAATTTCTTACTCTACAAAGACGTATCATGGAAGAAACCTAATTGCTTAGCAAAATGGGTAACCTTTGCTTTGGGGTTTGCTCCAACTTTGTGCTTCAATCATTTTCCAACGGATTAAATATATACAAAAAATAATTGAATAAAAATAATGGATGAATAATGAAAGGGGCAACTCATAAATCCTTGTTTTCTATGTTAAACTATCTCGAAATGGTTAAATCAACGATAAAAAGGATTGATATAAAAATAAAAGTACAATTCATTCATTTGTTCTGATGATACAAGTGAAATTCGGTCGATCACCTTGTCATCAACGACCGAATGAGAATCAAAATACAAAATTCAAATAGTCTTTATTCCGTTAGTATCCTCACATTTATCGAAAATTACCGTTCGAACAAGCACTAATTAATAACCCCTAAATGTCATGTCAAAATATAACTTTATTTCCATTTCTTACCAACCCCTAAATGTCAAATTGCCACAAATTTAAGGACCAATTTGAAAATATTAAACAAATTCAATTTGATTTGCCCGGGTCAGAAATCCATTCCTAATAAACCTCTGTTTTCTTCCTCCTCTCTTGCTTATAAATTCCTCCAAACAAAAGATTCAGACAAAACTCCATCGAATTTCTCTCCAGATTTGGCTCGCAATTCAAGAAAACAAAAATCTTCATTTCCCATTTTCTAGAAACACTGCCGCCGACTGGATTTTTCCTTCCCACTTCCTCAGCGAACCAAACATGAACTCCTCTACCGCCGTCTCCTTCCATCCTCCCAATCTCTCCCCCTCCTTCACGAATCATAAATCCAGCATAAACACATCCCACCTCCACCGCCACGGTTTCATACCCAGATCGCGAATCCGGCCGATTTCATCTCTCGAACGGAGCTTCCCGCCGCCGCCTCCGGCGGCGAGGGAGAAAAAACCGGACCTTTCCGTCCATTTTGCCACGAGCGAGTGTCCTCCGGCGTTGGCGGCTTCGGACGTCGGCGATCGGGTCCAGATCCTGGTGGCGGAGTTCGCGGCGCTGAAGGAGCCGCTGGACCGGGTCAAGCGGCTGCTGGACTACGCAGGTCGGGTCCCGCCGTTCCACGAGTCGGACCGGGTGGAGGCAAATCGGGTCACCGGGTGTACGACCCAGGTTTGGCTGGAGGTTCGGTTGGATGAATTGGGGAAAGCGAGGTTTAGGGCAGACAGCGATTCGGAGATCACGAAAGGGTTCGTTTCGTGCTTGGTTTGGCTGCTCGACGGGGCGTTTCCGGAGGATGTGGCTGCGGTGGAGGCGGAGGATTTGGAGGCGATGAACGTCGGGTTCAACAGGAAGGCTCCGTCGAGGGTGAAGACTTGGCAGAATGTGTTGGATAGTATGCAAAAGAGGGCTTTGGATTTGAAGGGAAATTGTCACGCCGGCCGCCGGAAGATTAACTTGTCACGGCGGTGGCGCTCGCCGGAAGTCTACCCCCGGCTAAGGTGAATCGATTTTGAGGGTTTTGGCATTAAATTTTAGAAATTGATCGGATTTCCGTCGGGTCTGTCCACGGTGTAGGCTCTCGCCGGAATCGTCTCTGCCGGCCGAGGTATATATAGATCAAATTGTCTCCTCCATGGATCACTTTGTAACCGGATGTGCTCTGATTTCGAGATGTTCTGATGATTGGAGATTTTAATCCGTGACATTTATAGAATGTTCGGGAAATTACACATTGGAATTAGTCGCAATGTTCAAAATATCGAAGAGTTTTCTAATTTGTAACATCTAATTGACATTAAAGATTGTGATTTTCTTCGTAATCACGAGGTAGAATTAACAGAAACCAATCGTATTTACGAATTTTGCCTAATTAATGGTACATTTAAACATAAACGTACATTGGTGAAGTACTAGTACAAGCTGAGGATTACTCGATTCGAAACTCAAAAAACTCGAATTAAGAAAAAAAATTCATAAAATAACTAAAGCATACCACGGAGTTGGTTTACTATGTCCTCAACTCCTTCGCATTCCTCGTCTAAACTAATCTCTCAAATAACACGAGAATTTATCACGATAAATTTAACATTTCGTAAAAAATTTCGAAAGTGAACATAAACTTTTCAAGCTTGTATCTTACACTTCCCCAATTGACGTAGAATCTCAGACGAGCTACAGAAGGGACATTCATAATCAATCCGAAACGAGGAAGTTCACTTCCCACGGGGAAGTGAAGAGTGATAGATAGAAACCATTATTCAAAGGGAGTGACTGTCGTGGTAATTGCATGGATCATGCATTTCTCTTCATCACTTTACTAAACTTATATTCTCACTCTTTTATTATTATTTTATTAATCCTTTATTTCTGATGATCGGAACTCCACGAATGGCGACCGTGTGGATCGTCTTACTCTCGTTAAACGGACCCATGTCGATCCGGGAACACCGACCGTGGGGCTAAATCGTCGGCGACGGGAGTTCAGAGAACAACACCGGCCGCCACAGATATTAAGTAATAATCCCCTTTCAAAACCATGTATAAATAGCCATGGTCAACATCTCACAGAAAAAGTCAATATATAGGATAAATACCGCGAAATATCTCCAAACGAGTCATCTCGCCAATTTACCTTTATCGTCAATTTATCGCGTTTCGATTTTGGTTTGGTAAACCCGAAACGTTTCGCGTTCTGTGGATTTCCAACTTGACTGGGCGGTCCGCCGTGACGTTTCGAATTTGGTTCCGCAAATACGAAACGTTTCGGCGCGTATCGAAGGGTTTTGGCGGTTTCGTCCTTGTTTTTTACTTTTAGAGGTGCGGGGGTTTCTTCTTAAGATTCCCAAGTCAAATTCGTCGTCGCTGACTACACCACGAACCCAGATTCCGGCGTCCACGTTCCAGAGTCCGGCGGGCGGTGAGGCTTGCCCTGAATCCCAACTTGGTAAGTTTTATTGATTGCAGTTACTCCCTGAAGATAGATAGCTTCAATGTCCTACACATTCAAACCGCCGGACGATGGGCATGAAATCCTCGCGCTAGAATCGTCTGAAATCAAGGTAGAAATCCACACGGGCTAGAGAAGGGATGTTCATCTCTCCGAAACGAGGAACTAGTTTGGCATACCGGAGATTAAGAGTGAACGACTCGAGTTTCGGTGCATCTATTTCGATCTTGTGACCGGATCTCCTAGAAGCAAAATAATCCTCCCTGAGCTCCAACCTAAGCAATTGCGGTCCAGAAACCTTCAGACTAGTACCATCAAGTCTGAAGTCGTGCACGACCAGATCCTTCAAGCATGGAAATTTACTAAAAGGGTATGTGCTTTCCTACAGCGACTGCATATGTTCACAGCCTAAGCTCATAATCTTCCTGTTGGATGCTTGGCTTTCAAATTTCTACTTCTATTTTGTATGTTTTATCTACTGCATCATTTATAAAGCTTGCTCTCCAGTTGTGCTATTTTTTATGTTCATTTTCTTGATTACAATGCTATTATTGCGATTTTCATAATTGGATTCTACACTACTATTAAGTACCAAACGAGGCATAACCAAGCACCCCGCATAACTTGTAGAACATCGTCGTCACTGCTATTTCGGTCACCGATGCCTTCTTCATCACCATCATATTCTTGGCCGTTCATCTTAATTGGCAGAGTTGATTATTTTCGATTACTGGAGAAATCGTTAGGGCTTCGTCGCTTATTTATTTTTTATGTTTTTCCTTGTGGGCTTCGGATTAGGATTAGTTTGTTGCCCAAGTCATTAATCTAGAGGATTGAACTCGCACAAAAGAATATTCCAAGGATCAAAAAGTGAATAAACAATAACTTTAAGTACCAATTCAGCACTCAATTTTTTCTCCACTTGAACCAAATCACCTGAAGAACCAAAAAAATCATCATCATCCACAACGCTAACTCCCCAATTGTCCGTACTTTCTTCCTCGATTCTCATCTTCGCATGTCATCGGAGCTCCGGCTCCCTTAACGGAGCCCCAGCTCTCTCATCGTTAACAGATCCACAATCAACAACCGATTACTCTTCCATTTTCCTTCCAATCAATCATATATTTCCATTTCAGATCTTGAATTTTGAATCATTTCCATTTCCAATGTCGAAGCCATGGGGGAACATCGGAACGTGGGCGGCGGAGGCAGAGCGGGAGGAGGAGGAAATGGAAGCGATCGCCGCTGCTGCTCCGCCGCCGGACACCAAGACCTATCCTAGCCTAAGGGAAGCTGTAACCGCGAAACCGAAGAAGAAGAAGATGACGTTGCACGAGTTCTACTCCTCCGCAGCTGCCGGAGGTAGCGGCGGAGCCCGCAAGGGACTCACTCCGGAGGAGATGCTCCGTCTACCTACTGGACCGAGAGAGCGGGACCCAGAGGAAATGCAGTATGGGCGACTCGGCGGCGGGTTTTCTGGCTATGGAGGTGGTGGTGGGAGGACGCGGGAGGACTCTAGCGATGGGCAGTGGGGTAGTGGTGGTGGTGGCGGGAGGAGAGGGTATGGCGGGGGAGGTGGTTTCGATGACGATCGTCGTGGTCAAGGTAATTCTAGGGTTTCGGATTTTGATTCTATGCCTTCCAGAGCTGATGAGGCGGATAATTGGGCGACGGGGAAGAAGGCGTTTGTTCCGTCTATGGATTCCAGTCGACAGAGTCGGTACGGCTCGACTGGAATCGGCGGCGGTGGTGGTGGAATGGGAGGTGGCGGTGGTTCTAGAGCTGATGAAGTGGATAACTGGGCAGCTGGAAAGAAACCAGTGACGGTGAATACCGGTAGATCGTCTACATTTGGTTCTGGATTTCGAAACTCCGGTCCTGAGCCTGATCGGTGGACTAGAGGAGGAGGAGGTGATCGTGAGGTGGAGACTGGACGGCGGAGATTGGTTTTGAATCCTCCAAGAGCTGCTGATGGTGTTGTATCTGAGCAAATCCAGGTGACTAACAAACCGAATCCGTTTGGTGCTGCTAGACCGAGGGAAGAGATATTGGCTGAGAAAGGATTGGATTGGAGGAAGTTGGAGACCGAGATTGAAACAAAGAAGAATAGTCCTTCTTCAAGCAGGCCGTCTAGTGCACACTCCATAAGGTCCGATACAATGCAGCAGCAGGGAATGGATAATGTGGTTACTCCGGTTAGGCCAAAGGTGAATCCTTTTGGGGATGCCAAACCTAGGGAAGTCTTGTTACAGGAGAGAGGGCAGGATTGGCGCAAGATAGACCGTGAATTGGACCGTCCTCAAAGGTAAATGCTCAATAATCAAAATGCTGATGTATAGTGTTCATGGTAGCAAGTGTGATTAGATGTTAAAGCTTGTGGATTTGTTAGAATGCTTTAGTGAAGAATCATACAATGTCATTTATAGTGTGTTAGAACTTCGAATTTCCAAATGGGTTGATAGGGATGTTCTGCATTAAGAGAACTAAGGATCAGAATTATGGCATTGTGCTAGTATAGCGAACAAGTCGCAGAGGCATTCTTTTAGTTCTGTATTTGAGTTGCTTCCATGTTCTTGAACCGAATCGACATGAAAGCACCTTGAGTCTGTAGATTGACTCTAGTTAGAACAATGCATATCGACATATTCCGCGTTACCTTCTACACTGTTCCAAATCCGACTTCTAGCCTTAGAGTGCCTAGGTCGTGCGTATAGTTGCTTTCGATCCATATGTTGATGATTTCAGTATTGTTTGTTCTAATATGCTCTTGGTAGCGCCAGAAATGCCATAGCTTTGGTTTTATGTATCACTTCCTACAATATCCAACTCTGTGAGATACATTACAGACCTGAAACCGAGGAGGAAAAGTTGTTGAGAGAAGAAATCAACCAACTAAAGGAGCAATTCCAGAAGGAGCTTTCAATGCAAGAGAGCAAGGAACCCGCCGATGGTGATCAGTCCAGTTTAAAAGATCTAATAAGCCTGAAGGAAAAGGAACTCGAAACACTGACCCGTGATTTCGATGACAAAGTCCGATTTAGCCCCAAGCCATTTGAAAGACCCGGTTCTGGAGCTGGAAGGAGTGGTGGATTCTCTGACAGTCATAGACCGTCTTCTCGATCTGGATCAATTGATGAATCGAGAAATGCAGAGTTTATGGACAGGCCTCACTCGCGTGGTGGTGCACAAGATATTTGGACACGGCCTGGTGATGAACGGAGATCTTCTTACCAAGGCAGCAGAGAAAGAGGGTTTTCGGGTAGCAGAGACTCTGACAGGTATGTCACCTCTCATCCATGTTACACTTTGTTCATTTTTGCCACTCAAACCTCGTTGTGAGCTTCTGTAACCACTTTCTTTCAGTGGTTAGGTTGATAAAGTGTAGCGTAGTTGAACTAGGATCGAATCCGTTGTTCATGTATCGTCACTGGTAGTGGAGATCCAGTATGCTGCTGCAGAACTTGTTCAAAACTCTGCTCTTAAGACTTGAAAGCTATTATAACTAGTTATCTTAATGGCAGGGTTATGCTTGATAAAGTGTAGGGGAACTAGGATCAAACTCCATTGTCCGTAAATCGTCACGAGTAGGTTAAAGATTCTGTATGCTGTTGCATAACTAGTTTAAATGATGTTGTCAAAACTTGCATCATCGAGATCGTGCATATTCAGTCTGTATATTTGGAATCAAGAGTGTCAAAGCTACATCGTCTGTCCATTTTGCAGGCCAAGGTCGGGGGGTAGGTGGTGATCGGAAGCTGCAAATGTGGATTCCATCAGCAGAGCTTTCAACAACCAGAATCGAATAATCTTTGCGTCTCGGTTATGCTTCTTTGGTCGTTTCTCGAGTTGTTGTTTTTCTTCTTTAGGCTCTGGAAATCAGAGCAAAGGATTATTAGTTTGTTATTTTCTTCTCTAATCTAAGAAAACTGTAGAATTTTGCAGCTCCCTCCATTGCCACCATTTTGGTCCTTTTGTTTTGTTTTCTAATGATGCAAAGGAGACTGTACTTTGTTGGGTAGGAGAATTCAATGGGTTCATTTCATTTGAAACATTTTGTTAGTGTTCTTTTGTGAAAGATTTTGGTACTTGTTCATATGAATGTTGTTGTCTAATTTGGTAGATTTCCTTATTGGAGATGGATTCATGGTGTTCTTTGTTAGAGCTCTCTATCTTTGTGTTTTGGCCTAGTCAGACAAGTATACACATGCATGAAGTAGGCAAAGTTTTCTTTTTTTTATGAGTAGCCGGAGAATCGAAATAGAACACCAACCTAAATTAGATTAATGAAACAAAGGTTTCTACAAGTGGCTATAATTGGATTCGAACACGAAACCTTCGGTGGGCCGTGCATTGTGCTACATACTGAATACACCACTAAGATAAGTAATAAAAGTTGTGCCTACGTGTCATAAATTTGGCTTCACCTTTGTATTCCATATTTCCATTTCATCCACTCATATTTTTCCCTCTCCCGCTCACCGGAAAAATCTCCTCCGCCTCTTCCCGCCGTCGACAAAGCACCAATGATTCTCCTAGCCGCCGCTCCTCTCCACACTCCTCTCTCAGTCTCCAACCTCACCTCCACTTCCACCACAACCTCCACCGTAACCACCACCACTAGCCTCCTTTCATGCTCCGCCAACTACCAAAAGCTCACTCCTCCTGCTCCTACAGCACTCTTATCCTCTTCATTCTCCTCCACTGCAAGCCCATCATCTTCACCGCCGGCCAGCAACAACCTCCGCCACGTGTCGCAATCGCCTCCTCCCGATGATGCAAACCACGAAATGGAGATGCAGATGGAGCCGTCAGCATCCGCGATCGTCGCGGCGATCCAGCGAGGAAGTTCAAATACGGCTTCTGTAGAGTTCCAGCAGCGGATCGAGAAGGATCAGAAGGGAAAATCGATGCTCCCGAGCCCTGATTTCCATAGGCTTTGCGTCGAACAGCTGGATCTCTTCCGGAGAATTGTTCATCCCGAAGCTATTCTCTCGGTCCGATTCCCCTACTACTCATTTTGAAATTTTGAATTTCACCTGTCTAATTGAACTTGCATTAACTTGACGAGGATTTCTCTGGATTTCTACAGGTGTACGTTAGGCCAGCTGGGAGCTACGTGATGGATCAATTGGAGCTACGGCGAGTAGTAGCTTCACATCCCGGAGCAGAATCCGATGAGGTTCTTGTGCTGACTGGAAACTTTCGCATTCCAACTGGATTGCGAGCTGCTGAAGCTGCACTCACTCGTAGACAGGTAATCTCGTTTTTGCATTTGCTTTGAACCAGTGAATGAACAACTTTATGGATTGATTGGTGTGTAATCTGTCTGTAGATAGAGTTTGTCTCTGAACCTAGCGCTGTAGTGTTCCCAATGGTGAAACACCCCTTTGTGGTTGGATTCTTGGTGGCCGAGTTACCAAAAATGGAGATGAAAGCATCTGATCCTGTGCAAGGTGATGGATCATGTGGTGACTTGATGCATTTGCCTCCTTCTCTGGAGGATTCATATGCTTCTTCCTCAGGGTTTGATAAACGAGTGGTGGGAAGCGAGAGTTGCGATGATCATGAGCTTCATTCCAGCATCCATAAGTTCTCGTCTGACACCAGATTGAATGCTATCAATATCTCCCGATCGCTGGCTATGGCTTATGTTATGGACCAGGTAGTAAAACTAACATTGGTAACAGTCTTCATTTCTTGTCGAACGGTGATCATGGCTAATGAACCGTTATTTCTTTGATTCAGAAAGCTATGTTGCTCCAGCACTCCTCGTGGCAAACCAATGTTAGAATGAGTAGCCTAGTTGAGCAGGTATTCTATCCTGCATATACATTTCGACATTCAGGCTTCATGCTATCAATCGAATACGTCGATGTAACTCTTAAGATTGTTTGCAGATACGTGGATCTCTTTCAAGCATTCGAACGTTATGTAAAATGTTGACTGTTCATGTGAAGAAGAGTGAGGTTTGTTCTTGTTTTGATTGATTAAAACCAGTCTGTTCCCACTTTTGAATGATGCCAACTCTAAGAATGCCAACTCTATGTGTTTTTGCAGATTCCTTACGACGTCGTCGAAGACATACTCGTACAGGGCGAGCATATAAGAGATACTCTCCAAGAACTCCAAGATGCTGTTTACATGACAAAGGTTCTCTCGAACTCGCAATCGATTCTCAATTAGTTTCTAAAGCATCGATTTGTATGCTAATTATGGCTCGTGTAGGCTAATATAATGCGGTATAACGAAGAATCCTTGAAGAGAATCATCAGTTCAACGAATAAAGGTCCCGAGCGTGAAAGCTGCCAGTTACCTCAGAACTTACTCAGAGATTACAGCTCGAAGTTGCGAAGCTCCACCGAACCATCGTTCCCTCTTAGTTCCGGCCTGGACGACTTGGAGATGCCCATGCCGCCTCTTTCTCTAGCACCATTCGACACAGTTGGAATAAGGTATTTACCCTTTCGCTTATGTTTTTGCTACCAAAAAGGGAAATGTATTGCTGCTTATGGTTTGTAAATGTGGTCAGGAAGACCGTGCACGGTATCCGAGGTGCTAACCGACATGGTTGAAGCAGCGAAGCCACTAGCTCGAATGCAGCAACGAGTTATCGAGCTCAACGATCTCTCCCGACCCCTCCAAGTCACAGTGGAAGAACCGGCTCTACGACAGGGTCTAAGCAATCTAATCGAAGGAGCTCTACTTCGTACGCAAACCGGTGGGAAAGTGGAGATCGTATCGACTCGAGCGCCAGCTGGAGGGGTGCTGGTAGTGATCGACGACGATGGCCCCGATATGCACTACATGGTATAACATAATATTGATCACATTTCTTTCGCTTCGTTAACTTCCGCTACGAGAATTTCACGATTTTTCGGTTTCGTGTAGACACAGATGCATTCGCTGACACCGTTCGGGGCGGACCTTTTCTCGGAGGGCATGGTAGAGGACAACATGACGTGGAACTTCATCGCGGGGCTGACCGTTGCTCGAGAGATTTTGGAGTCGTACGGCTGCGTTGTGCGAGTTATATCGCCTCGGTCGATGGATGCAGCGGTGGGCAGCGGCGGCACCCGGGTCGAGCTATGGCTTCCTTCTTTGCCGGAAACTCCGAACTGAGGGAAACTTGTAAAGTCCATTGTAAAACTGTGGTGTACATATTTGCCTGTGTTTGTTGAAGCATCGTATTCCTAATAAGTACATTAGAATACGGTTAAACCGAGTCGAGAACCGGTTCCATCGGTTCTGAAGCCATGTGAATTTAGTAGCTCGATTTAATGCTACTATGTTGTTAGTCTCATGTTACTTAGACGCTATTGTATATCTCAACCATTAGATTTACTCCATCCGCACGAAAGCCAAAGCCATGCTGCTCTTAATCATTGTTATCAAAACTGGACCCAACCGGCCGGTCGGACCGGTTCGACCCTGAACTGATGAGGTAGCCGGTACCGGGCAATTTAGGCAGTTGGTCAAACTCGGCGTTGATCGGTTGGACCGCAATTGGACCCCAATTTTTTACCGGTTCAACCAGATTCCAATGGTTATAATTTTATTTTTCAAAAATATGACAAATGGGATTCAAACCGTGATCTTTCAAGGACAGAGAATGAATGACAACCATTTCTACTAATATCATTATTTGTTATTAAATATTTAGTTGATAATAATAAACATTATGACAACAAATTAACATTAAAAATAACATCTTACTCTATATTAAATAAAACATACATTAAATCTCAATAATTTAATTAATAAAAAGTTCTAAATGATTTAGAACTTCTTAAAAAAATATTCAATAACTATATTTTTGACAAATTAGATTATGATATTGAACTATATATACTGTCGGTTTGATCCGGTTCAATTTAAAAGTTATCCAGTCCAGCTCAACTCTATTTATTTATTTAATAATTAAAACGATCCGACCCGATTTAACAAACGATCAAACCCCGATCGAACCATCAAACCCTAAACTCACAACTTCACCGGTCTGATCTTCACAAAATCGCTTCTTATACTAACCTTGAAATTGTGGTTTAATTTGTTTGGTCGATAATAATCGACGGTTAAAATTATAATTCGATTAAAATCAAATCCGAATTGTCAATTTTGGTGACTATTTTTCATCATAAGTCCATAACCATGTGTGTATATGTGATAATCGAGTTGAGGATCAAGTCGTAATGACATATAATGAGCATGTCGAAAGTCGAATTAACATTAGCGGAAACTGTGGGGGCTCAAGTTATAAGTTCATGATGTTCAAATAAAACTTACAACCATTACACAGAAGGAGGGTGATAAGATAGATATACACAAGCGAACAAACATATATATACCTCTGCATACAAAATGTAGCCTCAACTGAATCAAGCTGAATTCTTAGGTTCCTAACCACAAAACTGTTGCTTCCTCGGAACGAAAAAGCTCTAGACAGTACACGTTCCTATGATACAACTGGCAATTCTCCCGTCTCCGACACATCTGGGCTGGTGTTCGCTACTCTCTTGCGGAAAATGGCGCTCAATATCGTGAGCGCGGCAATGACAGCGATTTCAAGGTGCTCAGAGCTACTGACCTTTATACCAACCTTACCCATATTCAGGGAGTTCAAATTTGCATTGACAGCCACTCTTGTGCCTCGCATCAGTTGAAACTCCGACTCGACTCCTCCGCTGACCACGGTTTCCTTGTTGAAGGATAAGGCAGTCAATGAGAGGCTCGCCTTATCATTCCTCATAGGGTAATCCGTCCCTAGGATGGTTGCTTCTACACTCCCGCCGTTTGCAACTTCCCCAGCGCCTCTCATTTGTCCGCCATTGATCAGTAACTTTAGTCTCTTGCCAACCAATACAGAATTTTCGAGCTTGGCACCAAGATAGCACTTGCGACAAGAGGATGTCAAAGAAACCCCACAGTCGGCAACATTATTATGTGCGAAAATCTTACTTCTTGTGTTGCCATGAATTGTGTAGACCAGGTCTTTCCCAGCCGTTTGTACATTTAGACCTGCAGAATAAGTAGGTCCCTTCAGATCAGCATATGTAACTGCACATTCTGACTGAATACTGAAGTTGTTCTTGTCCTTGTTGATCTGCCCCGAAACGGAGGCACAGAGGTTCTTTTTCATTTCTATGGCCGTCTCCAAGTCTACTGTATCAAAACCAACATCATGATCCCATCCTCGAGGATCAAGGACAGGTCTCGTCAGCAATTGGTCGCCAATTGCTACGAGGCAGCGGTATCGATGCACAGGGCAATCTGAGTCGAAACTTGGAGGAACTGCCATATCAGGTAACAGGACCGTCTCTGGGGAGGCATTGGTGGCCTCGGAGTTATCGAACTCTTCATAACTTGCCTTTCCGAAAAGCATATTCTCCCTTCGGCTTCGACTCTCTTCTTTTAACTGTTTCTTCATGTAAACCATCTCTCGATAATCCAACTCATCAAGGTAGTCATTTTTCTGAGACTTGCTCAATTTTGCAACCTGAGATTTTGTCAGGATACGGATTGGTGGCAATTGATCGTACTCATCTTCTTCATCTTCATCTACAACTACAATCTCGTCCAAATCATGAAAGTCTGGAGTTGGACCCGACACGGCCTTATTCTTTATAAGCCATGAAAGTAAACGGGGAAGAGAAAGCACCTGCGGTCGAGTCTTTGGCCCTAACTCAACGCAGTTTTTCAGTTCCAAAATGTTACTTGCATCACCAAGTACTTTAGTGCATATGCAGAAGAGTAAAAACTGAGATCTCCAAACCTGACCATTAGGAAGAATAGCGTCACCATTACTATTTTTCTCACACTGAGGATGATTTTCAACAACAACCACAAGGTTCTGGAGTGTAGTATCTGAAACTGCTTCGTGTATGTAGTGCTGCATCATCTGAGAACACCGAGACACGTATGATTCGTAGCTGACCGGGCCTCCAGTAGATCCTTCCGGCAGGGAAGAGGAAGCATGAGTCATTATGATCATGGTGTTAAACCAAATAGCATCACCAAAAACATCCGTCATTAGCTGCAGAAGGAGGAAGTCGCTATAGCCCGTATTCAAGTGGTCAAGGCGCTCAACAAACAAGACAATGTCTGGAGGGGATTTCCTAATGAATCGCTTCACTGAACGCATGATCTTCAGGTTTCGTCTAATACCGCTGCCAGAATGTGGCAAAAAACCAGGGGTGTCTATAAAAGTTACTCTAACCCCATTAAGAGTACCTGTAACCTCTTGTACCCGGTTAGTGGCTGGCTGAAATGCACTAGTGATGGTTGCTCTCTGATCAAGAATAGAGTTTATAGTAGCACTCTTCCCAACTCCGGTTTTGCCAAGCACCAGTATTCTAACGGAGAAGTCTAATTCAGGTACTCCGGAACCCTCTTGAGCTGCAGCAATAGTTTTGGCGTTAATATTTCGCACTCTCTTGGGCAGCTCACCTCGAATTGAAGTTGCTATGTGTATCCTATACAAAACCTTTGCTACAAGAGCACTTTCCATAGGCAACCCAAATCGTCGAAGAAGACGGAAGAAGTTGATTTTGAGATGTTCAACATTTTCCAATGGATGTGTGTCTCTTTCTTTAATGTGGTGCGTTGATGGTTGAGAAGAAGCTTCAACCACTTGCTGGGGTGAGGCATCAGGAGCCGAGGCTGCCTCGGAATTAGCAGGTAAATCTGCAAGGGAGAAGGATGGCATGAATCCAACTCAGATCAAACGTAGGCCAACCAGCATGTTATGGGATAAGCATAAACGATGCAATTGAAGAGCCATTACATCACTAAATTGAATAACAACATAAAAAGGCATAATATCTTGGAAAAGAACACATCACACTCCACCTATGGCACAAATAGCTGAGAGTAGACAACAGAAATGAAATTCATATTCAGTAGAGGTGGTGAATCAGTGTAAAGGGTTACCTCTATCATCATCAGAATGGTGATCAGAAGGTGGTGACTCGTGGAAAGTAACAGGGGATAAGGAGGCGAGTGACTTGGAAAACCAGTTAGGTAGACTCCAATCCATAATACCCTCTTCCTTGAAACACACAATTCAATCGAACAATAAGCAAAACCAACCGATCGAGGAAGGAAAAGAGCAGACTGAAAGGCAATTTGAGAGATTAACACAATTCAATTACCGAAACTGGGAGGGAATCAGTAAAATCGGTAGTGGTTGTTGGTGAAAGAAGGCGGAAACAATCTTAGGAGTTAGCGGAGAAGAAGATGCAGGTTAGTTGCAGGGAAGGATCAAAGATGGATGAGAGGATCAAAGCTGAAGCTTGAATTCAAGCTGCAGCTGTAATCTGTCGGATCTTATCTGCTGGGCAGCCCATTTATATATTCTTTTTTCTTCATATATAAGGCTGGGTTGAAAATTTGGACTTCTAGGCCATGGCCCATAAAATATGGTGCCCAGACCAACTAATTATGGGCTTTTTTTCATAGCCCAGCCCATTGGAGCTGAATCAGGGAGAGAAACCATCAAAGTCTCTGAAGAAGAATAACATCAGCACTATTCTGGTGCTACCGGCGGGAACCCCTAACCATTTTCACCCATCCGCATAAGCAAAAGCGGAGTTACGGGACCGCTTTCGGCCTCGACAACGATCAGTCCCCGTCGTCAATAGTTGGAGTCTCGTTTTAGACTTTGTTTTCTGCATCTTCTCTCGAATTTTTGATTTTTTGTAGTATTTTGTCCATTTAATTTTTCTTTCTAAACTTTATTTGGAGTCAAGTCGAGACATGGAAGGGCCGGCACAAATGCTAGTCTCACATGCCTAGTAGGTACAAGTCGGTTTGTGTCTAGTGTCCTTAATAAATATGTCATGATATTGAGGAGTGTTAGGATGGTGTAGATGATCGTTTTCAATTATTACAACCTTTTTTTGTAGTCCAGTGCACATAAATGTACTTAATACTTGGCTCGGTAGATTTATGATTGGTTGTTAATCCGATTTGTATAAAAAAGACACTTGTATCACACTATTATAATTGAACATTCATTAAACACATATCAACTATTCTGCTACACCTCTCTTTACTTCTTACTCCCTTTTTATCGTCATTTTTACATCTCATTCTCGTTGAATTCTGAGTCATAAACTAATACAAACCATTGGTCACCATACGACTGCTCAACGCTTTTAATGGAAGGTGGAACTTAACAAGTTTGGCCAAAGTATTGATGAAATACCGTGTGATGTTTGTAATTGCAATGAAAACTTTGAATTTTGGTTAGGTTGGACCAATTCATAGCCGACATCTTATGAAAACTTACAACTACGAGTCAAGTCTACATCCTAACCATATGGCAAGTCATTGGTCCTTTGCTTCTTCTCCATTCTGTTGACTTTTCTGTTACGGTCGAATTTTTCGAGAAATCCGATTTTTTCATCCGTTATTGGATGCATCGAAATTATTTCATGGTCCGTTTTAATTCATTTATCAAACTAAACTTTTTGATCAATACATCAGAAAGTACATAAACATTACGTACGCCCATTCGTTTTTTTTATTTATCAAAACGTATATATAGACTTCGGTACATGTATGTACTGGGTACACTCAACATTAAAATCCTCAAATTCAAACATTTAAAACCCAAATAATGAAATCGTAATTACCTTACATTCAACCCTAAACGTTATAGAATGATGTCAAACCCCTAAACACTAGACCTAACTCTCACACATTGTATCATAAACTCGGTCCCTAAATCGTACTTCATACTAACTTTTAAACAAAAAATCCAAATTAATAAATTATAAACCTCCAAAATTATACTAAACTAATACCTCAAAACTCTTAGATTTAAACTCAATAACCCATTCGCAAATTCCGAAACGTTACAGTTTGGCAAACATTAATTGGAAGATTAATTTCTTGGAACAAAACCTTACTATTTCCAGCGTTATATCCAACCTTCATACTGTTTCTCTTATTAAATAGTGTTTGGTTTAAACGCCAGCCCAAATATAAATAAAAATCAAAACTTTGAGCTGATTTGATTTCGCCGAGGGAAGGAAAAATCTCCCCTTATTAAGAAAGGATCAACAACGTCGGATTTTTTTTCCAGAGAATCATTCAAAACCCCTCCGCATCTGCTTCATTCTCCAGCGGACTGGGAAGAAGAAATTCGAAATCCCCACAAGAATCGGAGGAACCCAAGTGGAGAAATTTTGCAGAATGAAAAAAGATTACTTTTTTCCTTCTTTGCTTCACTGATTGCTCGCGATCACGAGCTTTGCGAGTTGGGTTTCCTCTCCTGATAGAGCGATTTTCCTTGTGATTAAAGGAGTTTTCTGGCTTTCGGTGGAAAATCAATCTTCCTCTTCAGGTTTGTTTGATTTTGAGTTCGTTCCCTTTTTGTAGTTGGGATGGAAAGGTTGTTCATGTGTGTATGTGTATATTTAATTGCTTCTGTGTTTGACTTAGCAGTTGGGGGGATTTTCAGCTACTGATAAATTCTTTGAAGTCAGCTGCTAACTCCTGAATAAAAAGCTTTATTATAATCCTCTGTTGTTCTTTGTTTAATTTGAATATTTATGGTTGTTTATTGCTATGTTAGGCTTAGTTAAATAAAAGGGTCCATCAAGTTGCTCAGTTCTGAAGGTAAATGAGGTTGACAAGTGATTGTTTTTGTGTTGTTTGAGCAACCTATGCTTCACCTTTTTTCTAGATGTTACTTATTGATGAATTGAGTGGAGGTATGTAGACAGATCAAATGCATTCAGTTGGGGCATCATTATCCTCTAGATTCAGATATCTTGTATCTACTTTATGCACCTGGAATCTGAATTAGGTTTTTCTTTCTTGCCTTCTGATGCCTACTAGAATTTGCACATTATAATTGATGCCAAGGTCTAAAGAATGAAGCTTTTATTTTTGGCCTTGTGATGCTTTCGAATGTCGATCGAGTCGTTGTGATGTATGGCTTTCTGATGATAAATGTTCTTAGCCTTGTTTCTTTGTTCATTTTATGGTCTTAGGCTGAGCAACTCTTCATCAAGGGGTCTCTGAAGTTTTGTCAGTTCAGAGACCTTATAGAAGCAAGAATACTGTACATATGATGGGAATCTTCAGCCGGAGGTATACTATAGCGATTTTCAGCTCCCCTTTCTGTTGTTTTGTCGCGATATTTTACTTAGTCTTGTGATCAGATGTGAAAATATTTGCAGTGCGTTAAATAAGAAGCCGAATGACAGCTCGAGGCTGATTATAATGACATTCTTCGGGATAGTATTCGGATTCTCGATTGGAGTATCTTTCCCTTCATTATCTGTTTCGAAGGTAATAATAAGACATGATTCTTGTATGAGCTATTAATACATGAATCTAATATGTGTATGCATCTGACTTTGCAGCTGAATTTTGCATCTGGCCTTCTTCCAACCATTGATTTGTCATATATGGGGGATAAAAAGCTGGGATTGTCCAGTCCTCCGAGCTCGAATAGCTCAACCAATAGTACTAGTGTCGGTAACTCTGCCAAATTGAACGATACGTCAAAGGTAAATCATCTCTCGCTCTTCAGAGATGACACCATTATGGTATAGAATGATAGAATGGTTCATGCCAGAAGCTTAGAACACAATCACCAACTTGCTATCTGTGATCCTTCTTCTCAGATATGGGTCCCTTCAAATCCTCGAGGTGCAGAAAGGTTGCCACCGGGAATCATTGAAGCCGAATCCGACTTCAATTTGCGTCGTTTGTGGGGGAAACCCAGCGAGGTTAGTCAGAATATTTTTTGCAGAAACAAACTTAACAAAAAGAGCATGGTTTGTTTGTTAACTATTGTCAAATAACCGTCGAATCTTCAGGACTTGACCGAGAAACCAAAGTATCTCGTTACATTTACTGTTGGTTATAATCAGAGACGCAATATTGATGCATGTGTGAAGAAGGTCAGTCAGTCCCCCCTTCATGTGAATGCATATATGTGCAATTAATCATATGAAGCTCTTTTCTTGATCATTAAGTTTCATCCTGCAGTTCTCAGGGAACTTTATGATCCTGTTGTTTCACTACGACGGTAGAGTGTCGGAGTGGGACGAGTTTGAGTGGTCCAAGCGGGCTATTCATGTCAGCGCTCGGAAGCAGACGAAATGGTGGTATGCAAAGCGGTTTTTGCATCCGGATATCGTAGCATCGTACGATTATATTTTCATCTGGGACGAAGATCTAGGCGTTGAGCATTTCAATGCAGAAGAGTAAGTCTTAAAAACACAGATAATTTACTATTTGATGATGAACTTTCTAAGCTTAAAGCAAGAGTCTTTCTTTTGTGTCTAATGGCAGATACTTAAAGCTAGTTAAGAAACACGGGTTGGAGATCTCGCAACCCGGTCTGGATCCAAGTAAAGGCTTAACCTGGCAGATGACCAAGAGAAGAGGAGATCAAGAAGTTCACAAGTAAGCTCTCACTGTCCAGAATCACATTTGCAAATTTCACAATCTCAGTTACGCGCTAATCGATCTCATTGTGTTTCTCTTACAATTTTCTTACTAGAACGACGACGGAGAAACCGGGTTGGTGCTCCGACCCTCATGTACCACCCTGTGCAGCGTATGAACATCTTTCTTTCCTTTACCATTGTTTCTCACTTATGTCCTCTGAAAAACCGGTGTTAAGGAAATTTCTCTAATCTGATACAGTTTTGTTGAGATCATGGCTCCGGTATTCTCTCGAGATGCGTGGCGCTGCGTTTGGTACATGATTCAGGTACGAAAAGAGTTTCAATCTTTTATCGTCGTCCGGTCCGGGATGTATTCATCATGTCACATTTCGTTGATTTCGTGCCGTGTGATCTTTGCAGAATGACTTGGTACATGGATGGGGTCTTGACTTCGCTCTTAGGAAATGCGTAGAGGTAACATATATTGTCACACCATTCGATCTTTTCGTTACGTGCTTCTCAATTGAGTTCTCATGAAACCTATAATGCATCAGCCTGCCCATGAGAAGATTGGAGTTGTAGATTCTCAATGGATTGTTCATCAAGGTGTCCCTTCACTCGGAAACCAGGTAACGAACTCAGAAATATCACACACTCTCGCATTGATGTTCTGAACTGATATACTTAAAATAAGATCACTTGCTGTGTACGTTTCTTACCTTCCTCCAGGGCGAAACGAAGAATGGAAGGCCGCCATGGCAAGGGGTGAGGGAGAGATGCAGGAAGGAATGGACCATGTTTCAGAACCGAGTAGCGATCGCGGAGAACGATTACTTCAAGAAGCTGGGAATCGGTCAGTCGAATTCGAGTGCACATTGAAGAGGAGGAGGACGAATTAGGGCTAAAAGATCAGAGGCTTTAGGAAACCCTTTTTTTCTTCTTCTTAGCATGTATACTGTCACATATATATGATTGTTAGAATCTCTCAGTTACTGTAATTTGTAACCACCCTTATTTATATTGGAGAAATCATAGGTCAGTAGCCACCATATGAGTCGATCGATTACTGGACCGGTTAGGGTTTTCCAATCTGCAAAACCAATTAGAGTAGTAAAACCAATCCGCATGAGGCTAGGATTCCATCGAAAACATCTTACTTCATGCCCAAGCAACTCCTCCAACCCTCCTATCTATATAATAAACTCGCAGCCGTCTGCATTCCTAAAACCCAACAAACCCCAGCAATGGCGGCGCCGACAGAAAACCAAAGCCAAAACCTTTCCTCCTCCACCGCAGAATTGCCATTCGACGTCGTCTCAGAGATCCTCACGTTCTGCTCGTCACCCACAGTCGCCAAGTTCCGAGCCACCTCCCGCGGTCTCAACTCCCACACCTACGAGTCCAACTTCCGGCGACTCCACTTCCATCGCACCGCCGCCGTCTCCGGCTTCCTCTGCCAGCGCCTCCGCTCCACCCTCTTCCGGCTTCTCCACAACATTCGTTCCTAATTCTTCTTCTTGTTCGAGCAATATCGAACTCGGTTTTGTAGATGTTTTTTTCTCTGTATTCGGATTTTGAGAGGTGCGATTTGAGAAAGCCCCCGAAAAAAAAACTACTTGCTTTAAGGAGATCAGAAGAAGTTAACGATGAGTAGTTGAGCAATGCGTAATTTGTTAGACATTGTTATTCTGGGATAGTAACTTAGAATTTCATTTTAAGGGATTAATTGTTAGTTTTTAACTTGTGTGAGTTTCTTCATTTGATTCCTTCAATTCAATACTTTGATTTTGGTGTCAAATTTTCTCCAAGTTACTCTACCCTTCTTAAGGGATTAATTTTTGGTTTGACTAGTTTTAAAACTATTAACGAGATTAGAATGGTCAGAGGTGTTGAACTAAATTTTAAAAATAAAATTGAAATTATTATTGACAAAATCTTAAAGGGTATGTATTTTTGACAAAATCTTCAATTTTGAATATTTTATAACATAACTTTATCATTCCAAAATCGAAAAATTTTAATTGGCCCGACCCGAGTAATTACAATAAGCATGTGCTTATTCAGCCATCAAAGGAACAAGGGCTAGCAAATGTTCTTTCCCCATATGCCTTTGCCACACATTTGCCAATGATACTCGGCCTTGCATATTGGATATTCGACCTAATGGAATAAAAGGCCAAAACTTCCCCTAGTTGCCCACCAAAACTCATTAGATAAATATGTTTAAAATGTTTCCCACAAAAGTAAAATGAGAATTAGATCCCTTGAGATCACATAGTTTTATTTATCGGACGATATAGAGGAACTCTATATTGGAATTGGTAATGGTTAGAAGATGAATTAAAAACGAAAACAATTATATGTAACCGTTTTATATCGTATCCATTATCGAATGAACCATCTATTGAAATTGGTAATGGTCGAAATACAAGATAGGAATGGTACTTAGTTGTCGATATATAGTTCAAAAAATCATCTATTGGAATTGGTAATGATTAGTAAATGTTCCAAGAAGCATAAGGCATGACAAAGGTACTCTCTCAAGTATTGGACATTATACTTAAGTGAATCACAACGGCAAAAAAGGTAAAACTTTTTAAAATTGGCGATATTAATATAAAATATCTATCGTTAAAGGTAAACCGGCCAACATATCGATGATTATTTTAGTAAGAACTAAGGGAATAATGCTCACAAAGCCAAAACTTTTTCCTTCATACTTGGCCACCATAACCCAATTAGATAAACATGTATACACAAAAAGCAAAGAGAATTGGATCCCCATATCTCATCACCACTTTGACACCATTATATAACTTTCCAAAGCTCCATTGATCAAAGAAGAAACAAAACAACCTTAACCAACCCAACATCATCAAAAGAACACATCTTGACAATGTCATTCTCAAACAACTACCAACCATACAACTACCTCCAGCCTTACTACAGCAGAGAAGCATCATACACAGATGATGATCTCTGTGGTGTCTATGGCTACACCTACCCTCCTCTGACGATGACATCATTATCGTCGGAGGTTTCGAGCTACGCCAGAGCTCCCCCTCCACCTCCTCCTCCATCACATCATCGTCGTCAACCTCGGGATAATGAAGTGATGTGCAGTGGGAATGTTGACAGAGTAGCTGAGGAGTTCATCAAGATGGAGCACAAGCAGTGGAGCAAGAACATGTCCAATAGGTTTGGCTAATTGGGAAAGTTTGAGAAGGATATATACTACTTTGTGTTTGTAACATGATTATGAAGCTTTTTACCAATAAAATGTGATACCTCTTTTAAGGATTTGATGTTTGGTTTGTGTTGATGTTTGGTTGTTGTACGGTTGCAAAGATTGTAACTTTTCTCTTTGGAGGGTTTGCTCCAATAATTCTTGAGAAACTATTACATGTGGTTAGTTGTTGCTTTATGGATGGATGACCCAAATAATCAACCCAATTGACCAATTGATCCATAACCCAATTGAGCATCAATCATCCATAATCCAAATAACCCAATTGGCCATTTGAAAAACCCAAAAAAAGCCAATGTAATCTACTAAATCTAGTTAATTGATCCATAATCCGTCCATTCAACGGTTTACAAACAAAATTAATCAAACCATGATAATATATAGATCGAATGGCTTCAAATCACAAATTAATCAAATTATTGATCAATTTTTTTTATCGCGGTTTCCCAAGGTACTCAAGTCAAGCTTCAAACTTGATTATTGAGAAATTCAAAACATCACTAACCCATAATCCCCAACCAACTTCATCACAATACAACGATACAACATTCATTTTGATCAATTAAACCGTTTATCAAAACGGTTCATTATTATCTTTATATAATGACTCATTCACGATTTAACTATAATTTATAACGATTTCAACGGTCGAATTATATCTTGTTAAACTCACAAATTCGATATCCCAATATTGATTTTTGAAAACTGTGGAAGAACCTTTTACCAATAACATTTCTTTTGGCACACAAATTGGCTTCAAACCATATCAATGGGAAATTCAAAACATCGGTACAACTACAATTCTCAGCCCAACTCCAACCCAATATAACTTTCGATCTGACCAATTAAACCGTTAACTGAAACAATCCATTATAATCCCTATATAATTACTACTCAACCACAATTTAACTATAATTTATAACGATTTTCGACGGTCAAATTACATATCGTTAGATTCGCCGATTCCATATCCCATACAGGTTTCAAATTCATTAACCACTTCTTCAGTAGCAACAACAACATCAAAACCCCAACAAAAGGAGATAAAAAAACATCATCATCAGAAGCAATTAAAACTCCAAAGATGAAACCTTTGCAATCTAAATCTAAGCTCTTACAAAAATCCTACATCATGGATCTACAAAGCGGGCAAGTAACGTGACGGTTATCGAACCACTTCTGAAGACAACCTTTGTGAAAGAAATGCTTACAAGACAACTCACTCACTTCCTCTTCATCCTCAAACCCACACAAACAAACACAACAACAACACTCTGTTTCACTTCCGCCATTGTTGCCCTTCGAAGAACCTTCACAGCTCAGCAATCTGAACTGGGTAATCGATATTCTCCTACATTTTTGTTCCAAGTCACGATCTTGATGACCATGATGATCGATGATTGGAGAAGAAGCCATGAAAACCAGCTGGAGCAGAGACCTGAGCATGTTCTTGAGCAAGGCGACTGAGATTACTGTGTTGACTACTAGCAGAGGCAGAATTCCTCCTGAGGGCGTTGGGAAGCTCGAGAGCCCCATTTTTACCGGATCGGTCGGACCGAATTGGGTTGGTTATCGGTGTGTTTGGTGAGATTTGAAGGGGTTGGGGGGAAACAGGGGAAACAGGGGAAAACAGAGGAAACAGAGAAGAACAAGAGGATTTTTTTCCTAAGGCAGGGGATTTTGTCAAAGGGATTGGGTTGTGAGGTTTGTATAAATAGTAATCAGGGTTGGTTTTTGGTGATTGATTGACTCGGTTTTAACGTATTTGGTTTTTGTTTCTTAACCATAGTGGAGGGTTAGGGTTAACCATGGTTTAGAGGTTGGAAGGTGTAAGGGTGAAGGACACGTGGCTACACGTGTAAGGTTTGGGGGGGAGGAGGGGAGTGATTGTTGATCGTAAATTATTTGTAATTGGTGAGGGAGTAAGGGGTCGTTTGTTGGGGGAGATTTGGTGGGTGGGTTTAGAGATTTGGTTGGATCGAAAAGATAAGAGGTGATGCACCCACATTCGGAACTTTCGGTGTAGGGTTTCAGTGATTTTGAGTAACTTGGGAGATTTTTACTATTAGTGTTAGGGTGGTCCTACGTTTCATGACAAAAATTACTGTGAATGTCACTTTCTTCTTGTGTGTAACATTTATAATAGTGGTGATATGTGGAAATATGAAACTTTCAATGATCGATCCGAAAAGGTGTTCTATTGAACGATCTATTGGCTAAAAGTGATTTTAAACAACATATTTTCTTACAAAACAGAATCCGCTCTCTCATTTTAAAAATTACATATAATCCATTTTTTGTTTCATCTTATCAAAAGGAACAAGTCGCATTCAAATATCTCATGTTGCTCGAAGGAGGAAGATCATGATCAACATCGAAATTACCCACACGACGTCTCTATTTTTCCGAACCAAGTAACCGATTCCGATCAAATCGCCATATCCCCACCACTTTCCAAACATCTTTACGCACAAACAACCCCTAAAGTTGATAGAATTGGGACAAAAGGACACGTGTTGTTTAGGAAGTTTGGGAGGAAAGAACTCAAAAGAACAAGTGAGTGACCAACCAACGGTGGAGATTCAAAACCAAGCCCCAAATAATTGGGACAAAAGGGTTACTTTCAGTTTACAAAAGAAGAAGGTTCTTGATCTCATATGACTAGGGGGGGAATGATGCGGTGTCGCTTTTGTGTTGAACTTGCCTCATGGGGTGGGTGGGGGACCAACCTCTTCCCCAAATTTGTGGCTGGATTTGGTCTCAACTTAACATCAATGTGGTATATGATATTTTCTTGTTGTTGATGTTGTGTTGTTACTAGGAATAGTAATGGTTTATATTATATAGTGAGTGGTGGTGACGATATCTATATAGGGTCAACATCTATGTTTGTCTCTTGTGGTGGGTTGTGCTTGATGATTGGAGTGTTAACCGTGTACTTGAGACGATTGTATTTAATATACTTGTTTTCGTAGCCAACAAGTCTAGTCGGCTTAAAAGTTAATTGGCTTAGGATATAATAGTTCTAGGTCTGGCCCAGATCATCATATTTGATGCACAGGGTTTGAATTATCTTCTCCTAACTCAGGTCTAATTCAATCTTAGCCACTTACCTACTAGACTATCGCTGCATGACAACCCGACTCATATCTAAAGAGCTACAAAGTGACTTTAGCAGATCAAACACTCGATCTCACATGCTTAGACAGTACTCTCACACAAGCTATGCGCCTAAAGCTGGTCCTATGCCAATGGACATGCGCTTCATGTCCTAAACTTGTTGGACTCTATAGTCTCAAGCATTGGAGGAGTTAAAAAATTTGGCTAAGGTATTTGAAATTCGTATCTAACAACATGTGGTGGGAAACAGTTAGAAATCTAAACTAAAATTTACGTAATCTAAAGCACATACACCCCAATAATAACAAACAATCAAAACCCTTAAGAAAATGTTTTTAACTTCATTTGACTATAATTTGAAGAATTTAATATAGTGAAACCTCAATTTTGAGATATTCCCAACATGCATGTCAAATATTATCCAATTTGAAAATTTTTAATTTTCATGTCAAAATTAGTCAATTTCGATGTGTTATACTAAGAAAATTTAACCATTTTCATATACAAATTTCAAAATTTTCAAATCAACTAATATTTAATATACATATTAAAAATGAAACTAAAATTAAATTTAACTATGATATCCTTAAAATAATGGTAAAATAAAATTATAAATCCCAACTCTAAACACCTAGCAAGTATTTCTTGCTTGAGTTACCAACTTTGTATAGGAACAAAAGCTTGGGAGGCCATACAAAGAAAGTAGTAGATTTCCAACATTTTGGGCCAGACATTGGCAAAAATGTCCATAGCCTCTTGCTAGTTATTACTTATTACAATACAGCCCATGTCTACAGAGAAAACTTCCATATACCCTCCTCAACTTATTGTTTCTTACATTTACGTCCTGATACTTCACAAGGGGGTATTTCAATTGTTCCAAAGTCTTCAGGCCACAGCAAATCTTGCTTTGTCTTTACAAGAGTGAAAAGACATATTCAGTATTCACCCTTTTCGTCAGGCCTCAAAGGCATCAAGTTTTTCACCAGTAACATCACTTTCACCCCCATTTTGGTTTTGCAAGTTAGAATTGATGCTTGTCTGTAGATTGAAGTTGACTGGAATTGATGCTGAGTCCATGGTCTGTAGTGGGTTGCTTCATATTCAAGCATCAGCATTTCGTAGAGGATCGAATCAGCGAGGCTAACGTTTCGATGTTAGTTGACACACCACAGAAACTAGAGCTGGTACTGGCTCGATCTCTGTTTACACGATTTAACCGGTTCAACCATATAAGGGATATCGTACCGGCCTGTGGGATCTAAGGACTTGGACGGTGGTCCGGGTTACAGAGCATGTTCTCTGCTGCTGCACTAATGGTGTTGTTCAATGTTCTGCATTCAATCCCATGTGAGAATCTCTCAAAGTTCATCTTATTCTTTCGGGTCGAACATGGCTGAAAAATGGCAAACCAATATGATACAGATTCTCAACTTGATATCTTTCCTAGTTCGAGATTGCGTAAGATGCAAGCAACCCATCTGTTTGAGATGATTGATTGCTATGAATTTCCATTAACAAGGTTTCTTAGTGCTCAACGCATCTGCTTTTTCCGAGAAACATCAAACCGAAAGATATTCTGTGGAGGTTTAGTTTTCCCTTCCTACCAGTACCATGGACCATCCCAAGCTTATCAAGTTGCACGTGTCGAATCCATGATCGGATGGAGACGAAACTAGATTCTCTTTCTGCATCAGACCATCATCCAACGCCATTGTCAAGTCGAATACGAAAGTGGATCTGTCTACTGCTAACAAAGAGCAGTTTTGGAAAAAGGTTTCTTAGTGCTCAAGGTATCTACCTTTCCCCAGAATCCATCTGCAGAGTGAATTTGTTCATGCTTCATAGGGGTGTTTTGCCTTCCCTACCAAGCAAGTGGCGAATCCGTGATCGGAATAGAGGTGAAATCAAACTCTATGTATCATACCATCATGGCCTTAAAAGGGCCGAGCCGAATAACGAAACAAGATGTGTATGCTCATAAGAAACTACTTATCATTCTGTAAATAGTAACCCTTTTATTGCTTATAAGAAAGATAGCAGAAGTTCACAGCAATAGAGTGCATCATATAAAGAGACCAACTAAGCCACATAAGTATGCAGCAAGAACAGCATAAAAAACCAAGACCAAATCAAACAGATAACATCATATTCTTTTTGATAACGAGGAATCCGCATGCAAGGGTAGGCAAACCCCGGCCCTCTGACCACCCGATTAGTCCAGAGAGCAGTTCATACACGATTATTATCTCGAATTTCCCTTAAGATAAGTTAGATTCCTTTAGAAGTCCACTCAACATTGTTGTATCCAGCATTCATCCCACTGTAGCTATCACTGTATCCACCACCACCACCCCAAGCAGCAGCATTGTGCTTCTGGTTGAACCCCATCTCTTCTTCCTCCAGCACGATCGTCTGTGCCGGAGGGCACCTCACTTTCGAGTATGCAGCCGTAGCACCATAGTTCGCGCTGCTCATCGAACCACCACCACCGCCTCCACCATTGTACATCATCCCACCAGCTTCCATGCTATGGCTATTATAAGCCTTAAATCCACCACCTCCAGCTTGATGACCACCACCACCATACATTCCACTCTTCTGATGCTTCATGCTGTGGCTCTGATCAAAGTGGTGAGGACTCTGGCCTCTTCCACCACCATACATTCCACCCTGATGCTGGTTCTGCATTCTCATGTTGTGGCTCTGGTTAAAATGGTGCCCGCTTTGGTGGCCACCATTCCAGCCACCAGAAGCACCGGAATTCGAGTTATGGTGCTTCATCATGCTGCTACTGTGAGCATTCTGGTGGCCACCGGCACTCCAGCCATTGTTCTGATGCTGGCTGCTCATGGAGTTGGCAGCACTGAAATTGTTGCTCCAGCCACCTTGGTGGCCTCCCATGGCTTGTGGAGGGTATTTTGAAGGTGGCTTGAGCTGCAAGCTACCACCGCCATGGAATTGTTCCTCAGCATGCCATGATTCCTCCTCATCAGATGAGTAGCTTTCTTCATGGAAGTTGTTGCTTCCATAGCCTCCTCTCATGGGGAAGGCTTGCTGCTGGCTGTAGCTTGGTTTGTCTGATATCATAAATTGTGTTTTTGTTGGTTTTGAGGATGTGTGGAGTGCAAGTTCTGCAAATGGGAGATTACCCTTTTATAGGTTTCAAAAAGTTGTGTGATGTGACGATAAGAGGGCATCTCATTCCCCTTCAGGTAGAAATTTTCATTGTGGAAAGGAGAACACTTTTGGATACCTCTCTTTCCTTAATAATCTAAAGTGAATCGTATGGACTTAATAGTCTAAAGTGAATCGTATCGATTTGGTTTGACAGGTGGAAAATTGGATGGAACTGGAGATGAATCAGAAAGTTTGCTCTCTAAAATATACCATTGGGATGTAACAATCAAAAAATTCGTTTTCAAAAATCACTTCATCAAAAATATAAACCATAAAAATGCTCAAAATTTCATCTAATTTTCTACATGTCAAACCAAACCGATCTAAAACATTTTCACATAATTTTGAGAAAAAAGGCATCAAAATATCTAACCCATTTCTCCACCAGATATATTCCCATGAGATGAGATAGACCATATTAGCACAAAATTTCAATTATTTCACCTATATATTACATGTCCCACTTGTCCCTATGGCCTTAAGAATCCAACTAAAATATCTTGTCTACATTTGTCATTTCCACACATGCACCCACCCAAAGTTGTTCCACATTACAAAACCAACCAACTCGATCAAGCGGCTCTTTCGTGTTAATCAAGTTTCAGTCATGGTTGAGTAGTCAGGCTCTTTAACGAACGGGGTCAAGTTTGAGCTCAGCTAGTAGAGCTAGAACCGAGCTCGAGCTTGAGCACACTAACAATATAACAGGTTGAACTCAACATGGTGTAACCTCAGCTTGACTTGACTCACAGAAAACAGATCTATTTGGTTAACCGCCCAATTGAATTTCACTCGAGTTGGGGTCTTGACAAACAAATCAAAGCTTGAGTTTAACTACTAGCTCAAGCTAACCAAACAATTTAACAAGTCAACTCGAGCGTTCCAGTCGAGTTCCCGTCGAGCTTGAGCCAAGCTTTTGACAAAGAGGTAAGGCTTTGAGCTCAACTATTAGAACTCGTTCCGAGAGCCAACCATCAATCTATCAAAGTCTAGTTTGAGTTTGGGGTGTAAACCCAGCTTCACTTTGCTCTTAAGGGAGCCCTTACTCAAAGTCTATCTATTAACAACCCTATTGAGTTCTAGTAGAGCTCGAATTAGGCTTCCGACGAACAAGTCAAGCTTGAAGCTCAACTTTCAGAACTCGACCTTAACCAACAATTCGAGCTCAAACCGGGTGTAACATCAACTTCACTCGGATCGTAACTCGTAAGCAAGCCTACTCAAATTCAATAGCAAACACCAGCCTATAGTAGACAGTCAATGACTGCTGCAACTACCATTCATTTACAGCAATCATTAATCCAGGCTCCCATCTGCCAGCTTCATTGACAGAGAAGCAAAAATGCCCCTTGACCCTATGATATTACAAAGCTCAACTGGGACTTAATTACACAGAGAACAATGGCCCCCATTTTCAGGCTTTCTGGCATAAAGAAGTAAACTTTCTGGTACACACAGATTGAAAGAGAGAGAACATTGCTTTGTAATATGGAAATGTCTTTTGTCTCCCTAAGGAAACACAGTCATGTTGTTCCCTTTGGAATTTTATAACTTAGAGCACATGGGAATCTTACAGACTGTCTATCTAACCATAACTCCATTAAACTATATGAAAGTTTCTGCAACTAAGTTGAACTGTTCATAGAACCAGAATCATTGCAGGAAGCATGTCTTGCTTGCAACCACGTCCAGTTCATCACAAAGTTTGACTCTTTCTCTAAAACAAGAGGAGAAATTGGTTGAAACATCAATAAACGAATTTGTTACAGATCGAAAGCAGCCGGTCCACAATCTGGTAGGTTAATGACATGTCACATTAAATGTCTGCAAAGCAAAATTTGTCCCCTAGGATCATGTTTCATATATCAATTCCTAGGAACTACACAACCAGCAGCAGGGTATCCAGCTCAAACCCAGAAGAAAAAGGCTTTATATACATAATCTTGATCACCTCCAAGAATCCGGCCTCAAGCATGGCTGTAATAGTGGCAAATCCACTGGAGAAGTTCGTATCTTGCATTTGAAGTAACCGAGATGCACACCCTTTACATTGGGTCACCCACTTTCTCTCAAACAATGTCCAGGCAATAGGAACTTGTAGTCATCAGCATTCTCCAAGAGAAAGGATGGTAAATGCACTGCCGAATACGAATGAGGAACCGGTCCCATCTTCCCGATAATCTCCTTGAAAGTATACTCCTCAGGGAGCATATCGAACAAGTCCGAACCTTTACATATCACCTTCTGGATTCTCTTGGGGTCCAAGTAACGCTTGAACCTTACCCTGTCAAAGTGACTGTAAGCCTTCATCTTGAACACAAACTCGCTCACACGACGAAAGCAGAAGCTACAATGCCACCCGGCATCCGCCAGAATGTCATCCGCCTGTCGATAGTGAGCATACCTTGTCTTCCCCATCTTGTACCTATGCACAGAAGCCCTCCAACTATTGTTATCCACGAGAAACTCGAATGAGTAGAGATAGTTCCTCAACCGGAGATGAAGCACCTGAGGTATATCATCACACCATCTCAAGAGATCAATAGTATTCCTACTCGGAATCTCATCAACATCCGACATTATCAACAGATCATCATCCGATATCCCTGCAACTTTGATAAGCTGGTCCAAAGCAACTCGCTGGTACGCTTCCTCAACAAAAGGATTCTCACCCTTCTTGAACCTCCCACCAATGGTGCCATAAGTCAACCTAGGCTCGACAAACTTGAACTGCTCTCTATGATTAGCAAAATACAAAAGCTTCTCAGTTCCAGTGAAGGTGGAATTTGATTCCAAGAGGATGAACTGTGTAACGTAAGGGTATAGCTCTTTCCACCGCATCGTGAGTATGTCCATCTCGTTGCTGAACAATACGGCATCATAGACTCGCCTAGGGAACTCACGAATCTTCCATCCATGGAGCTTGCATAGATTCTCCATCGTGACATTCTCGTTGTAGTAATGTGGTATCTCGTTGAATCCTTTGGGAGGCGACTCCCATAGTGGCCTAAGGAAGTAGGAGATCTGCTGGCCGTGTAAGTAAACCCCATATACAACAGTTGGAACTAGAATGAAGAAGAACAGTAAAGTCTTTAGGTCGAATCCGCGGAGAATGCACTTGATTCGGGACATGCTCAACACCCTTCCTGAGTCCTGGAATCACAAAAGCAACAAATCCACATTCAGAACAAAGCTGATTCATTTCAGGTAAAGACATGTTCTTTATGGCCATTGAAACTATATACAACAAGTCAGTAAGCTTTTAGATTCTGAAACAGCTCACAAACGAGACCAAATTGAAAGACCTTAGATTAAAGATTGAAGCTTTGCATCTCAAAAAGCAAATCTACAGAGCAATCAGCAAGAGAAACCAAATCCCTGAGCTCAAAATTCTATATTGCTTGAGAAATGAAACTTAAATTGAAGATCGAAAAGGGAAATGAAAAGCTCAATAGAAACAGATCAAATCAAACTCATGTACAAATCTGAAAAAAAACAGAGATTAGGGAAAAAGCCAATCTCACCTGGCCACAAACATCGGCACAGATATCATCTGTCTTCTTGGAGCAGTAATGGCCGCCATTCTCCCCCATCATCCACCACATTTTTTTTGAAACCCAGAACCCAAATCGGTGTAAAGCAATCGACTTTACACTTATATCACCAAATTTAGCGGAACCCAGAGGCGATTCCTTCCACCGCCAACAATACGGTGGCCGGCGAAAGAGAGAGAAATAAGGAAGAGGAAGAAGAAGGGAAAGCTTCGCTGTAAATTGGGTGGCAGTTTATGAATATCAATAATGGAATGACTCTTCTTTCTTCTTCTTCTTCTTCTTCTTGGGGATGGGAAATGAATCATGGAAAGAGCCGTTTCTTCGGTTTTGGCTTGGTTATATAACGAGGCAGAACAAATAGCGGTGTTGGAAAGTACGAGATTGCCCTCTCCCCACGCGTCAATTGAATTGACTGACTTGGCTCCAAAGGGCAGTCTTTCTTCTTCATCTTTGAAAGGGTTTATGGATGCTCAAAGATGCTTACTTGTGACTCTTAGTGATGCAAACAAAATGCTACAATGCTACTTGTATAGTGTTATTGGCATAGAATTTTTCTTAATTCCAGCGGAATTGTCATTGTCTTAACTGTCTCACGGTTTAATTGTACAGCGAATTAAATGGTGATATTTATTTAACTATATGCAATTAAAATGTGGACACTGTCTTTCACTTCTTATAACAATTCTAAGATCTAAATGGGTTAATCATTCTTCAAAAAATTGAGCTCAAAACAACATATTGGGATGATTATGTGTTCACATATACTTGATTGGACTAGTTGAGTGTTAGGTAACTGGGTTGTGACTTGTGAATCCATCAAGTCTTCAAATTGATCAGCAAATCATATAATTTGAGTTGTTGATTTTCAAGTTTGTTCCCGATAGGAAAATTGTTGATCATTAATATTTTTAGTCAGTTAAAGTTAACGATTCAATTGGGTAGTGATAGAACGAGATCAAGTGGGCTCAATTTTAGACAACTCAGGTACATATATATGTGAAACTTCTCCATTCATTTCACAACCTTCAGTTCGAATAGACATACACCACTATCCCGATGATCAACCAATCTCTATCCCACTCGAATACATATATTAAATTATCAACAAATTAATCATTGCTATCGACAACGACCGACCGGGGTTAAATCCCATGTCGACAAACAAAGTGTGATTTTGTGAGGCTTAGAGAGAGCTTTATGTGTTACTTAGTCGTGTTGCATAAGGTGAGTTTGGTAATTCCGACGTTAAGAGTGGGGTAACACGTGGCGAGGTGTGGGTGATGGATGAAGAAAATATGTTCGTTGGAGAATTCTTAAATGGGTTTTAGAGAGAGAAAGAGGATGAAAAAGGAAGAGAGATGAAGTGGGCCCAGTGGGCCGGCCCCTTGCCTTTAACGGCTGTTGTTTGGTTGGAGGTGGGGGGTGAGCTTGCACATGGCGGAGGGACCAATCACTTTTCTCTTCTTTTAAATCTTCCAATCACAATTGGTTCCTTTCTAGTTGAACCGAACCGATAAAACACTTGGTTGGATAACTTAAGTGCTTTGTGCAACTTTCGAAGTTAGACTACCTATGACCTCTACCCGTGGTTATGGTGGCGTTGGTCTCATGATCTATGATGCTCACAGTCTGACGCTTCATGCTCCTGGACAAATTTTCCCGACAATCATTGATGTTATGTGTTCATCCTTGAGATCTTGGACTCGATAGAGCTTTGAAGTTTTGCGGCACCGCCCCGGTGGTCCGACCTTACTTTTATTTCGACCCGGTTGAAGTTGTTCACCTCCTTCACTCTACAACCCCTACTATCTGTCATGGAACTCTTCTTTCGGAATGTAACACATGAAACTCTTCATTATTCAAGCACTTTGCCCCCTGATTTAGACTTATGTTATGTACTTCATATGCAAGACTAACAAGTCTGTTATCTCTGATAAAAAAATTGTAGAAGAAATTTTTCAAATGCTAGCTTCAACTTCTTCCCTACTTTTTTACTTGATCTATCATCAAACTAAAAGAGCCGCTTATTTTATGATATATTTATTTTTTCACATCTTTTCGGAGGTCCTTTTGGTAGCTTATAATTGTTTTGGTAGATATTTATCTAAATAATGTTAACCTCGCACCCTACACAATACATTAAAATATCGGGTCCGATCATTAAAACCAATAAATTGCAAATCTGTAATGTAGCAAACAGCTATATTTTTTCTTTGCCTTCTTTCTACGATCCAATAAATTTAAACATAATGCCCCAATTTAAAATAGTCATCTATCGACCTCGAAGACTATTCTCTTGTTCATAATCTGTCAAACATTGGGAAACTAAAGTCAAATAATGTTTGTACATATAACTTTCGACAAGTCAACGTGGTTAAGCTAGTGGATATATGTCAATTTTGAAGAGGTCCCAATAAGACATTTAAGTTTGGTTAGTGAGCTTTGAAATCATTTGGGTCTTCTCATGAAATCAAAGTGGATGGGTTGGCCGTGGAGTTGAAAACCGGGACAGGTATATATATATATTATTAACAGAAAATTCGGTATGATTTTTTATAATGAAATTTTATTTTTTCTTTATTAAGATTTGCAAATTTTTTATTTAAGCCGTTTGTATATCTTCATTCGAATGGCGGAATCGGTGTTCAAATTTGTCGAATATTTGAATGTGCTCATTTGTTGTTGCCAACTACATTTGACAATCAAGTTTAATTTTGGAACCATGATTTTCCGAATTGAACCAAGGTTTAGATGAACTATATGGCACTTAATTTGTTAAATTGTAACACAAAATTGGCACATCCACTATTCCACAATTAGAGGCTTGATTGTTGTTGATAATGTGTGTAATAGAATGGAATAGTCGGCTCATCTAACTAAATAAAAATGGGTAGCTAACTAAAATAAAGGTAGAGTTATTATTAATCAATTATAATCCCATATGCACATGCTTCATCCCTTATATAATTGAGCCAATTTTGATATTGCTCCAATCATTTGATTTGAGTAATGAAGAAATTAGAATTGGACAAAAAAATTATTGTCTTCATTAGGAATATAATTCAAAATAATAGTCTCAAATTTTGTAATTTTAGAATAGGTATAAATTGATAAAGTTGTTGTTGATTAGTGAAATTATGTGTGTATAGAGGTCATAAATTGAATTATACATAGAAGAAGTAATACCTTATACTTTTACATTGTTCGAGTATTTTAGGAGGTAAATATTTAATTTGGTGATTATAGCGAATTTAGACAAAAGGTACTTGTTTGAGTTGGAATGTGATAGTAAATTGCATTTTTATACATAATTTTATTCTTCGAACAAGACCAAAATTTAATCGAACTGTCTAAATAGTAAATATCAAGTGAGATAACTTCCATAAAAGTGGTTGAGTTGACTTGAATTAAAGTCATTTACAATTGAAGGCCTAGGCCAAGTTGTGATGGGGTATCTATTGATTCAATTTGCTATGTAGGCTTGGTTATTGGTTGAAGCCCAACTTATGGAGAGTGAGTGACCTTGGGAACTTTGAAGGCCTAAGAGGTCAGCCAGCCAATATCAAATTTGGGCCTAATATGTTCAACATGCACAACAACATCAACAAATTCATTTTTTATTTTCCGGCCGGCGGGCCTATCTTTCATTCACAATTAAAAAAAAAATCAAAAATTCTAAATAAATTATATAATATATAAAGTGATAGGTAGGATGAGAAATAGATACATCATAAACACTAATCCATAAATTAAGTTTGAAATATATTACATCAAGTCGTACATTATGTCAATTTGCGAGCCTCGATTCACACATTGATCGAATGAAAATTCTTAAACACTCAACCAATTATAATCACCTTATTCATTTCTCATAATCAAATAGCTAATTACACAAAAAGACTAATAAATTGTTATATTACATGCCACCCATACACTAATGAGTACTAATATTATCGATAGATCCTAGTCCAGATAAACCACATAATCCATTATCATGTCCAACGAAAAACACCAACATAATCCCTAAAAGCATACCCACAACAATAACCCCCACCTCGACGAAAAGCCTCGCCGAACAGAGAAATTTTTCTAAACAAAATTTCCATCATTCATCTCAACAACGGTAAAGATTCGTTTGAGGGGCGGTTTCGCAAATGAATCTTTACTGTTGTTTCTCGTTACAAGCCGCGGCCACGTGTGGATGCAATGCAATTGATCAAACTTTGGACTTTGGTGTTGGGGACTATGTTGCCCTATTGATGTTTGGGAATTTGTCACTATGTTTCCTAACCAACTGTCCAAATTGGCCTACACAATGACTTCCAAAACCATGGTGGCCTGGCTTAGCGTTGGGTGAGGGTTTGATATGACATAGAGACAGTTCCCAAGTTCACGTGGACATGTTTGGGATGTTAATATGATCTATCTAGCCAAGTCTTGTCCAAAGTAATAATAAACAACTTGACATTATTCTCATGGGTCCTTTATCTAGTGACTTTGATCACCATTTAGTGCTTGGCTTTTAACTCATGATCAACTTCTGATTTTACTCCAAATGGCAGGTGATTCGGGTTGAGATACCATTAATATAGTAGATAGGTTGACATCTAAATAATGCTTTTAGTTTGGCTGGTTAAGGTTGTCGATCGATTATTGTAACTACATATACATGGAAGTTGTGAGTTTGGATCATAACTTTTTCTTTGGAGATGAAGAAGTGAGAAATTAAGCGAGTCATTTATTTCCCTTAAATAATGAATTGACTTAGATCCAGGTCAGACCCACTTTGTAATAGATGTAAATAAAGCTATCCATTGAAATTGGAAAATAAGGTAAAAACCCGCTTTCGAAAAAGGAGTATTTAACCACTTGTGCCTAAGTTAACAAATGACATACGAAAACACTGCAACAGGCTACTGATTCACCAAAGATCCATTGAACATGTATCAATAGGCTATCCATTCACCAATATTGACTAGATTAACAAAGTGTTGTAAACCAGACTCTCATTTCAATATTTGGTGTTATATATAGGCTTCTCACGTACATAATTAAGTCCATAGTACGTAAATATTCTTGACCATCCCACTTATAAAACAACACTTCAACCTTATAAATACCCATAATTCGAATTTCCTCTATCTTATTCTCTGTTATCCCAATTTAAAGGAAAAAGAGTCGTATAAACAAGTGTCATTGAACAAATCATGATTATCATAATTTTATCCTCATCTTGAATCTTTTGATCTCTCTTTTCCAAACACATCAAATTTTCTTGCTTTTTCTTTACCTTTTTCTATTTCTTCAAAATGTCTATTTTCTCTCCTACATTAAATATCTATAATTTACGTTTCAGAAAAGGAAGTTGACCTAGAGCTAGCTACAATTTGAAAAGGGTATATAAGGATATTCCTTCGTTTCGGTCTTTGTGAGCACCTTAAGTGAATATGCAACATATATTCGACCTTACAACAATATAGATAGGGCACATAGTTCGTCAATACCAATTGGTATTAAGCTTCTATATAGTTTTTTCTTAAGAAAAACTCATACAAATCTGTATAAATATTTAGCCCGTCGATCAAATTCTTCAAGTTATCGTGGAAGGCACCCACTTTTTGCGTTCATATGATAGAATTTGTAAGAAGTTCAAAGTCTTTGCTTTGCTCTTGAGCTATGACATGGAAGAAAGAGATGATCAATAACAATGTGAATCATGACTTGTCTAATGATTGAGAACATCCAATCCCAAGAACAAATCATGCATGGGAGAAATGATGACCCATGATATACACATCAAGTCAAGGGCAGAAAGGTTTGGAATTTTATCTCTTAACCGACCACAAGGCAGTTGAAATTTCTTCAATTTTGCTTTAACTCTACTTGGATTTCTAGTAGAGATATTTCAACCCTAATATACATGGACTCGATGAGAGTAATGATAATTCAGATGAACTGAGTAACTTAATGCTTCTTAATCGAGTTGTTGATTAGTGGAATTCATGTATATTAGGAGTCTTGATCAATTTGAATGATATATTTCTACAATTGGGCGGTGCTTTTTTTTATTAGCAGTCTCGATTAGTTTGAAAACCTTCAAAACTAAATATAACAATATTTTTATACAGTTTCAGAAAAAATAATTTTTTAACTTCAATTGACTATTACTTGAAGGGATTAGTATGGTGAAATTTGAATTTTTAGCCATTTCTAATATGCATGTCAAAGATGAGCCGATTTGAAAATTTTCAATTTTCATGTCAAAATTGTCAATTTCAGTGTGTTATAACCCATGAAAATTGACAATTTGGATTTGAAAATTGAAAATTTTCAAATTGGCTAATATTTTGTATGCATGTTGGAAATGACTAAAAACCAAGTTTCATTATGGTAACCCCTGTAAATAATGGTCAAATGAAGTTAAAATTTTTATATTTTTATGTTATGTTAGTATTGAAAATTTTCAAATTAGCTTTTTTTTATGTGCATGTGATGGAAAACAGCTAGAAATCCAAACTAAATTTTTTTATGATCAAACTTAAAAATCTATAGACTGTGTGTTCATATTCCTCTTATGAGCTTAGTTGTTTGATAAAGTAAATTATTATTGACCGGTGAAATGACTTAAAAAACATGCACATACTCATGACTTGGTTATTCCGCTGATGGTAGTCATGGTTTGATAGAAGCATGACTATGTTAATTTTCTCGTATGCTTATGTTAATTTTCTTGTATGCTTATGTTAATTTTTTTTGTATGCTTATTTTATTCCCCGTCTAGATAACTGCGTCGTCTATATAGTGGCACATGAGACTTTTCGTTATCCTAACACCTCTTATTTAATGTCTCTTTTTTATTATATGCCTTCCATTTAGACTTTGACTCTTGTATTTTCTATTTTTTTTTGTTTATCACGACTTATGAATAAAAAACTACATATGTAATGGTGTTTTTCCTATGATTTTAAATTTCTTTTAATAATGATAAATTTGTAACAGTATAATGATACGCATCTTTCCTAGCGGCAAAATTTGAAAAAAATAAAGAGACAAAGGGGATCAAGTTGATTGTGTTTTTGCACTACATAATTAGGACTAATCAAGTGATGATAATAATAAATGAATTTTTTAATTATTAAACATCGTAAAAATTGGGAGGAAATTGGCAAAGAAAGTAACTTCTTTTTTTTACTAAAAGGCATATGCATGCATGGCTTGCCCAATAGATAATTGCACTCAAGTACTACAACATTTTATAATTGCATTTCGATGAGTTTTATCACGTTCGAAATGAGCACGAACAAAAAAAAAATTTGGAGACCATATAGTATGCATACATTTGTCACCGAATGAAACCTCTAGATTGATCGAGCTAAAATTGCTTTCTCAAGAGCCGGTTTACGGATATACAACAGGTATAGACCAGCCTTCAATACTAATAATTAGTAAACTAAAATCCGACGATTATATTCGACTCGATAGAAAGAAGAACATTAGTAATTTGAGTGAGCAAAAAGCTAAGTAGTAGTACTATGGGATTCAATCATGGTGCCTAGTCACCCATGCGTGGCAAGCAAGTAGCACGCCAGCCTTCGATTAACCCACAAGGCAATTCTCTAGCTAGTAGTTAATTGAATTTGAAGAGACATAAAATGAACAATAACTAGTGGGTTGTTAGAGTAATAATTATTAGTTTTACCAAATTGTGATTTTTGCCTTTTTGGAAGATTTTTTACTAATTCTCTCTTAATCTTGGCTAGAGTTTTGATATCTAAATTATGGGTTCTACTCACACCAAAGGTAACTTCAAATATTGGAGGTCGATTATTTCAGATTCAGAAAATTAATGACTATTTCAAATTTCAGCTCGACTTATAGCAAACACTGTTGAATCTTAATTTAAAAGAAACGCCTCATATATTTAATTCACATTTAAAAAATTATCAAAAACTAATCAAAATTGATGACAAACTCTGACCTACCTGATGCTGAGCAAGTTTAACTTTTAGTTGAACTTGAGTTCAATGACAATAATAATAACCTAATCCCATGAGACAATAATTAATCTTCATTAGACACAAAACAATGTCCACACCCAACCAAGAACTGTTTCCCAGTCAATGCTCCCATCATTTCAACCCTAAAGACAAACAAACTAATCATCCACATAATCTAATTCTAATTACTTTGATTTTTTTTTCTAATTCAATAATAAGTCAAAAATAGTTTTGTTTTGCCTTTCTCAAATCTCAATATTTGTCTCTTTTGATCCTTTGATAATTTTTAAATTGTGATTTTCCCATAGAAATTAGTCGAATTACCTCTTTTGATCTTGTTTTCTTGCCTACCCTTTAGTTGTCATTATTCAATGTACAAGTCTACTTATGTCATGATCGTAGCTAACTAAGGAGGCTAGTTTGAGTCTTGAGTTATGTATCGATCGAGCTTCATTTGTTCGTAATCGACAAGGCGAACCGTTCAAACGAGCTTATATTATGGAAGGACTTTATTATGACGAGGGAAATTAATTAAATTTATTATCTTGATCACAATTAAAGACGTCGTATGACAAACATATAAATCTTGAGCCGTTCAACACCGAAATAGTCCAAAGAAAAAATTGATTATGAGTACACAAATCGGTTGCAACATCGAAGCTAATTATATTTATATCAAGTGGGAGGTGGTGAGATCCTAACTAAAACTTTCAATCCAAATTATCTCAAATTTCATACCACGACTCTTGAAGGATTAACTCGTCCAGAAAACCAATCTTCTAGTAAAATTTGAGAAGGTTTCACAACTCTAACCATCAACACACATCGTACTAAGTAAAGTAAGTAAATACGAACCATAGTGATTGTGAGATTCAAACTTGAAACCACATAATATATCGGAATAAGAGGAAAGGAATCACTAATACTATCCTTTGATGAAAAAAGATGAAAATGACATTTAGGGTACTTTCATATGGCCACAATGTTCCCACTAGGCAACATTGGTCATGGCATGCAACCAAAACCCAAGACCAAGGGGTGAAGAAAACTAAAGATGTAAAGGTCTCTTTACACCACTAAGCCTAAAGGGTCGATTCCGTATTTAGACTTTCGTGGCATCGCGTGCAGTACTATTAATTGAGAGCAGAGTTACTGACGTTTAACATACTCTCCTTTCTAAAGTATAGATGTGATGCAACTTCAAAATACGGAAACCTAACTTCTTTGAGATAATCCAAAGTTTGAACGATCAAATTTTACCAATACGTTACATCTCCTCAATTGCGAATACCTTTTTGTCGTTCGCTAAAACATCAAGTATGAATTATTGAAATACCAAACATCTTTAATAAGATTACTAGTACTCGAAAGTTGGTTATAATTTGGGTGGTCTGCCCCCACCTACGTTTATAAATTATAAGTACTCGAGTAGTATTATTATTTGTCCAATAATTTCTGTTTGTTGGTGGATTATTAATTATTACTTGTAATTATCATTCAAATTAAATATCGTGGTGTTTCTCCATTATTACTAATTTGTATCAATTTCTTCATAATAATACGTAAATAATTCTACGTGGTTAACATATGAAAATCAATAGATCTAGCTACCATGCATGCTATAACAAAGTATATTTCATGATTGATTACCAATAATTACAAGTATTTCCATAATTTGTGGTGTGCCCGATTTAAGATACTACACGGTGCGATGTGACATATATAATTAGTTACCGACTTTGCCTCCAAAAAGAGAGCGAATTTCTCAAGCACAATTTAACATCTTAATTGTGACAAAATATTGTCTCGTCCTATTTATCTCATACCTGATTAATTTTTTTTTAAGGTACATAATAGTGACTTTTCAAAAAATTACTTGCCTATATATGTACTTACTTTTGACAGAGGCACGTTCACACAACGTCCAAAAATACTTCCCATGCTTTTTCTCATATGAAATTTAGTTATGATATTCATGATATCGCATCTCTTACTAACTAAGCCACCTTTAAAACTCTGCCAGGACAATTGGATATCGATGAAGTTACATCCAAGAAAGATAATGACCAATTGAAGAATCATAACCCAAAGATTTGGACACTTTGTCTCACTCATAAAACAATGCCACATTCTTAATCTAGTTAAGTTAATTATTATCTCTATTATGATGGGAACACACACAAAAAAAAAATCTTTTTGGGAATATTACGATTACGATCCACAAATCCAAAAAGACAAATAATTAAAATAAAATAAACAAATAAAGGGCCCCCAAAACATTAAAGGAGGGGGGAATTTACGAAAGGGCCCCACGAAAAGAAGTAATTGTCGGGTTAAGGACACCCCGTTAGGGGGCACAAAAGGAGGACCATTACGGCGTTAACCAAACCATTACGGCATTTCTGGCCTTTTCCCTCTCCCGTTTGGTTCACATCAACCATTTACTCCTTTGTTAACATTTGTCTCTTTTGTAGGTGATAGTAGCTCTACGGCGGATTCAAGATGTTTCGATGTACGTCCTGAGTTATATTGACAGAGTTTAAAGAATTAAAGTGTTTATCGAAATCAAAATATAACAAATAAATTACAAATTCTCAAAAAGGTTAAATCGGAGGGGAGGATTGGCAAGGACGGATTGTTGGGAGGGATCTCTATGATGATTCTCATGAATTCAGTGTTACATCTGTTCTGGATGAGATTTTGCTGGATCACATATCGGTCCTCTACGAAGATTAGGTAAACTTTGACATGCTTAAAAGGGGCAGGAGGACTGACAAGGGTAGATCGCTAAGAGGGATCTCTAAGAGGTCGATGGCCAATTCCCTCGTCGATATATTGGCAACCATAGTTCATATATGTTTTGAGTTTTCATGCCGGAGGTAGATTCTCCTAAAGAGGAGAGGAGTCTCCTCTTTTGATTCGCCACAAGATTTAAAGATGTCGGGATAGTAACTACAAATCTGTCTAAGTAATGATTCTCGTGAATTCAATAGTACTATATTTGTTCTAGATAAGACTCTCTAGTTTGGACCACATACCAGTCCTCTACAGAGTGTAGATAATTTTCGATATGCTTAAAAGGGTCAATTTGTTGTGGTCTTGGTCAAGGTTGGAGTGATGGAGGAAGGACACTTTGGTGGTCTTGGTGTGTTATGGACATATTGATTGAGAAAACACATAAAACTCTCACTTTTTTTTGGCTCTCAAGTCATTATATAAATGGCCTTGTGATATTGTTGGCATCTTTCTCCACACCCTGATTTTGATGCCACAATTTGGTGGAATCGTGTCTTTTAGGGACATCCACCCACACCCATGCATGTTACTATGCCACAATTTGGTGGAAATCGTATTTTTTTTCGAGTTAGATTTGACAACTTGCTTGAAATTTTAGCTAATTTGGCTTTTTTGTCTATAATTAACATTCTAAGATCAATTTTTAACCACAATTTTCGAAAGCAGCTATATTTGCCAATCCTTAGAATCAGGGTATGTGTAAACAATGTATATGTGATTTGATTATATATAAACAATGGCTAAATTGGGGGTGACCACCCCAGGTCACCGCCCATAGTCTTTAGTCCGAGAACAATGATTGACATTCATGTTAAGTTTTTATATATGTTAAATCTTAAAACTTGAAATTTCGCCCAAAATCTCGGACTATCTTAATTCCGCTATTTATAAAAGGCCATTTTTCCTTCGACTTTCTTGCTTTCTAATACATCTTGTACATTTCATTAGAATAATATCTATAGTCACTTATAAAAAAATTACAACCACATTATTGAAACCCAATATTTTAATTAATTAGTGAAAGTATTCCTTTAATTAATAGGTGTGGGGTTTGTTGTCTCTAAAAAATTATCTTATAGATACACAAAATCTTATTCCTAGCTAATCATAATTAATTAAATTAAGTACTAATTATATGATGGAGACCCAATTCCTAAACCCTAAGGCCAAATAAACTAAAGTAAAGATTAAATTAAATTAAATCAAACTTTTAATTATAGTAAGTAGATGCATGATGAGCTCCATCTCATCACTTTATAAAGAGAGCAATTTTTAATAGTGAAAAAATTCAAGGAAAAAGAACCCTAATTTTCTCCTTTTAAAAATTGTCAAAATTGGATTGGATATGTGACATGGAAAACTAATTAATTTGTTCAAAAATAAGTTTCCAAATTTGATGATCAAGTATATGAATCATAAGGTCATCACTCTATCTAGTATCCTAGGTTTTGATCTTTTGCTCCAAAAGGAAAAGAAGATCACTTTTCTTGGATAGAGGGGAATTCACATAAAAACACATCTAGTTCATATAACTTAGTTTGACGAGATAATTACGGATATAATGCTTTCGAATTTTGACTATATGAGTAAATTCTGATCACACTTAATCGAATGGTATGCATAAAATCTACAATCATGTTAACCCAAATGGGCAAACGAAAATCTTTACAGGTTTTAGTGTGAATATTTAGACGTCAACTTATACATATGAATCCTAAAGGGTCGTTTGATCAATAAAGCATTTTCCAAAGACAATCCTCTTTCAGATCCTGAAACTAACCATAAATAGACGTCGTATTTTAATAATGTAATCAAATTATGTATATCTTGATTTTTCATGACGGTTATTATGGTATCATGACACAAAGTTTACCCTAACTACTTTCTTCCATACAAGTAAGAAACTTTGGGAGAATCCAATGTAAAAGAGCAAAGTTGAAAATGACCTTCAACTGCTAAGATAGAAGCACCACAGCATCATCTTTACGACTGTGGACTGCATGGAAAAAAGAAAAGCAAACAAGGGTTCAAACCAACTTTTCTAAAACTTGTCTTTTCTTTATTCACACCATCGAAAGAATCGTCACACAATGTTTATCAACGATAACAATAACTAGTGGGACTAGAATTGACAGGTACATTTTTTTAGTTTGTTGGTTATAACTTATTGGCGGATTCATAATTGTCAGAGAACCTGATTAATTAATTTTAATCAATTTTTTATGGTTCTCGACACGAGGGACTCCTGTCATTTTACCATGGGAGCATGGATCCACCCCTGTTGTAGCTAAAGTACTTGGGCTAGCTAACAGTGCGGGGTTTGGTCATCACTGTCTACCTTATAAATTATGAGTCTAGTTTTTTACAATAATACGAGATTATGAACGTTACATAGAAGCCAAATAAAAATCTCGTTAATCTCACTGATTTAATCCACGATACCGAAACCAACATTCATCAATCCCCATGCTCCCAAAGAATATTTGTGAACTATTCCTACTTTGGCAATTAATGTTGATTCTCTTTCAATGAACAATAGATAAATTTGGCTTTCTAGGGAAATTTGTGACCGTCCGATGTGGCTTATTAGTCTATTGTTGTGCCTAAAATAATCAATAATGTATGTAGTCATATATAATATACCAAACACCCTAATAATAGTAAGGTTTTCTAAATAAATTAGAAAAGATAGAACATCATCAAAAAATTTGAATATATCAATACTAGTACATCATATAATTATTTTGAGTTTTTGTTTTAATTACAGATCGTGATGCACCCTAATAATAGTAAGGTTACCCTCGTCAAGATTCGAGCAAGAATGTCTAATAGCGATAACATCCAAAGCTTTCCCCGTTCAACTCGTTTAAACTGTGGATACAATCTATTGTAAACTACGATCTTATTTTAGGGGAAGTTGTGTAATTGGTATGTTTTTTTATACATTCAGACCTTGCCACCTTAATTTTCAATCTTATGTTCGAGAAAAGTCCATTGGTACGGGTCACTTCAATCCATTATTTGTTATGTTATCGTATTGTGATTATCTGACTCGACATCTTTGTTGGTCCAATTAGGATCTCTACCACGAAGAACTCCATGAGTCAAATTTCACAAATTTCAAACAAAAGTCGACAATACCTAAAACAACATCTAGCCTATAACTTTACCGACTTAACTAGGAATAACAAATTTAAACTAAACCGAACATGAAAATAAGAGAAAAAGATTATGTCATCTACATACAAAATTCGAATAAATTTGTACTAGATGAAGAATTAGCCATTCTTATTAATACTCATTTTCAAAATATGAAAACAGAAGAAATTGGAAGTGGCAGGCAATGATGAGAGTGAACGGGGAACAAGTGGGCGCAGGATAAGCATGTGAGCGGCCCTTCCCTTTCTTCGTTACGCTGGCACTGTCCTCCTCTCATCACTCTCCCCGTCGAAAAATCTCGTAAACAGATTGAAATTTTTTGAAAATATCTGAAGTTTATATAAATCTCGTATAACGAATTAAGGGTTATGAGAATCAAAACTAGAAAACCAAACTAAAAAATCATATTATAAATCATTTCATCTCAAACTCGAATGGTTAGAATACGTTAGTAAGTTTTATAGCATTAACAAAACTACTAATTACAAGAACTCACTTTTTCTGTTCTTCTTTCACTAACTTGGTCCCTCACCTTATAATTATTTAGAAAAAACAACTATTTCTCCCAATTTCATTTTCAATAAAAATTACATATTTTTCTTTTTTCGTCCTCCTCCATTATTATTTCCTTCTATTTTCCCCCACTTCAAGATTATGAAAGTTACAAGCTTTAATGATCCCCTCCACCCCCTGAAAGGCTGAAAGGCTGAAACTTTCCCACTTCTTCTTCTTCTTCTTCTTCTTCAAGCTATAGCCATGAAGTTCATGAAGCTTGGTTCAAAACCAGACACCTTCTACACTTGTGAATCCATCAGGTAACATAAAGAGTCCATCTTTCTACAGAGAAGTTTCAGAAAACCAGAATGGTTTTCTCAGAATTCTTCCAATTTCTTAATTTTCAGGTCTGTGTCATCAGAAGTCTCCAGTGATCTCATCATCCAAGTCAAAGGAACCAGATACTTGCTTCACAAGGTAATCCAATTTCGCCTCAATAACTCGAGTTGTTAGGCGAAAGGGGTTCAAACACTGGCTTCCTATCTGGGTTCATATGTAAAGTGATAAAAGTTTGCATCTTTTCACAGTTTCCTCTGCTTTCAAAGTGTCTAAGGCTACAAAGGCTATGTACAGACTCACCAGAATCAACCAACCACCAGCACCAAATCCTGCAGCTCCCGGATTTCCCAGGCGGGGCCGAGGCATTCGAGCTCTGTGCCAAATTCTGCTATGGCATCACAATCACACTGAGTGCATACAACATTGTGTCAGCAAGGTGTGCAGCTGAGTACCTCCAGATGACCGAGGACGCCGAAAAGGGTAACTTGATCTACAAGCTTGAAGTGTTCCTCAACTCATGTGTTCTCCATGGCTGGAAAGACTCAATTGTCACACTACAGACCACAAAGATGCTGCCTTTATGGTCGGAGGATCTCGGAATCACATCCCGGTGTATCGATGCTGTCACTTCAAAGATTCTCAGCAACCCTTCGAAAGTCAGCCTTTCACATAGCTACTCAAGAAGGGGAGGAATTAATGAGGATGTTGTTTCTTGCAATGGTGGTCAAAGTCAGAGGAGTAGAGGGTTTTGGTGGGGTGAGGATATGGCTGAGTTAGGGATTGACTTGTATTGGAGAGCCATGATTGCTGTGAAATCTGGTGGCAAAGTTAGGTTTAGTGTCATTGGTGATGCTTTGAAGATTTATGCAGCTAGATGGCTTCCCAGAATACCAGTTTCTGCAGCAGGAAATGGCCACTGTGGACAAGCTGCAGGTTTGGAAAACATGTCCTCGAACCGATTTTGATACACTTATTACTTTCTGTCATGAACCGTTGCATCTCATAAACGCGAGTTGTTGGGAGAGCGTTCAGATCGGTTTTTATGTTATTGATTAACAGGCTGATTCAGTTTTTTCTCAATGTTGTTGGCTGCAGGTTCTGATCATGATTCAGATTCTGATTCACCATCCGAGGAAGTGAATAATTCAAGGCCAAAGCTGATTCTGGAGTCAATAATCAGCTTATTACCGGTCGAAAAGGGCACGGTTTCGTGTAGCTTCTTACTCAAGCTACTGAAAGCTGCAAGCATTCTGAATGTGTCATCATCAACAAAGATGGAGTTAGCAAGAAGAGTTGGACTTCAGCTAGAGGAAGCTACAGCAAGTGACTTGCTTATACCGCAGCTCTCGAATTCGAACAACCGAGTGGGGCCACCATTGTTGTATGATGTGGACATGGTTCTGATCATACTAGAGCAGTTCATGCTACAAGGGCAGAGCCCTCCGACTAGCCCTCCAAGATCGAAGCTGAAGCTAGCGAGTTTCGAGAGGAGGAGGAGATCAAGGTCAGCTGAGAACATAGTTGAATTGGATTTCCAGGAGAGCAGAAGATCATCCTCTGCTTCACATAGCTGCAAGCTGAAAGTTGCCAAGCTTGTTGATAGGTACTTGCAGGAGATTTCAAGGGATGTGAATCTGCCATTGTCAAAGTTCTTGGCTGTTGCTGAGATGATTCCTCAGTTCTCCAGGCTTGACCATGATGATCTCTACAGAGCCATTGACATCTATCTCAAGGTAGGGAAAACCATTAATTAGTCTTCTTTTTCATACTATAGAGTTTGATTTATTTCACTGTCACACTAAGTGATAGTTAGATAACCAACTCTCTTGACCTTTTTGAGTCTTCTTAAACCAATTTATGTGGCAGTTGGGATAATACTTACTACAATTGACAACAGCTGGTTTTTATATTACACCGGTGAGACTGACGGTTTAAGGGGTTTGGTATACCCGTAATAGTACATAAAAGCTTCTTCCTTTATGCCCGAGAACCCGGTTTTATCGACTCAAGTTCATTCACATGATGTTTAGGATTAGCAGCTCTTGCGGATGTTGCATATGAACTTGTTATATTAGGGGGATAACCGGATTCGATCCAAGGACCTCTCAGTCAAATTAAACAATGAGAAGGGTCTAGTACCATGTGGAGAACGTTACATTCCAATAACTCGAGTTGTTGGAAGAGGTTAATGATTAGTTTTATAGCATTTCTTTACAGTACCAGTCAATTACCCACGATGCAGTCGTGCTAATCCGATATCTGTCCCTCCCCATCTATGCAGGCACATCCAGACTTGAACAAGAGTGAGAGGAAGAGGCTATGCAGAATCTTGGACTGCAAGAAACTGTCAATGGAAGCATGTATGCATGCAGCACAGAATGAGCTACTCCCACTAAGAGTAGTGGTACAAGTCCTGTTCTTTGAGCAAGCCAGAACAGCAATGTCCAACGGTGGCAAAGTGACCGAGCTACCAAGCAACTTGAAGGCACTCCTGGCATCAAACGGGATCGACCCATCTTCGAGATCGATGGCTCCAGAGGACCAATGGAGTAGTGTGTCTGCAGGGCTCAAGTCCCCGAAGTCCTCGAAGCTCTCAACTTTGAGGATGAAGCTTGCTGAAGATCATGATGGTGACAATGACTTGGATGATGATCTTCAGTCAGTAGGGCTTGGAAGTAGGTCTTCAAAGTTCAAGGCTTTCTGTGCTATTCCAACTAGGCCTAAGAAGATGTTCAATAAGTTGATGTCTATTAACAGAAGCTCAAGTGAAAAAAGTTGAAATTTTTGGATGGATCCCCCTTAGTTACTTGTAAGTTGTAGCTGTTAAAAGAGAGGAGATGAGAGAAAAGGCCTTAATGTTTTCATTATTGGTGGATGTATAATCTGTTTTATTTTCACTTGTAATAATGGAAACTTTGAAATCTAAGGGACCATAAATCTGAAAAGTCTTATTTATGGATTTAGTTTTGCCATGTTACACCTTGCTTTAAAGAGTTTTTTTTATTACCTCAAACATTTCGTCTCAATTAGACGTTAAAGATTAGATTTTGAAAGTTGGGTACCGGAGATCGGGATTCTAAGAAGGTCTCCACAAAATTTTGAATCAATCGGAGGTCGTTTGAACTTCGAACCGATAAAGAGAAGTTTTGTGGCAATTTTACTGAACTTTTTTTTACCTCAAACGTCTTGTTTCAATTAAAGGTTAAAAATTCGATTTTGGAAATTAGGTATTAAAAATCAGGATCCTAAAAAGGTGTCCACAAAATTTCGAATCAATCAAAGGTCGTTTGTACCTCGAACCGACAAAGAGAAATTGTTGGAGCAGAACAATCTCAAGTGCGCAACCCTCCTTGTGTCTTCTGATGTGTTTGTTACTAACACTTAAGTCGGACCAAGGTCTAGAAACGGTACGATTTCACAAACACTAATAATTCGAACAAATCTCTTCAGATTCTCCTAATCTGGTTCCAAATCAGGAGCTATTAGCCCAAGAACACCTGGAATTTTTGTCCTCTGTACCCCCAAAATCAGCATCAAATCCATGATATTTCCCCTGCATTTTCCATGTGGAATAATAAACTTGGAAAAATCCTGATGAATCCATATCTACAATTCTTAAAGTCTCCAACTTTAAGCATCCAAACTTGTAAAAAAAGAGCACTTTCAACTTACCCTAATCAGTAACAAGATTCCACACTTTGCCTTGCAAAGCAAATTTTACTTACATTTGGTTGTTTTTAGGTTTCCTTTTAGGTTTTTAATGCTTTCTTTTCACCAATTATGTAATCAAATGAATCATTACATGTCTTTTTCTTTTCAGTGATCAATCAAAACCCCCTCATGCATGCCCTATCAAAGATAACGATATGATCAAAGTGTTTGTGGAACTGTAATTATATCATATCGTTTCACCATTAATGATTTTTGAACACCTAGCTTCACTTATTTGATTCAACGATTATGATTGACCGAAACAGTCCAAACATAGGACAAGTCAGAGAGCACCAAAGGGTTAATGGACATCATTTTCATGTCATCATGATCATCATTGTCATGCCCTTCCCCCACACACATAATCACCCATAATAAGACTTCTAATCTTATTCATCACTGTTCTTTTCCTTAGCCAACTTTCCATAAGTGGTCAGAAGTTGTTTCGAAACCAATCATCTGGCTATAACTGCATCACTCTAAGGATAAGGCCTCTCGGGAGTGTGAAATTCATAGTAGAAATTCAACCGGTGAGATTAACAGTAAAATCACAAAATTACTTTGATCTTTAGTTGATAGTGTTAGGACATGAGTCTAGCCTAGTACAAGTGAAACCGGTACGAAACCCCTCTAAGTTGAAATTTGGAATGTCTACCTGATTGTGGATGAGTAGTAGGGGTTTTCTGACCCCCCAAAGGCACGTGTTATTGGTCAAACCCAAAATAGTTATTTACAAAAAAATGAGACTACTTCTTTCCCTTGGAATTATCAATTATATTACACATGAATGGTAGGATAACCAAAATAATCCTGATCTCGACTGATATTATCTTACTAATGACAGTGTCGTGACATAAATCCAACCTAACCCGAGTTACACCTTTTGACTCAAACCCCCTAGTTGAAATTTGAGATGCATATCCGATCGTGGACTAATAGTTGGGGCTTTCTTACCCTCCAAAGGCACGTTTTGTTGGTCAAACCAGTTGGATCAACATTTTAATTGCTTTATGTTACACAATATAGGGACCAATCTCATTCATTCAGTCAAACTTAACAATATACAAAGACAAAACCTTCCAAGTTCCCACAATGTGGGGAAAATCTGATCCAAATCCAACTCTGGTCCTTACAAAATCCAAACACTAATCTTTTCTGGATGGATAAAGTTAAACAGAAAATTACACACAAAATGGACCAACCAAACTCATAAACACACACAAAAGTTACAGACTTTCTGGCCATGAAACATCATACCACATTAAGAAGAACCATCCATGCTCTTGGTCCGTTGAAGCGAAGGCGACCGATGAAGCCTGCATCGGAACGACCCGACATGGGATGTTGGAGAACAAAGACAAGCTGATGTAGTGTTCTTGCTACAACTGCTATGACTACTAGAAGAAGAAAAAAGAGTTGATAAAGGTTGAAACTTGCTGCGATTATTGTTGTTGCAGTCCATAGTAACATCCACCTTTAGATCATGAACTCTGCTCTGGGAATCCTCCATTGGAAAAGAGAGGGGGGGGGGGGGTGAGTGTAAAATTTTTTTGGTCTAAACTTGTAAGAATTTCACAAGGTAGAGGAACTTGAAATATAAAGAGATGGAAAGTATCCACCTCCATGTTCTCCTTTTGATTTTTCATTTTGGTGAACTGCACCCAACCACTTTCCTTCAACTTTACCATGGGTAGAGATGAAGACAATTGAATATAAAAAAAGAAAGATAAAGAGTCTATACTCCAAAAGTACTATTTCATTTCGACATTCCTCGTGATTAATAGAAAATACTTTCGAGACTCATCTAATTAATGTTTTTGTGGAAGTATTTGGTCAACACAACATTAATGAACTCTTAAAGAATGTCGTAAATCACAATAAACCAAAATATAACATTTCGCATACTCGAATTATTATCACATAATAATCAATTCTTTACCTTGTATAACTTGAGAAACTTTTGGATTCCGTTAAAGAAGAATGTCTACCGTGATAGTGATATATAAAGGAAAAGTTAGACCCGTAGAAAAGCCATTGCAATAACATCGAAAACTCTCTAGTCATTATTATAAACCTAACCATATCATGATCCAATTTGTATATTAAAGTTTCCAATGCTATAAATATGTTATATTCCGGTAGTTTTGTCATTTCATCGCTATTTCTCAAAATCAATAAAAAATTCTCTCAAGTCTCATCTACTAGCTCATTCTTGCGGATGTACATTGTCAACACAACCCAAATAAACTCTTAAAAAATGTCGTAAATCATAATAAACCCATGTATAACACTTTGTATACTCAAATTATCGTAAATCATAATAAACCCATGTATAACACTTTGCATACTCGAATTATTGCGACATGATAATCAGTTCTCTACATTGTATCATAGTCTTTGACCAAAGATCCTAACATCCGATCTTAAACCATGAGCCCCATAAGCACCAATGACATCTTATATTGAAATAGTATCATGCCCATATGAAACCCTCATAACAAAGAGAAATGAAAAAACACCTAGGGCAAAGGGTTGAGTACTTTTGTCCTTTTCAGTTTCATAGAAACAAGTCAACACAACACAAACATTGGATCAAATAGTTAATACATCTCGTAATTTTGGATAGTGCTACCCACTAAATCCGAAACACCTATAACATAGACGATAATACATTTCATTTTCGAAGTTAAAAAGGGCTACTAATTAGTCCTCTTTCACTTAATCAAAAGCTTGATTTTTCACTAAGTAAATAATTAGACACTTAAATATATTATTTACGGCTATAGCTAGTACAAATTAGCAAAAGCATTCTGATGAATCCTAGCCGCCGCCGCCGCCGTGTACTGATAAAACGAATCATAATCCTCCTCCGCCGCCAACACTTGATTACCGTAGTAGTCCTGATGCATCCTTTGATAGTAGTCCAGATCATACCCTCTGTTACCATATCCTTCGCAGTCAATGTACATTGCCGGCGGTTCCATCTTAACGTTGCTGGCCGCCGGTAAGGGATTTGAGTTGCCGGGAAACTCAGAGTACACCTTTTCAGCCGGTTTCGGAAGAAACCCTTGAATCACTTCGTCAAGCAGCCCCGACCCATTTGGCTCCTTTGGCAAGAACCCACCGTTGACGTCATCCTCTGCCGCCGCCGGCGTTAAAACCGCCACCGTAACGGCCTGATCACGGAACGAGTCATGAGAAGAAGAAACAGGGGCGGGTGATGCAGAGGAAGCAGAGGAAGAGTTCATATAGTCGATGAGATTCATCATCACCGAGTTGGACACTCCTCCGGCCGGTACGGACGGCGGAGACGGCGGCGGAGGAGTTACAACCGCCGAGAAATAACACATACGCTCCGCCGGAGTGATCCAGCTGTGGTGGAGGTGGTGCTTATTGAAATGGTGGCCGTAGTGATGATGGTCGGTAGCAAAGTGAATGGCCGGCGGCGGGGGAGGGTAGGCGAAGTTGGTTCTAGCCTTGAGGCCGCGCATTGCACGGGCGGCGCAGTCATAAGCACAGGCAGCTTCCTCCGCCGTGTCGAAGGTTCCGAGCCATTTCCTCTCCTTAGAGACAGGGTCCCTTATCTCGGCAGCGAACCGGCCCCACGGCCTCCTACGCACGCCGCGGTAGCGAATGTTGGTGGCGGCGGCTCTGCTTTCTTTGAGGGTGTTTTTTTTGGTGATGGCGGCGGAGGAGACATTGTGGTGATTGAGGTGGTGGTGGTGGTGGTCGGAGGTGGAGGATGAGCTCATTCCATTGAGTCTTCTAAATGCTTCTTCCATTGGAGATGTTGAAATTAAAGGAGGGAAATTAATGTGTTAAGTTCGAGGAGGTTGATGGTTTGAAGAAGATGTTATTGTTTGATTTTGAGAGTTTGGAGTTGGTATTTATAGCGATGGCTTCATTTGCATGAGTAGTTGAGTAGTTAGAGGAAGTAATTAGTTACTGACGGGTCACTCCGTATCGGTTTAGAGCAATTCATTCTTTTCGGTGTGTGCCTTCCTTTCGATCATTTATGTCTTACTATTTTCATTTCGGAATAACTCGGATAAGAAGTGTACTATTGCACTTTTAAGTGCAACTAACACATTTTGATTACACATTCAGATGAACAAATTCGTAAGCAACATTGGTATTATTTGCAAGAACGATGATGACACATATGTCGTGTTTGAACTTTAACTTCATACAATAGTTCGAGACTAAAGCTAGCAAAATCAAAAAAAAAATCATGTCACAAAGCATATACAGATATATAGCATAGAGCAATGACGATGCATTTGAAATGTGTAGATTATTCATACCCAATAGTGGTACATAACAAATAATTTATTTTGTCTATTTAGTTATATAGTTTAATATTGCGTAGTTTATTTTATTTTATTTTATTTTATTTAGTTATTAGTTAGTTATATGTAACAAAACAATATTGTATGATTTTAATTTTTTATTTATCAAGAATATGATTTTAATGTTTTGCATTTAATTAAGCATGCTAATAAATTCTGCCGTCGCCGCCGGCATGCATGGAGGGTTGGGATTTTGGTCCCTTGTTTTTTGGAGATTTGCAATAATTCTAACTTGCCCTTTTCTCGAGGGAATCATCACGATCATGATTAATGACGGTTTAATTGATTAATTGTACTTTATAATTTAATATATTCACTTAGATTTCTAGCTATATATATATATATAATATGTGTAGCCCTACTTTATAATGCAATGATTAATGTTGATGATTCGATCCATATGGTATTTATATTTGTGGGAATGGTTGTGGTTTGGTGGACCATCTCAAGTATGACAAATGTATGCATATGCATGGGGATTAAATCTCATATAGTGTTTTAATCCGGAGAATATGTTGAGTGAATCTGTCCGATGAACTCTCGTAGTGAAAAGGGTGTTAGTAAGATAGTGAAGTGTGAGGGCTGGATACTTACGAGAGGCAATGAGATGTACTATAGGTATGAGTAAGTACTGATTTTATTGAAATTTATTATGAGGACAAGATGATGATCATCGGATTGTGTGTTTCGAATCAATCATTTATGAAAATACTGATAGAAAGTTTTAAAGGATGAATTTCTGTTTGTTTGTGTGAATGTTTGTTAATTTTGAGCTATTAGGGTTTTGGCTTCAATAATCCCCTGAGTTTGACTTGTACGTCGCATTGAGCTAGCTAGTTAGTTGCTAGTTAAGTGGCTGTTGAATTCCCGTTGATTGTGATCTGGGTTTTGTTATAATTGGGTTGGCTTTACAAAGTAATTAAGGACTACAAGACTATTTGGACAAGGCACAGATTAGAGTATACTTAGTTATTGACTTTGACATATATATTGTATTATATCGAGATTTACGAATAATGATCAAAGTCAATCATTCAATAATTCGGGTCATTGTCTTGAAAGCCTAATTAACTAAAATTACCTCTCAATCAACTCGGTTCGATCTTGAGGTTCTTTCATCTACCACAAAATCTAATTTTTTCCTACCCAATGAGATCATAAATTCACACGTGATAATATCCACCTTTTTACAGATGTGTTGTGTGCCCTAATTCAATGTGGGGAGTTGTGCAAGTAATAAAGCTAAGTAAGAAAAAACAAAGAACAAAACCATAGAGTCTGGTGATCTTGTCTTTGCTCAGTTTAGACTATTTAACATTGTGAAATGATTACACTGGCGGCTATCAGAAATTGTTCCTCCAAGTCTGGCTCTTTTCCCCACTCTTTCACACAGTCTCTCTGACGGCATGTTTTGCTACTTTAGTGGCACATTTTCTGCAACCAATTGTTGGGCCTAGCTAGGGTTTGCAAACCGATATGATTATTGATTTCGAGTTTTCTCAACTTCCCTTACATATCGGTTCGTTCGAATGTGTGTTAGCTAGCGATTGATTGAATACTCTTATGTTTCACAGTTTGAATGAAATGTATGGATGAAAGTTCAAAGATGGTTCGAGCACATCTTACGGGCGGTGGTTTGAATTTAGAGTTTCGTAGCTTTCAACTAGGATTGTGACAACCCCACAACTACTCTTCGTTTCTCAATAATGGGTGGGTTTATAAATTGTATGGTTTGATCAAATTCAACGGTTATTCCAATCTCGTTGACACGACCAACTCACAACTCAGTCTCCCCAACCCAAGACCGCAACAATGGGCGAGTCTAATTAGATGGTCTAATCAAGTTTAGTAGCTAACACGATCCGGTTACCAAAAACCCGACTCACACCTCCGGCCAACAACCCCACATTTACGAGCACCCATTTGAAAAATGGTTGATTCTAATCATATGGTTCAGTCGTACGTGATCCCAGACTAACCTGACTCGCCCTCCAACCCACAACCCCACATTTACAACATTTACCAACACACCCTCTCCAACCGAGAACCCTACATTATTTACCACCCATTCGAATAATGTGCGAGTCTCATAGAAGGAGTAAATCGAATTCAACCCGATTCAGTCCCCAACCAACCCAATCCAAGTATAGTGATGTAGTCACGTAGGACAAAGCTTCCCATCGGAAGAATTAAATGAATGAAGAGACAAGTACATAAGATAATGTATGAAAAACAACATCAAGAAGAAAAATGGCGGTTGGAGTTGACGTTTCCAATTCTGAAAATAAAACTAAGAAGCAAAGGCAGAAAAGAATGGCGACAAGAAGAGACGTTTTAATCGTCAGAAGGGAAATTCTGGCATTTTTTTTTTAATTTGGAAATGAAATTGTGGATTTGAAAAGCAATAACTTATGCTAAGTTTTTAATAAAATGTAATCTATATTTTTATATCATTTTTATTCATATTCAATTACAGATTTTGTATGAATACTTTTTTATTAAATGGATACACCTCCTTTCAACTCGAAAGTAATTTCCACGTTGCTGGATTAAAATGGTTGATTTTATAAGAATTTTTATCGGGTTGTGTATACTATTAACATTTATGATATAGCAAGTTGATATATCGGACATGATGAATGTTCACATAAGAGTTTGTAGTTTATAACGATATTTCGATGTTCCTCTCTTTAAGTTGATGGCTAGGATGGCAATGTACTTTGTACGAGTGTTAGACTATATATATATATATATATATTTTGTTTCACTTATTTTGTTGGCAACGATCATAACGGTATGTTCCCAACAAAATAAACATGACGGATTTTGGTTGTAAGTTAAGGGTTTCGGTCGAACTCTTCCTTCCTTGATAACTCTGTCCTTGAGTATTATGTTCTTGGTAATAAATTATCGTACTAAAAAAATTAGGAGGGCCAATCAAAGAGAATTTGTAGACTATTTTATATCAATTTTGCTATAAGGTGGATAGCTCTTTCTGTCCGCGCCAGCGGATAGACGCCAATCGACGGCTCAAATCTTCTCTCAATCCGGTAGTGGACATGTACGGTTGGTGTTGGTTCAGGGATTTTTTTAAGTTTAGAGTTTAGGGTTAATGGATCATCAAATCCAACGATCCACGCGGATAGAAAGTGCTTTCCGCCCAATAGAGAAGTTGATTTTATATATGCTCATGGTATATATGCGATCTGTCGACATTTATCAATTAATAATTTTATATTTTGTAACTTGGACCATCCCCTTCCAAACACCTGGCCATGCAACTGTACGATAATAATAATAACTCTATAATAAAATTCGAACTACTTTGGGTGTTATCAACGAATATACTTTCGTAGTTGTACTGAATTTTCAACCTACCCAACAGCTGTTTCGAGTAATAATCTTTGGGTAAAAAAAAATCAAAGAAACAATCTTTCGATGTGACCCATGATCTATTCCCTTGTCGGCTCTTCAGCTTTTCCATGTATATGAAAAAGTTGGTTCATTAGCTATAGACCCAGACCATGCCCGACTAGGTTTTGTTTCGAGTTATACCAAACCATTCGAGTACAAGATGATACGACTCGTAGATTTTGAACCAACCATGTACATAGAAGAAGTTGGCCATGGCTCACTTCATTCCTACCAGGTTCAAGCCTGACGTTAGGACTATTATATTGTGCCCGATAGGGATCCCGGTTTCGTACCTCATTTTTTAAAATGACTGCATGCAGTTATAGGGACGAGATTGAACTTCTCCGCAGCTTACTACCCTCCGATGGGTGGCTAGTTTACGCGCACTATATTGACCTTAGAGGAGTTGCTTCGATCTTTTGTTCTCGAGTCTGCTGAGTCATGGTTGAAATATAATTCATGCCTTCGGTGGAATTTGCTTACACCAATTCATACACGGGAATATCATGATTCTCTCTCTTCTCATAAAATTTATGATGACTTTGAAAATTTCTTTTCGTAGATTCACTTTTCACAAACCCTTAGTGTATTGATGGCTAGTAGTAATCCGATAAGAGTTATTTTAGCAAAATATTAAATAAATCATTTTGTTAGGAGTATATTCATCCATTTAATACAAACTATACGAAGTTAATTAAATATAAATTGTATACAGCAACACATACATACCATAATTAAATAACAAACTCCGACTGATCTCTACACACCCACCAAATGGATAATGATCCAACCCCCAAAGTGGTCGCGATTCAAACCAGTAAAACCGGCCAATTACTCGATCGAGCAACCGGCGGTTTGGGTTTTCTTCAACTTTCCAGCTGCATGCAGGATGATACTATAAACAGAAAGAACTCAGACTCGTGGTTCGGGAAAGGCTACGTACGTGCAGTTTACAAACTCTGAACCCTAATGTCTCTGTTCTTCTTAATTAATTAATGTTGGTTTTCTGATGTTTGGTTTTATTTGTTGTACTGTGCGTGTGAGGGAGTGAGCACGCATGGAAAGTCATAAGTTTTTGCTAGGGTTTTCAGAGAGACAAAGAATTCAGTTGCAGACATTTGCATGCACATATGAGCACAACCCTCTAGCTGTAGCTTAGCTAGCTGCCTGCAGGCCTTTTGGTTTAATGTCAACGCACCCCTATGGTGAAAAAATAAAGAAGAATAATATAATTGTGAATTGGGTTTTGTTTTCGGTTGTGAATGGTGATTTGGTTCGGATCGGTTCGGTTATTTGTGTATGATACGTGATTGAATCGGGTACGTACATGTAGGTACTTATGAAACATAAATCCCTTACTATAAACACTAAACGATAAATAATAGTGGTTAACATCTCAAAGACTAAACCATGACGTTTAAACACTATATTATAACCCAAACTCTGAAATCATATCACACTCTTAACTTTTAATCATAAGTTACTATTAATAAATTATAACCCTAAGAATAAACTCTAATTTCCTTGATATAGTATCCTAAACTCTAAAACCTCAACTATATATGACATCTAAACGTTAATTTTAAGCACAAAATATGTCAAAAATAATGAATGTTGACTGATAAGAACCATGACCAAGTATAAAGACTTATCATATATATAGTTTAATCGATCCAACCACAAACGAATCATTAAGCTACTAAGGTTATAATCATAATCTCATGACCGTCCGATTTCAGTTTACTAACAATTTCGACTATCGAACCACTAAACCGTTAATCTAACCGATAGGTAAATGGATAGAGCCTATATAGGTAAATGGAGTAGTACTTGACATAGCTAGGTAGATAAGAGTAGTGGAAATTAACTTGCAGTTAAAATTTATAATTACCAAAAGAACCCTAGGGTTGGCCTAGCTGGTAATTTCATAAATTGATGTGTATAGTGTTCAGTGTTGTATGTATCCCTATTGTCAAAATTGGACCAACATGGAGCTGTAGACAAGTGATGTAAAAAGCTGGAGAAACCTGCAAAGAAAATAAAGAAGTGTAAATGCATGTTCATCTAGCTATATACATACAAATTAAACCAACTAATTAAAGTTGTCTTTTTACTAGTACTTGGACAAATTAATTGGTACCTACATCACCTAGCTCGATTATATTTCTTGAACCTAAACTAGTAAGAATGTGTTGTATAACTGTACCGGTCATTCGAGTCGTTGGAACTTACACGATTAGTGTTGAGTCATCATTTAACAACTCAAATTAATTGAATGTAATTCTTCTCGTAATATGGTGTTAGAGTCCAAATATCGAATCTTATTATTCAATATAATAATTTCAAATGATGAGAGAGAAGTGAGGATCGGGCCTGGGCCAACAAAGTAGTGACCATCTGGCCTGGGCCAACTGAAGGTAGGAATGGGCTTTGAAGTTCCGGTCCATATGAAAGAGGTAGCTAACGACGTAGTCATGTCCACACTCGTTATATGTGGATAATAAGCCTTTGTGATATTTTTGTGGCCAGCTATAATTAACTCGGGACAATTTCTCGAATAGATTAGTCGGCCAGTGGTCGAATATCAGAGTTTATATAAAAATTAAGGGGTGAAATACTATCAACAAGTTGTTGGTGCAGTGGTGTCAGAGACCGTACTTGGAAAGGGAGATGAGTAAAATCTTAATCCCGGGACAATTTCCGGACTTAATTAATCGACCAGTGGGTCGAATATTAGAGTTTACACCAAAAAAATAAGGGGTGAAATACTAACCATGAGTTGTGATATTGTTAATTATAAAGTGTGAGATTGTTGGTTGATCACATCGTCTCTTAATCATGAGGTGAGAGGTTGTTAGCAAAAAAACATGAGATGAGGAGTTCAGTCATTGCTCATAGAGATGGAGTACACTTTATGGCCAGCTATTAACCGCTTTGTTCGAATATCCGTAATGAAAGGATCGATTATTTCTATCAGGAATAAACACCTTAATTACACTAAAATAAGGGGTCAAATACTTAAATACTCCGGTTTGAGACGGGTTAACATATAATTAAATATTTGTACTGGGTCAAACCAAACTCCTTTCACTCAAACCATAAAAAGTTGGAAAAAGGTATTTTCACTCTCGTCCCCCAATCCCTTCGGGTCGTCTCGTTCATGTTGTTGAACGGTTTAAACTTTGATGTCACACATAAAAAATATATCGAGTTTGAATTCTATTTTTTTATTCAAATTCGATAATATTTGCTTAGTCATTTAAAAAATGAAATTGATTTTTGTAAATTTATAAGTATGAATACCCGTTAAAATACGGGCCGGGAACCCAAACCCGTCCCGATTGGAACCCTACAATGAGATATACTAAAAATTTACAAATTGTTGAGATAGAATACAAGGCCAAAGAATCGAAGCCATTCCATGTTCCTAGTAAACTGGAGACAAACCATACCAACCCCATAACCCCAATATCCCTTTGTCCCCACAATTCTCTGGCTTTTTTGTGTGCTTGTCAATGAATATTTGAACCAATTGCAAGAAAATCCATGGAATATACTTTCAAAGAGGTTCCTATAACCAACCCACTTTGTTCCATAGCTAGCCTCATCTTGAACATGCCCATCATGTCCAAATATCATAGCTAGATAAAGCTCTCAAACCCACCTAGAATTTGAAAACTCAGGAAAAATGGGTGGACGTCGGATTAAAATTCTAAAGCGATTCATATTTGCCATCAAATGTGAATGATAGAGTTGATGATCGAATTCTAAAGATATATATGTGTTGAGCATCTATATATTGAGCCGAGTTTAAGGCCAAGTTGGTGAGATACCCTTCGAGTATTTATATAATTAGCCACCCATGACAAATCAATTGACAATGACTATATCACACATCTTCATAGACTATATCCATCACCCAATACCCTTTTATATCTCACATTGGAATTATATACTCAAAACCATTCTCCTATTATACATTAGTTCTTTAGTTATATCTACCCAACAATCGATAATGACTAAATCATATATCAGTCATTTGATCAGCTACGTCAACCAACTAATATCATAATTAAAATTTAACAAAACAAACATAACAAAATATGAACACTCATTGCTAGAACTGTTATGTACAACGATCTTTCACACTTACATATAACAACACACATCTTCTTAAACTCTTCCACATCCGATAGACCGATACGACAAATACCCACCAATTTTTTCACAACCAAATAGAACACAAATAGATGGCATCATGTATAGATTCTTCATGCACATGGGGAGGCAATGAAGTAACTGGAAACTATATAAATAAAAAAAAGAAGTTTGTGACACTCAACCAACCAAATTTTGACAACTTCTTGTAAGCCTCACATTGGCCACAAACTAAGTTCATAACCAAATTTGGATGATTATAACAAATAAGTGTTTATATGATGGAAATGTTGGTGTAGTAGCCTCCACCTCATTGCCACGCGTAAAGCTATATGGGTTTGTTTGTGTTGTGATGAATTTTATAGTTAGCTTCTTGTCACAAAAGGATCATACATAACATTTTGCTTTTTATGAAAAAATGGAAAGATAGAGACAAAGACGGAATCAGGATGGATGAATTTGAATTATATATCATCAATGTCATTTAAATTTACGATGAAGGTTTAAAGGACTTTTATAATTCACTTCAAACATAACGTTTTCTTATTGTAAACGATATTTGTTTTGAACTTTCAATTAACATGTTTGTTTGGATGTCCAATATATTAAAGAAATATCGTATGAGAATGTTGTGGTATTTAGGATATGTAAAGAGTCCAATTTTAAGAAGAGGCGAGGGTTAAATTATTTTCTTAAAAAGGCCGGTTAGACCTATTGGGGAAAAGAAAGGAAAATGGGACTGACTAGAGCATGCATATTGAAAAAATTCATACAAAGAAACATAAATTGAGCAACATTAAAAAAACAAGATTCATGTCTAAGCCCAAGTTTGAACTCGGGACCTTTAGTGTGTGAGATTAACGTGATAACCAACTACACCACCCAGACAATTGATGTGAGGTTTTAACCATTAAGGATAATATTTTTTAATAACATCATAAGTATTCGCTGGTATTTTCAAATCTCTTATGACAAAAACATATAATTTTCCCATTACTGATTCATATTATAGCTCTAGTACTCTATACAAAATTTCTATACAAAATATAATTTTATATAACAATCACAAAAACATATATAGTTGAGACACATCTAGACTTGATTAATTAGGGTTTCCCCAAATTTGGCATGCAAGTAGAGAAAAGCAATCTTGAACCCCTTACACCAACGAATTTGGCATTACAAAATTCGAATTGAAATCTAGTGAAAAAGCAAGTGTCCGAATCCCACCATGATGCAAGCAAATTTTGCAAAGCGACAAATGGAGAAAGTCGTGAAAGGTACTATGATTCCCTCATCAACAAGAGATAAGGAGATAAAAGGTACTATTGATGATTAGCTTGAAGATAATCATGCAATTAACAACTATGTTTTCATTAGCTATATAATAATCCTATTCGGTTCCAATTTTGATTAGTATTCTCATCCGACAAATCAGTTGTGGATCTAGTTAGAATGCTCGATAGTGTGAGACAATAGGTCCATCCAGCCCAGGTCAGCCCAATGATTCAAAAAGGTGGATCTGGTGGGAGATGGAGAGGGCTTCAGAGAGGGTCGTTGTGAGACACTCCCGATGGACACTGCTAGGACGACAAGCTGATGGGTGCCTCCTAGAATTCTAATTGGACTGATGGGTTACTAACATTTGTCAACCCATTTTGTATAATTAGGGGCAACATAACCCCGTAAAATCTCACTAAATACATTGTCAACCAATATTTTTCCAACAGTTTCTATCTATTTCTCCGAATCAAATCATATTTCAACAAAACATAACCGAACCGTACGACCTGCATACACCTTCCCAAATCCGCCGCAAGTCCATTAATGGCACCCGATAAGTATAGCATAGACTACCGGCTATATGCGTTTGCAAGCTATCCCATAACAAAGGCAAATAAAGGCTAAAAGAGGGACCCAAAATGATGCATTCCACAACCCATTTGGTACTGAAATGAGCATAGTTTCATTCTGGTGGTGTGGGATAAGAATGGGTTATTTATTATGTCCAATGGAATTTAATAAGTTATTTGAATATGGACAAAGTATGGTGACGTGACCTTATCAAGTTGGGGGGGAAATAGACAAGTCATTGTGGGATATGGATTGAGGGGAGAGATCATATTAGGCTTAATTCCTCCATCTAAGTTATATCCCATTCAAGGAGTCAAAGGTGTTTGAAGATAATGTTTGGATTGTTTTTAGGGGAAGTGGCAACTAGTTTTGACATCAAATCCCACTCCCTACTAATCAATGTTACCTACCTACTCAATGATCACTAATTCACCACTATATTCGAAAAAAATTAGAGAATTCATACGAGATTTCAATATTAAGAGGAAGTTAATATGATAGAGTTCATATAAACATCAATTTCAAAAAATTTATAAAGTATTATGTGTCATTATTAAAATCGGAAGACCCTGAGGTGTGGTATGGGGTTGCGCCCCACCCCCTCGTTCTACTATTACATATGATATAAAGAAGTTTAACCTGTGATCTCTTAATTAGTCATAATTTAGTAAGAGTTGTAGTTTAGGGAGTTCTTGTTGATGGCGATTGATTTGGAGCATACAATTTGACAATAATCAGACTTAACACATAGGTATATTTTCAATTGGTAATGACGACAATTAGACGATGCGATATGAATTGAGAGGTCTTTTATCATTGATATACCCATGTTTGATTCCATTTTTTGAAATGTACTTATATTATAATCCGTCGTAATTTTTATTATGACTCAACCATTTTTTCCGTGGATTAAAATTTGTATAATCTCTATATTGATTTCACAATCATCATAAAATCTTGACCTATACCCTCATATTTGATTCAGTTGATTTGTATTTATGTTAGAGTCAATTTTGGTTAGAGAATTAAATATGCTACTAGTCAATAGCTTGAGTTCAACGGAAAGCAAGCAATTGCCCCTCGTTGCTTACCCACCATCACTCCATGTCCAACCTAAAATTCATAACATCAAAACATTGTATGATTGATGTTGATTCATAGATTTGAACATAGAATGTACTGACTGATGTTCCCGCCAAATACATCGAATATTTTTAATCGCTTTTCATCTTTTACCTATAAAAAATGGTCAAATCAATCACAACTAACTTAAAGGAGGAGTTTTACACGAGAGAGATATTATCAAAGACTCAATGGAATAAATAACACTTACCCTTTTGACAAGTATATCGTAAAGGGTCATAAACCGTTTGTCTCATCTATGAAATAATATATATTTTCATACAAAATTTCAAATTCGAATCTCGAAATCGTTATCGTATTGTAATTTCAATTCTCATTTTGTTACAAGAAAAGAAGTGTGGTGGGCCCAAAAGACAGGGCAGAAAGGATTAGGATTTGGGATGGGTTTGGGTTAGAAAGAAGAGTGGTGGGGCAATTAAATAGATTTTGGGGACCATAGGGCCCCTCTTGTAATTGTCCAACAGTTGGATGGATATTTGGACCTATTCAGCAGACTGAGACTCTTTTTTAAAGACTTAAATATGGATAAAATATTTTTCCTCAAAATTCATAATTCCTATTTAAAAAAAAATCGATAATTTTTTTTAGTTTAGAATTTGGAATATCAATTATTTTTTATTATATTTAAATGTGTTATTCATAGCTATACTTAGCTCATCCTAATCAAAACGGATGTTTAGAGGATCTCCACTATATCCAAATTCAACCTTCACAAATATTATGATAAAAAAATTCAACTCTATTTTAAATCCGTCTTTACTCTCATTGGAGTTAGTAAAATATATATAGTTTATACATCTCATCGTCTCATTAATAATAATTTATTATTGAGATGATAAAAAGCAACTTTTAATATAATCGATGAAATAAAAACCCCTCAAAAAATTATAAAAAAAATTGCATCGTAGGATAATATTCGTCGTTAAAAATCTCAATCCTTAAGTTCAAAGTTTTATAAAACATGGTAAACGATGGACTACACAATAGATTCTTGGGTTCTTTCATAATTTTGTAGACCATTAGTTATTTGTTTGGTGTAGGAGAAATTGGTTTTTGAATTATTATGTATTTCGAAGTTGACAATTTTCGTTTATATTATCATATTATTAATTATTTTGATAGTGAACTTTATTTTATTTTATATTTTGTGTGTGGAATAAATAAATAAAAAACAATTGTGGGTTGGAAAACTCTCGTATCTATGTTCACATCAATTTTCTTCCAATAGAGATTGGGAAATCAGAAAAAAGGTCGACTTAATTATAAAATTACTCTCCATGCTCCACGTAGCTAGTTTGAGAGAGAGTACCAAGATCATATAGAGTATGATGGATTGTTATGGTTATATGTTGAAATATTATTTGATTATCTCGAACTTTTATACCGTTATATATTGAAATATTATAGGTGAATAATGTATGTTTCGTGATGAATGAATTTTTTTCTTTCTATAGTCCTCCTAGGATATGAATTGTAATTTTATTTGTCATCTTCACAAAGGATGGTTTAAATTGACCTTAAGGCTAGAGCTTCTCATGGGTTTGTACAACTTACGGTATGCGTCTTTGGCCGACTCTATGAGATCGGGTTTGATTAGGGGTTCTAAGCCTATCAATATATTTTTATATACAACTTGATATATTTTAAATTATATACAATTCAATTTAATGTATAGTATGTCGCTAATTCTGACCGTTGTAAATCAATCTATATGCCATTATCTCATACCCCATGTAAAGATGCTTACATATGTTTTTGAACATAGTATTTTCTACTTCACACACGTTCGTCAATCCTATGTTCTTGGTTCCCGTTTTGTAATGTTTTATACAAAGATGGGAATATATTTCTATATTTCTTAAATCACCGTCTATGTATTTATTCGATCATTTATCTATCATTGAACCTATATAGCATATTCACACTATTGTTTTTACTTTTACTTTACGGAAAAAATCGATGAATCGGTTGAAAAATCCTTATGATTTAATGTGGTATATAGAATTTAATTAAGATGCATTGGATCTTATATCAAAATTTAAATCATTATAAATCTGTAACTGCCTCGGCTCAACCCAAATGTTAAGCGAATCTGTCAAATTCAATTCATCCTCATTTTTCAAATTTAATATCAACATTTCCTATATACAAAAATGCTTACCAAATTCCCAAATTATGCTCATTCTTCACGTTCGTTAATATAATTTTACATTTAATTATTCTAAAATTCTGTTTACAAAGATATGAATATATGCTTAGATCTCTTTAATCACCATTTCAAGAATTCCTCCATTTAAACTACCACTCCTGCGTACCTTGGCTCAATTTAATTTGTGGTCATCAACCTTTTAGGTTTGTGACAATATGGTCATCAACCCCTAAAAGTAACCTACATACCACAAAGCTATTTTACAATGTGACCATTTCGTCAATTCTCTGTATAAAACATATCGTAGGGATGATATATCGTTATGTCAACTCATCATTTTTACCGTATTCATCTATGTAGCTGCCATATGACATTTTCTTCATGATCTTTACATTTGAACACTTCAATACCCCAACTATCATCGATAGAGTACGTAGACATAAAAATTGAGTTAGTTAGTATAATAGATTGGGTCTAGAATTGAATAGGTGGCATCCCAATAGTGACGTGAACATAAATACTAAGTTGGTACAATGATTTATCAAGTTATCATAATTTTCGATCAGGAAATTAACGGAATTATCACTTTGAGAATTCATTTTTTTTGTTTAAGTGTTTTAAGTCTCTAGAGGAATCTTACCACGTCAGATCAGGCCCCACCTTAACTTTTTTCTTTCTATTATTTTAATATTTTTCCATTTCTCCCAAATTTTAAAGATTCAATTTCCTTCTTCTTCTTCTTCCTATAAATGCGGAGGATGAACTCAACGCCAGAATTAGGCTTCAAGCAGTCAAGTCTAATTCCTCTCATCAAAATTCCTCCATATCCAAGTCTTATTATCAAAATCCAATCAGATTCGATGACGAACAACCTCAAATTCCTCTGTAGCTACGGCGGCAAGCTCTTCCCCCGCCACTCCGACGGCAAGCTCCGCTACCTCGGCGGTCAGACCCGCGTGCTCGCCGTCGACCGCTCCATCTCCTTCTCCGGTTCGTCCCCCACACCAAATCTCACAGTTTCTGTAATGGGTATTCAGGAATTTACTATTTTTTGCTAATTGATTCTACTTTTTTTGTATACAGATTTACTGACGAAATTGGTGGAGTTCTCTGGAGCTCCGGTGAGCTTGCGGTGTCAATTGCCGGAGGCCGATCTGGACGATGCTTTAGTCTCGATAGTCTCCGACGAGGATCTGGCGAACTTGATCGAGGTGTACGGCCGATTCTCGTCTCTAAAGATTCGGGCTTTCCTTTCGATTCCGAGGAATCGGTCCCCTCTGCTTTCCTCTTCTTCTTCATCGTCGTTGTCGTCTTCCTCTTCGTCTTTGTCGTCAGCTTCATCGTCGAATTCTTCTTCTGCGGCGACGATCGGTAGTCCGAGGTGTTCTCGGTGTCGGATTCCGAAACCACCGGCGAAGAAGGTTGCCGCCGGTTATTATGCTCCGGGGAGCCACGGTGGTCGTGTGTACCTTGTACACAACGGTAATCACTGGCAATAACAGCGGTGGGCTGATACGACGTCGTTTTGGGAGGATTTTTACTATATGTAGAGGCGGTGATATGGTAAATATGATTTGGGGTTACTGTAAATCCGTTTCAAGGAAGGACTTGAAGAAGATGGTATTAAAATCCGATTCAATTATACAAAATTTTACATAGGACGTCATGTCATTTTTGGTTAGCTGTTCAACTAATTTTTTATCACGAAGGCCAAAATTTTCGTCGGCGATCGTCTATATTTTTATTATTTAATGTTATATGACGTCAAAAAGTAAAAGTTATCCTTTACTATTTTGTTCTTCCTCCTTATCCTTTTTATCTTTTGTTTATTGGAATGATTGGACGAGTTTTGTTTGTAAAAATTTTCTTTGATATGTGTATTTAAAAGAACTTTGTGGTTAAATTTAATTTTTTTCTAAATGGAGTGAAGAAAGAAGAAGATATAAGAGTAACGAAAAGATTTTTAATATTATGTACATTCATTTAATGAATACATCAATTGAGTACATGAAAAAGTACAAATAAGGATTTTTGAATGACGTTGAATTACATCAAGTAAAAAGAAATGATATTGAACTACATGATCAATGTGGAGATGTGAGCTATACGATATTGTGTTATGAATAGTGTTAATAATATAAATTAAGATGTTCATTGTCGATAATACTAAGTAATGGGGCCGATCGATAAACCATACAATCTAGTCGAACAAGCAACCTAATGGTGATATGTTGAGTATGCTTTGACCGAAGCTCACAACTAGATTTTATAAGGCACATTACTGCTACCGTTAGATGCATAATGTGTAGATGCTCCAACCTTAATAAATGATGGAGCATCAATGTAGCAAAGGGAGTGATTATAACCAATGGATTCAGATATAATACCTAAAAAGATTCAGCTAACTAATGGTTTCAAATGGCTGCAAAACGAACGAAATAGTAAAAACTGGTGATCTAACAACTGGTTTCAACAAATGTAAGCAACTGATGCAAGCTTAAGTCTATCAGTCTCCTTTGCATTTTGCTTCAATGGTGATGAAAATTGGTGAGCAGCATTCATCTTTTAGCAAGTCCTGTTCCAACACTTTGTAAACACACAAGCAGAAGTGGGTCAGAGAAGTAACTACTAAAACATAGTGCTGCACTATCAAAATTTGTCAAAAATTGCAAAGGAGACTGATAGACTTGATGGACAGAAGAACAACCAGTAAACCATAGCCAAAATTGCTAAACTGCTTGTCCCGAGAGTCAAGACTGGGACTTTACATATATAGTGTTTCGATTGATCACAACAATCTGTGAGACTATCTCTGCTTCTGAGTTCTGATATCATGTTTGACAGGCTAATGGGATGATTGTAAATGTTTAATAACAAGGCAATAGCTAGTCGAATGTGATCATGACTGATTGCATTTCTTGCTAGGGATTTAACTAATGGATTCGAATGGTTCAAACAGGTAAGGCAAAAAACAAAAGCAACTGATTCATCGATCCGGTAAAGCAAAACAAATTACATGGCTGGGCTCACCTGCTGAAATGACACCCCTGCAATTTTCTGCAGATCTTGGTTTTTCCCAGCGAACTTTCCCATCTTTTAGCAAGTCCTGTTCCAACACCTTGTAAACATAACCAGTAGTGGGTCGGAGATGTAACTACTGCTGCTATACAATTTGTCAAAAGATTCGGACTTTACAGTTTACATATATAGTGCTTTGATTGACCACCGTTCAGTGCAACAATCCGAGAGACTATCTCTGCTTCTCGCATCATGTTTCACAGGCTAATGAGATAGATGAGTGTGTAAATGTTTCACTGATTGCATTTCTTGCCTACAGCTATGAATGAATTTGGTTTTGCCCTGTAACATTCTCAACGGTTCACGATCCTAAGCCATGAATGAACCAATAAACCGCAAAGAGCCTAAATCCCTAAGCAGCAATAAAGATTTTATCTTATACGATCTAATACAGCAGCTGAAGAGAGCGTATAAATATGAAATCGGGAAAAAAACTGGCTCAACTTGAAGAGACACATACAAGCTTACCTGCGATGCTAAGAATCTCAGCCGAGGCAAGTGGGAATGTGAGAGCTCTCCTCCGATGTCAAACACGATGCAGGAAATCCAATTGGCCAATTGGGTTCGCACAATCTGCGGCAGACAGAAAGCACGGAAGGCAAAAAGATGAAACCATCTAAGAATCGGACACTTTCACTGATTTGATCAAGATGGTTGAGAAACGCAGCGATTTTTGGGGAGATTTGAAGGATTTCATACACTACATCGGACCCCTAGGAGGTAGTGGAATCGCCGCCGGAGAAGACGGATTGGGAAAACAGAGATGAAAGGAAAGAAAATCGAAAAGGATGGCGCGTGGCTATCAAACTCGCGCGTGAGAACACCGCGTACGTGTAATACACGTGCGCGTGGGGAACCAGGCGTAGAAAAGTTTCCCACGCGCAAGGATCGCGCGTGTATGACACGCGTAAAACGAACCGGGTCGGCCGTTTTTGGCCGGGTCGGGTCAAGGCTCGTACTGGGGTATGCCCTTTTATGTGGGAGTGTTACGGGTTGGGCCTAAAATTTTTAGGCCAAATTGGATTCGGGTCGGCTATGTTTCAAAAACCCCACAAAATGGGCTCGGAGCTCGTTTGGGAAAAAAAACGTCCCAAAAATAGTCAACGTTTTAAACGACGCGGTGTTGACTAAATAGGCTTTTTCTTATTTTATGTGGCTGGGCTGGCGTATCAGGCCTAAAGTTTGGCCGGGCTGGATCCGGATTCTGCCACAGACAAATTTCCCAGAGAAGAAACACAAAAGCCCCCCGGTCGGGTCAAAAACACCCTCCATCACCCGCGAAAGAGAAGACTAAGCAGAGCAATCCGCCATAGCCAAAATCCACACAGATACCCGAGTTCAGCTTTAGCTCCTTTCTCCGCAGAAAGAAACCCCAGATGGACGCTTACCAGCATCGGCCACCACCGCCGTTCATGCGGCCTCCACCGCCGCTGCCTCCGTCTTCCGATCCTAACCAGTTCCACCACCACCACCACCACCCTCCTCCGCCGCCGCAGCAGCAGCATCTCCATCCTCAGCAGGCCCCTTGGTATCCCAACCAATACCAATTCCATCAATCCCCTTCCCCTCCCCCTCCTCATCAATGGGCTCCTCCTCCTCCGCCGCAGCAGCACCCGCCTTCTTCTTCCTACCCTCTCCCGCCGCCGCATCAGTATCCTCTTCCTCCGCCTCCCCACTCATCATATCTGCCGGTAAATCAGGTATTTGTTTTCTCTTAGTCAATTCTCTTCCTTTCCCTTGCAGTTACTGTTCGGGTCTCAATTGGTTTCCTTTACATTTCTCAGGAATGGGGTAATCCGAACTTCGTACATCACCAGGGTTACCAAGGTTAGCTCTTTTTATTTCATTATCAAGTTTCTTGTATAATTGATGATGGTATCATATGCTTCCAATTGGTAATTCATTTGCATTGTGTTTTACCTTTATTTCATTATCTAGTATGTTGCAAAGAATGGATTTCTCAAGTTTCTTGTATAGTACTATAGTAGTATAGTTGATGATGCTTCATATAATCATATGGTTCCAATTGATTAATTCATTTTTCACTGTGTTTTACTCTTACCTCGTTATCTCTAAGTAGTTATGCCACCGGCACACAACAATGCGGAGGATTGGGCTGCTAGAGCCAAAGCATGGGCAACTGCGAAGAATGTTCCTGACGAACATCAACCCCCTCAACCTCCGCCACAGCAGCCTCAGTATCCACATAATTTTGATCCTCGTTATCAAGATGTTCAGCAGCAGCAACAAGTGTATCCTACGTCGGGATATCCAGCTCCTCCTGTGTATCAGCAGCCACCATTAGGTTATTCGCAGGGTCCTACTGCGGCTTACAACTCGGTGCAGCAGCAATCTTCTTATGCTGCTCCAGATGGTCAGGTGCTTCACACAACTTCTTCGGCTGGAGTTCCAACTGCAAGTCCGTCTGTTCATGAGCAGGAGGTACCTTCTAGTTATTCCTCTTTTACAGGTAATGATTCACATGGCATATTAGAGTTGATCGTCCTATAGGATACACTGTCTACACCAATTCCTTTATGGTTTACTTTTAGTTCGATTTTTGCTGCAATGGTAAATTCTTATGGCAGTGCCGAGGTGTTAGTTGTTGTTTTGTGATGAGTTTTAGATCACATACAGTTGCTTAAGTTGCAGTAGCTTGCATACTTGATTATCTTAAAATATTTTGTGTACACATCCAGTTGTCTCCTGGTACTATATTCATGTCGTTAACCTGAAATGCTTAATTATTAAATGCCTCATTTTTCTTTAGATTAATATTGTATGTATCAGGTACTTTCTATTTATTCATTCTGCAAGGTTTGCGCTTACAGAATCCTTCACCTTGTCAGGCCCTTAATTCTGCCTCTTTGATTCAGCTCTCAGTGCAATTTCCGGCCCCTTCCTCTCATGCTAGTTAGATCAATAATTAGTTGAAGTGCGTGTTTTGATATGTGATTGTTATCGATTCTCGTAACTAATTTTAGCTCCCATGGAATCTTCCTATAAACAACTTGTACCTAGACATCTCTTCTTCCTTCTGTAAAGTATATGTTTATTGTGGACGCTTAATTTCTTTATTAGCCTTTAAAAAAAACTTTTATGAACTAAAGTTTGAAGACTGAGATATTGGAGTATTCCCTGCCCATCCGAAGTTCATCAGCAAGATTCCGTAGTCTAGTATTTGAGGTTCTCCAGGAATCTAATTATTGCTTCCTTGGAGAATGTCCTCTGCAAAATCCTCTGCTTGACTCGGTTCTTATTACAGGTAGAGGAGACACGGCAGAGCCAAAGGAGCATCTGCATCAGCCTTTGCCTGTTTCATCAGCACAAGAAATGCAGCATATTGGTCCGTCAAATCCGACACAACCTCCTTTTGCATATGGCAATCCGGGCCTTGATCCGATAACCAACCTTAGCGACCAACCTCTACAATTCGCCCCTAGTTTTAGCCGCGATCATGATTCACATATGCCACCAAATTATCCCGGTGTTACTGATTCCTGGACTCATTCTGCTGCTGCTAGCTCTGTTTATCCTCCGGCTGCCCCACCGGGTCCACAGGTATTGGATTCGAACTGATTAATGATTATTGTTGTTCACTGCCAAATATTTTTTTCGATTTCATAACCTGATGATTGTTTATATTCAGTATGATACTTCGATGGCTATGCCTCCTGTTTCTGGACACGGTGCACCACCATTTGGAAGCTTTCCTGGCACAACTTTTCAGTCAACGTTACCATCCAACGGTTCACAATTCGGTATTGTGGTTGGGGATGTACTCCATCCTTCCTTGGGTTATGCAGGTGATGGGTATGGAGTTGCTAACATTTCGGACCGTCCTAAAAAGGTGCAGTAATATGCTCTCTAGTCTAACTATTTCTACTATTTCCCATTTAAGAAATGACCCTTTTAACCTTTTTACATTGTTATTGTTCCTTCCAGGCTTCTGTGCCTAACTGGCTTAAAGAGGAAATCATAAAAAATGCAACAGTCATCACAAGGTCGTCTTTGGAGAATCCAAAAGAGGTCGATGATGAAGAAATCGATACATCCTTTCGTAGCGGTGAGAAAGGGGATAACAACAAAAGCGTTGATTCGTCTAGGTCAACTGAAGAAGAAGAAGAAGATGACGATGAGGTTCTGGAATTTACTTTTCCCATGTTTGAATTTCTGCTTATCTTGTTCAGGAAATGAACTGGCCTCTCTTACTATGTATCCTTTGGCTTCTATCTTTTACAGGATGAAGCAGAAGCTGCTCACACTGCTGCAGTAAACCTTGAAATAAAACGTATTCTGACGGAGGTTTTGTCAAAGGTTTGTTTGCTTAACATCTATTTTTCGTTTTATCCCCCCCCCCCCCCCTCCTCTCTATATGTTTAAATAATAGCTCTCACTATTTCTGGTTTAGGTCACCAATGAGCTGTTTGATGAGATAGCAACGAAAATCTTAGATGAAGATAATCAGATGGTGGAAGGTAATTTGACGGCCTCTACACAGAAAGCTTCTGCAGAAGTCGTAGTCCGAGCTAAAGCCGAGGAACCTGCTGCAGAAGAAAGTGAAAAGTCCAGTTCCAGCGCTCCTGCTGGAAATTTATTAGGTCTCGTGAATTATGCCTCCGACCAAGATGATGATGATGAGATTAGGAGTGTAGAAGGCGGCAAATTAAAGGCCGGTGGCCAAATTTTTGGCCCGAAAGGCACCCCACAAAGGAATATGACGAGTTCTGAATTTAACGGGGATGGTGAAACGGCAAATAAAGATGACAAGAAAAGCTCGTTGAGTAAAGATGTAACTAAGGGAGCAGATGAGAATGAAAGGAGGCAAGATACAAGGCACTCGAGAACCGAAAGGTCTGAACACCATAATGGCTTGAAACTGAGAACGAAAGATCGAGCTGATGGGATTGGAGAAAGAGGAAAGGAATCGGTGTCGAAAAAGAGATCCTCGCATTCTGATGTCAAGGAAGCTAAGGAGTCTGAGAAAGTGACTAAGGGGAGTTCCAAAGATGATTCGAGCAGAAAAAGAGAAAGAGCAAAGGAGAAGAAGGAAGACCGAGGGAGGCTTAAATCTGCGAATGAATCATCAAGGGGCAAGAGAAGGCACTCATCATCTGATGATGACTCGAGCAATGAAGAATCAGATGATTCCAAAAGGTTCTCTTTTAAAATATTAAGTATTTCTTGATATTACTTCCCTCTGGTTTCTTTTATGTTGATACCATAGCTTCTGTCCTGAGTTGCAGGAAGCGACATTCGAGAAGGCAACTCTCACCATCACCTGTTAGGTCAAGAAGGAGGTATGCATGGAACACAAACTTTAGTTTATGACGTAAGATCGAATTGCAGGATACGGTAGGAATTATGTAGCAGAAACTTGGAACCTGAGATCAAAGTTGTAGGCTTTGGTAGCAAGATTTGATTGTGTAGGTAGCAGCTACAAGGCTAACGAAACTGGGGAGCGAAATTCTTATGTAGTGATCTAAGTAATTGTTTGACTCACCAAATTATGCATGATGGGTGTTTTCGTTTCTAGACAAGTTTCGCGGTCACCTCATAACAAGCATTCTCAGCGCAGGCATTCTCCCTACTCTTCTATTGAGACCAGCAGGTATGCTGCTCCTTAATTTTGTCGAAAAACAATATTTAAGATCGTGTATTCGTGTTCATGTTTTACAAACATACTCAAAACGGTAATGCTAATTAACCGCTGGTGAACAGCTCTATGGTTCACTATTTGATATGACCAATCTTCTTTTTCAGGCAGAGGAGGTCAAGATCGAAATCACCAGCAAGGCGACACAGATGATTCCTTGCGAAGCAAGCTTCAAGTTTGTGAGGGTCTAAAACTCAGGGTTCTGCTGTTGATCTCTTCTTCCACAAGAGATGCTGTATAGGAAGTTTCTGAGAATTCGAGCCATGACCAGGAAACTGTGTGTAGCGTAATGTTGTTGCTGGTATTCTGCTGGACAAAAGAATCGAAATTTTGTGTTGTGGTATCTCCATTGTAGGTTCGGGCTCGCGGTTTCTGTAGTGAATTAGGTGTTTCTTTGGAATATGACGAGTGTAATTGGTCTGCCCCTTTGTTATGAAACTCTTCTACATGTGAAATTTTCATGTTTTCTGCGATCCTTCAGCAATAAGTGACATCTCCAGCTTCAATTATGTCTACTGGTTTACCAATCTACTGCAATTTACAGATGTTTAGGAGAGCTTGAACGGTAACATCTAAAGCTCGCATTGAAGTCAGCTCTACTTGTTAGTGAATCGCATTGAGCATGAATTAGTGAATCGGCGACCCAAATGGATGGTTATCTGGGTTACTCATCGAGCTCCTGCAAAACCGAATTGACAATGGAATCAATTGCCTGCAAGCCCAATAAATCTGCTTTGTTCTTCACAACAACAAGATCAGATGGAATCTCTTCAAGAAGCTGGAAGGATTAAGGAAGATGGTTTTGTCTGGTTTGTGCTTAGGACTGCGACTGTATAGCAAGAGAACAATTTGAGCTTGATGTCAATTCCTAAAGGACAAACCAAACCAAAAGGCACAGTCCAAGGTTCTCGTGTCTTCTTTCGAAATTTCATTCTTCCAAAAAAGCCAAAAGCTTTTTGATTTCCACATGGAGCAGAATCCAAAGCCTGAAGCTTTCTGTCATCTATAAGAATCACAAGTAAAAAAAAAATCAATTTACACCATTATATTGTTTCACCATGGTGACAAGCTCCTGCTGCTGCTTGATGGAACCCAGGAAGATCTCCAGGAGAAGAAACCAGGAGATAACAAAGCAAGAACCTGACAAAAATCCTGTCAGGATTGTTCAAGAAGAAACCTCCGATCCTGACGCGAACATAACTTGGGACCACGAACCTGAGGAGGAGCCTGCAGCAGTCTGCTCTGCTAAAGAATTCTACGCTTCTTCTTCTTCGCAAAGGAAGAAAGTGAGGCCATCTAGCTCGAGAGAGCAGGAGAGGTCGAGAGGTTTCGACAATAAGGGGTTCGAGAGGAGGAGCTTCAGGTTTAACCGGCAGCCATTTGTGCCTCCCTTGCCGAGATCGAGGAGCTTCAGAGGGCTGGAGTGGGAGCCTAGCCTTAGTTCTGTTCAGGAGCTTTCTCAGGAGATCTAAGAACCAATGTACTTTTGTTTTTTTTCTACTTCTATGATGGAACACCAATCTTCTATTCATATCTCCTCGATCCCGGATCAAGAGACACAGCTCTGTAAAAGATAGGTTCAACGTACTTTGTTACATACATTCATCGCATATTTGCTGATATTGAGGGGCTAGGGGCTAAGTTGTCGTAACTAAGAACAACTTTAACACCCGATTGATATAAATGAATTCTTTAAAAACATATAAATTTTTATGTATGTTTGATATATTAATTTTGAATCGTGCGAAATTGAAACTAGTTATAATAATTTTAAAAACATTTTACTGATAATAATAAAATGACATATTTATCCTCACTTATAAATTAAATTACACAATTCAAATAACCTAATCCACTACTACCGTCCCAAGTGATCAAAACACCTAACCTATGGAAATCGACCATTTTCACATGAAAATTTCAAAATTTTCAAATCGACTAATATTTGACATGCATGTTGGAAATGGCTAAAAAATCAAGTGTCATTATGGTAACCCGTGTAAACAATGGTCAAACGAAGTTAAAAATCAAAATTTAATCGGTGTTATTTTAGCATCTTGAAAAATATTTTTTAACTTTATTAGGCTATTATTTGAAGAGTTTAACATGATCAAACCTTATTTTTTAGCCATTTCAAACATCCATGTAAAATATTATCCGATTAAAAAATTTCATTTTTCAAGTGATAATGGTCAATTTTCAAAGGAGTTAACATATGGAAATTGACCATTTTCACATGAAAATTTTAAAATTTTCAAATCGGCTAATATTTGACATGCATGTTGGAAATGGCTAAAAAATCAAGTGCCATTATGGTAACCCTTGTAAACAATGGCCAAACGAAGTTAAAAAGTAATTTTAATCGGTGTTGTTTTAGCATGTTGAAAAATATTTTTTAACTACAATAGGCTATAATTTGAAGGGATTCACATGGTCAAACCTTAATTTTTAGTCATTTCAAACATCCATGTCAAATATTAGCCAATTTAAAAAATTTCTTTTTCCTGTGAAAATAGTCAATTGTAAAAGGGGTTAACCTATGGAAATCGACCATTTTCACATGAAAATTTCAAAATTTTCAAATTGGCTAATATTTGACATGCATGTTGGAAATGGCTTAAAAATTATGTGTCATTATGGTAACTCGTGTAAACAATGGCCAAACGAAGTTAAAAAATAATTTTAATCGATGTCGTTTTAGCATGTTGAAAAATATATTTTTAACTTTATTAGGCTATAATTTGAAGGGCTTAATATCGTCAAACCTTAATTTTTAGTCATTTCAAACATCCATGTCATATATTAGCCAATTTAAAAAATTTCATTTTTCTTGTGAAAATGGTCAATTTTCAAAGGGGTTAACCTATGGAAATCGACCATTTTCACATGAAAATTTCAAAATTTTTAAATTGGCTAATATTTGACATGCATGTTGGAAATGGCTAAAAAATCAGGTGTCATTATTGTAACCCGTGTAAACAATGGCCAAACGAAGTTAAAAAGTAATTTTAATCGGTGTTGTTTTAGCATGTTGAAAAATACTTTTTAATTATATTAGGCTATAATTTGAATGCCTTAACATGGTCAAGCCTTAATTTTTAGTCATTTCAAACATCCATGTTAAATATTAGCCAATTAAAAATTTTTCATTTTTCCTGTAAAAATGGTCAATTTTCAAAGTGGTTAACCTATGAAAATCGACCATTTTCACATGAAAATTTCAAAATTTTTAAATTGGCTAATATTTGACATGCATGTTGGAATTCGCTAAAAAATCATGTGTCATTATGGTAACCCGTGTAAACAATGGCCAAATGTAGTTAAAAAGTAATTTTAATCGTTGTTGTTTTAGCATGTTGAAAAATATTTTTTAACTACAGTGGGCTATAATTTGAAGGGATTCACATGGTCAAACCTTAATTTTTAGTCATTTCAAACATCCATGTCAAATATTAGCCAATTTAAAAAATTTTATTTTTCCTGTGAAAATAGTCAATTGTAAAAGGGGTTAACCTATGGAAATCGACCATTTTCACATGAAAATTTCAAAATTTTCAAATTGGCTAATATTTGACATGCATGTTGGAAATGGCTTAAAAATTATGTGTCATTATGGTAACTCGTGTAAACAATGGCCAAACGAAGTTAAAAAATAATTTTAATCGATGTCGTTTTAGCATGTTGAAAAATATTTTTTTAACTTTATTAGGCTATAATTTGAAGGGCCTAATATCGTCAAACCTTAATTTTTAGTCATTTCAAACATCCATGTCATATATTAGCCAATTTAAAAAATTTCATTTTTCCTATGAAAATGGTCAATTTTCAAAGGGGTTAACCTATGGAAATCGACTATTTTCTCATGAAAATTTCAAAATTTTCAAATTGGCTAATATTTGACATGAATGTTGGAAATGGCTAAAAAATCATGTGTCATTATAGTGACCCGTGTAAACAATGGCCAAACGAAGTTAAAAAATAATTTTAATCGGTGTTGTTTTAGCATGTTGAAAAATATTTTTTAACTTTATTAGGCTATAATTTGAAGGGATTCACATGGTCAAACCTTAATTTTTAGTCATTTCAAACATCCATGTCAAATATTAGCCAATTAAAAAATTTTCGTTTTTCTGAAAAATGGTCAATTTTCAAAGTGGTTAACCTATGAAAATCGACCATTTTCACATGAAAATTTCAAAATTTTCAAATTGGCTAATATTTCACATGCATGTTTGAAATGGCAAAAAAATCATGTGTCATTATGGTAACCCGTGTAAACAATGGCCAAACGAAGTTAAAAAGTAATTTTAATCGTTGTTGTTTTAGCATGTTGAAAAATATTTTTTAACTTTATTAGGCTATAATTTGAAGGGATTCACATGGTCAAACCTTAATTTTTAGTCATTTCAAACATCCATGTCAAATATTAGCCAATTTAAAAAATTTCATTTTTCCTGTGAAAATGGTCAACTTTCAAAGGGGTTAACCTATGGAAATCAATCATTTTCACATGAAAATTTCAAAATTTTCAAATTGGCTAATATTTGACATGTATGTTGGAAATCGCTAAAAAATCATGTGTCATTATGGTGACCCGTGTAAACAATGGCCAAACGAAGTTAAAAAATAATTTTAATCGGTGTTGTTTTAGCATGTTGAAAAATATTTTTTAACTTTATTAGGCTATAATTTGAAGGGATTCACATGGTCAAACCTTAATTTTTAGTTATTTCAAACATCCATATCAAATATTAGCCAATTTAAAAATTTTCATTTTTCCTGTAAAAATGGTCAATTTACAAAGTGGTTAACCTATGAAAATCGACCATTTTCACATGAAAATTTCAAAATTTTCAAATTGGCTAATATTTCACATGCATGTTGGAAATGGCAAAAAAATCATGTGTCATTATGGTAACCCGTGTAAACAATGGCCAAATGAAGATAAAAAGTAATTTTAATCGTTGTTGTTTTAGCATGTTGAAAAATATTTTTTAACTACAGTAGGCTATAATTTGAAGGGATTCACATGGTCAAACCTTAATTTTTAGTCATTTCAAACATCCTGTCAAATATTAGCCAATTTAAAAAATTTCATTTTTCTGTGAAAATGGTCAACTTTCAAAGGGGTTAACCTATGGAAATCGACCATTTTCACATGAAAATTTCAAAATTTTCAAATTGGCTAATATTTGACATGCATGTTGGAAATGGCTAAAAAATCATGTGTCATTATGGTGACCCGTGTAAACAATGGCCATACGAAGTTAAAAAAAATTTTAATCGGTGTTGTTTTAGCATGTTGAAAAATATTTTTTAACTTTATTAGTCTATAATTTGAAGGGATTCACATGGTCAAACCTTAATTTTTAGTCATTTCAAACATCCATGTCAAATATTAGCCAATTTAAAAAATTTCATTTTTCCTGTGAAAATGGTCAACTTTCAAAGGGGTTAACCTATGGAAATCGACCATTTACACATGAAAATTTCAAAATTTTCAAATTGGCTAATATTTGACATGCATGTTGGAAATCGCTAAAAATCATGTGTCATTATGGTGACCCGTGTAAACAATGGCCATACGAAGTTAAAAAATAATTTTAATCGGTGTTGTTTTAGCATGTTGAAAAATATTTTTTAACTTTATTAGGCTATAATTTGAAGGGATTCACATGGTCAAACCTTAATTTTTAGTCATTTCAAACATGCATGTCATATATTAGCCAATTTAAAAAATTTCATTTTTCCTGTGAAAATGGTCAATTTTCAAAGGGGTTAACCTATGGAAATCGACCATTTTCACATGAAAATTTCAAAAATTTTAAATTGGCTAATATTTGACATGCATGTTGGAAATGGCAAAAAAATCATATGTCATTATGGTAACCCATGTAAACAATGGCTAAAAGAAGTTAAAAAATAATTTTAATCGTTGTTGTTTTAGCAAGTTGAAAAATATTTTTTAACTATAGTGGCTATAATTTGAAGGGATTCACATGGTCAAACCTTAATTTTTAGTCATTTCAAACATCCATGTCAAATATTAGCCAATTGAAAAATTTTCATTTTTTCTATGAAAATGGTCAACTTTCAAAGGGTATGAAAATCGACCATTTTCACATGAAAATTTCAAAATTTTCAAATTGGCTAATATTTGACATGCATGTTGGAAATCACTAAAAAATCATGTGTCATTATGGTAACCCGTGTAAACAATGGCCAAACGAAGTTAAAAAATAATTTTAATCGATGTTGTTTTAGCATGTTGAAAAATATTTTTTAACTTTATTAGTCTATAATTTGAGGGGATTCACATGGTCAAACCTTAATTTTTAGTCATTTCAAACATCCATGTCAAATATTAGCCAATTTAAAAATTTCATTTTTTCTGTGAAAATAGTCAACTTTCAAAGGGGTTAACCGATGGAAATCGACCATTTTCACATGAAAGTTTCAAAATTTTCAAATTGGCTAATATTTGACATGCATGTTGGAAATGGCTAAAAAATCATGTGTCATTATGGTGACCCGTGTAAACAATGGCCAAACGAAGTTAAAAAGTAATTTTAATCGTTGTTGTTTTAGCATGTTGAAAAACATTTATAACGGTATTAGGCTATTATTTGAAGGGCTTAACATGGTCAAACCTTAAATTTTAGTCATTTCGAACATCCATGTCAAATATTAGCCAATTTAAAAAATTTCATTTTTCCTGTGAAAATAGTCAACTTTCAAAGGGGTTAACCTATGGAAATCGACCATTTTCACATGAAAATTTCAAAATTTTCAAATTGGCTAATATTTGACGTGCCTGTTGGAAATCGCAAAAAAATCATATGTCATTATGGTGACCCGTGTAAACAATGGCCAAACGAAGTAAAACAATAATTTTAATCGGTGTTGTTTTAGCATGTTGAAACATATTTTTTAACTTTATTAGGCTATAATTTGAAGGGATTCACATGGTCAAACCTTAATTTTTAGTCATTTCAAACATCCATGTCAAATATTAGCCAATTTAAAAAATTTCATTTTTCCTGTGAAAATAGTCAATTGTAAAAGGGGTTAACCTATGGAAATCGACCATTTTCACATGAAAATTTCAAAATTTTCAAATTGGCTAATATTTGACATGCATGTTGGAAATCACTAAAAAATCATGTGTCATTATGGTAACCCGTGTAAACAATGGCCAAACGAAGAGAAAAAATAATTTTAATCGGTGTTGTTTTAGCATGTTGAAAAGTATTTTTTAACTTTATTAGGCTATAATTTGAAGGGCTTAATATCGTCAAACCTTAATTTTTAGTCATTTCAAACATCCATGTCAAATATTAGCCAATTAAAAAAATTTCATTTTTTTCCCGTAAAAATGGTCAATTTTCAAAGGGGTTAACCTATGAAAATCGACCATTTTCACATGAAAATGTCAAAATTTTCAAATTGGCTAATATTTCACATGCATGTTGGAAATGGCAAAAAAATCATGTATCATTATGGTAACCCGTGTAAACAATGGCCAAATGAAGTTAAAACGTAATTTTAATCGGTGTTGTTTTAGCATGTTGAAAAATATTATTTAACTATATTAGGCTATAATTTGAAGGGCTTAACATGGTCAAACCTTAATTTTTAGTCATTTCAAACATCCATGTCAAATATTAGCCAATTAAAAAAATTTCATTTTTCCTGTAAAAATGGTCAATTTTCAAAGGGTTAACCTATGAAAATCGACCATTTTCACATGAAAATTTCAAAATTTTCAAATTGACAAATATTTCACATGCATGTTGGAAATGGCAAAAAAATCATGTGTCATTATGGTAACCCGTGTAAACAATGGCCAAATGAAGTTAAAAAGTAATTTTAATCGTTGTTGTTTTAGCATGTTGAAAAATATTTTTTAACTTTATTAGGCTATAATTTGAAGGGCTTAATATCGTCAAACCTTAATTTTTAGTCATTTCAAACATCCATGTCATATATTAGCCCATTTAAAAAATTTCATTTGTCCTGTGAAAATGGTTAATTTTCAAAGGGGTTAACCTATGGAAATCGACCATTTTCACATGAAAATTTCAAAATTTTTAAATTGGCTAATATTTGACATGCATGTTGGAAATGGCTAAAAAATCATGTTTCATTATTGTAACCCGTGTAAACAATGGCCATACGAAGTTAAAAAATAATTTTAATCGGTGTTGTTTTAGCATGTTGAAAAATATTTTTTAACTTTATTAGGCTATAATTTGAAGGGATTCACATGGTCAAACCTTAATTTTTAGTCATTTCAAACATCCATGTCAAATATTAGCCAATTTAAAAAATTTCATTTTTCCTGTGAAAATAGTCAATTGTAAAAGGGGTTAACCTATGGAAATCGACCATTTTCACATGAAAATTTCAAAATTTTCAAATTGGCTAATATTTGACATGCATGTTGGAAATCACTAAAAAATCATGTGTCATTATGGTAACCCGTGTAAACAATGGCCAAACGAAGAGAAAAAATAATTTTAATCGGTGTTGTTTTAGCATGTTGAAAAGTATTTTTTAACTTTATTAGGCTATAATTTGAAGGGCTTAATATCGTCAAACCTTAATTTTTAGTCATTTCAAACATCCATGTCAAATATTAGCCAATTAAAAAAATTTCATTTTTCCTGTAAAAATGGTCAATTTTCAAAGGGGTTAACCTATGAAAATCGACCATTTTCACATGAAAATGTCAAAATTTTCAAATTGGCTAATATTTCACATGCATGTTGGAAATGGCAAAAAAATCATGTATCATTATGGTAACCCGTGTAAACAATGGCCAAATGAAGTTAAAACGTAATTTTAATCGTTGTTGTTTTAGCATGTTGAAAAATATTTTTTAACTACAGTAGGCTATAATTTGAAGGGATTCACATGGTCAAACCTTAATTTTTAGTCATTTCAAACATCCATGTCAAATATTAGTCAATTTAAAAAATTTCATTTTTCCTGTGAAAATGGTAAACTTTCAAAGGGGTTAACCTATGGAAATCGACCATTTTCTCATGAAAATTTCAAAATTTTCAAATTGGCTAATATTTGACATGCATGTTGGAAATGGCTAAAAAATCAAGTGTCATTATTGTAACCCGTATAAACAATGGCCAAACGAAGTTAAAAAGTAATTTTAATCGGTGTTGTTTTAGCATGTTGAAAAATATTTTTTAACTACAATAGGCTATAATTTGAAGGGATTCACATGGTCAAACCTTAATTTTTAGTCATTTCAAACATCCATGTCAAATATTAGCCAATTTAAAAAATTTCTTTTTCCTGTGAAAATAGTCAATTGTAAAAGGGGTTAACCTATGGAAATCGACCATTTTCACATGAAAATTTCAAAATTTTCAAATTGGCTAATATTTGACATGCATGTTGGAAATGGCTTAAAAATTATGTGTCATTATGGTAACTCGTGTAAACAATGGCCAAACGAAGTTAAAAAATAATTTTAATCGATGTCGTTTTAGCATGTTGAAAAATATATTTTTAACTTTATTAGGCTATAATTTGAAGGGCTTAATATCGTCAAACCTTAATTTTTAGTCATTTCAAACATCCATGTCATATATTAGCCAATTTAAAAAATTTCATTTTTCTTGTGAAAATGGTCAATTTTCAAAGGGGTTAACCTATGGAAATCGACCATTTTCACATGAAAATTTCAAAATTTTTAAATTGGCTAATATTTGACATGCATGTTGGAAATGGCTAAAAAATCAGGTGTCATTATTGTAACCCGTGTAAAAGTTAAAAAGTAATTTTAATCGGTGTTGTTTTAGCATGTTGAAAAATACTTTTTAATTATATTAGGCTATAATTTGAATGCCTTAACTTGGTCAAGCCTTAATTTTTAGTCATTTCAAACATCCATGTTAAATATTAGCCAATTAAAAATTTTTCATTTTTCCTGTAAAAATGGTCAATTTTCAAAGTGGTTAACCTATGAAAATCGACCATTTTCACATGAAAATTTCAAAATTTTTAAATTGGCTAATATTTGACATGCATGTTGGAATTCGCTAAAAAATCATGTGTCATTATGGTAACCCGTGTAAACAATGGCCAAATGTAGTTAAAAAGTAATTTTAATCGTTGTTGTTTTAGCATGTTGAAAAATATTTTTTAACTACAGTGGGCTATAATTTGAAGGGATTCACATGGTCAAACCTTAATTTTTAGTCATTTCAAACATCCATGTCAAATATTAGCCAATTTAAAAAATTTCATTTTTCCTGTGAAAATAGTCAATTGTAAAAGGGGTTAACCTATGAAAATCGACCATTTTCACATGAAAATTTCAAAATTTTCAAATTGGCTAATATTTGACATGCATGTTGGAAATGGCTTAAAAATTATGTGTCATTATGGTAACTCGTGTAAACAATGGCCAAACGAAGTTAAAAAATAATTTTAATCGATGTCGTTTTAGCATGTTGAAAAATATTTTTTTAACTTTATTAGGCTATAATTTGAAGGGCCTAATATCGTCAAACCTTAATTTTTAGTCATTTCAAACATCCATGTCATATATTAGCCAATTTAAAAAATTTCATTTTTCCTATGAAAATGGTCAATTTTCAAAGGGGTTAACCTATGGAAATCGACTATTTTCTCATGAAAATTTCAAAATTTTCAAATTGGCTAATATTTGACATGAATGTTGGAAATGGCTAAAAAATCATGTGTCATTATGGTGACCCGTGTAAACAATGGCCAAACGAAGTTAAAAAATAATTTTAATCGGTGTTGTTTTAGCATGTTGAAAAATATTTTTTAACTTTATTAGGCTATAATTTGAAGGGATTCACATGGTCAAACCTTAATTTTTAGTCATTTCAAACATCCATGTCAAATATTAGCCAATTAAAAAATTTTCGTTTTTCCTGAAAAATGGTCAATTTTCAAAGTGGTTAACCTATGAAAATCGACCATTTTCACATGAAAATTTCAAAATTTTCAAATTGGCTAATATTTCACATGCATGTTTGAAATGGCAAAAAAATCATGTGTCATTATGGTAACCCGTGTAAACAATGGCCAAACGAAGTTAAAAAGTAATTTTAATCGTTGTTGTTTTAGCATGTTGAAAAATATTTTTTAACTTTATTAGGCTATAATTTGAAGGGATTCACATGGTCAAACCTTAATTTTTAGTCATTTCAAACATCCATGTCAAATATTAGCCAATTTAAAAAATTTCATTTTTTCCCGTGAAAATGGTCAACTTTCAAAGGGGTTAACCTATGGAAATCAATCATTTTCACATGAAAATTTCAAAATTTTCAAATTGGCTAATATTTGACATGTATGTTGGAAATCGCTAAAAAATCATGTGTCATTATGGTGACCCGTGTAAACAATGGCCAAACGAAGTTAAAAAATAATTTTAATCGGTGTTGTTTTAGCATGTTGAAAAATATTTTTTAACTTTATTAGGCTATAATTTGAAGGGATTCACATGGTCAAACCTTAATTTTTAGTCATTTCAAACATCCATATCAAATATTAGCCAATTTAAAAATTTTCATTTTTCCTGTAAAAATGGTCAATTTACAAAGTGGTTAACCTATGAAAATCGACCATTTTCACATGAAAATTTCAAAATTTTCAAATTGGCTAATATTTCACATGCATGTTGGAAATGGCAAAAAAATCATGTGTCATTATGGTAACCCGTGTAAACAATGGCCAAATGAAGATAAAAAGTAATTTTAATCGTTGTTGTTTTAGCATGTTGAAAAATATTTTTTAACTACAGTAGGCTATAATTTGAAGGGATTCACATGGTCAAACCTTAATTTTTAGTCATTTCAAACATCCCTGTCAAATATTAGCCAATTTAAAAAATTTCATTTTTCCTGTGAAAATGGTCAACTTTCAAAGGGGTTAACCTATGGAAATCGACCATTTTCACATGAAAATTTCAAAATTTTCAAATTGGCTAATATTTGACATGCATGTTGGAAATGGCTAAAAAATCATGTGTCATTATGGTGACCCGTGTAAACAATGGCCATACGAAGTTAAAAAAAATTTTAATCGGTGTTGTTTTAGCATGTTGAAAAATATTTTTTAACTTTATTAGTCTATAATTTGAAGGGATTCACATGGTCAAACCTTAATTTTTAGTCATTTCAAACATGCATGTCAAATATTAGCCAATTTAAAAAATTTCATTTTTCCTGTGAAAATGGTCAATTTTCAAAGGGGTTAACCTATGGAAATCGACCATTTTCACATGAAAATTTCAAAAATTTTAAATTGGCTAATATTTGACATGCATGTTGGAAATGGCAAAAAAATCATATGTCATTATTGTAACCCATGTAAACAATGGCTAAAAGAAGTTAAAAAATAATTTTAATCGTTGTTGTTTTAGCAAGTTGAAAAATATTTTTTAACTATAGTGGCTATAATTTGAAGGGATTCACATGGTCAAACCTTAATTTTTAGTCATTTCAAACATCCATGTCAAATATTAGCCAATTGAAAAATTTTCATTTTTTCTATGAAAATGGTCAACTTTCAAAGGGTATGAAAATCGACCATTTTCACATGAAAATTTCAAAATTTTCAAATTGGCTAATATTTGACATGCATGTTGGAAATCACTAAAAAATCATGTGTCATTATGGTAACCCGTGTAAACAATGGCCAAACGAAGTTAAAAAATAATTTTAATCGATGTTGTTTTAGCATGTTGAAAAATATTTTTTAACTTTATTAGTCTATAATTTGAGGGGATTCACATGGTCAAACCTTAATTTTTAGTCATTTCAAACATCCATGTCAAATATTAGCCAATTTAAAAATTTCATTTTTCCTGTGAAAATAGTCAACTTTCAAAGGGGTTAACCGATGGAAATCGACCATTTTCACATGAAAGTTTCAAAATTTTCAAATTGGCTAATATTTGACATGCATGTTGGAAATGGCTAAAAAATCATGTGTCATTATGGTGACCCGTGTAAACAATGGCCAAACGAAGTTAAAAAGTAATTTTAATCGTTGTTGTTTTAGCATGTTGAAAAACATTTATAACGGTATTAGGCTATTATTTGAAGGGCTTAACATGGTCAAACCTTAAATTTTAGTCATTTCAAACATCCATGTCAAATATTAGCCAATTTAAAAAATTTCATTTTTCCTGTGAAAATAGTCAACTTTCAAAGGGGTTAACCTATGGAAATCGACCATTTTCACATGAAAATTTCAAAATTTTCAAATTGGCTAATATTTGACGTGCCTGTTGGAAATCGCAAAAAAATCATATGTCATTATGGTGACCCGTGTAAACAATGGCCAAACGAAGTAAAACAATAATTTTAATCGGTGTTGTTTTAGCATGTTGAAAAATATTTTTTAACTTTATTAGGCTATAATTTGAAGGGATTCACATGGTCAAACCTTAATTTTTAGTCATTTCAAACATCCATGTCAAATATTAGCCAATTTAAAAAATTTCATTTTTCCTGTGAAAATAGTCAATTGTAAAAGGGGTTAACCTATGGAAATCGACCATTTTCACATTAAAATTTCAAAATTAAATTTGGCTAATATTTGACATGCATGTTGGAAATGGCTGAAAAATTATGTGTCATTATGGTAACTCGTGTAAACAATGGCCAAACGAAGTTAAAAAATAATTTTAATCGGTGTCGTTTTAGCATGTTGAAAAATATTTTTTTAACTTTATTAGGCTATAATTTGAAGGGATTCACATGGTCAAACCTTAATTTTTAGTCATTTCAAACATCCATGTCAAATATTAGCCAATTTAAAAAATTTCATTTTTCCTGTGAAAATAGTCAATTGTAAAAGGGGTTAACCTATGGAAATCGACCATTTTCACATGAAAATTTTAAAATTTTAAAATTGGCTAATATTTGACATGCATGTTGAAAATGGCTAAAAAATCATGTGTCATTATTGTAACTCGTGTAAACAATGGCCAAACGAAGTTAAAAAGTAATTTTAATCGGTGTTGTTTTAGCATGTTGAAAAATATTTTTTAACTTTATTAGGCTATAATTTGAAGGGATTCACATGGTCAAACCTTAATTTTTAGTCATTTCAAACATGCATGTCATATATTAGCCAATTTAAAAAATTTCATTTTTCCTGTGAAAATGGTCAATTTTCAAAGGGGTTAACCTATGGAAATCGACCATTTTCACATGAAAATTTCAAAAATTTTAAATTGGCTAATATTTGACATGCATGTTGGAAATGGCAAAAAAATCATATGTCATTATTGTAACCCATGTAAACAATGGCTAAAAGAAGTTAAAAAATAATTTTAATCGTTGTTGTTTTAGCAAGTTGAAAAATATTTTTTAACTATAGTGGCTATAATTTGAAGGGATTCACATGGTCAAACCTTAATTTTTAGTCATTTCAAACATCCATGTCAAATATTAGCCAATTGAAAAATTTTCATTTTTTCTATGAAAATGGTCAACTTTCAAAGGGTATGAAAATCGACCATTTTCACATGAAAATTTCAAAATTTTCAAATTGGCTAATATTTGACATGCATGTTGGAAATCACTAAAAAATCATGTGTCATTATGGTAACCCGTGTAAACAATGGCCAAACGAAGTTAAAAAATAATTTTAATCGATGTTGTTTTAGCATGTTGAAAAATATTTTTTAACTTTATTAGTCTATAATTTGAGGGGATTCACATGGTCAAACCTTAATTTTTAGTCATTTCAAACATCCATGTCAAATATTAGCCAATTTAAAAATTTCATTTTTTCCTGTGAAAATAGTCAACTTTCAAAGGGGTTAACCGATGGAAATCGACCATTTTCACATGAAAGTTTCAAAATTTTCAAATTGGCTAATATTTGACATGCATGTTGGAAATGGCTAAAAAATCATGTGTCATTATGGTGACCCGTGTAAACAATGGCCAAACGAAGTTAAAAAGTAATTTTAATCGTTGTTGTTTTAGCATGTTGAAAAACATTTATAACGGTATTAGGCTATTATTTGAAGGGCTTAACATGGTCAAACCTTAAATTTTAGTCATTTCAAACATCCATGTCAAATATTAGCCAATTTAAAAAATTTCATTTTCCTGTGAAAATAGTCAACTTTCAAAGGGGTTAACCTATGGAAATCGACCATTTTCACATGAAAATTTCAAAATTTTCAAATTGGCTAATATTTGACGTGCCTGTTGGAAATCGCAAAAAAATCATATGTCATTATGGTGACCCGTGTAAACAATGGCCAAACGAAGTAAAACAATAATTTTAATCGGTGTTGTTTTAGCATGTTGAAAAATATTTTTTAACTTTATTAGGCTATAATTTGAAGGGATTCACATGGTCAAACCTTAATTTTTAGTCATTTCAAACATCCATGTCAAATATTAGCCAATTTAAAAAATTTCATTTTTCCTGTGAAAATAGTCAATTGTAAAAGGGGTTAACCTATGGAAATCGACCATTTTCACATGAAAATTTCAAAATTAAATTTGGCTAATATTTGACATGCATGTTGGAAATGGCTGAAAAATTATGTGTCATTATGGTAACTCGTGTAAACAATGGCCAAACGAAGTTAAAAAATAATTTTAATCGGTGTCGTTTTAGCATGTTGAAAAATATTTTTTTAACTTTATTAGGCTATAATTTGAAGGGATTCACATGGTCAAACCTTAATTTTTAGTCATTTCAAACATCCATGTCAAATATTAGCCAATTTAAAAAATTTCATTTTTCCTGTGAAAATAGTCAATTGTAAAAGGGGTTAACCTATGGAAATCGACCATTTTCACATGAAAATTTTAAAATTTTAAAATTGGCTAATATTTGACATGCATGTTGAAAATGGCTAAAAAATCATGTGTCATTATTGTAACTCGTGTAAACAATGGCCAAACGAAGTTAAAAAGTAATTTTAATCGGTGTTGTTTTAGCATGTTGAAAAATATTTTTTAATTATATTAGGCTATAATTTGAAGGGCTTAACATGGTCAAACCTTAATTTTTAGTCATTTCAAACATCCATGTCATATATTAGCCAATTTAAAAAATTTCATTTTTTTTGTGAAAATGGTCAATTTTGAAAGGGGTTAACCTATGATAATCGACCATTTTCACATGAAAATTTCAAAACTTTCAAATTGGCTAATATTTCACATGCATGTTGGAAATGGCAAAAAAATCATGTGTCATTATGGTAACCCGTGTAAACAATGGCCAAACGAAGTTAAAAAGTAATTTTAATCGTTGTTGTTTTAGCATGTTGAAAAATAATTTTTTAACTACAGTAGGCTATAATTTGAAGGGATTCACATGGTCAAACCTTAATTTTTTGTCATTTCAAACATCCATGTCAAATATTAGCCAATTGAAAAATTTTCATTTTTTATGTGAAAATCGTCAACTTTCAAAGAGGTTAACCTATGGAAATCGACCATTTTCACATGAAAATTTCAAAATTTTCAAATTGGCTAATATTTGACATCCATGTTGGAAATGGCTAAAAAATCAAGTGTCATTATTGTAACCCGTGTAAACAATGGGCAAACGAAGTTAAAAAGTAATTTTAATCGGTGTTGTTTTAGCATGTTGAAAAATATTTTTTTGACTTTATTAGGCTATAATTTGAAGGGCTTAACATGGTCAAACCTAAATTTTAGTCATTTCAAACATCCATGTCAAATATTAGCCATTTAAAAAAATTTCATTTTTCCTATGAAAATGGTTAATTGTAAAAGGAGTTAACCTATGGTAATCGACCATTTGCACATGAAAATTTCAAAATTTTCAAATCGGTTAATATTTGACATGCATGTTGGAAATGGCTAAAAAATCAAGTGTCATTATTGTAACCCGTGTAAACAATGGCCAAACGAAATTAAAAATTAATTTTAATCGGTGTTGTTTTAGCATGTTGAAAAATATTTTTTAACTTTATTAGGCTATAATTTGATGGGTTTAACATGGTCAAACCTAAATTTTAGTCATTTCAAACATCCATGTCAAATATTAGCCGCTTTTAAAAAATTTCATTTTTCCTATGAAAATGGTCAATTTTCAAAGGGGTTAACCTATGGAAATCGACCATTTTCTCATGAAAATTTCAAAATTTTCAAATTGGCTAATATTTGACATGCATGTTGGAAATGGCTAAAAAATCAAGTGTCATTATTGTAACCCGTGTAAACAATGGCCAAACGAAGTTAAAAAGTAATTTTAATCGGTGTTGTTTTAGCATGTTGAAAAATATTTTTTAACTACAATAGGCTATAATTTGAAGGGATTCACATGGTCAAACCTTAATTTTTAGTCATTTCAAACATCCATGTCAAATATTAGCCAATTTAAAAATTTTCATTTTTTCTGTGAAAATCGTCAACTTTCAAAGGGGTTAACCTATGGAAATCGACCATTTTCACATGAAAATTTCAAAATTTTCAAATTGGCTAATATTTGACATGCATGTTGGAAATCACTAAAAAATCATGTGTCATTATGGTAACCCGTGTAAACAATGGCCAAACGAAGTTAAAAAATAATTTTAATCGGTGTTGTTTTAGCATGTTGAAAAATATTTTTTAACTTTATTAGGCTATAATTTGAAGGGCTTAATATCGTCAAACCTTAATTTTTAGTCATTTCAAACATCCATGTCATATATTATCCAATTTAAAAAATTTCATTTTTGCTATGAAAATGGTCAATTTTCAAAGGGGTTAACCTATGGAAATCGACTATTTTCTCATGAAAATTTCAAAATTTTCAAATTGGCTAATATTTGACATGCATGTTGGAAATGGCTAAAAAATCAAGTGTCATTATTGTAACCCGTGTAAACAATGGCCAAACGAAGTTAAAAAGTAATTTTAATCGGTGTTGTTTTAGCATGTTGAAAAATATTTTTTTGACTTTATTAGGCTATAATTTGAAGGGCTTAACATGGTCAAACCTAAATTTTAGTCATTTCAGACATCCATGTCAAATATTAGCCATTTTAAAAAATTTCATTTTTCCTATGAAAATGGTCAATTTTCAAAGGGGTTAACCTATGGAAATCGACTATTTTCTCATGAAAATTTCAAAATTTTCAAATTGGCTAATATTTGACATGCATGTTGGAAATGGCTAAAAAATCAAGTGTCATTATTGTAACCCGTGTAAACAATGGCCAAACGAAGTTAAAAAGTAATTTTAATCGGTGTTGTTTTAGCATGTTGAAAAATATTTTTTAACTATAGTAGGCTATAATTTGAAGGGATTCACATGGTCAAACCTTAATTTTTAGTCATTTCAAACATCCAGGTCAAATATTAGCCAATTTAAAAAATTTCATTTTTCCTGTGAAAATGGTCAACTTTCAAAGGGGTTAACCTATGGAAATCGACCATTTTCACATGAAAATTTCAAAATTTTCAAATTGGCTAATATTTCACATGCATGTTGGAAATGGCAAAAAAATCATGTGTCATTATGGTAACCCGTGTAAACAATGGCCAAACGAAGTTAAAAAGTAATTTTAATCGTTGTTGTTTTAGCATGTTGAAAAATATTTTTTAACTATAGTAGGCTATAATTTGAAGGGCTTCACATAGCCAAACCTTAATTTTTAGTAATTTCAAACATCCATGTCAAATATTAGCCAATTTAAAAAATTTCATTTTTCCTGTGAAAACGGTCAACTTTCAAAGGGGTTAACCTATGGAAATCGACCATTTTCACATGAAAATTTCAAAATTTTCAAATTGGCTAATATTTGACATGCATGTTGAAATCGCTAAAAAATCATGTGTCATTATGGTAACCCGTGTAAAAAATGGCCAAACGAAGTTAAAAAGTAATTTTAATCGTTGTTGTTTTAGCATGTTGAAAAACATTTATAACGGTATTAGGCTATTATTTGAAGGGCTTAACATGGTCAAACCTTAAATTTTAGTCATTTCAAACATCCAAGTCAAATATTAGCCAATTTAAAAAATTTCATTTTTCCTGTGAAAATAGTCAATTCTAAAAGGGGTTAACCTATGGTAATCGACCATTTGCACATGAAAATTTCAAAATTTTCAAATCGGCTAATATTTGACATGCATGTTGGAAATGGCTAAAAAATCAGGTGTCATTATTGTAACCCGTGTAAACAATGGCCAAACGAAGTTAAAAATTAATTTTAATCGGTGTTGTTTTAGCATGTTGAAAAATATTTTTTAACTTTATTAGGCTATAATTTGAAGGGTTTAACATGGTCAAACCTAAATTTTAGTCATTTCAAACATCCATGTCAAATATTAGCCATTTTAAAAAATTTCATTTTTCCTATGAAAATGGTCAATTTTCAAAGGGGTCAACCTATGGAAATCGACTATTTTCTCATGAAAATTTCAAAATTTTCAAATTGGCTAATATTTCACATGCATGTTGGAAATGGCTAAAAAATCATGTGTCATTACGGTAACCCTTGTAAACAATGGCCAAACAAAGTTAAAAAGTAATTTTAATCGGTGTTATTTTAGCATGTTGAAAAATATTTTTTAACTTTATTAGGCTATAATTTGAAGGGCTTAACATCGTCAAACCTTAATTTTTAGTCATTTCAAACATCCATGTCAAATATTAGCCAATTTAAAAAAATTCATTTTTCCTGTGAAAATGGTCAATTTTCAAAGGGGTTAACCTATGGATATCGACCATTTTCACATGAAAATTTCAAATTTTTTAAATTGGCTAATATTTGACATGCATGTTGGAAATGGCTAAAAAATCAAGTGTCATTATTGTAACCCGTGTAAACAATGGCCAAACGAAGTTAAAAAGTAATTTTAATCGGTGTTGTTTTAGCATGTTGAAAAATATTTTTTTGACTTTATTAGGCTATAATTTGAAGGGTTTAACATGGTCAAACATTAATTTTTAGTCATTTCAAACATCCATGTCAAATATTAGCCAATTTAAAAAAATTTCATTTTTTCTGTAAAAATGGTCAATTTTCAAAGGGGTTAACCTATGGAAATGAACCATTTTCACATGAAAATTTCAAATTGGCTAATATTTGACATGCATGTTGGAAATAGCTAAAAAATCATGTGTCATTACGGTAACCCTTGTAAACAATGGCCAAACAAAGTAATTTTAATCGATGTTATTTTAGCATGTTGAAAAATATTTTTTAACTTTATTAGGCTATAATTTGAAGGGCTTAACATCGTCAAATCTTAATTTTTAGTCATTTCAAACATCCATGTCATATATTAGCCAATTTAAAAAAATTCATTTTTCCTGTGAAAATGGTCAATTTTCAAAGGGGTTAACCTATGGAAATCGACCATTTTCACATGAAAATTTCAAAATTTTTAAATTGGCTAATATTTGACATGCATGTTGGAAACTGCTAAAAAATCATGTGTCATTATTATAACCCGTGTAAACAATGGCCAAACGAAGTTAAAAAGTAATTTTAATCGGTGTTGTTTTAGCATGTTGAAAAATATTTTTTAACTATATTATGCTATAATTTGATGGGCTTAACATGGTCAAACCTTAATTTTTAGTCATTTCAAACATCCATGTCAAATATTAGCCAATTTAAAAATTTTCATTTTTCCTGTAAAAATGGTCAATTTTCAAAGGGGTTAACCTATGGAAATCAACCATTTTCACATGAAAATTTCTACTTGGCTAATATTTGACATGCATGTTTGAAATGGCTAAAAAATCACGTGTCATTATGGTAACCCTTGTAAACAATGGCCAAACAAAGTTAAAAAGTAATTTTAATCGGTGTTATTTTAGCATGTTGAAAAATATTTTTTAACTTTATTAGGCTATAATTTGAAGGGCTTAACATCGTCAAACCTTAATTTTTAGTCATTTCAAACATCCATGTCAAATATTAGCCGATTTAAAAAAATTCATTTTTCCTGTGAAAATGGTCAACTTTCAAAGGGGTTAACCTATGGAAATCGACCATTTTCACATGAAAATTTCAAATTTTTTAAATTGGCTAATATTTTACATGCATGTTGGAAATGGCTAAAAAATCAAGTGTCATTATTGTAACCCGTGTAAACAATGGTCAAACGAAGTTAAAAAGTAATATTAATCGGTGTTATTTTAGCATGTTGAATTTTTTTTTTAACTTTATTAGACTATTATTTGAAGGGCTTAACATGGTCAAACTTTAATTTTTATCCATATCAAACATCCATGTCAAATATTAGCCAATTTAAAGAATTTCATTTTTCATGTGAAAATGGTCAATTTTCAAAGGGGTTAACCTATGGAAATCGACCATTTTCACATGAAAATTTCAAAATTTTCAAATCGGCTAATATTTGACATGCATGTTGGAAATGGCTAAAAAATCAAGTGTCATTATGGTAACCCTTGTAAACAATGTCTAAACCAAATTAAAATCAAATTTACTCATTGTTATTTTAGTTTGAAAAATATTTTTTAACTTCATTAGGCTATTATTTGAAGGGTTTAACATGGTCAAACCTTAATTTTTAGTCATTTCAAATAGCCATGTCAAATATCAGCCAATTTAGAAAAGAATATTTTTCGTGTGAAAATGGTCAATTTCCAAACTGGTTACAAAGGCGATTTGACAATTTTCATAAAAAAAATTATTTTTTTCCAAATCGACTAATATTTGATATGGATGTTAAAAATGACTAAAATTTAAATTTTGATATGATAAACTTTATAAAAAATGACCAAATGAAGTTAAAAATAATTTTGAGTACCCTCTTCAAAAAACTTGAATTAGTGGGATCTATGCCACTGCCATTGTTCTTTTATCCAAGTTGTGTACTTGTGTTACAGGATAATGTAGCGTATGATTGTATTCACGATAAAAATCCAAGTTGTGTACTTGTATTACAAGATAATGTACCGTATGATTGTGTTCACGAAAAAAAACTCAATCTTCCGCAACTCTACATCAACTTAAAAATGTAATGCACAACAACATAGTGCTGATAAATCTGCTCTATTACATGACTTATTAACTTTATGAACTTTAAAACAACACACAACTGCTTAATGCAAAGCTCAAACTTAAGGTGGAGAGGTTATCGAGATAACAACTATTTCAATCAAGTAAAGCTTGTTCATGCAATTAGATTCTTATAGACCTGTTTGTTGAATTGGGCTTCCTAGCAAATGGACTAGCAATTTGAATTTGGGCCGACAGAATGAAGCTTTCTTTCTGGGCTATCAGCACAGTTGGGCTTAAACCAACCCATTTTCAGCAACCCTAGATCGTTTCATATAAATAACGGAACACTAATCTCTTCATTTTCTCTGTGAACACAACTCCGGAGAAAAAAAGCAGAAATGGCGACGGGATTGAAGAAGAACCGCAAGAAGAGGGGCCACGTCAGCGCCGGACACGGACGTGTCGGAAAGCACCGCAAGCATCCCGGAGGTAGAGGTAACGCCGGAGGCATGCACCACCACAGGATCCTATTCGACAAGTACCATCCAGGTTACTTCGGGAAAGTCGGGATGAGGTACTTCCACAAGCTGAAGAACAGGTTCTTCTGCCCGATCGTTAACATCGACAAGCTCTGGTCGATGGTGCCGCAGGAGGTGAAGGACAAAGCCACCAAAGACGGAGGCGCCGCTCCAATGATCGACGTCACTCAGTTTGGGTACTTCAAGGTTTTGGGCAAAGGTGTGTTGCCGGACAATCAGCCGATTGTGGTGAAGGCCAAGCTCGTGTCGAAGACCGCTGAGAGGAAGATTAAGGAAGCTGGTGGCGCAGTTGTGCTCACTGCTTGATTTTTGAATTTGAATTATCTGTTTTGTGGAATTGATACAATTTTGGTTAACTTAGAGACCTGTTTGTTGAATTGGGTTGCTTTTGGTTTATGCATAAGATGGATCTTTGTTTGAATTTCTTGCTGGTGATACTAATGATGAATTTCTTTGCTTTAGTGTTTGGATTGTATACTTCTATCCTTAAAAGGTGGTGTCTTGCATTAGCTCTAATTGAGTTTGAATGATTGGTTCATTTCATGGAGTCGTAGTTCAGATTGGTTGCATTGCATTTGAATTGTAGTCAAGATTGGATGCATATGATTGAATTCTGGCTGAGATTGGATTCATTTCATTGAGCTTTGATAGGAGAATGTTTTCCATTTCATTGAGCTCTTATAGAGATTCGATTCGTTTCATCGAGGTATGTTAGAGATATTTTAGATCGTATAATTTTCGGTCTAGTTTTGGTTATCAGTCAGTAGCTTTCATAGGATGTGTCGAGGTATGTTAGAGATAGGTTAGATCGTATAGTTTTCGGTCTAGTTTTGGTTATCAGTCAGTAGCTTTCATAGGATGTGTCCAATGTCAGCCAGAATTCAATCATAGAGCAACATCATTGCCTTATCGTAGTGGTTTTGTGTCTCTGCAAATGATGTTGCTCTAAACTAGGTTGTATTCATTTCATCGATCATTAAGATAGTGTAGACTTTGTAGTTCTCTTTCTGGTTTGCATTATAATCTTCGTTATGCGACAGAGTTGCTTAGTTTAGTTAGTCATTGTCTCTATGTTGCTAGTCTGCGACAGGTTGGTTAGCTCGTCCTGTTCTGGTTTAGTTAGTCTCGATGGTGCTAGTCTGTGTAGGTTGGTTGGTTCGCTCTAGTCATTGTCTCGATGTCTGCGTTTGTCATTGTCTCGATGTTGCCAGTCTGAGTTAGTCTGCATTAGGCATCGTCTTGATGGTGCTAGTTTAGTTTAGTTAGTCATTATAACCTACTAGTCGATGTTGCATACCAGAATGAGAACTATGAAGTCTACGCAGACTATAAGTGTTTTTCAACCCATATCTTTCAACAATTAATGGTTAGGGTACGCTTCTCTCGACTTTGTCATTGAGCAAAGTTCCTGACTTTTCGGCTAATATCGAGCAAAGTTGACGACTTTTTGGTCATCAACCACTGCAATGTGCACACAACCTTTCTACCAATTATAGAACCAACTAAAAGTTTGTCCGATATATCTCGATCTCAATTTGATATAATCTCGATCTATCATCCAATTCAATCAACAACACAAAACTCGATAATATTGAAAAATCGAACCCGCAGTCTGGAACAATTTGAAATATATAATCCGCATTTAAATCTTGCAACCCAACTAACACAACTTCCCAGCACAAGTGGGATCCGACACATTTTGCTGCCCATACTAACTATAGCCCAATCAATCATCGTCTTCTGTACATCCACTTCTTTTCTCAACCGATCGTTCCTTCCATTTCTGGAGCATCAACTTCGTAAGCTCGAGCAGCAGCGGAGAAAAGGGAAAGTCGTGTAAAAAGACGCTTCCTTTTTCAGCTGTATGTCAGTGAAACACTACAGTAGCGAGAATTACTGGTCCTACAGTGAGCTTGCTAACCCTTCGCAATGGCCACAGCTCAGGAAAAGGCGGCGCTAGCTTCTTCAGCTTCTATCCCTTCTGAGAAGCCTCCTTCATCCATGGCTGCTGCTACCTTGATTGTTGATTCCATCTCCGATAATCAAACCACCAAAGTCACTGCTGCAACCCCTGGTATGGATATTTTCACTTTCTGGTTTGTTGATGTTAGATCTGCTTGGAGGGTTTTTGAATTTTGATCTTCTTTTGGGGTTTTGTTTGTAACAGTGATGTCAAGGGCACAGACTTGCCACCCTTTGGATCCGTTGATGGCTGCTGAGATATCTGTTGCTGTTGCTACTGTTAGAGCTGCTGGAAAAACCCCTGAGGTCTGTTTGGTTTAGTGTTCTGCTGTTCTATTTGTCTGCCCAAAGGTTCGAACTTTCGCATTTGGAATTGATTGATTGTTTCTGCTGCTCATTGAAATGAGAAATGGGATTCAAAATGTAAGGAGACATGGGTTCTTGATTCGTGTACATGTGCATATGTGCGTGTATACGTGCCTACTAGCACCCGACTTTTGTACCGTTCAAGGATCCAAGTTTTCTTTCACTTCGACATTAGGTTTGGTTTGGCTGGTGGAATGTTGGATGGAATTTAGATTCCGTTTTGCTCCCCAAAATCACTTCATTGGTATGTAACTTTTCCGTCCGGCCAAAAAAATGCTCAAATCTCCATCCAACATTCCATCTGTCGAACCAAGCCTTAATTGATCGTTGTCTATACGCACCATCCGAAATCGCTATGGTGTTCACGTTGGGAGTGATTTTGTGTATCAGGTGAGAGATAGTATGAGGTTTATTGAAGTGTCCTTAGTGGAGCCAGAGAAGAATGTGATTGCATTAGCAGATGCATACTTCTTCCCACCATTCCAGCCTTCACTGCTCCCCAAGACAAAAGGCAGGGCCGTGATTCCAACCAAGCTTCCTCCTCGAAAGGCCAGGCTCGTCGTTTACAACAAGAAGTCGAACGAGACGAGTGTCTGGACTGTTGAGCTTACCGAGGTTCATGCTGCAACGAGAGGTGGGCACCACAGAGGCAAAGTGATCTCGTCCAAAGTGATTCCAGATGTTCAGCCTCCAATGGTATAAACTGAAAATGCTTTGAGCTATCAGAAAAGTTTGCAACTTTACCTTTGATTGCTTGTTAATGAAGATTCGTTTTTTCCTTTTGTGGATGGGTTTAGGATGCTGAGGAGTATGCTGAATGTGAAGCTGTGGTGAAAGACTTCCCACCTTTCATGGAGGCTATGAGGAAGAGGGGTATTGAGGATATGGATCTTGTCATGGTGGATCCATGGTTAGTTTGTTATTTATATCAAGTTTGGCAAGATCGTGCTTCGTAATTAAATGTACTAGACAGTTTACAGTCAAGTTCTAATTGCTAAAACCATTTGCAGGTGTGTTGGATACCATAGTGATGCTGATTCACCAAGCCGAAGGCTCGCGAAGCCGCTAATCTTCTGCAGAACCGAGAGTGACTGCCCAGTGGAGAATGGCTATGCTCGTCCCGTTGAAGGCATCCATGTCGTTGTTGATATGCAGAACATGGTGGTGATCGAGTTCGAAGACCGTAAACTTGTTCCCTTACCACCAGCTGATCCGTTGAGAAACTACACTGCTGGTGAAACTCGAGGTGGTGTTGACAGGAGCGATGTGAAACCTCTGCAGATTATCCAGCCTGAAGGCCCCAGCTTCCGAGTCAACGGCCACTTTGTTAACTGGCAGAAGGTTTGTGCTCATTTCTTAAGTTATATGTACATATCTCCAATTGCTTGTGTAACACTGTATCTTTTGCACTAAACAGTGGAATTTTCGGATTGGCTTTACTCCACGAGAGGGATTGGTTATATATTCGGTTGCATATCTTGATGGAAGTCGAGGCAGGAGACCGGTTGCTCACAGACTAAGTTTCGTCGAAATGGTCGTACCTTATGGCGATCCGAACGATCCACATTACAGGAAGAATGCTTTTGATGCTGGGGAAGATGGGTTGGGGAAGAATGCACATTCTCTCAAGAAAGTAAAGCACCTTTCTTCTTGGGAGAGTCACTTAGATTGTATGAACAGTTTTTACTGATTTCTTAAAAGCTTTGCAGGGCTGTGATTGCTTGGGGTATATCAAGTACTTCGACGCACATTTCACGAACTTCACTGGAGGTGTTGAAACGATCGAGAACTGTGTTTGTCTGCACGAAGAGGATCATGGAATCTTATGGAAACATCAAGATTGGAGAACTGGTCTAGCTGAAGTCCGACGCTCTCGAAGACTGTCTGTTTCTTTCATATGCACTGTGGCCAACTATGAATATGGATTCTTCTGGCACTTTTATCAGGCAAAGCACCAGACTTTTCGAGTTTCGGGTACTTTCGGATCGAAAAGTTGTGAGCTTTTTTTGACAATATGTGTGTATATGTTTTTCTCAGGATGGGAAGATTGAAGCAGAGGTAAAGCTGACTGGCATTCTGAGCTTGGGAGCATTACAGCCTGGAGAAGTTCGAAAGTATGGAACTACAATTGCTCCTGGACTGTACGCACCGGTTCATCAGCATTTCTTCGTGGCTCGTATGGACATGGCTGTTGATTGTAAGCCTGGTGAAGCATTTAATCAGGTAAACTATGCTGTAAAGAAAGCCTATTATTGACTGTTCATCATGACGCTGATGTGCTTTTTGGGTTCCGTCAATTCTAAGGTTGTTGAAATGAACGTCAAAGTTGAAGAGCCAGGAAAGAACAATGTCCATAACAATGCATTCTACCCTGAAGAGGAACTTCTCAGGACCGAATTGCAAGCAATGCGCGACTGCAATCCACTCTCCGCTCGCCATTGGATCGTAAGTGTCTTTCGAATCAATCACCTTTGAGCTCTTTGACCATTCAGCTAAACTCCCCTGAACCTTGTTTTCCAGATCAGAAACACGAGAACTGTCAACCGAACCGGGCAGCTCACCGGATACAAACTAGTACCCGGATCAAACTGCTTGCCATTAGCAGGCTCCGAAGCAAAGTTCCTCAGAAGAGCCGCCTTCTTGAAGCACAACCTGTGGGTTACACCTTACACTCGCGACGAAATGTACCCAGGAGGAGAGTTCCCTAACCAGAACCCTCGAGTCGGGGAAGGGTTAGCCACTTGGGTCAAGCAGAATCGACCCATCGAAGAGACCGACATTGTCCTCTGGTTAGTGTTCCTTACTACTTGTTCCTACGTGTTCATATTTGTAAGGAATCAGGACATGTGTATTGCATTTGCAGGTATGTATTTGGAGTTACACATATCCCTAGACTTGAAGATTGGCCAGTCATGCCAGTGGAACACATTGGTTTCATGCTCATGGTAAGTCATCAATCCACTTCTTTCATGAATGATCTCGTAGAGAGTCGGTTAACAAATCGCAACCCTTGACCGATTAACCAACATAGTTATTTTACAGTAATCTATTAACTGACCGAAATCGATGGATTAATCGGTTTTAACCATGATCCGAACCGAATACCCACCCCTCTTTACTTCGTGTAGAATTGTAGATTATAGATGAAAGGTCCGACCTTTATTTCCAAAATCGATTTGGTTCAACGTGACATCTTTGCTTCGTATAGATTATAGGTGTCTAGGAGAAAGTCTTTACCTTAATCGTCAAATCGACCCAACAGGTTTAGACGGGTATTAAAGATTGAATGCAGTCATTTTGTGTCCAAATTTCGTTATTTATTTACAATACAAGTATGGATATTGAGATACCTGCACCGATTTATCGCCAAGCTGATCGAACTTCTGTGAACATGTTGCAGCCACATGGATTCTTTAACTGCTCGCCAGCAGTGGATGTGCCTCCAAGTGTGAATGATTGTGAGCAGCTCAAAGACAGCACTGTCATCCCTCCAAAGCCTATCGTCCCAAATCCACTCATTGCCAAGCTCTGAAGAAATCATTAATGGCTATGGCTCATCGTTTTTTCATTGGGATTCTCAGAATCTTTCTTTTTTTACACAAAAGTCCAAATTTTATTAAAATCTCGAACAGCTTTCAAATCACTCAACAACCAGACCGGAGGACTATCTCCTATAACTGAAATAGCTTAGTTACGATACTGGCGTGTAATAGTGCGCGACCCTATTACAATTTTTCCACTCCCACTCAACCTTTGAAATAGTGGATATATCTTAGGGGACGACGGCGGCGGTGGAGCAACAAGGTGTAAAATAGGTGTTCAATTATTGCTTTGTTTAATTTGAATTTGATTTGATTAAGGTTTATATTTACTAGGAATTAATGACGGTCGGGTTGGGATTAATATTGTAATGTAGGCTACATGATCGAATTTGACATAATCTTTGGGATATATGGATACAAAACTGAGTGGGTTAGGTTAGAGCAAGACATACTGACGATATATGTCCGTGCCAACATAATTAAATTTGGTTATTACTCGATAAAACAATGGATTCGATCGGTATAACATAGTATGCCTTTTTAGGTTGAGATAATTGCATCGTTTATGCTTATCCCATAACATGCTGGTTGGCCTACGTTTGATCTGAGTTGGATTCATGCCATCCTTCTCCCTTGCAGATTTACCTGCTAATTCCGAGGCAGCCTCGGCTCCTGATGCCTCACCCCAGCAAGTGGTTGAAGCTTCTTCTCAACCATCAACGCACCACATTAAAGAAAGAGACACACATCCATTGGAAAATGTTGAACATCTCAAAATCAACTTCTTCCGTCTTCTTCGACGATTTGGGTTGCCTATGGAAAGTGCTCTTGTAGCAAAGGTTTTGTATAGGATACACATAGCAACTTCAATTCGAGGTGAGCTGCCCAAGAGAGTGCGAAATATTAACGCCAAAACTATTGCTGCAGCTCAAGAGGGTTCCGGAGCACCTGAATTAGACTTCTCCGTTAGAATACTGGTGCTTGGCAAAACAGGAGTTGGGAAGAGTGCTACTATAAACTCTACCATCACCAGTGCATTTCAGCCAGCCACTAACCGGGTACAAGAGGTTACAGGTACTCTTAATGGGGTTAGAGTAACTTTTGTAGACACCCCTGGTTTTTTGCCACATTCTGGCAGCGGTATTAGACGAAACCTGAAGATCATGCGTTCAGTGAAGCGATTCATCAGCGAATCCCCTCCTCCAGACATTGTCTTGTTTGTTGAGCGCCTTGACCACTTGAATACGGGCTATAGCGACTCCCTCCTTCTGCAGCTAATGACGGATGTTTTTGGTGATGCTATTTGGTTTAACACCATGATCATAATGACTCATGCTTCCTCTTCCCTGCCGGAAGGATCTACTGGAGGCCCGGTCAGCTACGAATCATACGTGTCTCGGTGTTCTCAGATGATGCTATTTGGTCTAATGTTTCGTAGTTATAAACATTAAAAAAAACAACTCGAAATATTCCATTGATTTTGGTCTCTTGCAACTATAGTCGGAATATAAATCATTAATCTTTTTATAGTTTAATTAGTGTCATAATTAGCAGGAGAATATACTTGTGATTGGTTTTTGCCACCTTAGTATTAAATTATTCAAATTAATCATCGACATTTATCTAACATTTTCCCCAGCGAAGAAACGTAACTAACAAGACAATAAGGACACATGAAGAACATTTTAGGTAGTTTGATTTAATTATTTATTATTGCCTAATTTTATAATTATAGTTCCATAATTTATTTTTTCCACGACAAAACCAAGCATCATGTTAGATGTGTTCATCAATGTACGATGTTGAATAGAGACCAGATTGGATCCTGGACGCGAAGGCAATCGTGGCGGCGAATCTTCTTGTCCATCATGTTTAAAGGGCATTATACATGAATGGCATGAACTCCTTCATCGGGATTGGGTAATCTTTGTTACTCATACGTATCGCGAAAGCAATCTTGCGGCGGGCTTCCTTGTCCATTATGGTCATTCATTTGATTTTTGAGATGTACTGAAATCTATTTCTTTTCTCAAGAGTTTATTGATTGTATTAATGTCGATATGATTGACGTTTCATTTCCATGAACCATTATTATTAGTAATTAGGACCTTCAGTCTACTATTTTTATAAAAAAAATCGAACCCGGATCCTCATCGTTGACCACCATGAACCTTTATTTATTATGTAGGCAAGACCCATGACCACCATAACCAAGTCAATAATGAACCACGGAACCAAACTGGTTAAACGAGCGAACGAGCCAACCCCTGAGCCGGGTGGATCCTATCTCTTTGACCTAACTAGCCACCTAATTCTCTTGGCCAGCACACGAGCGAAAGCCCCCAAGTTAGCCCAGACGTACAAGTTGGACCACTGTCAATACATAATAATTATTATTAAATGGAACCTTATGATAAAAACATTTAATTTAAAATGTGTCACACCTACACTATACAAGACACTAGCATTAAAATTATTTTCATACCCACTCACCACCCACTCTCTCTCCAAGCATGTGACCTTCACTCTCTCTAAAATATTTTCATACCATGGAAAAGTCTTATAGGGATCGGTTTACGATTATCGATCATATAACTTGGTAAGCAATATTGTTTATTGTCTTTCCAATAGATTTTTGTTAATAATTTTTCGAATGGATTTAAAATGGAAGTAGTAACAAGATCAGGATGATAAGACATCATGATCAGATGTGGGTTTGAAAATATTATACATAAAATTATATCATTGTAGAATCAAGAGGTCTAAACCGGTAACTCGGGATGATCCACCTCTTAATTCAGTCGTTGGATGAAAATTTATAGACCATTCAAATTATCTAAACTCACTACACTAAGGTATATTCCACTAGACACTTAACTAAGATTCGTTATTCACTTACGAAGATATTCCCTTCTCCTCGAGTGTAACTAAAGTGTAGCAGAACCGAATTAGATTATGACTAAATTAATCATGATTCAACCGGTCGAACCGTTTTGTAACACTGGTCCCCTGACCACTATCACTCTTAACTCGGCGGTTACCTTCTACGAAAGCTCAATTCCGCCCCACGCGCCTCCTGCTTCATTCATTTCCACTCCCAGAAAGAAAGAAAGAAAGAAACAATAACAGTTCATCGAATTTTATAAAGCAAAAGAAAAAACAAACGTCAATTTCTTAGAACATTCAATCGAAAGCCACAAAATCAAATTTGTAGACTGAATCGCGGAAGAAATTTCTCCGATCAGATTACGTTTCTTCTTCATCAGCCATGGCGATCCCGCCGCCGCAGCCACAGGCGGACCAGCAGCAGCCGCCGCCGTTTCAGGACGAACTCCGCCTCCCAATCATACTCGCGGAACGGCTCCTCGCCGCCTCCGACGAGGCTGATTCGTTCAAGACAGAGTGCGCAGCAGTTGCTAGGCACGCCGATTACATCGTCGACAAGCTCCGTCTACTCGTCCGGTTCATTTCCACTCCAACTCAGCCGGTCTACGAGCGTCCGGTCCGTCGAATCTCATCCGAAACGGGGAGAAACCTCGACCGGGCTCTAACCCTAGTCCGCAAGTGTAGACGGCGGAGCGTCTTCTCCAGAGTCGTGACGATAATCTCCGCCGCCGACTTCCGGAAAGTCCTCACCCTTCTCGAAGCTTCTGCTGGGGACGTGACGTGGCTGTGGAGCATGATGGAGTCGAACGGGAATGCGATGGCGCTCCCTCCGATCGCCAGCAACGATCCGATCCTTGCCTGGGTTTGGGTAGGGATAGCGTCGATTTATATGGCGCCACTGCCGGAGAAGATCGATGCAGCAAACCAATTAGCCTCCCTGGCGAAGGACAACGACAGAAACAAGCAGATCATCGTCGAGGAAGGAGGAGTCCCGCCGTTTCTGAAGCTGATTAAGGAGAATCACTCATCGGAGGCACAAATTTCCGGTGCGGCGGCCCTCTTCTACCTCTGTAACGACCGGGATAGGGTCAGGTCAATCGCAGAGGAGAGTTCAGGGATACAGACGATTGTTAAAGCGCTGGCTGATTCTCCAATGAAGGTTCAAACATGGATGGCGAAACTGGTGGCAATGATGGCTGAGAACGATCCAATTTCGCAGGACTACTTTGCTAGGGAGCATGTGATTCGGCCATTGGTGACATTGCTTTCATTCGAAACGTTTGCAGACGATCAGATCAGTGTCCAGTCTGGTAAGCAGTCGATTCATTCTTTAGTCCAATTGAACAAGAACAAGGAGAAGGATCGTGATCGAGATAAGGATAGTGTGCATTACAAGCCGTTTGTGAGCTCGTTTTCGAGCTTTCATTCGGAGAGCGGAGTGGTGATGAATAGGGGAGCAGGAACCAGAAAGGAGAGGGAGAATGAGGATCCAGTGATTAAACTCAAGCTGAAAGCGAACTGCGCCGAAGCATTATGGATGCTGTCGAAAGGAAGCATATCAAACAGCAAGCGAATCACTGAGACAAAAGGACTCCTCTGTCTCGCAAAGCTTGTGGAGATCGGAGACGGAGAGTTACAGTACAACTGCTTGATGACTATAAAAGAGATCACATTCGCGGCAGAGTCAAACGCCGATCTCCGACGAGGAGCGTTCAAGACAAATTCGCCAGCAGCGAAAGCAGTAGTCGAGCAGTTACTCAAAGTGATAAAAGCTTCCACCAGTCCGAAACTGTTGATCGCGGCTCTACAGTCGATCGGGTCACTAGCTCGTACTTTCCCAGCTAGAGAAACGCGAGTGATCGGTCCGTTGGTGGGCCAGCTGAACCACCGGAGCCAGGAAGTGGCAGCCGAGGCAGCCATCGCGTTAGCAAAATTCGCATGGAGCGAGAACTTCTTATGTGAAGCGCATTCGAAGACGATCATCGAGTTCCATGCGGTCCCGGCACTGATGAAGCTTTTGCGGGGTAGCGAGAAGGTGCAGATTCGAGCGTTGGTGCTGATGTGTCACCTAGCGGTGAATGCGGGGAACCACCGGGAGTTGGAGCCCGCGAGGGTGCTGACCGCGCTCGAAGGTGTCGACAAGATGGTGCTGGCTCAGTACAGTGACTTGAGGGAGTTGGTTGCTAAGGCTGTTTACCATATTAACCTTTACCACCGTGGCCCTCATTCTCAGAGGCTCACGTTCGTGATATAGGAAGAAAAAAAGGTTACAGACTTTGTTGATGTTCATAGTTCAGTCTGATTGTAGGAACAGTACACAAAATACCGAAAAGACGTTCATAAATTTGAGATCGAAGACACATTGTCCCCTACCAGCATAAATAGCACTGAATTGAATTCCTAAGCTGAAATTTACAATCGAATTTGATTCCGATTTCCGACCACGTTTTTACAGAGCAAACAGTGATTCAATGCCTCTGTTTTCGATAATCTGACCTGTTGAGAGACAAGTCTTCCCCTATCCTTGACACAAGTATCCAATTTCTAGGTCTAACACATGAAAATGGCATCAAATTTACAACCGAAATCGGAGCAGGTTGGATCACAAGACGCGAATCGGATGAAGACAGCAAAGCAGAATCTTGTTCTTCACGGTCAATCACACATTATGAAATTGCCAGCTCAAACCTGATAGGAAAGAAGACCGTATCCAATGCCTGATCATTGAGCAAGATTCCGCCTTCTCCTCGAGAATCTGGCCAATCAGCGTTCGGAGCATCCTACACATTCTGATGAGCAAAAAGAAAAAAGATGAATTCTTCAGTAACGTGTGCAAGTGGGTCTCATAAAGATTTCCATTCTTGATCTTGAAGACAAACCCACATTATCTCACAGGGCCTAGAAGTTATTACTTATTAGCCAGAGAGGGGGCCAACGTTGCTGTATAGATTTAAATACTGGAAAAAGACTGGAAACAGAAAACAAAGACAAAGGGATCGATGATTATGTAACAGATAATAATACGGACCAATGATGATGACGGTGAGCGACAACGATCAATGGCCCGGAGTCGAATCAATGCGACGACGAGACTGCACGCCAACTGTCAGCGAGAAGCATGGCCCGGTCCCGCGAGTGAGCAGACAGTTGTTGGAAGATCACATTCTTTACATGTGAAGCTGCCGTTTCACCTGCACGAGTCGCCAGTTCTAGGTACACCACGGCTTTCAGCATTTCCCCTTCCTGATATAATAAATAACCATCAGTTTCGAAACCCCCGGTTAAGGCTTCGTATGGGATTTCGATAGTAGAAAACGTACAGAGAAGAGGCCTAGTCCGTGTTCGAACTGAGCCTTGCTGTGGCCTCGATCGGCAGCTCGCTTCATCCACTTCCTTGCTTGCTGGTGATTGTGAGTTAGACCATCTCCTACTGAGAAGCAGAGAGCCACATTGTACATTGCTCTAACGTAGCCGCCTCTCGCAGCTCGTAGATACCATTTCGCCTGCACCACCATGATCGGAACTTGTTAAATGTTTAAAGTCAGTAACTTCACTGGAAGCAAAGCTAAAAATGGCTGAATAAGAGATTAGAGAGTTAAAAAAGCACTTACTGCCTCTTGAAGACTACACTCAACTCCCCTGCCCTGATGCATACACAGTCCAAGCTGGTACTGAGCTCGAACATGTCCTCCGATTGCAGCCCGAAACAGCCACTTCACTGCTTCAGTCTCGTTCGAAGGCTTCGCTGCAATTTTCGTTCAGGAATTGTCACAAACACTTGGTGAGCAAACCATTCAAAATCATCAACAGAAGCAAAAAATAGAACATTTCGTCCAGTGATTGCCACAAACACAAAGCGAAATTGGGAACCTGAATTACGCTTACCTTGCAAGTAATAAATCCCGAGATTACACTGCCCCGCCGGATCCCCAAGCTCCGCCGCCTTCCGATACAATCCGATCGCCTTCTGCTTCTCTCCAATCTCCCAATACACCAGCCCCGCATCAACCATCGCCAAGCTCGACCCACGAACAGCTCCTTTCAGAAACGAATCAAGAGCCTTGTTGACGTCCGATTTCACTCCTCCGCGGCCGTGCTTGAACCTCTTCCCCCACTGCAAGAACACCATCGCCTCCCTCAGCGGCTTCAGAGCATCGCTCCACGACTTGCACACCAACGACGCTGCCTGCAGGTCCGGAAGCGTGAACGGCGCCGCGATCCTCGTCAGAATATCGAACGGAAGCGCCGCAAAGCCTTGACTTTCCAATTCCGACGATGTTGAGGGCCTAGATTCGATTCGCTTCGGCCGGCGATGGCGTGAATTGGGATCGTTGGTACTGGATTCCCTGATTGGAAACGATCGGAAGCGGCTGCCGACGGATCTCGCCGGCCAGGTATCCTGCTGCTTCATCTTTCTTTTTCCGGTGAGTGAAGGGACACGAGTAGTCGGTGGCGGGTTTCCAATTTTGGAGGCAAGTTAAGATTATTTGTGGATGTTTCGATTCCCATCTAACGGTTTAGGTGATGCCACGTGGGATCTTGTTCCGGTCAAGTAAGTCACGTTCTTTTTGTCTCTTGTTAAGTTTCTCACTTTCATCCTTGTAAAAGTTATTGATTACCTCAGAAAGCCTAAGTTTTAGGATTTACAAAAAATAGCCCTATTGTAGTACGAATTTAAAATTTCAGTGACAGAAGTCGGTTTAGACACTCGTTCACTCTACTTTAAACTAACGTCTCGTTCAACCAATCCACACAGTTTTACGACTTTCGCCTGAGATGCTCGATCGCTCTACTTTAATGTATGAATGACATGTAACTAAATGTACATACATTAGTAAAATACTAATACACGGTGACAAGTATCGGTACGACCTCTCCGGAGCCATGATTCTGATTTTATGTGTATTGAACCAACGTAAATCCGCCCGTTAATATGTGAGCAATTGGTGATGTAATGAATAAAGTTTTGATGAGTCTAAACATACACTGAGGATTCATAGAATATTCTCAAATTGACTTCAACTCAATTTTTGAGGTAATGCCATTAGAATCTTTGCGAAGTTGCCAAATGACAAGTGAAAAACACTATTGGTAGGTTTGTAGTGAGGTTAGTCCAATTAACCCCGAACTTGATAAACTCACAACTTGTAACTTAAACCACTCATAACCTCCCGTCCAATTTTTACCAAATATATGACATTTGAATTTTTTATTTCACTTGTACAAATTAACCACAAACTAATTAATCAAACAAGCTATAATAACTACACTAAACAGAGAATCAAACCTAAATTACAGAGCTAACCAGCTCTTCGTCCATGGCGAATGAAGAAACTCTCCAACTCCGGCGGGTTGAAGAACTCCCTTACACCTCCTCCTCCTCCGCCGTTGCAGTTCCGCTTCACCCTCCGCTTCCTCGGCGGAGGAGGACACGTCAGCCTCGCTGGAATGGTCGCCCCTTCGCCCCTAGGAGTCGCCGGATTTCCATACACGTCATCATCGTCACCACCGTCACCCGCCGCCGCCGCCGGAACAACCAATTTGCCACCGGCCTTCGACTTCTCGCCGAACAAACCCATTATATAACAAATTAACGATTACCCTTTGTCTCGAGCTATGAAAGAAACAGAGGAGTGTAATATAAGGGAGAAAGGAATCAAGGAATAAAGATCATCATCAACTATGGAAAAAGAACGGCTTTTTAATTCATAGTTAAGGAAGGAGAAGAAGGAAAAGATGGAAGCTTTTTGGTTATGATTGGAAGTCAAGGAATAAAGGGAAGGGGAATTATAAAGGAGCAATCTTGGCGCCAAAATTTGGTTGATCAAACCCGGAAAGTCGGTCGAGACGATTGATAATCAATCATAATCGGATAGTTAATTACGATTTTAGTTAAAGAATTGGTTAACACGATGATAAATCGGCTATATGCGATGATTAGTTAACAAATCGCTAATTGACCAATTGAAGTCAGTTTCGGTAAAGAAACCATAAATATGAACAAAAGTATAGAGGAACGGTTAAAAAAATTTCAAATTCTTAGCTGAATGATCAATAACAAACCGCCAATTAACCAATTGAAGTTGGTTTCGGTGAAAGAAGCATAAATATGAACAAAAGTATAGAGACACGGTTAAAAAAATCTCAAATCCTTAGATGAACGATTGATCAGAATTATTTTGATTAATCGACCAACTTTGATCGGTTAATCAATTTTAACCATTAATCATAACCTAATGTCCACCCTTAATCAGACCGATGAGGCTAGATTGGTTATAATATTGTATCGTACGAGGTTGATTTGATGCCCGAATTAGAGTTAAATATAGGAGGTACACTATGGTATTTTTGGGTTAGCTAACCTACAACATCTATTTCAAAATAAGACCATGTCAGAAAATGCATTTTACTGTTAGCCTATAAATGTGTGATAAACTCATCGTGAATATAAATTGAAGATTTTAGTACCTCGAAAATTCTAAATTAAGCTAGACATTTTTTATATATGAAAGAGATTTAACATCTCGAATTAAATACCGACTAATATATCCTTTTGGATATTAAATTTACACACTATTTATTTTATAGTGACTTAATGTGTCTTATCCTACCATCTCCAAAGCACAAAAGTTGAGTAAAAATGAAGGTCCTTCATATTCGATGCTTTCTTTCACTTTGGATGCATTCTTTTTCCTTTTTCATTTGAAATCATTTGTCCAAATGTACAAAAAATCAACCCGATTCACTCATGATTCATAGTCTGTTCGACCAGTGATTCGAATTGAACAAACATCAACTCGTAGCCCAATCATCATCCCACAATTCGATTGAGCCCATGACATGATTGATTCGTAAACTAATAAACCCATGACCCGTTCCACATGTCAACATGTCACGTTAGAGTGATTGACCACGGTCGAACAACTCTTAGCTTGATAGACTTGTGACATACATAAGTAAAACGGTTGTTACCGACGAAAGCACCCTATTCGAAAGTAATTGGTTTCTTAGGAATCTGCTTTCCAATAAGGTTAAAAAGTCCTTTGCATAAAGGAAGTGTTACCATACAAAAGAATCTCCATTTTTAGCCTTTCTGTGTGACAAAGCCATGTGCAAAGCCAAAGCAACAAGAATCTCCATTTCTCTGGTATGAAGATCAAGTCTGTTTCTGATTCTCACCACAGCTGTCTAGCCTAAACCAGAAGGAAATCAACAAACCAACTGCAACATACATGAATGCAAGTATGGTGGAAGATGTGGGAGGAGATCAAAGCATATATGAGAAATGGTACACAGATTCACAGAGGGGGGAATGTATGATGATGATAACAGGTTATACATGGTGTTTGTTCTGAGAATAATAACAAGTAGCAAATAGAGAAACCACATTGTCTTTACATCCTTGAGTAGCCCTTGTGGTCATCATACTGCTCCATGAACTCGTCGTTGAATTTCTTGAAACTGTCCATGATTGCCGGCATGTCCTCTTCTGCCGGTAGGATTGTTGTCCTCAGATGGAAAACCCTGCGAAAAAGGAAAAGGATAATGATGATGACAAGACAAAGAACCAAGAGTGTTAGTGAGACAGCAAGAGCAAGATGAGGTTGCTTATACCCTTCTTTCTGTCCGAATCCTGAGCCAGGGACGGTGGAGATGCCTGTAGCTTCGAGTAGCTTGAGGCAGTAGAAGACATCAGGAACTTTGCCTGCGCTCTTGGCAGCCGCGATAGCCTTGGGAGGCAACCGTATTTGTGGGAACGAATACATTGCACCTGTGATAGTTGAAAAAATGGTGATCAAATAACAAGTTATAATACATTGCACCTGAGATATTTGAGAAAATGGTGATACATGCTCGAATTCACGCCCCATTAATCGAGAAAAATATGTGAATGGTGTGAATAGACAGCAGGAAGCTAACCTTCGGTGAAGTTGCAGACTACATTTCGGCAGCTGTTGAAGCCATCAGTCATGATCCTAGCCCTTTTCCTCAGTGATTCCAGGATGCCCTTGCTGAAAGGGATTTTGTTTTAGTTGTAATGTACAAAGATAGCAATAGCTGTGCTGTAGAGATGTAAAGGTGTTACCTTTCACGAATATACTGCTCGTACGAGATGTCCCCGGGTTGGAGTGGGTTCACCATAAGACCCATCTGCAAAAAATGGATACAAAAAGTTGATCACGTTAGATCAGTAGACTGCTGATGTCTTGAGACCCGAACCAGAGTTTTTAACTTACGAATATCTGGGCAGGGACATTAGGACTGAGGGATACTGATGCAACCTTGTAGATCTCATCAACTGTCTGCAACACGAGAAGGACACGATAACTTAATACGGAAGTAATCCCACAATTTTCCTGCTCAAATTCTAGAGGCAGTAAAAACCTGTGGAGGAATGTTGGTCATCTCGAAGTATCCACCTCGCTGCCCACACTCACCGAAGAATCCTTTAGACACGGTATGGAAAGAAACGAGCTGAACCTCCTTGCTATAAGGCGGACCCATATCCATCAACACCTTCACAAGTTCGTAGGCGAAACAGAGAATTAGTGATCCGCTCGTAAGGTAAATCATACCATTAGCCAAAGGGAAAGTGCGTACCTTTTTCGAGCTAACGAAGGGGCGCTCGTCTTGGTAGACATTCTGCTGGTAAACCTCATCTCCAAGAAGGACCAAGTCTTCTTGATGGCAGAAACGCAATATCTCCCTCAAGTTAGCTTCGCTAAGACACTGGCCGGTGGGATTCCCCGGATTGATGATCACCATTGCTCTCACAGATATGCCTTTGAAGCGAGCTTGAGAAACTGCACTCCGCAGGTCATTAACATCTAGCCCCCAGTTTGCCGTCTCCTCCAAGTAATATGGCACAAGGGTTCCCCCAAAGAGACTGATTGCTGCAGAGTACAGCGGGTATTGTGGCACTGGAACCAGGATCTGCAAAATTCATTTACAGTCGTTCAACGAGGGAGGAAAAATACGGTCTGGAGAGTAAGGAAAAAAACTTATCCTATCTTACCCCATCGCCATTGCCTCGAATAATTGTGCTCAAGATTTGCATCACACCTTTGCTGGCACCATCAGTGAGAAATATCAATTCCGGGTCACTGTTCACATAAGCAAAGAAGCAATGAGTTAGTTTACAATTTACTAGTTCATGGTAGTAATGCAAGCGATAGTATAAGGTGGGATCGAGCATTTGTCACCTCGGATATCCATCACGCTTTAGAAGAAAGTCCGCAACCTCCTTCCTAACTCCTGGCATACCTCGAGAATCGCTGTACGCACCTGCAAAAATGATGAGAAGGGTGTTATTGGGTAACTATAGAAATCCTTGTTGAATAAGGATTCATGAACTACTAAACTAATCCTCAATTGAGTTTTTTTTCTTCGTTGAGACAGCATAATGGGACAGAGTTCTATTGACCATCTCATTCTGCAATCGACGGGTTAATCCTAGTGGCATACAGATTGCAGATGCCGACTTAGTAAAACCAATCCTTGTTGAATAAGAACTCATGAACTACTTAGTGAGAAACAACCCTTCTTCATTTTTCGATTCATTGAGACAACATCATGGGGACATGGCTCTACTGATGGAACAAGTGAGATGACTTGACTCATTTCTTAATGTTTTAACATACCTAAACCACCAGAAGTCAAGGAAAGATAGTGTTTAGCCTTTGCGATTGCATCTGCCGGGAACATGAGTCCCACGTTAGGATCATCGAGTAGAAACGGAGCTTGGCAAAGAGCCACCACCTACAAAACACAACATTCCATTTATCCATAAGAACATGTCACAATCCCGCAAGAACACACAAACGAGCTTGAAAAACATCGATGCTTTATATCAATACCTGGCGAGGAAATGTCAGTGGCTTTTGTCCAAGAGCATGAGGGTTTCCCACATTTGTGAAAATAATCTACACCAGCAAACAGAATCCAAAACCAAAAGTTTCAGAATTAACTGCAGAATCATCATAAAAGCAAATTACTTTACAATTGAAGAGAGGGAAAGGGGTAGAGCTAAGTAAAATGACCTTCTTTCCTTCCTTCTGGAGCTCAGAAGCTCGGAGGTAAAGCTCGCCTCTCACGGCATACTGAACCTTCTTCACGTTTTCATTCAGGGATTCATAGTCCAAAGCCTTTGGCGCCATTGATGATGCAGCAAAGCACCAAGAAACTCAGCTTCCTCGCCTGCAAAAAACACATCAAACCACCCAATCCCATTCATAAAATTGTCATCATACGCAATATAGATAGACAGAATAAAGAACAACCCATACGCATATTTACGTGGTTCACCGACGTTGAACTAGATACATAAATAGAGTAAAAGAACGACATAGACACGTATTTAGTTACATGGTTCACCATAGTTGTATCCGATACGATAGCTAGTAGAGTAAAGAACGACATCAACACATTATTTTACGTGGTTCACCAGCGTTGTGTTAGCTACACCTACCAGAACACAGTAGATAGATATTATAGACTTGGTTTAACAGGTGGAAAGTTGGATGAAACTTTGAGCATTTTTTCCGGCCGAATGGTTAGATCCCGATGAAGTCATTTTGAGTAGAATTCAAATTACACATAAACCTAATCCTAAACTGATCCAAAGCCATCTCCTAAACAAAACTGAACCACCTCCCAAAAATTCTCCAATGAAACTAAAGAAACCCAGTAAACAACTCGATCCAAATCGCAACACCCATTTGACAGAAATGAAAAAAATCCAAACAATCTGATGAGCAAAATCTCAACAACCCAGTAGCCCACCAAACATCATTCAAAAATCAAACGAACAGAATCGAAAATCTCAGGTCAGCTGATTTACTTCACCTGGGAAGAGTCTAAAGCTCGAAACTTTTTCCGCTGCAAGGCCAAGTGGGATTCACTGATTTTGCGAAGAGAGCAAAATGGGCAAAGTGGAGTCAGAAAGAAAACACTGAAACAGTGTCAGTCCTTCTTGGCGGGTTATGGTGCATTATTATTAAGAAAATATATCCTTTCTTTTATTTTTATGTGGCAATGTGGCATTCGTCCAAATGGGTTATAGAGACTATGGGGCACCACCATAGCCATCCAAATTTGATTTCTTTGGGGATAGACTTGTGTGAATTTTTGGGAGAGGATAATTCGTCTGCATGAAATGTGGTGTGGCTTTGAGCTTCGAGTTCTTTGGTGGAGACTTGTTCTTCAGTTCATCTTCTTCTCTCCCTACTCACTCACTTTTGCTTCCCTTTTGGAGTTATTTGATCCATCGCTTTCGATCCTTTTGCCTTTAGAGATTGTATTATTTGATCGTTTGTGTTATAGTAGATAACCATCCTAATTAGACCAATAATTTTAAGAAACAAATGTAGTTTGTTTATAAAATCGAGACAAATTTACGCATATTTCATTAATCGAATCATAAACATGTTATAATATCCTCCTAACTAGTTACAAGCATCAGACCAATAAATATATATTTCACATAAATTAGGGTGTTTGGCCTTTGGAGAGCCATGTTCCTTCAATGATTAGTACTATTATCCATAGTGAAGCACCAAGATTGTTTTGTTTTACTACATTATCGATAGCTATAATTAGTTTCATTATTGTTAGTACTCGTACTCGTATGTAATGATAAATAAATGATATAAAGATGTTGGATCGAAACTTAACAAATGAAGAAACTTCATGTTATATTGTTGAGCAAATTCATATTTTGAATTGCTTGGATCATTGAAATGAGAATTAAGATACAATCTATTTGGATTAAAGTTAACACGAAAGCGATGAAATTGTTATGAGATTAGAAATACCGACCCGATCCGGCCAGTTTACGGAGCATGGATGGGTATTAAGGTACAGGCCCATTACCATTCCTATTTGCTCCGACTAGACTGGGCCAAAGGATTCAAGGACATTCGCTGGTGGAGGCCGATTCTCATTATTGGTGGGCCTAATAGATACATCGGTCGGCCTACTGAAGAAGTATAAAACCGAGCCAGAATGAAACATTTTACTCCCATTTTAAATTTTTTTGAAAACTGTTTCCCGGAGAACCAAAATTTCGATTATGGCGGGATGCTTGGCGGTGGTGCTGCATCTGAACGAGGAGGAGGAGGCGACTGAGAGATCGGGGTCCGCCGCCGCAGAATGGAGCTGGCAAGTCATGTTCTCTCGATTCGTCCATTTCCCCGCCGTTTCTGGCTCGTCCCATCCGTTGCTGACTCCTGCGCGAGCCAAAAGGAATGGCGGCGTTCGTGGAATCTGGCTATCTTCTTCTTCCCCGACTGCTATTCTGCAGCTTGTCGTCGATCGTTCCTGCTCGGACGCGAAGATCTCTGTATCTCTTGGAGGAAGAGTGCTTGTAAGTTCTCGATCTGATTTTCTCCGTTGAACTTCTGTTTGTTCCGTATTTTAAACTGATGATCACGAGAGTTGGCTAGTTTATAGTTTCTGATTCCGTCTTAGTTTGAAGCTCATACCAATGAATCAAGAGCACCGATCGGAAATTTAAACTACCTTTGGCTTGGTTCTTATATGTCGAAAGGCATAGATCATTCGTTTTCTTTCTGTTCCAAGAGCATACTGATGAATCTAGCTGTGCTGTTTGGCTAAAGTGTTGAACGAGAGATATCGTATTGTTCTACTGTTTGGCTAAAGTGTTGACCGAGAGAGAATTCGTATTATTCTGCTGTTTGGGTGATTTGAATGTTCTGGACACTATCTCAGCTAGTTAGATCTGAAATTCAGCAGCTCTAAGATCTTCTTTTCCCCGCTTCCGCGATTTTCCCTCGCAAATTCACGAATAGATTTCGTTCAGTCTCAATTAATTAACTAACACAGTATGACTTCTGGACTACTTAAATGGATTACAGGAAGAGCACTATGTTTCGAAGCTGCACTTTTCATGGCCTCAGGTGTCCTGCACCGCTGGATATCCTCCTAGGGGAACAAGATCGGTTGTGGTCAGCTTCAAAGATTCTGCTGGCTTGGTAAGTCGACAGACGCTAATACATTTCAGAGATTCTAACTGCATTTACAAATGGCTTCCTGCAAAAATGTGCTGCAGATCCAGAAATTCGCTTTCCAGTTCTCATCAGTTTCAGAATCCGCGTCATTCATCGCCACTTTGAAGGTTACTGAGTAACAAATCGAGTTCCCTTTTTTCACAGCTTGAAAACTTGATCAACAGTTCATGAGATGCTGGACTTTCTCCATTTTCCTTGCAGGAGTTGTTGGAGTATCCAGCCTCGACTGGACATCGAGCCAGTATCCCGAAGTCTGAGATTTCAACACACCCTGCAATAATGTCAACTGAAATGCCCCCATCTAGGCAACATTCTAGACCAATTTTTGCTGAAAGAAAGAAACAACCGTACCGTATTCTGAATCATATTCTCTTCCATGACTCGCAGAGATCTCGGAGGGGAATCGAACACCATGTCACCTTTCAACGCTCTATCTCCTGAGCTTCCACCGAGTATTTCGACCCACTCTGCAATAATGTCAACTGAAATGCCACTATCTAGGTAACATTCTACACCATTTTTTTACTAACACAAAGAAACAATCATACTGTATTCTGAATCATATCCTCTTCCACGACTCACAGAGATTTCGGAGAGGAATCGAACACCATTTCACCCTTCAACGCCTACTCTCCTGAGCTTCCACCGAGTATTTCGACACACTCTGCAATAATGTCAACTGAACTGCCAGTAGCTAGGTAACATTCTACACCATATTTTGTTGAAAGAAACAATTATAACGTCTTGTGAATCATATGCTCTTCCATGACTTGCAGAGATTTCGAAAAGGAATCGAACACCATGTCACCCTTCAAGGCTTACTCTCCTGAGCTTCCACTGAACATTAGCAATGAAGTTCAACAAGATCCAGTTCCTGAGGACACATCACTAACTCATATCAGCAACAACAACAACAACAACAACAACATGAGTACCGTGAAAATGCCTCCTAGCTTCACATCTTTGCTTAGTAACTGCTGCCCAAAGATCCAACAAGGTTTGATCTCTCCCCTGCACCCATTTTCACCTAAGGGCTTAACGTAACCCTTCTCCTCCTTATCTAAACTCCTTTTTGAAACATCTGCACCAACTACAGAAGTAATGAAGTTACCCGACGAGGAGGATTATCCCAAAACACAAATTGCGGTTAGTGTCGTCAAAAAAAGGATATCAATATACGCCTTATTCGATCCAAAAGTTGAAGCTCTCTCTCTTATCAGTCATTTTTCCATCTTGCAGGAATACATGGAAGATGCCTCCTTCCAAGGTAAGCCGAGTATCAGTTTTTCTAATGCGTTTGCTAATCTTACTGGTCTGAATTGACTTTGACATTAAACCTTGAATCGTTTGTCATTGTACTAGTCAAGAATAATAGTTTTTTTCTTCTGTTTCATATGGGCAGATATGCTGTTCAAAGTGGAGAAAATCTTCGGAGAAATTGGAGGCGACTTGATCCTTTAAAGTCTTCCCTCGTCCTTCTATGCACAAAAAACTGGTAACAGTTGAAAACCTCTCATTCTCTTTCAACCTTAAGTAGGGAAGAAAGGATCCAGTATCAATGTTAGGCTTATGCATATATCTTAGAATCTAGCTATCCATTTCTTTGTTGTCAAGTGTCCTATACGGTGTCGTTTTCCATGGCTTCAGCTGGGTTTACTTTTCTCCTTCATACTGCCACCTAGGCACCTACCACCTTTGTCTTTAGTGTCGAAAGTTAGGGCGGGTAATACAAGCTTCACACGTTTCCATCCTCCAGGCTCCAGCTCAATGCTTCCCATTTCCATCCTCCATTCAATCATTTTCTTTCTTTTTCCAGCTAGATTTGTTCATTAGGAAGCAGACATAATTGATAAATCAATCTTAACATAGTTTTGAGCTGATTAGTGTAATTCATTTGTTTAGCACATTTATCAGTCACTCTCATGTCTTGAGTAGGCGTGGGGCAGTACCAATGAAATACATTGAAGTACAAACCATACAAACTGACGAAATGTAAGCTCCATCTAGTCTATGTAGTAGAAAATGTGTACAACCTAAACACAGTTTTGGGTCGTTAATAAGTTGTTTTCTTATTCTTATAAGATTATATATGGATCGATTTTAAGTCATTAAGGAGAGAAAGAGAAAGAAATTGTGGTAATAGAGGAAATTGAATTATACCAAAATTATAATCCATTTAGTTATTGATTGATTTTTATAATTATCAGTGATCGTATAAAAAAAAGAAAGTATATCTTATATCATTCGAAAATATTATGGACCAATCTTAAGTCACTAAGGGACAACTAATTATAAAAAGCTAAAAAAACAAAGAAAATGTAAAACTACAATAGACATTTAAAATACTTGCACGCTACATTCTTTATTCGTACCAGTCTAATTTTTCATAATTTAATTAGTTGATTTGAATATATAACATTTGCTAGTCCAATATAGTAAAATTATATTTGTATTATTGTATTAGTCTGTATGTATGGTTACGCTATTCGAGTCAGTCATGTTGACGGGCAAAATATATACTAGTTTGGTAAAAAATAATGTAAAAATGTTGTTTTGGTTGGAAACAAATAAGGTTTCTTGTTATCACCTCCAAATCCATTAATTCTCATACTTTGAAGCCTTACAATTTTCTTCTATTTCTAAATTTTATATTTATTTTAGCATAATACTGAAAATAGTAGTTAAAAAAATAGGAATGCCGATTCCCCACCGGTAGGAATTTTAATCATTGGAAAAAGGTACACAAACGTATTAGGAAAATAAAAAAAATCCACGTGTACTACCAACACTGTCTTCTTGTTCACTTTCCCTCCATTCTTATTCACTTCCTCCCCGCCTCACAACACCTGGGGGAGACTTAACCTCTGAACTGCAAACAAAATGGCGTCTCTAACAACAATCTTCCTCATCATCATCACAATCCCAAACTTCCTCTTCATCACCATCGCCAGCCAAAAATCAATACCCCCAACACCACCATTACAACCGAACATGTTCCCCTTCCCATGCTCCCAATCCCTGCCAACCTGCAAAGCCTCCCTATACCACTCCTTCTCCGGCCACAACCAACAACAGCTCTCGTCCTTCTACTCCGTCCCCGCCTCCGACATCCAACCGGTCCCTCGACACCGCCGTCAAGACTACCTCATCACCGTCCCTTGCTCATGCCAAACCGTAACCACAACCACTGCCTACTTCTACCCCATCAGCTATACTGTCCAGAAAAAGGACACGTTCTCCAACGTTTCGAAGGACATCTACAGCGGCCAGCTCTGGGACGAGGGAAATGAAGAGCAGAAGTTCGTCGCTGGAAATAATGTGACGTTGAATTTGTTATGTGGGTGTGAGGAAGAAGGAGATGGCAACGGGGATCAGATTGTGACGTATACTGTTGAGAATGGTGATACTTTGTCTGATATTGGTCAGAGGTTTCATGCTAGCTTGCCCAGCATGGTGAGCTTGAATCAACTTCTGGAGAATAACACTGTGTTTATTGATATCGGTTGGGTTCTTTATGTCCCTCGTGGCTCTAAAGGAGTTGGTGGGGTTGGGGGTGGTGCTGATCAGCCGTCCTCTGAATCAAGTAAGAATCCCCCTTTTTAACATTGGTTTCAATCTTCGAATCTATGCTCTTTTCAGTTCTGTGAAAGTAAATGTCGATTTTATGGTTAGAATCTTGTTTCATGATGATTCGTTTGTGAAATTGAGCAAACGTTGATTTTAGAGTTCGAATCTAGAATATTTGATGCTCTACTTTGGCAAGGTTTGTTAATACTTATTATATGTTGTTCTGTATGATGCTACTTGGAAAGGCGCCAAGAAGTTGACGGCGTTGATCATAGTCCTGCCGTTGATCACGGCGTTCCTTCTGGCAATCGCAACATTCATCTTCCTCTACCGGAGGAAGAGACAGAACCAGAAGATGCCGCCGGTGGACAAACAGAAGGGTGCTGCTGCAAAGTTCAGGAGCATCAGCACTTTCAGAACAGCTGGCTCTTCAATCCCCAAGTCGTTCAAGGAATTCACAGAAGGTAATAACAACAAAAAACCTTCAAATTTTCCGATTGACTGACGAGGTTTATAGCGTTAGCTTTATCCGACGATGATGTTGTTCTCTTGTTTGTCTTGTGGGTGTGTGTGAAGATTACGAGAAAGGGATGATTGACCCGGAAGGACCGGTGCTGTACAGCATAGAGGAGATTCAAGAAGCCACCAATGACTTCGATGAGTCCAAGAACATCGGCGAAGGTGGATATGGTCTCGTGTTCTTTGGCGTCTTGCGTGGAAAGGTACGTATGGAAAATGTTCATATCATGGGTCAACGTACTTAATTTTAAAACTCGATTACCTCAGCAAACTAAGTTCCACTGTTATACAGTTCAATACCTTTTGGTCAATTACCATATAATTTTTTGATGACATGACACATTGATACAAAGTTGATGAAAATCATGATGGAATGGACCGAATGTGTACTTCATTATGATGATGTTTAAATTTATGTATCGATGAAGTTTTGACTCATCATATGATACCGTCTCTAAGTTTTATTGTGAAGATTCGAACTTTAGGACCTTACTTGGAATTGTGTATCAGGAGGTGGCTATTAAGGTGATGAGATCCAACAAATCGAAAGAATTCTATGCAGAGGTTAACGTTTTGTGTAAGATTCATCACATCAACGTTGTAAGTAATGAGTACATTGAGTACATAACTAAATTGACTTGCATATATCTCCGCATCAAAATTAACAGACTTTTACTAATGGATAAATAATCTGATCTTTATTTACTGTACACGAATCACAATATCTCCATTGAGTTAAATGTCAAATAATGACGAAAAAGAATGAAACTTTTGGTTGCAGGTGGAGCTATTGGGATATGCAAGTGACGATGATCATTTCTTCTTGGTCTATGAATATGTCCGCAATGGATCCCTCAGTGACCATCTCCATGAACCATTGCACAAAGGTAAAAAGTAAAGCAGAAACCCTTAAAAAAACTTACTGCTTACATAATGTATGTAAGTTACATTACCCATTTACTACATATCTTTTAACAATTGACAGTTTTTGGCCAGGTTACCAGCCGCTTTCTTGGACAGCAAGAACACAGATCGCAGTGGATGCTGCAAAGGGAATAGAGTACATCCATGACCATACCAAATCCAGATACGTCCATAGAGACATCAAGACCACCAACATCCTCCTCAACGAGTATCTTCGAGCCAAGGTTTCGTTACATACGAGGAATTTTAGTCATCTAGAAGAAAAAATAGTGTAGTACCTGAGAAAGTTCCTAATACAGAGAGTTTTCCTGACAGGTTGCCGATTTCGGGCTGGCAAAGCTGGTGGAGAGGAGCAGCGTGGATGAACTGATAGCCACAAGGCTGGTTGGGACTCCAGGCTACCTTCCTCCAGAGTAAGTACTATAACTCCCCCTTTAGTTTCCCTTGAAAAACCCTTGTCAGGTTATTCTGTCAATTTCCCTGTGATATGAACTGATTCTTTTGTGTTTCAGGTCGGTGAAGGAGCTGCAGGTGACTTCGAAAACAGATGTGTTTGGATTCGGCGTAGTACTGGCAGAGCTGATTACAGGGAAAAGAGCTCTGGTTCGTGACAACAACGAACCTAGCAGGCTCAAATCTCTCATCACCACTGTAAGTGAACACTTTCTTTTTCCTCTTTTCGTTTCGGTCAAAAACCATTTTAATAACGATTAAAAAATGAACGCATAGGTGCATTTTATGTCTAGGTGATGTTTTTATTGATAGATAAAATCGAGTTTTGAATCAATTCAATTTATAAAAACACACACCCTGTAATTTGACGGAATAAAAGATGGTTAATGGTTCCTTGGTTGAAGTTAAAGATGTTTAAAGAACCGGTTGGATGAGTTACCAACTAGGTTTAATGATTTCATCGAATTTAGTTTAAGGTTTGAATGAACTTGACTAACTAAATTAAACCGATAAACTTAAATTTTGAATCAATTAGTTTGATAAAAAAAAATACACCTCTTTATAACCGGATAAATGATATGATTAATGGTTTCTTGGTTGAAACTAGAGGTGTCAAACGAACCAATTGGATGAGTTAATGATTTTATCGAATTGAGTCAAAGGTTTCATTGAACTTGAGTAAACTATAATTAAACCGGTCTGTTAGGTCCAACTGTACTCACATACGGAAGAGAACTTAGAATAACAACTTAACAACTTATCCACTTTATTCATAAACCGAATGGGTAGATCAAACCGAACTGAATCTAAACCTGATTCAAACTCATCATCCCGCATGCAACAGCTGGCCGAGGTGTTCGAAAGCGAAGATCCACCCACAGCTCTGGAAAAAGTCGTAGACTTGAACCTTCGAAGCGGCTACCCACTCGATGACGTCTACAAGGTCAGGCAATAGCTTTTTTACGCCTTTTTCCATTGTTTATATTGTTAAGGATGGTTATTAATAATTGTGGTTAACCAAACCGCACTGTGCGGTTAACAACATCACAAAACGAGAGAAAACATATCATAAACCACACCTCTTTGGTTTGGGTTACCCACTAACCGCACTATAATTTACGGTTTGGTTAGTGGTTAATTTTTCAGCAAAATTTGAAATAAAATATGGACAAAAATTTAATTAATTTCTAGCCATTTCGAATTTAAAAAATAAACATTACTTTTATCAACATAACAAATTTTATCATTAATTTTATTTTTGGAATTCGTATCTGGTTAACCACACTTCTAACCCCATGTATTGTTAGTGGTTAACCACTACCCGCACTAACCGCAATAATTGATGTGGTTTGTAGTTATAATCACCAACTGTAAATTAATTTACACCCCTAGTTATTAAACATTTAAATTAATTATGAACCCAACAACTTAAGTTATTGACATATAAATATATAATTGTTCATCACATGATAAATATATAAATGATCCGGTTATAATCCCCGAAATTAAAATTTCATATGAACAAAACTTGGTAAACTTATGCAAATTTGGTTCTATTTTACGAGGTTTACGTTTAAAGTAATTGTGTTAAGGATTGTTATATAAATTAATTATTAAATTTTTCCAAAAATTCGAATTACTAGAATACAACACTTCTTCGCATATAATTGATGGACGTAAATATGCAGATGGCAGAGATAGCACAATGGTGTCTAAGCGAAGAGGCGGCAAACAGGCCGGAGATGAGGGACGTCGTGGGGCCGCTAGCTCAAATCGTCACATCTTCCGTTGAATGGGAAGCCTCCATGGGCGGTGATAGCCAAGTTTTTAGTGGCATTTTCAATGGAAGATAGTTAATAACGAGGACGACGATGAAATGATAGGGTTATAAATAGTTGATTTATAGACTTAAGCTTCAGTTTAAATGCCATCCGAGTTTCCGGCTGGTAAACTAAGCTTTAGTTTGCTTTACTGATTCAGGCTTTACAGGGTTGATGTAATGAGGGTGTGGAGAATTTTTGTTCATACTTTTTTACAAGTGTTGTTGTTGTTGTTTAGATCAATATGAATAATAAAGGAACATGGTGGTGGGTTATGGTGAATGATTTTGAATTTCATTTTGTAATGAACAATGAATTGGGGAATCATCTTAGTAAGATTATCTTAATTTGTGTACATGTTTAATTATTGATACCGTTTAAACTTGTATCTCCATTATCCTATATTTATTTAATTGATAAAAGAAAGACCTAGTACCGATTTAACATATTGTAGGGTTGATAATTTCAACACCCCACACCCTGAGATAATATCTTAGCCTTGGATTGGTAGACGAAATATACGTTATATTTGATAATAGTAATTATGATTTTTATACTAATGTAAATAAGTTAGGTTGGAGTAGAAAAATATTATAAATGAAAATTTAAATTAAAGAATAAATTTTTTTTAATTGGAATCATATTTTCCTATAAAGTTGAAAATAAACTTTTTTAGAAATTTTGTATATTTTTTTTAAAAAAAAAAATTCAATTCTCATCCCTCCAAGACGATCGTAAACGAGTATACAAAGTTTCCACCAGAGGTATAGACTCTACATGTAGAACTGTATGGAGCACGGATCATCGTAAATATGGCAACCTCGCTCCTTGCTTACCGGCAACAGACAACGACAAAGGAAAACAACAGCATGCGCAAACCTGAATAATGAAAAACATTTGTTAAATGTTAGACTTGGTTAAAATATAAGTATTGAGTTGAAATTATGATTAATATGTATCGAGTGTTGAGTATACAAGTACTAAGCCAAAAATTATGATTAGTTGTCATTCCTATTTTGGGTTGAATTACATTTACATTAAATGTATTGTGGGTTTTGGGTTCTTAATTCGAAATTACAATCGATGCGTGTAGATTATTGAGCCAAAATTATCATTAATATATATCTATTACACTAGTTTTAAACCAAAACGATATTACCCTGAGCCGAATTTAAAATTACACTAAACCAAACTCAAAATAATCGTAAATATATTCTTATGATATTTTAACTTTTTTAATAAAAAACTGAGTTGTTTTTTTTCAATTTCTTGAATTTAGTTTGACTCTAACTCAATTATTCATCACTCATCATATTAATTTCACTCTAAATTAAAAATTGAACTAAAAATATTCATACTATTTTGGCATTTAAATTTTAAATTTTGAAACTGAAAATTAATTAATTAAGGCAACTCTAAAGTCTAAAAACATCTGGATTTACTGGGCTACCAAAAATCGAGCTTATGGGACTGCCCAATTGTTTATTCATCTGTTCCTCCATTTCTCGCTTCCAACTCACACCATCTGAGATCTTCGGCAACCGATCCGTCGGATTCGCAGATCGCGTCGGGGAATTCTCTTTCCCGCCGATCACTGATGATTCAGCCTCCGCTTCCTTCTATCCGATCGCAGTCGCCGTTGCTTCACCATTCTTCTAAGATCCCGATCTGATAGTTTTTTTCTGCAACTTGTAATTTAGGGTTTTCCGATCGAAAGCAGCTATTTGAATTATCTTTCTAATGGCGGCAGTTTCCGCTCTCTTCCTCCTCGACATTAAGGGCCGTGTTCTGGTTTGGCGCGATTACCGTGGCGACGTCACCGCTCTCCAGGCTGAGAAATTCTTCACCAAGCTCATCGAGAAAGAGGTTCGTCTGTCTTCTTCTTCTTCTTCTTCTTCTTCTTGGAATTGGAGTAGATCTCTTCGTGGCTCAGTAATTGGAGTTTCTGATCGTTTTTTTTTCATCTCATCCTCGCAGGGAGATCCACAGTCGCAAGATCCTGTAGTGTACGATAATGGAGTCAGTTACATGTTCATACAGCATAGCAATGTTTACCTCATGACTGCTGCGCGGCAGAACTGCAATGCGGCCAGCCTTCTCTCATTTCTGCACCGTGTAGTTGATGTGAGTTTGAATGGTTTGGTTTCGATATGGACGTCATCTATTACGGTGATGAAGCAAGTTCGATATTGGATGTCTTCTATTTGCAGGTATTTAAGCATTACTTTGAAGAGCTGGAAGAGGAATCACTGAGAGACAACTTTGTTGTAGTGGTATAATGACATTTTCCAATTCTGTTTAGTTGTTAGTTTAGTGGCGATGGTGGTTTTGAGATTTCTATGGTTTCTTTTTTTCAGTATGAGTTGCTAGATGAAATGATGGACTTTGGGTACCCTCAGTATACCGAAGCGAAAATTCTGAGTGAGTTTATCAAGACGGATGCTTACAGAATGGAAACTACACAGAGGCCTCCAATGGCTGTAACAAATGCGGTGTCTTGGCGCAGTGAAGGGATATCGTACAAGAAAAATGAAGTATGCTTCCCTTTTTTTATTAGGTGTTTCAGTTTGACGTTGAGTTATGTTCCTGGAAATGATTATTGTCCTTTATTTGTTTAGGTTTTCTTGGATGTGGTGGAGAGTGTTAATATACTTGTTAATAGCAACGGGCAAGTGATTAGATCAGATGTTGTTGGAGCGTTGAAGATGAGAACTTATTTGAGGTTGGTTTCTACACTTAAATCTGATAACTTTATCTTAAATTACTTGAATGTTGGTATGAAATTATGAATCTTGATAGAAATTAGGATGGTTATCTCTCTTGATGAACTTGTCAGAATTGTATTAGTTCTCGGGATTTGAGTGTTTGTTCGTTCACTGATGTTTCATTTAGAAGTTAAATGGCTGGTTGTTGTGGCTCTGGCCCGTGAACAAACTGCTTATTGAGCTTTTAACATTTATATTCCCTTAGTACTGCAGAATGCATTCTATAACTGGTTATAATCTACTTGTATCAGAGTGACTGGAGCTACAGATATTTTTTAGCTGACTAATCCCGGCTCTTCTTTCCAAAACGATCACAAAATGCTAATGTTAGATATTTGATTCCCTGTTTACAGTGGTATGCCTGAGTGCAAGCTTGGCCTAAATGATAGAGTATTGCTGGAAGCTCAAGGTCGGGCAACTAAGGGGAAAGCTATTGACTTGGAAGACATCAAATTTCATCAGTATGTCGCCTACTCTGAGCTCCATTTAAATTCATCTAGCTGTAGACTAAGTATTTGCTTATGTTGACTTGTGTCAAGAGGTTGGTCTATTCTCTTATAGACTAATTTTTCAAGCTGAATGCCTCCTTTCACTAGGTGTGTTCGTTTGGCTCGATTCGAGAACGATAGAACTATATCCTTCATACCTCCTGATGGGTCTTTTGATCTGATGACTTACCGACTTAGTACTCAGGTATGAATTTTTCAGCTCCTTTCTCATTGGGTCTTTCACGTAGCACCACTTGATAAAGGGAACTGCTTTTGATTTCAGGTCAAGCCTTTGGTTTGGGTGGAAGCTCAAGTCGAAAGGCATTCAAGAAGTAGGGTCGAGATTATGGTAAAGGCTAGAAGTCAGTTCAAGGAACGAAGGTATCCGCCATTTCTTCCTGTTTCAGCTGCGAATATGAACCAGGATTGTTTTGGATCTCCTTACTTTGCTAATTTCATTACAGCACAGCAACAAATGTGGAGATCGAGTTGCCTGTTCCTGCCGATGCTTCCAATCCTAACATCAGAACATCGATGGGATCAGCATCGTATGCCCCTGAACACGATGCTTTGATGTGGAAAATCAAATCTTTCCCCGGTGGAAAGGTATAAAACGTTGATTGTCTTAATCTAGTTTCAGTCACCACTGTTCTATCTAGGCAATTTCTAAAAGTCCTTTCCTATTCAGGAGTACATGTTAAGGGCAGAGTTCAATCTCCCCAGTATAACAGCTGAAGAAGCAGTTCCAGAGAGAAAAGCTCCTATTCGCGTCAAATTCGAGATTCCATATTTCACCGTTTCAGGAATTCAGGTACAATCTCTCGAACAGGATTCTCATCCTTACTGTTTCTCCAAATACTCCTTAGCTATTGCATCACTGTAATTTAATTCTTGTTAATTGTGCAATGATCAGGTCCGGTACCTAAAGGTGATTGAGAAAAGCGGTTACCAAGCCCTTCCATGGGTGCGATACATAACAATGGCCGGTGAGTATGAACTTCGGCTAATCTGAACCATGTTTCACTACAACTACGAATCTCGAGGGGTGTAACTGTATTATTTCGTTGCGATAAACATACCCTCGATCTGAATTTCGATGATCATACAATCGATCTCGCCTGTGGGAAGTGTATGTTAATTCTTCTTGATTTTATGGCAGCTTGTCCAATCACAAATCTCTTTGTGTTTTTTCTTTGGTAGCTGAGACTTGAACATGGCCATTTCTGTATTGTGTGTTTATCAGTTAGATTTTACGAATGGTTTGTTTTGTTTTGTTCAAAGCTCTTGTATTACTTCCTTATTACTTCGCTGTTTTGCTTTGATTTTAAGAATGAATGGGTTACCGATATTCGCTTTGGCATCGAATCGTCTATCTCGTTTAATTTCTGGATCCCAAAACGATGATCGAACCGTGGCTAACTATGCATCGTTTTGCTTTCTTGAGATTCCAAGTGAGAGTATGTGACCATCTACTCATGACGGACCCTCGTTGCTCTCTTCACAAGCTAACAACTAGATTGTTTTCTTGAGGCGTTTCGTTCCGACCCCGCAATGTATCGGTTTTGTTCCGCCATGTATCGGTCTATTACCGAGTCTCAACTACTTGGGCATGTATCCCATTCTTTTATGGGCTGGGCCTTGCCTTACAGCTCATCAATATTGTGGGCTGGACTCTACCTCATGGCCCATCACCAATACCTTAAGCATCAAGTAATTGAAGGGGCAAAAAGGTAATTCATATATACTTCAAACATAACAAACAGAAGAGGGAACAAATTGCCAAAACAGATTTCTAACCAAACCACAACACCCTAACGTCAAGACACCTATGATCAAAATCACTCACAAATAACCGATCTATAACGGTTAAATCATTGCGACGAAACCGAGATCCTCACTTCAACCCGTTTCCATTATCATTGATGTCAACGAACCCTTTATCGTCGGATTGAATCCCCAAAACCCTATCCACGAACCAGTCGAACTCGTCCTCATGATCGATCTGCTGATCCTCGTGTACCGGCTAATCAAGCTATTGGGATGCAATGGTTATTGACATGGTATCAAAGCCTTACATAACTGAGAGGTCTCCGTTTCGAATCCCAGTAGCCCCCAATCTGTGCACATGACTTATCAAAACTGTGCAAACCTCAATTCTTATGAGAGTTTTCGTTTGAGAGGGTGTGTTAGTAAATAATATAAATACCAATCAGAATTCTTTCCCAAAAACTCTAGTTATTGGGATGCAAATATTATTGAAAGTTTTTAGTATGACAAGATTAAATAGAGCATGTTAATATATTGATATTCATCTCCGATCCGAACCCGAATTGATTGTTACATGTTAATATTCCGATTAATATATATATATATAAAATAAATTTCTACCCTATTTTATTATTTAAAAAATTGTTTTTACTCACTGAGTAGTAAGGAGAGGCGCAAACGACATTGATGGGTCGAACACCGGCGGCGGCCGGAGTGGAGAGTGCGTAGAGCACAGCTTGGAATAACATTGTGGACCCCGCTCCGACCACCACGTGGCAGCCGTCGGTCTTGGCATTCCCGACGACTCGATGGAGCCTCTGGATCGCGTCTTGGAGCTTCGGCTCCATGAACCAACGCACACTATTCGGGTCCAAAAAGTAACTCATCGAGTCATGGCCGGAGATCGTGACAAGTACACTTGTCACCGTTCTTCCTCCAGTACGGCTCAAACACTGCCGGATCTCCACTGTTTAATAGAAAACGACACAATTAATCAATAACAAAATCAACATTATACGAGACAATGAACGAGATTTCAAATATAAATATCAATTCATATAAAAAAAACACTCAACGCAAACTTCAAGAATTTTACATAGAATTTTATCGTAATATCAGTAATAAAAAAACTTTGGGCGGTGATCTAATTAAGCGAAAATATCGTGACAATGAGAATGTTGATTTACCGGGTCGAGATTGATCATCGGAGACGGCTTCTTGGCCGTCGCTATTGTTTTCTTGTTCCCGTCGCCATTGGTGTAACAAGTGTCGTCTTTGTTCGTAGGATTTTTGTTGCTAATTGTAGCGGCGACGATCTTCTGTCCTCCCATGATTCGGATTATGATCTCATTACTGTTGGAACGTATGGCTAATCGTATTTGGTTCAATTGTTAAACCCTCATAACTTTTAATTGAGGCATAATTATATATACCAGAATGATAAGTCAGCTCATTTTGAAGAAGCGGTTTAAAATTCAGCTAACCCAACTCCTGATATCATATTTAAAACATATCAGGTTTGTATAAGTGGAGTGTCACATGTTGAAATAAATCGTGTGACGGTGGGGATAGGTTGATGCCAGTATTGACTTCTTCAATATACATATCTTCGGAAATATATCTACTCGACGAGCTGACTTTTTTCGAGATAAAAAAATAAGTTATGACTGCGAACGATAAACGTCAAATATGAGATGTCTATTCCTCAAAACCATTCAATAAAACTAGATTTGTATTTCTGATGTTAACCGTGGAGTACAATGAAATAATCGCACTGCTTATTGGGCCCTTCACTAGCGATATACAGACTCGGCCCACCAGTTACCAAAGGCCATAGCGGCGTATGTTAAGCTCACAGTCTCACTTCAGCTGCTTTATTCTTCCCTCAAGTTCTCAGTTTGCCGCCAGCCGCTCTTTTTTCCCCGTCATCGCCGTTCCCAGCAGCCGCCGTTACTCAGGTGTGCTGTCTGTTAGCTCCGCCATCGTTCTTTTAATTCTTTTCATATAGAGTATGCTTGTATTTCTTGACGAGAACGAACTTAGGCTGTATAGTTGATCCAATTCGGTATGCAGCTATGGTGTCCGAGGAAATGTCCCAACGGAACAAACAACATGAAAACTTCCGTTTCAGTAACCCATTAGAATTCCATTTTGATTCTATCTTGATTTCTACTGCTTTATTGTTTATATAGATGTCCAAGTATCTAAAGGAATCACCTTTATTTACCCTTGCATTCTATCAGACTCTGAGTCCATTTTTTCGATGGCAGGTTCCTAGCCACCAGAGGAGAAAGAGTTATGTTGAAGGTTGAAGAAATACAAGGGAAAGGAAGAGGTTTGGTATCAACTCAGCCACTAAAGGGTGGCCAAATTGTGCTCATAGATTCTCCCATCCTGCTTTACTCCGCTAAGCCTTTGAATCCACAGCAGCATCATTCTTCCTCATCCAACTCGATTCTTTATTGCGACAAATGCTTTAGAAAGATACAATCACCTTCAGCTGCATTACCATGCCCTTCCTGCTCTCACCATCATCGTTTCTGCAGCTCTAACTGCCTCTCCTCCCACTCTCAATGGGCGTGCCAGTCTCTATCTCGACTCCGCGAATGCCCCGATTTGATCCTCCATCAACCGCTGGATCGCCAGGTACAAGCTCGGTATCTCATTGCTGCGTACAATTTGGCAATTGTGAACCCTTCCCAGTTCCAAGCTCTGCAGTCTCTTCAATCCGTCACTCAAACCCATGATGACATGGCATCAGCTGCCTATTTCCTGCATTCGTTAATCTCGTCTATTTGTCCACCTCCTCCATTACAAGGGTTTGTCTTTTCGTTGGACCTGACCTTGTCTCTCCTGGTGAGGGACAAGCTTAACGCCTTTGGTTTGATGGAACCCTTGGATAATGGCGGGGAGAGATCAGTCAAGGCTTATGGTATCTACCCGAGGGCTTCGATGTTCAACCACGATTGCCTCCCGAATGCTTGCAGGTTCGATTACGTTGACTCGGACATGAGTTCTGATACAAATACCGACATCATAGTTCGAATGATTCACGATGTGCCTCAGGGTAGAGAGATCTGTTTAAGTTACTTCCCGGTCAATGAGAACTATTCTTCAAGGCAGAAAAGGTTGCTGGAGGATTACGGGTTCTCCTGTGACTGTGATCGTTGCAAAGTCGAAGCAAATTGGTCTGATGAGGAGGATGAGAATGAGACGGACCAGTCAATGGAGGAGGAGGAGAACGATGAAGAAGACGAGTCAATGGATGCAGATGAAGAAGATAACAAAGCCGGTCAGGACTTCCCTCATGCTTATTTCTTCGTGCTATACATGTGTAACGTCGAGAATTGTTGGGGCACGCTAGCTCCTTTGCCTCCGACATCAGATGCTGGTAATTCGTCGAATGTCATGGAGTGTAATGTATGTGGTAATCTTAAACCTGACGAGCTTCTTGCAGCTTGATGCTTAGCTCTTGATAGATAGATGTAAGAGCACCTTGATCTTAGTATGCTGATAGTTGCAATTTTGTTTACTGGTATTGTATTAGAATTTCGAATTTCAGAACAAGATGCCTCTAGTAGGTAAGTTTTATTAAGCATAATGTATTAATGATCATTCATGGCAGTTTCCTCAGCTGATGAGCTCATCATCAGATTCAAAAGCAGCCATGGTCTCCGGCGGGAGGCAAATCTCCATATCAACACTCCCGCCACCATCCCTTCCGGGTTAGGCCGAAACTGTCCCACTGAATTCGGATCCCCAACCAAATCCGAAATCCGGCGATGGGTGGGGATGGTATGAAATCTATATCCGATTGCTATCATCGGGCGGGGATTTCCCGAATCCGAAATTACAACGGGTGGATGATGGATTTATATAAATCCGGCTCTGACTCACCCAATTGCCAAGCCTATCTGGAACGTTTTATTCGCTTGGATTTCAAACCTGCTCCTATTAGTATCAGACGAATGTGATGTTTTATCATGAGTCTCTTAACTGTTCTTTTGGAGATAGTTAAGGGGGTCTAACACCCGTAGGGAGTTGAAAAGTGAGACCTAAAGGGTTATGAGGAAGAGTACGCCGGCCGGATATAACACATTTTATTTCCGATTCAGTTGATTGTTCTATCAACTGTCGTCCGCACAGCAGCAATTAAAAGTCTATTGCTTTCTGGTAGTAATCATCAACCTCTAGTCGTATATCAACTCAATTAATGCTCTTTTCCAGGAAACACAGGTAAAAAACATGTTCCTAAGTCCCATCAATAACTCTCCACCTTAAAATAAACAAAAAGCAAAACTGACAACAATCCCTCACCTGGTCCGCTTGCCAGGAGAGATACAATGGCTGAGAAGGCAAAGGTTGATGAGGAGGATGAACTATCCGAAGCTGCTGCAGATACTCAATCTCGACCGAATTTAGAGGCCAAGTTCTGCATTCTGATGGCAGCAATCATGGTGGTTTTATTTGTCCGTACAATTGAGTTAGCAACCTTGAAGGAAAGATTCGTTTCGCCAATGCCATGGCGTGCAGTGATTCCAACAAGTAAGTATATATATCGAATCTGATGAAAGAAAGCCAAGAACTTTGATCCAGAATCTAAAAGTTTTCTTCTTTTTTTCTCTTCAGGAGCGTATCGAAACAATGGTTACTTGATGGTCTCCTGCAATGGCGGTCTGAACCAGATGAGGACCGGTGTAATTAGCTTTTTTTCGTTTCGGTTTTACCGGTTCGACCTTCTGTACAGTTCTAACATTAATCTGTTACAAAATATGCAGATATGTGACATAGTTGCCATAGCTAGGTTCTTGAATGTCACACTTATAATTCCTGAGCTGGACAACACATCCTATTGGCATGATGACAGCTCATTCGACGATATATTCGATACAGATCACTTCATTCGATCTTTAGCAAATGAGGTTACAATACTGAAAGCCCTGCCTTTAGAGGAACAGCAGATTCTGGAATCTAAATCTCTACATTCTATAGAACCGATCTTTTTCCAGAACATGTCGTATTACTATCAAAAGGTTCGTTCCGAAGATCCGACCGGTTTGTTATTATTATTATTACTACAGGTTCTTATACCAATTCTTTGGTTTTGGTAAAGATTCTTCCTCAGATACAAAGGCACCGAGTTCTTCATTTCCTTAAAGCAGATGGGATTATCGCCAACAACGGACTTCCTCGAGAGGTTCAGAAGATGAGATGTAGAGCCTGCTATGAAGCATTGCGATTCAGCCCGGTTATTGAAGAGATGGGGAGAAAAATCGTCCGAATTTTGCAGCAGAAGGGTCCGTTTCTAGCTCTTCATCTGCGATACGAGATCGATATACTCTCGTTTACAGGCTGCATTCTCGGTTTGTCTCATGATCAGATTGTAGAGGTGATGAATCTAAGGTACTACAGTAAACCGATAAAACCATATTCGAGTTAACCAGTTCAACAGGTCTAACGATACAAAAGAACAGGAAATCCTATCCACAGTGGAAGAGCATAGCTGATCCGAGGAAGAAAAGGCAAGCCGGGTTGTGCCCTTTAACACCGGAAGAAATCGCATTGGCATTGCAGGCTCTGGGAATCGACAGAAGCATTCAGATCTACATTGCTTCTGGAGAAATTTACAAGGGAGAATCCATGATGGGACACCTGAACGAAGCTTTCCCGAATCTGGTCAGGAAGGAGACGCTACTTGATCGGTCGAGTCTCGAACCATTTCGAAACCACGCCAATGCAATGGCAGCTATGGATTACATCGTTGCAGTGGAGAGTGACATCTTTGTCCCAACATTTGATGGGAACATGGCGTTTGCTGTTGAAGGTCATCGAAGGTTAATAGAGTCTTTTTTATTGGTATATTATTCTGTTACTCGCTACTCAAGTTAAATGGTCTGTCTGAGATTTTTGGTTGTTTGCAAAACAGGTATCTAGGGTTCAGGAAAACCATCAAGATAAACAGGAAACTGCTGGTAAGCTTGTTTGATCAGTACAAGATCGGAAAGCGTAGCTGGAGCGAGTTCTGCTTCGTAATGAAGGCGGCACATGCCGGAAATCGTATGGGAAGTTCTGCAGAAAGATTGCAGATCCCGGACGAACTGTTCAAGGAGGACAGTTTCTACTCGAACCCGCAAGAATGCCTCCCACACTCGGCATCATCGCCCTGAGCAGAAAAATGAACCGATTTCCAACATTGTATCGTTAGCTTAGAACGGTTCAAGTACTGAAAAATTCGGCTCCTCCCGAAAATCTTCATGATGAACTAATTCTATATATATTTCTGCAAAATATAACGTGTAGGAGAACACACAATACAAGCAATGGCTCGCTTGACTGGGAATCTAGAGCAAGACCTCAAAATGAATCATCATCGAACCGATTAGAACCTCAAGAAATTGAGAGAAAAAAGCATACCATTTACAAAAAGCCTAGAAAGACATGATCACTGAAGAACAAATGAGACTTCAACTTCAAGCAACTAAGGAATCATCAAGAATTGGCAAGGTTGCTACATCTTCATGCGCTTATCGACATGGTCAGTTCCATCTCTTGGATGAATTGGCATTTGGTTGCTAGGAAGTGTGTTCTGATTATCCTGTAAAAACACACGATTATAACGTTATTTGGCGAAGGCTTTCGGACAAGATACAGAAGGTTCGGTTCGCATTTCCTGTCAGTTCGTTACCTTAGCTCGTTTCCCAAGATCGATTTGCAGTGAAATGTTTGCTTGTGAAAGATCGACTCCTGCAGTCTGTAGCGCTTGCGTCAGAGCATTCAGTAACCTGGTACATAAAGAACACCACAATGATCACGATAAGTGCCACTTATACTCGGGCGAGTAGAGGATCTTAAGTCCATGATAGTTAATATCCTCACCCTTCAGAGTATGCACTGGAAATATTAATCGTCCCTCCTTCAATGGCTAGTTCCTCGTCAGTCACGGGACACTCGGCTGTTTGTGGATCAGACAAAGGTTGCTGAAGAGGATGATGCGCATCGACGCCATCACTGCGAACAGCAGGCAAGGTTGCTGTCTGAAAGTGCCTGAGAAGATCAGGGTAGCCGTCCTTATTCAGTAAGTCCGCTTGCTGCTGCATCATAGCTGCATCCCTTAAAGAATCGGGCTCCATCATGGAAGAGGTAACAGCAATGCCACTCTCGTTGAGCTTTGCAGGAAATACCGGCACCATACCCGAACCATTGTTCATTGCTTGTGGATGACCAACCAAATTCTGAACTTGCCAGTGACTATTCCTCTGTTCCAAGGTGCGACTAAGTGTCAATCATCGTTATAACTAGTTATACGGTAGCAAATTCAGTACAAAGGCAGAACTTTTACCCATGGCATCAACTTTGTTGTATCCGCAGGCCAACCCTGATACGGACCCTCGTACTTCTGCACTTTTTCTTGTAAATAACGGACGTATTCGATCACCTGCATATTGCTTTCTGGTCAACCAAAAGAACATTTTGCTTTATCAAACCGTAATCTACAACTACGCTAGCATCCGCCAGTTGTAAGGTCAAAACATTACCTCTAATAGAAAGGATGCTGTATCCCTCTTCTGGTCGCATTGAGGGATTAGTTCTCTCAATATTTGAAACCTGAAGCAAAGCAAAGGTTTGTGATTGACTAGGTAAGTAAGATAATCCTCTCTTGATTCAAGTCTAGTTAACATCTACTAAATAAAAACCAGCAGACTTTTCAAAACACAACAGCACATGAAAATTAGATCACCATTTCTTGATTCAAGTTTAGTTTAAGCCCAGCTCAATACAATAACCATCAATTCTACCGAAATCAAGCTTTCCGAAACATGATCTTCAAAGGTTTTCAAATTACAATGTATAAGTAAGATCGGGAAATCGAGCAAGATGCATAACACCTTGAAAAGCTCCTAATGCAAGCAAAACAGCTCTAGTTAGGAAACCAGTAAGGATTAGCTTTTCGGAGTCTGAAGAATCGAGCTAGCTTTTCACCTAATCCTTCACAATTCGGAAAACAAAGCACAAACCTTTCGTTGATCTTGCTCCTCCTCCGCTGCTCAGTCACAGAATGCTTCGATCTCACAGCACTAGCCTTGTCACTGTTCTTCCCATCTGCCATCCACAAAACCACAATTAAGAAAATTCACAATTCACTACCATGAAATCTCACCAACCTTTCAACCAACTTCACAATTCAGCATTACTTTTCCCATATGAGCTGGATCTAGAATTTCAAAAACTGCTATTCTCACCTCTGTTACTATAGGTGTTATTAGCACTGTTTCTGGTAGTTGCAGACACATTGGAAGAAGGAGCTCCTTCTCCATCTTTTCTGGAACCAACCACCAATTCTTCCTCATCGTACTCTTCTTCCTCCTGATGATTCTGATTCCCTTTCCCTCTCATCTATAACCCCAAAGAACCTACCTTTCCAACAACAAAAACCATAATTCAGATTCACCCTGCAACCCATTTCTCTCCAGCTGGAAATACAGCCAAAGGAGCAACAGCCTTTCCATCTGTAAAAAACCCATTAAAGAAAGAAGGGATTTTTCAAAGGAGGGAAAGAAGAAAGAACCTGGTAGAGCTGTCAGACGGGTTCCTCTATCTGCGAAACAGCGCCGCCGTGGGGGGAAGCTGAGGACTTGCGGCTGCGGAAATTCAGGTGTCGAAGTCTTTTGGAGAAGAATAAGAAAAGGTGTAGAAAGAATTTTACCCGTGAGCTGAGCTCGGCGGCCTTAGTGGCTGCTGTGTACTAATTAACTACTAATTAGCAAGTAATTAAGAATTAATTAATTACACCGCGTGTTAATTACCCTCCATGTTTTAGCAGTTAGCTACACAACACAATTTGCTTTTGGACTTTTGTTTGTGGAATGTTCTTTCCTCCTTTTACTTGTTTTATGGTGGGTGAATACTCGATTTTAAACCGGTTTGGTTGAGTATCGGTTTTTTATGTTGAGAAACTATACGAATGAGCAGGTTTTACGTTGAGCGGTTAAAAATTGACCGATAAGAGTACCTTATGCATTCCATCTAAACTTTGATTTGTCACATGATCAAAAGGCGGCAACATATAACCGAATTCATGACTTGACAAATTTATAATCCGTTAAACCCGATTGATAGTGGTGAGTAATTTTGCACAATAACTTCTATAGACAATCATTGGCTTCCAATAATTATCTATTTTCGGTTTCTTCAAGTTAACATAACCAAAGTTCGATAACTAGTAATCATTGACCGTGAAAGGACCAAAACTCATAATCCAAACACGGTTTTGGTTTTTCTATCACTACTACGACCCGTCATCAACTCTCTATTAAGATTCATCTTCCAAACCGAATTCAATCAAGTGCTTTACCGACTCGGACTCGAATGAATTCAATTTTTAGTTTTTTACAACTAAAACTATTTTCTCAACCCAAGTGATGGAAGGGCTGGGGGGCGTGCCATTCACGTGACAACAAAGTGGGGGTTGTCCAATGAGCAAACATATAGCCAGCGAGAACCCGTGACATTGTCCCGTGCCTTCACGTGCCATTTCCCACCTTTTGCCTTCCATTTTGCTTCATCGTTGGAGCATGAACAATGAATCGGGTCAACCGTCAAACCCGACCGACTCGAGTTAGGACCTCAAACTCATCTAACCATCACACGTCAGCTTTACACGTGTACGCCACGTCAGCTCATAGAACTGTAACATACTGTTCAATCGTCCACTTCACAAGGACCTATAGCTTTCATAAGGAAAGCATATTCATAAGCAGTCTCTTCACACTCAGAGTAGACACCACCTTCTCCGAAATGGCCGCCGTTCATGTTCGTCTTCAGCACAATGGATCTCGAGCAGCTAGGGCACGTAACGTCTCGCAATCGGGCTACCCACTTGGCCGCTTCCCACACTCCAACCCTGCCAAAAAAATATGGGGAGAGCATTACAAACTTGTGAAGCAAGTAAAAGGCTCGAGCTTTTTTGTTTTTTTTAAACCTCGAGTCGTTGTATGACGATGCTATGAGCATTGCTGGCTGGCATGTCCCACGCCGGATGTTATCGTAAGGCGAATAGCTTCGGATGCAGTCGAACTCCGACTTGATCCGTGGGTTCCCGAACTCTTCGTAGTCGAGTATGGTTAGAGGCAAACTCGGATCCAGCAGTGAGTTACAGATATCCAGAAATGGAACCTGATATTTTACTTATTGCATATTAGATATCGATGTTTCGTAGATTAGGAGGCAAAAAATATAGGTATTAACCTTCAAGATCGCGGCACGAAAAATATCAGTCTTCATATTGATTGCTGCTGCAACAAGGAGTCCTCCTGCACTTGTACCTTGGGCAGCAAGTTTCTTGCTGTGCACATACCCTTCGTCTACAAGAAAGCTCGCACATGACACGAAATCATGAATCGAGTTTGGTTTGGCTAGTTTGATGCCTGATTTATGCCACGATGAATCATTCCCTCCTCCACCTCCCCTGCCATGGAAAAAACAGTGGCAGGGACCTTTTTCTTGAGAGCCAAGCAACTTCGCAATGCAGAAACTTGTTTCAGAAGTTTTGAAAGAGAAAACAAACCTAACATCAGCAAATGCAATCACCCATCCTCGATCGAGTAAGCTCAGCCGGTCTGAGCTCCAGCTCATATCCAGGGTTTCGCCGTAGGCTCCATAACCGTGCAATAGTCCAGGTGACTCGCCTTTTCTCCAGGTGTTTCGAGAATACAGGATCGTTAGAGGAATCTCAACACCATCATGGGAAACGACTTGCTTTCGTTCGCAGCAGTACTCAGAGGAAAGGTCTTTCCATCCTTCCACCTCATCTGTTTCATCTTGGTGTACGATGGAGGATGCCCGTTTTGATATATCGTAGTCTACAATAGCATCAGGCATCTGCACACAGTCAAAGGAAATAGCTGATGCTTCTATAAAGAAAGTTACTTTCTTTACGGGGATTCCACTTCGAAACTAATGATTCAAGGTTCAACGAAAGCCATACCACAGGAGACGAAAGAATCACACGGTACACTGAGCTCGAAAACTCGTGGTTCGATCCGGGAGCAATGCTGCATAGGTTTGTAGGTACAGGGAAATACCAGGGATTGAGATCTTCAATATTGCATTGCTTCTGCCACAATGAATTCAACAAGAAATAAGAACGACGAGCCTATGAATTCTTACTAGGAAAAACGAAATCTTGATAACCTACCGATGAACGGGAAGCTTGGATGGGAAGCTCGATCGAACACATTGTTGGTAGACCCTCTTTACTTACAGATAGCACCAAATGTTGATCGAAAATGTCCATATCATGGAAGCTCACATCTTCACTTGGAAGGATGATTTGCTGATGTTCATTCAAAACAACATCAGTAAATCATACACAGATCGAACCGAATCGAAACTTATACTAATGTTAAATTGAACCTGTGAATCGGTTAAATGTACATGTTCTTTCCGGCATGTAACCAGGTAGTAACTCCCACCAGAAATCTCCTTGCTGGTCTCAGTCAAAGGAGCATTGGTAAGGATATAGTACGAACCGTGATGATGCTCCACAAAATACTGAACATCTGAAACTCGATTACAGATTCTCTCCAAGCCATCAAGTGGGCGAGCTGCATCGATAACGTAAACCTGCAACGAGAAGATATAACGTAAGACTTAACAAATTGACAAAAGGCTTTGAAATACAGAAATGAACTGAAGTATAACTAAATTCCTTCCTCGGATGAAGTTCTTGAATTTGAGTTCACAGTAATAAACTTGCCATCTTTTGTGCTTGTTATGTCCACACAAAAGCTTGAGTCTTTCTCTGTATAAACTCCAATGTCACTGATCCCATCTGAGCCTACTTCTGTACACATCACCCTACAAAGAACACGAAACAGATGAGGAAAACAGGACAGAAATATAGACGAAAAGCCATAGAAAAGTGTTAGTCTTTAGTTACCTGTAAGGTCTCTGATTTTGATCGGATACAGTGTAGAACAAAGTCCTCCCATCTAGAGCCCAAGCCAAGCTGACGACTCCTTCAACTTCTGGCCTATTAACGATATTTCCGTTGCTTAAATCCTTAATCCGAAGCAAGAACTGCTCGCTTCCATTGATGTCAACTGTATACGCAATGAAATCGTGGGATGGCGAAACTCGGCAGGTACCCACATGAACATAGCCTGTCAAAATCGACCAGAAATCAGCAATGGAAGTGCAGAAAACTGCTAGAATTTCTGAAACTGTAATGGAATCCAACCAAAGACCCTATAACTGATTCTCATTACTCCACCAGGTTTGGAACACCGAACAAGCTATACATCAATGAATTTCAGTAGTTTGACCAAGTTCCAGCCTAATGTTCTATGAAAACATGATAAAACCTCCTACATTCTACTCATGGCCACTTTCGATCCTCACATTTTCAGGCAAGCAAGATCAAATGAACCAATGACGAAAGTGTTAAGGAATGGTATATAAACTTAATCATAAACCCCTCCTTTCTCCCTAGAAAGCAACGAAATAAGCTTTTTACCAAATTGTTCAGCAATTTCATTCCAATCAAGCACAATCTGCTCCTTTCTGAACTCCCCACTCACAAAGCTGAACAGCTTCTTCACAATTCCAGATTCATCACTCCCTTCTTCCAGCCTCCTGAAAAGAACTGGATACTCTTTCCCTTCTGGTACATACTGGTAATACAACCTGGATCACCCAGAAAAAAAAAATTCAAATTCACAAAGATAAATGAGAAAGGAAAAAAAAAGACGCGAGCTTTTTCTTTCTTCAATCACTCACCAGTTTCCCCAACGTTCAGGAGGAGTGGAGACCTTCGCCGGAAGTCGATTCCGCATTTCCCGGACGATAGTCCGCCGTAGCTGGTTGGTCTCCGCCATGAAATCGTCGACGTAGGAGTTCTCCCAGCGGATGTAGTCTAGGAAGTCCGGGTCGGATGTGTTCCGCATCCATTGATACGGGTCCTGCCAGGTCTGGCCGTGTGCGGTGACGGCGGCGTGGACTTTCTTCGCCGCCGGTGGGTTTTCCCGGGAGATGGAGGAGAATGGGAATGTGTGGTGGATTTGAGTGCTTAGAAGGCGGCGGTAGCTGGAGGTTCGAACCCTAGAAGCTAAGATGAAGGAACGGCTGATCGCCATTGGAGAATCAGAATTGACACGAAAAAGATCGTAGCTTTTTTAGCTAGAAAGAACTAACGGCGTGAGTGTAACGGTTGAATAAACCGAACCGAAAGTTACTCAAACTCAAATTCAAGTACTATCGGACTATGTTGACCGGTTCTCAATTCGTGAGACAAAAATCCTGAAATCAGTACAATCATAAGTAAACGGTTCGTAAAGTTTCATCGTCGAGTTGTACTAACCAGCCGTCACATACTTGTCTATGAGTGTCATTGCTCCGATTGAGTTGAAAATAACCGAATAACAAAGCGAAACGAAATTGCTTGTTTCGATTGCGAGGAAAGATATGCAAATAACGGTACTGAATAAACACTTGGCCGTGAGTACCTTTTCGGTTTAGCTGAAATAACCGGATCACAGAATGACAACCAAATCATTTAGGAATAATCCATTACAGTAAAAACTGAGTTAACCTGATAAAAAGAATTGCAGGTCCCAAAACTGAAACCCATATGGAGAATGCTTCAAAAACCAACACACCAAAATACTGCATACATATTTTCTGTTGCTTCTTCTACTGCCACCACTAGATCAGTCAAAATAACAAGTTACTCAAATGGTATGGATAATGCTGATATATAATTAACTCGCAAACTATGATCTAATATGGACATAATCTGGGGGAAAACTTAAGCGATACTCTTCAGAATTTACAGCAGAGAATACCACTCCTCCAGCGCCTGTGCCTCAACCGTCTCCGGTCAGCTTTTGCCATCCTCACCGGGCTGCTGTTCCATTCAGATTGCAAACTGATGATGGAAAAACAAAAGGGCAGAAAAAAGATGTCAACTTTGTGAACTGTGGTGGATAAAGAATGGAGCTTGAAGGTAATGGGAGTGGAACTTACACTGGGAAAGCGAAGGAGCGAGCACTCGTGGTGCTGCTATCTGACCGCATCGATATGCTTCCGGAGTAAGGTATCGGTTCGGTTGCTGCCACGACCGAGGAGCGGGAGGAGTCGCCAATGTTGTATCGAATCCGGTTCGAGTCGGTTCCTGCAATGCTGGAAGTGAGCAGTTGAGGTTTGACATGGTCTGGGTCAGGGAGCCTGATCTCTGCTGCATTGCTGACTCGATTTTCGAAGGATAATCGGCCAGCAACTTCGTTGGTCAAGTCATCAGACATGGAATCCATACTGTGTCTTTCAGCTTCCTGATCACTCTCATGGACTGTTGTGGCAGCGGAATTGGATGGTTCCTTTGATGTAGAAGCGATAGAGTTCATTGACGAGCTTGGTCCCTTGTTGTCATTTTCGAGTTCTTCGTGACTAGTTGAGGTAGCTTCTGATAAGTCTGGATTGTCATCTGGCCCCTGCATCATTAAAGCATTCCAACTATAACCATCTTAAAAAGATCACAACTCTGACAACCAAAACCGGTTTCGATTTGACTGACCAAACTAGTAGCAGTACCCCTATCATTTTACTTTAACAGAATCATTCTGTTCAAAGAGGTTCACATTTCACAAACAGTGAGCTTTCACTACAATCCTAAACACAGATTAACTTAAAAAAACTTACATGTCGACGAATGCTGCCACTTGTTTGACTGCTGAACGGTTCGAGACAGGTAGAATCCGTGCTTGGTTCCGGTAAAGCCAGCAAATCTCCAAGTGATTTGCTCCTTTTCAGTGCATTACTTGCCAAATTCGCTGAAGATTCATCAACCTCTTCTTCCTTGATTTCCACAGAACGAATCTCCAGAGGTTCAACCTTTTCCTCCTTGATTTCCACAGAGTGAATCTTCTCAGCATCTTCTGATCCCTTATCTTTCGAAATCTTCGATACAGCAGGGTTTTCAGGAATGACATCATCCACAATAACAGGCTCTTTATCCAATTCCTGGCCTTTGATAACCTTTCCAGGAGGCAAGAATGTGGAGAGGTAGTCATCCATAGTACTCGTGTCGAACAAGAACTTGTCGTGCACAGGCACTCCCTCGTCCACACAGATGTCCTTCACCGCGTGGCTAATTTCGTCCTCCTCGTAACAGATTGTCACTTCAGGCATTTCATGATGTTCCTCCCTGGTGGTGATGCTTCCTAACTCCACTTTGCTATTGTCAGGCAGATCATCATTGTAATCACCAGCTTGGTCATTCGTCTGGTACAGAAATCGATCCACATAGTCTTCCTCCACTTTCAGACCTTTTTGGTTGTTGTCCTTCACAATGTCATGTCGAAACGTCTCATTACCGGACTTAGGGGACGCTTGTTTACCTTCTGCAACATGGCAAATGAACAGACAGAACATGAGGAAGGAAACAGTTGAGCTACAAAAGTGTGATAAACCCGAAAATCGGAAAGCAAAGATCAATGAACTTACCAAGTTTCATACTTCACATAGATTTCAGACTGACAGAATTTGCACAGACCTCTGCAACCGAATCAGTGAGAGACAAGATAAGGATCATGTAAAGAACAATCACTGACAAATAAGTTATACATTATTTTGCTAACTACACGCTGGTTATTCATGAACACCCTCAATGCAAGGAACCTGAAGACAGGAAGCTTCCAACTACCTACACTGAAGAACAAGAACCACCAATTGCAGACTAACTCCAAAGACACATGAGAGCATTCAAAGAGATCAGGCCAAGTTGGGGCTAATTATGAGAACAAAAGATAAGACAAAGTAGCATCTAAGAAGAATTTAAACCAGGAAAAAGAACAAAGAAGCAACAAAAACCCTAATAGTTTAAGGATATAAAGATCAGTGTAAAGACAAAAGAACATAATAGAAAAATACATGGTCTTGCCCCCCTCCCCCTCTCTTCTTTAGCCTTTGGCATCAGAACCAAGAACTGTTGAACTCTGATCAGATCTGACCCCGTGATTATGAAAAAATTCCAAGTTTCACAAGTCATGATAGACTACTCAGATTTTTTTTCCATGAAAGCCTCATGATCCAGAAGGAATCCACAGTAGAAGAAACCAAAATGAAGGAATGTTAATGATCTTCAATCAGATCCCCCTCACAAGAAACAATAAACAAATGAACCATAGAATTAGACCAACAAATACTTAAATAGTGAGAAATCTGAACATACCTTTATGTTCATCACAGAATCAGCTTCGTTCACTAGCTGACAAGACACTCACCTCTGTATAAACATGAGAAAAAGGAGCAAAAGAAACTAAGCATAAAGTGACAGCTAAAAAGGATTCAAAGGAAAGCAAAAGAAGCAAACTTTGGATGATGATAAGAGAAGAACAGAAGAAAGGAAGATAGGAAGAACTTAATTAGAAGAACCTCATAAAAGCAAGTGGTGATTGCCAAGGAAGAAGAAGAAGAAGAAGAAGAAGAAGAAGGGGGGAGACATTCCATTGAAGAGGGGTGGAAGAAGTATAATCAAGTTTTAAGTAAAGAGAGAGTATTTAATGAACCATGACAGCAACCTACAACAATAAAGAAAAAGAGAGGAAGGAAAGTGTGAAGATTGCAATAAATTGGATGATGCCACCAAAGGGTATTAAGGCTTGGAGAAGTGAAAATCATGTGAAGTTGAATATGATATTTAACTTCTCCAATTTTTAATCTAGAAAAAACCCTAATTAACAGGGTCAACTATGAACCTATCCATCCAAGACTGAACCTTACTTGCCCCCTCTCTCTCTGCAATTAATACAGAAACTCAAAGGAGGAAAAGCAACAGCTAGCAAAAACTTACACAGGCATTTCCTCTGTTTGTTTGCTCGTTCCTGATTCCTGACCACTGAAGGATTTCATTAAATTTTTATGAGCCAAGCAATCAATGCTGCTGCCAAACCAATACCAACAACCAGCAAAGGAAGGAACTTTTATACAGACAAACCTACGATGAGGTGAGAAATGTTCATTAGTTTAAAATGAAACAGAGTAATTATAAGTTAAATAAACAATCAATTCTCACTTTCCCCATCGTTCCTTCCACACTACCCAATTCCCAGAAGAAACATCAATCCCCAAGCTGAAAGAAGGATTAGTTTTAAATTTGTTTACAAACCCATAAAGAAGAAAGCTCTCGGTTTTTCGGCCGATGATGGTGGCCGCCGGTAACAGAGACAGAGAAGCAAACGACGATGAAGAAATGGGTAATCTGGCTTTTTTGGGAAGAAAGTCAGAGGGGTTGCGCCGCATTAATATATGGGATCGTGTCAGATAGAGATTGATTGTTTCTGCTTTCTTTTTTTGCTTTTGGGGTTTGAGCTGGAATTTGTTACTGACAGCAATTTCTGGCTATTTTCCTTTGCTGTTGTGTTCATAGTGGGAGGGGTTTTGTTATTGTGGGTTTAAGGAAGGGGGGGGAATCTAGGAGGTTAAAAGTTGTTAATCATTGGGGGTATTTTGGGGTTTTGTTGGAGAAGAATGCGGCAGTTTGGTAATGAGATTCGGGATAATTTGGTTTCTGTTTGTAATTGTGAAAAATGTTTGGAGAGTGTGACATTATATGAAATGAAATTGATATTTTACAAATCGATTGAGGTATTGTTGGATTTGATCTTTAAGGGTATTAATTAAAATTTTAAAAGCTGATAAAATTTGAAATCCATTCGGATATATTCATTTTAGAACCCGTCGAAGTTGGATTTTGGGCGGGTACGGGTAAACCCATAAAATTGATTTAATGAGTATGGGTCGGGGATGGATACTGTACTATCATACGATGTCGTTTATTTTTTTCGGAGGTGGGGTTAAATATGTTAATTTGTGGTATTTGGATGATTATTGAAAACTAGGATGATGGGTTACTTGGTTTGCCATTTGTGGCACTTGGATTTTGTTATTTTGTACTGCATGATGCAATTTGATACTCTGGTATTTGGATGAATGAAAGTCATCTGTTTAATTCGGTATTTTCGTTAGAATGTTATTTACATTTTTTTTACAAATTCTTTATATTGATTTAATTGGCCAAATTTCTTCAACTGGATAAAACCCGTCCAACTGGGTAATACCCAAACCCAATTCAAAATGGGGATGGATAGCGATATGGTATCCAGTGTACCAATCCGGGCGGGTATGGATAAAACCCGGGTTGACTGTTAGGTGGGCGATGAATATATAAAACTCATACCCATACCCATCCGTTGCCATCCTTATTGATCTCTTATAGTTCAAATCACAATTAAACATCAAGAGCATAAGGTTTAGAAAGAAATTACATCGATATAGGGCGTTGGATACTATAGGTTTACTTTTATTGGGTGTCAGGGGCGGAATGGCGTAATGTGAGCAAGGCTTGTAGAGCAAAATCTAGCTCCACGATCTATCCAAGCAACGATGATGATTGGCTCACAAATTAGTCGACTATGAATGAAAATCGACACCGATCACAATATACCATAAATGGCAATGATCACAATGTAGTTTAGAGCATCCAATGTCATACAATTTATACACGCTACACTTGACAACCTGAATACGCCTAAGAAAGAGCTAATTCATATTTATGGTAATCACCCTCTCATACCGAATTTTTCATCGAAAATTTGATTGAAGAGTTAACCAATGAAAGATTATATACATTTTCATTTGCTTGTTCAAAACTAAAGCAAGAGTAAGATTGTAAAAGAAGAAGAACCTCCAAAGATACTAAGAATAAGCCCTTTATATATCTTTTTTCCTTTTTCTCTTTATAAATTATGCTTTATATAATCCCCTTCATGAATATATTTAGTTTGATCAAACACCTTATTATCAAATACTAAGTGGGATTTAACATGCATTAGCTAGCTTTTGTACATTGAGAATAAAGCATAAATAAATCAACTTCAAAAATAAATACTTCAAAAATAGTTATTCTCATTTTCAAGCTTGTTTCCCTTTAATCTTCCTAGTACTTTTATTTATTTATTAACCGTTTAAATTGATTTTTTTTTATGTGGAATTTGAATTGATTCCTTGGTTTATAATAATTAAGTAAAACATAAGTACGTTGACAAAATTGCATGCATGGTTTCAAATTTCATAAGGATTTTTCTGATACCAAAGCAAAAGAAAAAGAAAAGGGTAAATTAACTAAAGGAGCAAAGTGAAAAATGCATGGTTCTATGAATCTTGTTAATTCAAATTTTAAACACTAGTTTCATGCTTGGTTGTTGGTTACTTGGTTGAGTGGTACAAGAATGTAGAATGATTGAATCGACCGATAATTTCGAGTTGGATGATTCGAGTCACTTATATATTTGACAAAGGATGAAAAAGGGTCGGAGTCGATTCTAATGGGGTTTTCCTAGTTTAGGAACTAACATCGAATGATGTCACGACAAAAGAAAATACATGGTGTGCTTTTTATTTTTAATATTGTGTTAGTATAGTGTTGTTTTCAAGTTTATGTTAGTGTTGTATACAATTTGACGTAGAGTACCTTCTCAATTTACATTAATCCTCGACTGATGAATCTGTTCAAACTAATTGTATTGAATTGATGGTGGAATCAGTCTCAATTTTGTACAGAAATCCCATTGATTGGTAGCCATGTCTTCTGATTTATTCTTTGTTTTAGAATCAAGATGAAATAAAAATAAAAATAAAAATTTCCCCCTTAGTTTTATACTTCAGTTTGTTTATTTAATCTACCAAAATAATAAGAATTTTTATTTGTATTTTTCATATCGGTGATTTGACAATTGATTTAAAAATGGCTAAACAAACAAACAATTATTGATGATAATTTAGGAGAGTTTTAGGAGAAATGACAAACCAAGACAACATTTACGATCGAATAAGTGACCGTACAAGTATGCAACTCATAGCTAGCTAGGTGACAAGTATAATCGGGGCAAGATGTACGTCCCAAGGGCTACCGGTATTTTACTTCTTCAATTTAATGTTATTTCAAAAATTTCGCATATAAATATATTACGATTATCTCCTATTTCAACTATGATTATGTGTCACAAATGATTTTCACAATAATTAATACAGCTTGTCATGTAAATATGTACCTTTTGGGGCCGTTTGAATAACGTATATAATCCCATAAATACGGTGATGGGTCGATGGTATAATTCTAAATTCTCCCACTACAGATCATGACGTATAATACAGTAAATATACGAATAATATACTTGGGGGGTATACGGTTTCTGAACTTTATGATCTGTTATCCAATTTCTTATGAAATATTTTTTTTAAGGTTTCCAAAAGTCGTTTCCATGTTGTTGGGATTTGAGGTTTGTCGAATAAAGAATTAAATAATGTCGACAGACGACAAAACATAGTAAAGGAATTATGTCTACTTGGATAGCTTTGAAAGGCGGACAAAACTTTATATAGCACCCCTCGATGATTTCGAAATTCGAGTATACTATCGATATTACGGTTCGAAAGTATGGAATCGGATCGAAACAACAGGGTTGAAGAATCGATACTTACATGTAATTGGAGCTTGGAACGAGAAAAACGATTATCGAAACTATTATCATTTTACATTTTTAGAGTCTATGTAACATAAAAGAACAATATTTTCTAGAAAAAAATACATATTACAGACTTATCATACTCATTATACATAAATAAACAACCCCCTGAATCCCTTCATTAACATTTATCATGCCTATTTAGTGGAATCGGGGTGACTACTTTAGGTTACGATCACTCGTTATTTTTGTCTGTTTTTTTATAGTTTATCAATTTTTTATAATTGTTTCAATTTTGACCAAATATTATTTTAAAAATATATCCATCTTTAAATCACACCATAAATTCCCTCATTGGTAAGCAACTAGCCTTCTAACGATGCTTGTTACGATTTCAAAGGACCATCCAACGAATTCGAGAGACAAATAATCCCATAAGTTGAGTCACTGCAACATTAATACATTGAGCTTAAATTTTATAGCCAACTCACGAGTTCGAGTCTCCCAAAATTTTGAGGTCTTATACTATAAGGCCTATTGGCACATGTTAATGGACATGAGTGACCACTAAATATATCAGTCGTATATGCACACAATAGCTTTGAATAGCGATGGACAAAAAAGTTATTGACTACTAGATTATGGTGTATCGATCTCTCTTCCATCGAAGTCCAATGTAAATTCCGAATATGGGTTACCGTTGATATAAACTAGTCATCTTTAAGTATTCTCATGTATACATTAGTCCGTCAACTAAAAATTTCTTGAAATTATCTTATGAGAGGTCATCCATTGAAGCTTCACGAAACTAACCTAACCAAACGTTGTCGTGACCAAATACAGATATGATGACGCTAATTAGGAAAAGTGTCAACATTTTCTACCGGTTTCTATCGTTATCAGTTAAATATTTATCCTTTGTTAAATTCTTCATTTCTTCTATCAATTGCCACCGGTATATTAGGTGACGTTTGGATGTAGAATTTTCATTTTCTTGACAAAAACTATCGTAAATTTATCGTTTGTTTTCATAAATAAAAGCGAAAAATACATATTTTAATATCTCGAATGTGGGAAATTATGAATTCTTTATCAACAATAAGAACAACTACCGATATAGTTGTTCATGTACCAGCAATTTACATGGAAACAGACACCAATAACGTTGTTCGAATATTAATTACAAAATGTTCTCATACAATTATACTAGATAATTGTTTCCCTATTCGTAAATACGATAACCGGAATAGACTAGAAAATAATATACGATTACGGTCCAAAAATATTTTTATCCCGATTCAGTTAAAAGATGGTACATGAACGATTATAACATAATTGACGATCTTAAAGTATTTTTACCCACATTATAGTCCATCTATAAATATTCATTTTCAAGTAGTAGATTCAACCTTCCATTATATTATATATACAATTAATTAATCTATTTCTACAACTAGCAATAAAAAATAAAATTATATATAATTATAATTGTTGTGTTATTTAGATGTGACAGTCAACTTCACATGGACGTGGGTGTTGACTTTTTGTTTTGTTCATTGTTTATTTTTCACTTTTCAGGTTAGAGATGGCAATTTGAATGTTTTTATAAAAAATAATTAGCATTATTTTATATCATGATGATATAAATATAACAAAATTTATTAAAATTGTCTAAATGCCTAAATTGTCTCTTAAAGGTGAGTTTCCTTTCATATTGCCTTAATATGCACCCGAGGTTGCCTCCTTCCTCCACTGCTGCCTGTCCAATACGAGTTCCCACTCAGATCCGAACCATCGCGCCAGATCGATGTCGGGCATGCTACAGTAATGACCGACACTTGGCCAGCTGAGGCCCTAACCTTCCTTAGTGGTAGCTTTAATAAGGATGAACTTCATCCAAACTCGCTAGGTTTTTTAATCTAAATTTCGGTTTTGAATTGTATTTTTGTTAGTTTTTTTTACACTTGTGCTATTTTTTTGTTTGAGATTTTTTGATTTTTCCGAGAGCATGTTTCAGAGGAGTTTGTTGACTGATTGCCCATTAAGTTGGAGAGAAAGAATTGAGGTCACTTATTTATACGGAACTGCAATTCATGTAACCTCGTTAATGAGAACTACACTTCTGACGGAGGTATCCTGTATGTTCTATGGCTACGGATATTATGTCGGAAATACAAGAATGAATGATTTGTTTGAAAAAAAAATATAACAAATTTTATTAAATAATCTTGCAAACCGGGCCATCATCTGCCAATCTGGCCCATTAACTATGGGCCGACCAGCAAGCGATGATCAACCGAGCCCACCCAGCTGAGCTGATCAGATAACCAACCCACTGAACTAGTGAACCTCCGTCACCTTTGTCTCGCCATTGCAGAGAACTGAAAGAAATCAGAAGGGATTTTGATGTTTACAGCTTCCACGTTGCAGAAGATCGTCGTCATCATGGCTTCTTCTAAACCCGCCACGCACGGACTCCCCAACCGTAAGCAGACAGACCAAAATACATCGCACAAACCTCTCTTTCTTCACCGTTAAATTTTTTAGGTATAATTTGAATCTGCTTCTTTTCAGTTGCAGGGAACGCCGCAAAGAGGGCTAGAACCGTGACCACCACGGCGATGGCGGTGGCGGAGTCTGCTTTCAAAGACCCATTTTCCAATTACGCTGATTACCTCAACAATCTGGTACATTTCCTTACTATTTGTTTGGAAGAAGGATTTTTTAAAATTTCCTCTGAAGGTTCATTTGTTTTTTTTTATTAGAATGAGAAAAGGGAGAGAATAGTGAAGGCTAGTAGGGACATAACGATGAACAGCAAAAAGGTTATATTCCAAGTACACAGAATGAGCAAAAACAATCGAGAGGAAGTTCTGGAGAAGGCACAGAGTGATTTAGCTTCTGTGACTCAGCAGTATGTTTCCAGATTGGTTAAGGAGTTGCAAGGGAGTGACTTTTGGAAGCTGAGAAGAGCTTACTCTCCTGGGGTATATTCGAATTCTCAGCTCATTTCTTTTAAGTTTGTGTCTTTAGCTTTGGTTGGATGATCGTGAGTGGTTCTTTCTGCAGATACAGGAATTTGTTGAAGCTGCTACATTCTGTAATTTCTGCAAGAATGGGACTTTGCTCACTCTTGATGAGATGAATGCTAGTCTCTTGCCGCTGAGTGATCCAGCTCTCGAGCCATTGCAAATCAATGTTCTTGATTATCTTCTTGGGGTAAGGATTGTTGCAATTGTTGATACTTGGTTTTGTTTTTCGTTGAAAATTGCTATGGCTGATGTGTGTCTTGTACAGCTTGCAGATTTGACGGGTGAGTTGATGCGGATGGCGATCGGTCGAATTTCGGACGATGACATTGATTATGCTGAGAAGATTTGTCAATTCGTGCGTGAAATCTACAGAGAGCTGACCATTACTGTCCCGCATATGGATGATAGTCATGATATGAAACAAAAGATGGATACAATGCTTCAAAGTGTGATCAAAATCGAGAATGGTATGATACATTCGAACTTAACCTATAAAACTCATTGTTTGGCATTTGTCCTTCTGTAAGGAATAGTAGTGAATTCTATCTCATTGTTCTACTTTCCTTGCGCTTGAAGCTTGCTTCCGAGTCCATGTAAGAGGATTGGAGTACACGCCAATGCTCGGGACAGATGAGCCCGACTCGTTCCTCCACGGAATGCCTGTAGACGAGTTGTGATGTAACTTGTAACTAACCCCTCATTGTTCCTTTCTCCTCGTTTCAATTATCGTGTTCAATTAGCCTCCATATTTGACTCTAGATAGCATCTTTTGTGCCTTTGAAGCAACATAGAAGGAAATCAGCTAACCTTATGGCTTGGGAAAGATCGTATCTTTTAGATTTATTTTGTGTACTAACTTTCTTAAACTGCAATTTCGACATATGACTTGAGAATGTTTGAGGATCTTTTTTTGCAGAGTAGTCAAAACCCAGAAGAAAGGTTCGAACTTTTCCTGTAAATATTAGTAATTTTTCAAACCTTGTGCTCTCTACGGTTCTCATTGTTTCGGTTAGTAGGTTTGGTTCGGATCAATACTTGATAAAGACTGGTTCTGGTACTGGTTTCTTGGTATGAATGTGCCAGTTTCATTAGTAACTAGGACTGGGTTTTGAATTTTGATGCTCATTTTAGGACTAATTCATATGGTTTCGGTATACAACTATACGAGTTATCTTCACTGCCTTTCCGTAGGGAGGTTCCGCGGTTATAAACCAGACCTATAACCCGGCAGTGGATTATTGGGACCGGATCGGTACTAGTATGAGTTGTTTAAGATGTGATATGAACCAGACTCACCTAACTTGCCCTCCTTGGTCCACACCGTCACTATCAATCACAGTTCGCAACTACTAACATCTCTGTCGTCGCGAAGGCTCGTACCGAGATACTCTGGATACCTTTGGATACGTACACTTCAAAGAGGCACGTCAGCCAGCCAACTAAGGGATGGGACTACTGCTTACTACTAGCTGGCTTTCACAGTACATATTAACTGTGCTCTTCTGTACAGGTTCGATAGCTTGATGCTCTCTTGTATATCGATTCTGCACTGCACATTGCTTGAAATGTTTTCACATCAAGGAGGATGAACTGCAAAATCACTAAAAAAAACCAGTTGGTGAGCCCTAATTGCAGACTTTGCTGCAGGGAAATGAACTAAACCCTTTTAGATTATCTCTTCAACTTACTCATTCCGAACCTGCAACTCTAAGTCCGCATAGTGGTCTTTCGTGATCTCGGTTCTGAATCACACATGACTGGAAATCTATCCTCACAAACACAATTGGTACCCTAATTGCAGAGTTTGCCTAGTACTCAGGGACACTGTTAGCACATTTGAATGTCAGTGCCGGGGGGGGGGGGGGACACTGTTAGCACTGAATGTCAGTGGTGTGTGTGTGGGGGGGGGGGGGGGGGGGGCGGGTAGCTTGAGAGAGGTTGGTGAGTCATGGCCACATACTGTTTAGTTATAAAGATGCAGCCTTTTGCCCCCACTACTGGAAAATTGTTCTTGTTTTCAAACTTGGAAAGTGACAATTAATCTTTGACAAATGAAAGAATAACTATATGCTTATATTGGCCCAGGCAAGCCAAAATGGCTGTATCTGTCACAACTTCTATTCCTTAATAGTGATTTAATGCGAAAACTATATCCAATCTGAAAACTCTATTGTATCGGTCGGTCTCGGTAGTCAACTCGTTTCGCGGTTTGAACGGATGTGCTCCTTTGTTTGGTACTAACACCTACCGTGATTTCGGGAAACCTTGCTCTCGAGGCGGCCAGATGCCTAGGTAGGTCTCGATGTATTTAATGACGTAAGTTATTCTTTTTTTATTTATTGAAAATAGATATTACTACGTCGATTATGGTTATACTTTTCTGGTTCTATCATTTGGTGGTTTCGGTTTAACCATCGTGTGGTATGCTTCTTTACGGATTGTCACACACCCTTGATTTGGAAAAAACCTCACTAGTTGGTAGGTCTTGGAAACCTCAATCGCTCGATTTGGAAACTAGACCCACCAGCCCGATAATGGTTATAATTTCACGCTATGAAATCGCTATGCTCTAAACTCTGGCACTATAGCCCCTCTACAGATACTTCTTGTGCCTTGAATCAACCGCTCGGTTGAACTCATCAAGTATCAAGTAGAAATAATTTCATCACCCTAATCACAAAAAAGAAAGTATTAAACCGTTAGACGTCCCGCCGAATTGATTATGGTCAAATGTCAATGTCATTCTATTAACCAATTCCTTCCTATGTTGGAACTCACTCCAATGTAAGTCCCTTTCCCCCAATTTCAAAGAAATCGCATATATACAAGCAGACCCACACACTATTGGTGGTTACTTACGACTTCTTCCATCCAAAAGAAAGAAAGAAAAAATAATGGAAGATCTCACAGTCCTCCTTCTCTTTACTCTGCCATGGCTTCTCCTCTTTCTAAACAACCTTGTCAAGTTCTTGAACCAAGTATGGCTGAGGCCAATCCTGATCCAATCAGGAATGAGCTCCCAAGGAATCAAAGGACCCCCTTACAGATTCCTGCATGGAAACACCAGAGAGATCAATGACATGAGAAGTGAAGCTGTCAACTCTCCCATGGAGCTCTCTCACCAGATGCTCCCCAGACTCATGCCTCATGTCCATCTTTGGACCAGGATTTATGGTAATCCCTTTTCGGGTTTTCATACACCGGATGTTATTTATAGTTTAGATTCTGTTGTTATCTCTATCGGGTGCTATTAAGGTGCTGTTTGAACGATATCTTTTTTCATCTTTCCATCCGTTTTAACTTGTTTGTGTGGATGTTATGTTGAGATCCGACCACTCGGACTTGAAACTAGAATAGCCCTTCTCCGGATTTATGGTAATCCACTTATATCATATTTCTACGCCGAATGTTATTATAGTTTAGATTTTGTTGTTATACGTATCGGGTGCTATTAAGGTGTTGTTAGAATGAACGACACAGTTTGTCGTCTTTCCATGGGTAAACTTGCTTATGTGGATGCCATGTTGAGATCCAACCTCTCGAATTTGAAACGTGCATAATCCTTCTTCGGATCTGACGAATTGAACCCATAAACATCATTGGAAAACTGGCAAACGTTACACTAAATTGCTATTCCTCACCCTAAATAAATTTAAGTTACTTGATTGCCCTTTTGTTCATGGGTTTAACTCCCTAAACTAAAATAAATAAATAAATAAAATTCCTTAATTTCTGGTCATAAATTAAATTTCTTGTAAGGAAATAAAAATTTCTTAATTAAAATAAATAAATAATTTCCCTAATTTCTTGTAAACTAAATAAATTACCATAAATGTTGCCTAAATTATGACATTCAACCTTCAATCAAATTATGACATTTGTAATTTGTTGCCTTAATCAATTTCGGTAATTTGCCTTGAAGTATTGGTAATTGTGGTAATTGTTAATTAATTAATTTTCCTAATTGTTTAATTCACCATTCAATGCATTTAATTTTTTGTTACAAAAATAATTTATCAACGTTGACGATTAGGATATTTTAGTTATTTTCTATTTTTCTCTAGGCGACAAATAGTAATTCTCACCTTGCATGACATTTACATAAGCAAGTTAACAGATCCATACGAGGTAATTTAAATTGCACTATAATAACACTCGGTATTGTCACCAAAAACTATAATGGCATGCATCACATTTTACTTTTTCAATTCGATCTTAAGAAAAGTTTGTTTCTTTATGATGTCAAAGGGATGAACTTCCTCAACTGGTATGGAACAAAGCCACAGCTAGTAATCACAGATCCAGAGCTAGTGAAAGAGGTTCTAAGCAACAAAGAAGGAACCTTTCCCAAGAAGTTCATCCAAAGCTATGCATATAAGTTCTTAGGAAATGGTCTCTTTGCTTCACAAGGGGAGAAATGGACCAAGATGAGGAAGCTTGCCAACCAAGCCTTCCATGGAGACTGCCTCAAGGCGATGATACCCGCAATGGTTGCAAGTGTCGAGACAATGCTCGCTAAATGGGAAGAAGAGGCATCGATCGAGATTGATGCCTTCAAGGAGTTCAGGATCCTGACATCGGAGGTGATCTCAAGGACAGCTTTTGGAAGCAGCTACAAAGAGGGCAAGAATGTGTTTGACATGTTGATGCAGCTTGGCAGCATTGTGCACAGGAACAACTTCAAAGCCGGGATCCCGTCGTTCGGGATCTTCAAGCTCTGGAGAAGCGTGGACGATGTCGAGTCTGACAGGCTTCAGGTAAGCCAGGGACACAAGATGACTACCCTGGGCCACGGCCATCTGTCATCTGTGTTTAATTTTTTTTTATGTAATTAACTAGCTATAATCGTTTGTGCAGGTAGCCATTAGAGAAGGGATCATAGAGGTGATAAGAAAAAGGACAAAAGGGTCATTTCATGGAAGTGGTGACTTCCTTGGGTCTCTCTTGAATGCATACCATGAAGAGAGTGATAGTCCAAGGAAGATCAGTGTTGATGATTTGGTTGATGAGTGCAAGTCATTCTATGTTGGTGGACATGAAACAATCACCAACTCGCTAACGTGGACGGTTTTCCTTCTTGCAATCCACACAGAGTGGCAAGACAAGGCTAGAGAAGAAGTGGTGGAGTTGTTTGACCAAAGGAATCCTTGCCTTGATGGTCTTGCTAGGATGAAGACTGTAAGGCCATCCCTCTAACCCTTGTCTCTCTTTAATTTTGAGTACATTGCTATGTTGCACGTGGCATTCGGACTTGAATGACTAGGAAATTATGTCGTCGTTCTTAGGTAATCTTAACATTTCGCTAGCTAGAGTGATGGATTTTTTGAGTTACCTCTAGTACATTGCTAAGTCGTACATGACACTCAGATTTGAATGACTAAGAAATCATGTTGATTTTTTTAGGGTAATCTTTGATGTTTTGCTAGTTAGGGCAATGGATATTTCGAGTTCCCTCTAGTACGTTGCTAAGGTTGTGTGTGACACTTGGATTGAATGTCTAGCTAACCTAACATTTTCTAACTAGGTATAGATTTTTCGAGTTTCCCTCTAGTTACATTGCTAAGTTGTACATGAATGTGCAATCCTAGCATTTTCTAGGTAGGGTTAAGTTTTTTCAAGGTTTCCTCTAACACATTGTTAAGTTGCGTGTCAATTAGACCGAATAACTCAACAAAAATTACATACATATATATACTCTTAATGATATAGTCTTCTTGTTCTCTTTAGCACATTACTAAGCCGTATGTGACACTTGAAGGGCTAGATTTTTCAACATCCCCTATAGCACATTACTAATTTGTGTGTCACTTAACCAAACGACTTTATTAAAGACCGAATGACTCATACTAAGATTAAGGTTTCCCATCTCTATCACATTGCTAAGTTGTGTGTGCCACTTAAAACCGAATGACTATAAAATCACGTCGATATGTGCCTAAAGGGTTATATAGAACACATGTCTTCGAGTCCCCTCTGATACATTGCTAAGCCGTACGCGACACTCTACACTAAAGTTTCCAACATTTTTGGTCTTTCTTTTCCTGCAGATGACAATGATCATCAACGAATCCCTAAGACTCTACCCACCAGCTCTAAACCTCACAAGAGAAGTTGAGAAAGAGACCAAGTTGGGGAAGTTCACACTCCCGGCAAAGATGGCACTCAGCCTACCAATTATAGCAATTCACCAGAACCCATTACTGTGGGGGGAAGACTGCCATCTATTCAAACCCATTAGGTTTGCAGATGGTGCAGCCAGAGCTGCAGTGTTCCTGCCGTTCGGGTTTGGACCGAGGACCTGTGTCGGATCGAGCTTCGCAACAGCCGAGATCAAGATTGCTCTGTCCATGATCCTGCAGAGATTCAGATGGTCAATCTCCCCTTCTTATGTCCACTCACCTTTCCACATGCTCACTATCTGCCCCAAACATGGCCTCCAAATTGTTCTCCAGCCGGTCTAGATCGCGATATTTCATCGATGGTGGCACTTCGAGGATTGGTTACAGTGAAGTTGGTAACTTTTTTATGTGGGCAATGGTTACCCTTCATTTCATGAACAAAGGAGAAAAGCAAATGATTTTGTAGGGTATACAAAAGGTTGTTACTTTTTGTGTTAAACTTCTGTACTAAAAACTAAGATGGTATGATACCAAATGTACCGTCATGGTCTAGAGCTGGTAAAATATTGTCTCGACTCAACCCAATTTCCGTCTTGACCCAACTCACTCCTTAACTCAAATTCATGAAAAGTCAACAAGTTGTAACTAGCCCGACCCAATAGTCGCAAAAGCTCACAACTCAAATGAACTGTGTACTAATTGACCTCGTAAACTCGGCGAATCCCACAACCCAATTAACCAATAACTCAAAACCGATTTAATGCAACTTAAGATTCGTCCAGTTTTCCAAGAGGCTGCTGCTTGGTTTCCTATTCTTCCCACAACCCATTGTTCTTCTCAGCTTAATAGTGTCAAAGATTGAAGCTTTATGGCCTTTTCCTTACCAGATTAGGATTGCTTCTGATGAACTTGGGAAGCTAGTGTGGAACTGTGGAAATGGTTCTCTACTGTCGAAACTTCACATTAGGACCAGTCTGATATTCGATACAGTTTCTCGTAGTTGAGATAGACCATAGAGCATAAGAAAATAGGAACAGCTGACATTTCATTACTTCAATACTGTGGAAATACAAGCAACAAAAATACAAAGCAACAACCTTTATTTTGTAAATTTAACCCATTTGATTCCAGACAATCTCCATTTCTCCTACTTGTTGCGCTGATCCTTGAAAAAACCTGCATGGTTCTTCTCGAACTCTTCTCTCGAAATGCGATAATCTGCTCCAGGAGCTTTCATATCACCAGTTCCTGAGGAACTTGCAGCAGCTCCAGCAGAAGTGAAGTAAGAATTCCCAACAGCATCAGATTTTCCAGAAGATGCATTCTGATTTCCCGAGCCTTTGTTTCCACTCTCCATCGCTTAAAATTAAACTTGTTGAGGGATATCGAATCGGAGATGTTATTGTTTTGAATCGTAGAGATATTTTGAATCCTTGGAGGATGGTGAGGATTGAAGGCTTAGTGGGAGCTTATTATATAGTGGAAGGAAGAACCTGTCAGATTTTTTTCAGGTTTCCAGACACTTATTGCTTTGATACATGGGAATGAGCAGTCTGACTAAATTTGTCAAACTCTTGCACTGATTTTTTTCACTTGTCAGGTTCAATGGATACTTGGAGGATCAATGATGGTTCTTCGTTTATTGGAATTCTGGGAATTGATGAACTGCAATGACAATCCGAGTAGACTGACTGGTGAAAGGTTCAAACTTTGGCATCGACTTTGGGATCCTTGGGAATAAGAAGCCAAATGAATATGGGTTTACACGAAGAATCGTTGGGAAGGATGTGTCGGTAAGGTATTAGTCTCGTTGGGAAGGATGTGTCGGTAAGGTATTAGTCGCTTGATATTGACGATAGATGTCGTTTTCGTTATCGACGGATATCACATTGTTCATGACATCTCATAGAATAATGGAGGATGTAGTGTTTGCTTGAACCCGATACTAATTACGGGATAGTTCCGGTTTTGGGACGCTTAAGAAGTAACGTGTGAAAGATTGATACTTTTCTTAAATATACAAGGCCAATCATGTAACAAAGTATAAAATCATGAATAATCAACGTCCCATCTCTATACTGCAGTCACATGTACGTGAATGAACAAGTATGATTTGATCGATAAGGTCTATTACCGAAATGCTGAGCTCAATCTGCATTATTACTTCTGAGTATCTCAGTCAAGTAAACCTTGTCATCGATTTTCTTAGTTAAACCTTCATCTTAGTATATCGTTAGAATCACTGGTTCGATCATCGAAAGACGATAGTAAGAAAGAAACTGATAAAGGAAACCAGATAAAACCTGACAAATTCATTCTTCAGGTTTTCGGTACTGTGGAACCAAACTATGAAAATAACAGATTACAAATCTAAAGAAAAATCCTTCATTTATAATTTATTCATTCAAGAACACTGTTATTCTGAAGCATCCATTGCTCGAACTTGGCACTCGGTATCTGATCATAATCCCTTGTAGTTGAAGTCCTGATCATCCCAGCAAAAAACATCATAATAATATTTAGATTCGTAATACAACCAGCCCTCTAAATCATCATAAACAGAAGTTTCCTCTTCAGTACCCTCTAGCATCCTGCTCTCGGACTCAGCACTCGGAATCTCATAACCATCGTCAGTAGTTTCGTGGTTAGAACTCTGTAACGTCCAGCTCTCCAACTCATCTTGCAATGTCTGATAATCATCAGGACCTGGAGATTTCATAGTTGAGGTTCCTGGCAATTCTGAATTCTCAACAACATCAGGCTTTGCAGAAGCTGCTTCGGATTGATTCTTTTGTGATCCTTCACTTGAATTTTCCGTGGCTTAAACTCTCAGAAACCGGTAAGCTTTGTGATCACAGAGGTGGAAAGATCAAGTTTGTTATATAGTGGAACCTGTCAGGTCAGTTTACAGTCAGAATTTCAACAGATATTTGTTCATCAGAATTTATTGCTTCCCCCTTGGAATTGTCTCCCAAAGTCTTATCCTTTCCCAAAGAGGGATAACATTGGGACTAATGTATGCATGAATATGGGAAGTCAGGAATCGATGGCTTATCGTATCAATTTAAGATTGTATTCGTTTCCAACACCTAAAGTCAAACTTTTTGGAAACTTGCATGCTAAACTACTTGCCTAGAAAGTTTTCCCAAAAGTAAAATGCAAAGCATAATTTCTCTCACTTTAGCTTTTGACATAATTTCAATAATAATACATATTCAAGGGTTAACAGCCCCTTTTGTTATTCCGTCGACATGAATATCAATTGGAAGATTTATCTGTCCTATCGATAGGTTATCTTGTATTTCATGTACATCAGTTGTGCTCGTTTAATAGGTATATAAGGGTAGTCCTTCACATTTTAAAATAACTTCCAAATCCCCAATGGTACCCAATACATCAATGAGCACAATTATGTACGGTTATTTTGACCTTGTTGCCTTTCGTTGAAAAAAAATTGCATTGTTACCTCTTGTAAAAGAGAACTCTTCCTCCTCCTCGAAACCCTATCCGCCGCCCCGTACTCACCACAGCCACCATGGCCGCCCTACACCCGTTTGCTTCCAACGTCGCCATCTTCACCGACGTCTCCAACACCGCCATCACTAACAAAGTCTCCAGCACCGCCAACGTCGTCTTCATCGCCAACGTCGCCATCGTTGCTACTGCTATGCCGATTACCACCGTCGTTGCTGCATCCCTACCCCCTTCTAACAAACACGATCAGGGCATCATCCCTGCATCACCAGCCGATCAGCTAAGGGCGACCGGTCTGGTTCACTGAGCCTGAGAGTTGGAGCGTCTAAAACCCTAACCTCTCTTAGAAGTTCAAATAGGGATGTTGCTAATTGCATCCAAATTTGCTAGGTCTCTTTTCTAGTTTTATTTCTAACTTCAACTTCTTTTTGTTTATGGTTTGTGTTTGTTTTGTTGGTGATTATTAGGGTTGTTCTTATTTTGTATTTTTAAGATGAATTCCTATTAAATTGTCCGTTTATTAAAAAGAAAGGATTAAGGTGTTTGTTGTTGAAAACACCCGCAATCCATACTAACCTCGTTGATAAGGACTGCATTTCCGATTGAACTTCCTATACACCTCAGGTTACTACACCTTGATAAGGAATATAAATGATATGATTTTTTCGTCAAAAGAATACAATTATATACTGTTGAACTACTAACTCCCAATCTCGAAAACATTAATCAATTACCCCTCCACCCCAACAAAGTAAATGCATTTATTTCCAACTCCTCAACAATTACGCTACTTCGCTACTAAACCAAAACCACAACACTTCCATAATAGTTCTGTTTCAGTTACAAAAGGTTGTTACTTTTGTGTAAAACTCTGTAACAAGTAAGATAGTATGGTACCAAATGTTCCATTAGAGCTGGTAAAAGTTCTCTCTCAACCCGGGTTTCCATCTTGATCCAACTCAGTTTGTAACTCGAATTCACCAAAATCGAAGGGTTGCAGCTCGCCCGACCCAAAAATCAGAAAAGCTCACAACTTAAGTGAATTATGAGCCGATTGCCCCCATAGGCTATAACTCAGTGAACCCACAACCCAAGACTCATCCAGTTTTCCAAGAAGCTGCAGCTTGGATTCCTATTCTTCCCACAACCCACTGTTCTTCACAGCTTAATAGTCTTAAAAGATGGAAGCTTTTTTGGACTTTTCCTTATCAGATTAGGATTTCTTGTGAAGAACTTGGGAAGCTATTTATATTTGCTGGTATATCAGGTTAAAGTTTTCAAAGAATTTCTACAATATTGGTGCTACTCTGGAACTGTGAAAATGGTTATTGACTGTCGATACTACGCATCAGAACCAATCCGACATTCGAATATTCGATACGAATTTCTCATAGTAGAAAAAGGGTTATTGTAGGATAAAAGGGATAATACTTCATGTAGATCAGTTGCGCTTGTACGGTTGAACCACTAACTCGCTAGTGTAACCGGTTCAACCCTTTGACTGAATCTCGAAAACACTACTCAATTACCCCTCCATTAAGTAAATGCAATTACTTCCAACTCCCCAACAATATAAAACTCTACCTTAGCAATTACTCTACTTCCCCGCCAAGTAGTCTCCCCCAATGCCACTAAAAAACCCTTGATAAATACCAAGCCAAAACACCAACACTTCCATAATCAAAATTCACATAACCAAAAAAAACACTTGAGAAAAAACAGAGCTAGTATAGCTAGGCAGAGTATAAAAATGTCTGGAAGCGATCAGGATTCGACGATCACGAAACTGGTGAGCGCAATCGCTGGAGCTGCAGCCGTGGCTTACGCCATTGCTTCGCTCTTCTCCGGCAGCGGAGGAGGAGGGAAGACCATGAAGGCTCCCGGAAAGGGTAATAATGAGCGTATCTCCAGGACCGGTTTCGAAAGTAACCCTTCGGGTTACTTCCGCGATCTTCGCAAGAAGTAAGACGAAGAAGATGGTGATGAAGTTGGATGAAGGCTGATGATGATGAATAAGATGTTCCACTTTGTGTTGTGTTGTATGATGTTTGTGTTGTTGTATCATGTATGTTTTGTTGTCAAAAAAATGTTTACTCCCTAAAACCGGTTCACTAACCGAATTCCTTAACCGAATTTCAAACCCCAACCCAACAATCCAAATTCAATTTACTTCCTCCCCATCACATCGAGAACAGTAAAAGTTAGTAACTTTATACAGTAATTGCACAGAGTAAAGCCTTTCCCCAGCTCCACATGCAAACCTCTTTGGAACTCGCCCCACACCACCCACCAAACTTCCCCTACAAGACCAAACCAGCCTTTTAGCACAATATCTGCATCAAACCAAAAAACAAAGACTGAAGAAGACAACAATGGCGGCGAGCTTACAACAACAGAGAAAGTGATCGCTGGAGTGGCCGTCGTCGGGGTTGCTGTTCTAGCTTACGGGATATCGAAGCTGTTCGGATCCGCCTCCGCTTATGGGAAATTGATTACGGGATATTGAAGCCCGTTCAATCGTCTCTCAAATCCCTAATCGCAGCAGCGGACTGAAGAAGAAAGAAGAAGAAGAAGAGATCGATCGATTGCCGAGAGTGTCTTGATTTCGAAGCTAGAAAATCGTACATTATAAAAAATTTCAAAACCAAATACGGTATTTTGGAATAAAATGACTCCCCAAAAATTAAATTCTCGTCTAAAATCTATGACCATCAACAAGTAAAGTGGCCACATATTAACCAAAATCAATCCTAACCAAAATCAGTCCATATTAACCAAAGTCTAGTATTTGTAGTTTGTAGTTTGGTCATTGAGTTCTTTCAATTTTCATTTTCTCAAATCGTCTCAAAGGTTGCTTCGTTTTCGATAAAGTCTAGATTACGAAGGTCGATAATTTTATCTTACAAGTCATTTCTTGTAACCCGAGGGGGCGGGGCTTTGGAAAAGGGTAGAAATTCGCTTTTATGGAGAGTGAGTTCGCTCACGACTCTATTGAACATCTGTGAATCAAAGACCGTCAGACCTCGGAGACCGCTTACGCGACATACTTGTCGAGATACGTAAACTCGAACTACATTGACTTTAATCTCAATTTTATTGAATACGTAGGCAGTTATAAAAACGCACGTCCGTTAATACTATTTTTCACAAAACTTTCCCCCAAAGCATAAATACACATATAATAACTACATCATTTGTTACCTATCCAGTGTTTCGGCATAATAGCATAAATTTTGTACATTCTCAATATCCATGATCAACATCCTTATTTAAAGCGTCAAACAGATTTTTTTTAAGAAAAACAAGCCTGTAATGAACTACGATGATCGAGACAAATTTGTATATGAAAATTCAAAATTGATAAATTCACTCGACAAGAAAAGAACAATTAAATATTACATGAGTATTCATTATAAAGTGTGACTAAATTTTAACTTTACCAACTAAGCTATCCCATATAGACAATTACACAAACCTTTTTTTTGAGTAACCATCGAACTTAGAACAATATTAGAGAGACTAGAAGTCTAAAACACTTGTCAAATACGTAATTGATCCCATGTATTTATACTCGATTCCACTCGATCAATCGTTTATCGCTTTGTGATTTGGGCCAAAAATTAAAGACTGAAAATATAGTTTAACTATCTCGCTAGTAATCCGACTCTTCACCCCGTAGATTTCGGTTCCGTCTTCTAAGCTTTTCTCCCTTTGCAGCTAACAGTGAAAACAAAACGTGGTAAAAAAAACCTGATACTTCGCAGCCGCCAAGCTCTGCACTTTTCGTAACAACGTAAGTTCTTCGCGATTACCCAATCATTGTTTCAAGTTTCTCAGTATTGGGTTGCATCGGGATTCGAGTTTCGATCCTTTGACCGTTTAGGGGTCGGTGGTCTAATTTTACTGTGTTTTCTTCTTACTGTGTTTTCCAGGTTAAAAAAACTCAGAAGCTTAAGCAATGGGTGGGTTTCTAAGTTGCTTCGATGCTAACAGTAGAGAGAATGATCGATCTTTTGAGAGCTTCCATTTGATTCTCACTTTTTTTAAGAAGGTAATATTGTTTTCGAATTTGGGTATTCGAGTTCGAGTTTAGTACGTGTTGTTACTAGGGGAGAGAAACCCTTTGTTCTCAACTAGAGGGTCGAGTTGTGTGATCCGACCGAATGAATCATTACGTAGATAAATTGGTTAGGATTTTGTTAAGGTTTAGGGCTACATCACAATGTTAAATCGAGGTTTTAGATAATTTCGTCTTATTGTTCTTTTCTTGGTTCGAATTCGATTAACATAGTGGTAAAGACGTGGATTTTGTGTTGTTTGTAGTGACCACAAATCGAATTGCACATGTATTCTGAACGAGACTACTATTGACTTTCTTTATGGAATTCTAATTGAGCCTTAATTAGGGCTAGATGAGCACGGTCGAACCACTTACAAATGCAGATCGAATTTTGTACCCCGAATGATCGCTCCCTATCTAAATCTCAAGTTTTTTTCACTTCACATTGGTTGCAGTTAGGCAAGAAAGACACAAACTCAACAAAAGCCAACAGAGGATCTTCTCCTTCTTCAACCTCCAATGTCTCCTACCAGAGTGTTCGAGCCGAGCTTGATCCACTATCTCCCGGATCAACATCGAGCAAAGAAAATCACGAAGTATCGACTCCCGAAGAATGTGCCATATGCCTTGAAGGTACTGATTCTGATGGATACATATATACATTCCATGAATTTCGATACCCATCCGACTTGGATCTCTAACTGAATCAAACAAAACAGTGTACGATTTCGAGAACCCGAAGATTTACATGCAATGCATGCACTATTACCATCTCAGCTGCGCATTCGAGTGGATGCAGAGAAGTGCAACATGTCCAGTTTGCAGTAAGGTAAAAAAAAATTGATTGTACCGTATGAATTAACTTTTTAACATTTGACTGTGTTCTGTTTTTGTGTTTCTTTCTACAGGAGTTACTGTTTCAGGAACTAAACTGAAGTAGGTGTGATATCGAATCGGTGAGTCCATTAGTCGATTAATTAGTATTGTTCTATTTGTTATCGAATATACACGAAACATGTCACAAGTTCCTTTTATATAATCGAATCGGCTAGTCTAACTGGTTGGTATTGGTACGAAATCGGTATCGAATTAGTTATTAGAGACCTGTTATTCAGACTGATATGATATGTTTGTACATTGTGTAAGTCAGTAAAAATGCTGGTTCCAAGAAAGTTATGTTCTGGGGAACAAGGAGCATATAGGGTATTTGTTCCCACAGCAATTCCCAATACAGTACTGATACAAAGCCTGCATTCAGTACTAGTACCTTCTTTTGTACTAATCACCATCCTAATCCTAAATTGAATGTAACTGCGATGGACGGATGTATATGTAAACATAGTGTCTATTTTGATACGCTCAAAATGATCCCTTTCTGGTCTAGTCCGATATGGAATGAACTTATGATCATGGAATCAACTCTAACCCCTACACTGGAGTAAGCAGTCAAACTCACCGATGCGAGATTAATCTCCATCATATCGAAAATTCAATGCGATGTTTGTGAAATTGTACCATACTTGTAATATACATTTAATAGATGTATAATATATGCTATTTGTTATGGATCATCACCATTTTAGTGGTCAATAAGCCCAAAATATAACCATACAAATCAAGTTCACCGTATGGTCTATATAAGCACCAAAATGCATAAAAATCAAAAGCTTAGGCCATAGAGATCTAGTGCATAATTTGTCTGAATGGGTTCGAACCGATATTACCATTACTCAGCCAACCCCTGACTCGTGAATCGAAATTCGAGTCTGTTTCCTTCAGGCAGCAAAGCAGCCAAGGTTGCAGGAGTAAATGGGTTCCAAGGTGAGGTCAAGGTCATTTCTACCCCTGGCATCATGTCCCTGATGATGGTGTTCTTCCTGGTAACTCCCACTGTAAAAATAATGGTCAAATTAGGGGACTAGATAGATAGAAATGAAAAGATTTGGGACTTTAATTGTACTTTTGTATGAATTTAGGTATTAATTGACTAAAAATCCAATGAGATGTCGAAACGAGCAACATTACAATAAGTAACATGCAAGAACTAGCTAGACATCCAGAATGAGAGAATAACAAGTAAATGCGAGACAAAAACATGAACCCCGAGGTGACAACAATACAATAGGGGAGCGGTATTAACTCATATAATTTTACATATAGCAATCGATAGTTATCAACACCAAAAAATGATAGAAATCCGGAAACTAGCAATATTTGGAGAAATGAAAAGATTGGGACTTTAATTGGGATGTTGTAATAATTTAGTTATCGATTGATATGAAATCCGAGGAGAAGTAGAAACAAAGAGTAACATCATCACTAACAAGAACTAACTAGGCACCCGAAACCAGACACTAAATCGAGACAAGAACATGACCGATAGGCGACAATACTACGATAAATCGGATACTTAGTTCGTAGAATTTCACGTACCCAACGTTTAAGCAAGGGAGCTGTTGTGGTGGGTTTTGATGCTGAAGAAGATAGGGTGAATGGTTCTGCTGACTATTCCAGAATGCCTGCTGCTGTTGATGCTGATGCTGCTGCTGCTGATGCTGTTGTTGCTGTTGTGCAACTGCCTTCTCCTTCTCCTTGATCTGTTACGAAATACTCGAATATAAGGTTCGATCCCTAAAAGTCGCAACCTTTTATCGACTGTTTCAAGTACCATAAGACTACAATATTTGTTACCTGCTTGGCTAGAACATCATTTTGCTCTTGGATTGCTTTCTCCTTTCTCTGAAGGGCTGTGATTGACTCATGCATTAGCTGGTTCTGTTGAAAATAGTCCAAGTGACCAGAGATTAAGCAAAGTGATTAGGGTTTACAGTTTCGAGGTTTCATGTTATAAATAAATACCCTTCGGGTTCGGATGTTCTTGAGAGCTGAATCAAGCTGCTGCTCCAAGTTCTGCAGCTCCTTGGTGCTCATGCTGTCCAGATCCTCTCCCATATAGTGCCTGCAAAGTGTCCAAATATTCGGGTTTTAAAAAATATCGAAACTAGTACACACTTGATCGGTTGATTCGGGTGGCTATCTCGATGAATAATCATTTATGGGACTCGAACACAAGAGCACATAACATAAATCCATGTAACATGTATCATTCTCGGGATAACCATTTATTTGACTAGAACATGAGAACAGATCATTTCGAACACGGGTATCAACCAACTCAATCGGCCGATCGGATTAAAGCATACACACTGTCTCTTTTACCTGTGGTTCCTTAGCAGGAGTTCAATCTTTGCCTTCAGCCTGTTGTACTCCATAAGCCAGTTACCCTGCAGAAATTAAATTAAATTAAATCAAAACATATTATTACATTAAATCCACTACACATAATTCAGTCACACTTGCACATAATTCTATGTTAAACAAGGTCATTCGGTCCGATTTATCAATCAACGATCGAACCAAGAATCGTACCTGCGAGTCGAGCTCGGTAGCAACAAGTTGCCTCTCAGCATATGAATACCTCTCATACCTCTCCAGGATCTTCTCCATGCTGCAAAAGTATGAACAAACTAATTAAAAACAAAATTTGATGAAGAAAAATACAGAAAATTAATTATAGTAAAAATATTAATACAAGAAAAGATTAAAATCATTAGAAATAAAATTTGAAATTTCATGAAGAACTGATCCTGGGAAGTTGTACCTGTAAACCACTGGATAATAAGATGTACTCAATTATACACCAGTACTTGTACTATATCAAATATAAATATCATCAACTTCTTTACCTTTACTATTATACACAAAATCAAAGAGAAATTTTAAAAAAAACTCATAAAATATCACCAATTATAGATCCAAATTACACAAGAACAAAGCTTTCTTTCTAGGAAGAACCATACAAAATGGGGGTATTTAACGCGATATGAACAAAACACGATCGCCTCACAAGAACATGGGACGACAACCTTGTTCCTATTTCTCCGGACAAAACCAAACATCAAAAGCTAGTAATTAAGCTTAAAGATAATGTTGGCACCACGAAACTCGAAAGATTATAGATCGGATTGGGGGGTTACCAGGAGTCGGTGGCGTATTCGAAGAGCTTCCCCTTGTGGGAGAAGACAATAAGGGCAACCTCAGCATCACAAAGGACAGAGATCTCATGAGCTTTCTTGTGCAATCCAGCTCTCCTTTTCGAGAAAGTAACTTGCCTGTTGATCTTGTTCTCTATCCTCTTCAGCTGAACTCTCCCTCTCCCCATTTCAAGCAAAAAAAACCAAACCAAACTCCAAATTCAGTTAAGGAAAGACTGCTTCTTTCTTTCTCTTTTGTGTCTTTGGGGTTGGTTTGGTTGGTTGGTTTTTTCTTTGCTCAAAATGAACCCAACAGAGTGAACTGAGCAAGACCCACAAAGGGAAACCCTGAGATGGAAATAGGGTAGGAAGAGAAATTTCAAAGTAAAAGCTCAAACTAAATAAAAGATCTCATCTTTTCTTTGCCCTTATGAAGAGGAAAGAAGGAATGAAGGATGTTTCTGTTTTTCTCTTCTGGGTTTTTGCTTTTGGTGTGAAATTGCTAAATGGAGTTTGGTCTAAGACCTCCTGATGTACATATATAGAAGAGGTAATTTTTTGGAGGGTGGTTATGTATTTATTGGGGGTGAAAAGGGGGGAAACATGGGGAAATAAATGGTAGTCATAGAATTTACAACCATGTTCTTGAAATGGTACTGGTTCCATTTTTAGGGATATTGTTGTGGAAAATGGTTGAAAAGTGGTACATGGTAAGGATACAAAATGACAAGGTATGGGGACGGCGAATTTAGGATCGGAAGTGATTATAACAAAAGTATGTGAGAAATTTTGGTTTTTTAAGAGGGTATTATTCGGTTGGATTGTTAAAATATAAGTTATATAAGTAATTTTGATATAAGTGGTCTGAAAGGCTAACATCAAGTTTTGAATGGTCCTTTTTGATTGTATATGTCTCGAGAATTGTAAGGTTTCAAATTGAAAAGAATAACAACTCAAGTTACAGATTTTTATACCATTCATTTATACACTTATCAATGTGTCCAATACTAAAAAAAATATAGCTCTCATTGGATGGATGCTACTAAAACTTTTGTTCAACTAAAAACATCAATATCATGTCAAAAACCAATTCAACGAACAAAAAATTATAGAAATGTTTGAATTCTAATCAATGACTTTATCGGACTATACCAGTCACCCTATTAGCTTTTTTTGTTAAGGGACTACATGATGAAACAGACATGGTCAAGGCCAACGATGTTTGGAGCCGTTTAATTGCTTCGATCCATTCTCGACCATCAAAAAGACCGAGTAATCAACAAACGAGAATACACAAAGACCTCGTTCTCCCATACTTCAACTAGTCCAAAGTACACAAGCTTGTGTTGTGGGCTAAGGGATGGATGGATGTGATGCATATTCAAGAGATGGGATCAAAAGGGTTGTCAATATTAAAGCATCAATTTTCACTGATGCGTTGTCGAGTTCTCATTGGATGTCCACAGTACTGGTCGTTGTCCTTTTGTTCCTCTCACTCTGCCCATGGTTGCTGGCCTGAAACCAGTTAGGGTGGTTTCCTTTTGTTGGGGGGATTGCTTGCTTTTTCCAACGTGTTGCTATTTTTAATGGTGACATTTGTCAGATTTAGCAGAGATTCAAAACGGTGTCGTTAGTTATGAAACTCATTAGCATGAAGAAGGCAAGAACACTTTTGTGTTGAAAGTGGTCATATTTGTCCAACAACGTAGCTAACTAGCTAGCTATAGAGTGTAAGGGACTCTAAGGGATGTGTATGAAGTGTGCACAAATTGAGTGCCGTGGTACGTGGTATGTACGAAAGTGTATCGAGTACGTGGTATGTACGAAAGTGTATCTAGTATGTATGAAAGTAAAAGGCGTCTACAAGGTATGTACGCATTGTGGAAGTTCATGTATTGTTGCCCTATTGAGTGACTCGTATCTCCGTTGATCAAGTATAGGTGTAGTTGTATATATTTGGTCATGCAGGGTTCGCTAGGCTCATCCGTGCGGTTTGCCCATAGACGGTTCTAATTTTCCTTGTATGTATGCATGTAAAAGGCGTCTACAAGGTATGTATGCATCGTGGAAGTTCGTGTATTGTTGCCCTATTGAGTGATCTCGTATCTCCATTGATCAAATATGGGTGTAGTTGTATATATTTGGTCATGTAGGGTTCGCTAGGCTCATCCGAGCGGTTTTACCATAGACGGTTGTGATTTTGACTTGCCCCAATCTTAAGGACCGATAGTTGGGCCTTTCGAGGCTCGCCAACAGAAGAATCAAGGTAGACTAACTCGGATTTCTCTCATAGTTCATCATCGCTTTTAAACGATTATGAATTTTGATCGTTCCTGGCACGCCCGGAAAACCAAGAGGTTCAACGTAGAGGCTGAACCTTAGTCCGAAAACACGAGAAATAAAAAATTGTTTCCCTACATAGTATTAAAAAATTTAAGCCCGTTTAAAAAAATTATACATGAAATGACAAAGAGATGCATAGATAACAATCTTATGGTATTTTATTATCGATAATAATAACCGACCTCTACAAACATTGCGACAAAAGGATTGATTATTAATATCCGTGATATACAATCGAATTACACACCATTTTCGTATTTGTCTACTGGGTAAAACTGTGCCCTAACCCAACAGTAAAAGTAAATCGTAGTGTAGGAGTGGCTGAGAGAGCTGCATCGGTAACGAAAAATCCTGCACCCTTACATACGTGTCGCTCGTCTATTGGTACTCTTTATTAATTCTTTGTACCCTTTTTGAATAATAACCATTTAATTCCAATTGCACAAATTTCATTTAATATGATAAAAACTAGTATTGTAAACGAGTTTGTTACCATCCGGTAAATAATTGTTATTCAGAAAACAATTCAATTACTACGTTGATAAACTAGGAGCAGACATTATTATACTAATCTGAAGAATTGGTGAGATGGTCATCTTAATAATTGTTATCGAATCGTATTTGACTCTTAACTATGTTCTATGTATTTTCATGCATCTACTGATCGATGTGGAACTCGACATAAAGTACCACATCAAACCTGAGATTACGAGGTATCTAGAGTACATCTATCTAACGAAATGTTTTAGCGCGCAATCGAGCTAGGTGTGGCCAAATATCTAGCTAGTGATATTGTTGTGGAACATAGATAGGCTACTTATCTCTCAAATATGCCTGCCTAGCTTTTTCTTGTTATATAGCCTATAGGACATGACATATCAAACCACTTCTTATTCACTCATTCAATTGATGATAAAATTGAAAGAAAATAGAAGATATATAGTGGTGTGGTGTGAGCCAAGTAAGGTACTACACATATGCCCCCCAAAATATGCTCTCTCCCACCTTACTCCATCAACCAATCACAAAGGTTTGATCAAATTTGGTAGTCTCTTGTAATGCATAATGTGATGAAATAGTACTCATCAAAAAAATAGGTGAGGAAACACATTTCTTTTATGGTTTATTCACTTGGCTTCAAAGAATGCTTCAATGTGTATTGTACTACATATCACCTTATGTTGGGCCACTCTTTGAGATGTCTATGTTCCAAGTCAACCACTTGTTAGCTAGGCCAGTCGTGCACTATGTTTGGAGAAGTTATGTCCATTGGCGGCCTCAGTCTTCGGTGCAGGCAGGCGGAACCTGATCAATTTTGATCTACTACATCAGTAGCATGCCAAAGTGTTATCTCAAGCTCGGCTTCGAGGTTAACTTGCAAGATGGATTCTGAATAACAAAAACAGGTATGATGTCTATTTTAGATAACTATCAGGTTGGAATTCCACCGTGGGTCCAATATCAAATTTTTTTCATGAAGGGTCACTTCGACTAAAGAGTATCATTGTCCATTTGAAGCAAGAAAATTATACCAAAGCCACACATCATGGCTCTCAAGTCGTGTACTTTAGGCATCTTGGGCTCGTGGGTAGGGTGAAGTAGAGACATCAATCCTTAGTAGTTGAGTTAGTTGAGTTTTCCTATTATAATTTCCAATCCATTAACTAAGCTTATTAATATTTTTTTGACAAATTAACAAATTTTTTATCCTCCAATCAAAAGAAGAAGTGTTTCATTTTTCCATTAATGAGATTGCACGTGTAAACTATGTCCTTTGTATCCCACACTTGCAAAGCAAATAACATGGCCAAAGCTCTATTCATATTGGTCCCAAAATTAAACATTTTTGGATAATTAATCATAAAAAAAATGAGGTGTAGGGCGATGTGAAAAAATATTTCATTTACGGATTGCTAAAAATAAATGTATAATTACTTTGTAAGAGATTATTAAATTAGAAATTCCATATATAACGCCATATAAATTTTCTTTTATATTAATCATGCCACATAAATTTGTCGATGTGGCAGTGTGACTTGAACACTTTAGAGCTAGCACTACTATTATTGATTCTTTTTTATTATTTGGGTATTTAATAATTTAATTGACTTTTACATGTATATTATTCTATACTATTTTTGGCTTAGGGCATAACCATATCCTAACCAAGCCTCATATATTCTATAAAAAAAAATATGATAAATAAGAAAAAAAATGATGATTTAAAAAAGAAAACTAAGGGGAGACAAAAGCTATAAGAAAGGATTGAAAGCAAGATAGCCATGAGAGCAATGCTTTTCTTTCCCATGATGCCATTGATCATCACTAGTGTCATTGTCATTCATTCGTATCATGCCTAACATTTACCTTACCAGAGGAACAAGATAGTGGAATATAAATTTGAAAAATTAATCACGATTTTTGAAACCATATACGAGGTCGCTAAATCAGTGAGAACCGTAATATCTGGTTTGGTAATTATGTTGTGGAGAAAATTAACAATAGTTTTCATTAATATTCAACAATCCAACTTATTTTAGAGTAAATACAATTTGATATAACGAAAACTATTTTTTTAAAAATGCACACATACAAATATGGAGTAAATGACTTATATGCCCTTGTTGAACCTAGTGGTGGTGAAGTAGTGGGAGAATCCAAATTTGATCCTGTCATTCGTGGAAAGAAACAAATGTTGACATTTGACAAAACTATTCACTGGCCATTTTGGTCCCGCCACATAAAATGAATAGAATGTGATTATATGAGTTAATTTTAACCTATTTTCTACTCTTTTCGGTACATTCCGAATAGTTCAATTTACTAATCAGCATATATAATATCACAGCTCTAGAGTTAAACATGGACGAGATCGTACCTTATACAAGAGACTCTCCCTAAATCCGCAACTCTTACCGGCTTTTTACTCCAATCAACGAAGTTCACATAAATCTCACAACTTGACCGCTGATCACCATCAGAGTTTCTCTTTACACTATGTCTTCGGATGTTAAAAGTGTGTTCAACTCAAATAACTCGTTCTTGGTTTGATCGAAAATTTTCGCAAATTCTCGGGATAAACGGTTAGTTACATTTTTCGGGGCAGTATGAATTGAATTATGAAAGATGGTGACTTTAAGCCCACCATGGATGTAATGGAGGAAGTCATGGAGCCCACTAACGATGATGGGTTGCATCAGGGGGGGGGGGGTAAAGGGCCAGTCTTCTCATCTATGAATAGGGCTTTCCATCTGCCCAATCTTTTTTCCAAATGAGGAAATTCAACTTTTTCCTCATTTAGTAAGTGGTGATCTTTAACCGTCGAGTAAATCCAAGGGTCTTTATTTTGTTTGTACTAACTTTGATGGATCCACAATGTATTTGAGGGTGAGATGGGTCGGGTCTAATTTTGTGGATTACGATATAAAAATCATGGTCATCAGGGTATCGAATGTGGACTCATGAGTAGATCTGAACCTTTCAATGAGGGTGAGAATGGTTGGATACGTTTAGAGCGAATAATGTTGTTGACGTCCTTTTCGAATAGGGGGACTAGTGGGATAATGGGGTCATATTTGTTGCGTTCGAGTTATGCATTCTAAATTAACGATTTTTTGAATTTATCAGATGTTAGAGAGTCGAGATCCCCGATTAGCGAAACATCATCTATCACGATAAGTAGTAGTGCTATTTCATATAAGTTTTGCCTAGTTTTTTTGGTAGTTGAGACATAGAAGGAGCCCTTCACCTTCAATGGAAAGAATGTTAGTTAATTAGTTATTAATCAAAATTTCCAATTATGAAGCAACATAAGAGTGTTATAATGGTTGGTGATTAAAAATCTTACAAAGGATTAGCTAATAAATGAATTGAGGGATCCCCACATGTTCACATATATTTTTCATTTATTTCCCATTTTTAGTATTAAATTTGATAATTGGTATATTTTTAGAAATTAGGGTTAATGTCTATTTCAACATTTGGATTAGCATATAAAAGTAGGATTAATATTTTCTACCAAAACCAACTCGACAAAACCGATGACTGGCCAAAAGTTTAAGTTAATCGATTTTGAACGATGTTTAAAACCGTTTAATCAATATTATTTGAAATTATAATAGTGGTAAATTTTTCCTATTTTACTCGCAAGTTTCAATTAGCACATTAATAAATTTAAACTAACATCTTTGTCAATTACGATATTTCAAACCATTTTGAATTCGACGTGGGTTCTATAATTTATACCTAGCTATGTCTATGGTGAAAGTTGAAGACAGCAAGGCCAAGTTGGTGCCATTCAATTATTGATAAGCCAATTTCTTCTTCTTATGTCTCACTTTTCTTGTTCTTTTACTCTTTGTTTCCTTTCATAGTAAAGGGTCGCTTTAAAAAAAATTATGAATTTGATAAATATATCCTATTAAAATTTAATAATTTATTGTGAGATAACAAAAATCTACGACCTCTTATAAAAATCAAAAGATTTATCATCGAAATAATATTCGAAAAAGATAGAAAGATGTGGAAAGTAGAGAAGTAGGTTTGTGGATGTTATGACTTTTCAAGGAAGACATGACTATATAATGTGTCATATAATTTTGAGCCAGATGAGACCAATCACAAATCTTTCTAGTCACAATTTAACTTTGTAAAACACGAATTTCGCTCATTATAGGACGAATTCTCCTATCGTTGATGACGAGAAATCATATTCACTTCGCATGATTCTCGATCTCAAAGTTTGAAAGTGCCGACGAATACCCAACAAACTTACGATGATCCAAATTGACACCACCCAATAAAACATTATACATATACTTTCATTTATACACAATAGAAAAGAGCTAAATATCAAGGTCCAACAATGGCGACCAATTGATGAGTTTAAATTTCTTCACCTCTGTATACAATATATAGAAAAGTATGTACACCAATCTCCAATTTGGTAAATATCTACATGACTCTTGTATGTATTGGTAACTTTCCACATCTTGATTTTGGTGTTCTAACACAGAGAGAGAAGCTAAAGCATCCATGGAGGCCTGCTGATGAGAGCTCCCGATCCGCCATTGATCATCACAGTTTCTGCAACAGCTGAAGAAGAAGAAGGTTTCTCTGTTGCTATTATCTGCTGATGTGGCTGCTGATCAGCTGAGTTTTCCCCAACTTCCCATGTGGAATGTCTCATGCCTGCATTTGTCTCCTCCAGCTGCATATGTCACCAAAACAATGTTAACATCGATCGCTGATCTGATCCCCGAATCTTTCTAGCTCGAAACTTCTGTTCCTATCGATCATGTTTGGTTCTAGTGGTCTAATTCACACTTGGACTATGACCCAGATCGTTCATTAGACCGGTTATTATCGAGAAACATGACATTTCTATACGATATGTCACCAAAACAACCAAATTTGACATCGCTATATCTTCGATCAGATCTCCGAATCTCTAGCACAAACTTTTTTCTTGTAATGTTGGTCTCAGTGTTCTGGCTCATTCTTACACATTCTCACTAATTCAGACTGTGACCTACAAAAGCCCTCGTATAAACTTGTCACTAAACATCGTGCATTAGACCGGTTATTTATCGAGAAACATGACTTTTCTATACGAATGTTCATCTCAAGGTTCGAACTCATGATATGGATAGGCCACAGACTTTGAGGTAGGAAAAGATATGAAGTACCTTGATTAGTAAGGCCTTGTTTGTTTCCTCAAGCAAATCTCCCTGAAATTTGCAACAACACTAATGAATTAGATATGATAAGAACCCTAATTACATATGCAGGAGAGGTGGTGGTGATCAAAGTTCATACCTTTTGTTTAAGGTTTGAGAGTTGATCTACAATCACCTGAGTCTGCTTCCAAATTGCAGAGCTTAATTAGAAGCTGATGAAATAGATGTTAATTAAAAGAGACATTTAAATGAAATTCATAGGCCTATCTAGGGTTCATCATGTATCCTAATGAGAAAGACAGAGATCGCAAATGATCGAGGCCCGTCGAATGGATGAAGATCGAAGATCGAACCTCAAATTTTTTTCTTTGTATACTCATTTATGCATGTGTCATTCCGCTGTTATTTCTTCCTCCTTTATTCGACTTTTATCCGCTTTTAACATGTATGCACAATTGACTTGAACCAATAATTAAAAATGTTGCACACCTTGACAAGTCTTATTTGCTTGAGAGACCCATCAAGCTGATTCTCCATTTGGTCCAACTCTTTAGCCCCCAAATTCCCCAACTCCTCTCCAAGAAGATGCCTACAAAACACGAATTCTTGGATTACTTAACACTCTAAACTACTAGGAATGATAATGGTTCGAGGTGGCGACAGCACTAACGGTTTGGGCCGACCCACGGACTACGTACACTATCCGGTTTGGTCGAAACAGGTTTACTTGTACGGACAGTTCCCAAATCTAGTAAAACCACATGTCCATGTATATGTCGTACTGTCGTATCGCTATATATATAGGGGTTGAGATGTGGATCAGTTATAATCTCACATGCGTTCTCTTGTTATAAACTAACTTTAACTTTGAGATGAGTGTTGCTCAAGGATTGTAACATTTGATATAGACAGTCTACCCTACCCCGATCATAACGCCATCCATAGTCGTCGGTCGACATTGTAAAAAATGTGACGGTATGTTAAGGTTCTAGTTGAGTTCCATCAAGCAATGAATGCACCCTAACTTGGATCCAATGCCAAAATTAAACATGTCTTAATTACTAACCTTTGAGAGCGTTTAAGGTCCTCCACCTTCTCTTTTAGCTTCAAATAATCCTGGTAATTATTCTGATCAAGGAAGGATTTTGCATGTCAAAAAAGAAATTCAATACAGTTAGCTCCATAAGTACCACAATATCAAATATATTCGAATTTAGGAGCGGATCTAAAAACGAGTGAAATCCTATGCTCGAATTCGATAAAACCTTCAAATTCATATGAAAAAATGCTATATTTTCTTTTCAGAGTTGGAAATTGTTTGGTTTTTTTGGCTAACCGAAACCTAGATTAACCGAAATTATTTTGACTTTGGTTTAGGCTATCCCTAACTAACCAAACATCAAGAAATCAGGTTTATAATATGATGTGAGAAATCACAACTTTCATAACTAACCATTAATAATCAAGCAATTGATCAGTCTCCATTCGTCAATAGCTCAAGTTGTTGAGAAAGGGTTTGGATCATTTTTTTTATCATTTTTCTTTAACAAAAGAGTGGCGCATGTTCGGTAAGTCATGTGCACGGAAAGGGAATTAGTGGGATTCGAAAACAGAAACCTACGGTCTTAATATCATGTCATGAACTATTCCATCTTGATAACTCAAATTGTTGTGGGAGGGGTTAATTTTTATATTATTCATCAATATTATTGAACTAAACTAGCTAGAAAAATAGTTGATAGACTTGATGATTTTGTGCAATATAGTATATTACTCCATTTGGTCAGAACTTTCAAGAGAAATCTTATCACAAAGATCTTGGATAGTACTTTGAGATTCACAAGTAGTTATGTATATTCATTATATAAAGACTTCAAGTCAAAGAAAATAGCACAAGTACACATTTAACCCTTTAAACAAGTACTCTTATCTTAATGGTCTAGTTCAGCTAGCTGTGTATATGATCAGGCAGAACTCTATTATATTGTATCTCCCTCCCTTGTACATAGATCTCGAAACCCTCGAGCTCGGGGATCGAGAAGCCGATGTCTTGAATACGATCAAACTCGATTCAGACACCGTATGTATGATGGTCATAAATTTAGTGATGAAAAATCGATTTTCATTGTGTAAGAAAACCTATTTGTGAATTGGTTACCTGGGTCTCCCTAGAAGTTTGGCTTGGTTCTAGTTGTCCATAGGTGTACCTTTGATACTTCTCTATGGTCTTCACCATACTGCAAAAAGAGATTCATATACAAAATGAAATTGTGAAAGGTGAGAATAGTGGTAATGTGATAATGTTCACGGCGAAATTCGCACATCTTGATTCGAAACTTGAGGCATAGTTGATAGAAACAACTGCCAAAACCTCATAATCAGATATGGACATTGAGGTGATCATGTGTGTGAAGTCTCGAATGGTACAGGGTACGAGATTGTATATGGATGGTGGACTCAATGATCAAACACGAAACATTACAGGTCGCTTACTCGCTCTACCACCTCCACTAACGTTGTATTGATATTCGAGATAAAAATTCGAAAACATAGGAAGTAAAAGTTTGTAATATTGGTACATGTACTAATCATTCCTAGTCATATACTAAAGTCATGTGATGAAATTCATTTGAATGTTGAAAATCCAAAGCAATAGAGATGGTTCATCAAACTTTTATCACACTGCAAATTTCATGTGCTAAAGTGGTTCTAGTACTAGTACTAACTGTAATAAAAATTAAAGTAGTACTTGTACCTCTAGGACAACTCACAAAATAAAGAACACAAACTTAAGCAAAGGTCCATATAATCAAATTGATGATAAATAATGTCATAGTTTTTATTTAAAAAAATAGTGATTTGACTCCATAAATGACATTCAACCCATGAAATTAATTATCATTAGGGTTTTTGGGTAGAGGTAATCCAAATGAAGGAAGGATTAGTGTACTCATGAATCATGATCATTAATCCCATAGGGTTCCAAACTCAAAAATCAAGACTCGACCTTATACGAAGAGGGCTTGAGGTGGTACCGATCGAGAGAAGTCGAATTACACAAGATATCAACTAAATCGCCTCTATCAAGAGGTTCTCACTTCAATCCATAACCAACCTTTTTGATACATATACAAATACATTCGTTCTACGATCTCTCAAAGACGTTACTAATACCAACAATACTCTTCAAATCGATTCAAAATCGTCTAGGAACCTCCCTAGATCCTAGCTAAAGCCACCCATCAATCAATTCTCAAGATCCAGACAACCCAAACACCACAAAGTTCGAAACTTGGACCCAACAATCACGAAAATCAAACCAACCTAGCTAGATGAAACACACATAGTTTTTGCTACAATTTTAGGTAGCAAAACAGTACCAAAAAAGATGACAACGTCACTTTGCATCAACCCTACAAGATCTTAGCCACAACCCAGATTGAAAAACCCCACATATCCAATAATCCACAATAACGGAACCAGTGATGGACGAACCTAGCTAGGCCACCACCAACGGTCTCTCCAGTTCCCGACGACAAAACAACGAAATACAATGTAAAAAGATTCTGAAATTGAAACTACCCACAATGGAGAAACCAGAGTTTGGTAGTCTCCCCGTACCAAAGTGACGAAATATTATGTAAAACATACTAAAGTAAAGTTTTTCTTGTTCATTCTCTTTTCAAATCTCGCCCCAAAACACGTGGTTTTCAAACGCACCCCAAACTTAAAATACTGCCAATTCGAGTACCCGGGTACCGAATTTTGCACCGACCTGGAGGAGCTGCAGAACTCGTAGAGCTTGCCACGGCTGGAGAAGAGGATGAGAGCAACCTCAGCATCACAAAGCACAGAGAGCTCATAAGCCTTTTTGAGTAGACCATTCCTCCTCTTTGCAAATGTGACTTGCCTGTTGATCTTGTTCTCTATCCTCTTCAGCTCCACTCTCCCTCTCCCCATTTCTTCTTTGAATCAGTACTTAGCTTATCTGCAGAGAAATGGGGGAGCTTTTTACAGACATTAATGGGTATATGGAGATAGATATAGAGATTGAGAGAGCATAAGCTAATTTGTTGTTGTCTTTTTTCTTTAGTAGAGGATAATATAGTACATTGCAGTTTAGTCCTCTGTGTTTGAAGAGTTTGCTTTTTGGTCCTTGCAGTTTAGACCAATGTTGATGTTTGTGCTTATTGCAATGGTGCTTATTATTATTATATGGGACTATGTATGATGTCAAATTTTGAATTTTAATGATTTAGGGTCCGATATTTTTTTTATATGGCATGCTCAGGACGATTTGAAGTATATGAAAAAATATCATTTTATCCGGTCACATGATATGTATACTCTTTTATTCCTGGTCAGTGTAATTAACATTTTAAGTTATTATATAGTACTGCAATACATCGTTCTTTAATAATTATTTTACGATATTGTCCTTAATTACAAACCCTCTTAACAAGTGGAGTGACGGAATAGCTCAAACTTTCCTCTATTCATCTCCAATGAAGAAGGTTATAATTGTAACACAGAAGAAGAGAGTATCAAGTTGATAGACTCATCAATCTATTGGTAGGTTGAAGTGTTAATCAAGTGGGAGCCAACAAGGTTGTAATGGAGACTAATTAATGAGTTAGCTATGTAATTTAATGATTATGATAAAAACTCATTATGATTTATGATAATATTGTTTCAACTAATTTTATCTTAGTTTTCAATGATGAAACATATCCAAAATATATATTTCGAGGAATAACAATATATTTCAAAAAATAATGCGTAATAACTATATTGTCACTAACTTGAATTGCTCGAAAAACCTCTCATGAAATCGTCAATCAAAGCATTAAATATCGATACAAATTTCACATATCATGCAATTTCAAAATTGATGGTTAAATAATTAAAATAATAATTGAGAAGAAAGCATATTACTTATTAAACCAAGGAATCTTTTTGAACCTAATACTCAAATTAGAAGCAAAAGTCCAAAATTTATTTCATGATAAAGAAAACAAAATTATTATCGTTTTGCAGTTCAGTCAGTGTCAGAATCTCTTTTTGCACTTTAAGTCCAACAGCACTATACACGTGTCAATAGCCCATTGTCTACAGCCCCGGAATTTCCGTGCGCCAGTGTCCATGTAGCATGGGGGACGTACGTCCGGGAATTTACACGTTTCGACCTTATAGTGCATGATGATAAAAGAAAATGGAAAATAGGAAATTAATTAAAATAAAAGGAGATCAAAAGGGATTTTAGGGCAAATTAAAGTTTACTCATGGATTTCAAAACCGGACCGGTTAGTTTAATAGGGTTTGATTATGGCTTATTGGTTGATGTTGAATCACTAGTCTTTTCGGATCAACTAAATCGTATAGTTCAAGAACCTTTGAGGGTAATCCTTAAGAGGGGAATTCAAAATTGACGATTTGGGGAAAGACTATATCTTCATTCGTTTAAACTGAACTTAGCATGAGTTACTGATTATTGTATTTTTATTTATCATCATAAACATCTAAGAGATGAGATGGATGACACTCTCTTATGTTTTTCTCCTTTTATAGTCGAATTTAACATAACATGAAGTCTTCTGATCACGAGGTATGTAGTTTATAACATTGGCACTGACAATGTTATTGCTTTCGTGGTGGAAATACGGGTGTTCTTCATGCTCACCTCGACATTACGATCAAATTCAGTTAACACCACCACTTAAACAAGAAGGCGAATCGAATAGCCAGCCAGTTAGTTTTATGCTTTTTAGACAATTTTGCATACTACACGGCTCTAAATGTACCAACGATTATCTTCGGGGACTAGTTTGTTGATTTTTTACAAGTATCCAAACGTTTGTCCATTTCCCTTCAATTTGAAGTGATGGAAGATGGTGGTCTAAAATTAAAGACTTATGGAACTCAACAACCTCAAATTGACTAGGCAAAACTAGAGGGTGCAAATTGCAATCATTCCCATTTAATTCTACAAGTTTTTGTTTGTTTTGCAAACAAGTCCAATTTTAGTACACACACTAACCTCTTCCCACTTGCATTTACATGATAAATCTTTAAAGGTTCCATCCCTATAAATATACGTAGTGGATCGTCCCATTGTGTTTTTTTACCAGCTTCATATCGATAATGTGAACAAACATACATAAATTTAATCATCAACTCAGGGAGTGAGAATTACCAGTAACACTCGTGTGAGAAATTTAAAATCGAGCCATGCGAGCCATTAAATGGGCGGCTCCAATACCTGACCTCCATACTGTCCGGAGGTGATCTCCTCGAATTCCCTTTTGGAATGTCATAGTGTATGGTTCATCAAAGTCAATAACCCGACACTCACCCATCGGATTTGTTTCGGTTTGATTCTTTCAATGGTTGAGAAAGGTGAAACATCAACCCTCAAGGGCCTATATATGTGTGCTTTCAATCTCTTTTAATCATGATCAACATATATGCACAATGGACCCCTACTCAAACGTGTCGACACCTAGGGTTTGTGCTTTTGTTCAATTCAAATTTGGGGGAGTTTGATTTTTTATCTAGATAATATAATATGCTTTTGGAAAGATATATAATTAATGCATGGTGAAATTGGAAATTATTTATTTTTATATATCCTTTTTTTTTTGTAGGAAATACAAGTCTTTTTCAAATGAGTAATTTCCCATATTATCTGTCAAAAAGAAAACACAATTTTTGGTGGCCCTTTGTCATTGTATTTGATGACAAACTTCCCTCTCAAACTTCAACTCATCATCTCCACTAACAAATGAAAATACATGTGTGCCCTTTTTTCCACATAGTTGTTGTTTGAATTAAACCACTCAAAAAAGAAAATATGAATATGAACGCAATAAATCCGAGCCAATCGAAAACATGGATTTCAAATTATACACCAATTCTTAAAACAGGACTACATTTTCGATATTATCTCTGTCATAACTCAAACATAAAACACATCATCAACGTCTGGTATATGTCAGAATCGGTTTGGTCTAACCTTTGAAGTTTACAAAAATGGCATTTGCACTATGGGCTTTCATATGGACTTCAGCTAGTTGCCAATGTCGGCCCATTTGTACAATACCACTGGTAAAGATTGAAGGCCCATTTTGCCCTCTTCCAATTTCCCAACATGTTGGCTCCCACCAATGCCAACAAAGTTTGAGTTGTTACCCATGCATGACATCCCAAAGCACATTTATCTCAAGAGAGGAAAAGGGGAGACAAACACAAACCACATTACCAAACACATTGATGGAGGGTTTGTTGTCAAAGTTAATTCCAACCAAGAAGTGAAACCAATTGAAGCAAACAACACCTACTCCAATGGACACAAATTGATTGATGTGAGGGGACAAAGAATCAAAATACATGCATCTAGATAGGAACAATGAAATGAAATAATATCTATACATATGTGATAAGGGAAGTTAAAAGGAACACTATGTGTGTTAGTTAGAGTAGCCACGTTAACTACAAAGCATATGTGAGGCAAGATTTTGGGTAGGTTTATTCTATTAATGTTGGTTGCTAAATGGCGGTTCGAACCGATATGTGGTCAAGTGTAATATCGTTAAAACAACATTATGGCTGGCTGGTTAGTAACTTGTTTTACGAAATTGCAGTGACTTGTGACCCCCAACCCTGCAAATATGAAAGTTCAGTGTTTTTATAAAACCCGTAAAACCTTTTTGATCAAAAAATACTCAAACGATCGAAACTTTATGATCAATTTGTAACCTTTTCGATCACTATCAAAAGTGGTTACCTTCCCTAAAAAGGGGGGACAAGGGGAATGACTCTACCATTGTGTGGATAGGTTCTTCCTCCCAACAAAATTCACAAACAATCAAATCATGGGTTGTGCTCCATAGTGGTTTTCCAAGCTAGCATCAACATAAAGTCTCAAGCTTTCTTTTTCCCTTCCATTGTTGTTGGGTGATAATTGGGTGTAGAACGAATCACAATCTCACTACATGATCCCTTTTTGTGAACATACCCACATAGCCAAATCACTAAACTTATCTTATCCATCAACTATTATCCTCTCATGTTTCAACTTTACTTTTCATGACGGATTCAAAGCTAACGAAAACTCTAGTCATTGATTTAAATGTGTCGGATGACTCAGAGATCTCAAATTCTAATCCAACACCTCTCGTAAAATGAAAACGAATGTATAATTAATTTTCAGTCTTTATCTTGTGTTGACATAGCCTCGATGAACTTCAGAAAAAAGAAAAACCATGAAAAATATATCTTCATTATTCAAAAGGATGCCAGGAGTTCATGGATCAATGTTACCCCATCCTTGTCGCACCCTATAGGAACAATGCCTGGTTGTCGTTTAGGCCCACAGCTTGGGGCCTTTGTTTACTGGCCCATAGACTCTGCTACAATGGTTTGCTATGAAATTCAGTCGGTTTGTGAGTTGCGTCTGTATTCGAATTAAATATTTTCTGATTACCATCATACAATTTTATCAGTAGGATCATTATATTTGGTTTTATTTATGACAAAGTTGATTAGTCATTACTATTAATGTATTCTATAGTTGATTATGTTTTGAGGTGAAATTGCTTAATTATTTATGTCGGAATCGCTTAACTGGTTTTTTTAATTGAACTACTCGGTTCAAATTAGTGTGAAGCGGGTTTAATCAGAGGTTTCAAGAATTCCTATGCTAAATATGTGAGTAGTTAACTATATAGTACTCCAATACATATCGAGAATGACGAAACCTTGTTTGACCCAGTTGTATGCTTAGACAATTTATATAATTTAATGAAATGTTAGCATTTGAAATTTGTTACAAAATGTATTGTAAATAAAATTATTATTCATATATTAAGTTATTAAAACCAAAAAGTGTAGGGTTGTATACTTGTACTACAACCATATATGGTTAGAATACTACAAACCTACATTATTAAAAGAAGACAAAAGAAGGGGAAAAATGCATGTAATGTTGTGTGTGGGGAAAATGATAAAACAAGAGATTGGACCAATGAAGGAAGAATGGCCATAGAAGTTAACTTTTTGGGATAGATGGTGGATAACAAAAGGGAACAATGTCTACCAAACATTTCATCAAAAACTAGTGTAGGAGTTGATGCATATCCAATTTGGAAGATGGATATCTCATAGTTGGTGTCCAAATTTTGTGACTAGGGCTAGCTAGCTAGGTGGCCACTATAGGTTTGGTCAATGTTCTCTACAATGCTTGTTGAGGATTTGATTAGATTCGACTTGGGTTACACATCATACTAACAAATGGATAAGTTAAACCGGTCACGGATTGGATTAGTCGTGTTAGGGATTACAAGCTAGCTCATCGGGTGGCTGATTTATTGGATTATAAAATGGTTATCTTAATGGATTAATAATTTGTTGACGGTTCTCTTAGTTTGTAGATTATTTATATAGAATTTTGGGTTGAACGAGTTTTTAATTTTTAATTTTTTTTTCAATTTAAAATTATTGGTATGATTGACTTCGATTCGATTAGATCTAGGCTGAAACTATCAGTTTTTGCTAGCTCTAAGTGCTAGTAGATATGGCAATGCATGGATCAAGTTCTCTAACTACGAAAAACTATTTGATTGTAGATACGATGCCGATAAATTTAACCACACTCATTGTAGTCGAACCGTTTACTCGAGTCGGCCCAACCACTTGCCACATGTCACGTGGGATATTTAAAACCATGAGGAGACATATGTAGTTTGGTAGCATGGGTTCCATATTTAGTGACCATTAGCGGCATCATGTATCTCAGTTGGTTCCATATATGATGCTTATTTACAACTTGATTCGATTCTATTTGGGTCACCTCACAAACACCAAAAGATTGAACTCCATGGTTATATGACAAGGGAGCATGTGGTTTGGTACAAAAGTTTTTGATTTGTTTCTCGATCCTCCTAGAATGGTAAGGTTGAGGTTGATATTTCGATACTCATATAGGTCATGTGACAGACATATTAATAGTGAATAATGAAGTTAAATTATTGATATTTAATAATTATCGTCATAATTTTTTATTTGAACAGGCCGAGAATAGGTCGGGTTATAGTGGTTTGACTGAAACATGAGTTTGTGGCTCTAGATGGCTTTGGGGTCCATGCCCAAGTGGGAATCATTTTAACTTGCTAATTAGGTACATAGTACGGCTAAACTTGTGGTGTGTTTGCAAGTTTGTGCTTTAACTCTATAACATGATGTCACAAGTGTTTGAGATCACTCTTTAACTTGTTCCCTCCAACCATGCTTGTCTTATCACTTAATAGCTTTCTTTTAACTTAGTTGAGGGGACAAAACCTAACAAGGGCAAGTTAACTCGAGCATAAAGTTCATAATCGGTCGTTATAACATTTCAGGTGATGTATATGAAGTTTGTAAAGGTCCAACAATCTTTGTACAAGTGAGATTGTTCTATATATCGAAAGTTAACATGATCCAATAAAATTTAGACATATTTGACGAAAGTAAAATGACACCATATAGAGAATCATTTTGATAACTTATAAATTCCTTAAAACATACTTCATGAGTATATTGAATTACTTATGACTTCTTTTCGAATAAAAAGGATGCAATCCCTTTAAAGCAAGATCGATCGAGGAAGCTAACATAGTGCATTATAATGTATTTCCAAATTGTTAACTCGACTCAAAATTAAAAATCAAGATATTCAAAATCGATCACTAGATGGTCAAAATTGTAATAACTCAAACTAGAAAAGTCATCATCAACTTGGTAGGGTTTGGCTCATGGCCTCTCAATTATCAAAATCGAAAACCCACTTGTCAAAAGCCATAAACGAATAATTAATGAATTTCACTAAGAAAGTGAAAATTATCGATTGCCGCGAATTTAAAGTTGTTCAAAGTATCATATCAAATTGGATAGAAGTTAAAATATAATTGATCGTATAAAAAGAATATATTTATAAATATAATTTTTTAAATAAATTATTAAAATTCTAAATTAAAAAAAAGTGGACTCATCCTTTTATATCGGTGACACGGGATCGAGGAGGCTCATGTATCCGCCACAAATGAGTGGCCTTGAGAGCCTTTTGTTTATGTTACTAAGGCCAACATGTCTCCGAATATAGAAATTGACTATACCTTATGATGTTTAATTGAACTGTCACCTCCATGAAACACCATTCCCGAGCCACGTGTCGCCTTCCGATTGGTTTTGATCCTTAACTTGTGGTGAGCTTGGAAAATTATATGTGGATTGGTAATCCATAATCGTTGTCCTTTTTCTTCCTTTGTTTTGCACTGTTGAAAATTTACTGTTACTGAAAAAGATTAGTCAAAAAAATGGATAGATATAAATATCTTTGCATGTGATAATGATAAACCCAAATGAAGATTATATAGTTGACCATTTAGTGAGTCAATTATGTTATTATATTCTTCGCCACAAAAATTATGTTGTTATATTCGTGTTGCGGATTAATCGAGTCACGAATCAATTAATTTGTATTAATCCAATAAATTGTGGGATAGACGGGATATGTGATATTGACTTTTGGCTAGTTCTGCTCACATGACGTGTTGGTTTGATGGATGCACTGGTCAATCGGGTCAGACACTTCAAGTATATTGCGTTCCAAGTTAATTTGGTCAATCGATTCAGGAGTTACTTTAGTAATATATTATTGACTCTAAAAATTAGGTAGACTCGGATTGAACAGTTTCATCAAATCAGATAACTCTATATAAATAACCCAAAACCCACCCCAACAAAATAGAAAGAAATCCATATGGATTATATTTGAAAAAATGAAATCCAAGACAACTCTATAAATAAGTGGATGATATTTCACAAGAAGCCCCCATTCCCATATCAAAAAACACTCTCTTTTCTACTCTTTCTTCCCTCCTTTACCCATCACATTCCCATATAGCCATGTCTGCAACAGGGCTCTCACCGCAATCATCATCATCATCAAAGCTCTTCAACAACAAACCATTCCACCACAGGAACAGCTCGGCGGAGCTCGATGTGTTCGAGGCAGCCAACTACTTTTCGGGCTACTACAACGAGGTCCCGTCCCACTACACAATCACAAACAACAATAAAGTCATAGCCAGGGGAGCACCGGCCGGTAGAAGGATGAGCTTGGACAGTGGGATGATCCACACCCACCAAATCATCATCAAGGACAGCAACATTAACAAAGTTGGTAGTAGTACTAATGTCAAGCAGCATAAGCAGCCGAGCTCGCCAGGAGCCAGGCTGGCGAGCTTTCTGAACCAGCTGTTTCATCAGAGTGGAACAGCTGGTTCGGGTTTGAAGAAGAATAAGACGAAGAAGTCGAAATCTTCGGCGAAGGATGAGGATCATGATATCAATGCTAATGGTGGAGGGAGGAGGAAGAGGAGGAATAGTATTAGTAACATTACAAGGTCATGGTACTATAGTACTAGTACCGGTACCAGTACAGGTACTAGTACTTGTACATCATCTTCATCAGCTCATCTCCCTCCTCAACCAGCTGCTAATTACAGTCTTCCAACTAAATCAAACAAAGGTTTCAATCAGAAGGCAGTTTCTCCATTGCCAATTAAGAGTAATGGTGGGTTGGTGGATGAGAAGGTGGCTAATTATAAGGGTGCTAGGAGTTTGAACAATGGTTGTGGCCATGGTGATGGATATGAGAGTGATTCAAGCTCCGATCTTTTCGAGTTGCAGAACTACGACTCTGATGTCTATTCAAATGGGGGACTTCCCGTCTATGACACTACAGATGTTGTTAGTAGAGTCAGTGCAAGTACCATATCGTGAGTCTAGCAGTAAAAGACACTAGATTTGGGACGGGTTGTGTACTTCAGATCAACCGATTTTCTTATCGAAACTGTGAAACCTCTCTTCGATTGCAATCGAAATTCGGGACCCTTGTGTGTGTTTTCTATCTCTTCCTTACATGTTGCTATCCATGTTTAGAAAATTGGGATGGAAATTAACTATATATGGTGTGGTGTTATTATTCTAGGTTCTTGGCCAATTGTGGGTTGTCTTTTAGGTTCTTTGTCTCTCTTTGCCATATATTCTTCTCTCTTTTCCCCCCTTTACCCTTTGTAGGAGTGCTCTTCTGCAAAGTTAGTGCAGCCAGCAAGATCATGGCATAGTATTGTCATTGGATTGTGGCAATCAAGTTCTTACCGATGAGAAAAAATTGAAAATTATGGTCTAGAATTATTACGTCCCAATAACAATTCGAGTAATTTAAAGAGAGTTTAAGAATTCGAAAGGGTTACACTTATCTCACACCTAGAAGAACGGTGTTGGAGCTTGAGACTTGCGACTCTATTATGTGCTTTAAATTATAAAAAATTTAGTTTGGATTTCTAACTGTTTCTCACCACATGCATGCATAAAGTAGGTCGATTTGAAAATTTTCAATACTAACATAACACCAAGTAAAATTAAATTTCAACTTCATTTGACCAGTCGGCGCTCGAGCGGGTAAAGAGCATGGGTTATGAGCAATGTATCTTCGAGACGGACAGGCAAGTGGTGGCCGCAGCGATTACGAGTTTGGAGCCGGATGTCATGGAATTTGGAGTATCTATTGCAGCGTGCCATCAAATCATTATGGACAAACCAAACTTCACGGTGTCTTGGGTTAGGAGATCTATGAAGGGGGTTGCGTACGAGCTAACTCGTCGCTCCCACATCCTCACGTCCCCCGTTATGGGTATATTCGTTAACCGGCTAACCAAACCGAATACAAGTAGTAATGGTTAGTTTGATTATAATTTAAATTTGATTAATAATTTTACTTTCATATAATAAATTTTATTAATTATACCGAATTAATCAAATTAACATAATACCCAAAAGTAAAATAGATTGAACCATGCCCATGAATATTGAAATCAAATGGTTAATTTATTGATCAATTAAAGTCATTCAAGTAGCCAACTCATCTATAATAGTTTATGTCTTGCAAATGTCTTCACTTCCTATCATTTTCTACTTTTGCTTTTGTGGGTTTTCATTGGTGTATAATAATAACACATTCAATTATCCAAGAAAATCAATTAAATGTTTTTTTTTTGAGTAGCGGTGGATATAAAATTGTTCATGTATTGTGTTATAGTTAATGAAATTTTAAAGACATATTACACATCAAAATATAGTACAAACATACTTACATAAAACAATAACTTTATGATAAATCATATGACTACTATATGAATATGTAGACATGTTTTAAGGTAGACGCAATATCGAATTTAAATCGAAAAACATAGATGAATATAGTCATTTACTCATTTTTCACCAATAAAACTTTTTATGCTTTTCAAACTGGGCCATGATGGTAGCCCACTTGGTCAGCCCCAATTTTTGGTGAGCCTTGAGTATAGCCCACTAGTGGAAGAAGGATGGATGGGCTTGCAAGTTTGGTAAAGGGATGAGCCCACATAAGCCTTAAGAGTCGACTCTTTGATTAACCATGTACATATTCATCCATATCGGTTCGTTCGGAAAATTTATTTTGTGATCAATCGTTACCAACTTATCGATAACATATGTATAGTTAAAGACAATAACACGGGACATTGTGACGCAATCATTGTCGAATAACAGACGAGCATTCACTACGAAATAGATAGAATCTGTTTTGAAGAATGTCGAGTCCAATCCCGTGATAACAAACCTAACGATGATGTTTCTTCCTACCCATACACAAATGTTAGCGAACGCCATAAGGAAAAGAATACGAAACGTCCCGAGTCTGACTCATCGCTCGATCACAACTGAATCAACGTTCGATCTAGCCATCCAACTCATCCTGAAATGAAATTGTGGCCGCACGAAACATCGCCACGTGTGATATGGAGGTTGGTGTGTGTCCATGCACACGTGCGACTTAGTGGAGGAAGGGGACCAAAAGTGGGACACTCGATACCATGATTTCGAGAGTAACGAGGGAAAGTAATGAATGCCACCTTTTATTTTTGCTTGATTCGTACCTTTACGTTATTAAATGCCGTTAGATCTCGTCCACCAGATAACACCATTAGATCTAGATCTCCTCCACTACATTAAACATAGGAAATGTTGTACAATTTGAAGAAAAAAAACTATGTAATAAATGATATTAATAATTCATTTTTAATACAATGTCAGACAATTTAAATCTATTTTCCCCTTGAAGTGTGACAAGTGTCTCTCTCATTGTACAAACTTATGTTACCTGCAAATTTCTAGTTTCTTTCTATTCTCCTCATGGTTGAATGATTGGGGTTGGAAATGGATTGAATCATTTTGTGAACCGAGTTGGATGAAAATTATATCCGTCAAATTCATATACAATTTTAATGAAGAATATGTCGGAAATGCAATGTCCAAGCGTGATTTGGACCGAGAATTAAATAAATATGGACCAAAACAACTTGATCCATTATAGGCCAAAATAATTTGATCCACTCGAACAATTCAATGGAGTTTTTTCACGCCATACAATTAAAATTAGAATTTGAATCAACTTTCTCATTTTCGTGCGATGACGAGTTGGTATTTGTTGAAGACATGTCCAAATTTTTATTCCTCTAATATTTTAGTTTAGTGGAAGGGGATTGAAGTCTTCCTTACCTACAAATAAAAAGTTTGAAGAAAGACGGGGATATAACAGAAAAAAAACACTCAGAATATAACAGAAAAATTTAATGAGAGAATTATAATTATCTTGGAGAGCTTTTTTGAGCTAATATGTCAATGGTTGAGGAATCGTTTTAAAGATAATAACTTATTTATCATGATCATAATCAAATTTTTTTTTACTACCGTCATAATCTAATTTTATTTTGTTTAATTTTTTTCGAATTGCTTTCTCAATTCTATAATTATTTGTTTAGTTTTTGCAGTATCCATTGCTTAGTTTCCTAACAAATGAGAGAACTGATAAACTCAATACAAAATCGAAATTGATTGGTTTGTTTGATTGTCTCAGGATCGAATGATGGGGTAACCACACTTAATTCATGAACGAAAATGATGAAGTAAGAGACAAAGGTTGGTTTTGTGACATCCGACATAAATGCATGATGAAATACAGACACAGTAAAAACAAAACCCACACAGCATCTCTCTGCTAACAGTTGATACAGTGCCAAGAACAAAAGAACAGCTCATGTTATGTTGGCATGAAGCTATGAAAGATCTGCCGACAAATTTGACATTTTGGGTTGTTCCGGTTTGAGTTTCGGTTTTGATTCTTCATCTTTTAACATTCATTAGGTCATGGTCCGATCTTCGTTAAATATCCAAAACAATGATTATGTACATAGAGGAGTTTAGTTTTTTGTTAAAACTTGGCGTACATGCATTTTATTATTGAAAGATGGATGAAAGTACATAGTACTAGTGATAACTCGGGAGGTACAACCTTTTAGATGGGTTACAACGGGAGAAATAATTAATCAGAATATTAACTAACTTCGCAGCCTATCTCTCCTTGGTACATAGCCGAAATCACGCTCTTAGACAGAGCAGACTCTACTGACTCAACCCGAAAAACGAGATATTACTGACATGAACTTGAAAGGAAACTATCTAACTTTGTTGTGAAACACAAACACTAAAGAAAGAAACAAGAACAATTGACAAATTCTACACATTCGACGAAAAACATGAAAGAACGCAAGCAAAATAAACAAACATCGGATCAGTAGGGATTCATATCGTCGGAGGTGATGGATCTCCATGATCCCATCAATTAGTCCAATTTTTTCAACCTCAAACTTAAGAAATTGAGTGGTTTTATATGATCATGGTATAAATTTGTTTGGTGTAGGTTTGCAAGACTCTTTAGCCACACTCATAATTTTTTTTATTAAAGACCAAAATTGTTTTCAATCTAAGATTCATATTAGAAGAAGTAATGCCTCTCAACGAGTCTGGTAAACTATATAAAACCACATATATCATCCTAGTTAGAATGAGTCATCTCGGATTCGCAATAACATACCTATGCCAATATGTTCACGAGATACATATCGGTACAAAAACCTCTCTCAAACGACATTACCAATTGTGATAATAACCTCTCACGCATATAAAAAGGTTGAAACATCTGAATAACACATAAGTAAAGTACAAAATACTATCCACACATATTTTATAAAATACTATCAGCACCGATATTTTATAAAATACTATCAGCACCGAATACGAACCTAAAATATCTACCAAAATGCCAATCAACCAAAACAATAAACAAGAGTCACATTCCATTAGTAACCTATAACCACTTTGAGCAAGGTTCCATCATCAGTCAACTTGCTAATCTTGCCCCTTTTCTATTCATTGGGGCAAATGATTTGTACCATTAGAAATTGCCCACTTTACCAAACCCTAAAATTGAAATTGGAAATTTCAATGTAATCTGACAAGACTCGAGAGATCAGCCAATCACTACACTAACAAACAAAAGAGAATGACTTTCCCCCGCCCACAAAAACCCTAGCCGACCCCATCTTTTGAAATTTTGAATTGGGGCCCTAAAGTTCTAGCCTTTTGCTCACAAAGATCCAAACTTTAAATTTCAAACTTTACTCATTTTGCCCTATTTCAAATTTTCAAACCAAGATATTATTATGAGTGGGTCTCACCCTTAAGACAGTCTCTCAGTCCACAGTCTCTCAATCTTTAGGATGTTTGCATGGAGTTTTTAACGTCTTGAATTAGGACAAGCACAAGTTGTTCGGACCGTCAAAAACTCGTCGAAACCATGCGACCAGAGACTTTGTTAAGACCGTGATGCCACAATTAGAGAGATTCGAGTTTAAGGCGACCATTGAACAAACAGACAAAGGAGCGAGTTCAATTCGCCCGCTCAACTAGGTCGAGTCTATATGTTTACCGAAACAAGACTAAACCGATACGATACAAACCAAACAACAAAACAATAATGATATTATAAATTATAGCATAAAGTTCTCACTCAAAAACCTGTAACAAGAGGTAGTAAGTAAATAGCAACAATAATGAATGACATTGTAAAGGATGACAAAATAATACTGTATGCTTAAGAATACACCAAACCCTAACTTATAGTACTACTACGATAAGTCTCTCTCTCAGCAAAAGGGTCAAAGTCTTCTACTTGGCAACGCCATTGACGGGCTTGGCATCCGAAGAAGGGTTGAGCTCGTCCCAAGCCTCAATCCAGGTGACCATGGCATCGGCCAGCTTGTCGAAGTAAGGATCGACCTTTCCGAGCTTCTCCTTCACTTCCTTGGAGAGCTCAATGTAGCACTTCTGGACTGAGGTGGCTTCCTTGGAGAGCTTGATTCCTTGGAAGAATGGGATGATCTCCTCCTGCCAGAAGATTCCCTTGTACTCCTTTTTCAGGTTCACGAACGGGTTGCTCGCCTTGCTGTGCCAGATGTACGGCAGCCCGGTCTTGATTCCCCATCCCATATGGTCGCAAATCACCTGCGATTATCGTCAAGTTTCGAAATCGGTTAGGTTTGCAATTATGTTAAGGAATGCAAAAGGTTGGTACTTTTTTAGTGTTTCTACCTTCACACACCAACCAGCCCACATGTCATCGTATCGGCCGATTGGCTGGCCATCTCCCATGAGTCCAAAGTACAATGCGGGTCCAACAAGCTCACGGTCGAATGCAAGGTTCATCCCGCACATTGGGAATAGGGTTCCCTTGGGGATAGTCAGCACAGCATCAACATACCTGGAACACAAAACGAATGTCAACACATTGACCAAAACAATCAAAAGAAAAGGTCACATCTTTATTCGATTCGAACCTGGAGTTCCTCTCGAGGGGCTTCACAAGCTGAGTAGGAGCATCGTAATCCGGGATGTTAAGCCACAGGCCATGAGAGACCGCAGTGGGAGCTCCCTCACGGAGACTGAATGGATACCCACGAACAAAGTCAGCACCTTCTCTGTATGGATCGTACAGAGTGTTGAAGAAGTGTGGTGTTGAAGGACACAGTAGGTTCTTGATGTGCTGCTCCAGCGCATTGATCTGAGCTCCAGTAGGATCCTTAGCAACCTGCAATCATAACCAAACTCATCTCAAAACAAGAACAACAAAATCAACCTAGCTAGCATTATCAAGTGAAGCAAATGTAGACACCATAGCGAGCCAAGTGCCTAAGGAAGAAACAAGCACTAGCTTTCTGAGATGCCATGATCAATATCAGGTCCTGCCACAGTATACAAACAAGAACTTGCCAAGGATCTGATCAATAACAACAGAAACTCAACAGCATTGCCTTGTCGAAAGGACCTTATGTTAGCAAAATTATACACATTGCTCTCTAAAACGCAGAATAGTTAAAGCAAACAATGTAGACACCATAGCGAGCCGAGTGCCTAAGGACGAATAAAACACTAGCTTTCTGAGATGCCATAATCAATATCAGGTCCTCCCCCTTATAAAAAACAAGAACTTGCCAAGGATCTGATTCAGAACAGAAACCCGGCAACATTGCCTTGTCGAAAGGACCTTATTTCGCAGATCTAAGATGAATCATACACATTAATCCCCCCAACATGCAGAGAGTTGAGCAATGTAGACACCAATGTAACAATGTTCAAATCTGAAATCTGACCCGACCCGGTTAAACCAGATGCACCTTCTAATTGACTCATGATTTGAATCTAAAACCATTCAACAAAGAACATAATCATTTCTCCCCTAGCCCCACACAATCTCAATCTCAGAATAACAAAATCTAAAAACAGAGCACGAGATCTGGCAATCTGAATCAACCCAAAAGTCAAAATCAAGTCAACAAAAATGATTCAAATACGAATTCAGAATCGATTAGAAAGAAACCAAAAACACTTACGAAGCAGTCGTCGTCGATGGTGTAGATGTACTTCTTCTTGGACACCATGAACCCGAAGCACCTACAAGCAGAGTCCTTGAACGAGATGCATGAAGCCTTAGGACCCAAGATCCTGTTGATGTCGTTCCTGTTGTAGAGCTCGTAGTCAAACCCTTCAGGTACCTTGATGTTCTTGTTCGGGTCGCCGTCCTGGACGATGATGAGATGATAAGGCTGGAAGAAGGGCCTCCACATCTCGAGGAAGTCGAGGTTGCGGATCGTCGGGATCACGATGTCCAGCTCATCCTTAAGTATCGGGGTGGGTTTCACGGCGGCTGAGAATCCCGCCATGGCTGGCTGCTGGCTGATGAGCTCGGGATCTAAAATGGAAGATGGTTGAATTTTTTTTGAGAGATGAAGCTCTCTATAAGCTGGAGATTTAAAGAGGTTTTTCGAGGGTGGTTTCGTAAATAAAGTGAATTATTGGGGCTTTTGTGAATATTGAAATTGGTAAACGTTAAATCATTTTGTTTTTGTTTGAAAAGATTATGTTCCTTTATATATGAAACCTAATTATGTTAATTGGAATATTTTGGTTTTTTTATTTATTTTATGGTAAATCATTTTAGCAACAAATAGGTAATTTTTTGATTGATTATATGAAAAGATGTGTGTGTGAAATTATCTAAATACATATTTTCAAATCTCCTAATTAATTTGAGATGTATAGACTCCATATAATTTTTATATGGTTCATTTTTATTATGGTCCAAATCACAAATACATATTTTAAAATTTATTTTTAAATATATGATTTGAGACCAAATCTCCATTACCATTAGTTATATGTTCAAATATTATACCTTGCATGTATTCATGTACAGCAATTTTATGTCTCCTTATAATACTTTGATCAATTTGATTTTTATCGAACCTGAGCAATTTAATTTTGAACGAATGGACATATACCTCAACTAAATATTCATCATCTAATCCAAAAAATAAATTTTTTTGTATAAATTTCAAAGGTAATTAACTTAGTTATAGGCTTGATATCATTTTCAAATGTTAGAGATAATTAAATGGTGTGAATTGATTGAAATTAACTTTGGAACTACTAATTTATAGGCATAGGCAAAATTATTGGCCTAATTAAATCTAACTAGTTGTTACTAGATTGGTACTTAAAGTCTTTAAACTAGTGACATATTGATCTTTAATTATTGTAATGTAATTGTGAACGTTTATTTTGTTAGTTTATAAAATTCATTAAACCCCTTCGTAAGATAACTTAACAATTTCTCGTTTTCATATATGTTTTTATTAGACATTAACCTATCTATCGATTTTTAATCGGATCTCATTTATACTATAATACCACTTTGAGGTTTTTGATAGTCTATTACACTAATAGATTGAAAGTTAGAAACTGACTAGAATAGCCAATGCATAACTATCGACCAACTCTCACCCATGAAGTAGACTAGGCAAACTACGACGAAACACTAGCGAAAACATAAACAATTAGATATTAGACACTAAATCAATCAATTTATATTTTATTTTTTTGGAATAAATCGAATTTCTTAGTTAATATAAAATAAAAGATAAAAATTAAATATTTTATTAAATACACTACTTTATTTTTGGAACAACTTTGTTAAAAAAAAAGTGTAAATTAATGTTAACAAAATTTTCAAAATTATATAAAAATTGGTCACCGACAGTTCCGAAAATTGCTGAAAAGGTTGTTGATTACCCCGTAACGTGTCAATTGATCCTTTTACACCATCCCACGTGCTGCTCTGCTCTGCCCAACAACAAAATTAATTACACTTTACTCCCTCTTATACTATTTTCACGTCAATTTACTCCCTTTTTACCTTTCTTCATTCTCAATGTACTATATGCATGTAGCCTTTAATTTTAATGAAAGTTGTCAAAACCAAAAGGGGATAGTTTGTGTTTGGATCTCAAGCAACAAGTTCACTTATGTGTTGATGTAGTAAGATGGTTTGGCAAAAGTTGTGCAACAATGTATGGGATATATATAGTATAGAAGACTTCCGGATTCACAAAGTATGAGAGAGGTTTATGGGGTGTAATACATATTCAATAAAAGTAAAAGTGTTTATGTCAGAATACCAGAATAGTCATGAAATTGGTAATTATATATGGTCGGTGAAAGTTGAGGAGTTTTCGGCCTTATTCGAGGCGAACTGGTGAGTTATATATTGCTTTCGGCTACCCACAAAGTTGTTTTTGAAGGTGATTCTCAAGTGGTTATTGATGACACTCGATTTGTCGTGTTTATCATTCTCATTTAAGTGAAATTTCATGCATATTCGTATAGTTTTGGGTAGAACTTTAGGATGTTTCGTGCATTTCTAGCCTCTATCTCAATTTAGTGTCTCGGACCCGTTCGGGGTCCTTTTGATGTCGTTTTGGAGTGTTTTTATGCAGGTGCATAATAACAACAATGCATTAATCGGAGTGATACGGTGTGTGTGGATGGTCTAGGACAAGCAATGGAAAGCATGTTGACATCTTTAAAGGGCTTGGATCTCGACTTGGTCAGAAAACGTCACAGTTTCGTATTTTGGACATATCTCCTAGTTCAGAAATCCGATTGATGCAAGGCTGGTGGCGTTGAAAAACTCGTGAAATTCCTAAAAATTTCCTAGAGAGTTGTGTCAATATTGGAGCTATGGCCCTGTCAAATTTGGCGCTATGCACATAGCGCCAACTTTGATAGTTCATATTAATTTTGAAATTGTCGGAATGGGGTGTCAATATTGGCGCTATTAAATGATAAAGTTGGCGCTATGGACCATAACGCCAATATTGACATAATTCCATAGAGCTAATATTGACCATCCGAGTTTTGAAGGATTTTTAGGACTTCTATTTAAAACCCGGTTCTCCCTCATTCAAAAACAGATTTTTTCGGTACGAAATTGAGAGCTTTATTCAGATATTTGAGAGCAAGTAAAGACAACTTCAAGGAGCTCGGAATCGGCGAATCAAGTTTTTGGGGAAGATCGGCGAAATTAGATTTTTCATATTTCTGCTACATTAGTAGATTTTTTCTTAAATTATTTTGAGCGGTCTTCTTTGTTTATTGTTAATCCAATACTTACATGATACCGCTTTGAATTCGCTCGACACTAATACACTAAAATAATAGAGTCACTTAAAAAAACTTAATCACAAATTAATAAAAAAAATTAATTATATGCTTATATTATTATTGTAAATATTGATTTAGAGTTGAACGTGGGTTTAGCTTGCCTACCATGTTCTGAAATTAACTTTGCACATGGCCACCGTCTCTACTCATGGACCAAAAGGTTACTTTCGTCAATGGACAATATACTTCCATTGGGTAGAAACTTCACATTATACCCTAACCAATTCGATTTTCGGTTAACCAAACTCATGGGATGACTCGAGATTCAACGACGAACCTAGAAAGCTGGACCTTACCCGATTGAATTTACGGGTACTTAGAAATATGAAGAGGACAAACCACATCGAATCAGTCTGAACTCTATTGGAGGATATAACTAGCTCTGATCATTGTTTTTTCTAGTGTCTTTTAAATTCTGCTAATTCATCAAATATATCGAATCGGTCCGAACTTTACTGGAGGATATAAGTTGTTTCAGTTCCAGTATTATCGAAATGAAAACCCAAAGATCGAGTTTGCTTTCGGGCAATTTCAGTTTCGGTCCGATTTCGAAACCCGAAATCAACAGGCTTCTACGCAGGCCCAAACAGACGTATTAAACTGGGCTTTATAAAACATATCTCGCCTTCAGTTTAAAAAGCCCAAACCCAAAAAGGATAGAATCAAAGGCGGAAGAGATAATCTGTATATTTCGTTTAGCCCAAACCCCAGAAAACTGAGTTCGTTGGAAACTCGAAATCAATGGCGATGCAGGCGGCGGTGCAGAAGAACACGCTGTACGTCGGCGGTTTGGCGGAGGAAGTCAACGAGTCAATCCTCCATGCGGCGTTCATCCCATTCGGAGATATTAAAGACGTCAAGACTCCTCTAGATCAGGCGACGCAGAAGCACCGGTCCTTCGGCTTCGTTACTTTCCTCGAGAAGGAGGATGCGTCATCCGCCATGGACAACATGGACGGAGCCGAGCTCTACGGGAGGGTCCTCACCGTTAACTACGCGCTCCCGGAGAAGATCAAGGGCGGTGAACAGGGATGGGCTGCTCAACCAAGTAAGTTTAAATCCTAACCCTAATTTTTTTTGAAATTGGATTTCAGATTCTTGACTGAACTTGGTAATAGGGAGGCATTGAACTTGGTTTTAGTCTTGAGTGATGGACTTTGATGATCTGTAGCTGTTTTGTGTAGTTAGAGGAAGATTAGGGTTAAGTTTATGATCGCAGGAATTAGGTTTCGCAATAGTTTCGTAATGCCGAATCCAATTCGCTTGATGAGTGCTTGTCTACCTGATCAGCTCAAATTGCAGAACGTCCTGAATTTTTCATATGCTAACTGTTCTTTGTTGTGTGGGATTCTGTTGCAGTCTGGGCAGATGCCGATACATGGTTCGAGCGCCAGCAGCAAGAAGAGGAGATGCAGCGATTGCAAGCGGAGAATCGCGCCGCAATGCAGGCTGCCGAGGACTTGCACAGAAAGAAACAGGCCGAGGAGCGAGATGGTGAGAAGGACGAAGCAGATGACCCGATGGCAAGAGCTGAAGCCGAAGTTTTGAACCAGAACGGTTCAAGCTAGGATCATCGGGAAGAAAGAATATGTTGAAACTTGACTGATTAGCCTGTACTAGTTGTACTCAGATGTCAATTTGAGATGAGATTTTGTTCGAGCTCGCTTGCAATTTTTAACAATCCGAGTTAAGTTTCAAGATCAATTCGTATAAACTTATAAACAAACTTTTAATATTCAGACTCATATAGTCTAAATAAGTAATTAGTTTAGATAACATCATTCATAACTATATTCTTGTTTTTTAATATGAAATCTCCAGGTAATACCTAAACTATCACCGTAGTTCTCGATATACAAGGTAACCTTGGTATGCATTTGAAAAGGCAATGTGAGTCTCCAGTCTCGTCGCTTCTGGTTTAAAGGTCTCCCTTTGCTCAGAAGGTCTCTGTTCTCCTTCACGTCTCCCAACTTCCACATGCAGTTCTCCGTTTCAGTGTTTATGGACTTCAAGAAGAAGACTCCATTTTTTAGGCTTGACGATTGGACTCCTCGTCTTCTATGTAGCACGCATTCATCGCCATGTCCGAGAACCGGTTCACTATTGAAGCAAAGGCGAACTCTGGACATCTGACTACTCCAGAAACAGTTGAGTCAATGCAGACAACTAGATCGGTGGCCTCATTAATTTGTAGCATCATTCAACATTGGTAAAGGGTTTTATGATAATGGATACGAAAGCCTTTGCTGTAGCTAGGTATCCAAAGATTTCGAATAGACGAACTTACTCGCTGCACAATTTATCGAGTCTCAGATAGATATATCCACGAGGAGTGGTCTTGAAAGAGAAGAGCTCAATGTCATCAACACCGAACTGCTCCAACACCTCCCGAGCAATGGTGAGAGCTCGTCCGCCCCATGGAATACATTGGAACACAATGCCACCTCCTGATCCTCCATCTCCAATTCAATGAAGCATATGAAACCACTAGTCAATTATCAGAGAAAACACAGTTCATACTTCATATTTCATTACTTTTGGTTCAGCTTCCTCCTCCTCTTCCCATCCGTCTGAATCTTCGTCACTGCTCATTTCGTCTGTAAAAACAATTAAAAGGCCAAAAATTAGTGAAGCAGGACTTTCGTCGAACACTTGGTCTACAACACAAAAGAGTGACAAACATCTCGAAAATCAACAGAATGGGGAAATGGGTCACAAGGAAATTGGCCGTCTCCGGCGGATTCTTCTTCCCCCACGCCGTCGACAGAGCTTGTCGACATGAAGCGATGAAGCACCCATTTCGCGGAGCTGGAAGGGAGAAGTGGTTTAAGGAGGGGTTTGTTGTTGACGGCGCTAGTGTTTGTGTCGAGAAAGGGAGACGTTTGACCGGAGAAATTCGATAGTGGTGGATCAGATAACGGCTGATTCCGATCATCTTCATCGTTGCTTTCATTTTGGTTGTTGAGTTCTTCTTCCTTCCCGCTCGCGGTAATTTGCAGGGATTACACGAATTTTAAGTTTTTAACAGCTGGGCGCGAAACCGGGTTGAGTAATTACCTAACCGGTTAACTTATACAACGGTTCAACCGCTTCGCGCGAAATCTCACAAAGCCGAAGAGATCTCTTTCTATTAGATTGCTGAGAAATCAAAAACCAAATCCAAATTCAGTATTCAGATGGGAAATTTCTTCCCCGAGCTTCGATCTCCGACTCAATCGTAGGATAAAGGTAGCATTTTTTTCTTTGCTGCTGGGAATCGGATTGATTTTTCCGTTTGGGTGAATAAGGGTTTTGGTGGAGTTCGAGGAATATGATTGTACAGGCGTTCGGGTGCCGTTGAAGCGGTGGCAGCAGGCGGCGGTGGGGGCATTGCTGGATTCTAGGAGGGCGGATTTAATCGGAGCTCTTGGCGAAACCACGGGGAAGCCTGCTTTCGAGAGGGTTCTGCAGAGGATGAAGCAAATCCCTGAAGGAAGAGTGAGTCTTTCTTCTTCTTCTTCCTTGTGGTTAATTCTGGTTCCGTGTGAAGCTTTGTGAAGAGTTTATGGTCATGGAATGAGTTGCTTGATAGCTGAAAACTGCTGTTGCAAAGTTTTTAACTTTGGTTATGAACTCATGTTTACTGTACATTTAGACTACGTCGAGTCTGTTGATTCGTTGAATAAGGCAGAGTAGGATTGATTGTTCAAGCTTTGTATTCGAATTCGATGGAAGTCGTGTTGAAAAAATGATCCGACTGTTCGTATACTGTAATAAACTTTGGCCATGAAGGTTTCTTTCAGGACAGAACATCTGGAAGTATGAAGTTTGTCATATTTGCTGTGCTTTGCGATTGTGTCCAGTCTATTGATCTGTTGGATAGACTGTAGGATTCGTTCGGAAGCTATGGATGGATATCTTTGTCTCGAATTTGATGGAATGTATGTTAGGAAATGATATGGAGAATTGGAGATATCAGATATATGAACTTGATCTCGGAATTAAATAGCTTAATAAGTCTTAGTTTGATGTTACGTTCTGCAAAATGATTCCTTATAACTGTTGGCTTAACTTTCTGACAGGAAGTGCTTTCGGACAGACCACGAGTAATATCGTCACAAGTGTCCCACAAGTTGGACACGCATGGGACTTACCGGAGAACACATTCGGAGCAGCCTATGCAAGGTTTATGGGATCGAGAAACTTCTCCCCCGATGATTGCCCACCGGTGAGGTTCAGGGAGACAGACGAGCTTGCGTACGTTACTACGCGGGCTCGCGAGGTCCACGACTTCTGGCACACCCTCTTCGGCTTACACACCAACTTGATCGGTGAATCTGCACTCAAGGTGATCGAGTTCCGGCAAATGTACCTCCCAATGTGTTTTATGTCGGTTGTCGGTGGTACGGTGAGGTTCAGTGAGAAGCAGAGGAAGCTGTTCTTCCAGCACTACTTCCCCTGGGCTGCTCGCGCTGGAACGCAGTGCACAGATCTCGTGTATATACTACGAGAAGCACTTCGACGAGGACTTGGAGGACGTTCGTCGGAAATGGGGTATCATTCCTGCTCCTGCTATGTCTGTCCCCAAGTAGACCTGCTCACAGTTGTAAGAATGTGGTCCTGTGTTTGTTTTTCATTTGTGCCACTGGGATTCGATTATAAGAAGGGGGAACGCCATCGATCTTCATACTTTATTGTGATTGTGATTTTCGACGTAGAATCATTACTACTAACACAAGTACATTCAACTGATTGCACTCGTTAAAATTTCATATCGATGATCAAATGTCTTTCAATACTGCAATTCTTATGCGATTTTAAACCTCGAATCATGAGTCTACCAACAAATAACCCCGGTTTCTTCAGAATGATTCTCGAACATGGCAATGTCAAACCATTAATTATACATTGGGAAGATAGAAAGACATCGTCTGTTGCTTCCTTTGAAACTTACACATCAGATTTTACCAATACATAAATCATCTGAGAGCAACTAGTTGCTACCACCATTACCAAACAGGTAATCCAGAGAAGACCCTCCACCAGGTGCAGCATGAACCTTCGTCGAAGGTCGATCCTGCTCAGATGGACAAACAAACAAAAGTCGTTATGGTTTAAATGAAAATCCAGCCATTCAATGCAGATTCAAGAAGATCTAAAGACACATTGGAACTCTGAGGATCATACTGTGAGGAAGTTGCCTGCATTCTGACCGCTGGAGCGCATGTAGTTATTCGACGAAGTACTGTTGATGCCAGCAGGAATCTGCTTAGTGATGTCGACCGGGGGAGGAGCCGGTTTGGGAGCTGCTACTGGCTTAACATTTACAGTCTCGGGTTCACTAGGGGCAGCTTTCGCAGCAGGTTTGGTGGGAGCTTCACCGCTACCGAATAGATATCCCAACGAACTCTGCCCTCCACCGCTGCTAACTCCGCGACCCATTCTGCATAACAAAAAAAGACACCATTTCAGCATTGTCAGTACGAAATTCGGAGGCTTTCATCCTAAATTCGGTCAAGGAGTCGCTTCGTGAGGCTAAAGAAACAAGCTTTCAAGCTAAGGGTTCACAAGGAGTAGCTCAAACACATACAAACGGTCAAGAGTAAGATGTCGACATCATCCGTGCAAAAATTCGAAGGCTTTTTCATCAATGCAGCATCACTTCGTTGAATTTCAGCATCAGAAAAAAAGCAAGTGGAGACTCAAATCTAGTACTCACACAAAGTACATCACTTTCTGGCTCTCTTGTTTCAAATTCATGATAGCCTGATCTGAAATCTCGAGACTAGATTCGACTCCTGAGCCGAAAAGGATTCGAGCTTAAAGCTAAGGGTTCACAAGGAGTAGTAGCTCAAACACACACAAATTGGAGGGGGACTGCCTAGATGTTCTGACCTAAGCATTTCAGAAGATCAAAACCCAGAAATCACACATCTTTATCATCAAACCGAATAGATCAGAAGTTGCAGAAAACTGACAAAGATAATAACCAGCAAAAGACAAAAGCATAGGGAAAATTGGCCAATCTCTAAAGAAGCAAAGATCCTGCCTTTTTTCTCCCCTTCAATTTCCAACCACAATCATCTACGTCAGCACCGACATTTCCAGCTAACCAGATCTAACCCGTTTTAGCTAACTCAGTAATAAGCAAAACCCACATCCCCAATTCCACAATCAAGCCACAAGAGACTCAACTCCACACGAAGATCGTACTGAAGTGAGTTTCAGAAAGACTGTACCTTGGAGCAGAGAAAGAGAGAGATCCCTTGAGAGGCGTAGCGTCGAAGCTCAGAAGAGGAAGAAAGAAACAGAAGAAGAGTGAGGGAATGGCTGAAAGTGGAGTCAAGAGCTTTAAATAGAGAGACTGTTGATGGGGTGGGAGGGAGGTAAGTTATGGGAGAGAGATGAAATGAGAAGGTAATTAATTCAAGTTGAGAGAGAGATCCTTCCATTTTTTACCTCCAAGATTTTGAATTTCGATTTTCAACAACCTTGGACTTGGCCAGTCTGGAGTTATTATGGACAGATCCTTCCATTTTTTTTTACCTCCAAGAGTTTGGATTTCAATTTTCAACCATCATGGACTTGGCCAATTTGGAGTTATTATGAAAATGTGTCAATCTATTGATATCATACTCGAAACCTTGTTTTACGATTCAGTTTATCAGGAGAAATGGCAATGAAGTTCCAGGCACTTGTTAGGTAATTTCGTGGAGTAGTCTATTATGTTGGGGAGGACTTTACTAATTAGTTATGCAGTCAGTTTGAGCATATTTGTGCGATAGAGCTTCGATCGCAATAGTATTTTGATATGTCGAAATGTCTATTATAGTTGTGTGTTAAAGGGTATGGTAGGAGATGGGGACATATGAGCTATGGAGTTAGTGAATGAGCCAATCAATTACCAAACCTTAATTTCAAACAATCAAACAAATCAAATGATAAGTTTGTTGGTCACTCGAAAGATTGAGAAAACTTTTATTATAATATCTATGTATAAACATAGGGACAGTTCAAGATAAAAGAGTTGATAAATCGAGAATTAGAACTAAATAATATAAAAATGACAAACCAAAGGTGAGGTGCAACAACTTTACTACTTGTTAATTGGTTAGTTGGAATACTTAGTCATTTCTTATTAGACATCAATATTCTAATTATCGAGATGTAATATTTGAATTTAAATCTTACGAATTATTACCAACAATTGTGTATGAAAAATTTAAAACATACATGATTCATGCACATAAATTCACTCAACCAGCCATTGATTCTGATAAAATTTATCGTAAATTATAATTATTTATCTTAGTGTTTCTAAGAATAGAATGAAAAGTATAAATAACACAAAGGGTTAGTTCGATGGCTTAACCATGATTTTACGGAACTCTGCTGACCAAAACTGCAATTCATAAACTTAGAGTGACCAATTAGTAAAACTGGGGAGGAAAGAAAAGATTCAAACTTCATGGTTAATCACTACACTTCCAGCAGATGCCTGGTTAGCAGCACGGTTGCTTCCGAAATTCTTCCGATTCGATTCTCGAGCAATCCTCGACCCAAACTGCAGCAGTCATAGTGAAAACCGCCACTAAGGTAAACATAGCTGTATAAAGAACTCAACTTTGTTAACACTCAAATGCTTCAATTTACCTGGATTGCTCTCTTAGGGAGGACAGATGCTTCTTGCAAGCCAAGCAATCGTGCAACCTTAACAATAACCATGGCATCGAATCAATCAGTTCTATCTCGAAACCGTCATAATGAAGGAAAAATGGAATGCGTGGTATACTAACCTCTCTCAAGATCTTCTTATCCCCAACTCCACTTGGTTCATCAAGGTTCGCAACATCCCATAACGGGATCTCGAGGAGAGTTTTGATGACATCTTCGTCCAGGAACGGGAACCTAGCCTCCTTTCCATTGTCTGCAATACATCGATCGTCCCTCCCCATGTTTCGTTTCCATATCCTTTGCATGTCCAGTTTCATCTCTTCATGAAGGCCAAGCCAACTGCAACAACATTGTTCGAGGACAAAAAAAACAGTTAATGCAAGAAATGGAGATACGATATTGTTTCTCGATGCAAATTTTGGTACCTTCCACATCTGTATTTTGTTCTGTGTCTTCCATATCCAGCACATTGCTCGTCGGCTCCTGAACCAACAAGAACTATCCTAGCCCGGGACTTGTATTGCACACGCTGTCGATTCTCGACTTTGCAACAACCGTCCCCATTGGCAGCCAGCCATAAAGCAGTCCCTATATTCAGATCCTGCACATTGTCGACTGATCAAATGAAAAGAACCCGATACATAGAGTTCAAACCAAACTGTGTATATAAAACCCAGATACCATGTAAGTGTTTGCAGGGTGAATTAACTCCTTGACATGCTTCATCTCCATCGTTAACTTGGACAAGTCAGCATCAATCTCAACAAGTTTCCACCTGCATGATCTCAAAATACGTCGAAATTCAGCTTGACATCTAACTCATCCGATGGTAACTTGACATTTTTACCTTCTTGAAGGGGCAATCTTTTCCAGTTCCTCTGCGCCTGCCTTGGCAGTGATTCTATCAGGAGCGGACTGGCCATCGAAGCTTACGTTTAGCAAATCAATACCATCTGTAAAAGAATTCACAATACCTGGACTTTAGATACAGAAAAACTTAATGAATTGTTTCAGGCAATAACATCCATGGTTCATTTCCAGAGTTCCTAGAGGTAAGCATTTAAAAACAAGAACAAATAGAAATCCTTACAATTCGGATCGAGGGACTGGTGCAGAAATGCAGCTAATATCATAGAATCCAAGCCACCAGAAAAAAGAACAGCAATGGGAGCGCATTCTTCTTGATTATTATCATCTGCCATCTCCTACATAGGAATTTGACCATCAAAATAATGTCATGTAGCATTATTGTAATGAGTAAGAGAAGCTTATTCATAATTCAGAACTAAAATGGGAAAAGAAAGTGTCAACCTTTTCCATTCATCAACCTTTTCCCATGGACAATTGTTCAACCAGTACATTTCTTTTACCTGAAATATGGAATTTTCTGAAGTTCTTAACATTACAGACTTCCTCAATGCTTCTAACACGTTGTGAGCCTGCCTTGATACAGAAGTTTGGACAGGTACTGACAGGAAGAAGCAAGCTATATTAGGTATGCTATGAAGAATTGTAAACCCGCAATTTCGTTAACATTCCAAATCCGATCACCATTCAAAGTACAGATTGTTCCTTATCAGCTTAAATATCAATGCAGGATTATACCAGGTTGTGGAATGACCGAAGCCCTCTCCCATCTGATGAGCTCCAGTAGTCCATTGTTAGCCCACTCATGTCTTTGAACACTGCCAACTATACACCCATCTAGCGAACTGTAATCTAAGGAACAACTATAGATTCCACAGGAGAGCTCCTCCCAAAAATCCGGCGAGGAGCCATCTTTCACATCAACATCTGCAACAGATTTTTGAAGCTTTTTATGTTCTTTTACGAATATCTAACAAAAGTGGGAAGCAATAAGTGCAAAAAGGATCAAGATGAGCAAAACTCTACCAAGCATTATATACCAGAACTCTGATCAGCAGAAGACATTGGTGACACAGACGAAAGCAAAAACCGAGAATCCATCTCGTTTGGCCAGTGAACAAGAAGGCTCCTCCTGCCGAATGCATCTCGGCCAAACCATAAAGTCCTTGAACTTTCCTACACGAATAGAAACCAACCAAATGATTCAAATCCCAAGCAAGCTTACTCGAAAAGTAAAGCACAGTTAAAGACACAAAGTTACCTGCCAATAGATGATAGCCCAAGGCCCTTTGATTAGTGAAAGCACTTCAAGTACAGAACTTTTCCCTTCCCCACTACTGGAGCAGCAATTCTCCAGAGTCTGCATAAGAACTTCGCTATCGTTATCATCTCTACCGACTCCAACTCCTCCAAAGACCTCACCTTTAAAGTCACGCCAATTCATAAATATCCAACATTTCGCCGTATGAGATTTTATCTGTACAAAATCATCAAAATGTGCAGTATTTTCTCACCGTTGAAGACAAGGACGTTCCTTGAGCAATCCACGAATGGTTGCATCACTCGACGCGTTCCCCTCAACTGCAACGTAGCTCCAATGAAGTAAAGCTCCCCACCGGAAGAGCAATCGTCTTCTTCTTCTTCAACAACCAGCTCATCTCCTCCTGCTGATAGATGAGCTAATCCTCCGACGAGCTTGACCTTCTTGCTTGCCAAGCTGTCGGGGCCTCGTCGGCGGAGAGCTGATTTGAGCTCGTTGACGGAGAAACTCGAAGCAGATTTGAGCTGAGCTGGAGGTAGTGACGGCGGAGTATCGGGAGTTAGAGATGAGAAGTCCATACGAACGCCGGCGACGATCAAGGCGATTCCGCACATCTTCTTCTACTTGTCCGATTAGTTTGGAATTTGAGAGCTTGGGGGGGGGAAATTGGGGTTTTACAGAGGTTTTCAGAAAGCAACTTGGAAAAACAGTTTATTAGGAACTGGGAATGTTAATGGCTTCCACAGCATAGTGGTAGTGGGTTCCCTTCGTAAGGGAAAGGTCGTGAGTTTGATCCTCATTGAGAAGTACATCTTGTTTAGTCCCTTCGTACTAGAGAAATATACTCTCAATAATCCAACATCATATCAAATATGGATCGAACTATCTCACGATGATGGTTTGAAATTCGGAACAATTTTCTGCAAATATTAATAATGCTCACTAAGAAAACCGAAAAGATTACATATGGTAGTTACTCTACCAAAACAATTAGAACCTTAGCCTTTTAGATTAAGTAACACAAGTGAATAAGACAGTAGCAAAGCTTTTGACTTGTCAGTTCATCTCTATCGTCAGATCTACATCTAGACTATGATCAACCAATCACAGCCGTAAAAAATCCGTAACCAATCTAGTTACTGAGTAAATGTACTGACTTCCTTGTACACAAATTCCACGTGGCTGTTACTGGACCCCACTCACGACCAAACCAAAGTCGATCCTGAACAATCAAAAACCAAACCAAAAGGTTACAAATATGAAAAATAACAAACAAAAAAAACCACCTCGACTCAACTCGGTTAACCAATTTAGTGGTTTAGGTTGCATACTCATATGGTTGCAAGTCAATCAGTTTATCTATCTAGCTATAGAGTAGTTGAGACCTTAGATCTTAGTTTGAACATGGTAATAGAGTTTCGACAACTATATCTATAGTTGTACCGATTTTTTAAACTTAGTTGAGTCACTAGCATACTAAATAATAATTTTATCAATCGTATGCTTATTGAATCATAAAATATTGCCAACCACGATGGTTAACTTTCAATCGAATGAATCACAGATCAGATCGGACTGAGTTCGGTTGAATTGGGTTTGGCTCTTGACACAAAAAACCCTTGTTTTATTTCCATTAAAACAAATAAAAACCAACCCTTTCGCTCTCGATCTCCAGCTCTCTTTCTCCCTTTGTTTTACCTCCATCAGAGCACCGCCGTCGCTGCCGTACCTGCTATCTTCCTATCTCTCCGGCCAACGAATCTCTTCCAACGTTCCGGGCGGCGGCGCAGTTCACGTATCACTCCGGCCAGCAAATCACTTTTTCAGTCTGATTCAGTTTTTGATTCTACTCGTCGAAACGAAGTAAGTTTCCTTCTTTACTCCGCTCTGTGGTTGAATCCTCAGCTGAATCCGTTGTATTGGTTGCTGAAGAATCAGACTGTTTAGGGATTTGGCTTTTTTTCGTTAGTTAGTTAGTTCTGCTCCAGCCCAGGATTCAGGGGAATCAGGATAGTTAGTGTGTGGTTGTTTTGATTTTTATGTTTGGTTTTAAGCTAGATCTGGAAAATCTGTTTGGTGTGGAAAGATTTGATCTTTTGTTTTGATGACTGATTTGATCGTTATTGATAGTCTTCTTAGAATGAAAGAATGGTTTTTTTAGCTGTATATTGATTAGAGAGTTGGTGATAGTGATGACTAATTTGACTCATCGTATGTAAGTCCACAGTGAAGATTGTGTTGGTAGCTCAAGCTCAGGTTTCCATTTCTATTGATTTCAATTTAGTTCTGGTACTGAATGTGAATGATTCTTGTTGGGAATTGGTTTAGGGTTTTGAATGATGTATTGTTATTAGAGGAAGTAAGTTCCAATGCTTGTCGAATCATTTATTGGGATTGATGGTGATTGTGATGGTGAAAGGCTGTTTTGTTTTAGATTTCGAACTAGTTCTTATTATACTGAATGATTCTTGTTGGGAAGTGGTTTAGGGTTTTGAATGTGGTATGGTTAGTAGGGAAAGCGAGTTTGAATGCTTGTTGACTTGTTATGGTGATTGTGATGGTTAAAGGTTGTTCCTTTTTTTGCTTGATGCGTATTTCGATCAATGGATTTGATGTTCTTAACACGATTTGTTCACGTCAGGAATGACGACCGAAGATTCCGTTCCCAATGCACAACTGGTGGGGAACGCCTTTGTGGAGCAGTACTACAACATGCTCTCGAGAGCACCGGAGAATGTTCACAAGTTTTATCAGGACTCGAGTGTCATGAGCAGGCCTAGTTCGGATGGTTCAATGTCCTCTGTCTCCACGATGCAGGGGATTAACGAGCTGATTGTTGCGTTGGAGTATAAAAACTGCGAGGTCCAGATACTGACAGCCGACGCTCAGAAATCCTTCCGCGAAGGAGTCATTGTCCTGGTGACCGGTTTCCTGACCGGAAAGGACGAGATACGAAGAAAATTCACCGAGTTGTTCTTCTTGGCTCCTCAAGAAGACGGTGGGTTCTTTGTCCTTAATGATGTTCTGAGGTACGTCGATGAAGAAGAATTGGCTGATGTAGAAGTCATTGATGCCGCTGTTGCTGATGTTGCTACTGCTGCTCCAATCGCTCCCCTTACCCCCGAACCAGGTAGATTCGATATTCGTTTCTTATCTCTTACATTATTAAACTTCCGTTGTGATTGGAAGTTTTATCGCTTCGCTGTCTCGATCGCAGAGCCAACTCCTGTTGCGGAGGAAGGTCCAGCCACTTTGGTGGCCGACGACACCATCCAACCTAATAATGAAGCGACTGTTCCGCTCGAAAATGGCAACATTGCCATTGCTGAGAAGGAGTTTGTACCGAATAATGTAATAACCGAGATGCCACAAGGCGATGCTGTAGTTGCAAAAACTCGGGAGGAAGATGTACAACAAGTTTCTCAGACCGCTGCTCCTATTTCTCAGGAAGGCGCTCCTAAAAAGTCCTATGCTTCAATTGTGCGTATATTCGTCGTAAAAATCTTTTCTTTTGTGTAATTCGTAAACCCTAAACCTGCTTTTTGCTGAAGCTTTGTTGTGTACCCTTTTTTTCTGATGCAGGCGAATGCATTGAACTTGAAGGCTCAACCTTTCCAGCAGAGATTTTCACCGGCAAAACCATTGGTTCGTGCTACTGCTCCAGCTCCTGTGGTCGTAGCTGCACCAACAGCCGAGGCAGCACCGGCTCCTCGTCCTGCGAGAAATAGTTCGGTCGAAAGAACAGGTTTTCCCCCTCTTTCTCGATCGTACATTTGTGAAATTTGTTCGATTTTCTGATACTTGGTGTCTGCAGTGAAGGGTCACTCTATCTTCGTCGCAAATCTGCCGATGGACGCGACTGCTGACCAGCTGATCGAGACTTTGGGTAAATTCGGCCCCATCAAACCGACCGGAGTCCAAGTCAGAAGTTACAAGGTTCCGTCGATAGTTGTCCTTCCACTGTTGTTGTTCTTTCGCCTTGGTTTGCTGTAATCCTAACTCTTGCCTTTTGTATTCATTCCTTCAGCAAGAGAGGAACTGTTTTGGATTTGTCGAGTTCGAAACAGCTGAAGCCGTCGAGAATGCCCTTCAGGTCGCAACCATCATGATTGGAAACCGCGAGGCCCATATCGAAAAGAAGAAAGGTAAAGACTTTACCTAGGAAAACTCACCAATGTGCGGGTTCAATCATTACCAATGTGAATTTCTTTCTCCATTTTCCAGCCGGCGGCGAAGGAGGCAAGTTCCCCCCTAGAAGGGGCGGATTCAGGAACGAAGGCTTCAGAGGCGGCCGTGGTGGTCACGGTGGCTATGCCGGAGGTCGTGGTGGTGGCAGCTACGTCAAGAATGACTTCGACGGAAACTACTCCAGAGGAGGCGGTTGGAACGGTGAGAAAGTTTATCAGAACGGAGGGGGAAGAGGAGGACGCCAATTGAGACCGACGCAGCCACCAGCAGACGCTGCTCCAACTGAAGCCGGAAAGAATTAGAGAGAGACTACTGAATCCATTTTTCGTTCATTATCATCTTCTTGATCCTCAAATTTTGTTCTACTTGCTTGGCTTCTCTTCTTACGTTTGTTTAGAGAACTTAGTAGCATCATCTGGTAGCTTTGTCGAAGTGGGATTCGTTACCGTTACCGGTTTTGTACTCTCTTAGACATTCAGTTAACAAAACCACCAAATTATTCTCCTCAGCTTAATTTTACGAAAATAGGCGTGATAGGTAAGCCGAGGTGCTACATAAACCGGTTTTTGCACTACAAATTATGCAATCTCTATCGTATTTTGACTGGGCGGATTCGGTTCCAAGAGCGAAATGAGTTTCAATGGTAAGTTTGTTTATACCATCGGAATCGGAGGATTGAGAGTTAAACCGGCCCGATTTTATTAATACCGCCCCGGTTAGAAAAGGTTAACCATAGATTAATAACCGATTTTCCCAATATGAATTTTTGGAACAAACGTTAAAAACCAAACCTTTTTTGTATTGTTTATGAACTTTTCCAGACAGGAAACAATTAGTGACTTGACACGTGGCAGATTTCGAGTCGGGGAATTCTTTAAAAGCTACCACGTCAACATCGATGACGTGTCCCCACAAATCCAAAATCAAATCTCCTGTCCATAACTGCAACAGGGGCCCACCCACTCCGGCCCATTTCTACGGGCCCACGCCCTTCTTCTTTCTTCTAAGCTGTAATACATTTCATTTATGATAAATAAATAAATCTCAGCTATTTGCAATATACAAACATTTCTCTAACAACAACTTATAAGTGCTTATTTTTCTTCAATCCAATCACAAATTTTGTATGAATTTTCTTGACAATTTGAATAATTTAACTTAGGGCACCATGAAATACGGGTCGAAATGATGAAAAAATCATCCTAAATTATGCATCTATATATTTACTTGTACGTTACTTGCATTAATTCGAACATAGTTGATTCGGAGAAAATTTAACTTTAATGATACATAAAGAGATAATTCTGCCTGTATGTTGATTTGTGTATTTCTTCATCTCCGTAAATTTACAAAAATATTTGAAAAAATGTATTACAAAATGAACAAAAATAGGTAAAACTGACTACTATAAAACTTATTAATTTTTTTTTCCAACAATTTAAATTATTGGGATGCGACAGTTCATGATATAGTATCAGAGTTTACAAAATCTAAAAAGTCTTTGTTTCAAATCCTGACATTCTTCATTATGAACACATAACTTACCACGTAAAACTATACAAACCTAAACTCCTCTAATAATTTATATATGAACCGACGTATTAAAAAATACTATAAAACTTATCAAATTCTCTTATATTATTTAAAATTAAGTGTATAGTGATAAAACTAATGATTAATTATGGGGACATGGAGATCAATCAAATTGTTCTCCAAAAGTGTGCTGTAATCCTACAAAATATTTTATTTTAATATATTAAGGTTCTTTTTCTTATATTATTTTCCACCCTTTTGCATTTTTGTTCTTTGCTTTTCTATTTTGCAACTTGCCCACGAAGACAGGAGATTCCCATTTGATTTTCTACAAAATTAATTGAAAAAAATAGCAAGTTGTGAACTAAATAATCGAAGGGTCGGATTTTGTCTGTGTGAGTATGAGTATGACATCCACCTTTGATAAATCTATTGACTTGATATTGTGTTTCGATTCAATTTTTTTTTTATTTAGAGATTTCAATATAGAAGGTAATTAAAATCTAAGTTAATTACGAGAAAAAAAGGAATATGAAAGATGTGATAACGATGAGAATAACGAATCGAAAGATGTAGGAGACATGATGTAACGTGATTCCTCAATAGTGTGTTGAATACGCTTACGTATCAAAGAAAGTCGATTTTGTTGCCGAAAAAAAATTGAATACAATAAATACAAAATATATCTAGTTAACTGAGTATGTATCGTGTATATAATATAGCTCAGACATATCTTGATCTGAAGAAATAATCTATGTCATTGAATGGATCACAGTTGTAATATACTCATTATTTTGTTTAAATGATAATTGTGAATAATCAAGTAATATTATCAGGAGAATAATGTGAGATAAATACGTTAGATAAATACCTTAAACAATATGGAATGTTAGAATTTAGAAAATTCACCCATCTAAGAGTGTGACACGTAGCTCGCCTCGTAGTTTCCGGACACGTGGCATGCAGTAACGTCATCCCATATTAGTTGCTTTCCCAACCCACTGCTTCAAGTTTCGACAGCAAACACACTCGATTATAAAATTGCAAGTTGCAAGTTGACACGCTTTACTATTATCGGGTTATGGAGTACGATGGACAAATTTCATAATAGTAATTTAACGATTAATTATAAATAATAAAAACATAAAGTCCTGATTGATCTTGTTATTTATCAAGTGATTTTGATGTTCAAGTTAACCTTTAAGCTAAGTAAGGTTGTCGACGAGTGGAGCTTATTCGAGCATTTGTATTCGAGTGTAATCACTATTAAACAAGTTCAACTCGATAATTATAACGAGCTCAGCACAATAATCAATACAATCGAACTTAATTTAGAATGCCTCGTTATATAAACAATCTCATTCAAAATGTAAAACGTCAAGCCTATATTCAACAATAAAGCTCGCGAGCCAAATCACGTCCTTATTCAAACGATCATCAAACCAGCTCATAAACCTGAGTACCAAGCTAACTGAACGAGCTGACGAAATAGTCGAACCGAGGGGGGAAAGGTGCAAGTTGGCAAAGCAGTGGGGGCCAAAGGGCAAGTGGATCGATCGATCCCCTCTATTACGTTTCCTTTTCCTTCAAATTAATCATTATTTTTTCTCCTTACTTGCATCATTTGTTTAAGTACATATTCCCACATGAATAATTATCTTCTCAATAATTTAATGTTTTTTTAAAATATTATTTAACCCTAGTTAACTAATTGTGATTAATTAAGGAAGATATAGGTTACCAGTCGATGCACTAACTTTGTTTTGTTATCTGAATTTAATTATAAATTGAGACTATTTTATAAAGGAAGACAATTCTTCCTTTATATAAGGAAGAATCGATTTTAAATTCATGGACAAGATGATATTTAAAGGAGAATAACTACCCCACATTACTCTGAAGCGAATTATTTGAAGGCTTGAGGCGAACCATTTAACTGTAAAAGCTACCAACACTATAACTCATTTCAAGGACACTACATTCAACTAAGTTCGACAGTTTTCAATAGACCGTAAAGCACTCAAACGAACAGACTACTCAACAACCACATATGGAGTACTAATACGTTTTTTTCATATCATACAATCTTTAATCTAGTTTTTCCGGGATAACAAGTATGTTTTGACTAACTTAAAATCCACCGATTACAAAATCAGAAACGAACCCGAAATCTATCTATGGTCAAGATTTTTCATATTGGAGGATCAAAGATGTAGACACACTTATCTCCCTTTATCTATTTGGTGTGTTTTTTAGACAAAGGAATCAAACTTGTGAAGTAGTTGTCGACCACAGTTCTATTGCACTAAGTCACTAACCCGAGACAACCGAAAACCGACCCGAAATCCGTTCTCAATTTGTTGGTTATTTTATGTTTGATTGTGTAGCTGGATGGATAGGTATATTTATTCCGTACTGAAAAGGAATCCTTTTTTGTGGCACTTGGGAATTCACTGTTGGTTGATTTTGACCCAACCAAACCCAAGTGGCCAACCCAAGTACTGAGTCACTCAGTACGGTTACCACACCAAACTTGACACGACGCAAACTCAACTGAGTCAGACTCGTTGTGGAATAAAGCTATCTAAATCGGGTAACTGCATTTATAATTGGAAATTGACGTGTAGGAATCAATCATGCAATTCACGATTCCACTTCCAAATTTGACTCGAGTGAGTCAGCTATTCGGCCCGAGTTTCACCACTCGTTCTTATTAGGCTCTGCTAGAGAATGTTTACTTCGATGTAATGATAACAAAGTTATGAGTAAACTAGTAGAAATATTTAAATATCGAATATTCGTATAGGTCGCAAAAGACAAAATTAGGGGTCGTGGAGGCCAATTATCATGTTCGCCGATGAAAAAATGAGCTCGATAATTTGTTTTGATTTTAAATGATTTTGATTCTTATGTCCAAATGACGCCTCAATATATAGCAACAATGAAGACTATGTAATACGAGTGAATTGATTGAACCTATTCAACTAGTGTGTTTTATGTAATTGAAAAATTCATGTTCGGATACCTTGATAATAAATCTATAATCGAAGAATTAAAAGATAAATAACATAAGGCTCGCATAGTTCATATAAAAGAAGATAATAATTTTATTACGATTTTGATCATGTGTGTGACTGTTCAGTTATAAAGAATGAAATTAACACTCCTTTAATATCTAAGGGCTTCGACTACAATAAGACTAAACTGATATACAGTTACAGGTTTTTCCTGATGAAACAATATCGAGATCTCAAATGAAATATGATTTGGTTAGCATATAACTTAATCAATGCATGAAAACTCGTCCCGACCCAACCAATTATTTAGTCACATCTCTCAACTTTGTACATTGTTATGATATGTTATGTATAAATATTAAACGATTGGTATAACCGGTTCGATTTCCGATACCGAAAAGCACAACGAAACGACCCTATGCACACATATTTGGGTAAGATGGCGATTGATGGACCTAAATAGCCAAAAAAACAGCGTAAACCACGCTCTTTCCTCCACGTGTCAATCTCCCAGAAGCTCGCCTACCAGACGCGTGGCCAATTCCTTCTCTCTTTCTTCTCCATCCGCCCATTTGACACGTGTCCACCTGTCCTGGCTCCAACTTGCCCATATTTTAATTAAAATTAAATCAACACAAGAATCCAAATAGCAAAAAAAAAAAAAGAACAGAAACCAAAAAGAGACAAAGTTGGTGTCAGTCATAGACACGTGTCGGCCTGGAGCGTCCTCATGATCGCCACTTGGTTGGCTCTATCGGCTCACGCCTTTCTATTTATTGGCATTTTCGTACCAATCTATTTGAAAAAGTTCGAGATTGATACAAAAAAACCCGGTTCGGTTTGGCTTAACGAAATCGGATCACTTATAGTAATCATATCATAACGAACTATAAAGTTAGGTTCGATCATAGCAACCAAATCCAACCCGATCGCCTGTCAGATTCGTTGGATTGAAGAATGAATTGAATTCATTATCCGACCGATTCGCTGGTTTATAGAGCTGAAATCATTGTCATCCTGACATTATTTCTTAAAACTCGACTATATTCGTAAATCTCTCTCTTTGTTACCCAATTAGGACAAAAAATGTTACATTCGCCAATAAATTTCGACCATAAATCTTTCCACACCCGTCTATGAACTTAGAACTCATCTATGTGGAATCTATTCATACGCTTCGAGAGTAAATTCCACCTATTTATATGTGATTTTTAAAATTACTAATTATATATTACTCAACTTAAACAGTGAATATTTGTTTCAAAGAAAATTAACAATTGACATTATACAATTTCAAATACGTGTTACTTTTTGAAATTATAAATTACTTATATTTATATGGGACTTTACCAACTATCCGACTTAACCAACCTCTAATTCTTAATTTTCTTTCTAAATCAAAATCGATCTTACCATTCGAATCTAATCGCTATAAAATATTTATACTTATTAAACTCTTAATTAATACCATTTTCTCATATTTGATTGTTATATCTCATCTTAATATTTTCATTTTCCACACACAGAAATTAAAAATTATATTTCTCCCTCTTTTCTTCCTCTGTTCTTCACTTTCTCTGTCTCTTCTCCTTTTCTTCTTCATCATCCTCTCTGGTTTTTTCTTCCCCCCTTCCTCCTTCTTTCATAGAAAAATCTTTCCCCAATCAACCCACCAAACTCTCCTCCCTTCATTACACCAAAAAAAACCTCTCAAGCAACAAACAAAACCCAGTAGAATCTCACTTCTCTGACCAAATCCTTCTTCCAGAGGATTCAATTAACGACCTTTTCTCCTTCTTTACCCACCAAACTCGATTTTAGTCCAAGTAAAGAGATGGGTGCTTCCGAATCGGATCAAACAGTGCTACTTCCTTCTCCGCCATTGTTTCACCATGCTCTGTTTCTCTATACCTTATAATCGGATCAAACAGGAAGAAGAAGAAGAAGAGAGTCGGTCAGAAGGACCTTTGTTTTTAAATTTTTGAATGGGGGAAGCAGAGGGAAGCAGCAGTAGTAGCAGGAGAGCGACGATGGAGAGCTTGTCACTGGAGATCAACAGGTACCCACGGGATCTGTTGACGAGATTCATCTCCTCAGCGGCGGGGGAGAAGCGGAGAGCTAGAACTAGGGAGGAAGAGGAAGAGGAAGAAGAAAGGGAAGCTGACGAAATTGAGCTGAATTTAGGGCTGTCACTCGGCGGCAGATTCGGGGTTGATAAGACGAAGCTGGCTCGATCGTCGTCGATCGCCGGGCCGATACCGGAGGCTTTTTTCAAGGAGAGTGACTCAGCATTCGGTGGCGGCGTGGGGTCGGATTCGTATCATCATCATCATCATCCTAATCAGCAGCTGATGAGGACTTCTTCTTTGCCGACGGAGACGGAGGAGGAGTGGAGGAAGAGGAAGGAAATGCAGACTTTGAGGAGGATGGAGGCCAAACGGCGCCGTAGCGAGAAGCAGAGGAACTCTGATGAGAAGTTGAGTAGAGGTGGGAGTTGGGTTGTTTGTAGGCCGCAAGGGAGCTTGAATAGCTGCAGAAGCAGGGAAGGATCGCAGGGCTCTATTGAGTCTTCTCATGGCGGTGGGAGTTCATCTGGGGCTGCTCCTGCTCCTGTTCAAGGTGTGTTCTTGATTTCTGTTTGACTTTCTGGTAATTAGGGTTGATGGTTTTGGTGATTAAGCTGAGAATTGTGGGAGAATGATGAAGTAGGCAGTGTTTGTGCTGCAAAGTTCGAAACTTTATGCTCTGCTAAGTTTGAGAGTCATAGAGTGTTTGGAACTTTGATTCTAGGTGTGTTCTTCTTCATTTCTGTTGACTTTCTGGCATTAGAGTTGACTGTTTTTGTTTGCGGGGAAGAATGATGAATGGCAAGAATGATGAAGTATGTAAGTCAGTGTTTATGCTGTAAAGTTTGAAACTTTATGCTGCTATAAGTTAGAGACCAGTAGAGTGTTTGATCTTTGTGATTCTAGGTGTGTTCTTCTTTTTTGTGTTGACTTTGAGTTTGACTTTTGGGAAGGTGGGTTTCTGATTTTGGGGCGTCATTGTTTGCTGGAGTTGAGTAGAGTATTTTATTAGGATCTGGAAATGGTGTTATGTTGCTGTGGCGATCTTTCGGTTCCGTTGTTAATGCTTTTATTCGTGGGTTGGATGACTGATGATAGGATTCATTGAGTAGAGTTGGTCTTTTTTATTCTTGCTGCTGTTCTTCGCTATGGTTGGTTGGGTTGTTTCGGAATTTGCCTCGATATTCAGGAAGTATAAACAATATAGCAGACCATAGAGTGTTGGTGTTTGATTCTAGCTTCGGTTATATGGTCTTAGCTTCTATGATTGAGGTTGTTTTCGGAGTCGTCTAGAAAAGGAACTGACTTTATGGTTTTGATTAATGTAGGGTGCGTTTTCGATATGCTGAAAGGATGAACAATGTTGCTTGTGTATTATCCAGTTTGTGTATATTCGGGTTTGGGATAATTTTCGTTTGTGAGTGATTGAGCCGAGTATTCTGGGAGAATGGTGAATGGTAATGATATTTCCGATCTGGTTCGTTGGAGAAATGTGGAGATGAATGATGCTCTTGCTATGGTGGTATGTTGCTAGTGTATTCAGCCGTTGACCGGTTTCATTGTTGGTTTCGGTGAAAAGCTCGATACTTTCAAGCATCAAAGATTAAACAAGCTGTATGCGGTCTGAAACTTGTGTTGATTTCAAACTGCCACTTGCATTTCGAGCTCAAGCTATTATATACTGAATGTGATTGATTTCGTTATGTCTTTGTTGGTCCAGAAAGCAATACTTAGGTGCTCACACATCTCTGTATGCACTTTTGCAGGATCAGGCAACGGTGGCGAATCAAGAAGCCCTGGTCTTAACCAATCCTCGTCGCAAGACCAATGCAACCATCCCCCTGGACCCTCCTCTTCAGCCTCAAAGATCACCACAACCGAAAAGCCCGAGAACAACAAGAGAGCGAGGGAGATCGGGACGAGCGCCATGGAAGACATGCCATGCGTGTTCACGATAGGCGATGGCCCCAACGGGAGACGAGTAGAAGGCATCCTGTATAAATACGGCCGCGGAGAGGAAGTGAGGATAATGTGTGTATGCCACGGAAGCTTCCTTTCGCCTGCCGAATTCGTCAAGCACGCCGGTGGCAGCAATGTCAATCACCCTCTTAAGCATATAGTTGTTAACCCTGCAGGCCCTTCCTTTCTGTGAGCAAACAAACACAGGAGAGGTTTGGTTTTAGTAAACAGAAGAACAAGAATATGAGTGAATAACAATTTTTAGAGGTCTTTTTTTCTAGGGTTTTACTTATTTCTAATTCTTTTCCCTTTTTACCCCTCTCTAAAGTTTATGATCTTTTTGGAACCCTTGGTTTTACTGTAATTGGCAACTTTTTTCAATGTCTGGGAAATGCTCTCCTTGCTGCAATTTTGAGTAGGTTTGTATTTGACCGATTTTTCGATATAGTACATTGCCATGGATCGGTATGTGCAAGTATGAATGTTGGGATAACCACTTGGCTTGTGCTACTACCCTTACGTTAGGTCTGCTAATAAAACACTAACCGGGGCTAGACCGTGAATCTCTTTCGTAAGAGATAATGACTGTGGACCGACTTGTTAACCGCTTCATGGTAAAAGTGGCTCGTTGAGGCTAAATTGATTGCTTTAGTCACTAGTTTGACATCGCGGTCATGACCCAAGTGGCTCAACAGCTTCCTGGTATGAACCACGACAACGATTGTGACAAAATGTAGAGAAAGACGAGAGCTTTACCGACTATAGTTACAGTTGAAACTCGAATCTAGAAGAAAGAACAAGACTTTATTCACCATTACTTGAACGACAAGGAACGCTAGCTAAGTTAAACCACCAAAAACACTTCATTTCGAACCCGGTCTGATCAGCCGGAGACGGTGCAGAACCTGTTTCATAGTCGGCCTAGTCGAAAGAGTCTCATCTGTACAAGTCACAGCCAAATGCAGCATCTCAACCAGATCATCATGAGGACTCAGCTCCCACAGCCCGGCGGCGAACACTTCTTTTGCCCTACCGTTCCTCAGCAGCATACACACCCACGACACGATGTTGAACCCATTCTCCTGCGACGAAAACGAAGGATCCAACGCTTTTTTGTCCGATATCAGCTCGAGCAACACCACCCCATAGCTGTACACATCGGCCTTCTCTGATACACGACATGTCATCGCGTATTCGGGAGCCACGTAGCCGAAAGTCCCTGCCACGCCGGTCGTAGCGTGGGTCTCTGAAGTCCCGAGTAGCCTGGCGAGCCCGAAATCGGAGAGGTACGCGTTGTGGGAATCGTCGAGGAGGATGTTACTCGGCTTGACATCGCGATGGAGGATTCGCTGATCGTGGCAGTATGTTAGTGCTCGAGCGATGTCCATTGCGATCTTGTGGAGTGTCTTCCATTGAAAAGTTGATGCAGATCTTTCTCGAATGAAGGACTCGAGATTGCCTCCGGGTAAGTAGTTGTATATCAAGAACATTTCGGATTCGCTAGCGTGGAAACCGAGTAACGTTACCAGATTCGGGTGCTTCATCGTTCCTAGAGCCTTGATCTCGGCATGGAATTGCCGGACGCCTTGGTTGAACCTTCCGATAGCGAGCCTCTTGATCGCGACGAGAATTTCCGGAGCGATCTCGGCCTTGTAAGTGGTGCCGAAGCCTCCGTTTCCGATGCAGTTCCGCATGCTGAAGTTCTCTGTTGCTAGCACGATTTCTTCGTAGAGCAAGGGAACTCCGATGTCGACGAATTCGATGATCTCCTTCGGTTCCGAGACCTGGACCACCCGAGCATTCGGTGCCCGTTTTCTCAAGTAGAAGAACATGATCACTAATAGTATGAGGACCGAGACGATGGCCGATGCGGACGCCACCGATGCTATCTCGATTGGTCTCATCCCGTCGTTTCCAGCTCTAGTACTTGAACCCTCGACATGGACTTCGGTCCGATTCTCCGGAGATGCGTATCGTAAGGACACTTGATCAGCTGCAGATAGGGTTCTTCTCACATTGCTTGAGCCAGAAGTAACAGCTAAACTCGAAACTCGACTCCCAACATTAACGATCACACAGTGCATCTCGCTACATTTTCGAGACAAGCTTCCCAGAAACGGTCCGGTGAGCTTGTTATCGCTTAAATCGAGAACCCGAAGCTGCCTCAACTGGCCGAATTCGCTGGGGATTCGGCCGGTTAACCTGTTCGAGCTCAACGAGATCATCTTCAGCTGACGACAGTTAGCTAAACTGGTCGGAACTGTCTCATTCAGCTGATTACCAGCTAAATTCAACACCTCCAAGCGGTTGAACCTCGAAATCGAACCGGGAATCGGTCCCCAAATCCGGTTGAACCCCAGATTCAAAACCCTCAACTTTGTCCTCAACTCACCAGAAGTAGTGGGGAATTCAAATCCCATTGATGAAATCAAATTCCCTTCAAGATTTAGCACTTCCAGATCCTGTAACCCCCAAATCTCCATGGGAATTTCTCCTCTGAGTTCATGAAAAGGCAGAGATAAAACCTTAAGCTTGCTGAGTTTTCCGAGTAAAGGCGAGAGCTTTCCTCCCAGCTTACCGTTCTGGTTCGAACCGGAGAGTCTCAAGGAGATGACTTGTGCCATGGAGTTGCAGGTGACACCTGGAAATGAACAGTGGTGGGTTGAGTTCCAGGCGGAGAGGACTCCGTCAAGATCGGCGACTGTTGACTTGAAGTGTAGAAGAGCTGACTTCTCCGGCGAGGATGAAGCTGTGTAAAGGAAGGAGAAACAGAGAACTAGGAGGAATAACAAGAAGGGTTCATTTACCAGCTTTCGCAGTTTCATCTTTGCTCTGTTTTTGGTTATCGAAAAACAGAGTGGTTGACTGTTGAGAGCTTTCTTCCCCGATTGAACTGTTATCGGAGAAGAAGTAATGGGTCTTTGACGGAATGGGTAAAGCTGCGTTTGGTTTCTCACTTGGCGCTGTCTTTTTTGAGTTTTTTTGCTTTCAGTCGGAAATCAAAAGCATTATCGGACTCTCTCAATTTCTGCAACTTTTGGCTTCTTCTTCTTTTCTTTCCTCTGCTCATTTTGGTTAACTACGAATTAGTATCTGTTGTTTGTTTTATTACCGTTTCGATACTTGGAACTTATCTTTTGAAATATTTATACCTCTAAACCTTTCTTTTCAATAATATCTTCATTATATATACAATGATAAAAATTTATATCTGAATCATTGAAATAGGTGATATTCAAAATCAAAATTTTTGGTGAGATACAATTAAATTTTTTTAGTCAGGTGTTGCTAGGTGAGCGAGCAACCCTATTATATGAATGCAGATTATGTTAAATGTCAATTTGTATTTACCCGTTAATTTTGTCTATCCATCACATAATAAGGATCATCATATTCAAAATTCAAACTATAAGCAAAATATAATTAAAAGTATAGGCATGTTAAGTATGTCGTCGAATGAGCAACTCTATATGAGTAGAAAAAACAGATTCTAGAAAAAGGACTGAAATGTAAAATATATATAACTTTACATGGTACTCATTTGTAGTTTCCCCATTTTTTTCTATTCGTAGGGAAAAGTTTCCAACTAGTGAGCACGACGACTGCTTTTCCAGAATAAACGATGATTAAAAAGTGGGGAAATTAGGGTAATGTGGGCCCAGGGGTTGGTTGCAGTCAACTTAATCATCGTATCACCGGAGTCAATGTTGGCGGCGGCTCCGGACACTGAACTCGCCGGAGGCGGCAGGAGGTGTATAGAGACCATGATGGGAGAGTCCAATGTGGCCCAATCAACGGGCGAAACATCATCATGATAGACCACCACATCAACCGAGAACGATGCATATTAGTCGAGTCACCCACCCGGCTAGATCGTTGAGTCATTGAACAGTTTTTTTTAGTAAATTTAATTAACATTCACATATAGACGGAATTTATCTTTACTTTATCGTACCAATAATACATCTTTTGTGTTATTAGACGATTAAATTATATCGTTAAAGTCTTTCGGTATCAAAATGTGCCGACCAATTTTCAATAGCGATTATAATTACCACTTACTAAATATTGATGAAGATAACAGATAAAACAAATAATCGGATTCAATGAAGGACTGAAAATCGATCGTTGGTGAATTTTGGGTTGAGCATTTGCCAAGTCATCAAATGACACGTGTCAAATTGTGTATGTGTCCAGCAAATGGGGTTGGGGAATTTGGGTTGGTGGGTGGGTTGTTGTAATAAGATAGAATAATTATCTCTAATTAATAGTAAAATCCTTTTTTGATGATTAGAATGTCATTAGTGATTAATTAAGTATTTGTCGAGTGATGTTGTAGTTAGCATGATCATCTCCACCAACACCTACCACCCCCAATCCCTCACCACAAAATAATATGTTGCAATATATCGGGTGGTTTGACTGCGAACCAATTTATCAAGTTGAATTGAATCACATACCGTTATGTTCATTGACGGAGTCGGAAAATTGATTAAAAGAATTCGAAAGTTGTACTTAACAACATGCGGGAGGAAACAGCTGGAAATCCAAACTAAAATTTTTGTAATCGAAAGCACATACATCCCCACTAACAACAACAATCAAAACTTATAAGAAAAAAATATAATTTAAACTTTATTTGACTATTATTGAAAAAGATTAACATGATAAAATTTTAATTTTTAGTCATTCCTAACATGCAGCCAATTTTAAAAATTTCAATTTTCATGTCAAAATTGGTCAATTTCCGTGTGTTATACTATGGAAATTTGACCATTTTCATAAGAAAATTTCGAAATTTTCAAATCCGCTAATATTTGACATGCATGTTGGAAATGACTAAAAAATCAAATTTCACTATGATAACCCCTGTAAATAATGGTCAAATGAAGTCAAAAATTAATTTTACTTGTTGATATGTTAGTGTTGAAAATTTTCAAATTGACTTATATTCTGCATGCATATGCATGTGGTCGAACACGCTAGAAATCTAAACTAAAATTTTTATAATCAAAAGCATATACATCCACACTAACAATAAAAATCAAAATCCTTAAAAAAGCTGATAGTAATTACACTAATTAAACTCCTTTATGTTGATAAACCCATATGAATGGTCACCGCTATGTTCTATTGGGCTTGCGACTTAATATGTGTAGTTTAACCTAATCTCATTAAGTATATATACATTATCTACTTGTATATCTGTAAATGTAGTCTCCGCCATCATCACTTCAATAAAACTCCATCCTTCCCTCGTAAGTTGGACGATCTCAAAATTGAAAACCACATTAATCATCCATGTTATTCCTCCTTTATTCTTCCTTTAATCTTTGTTATTCCAGATTTATTTATACTTTACAATTATTGATAGAATTAGTCCATTGAGGTTTTAAAAGGTTTTTATTTGTAATAGATAAGTTTTGTTTGTAGCAATGGGGTTCGGCCGAGCCGAGCCGAACCCCCTCCTTCCAAAAGCCAAGGAATATAGTAGAACTAACGACTAATTATAAAATACGTGGATAGATAATTGACGTAACTCTCAAAACGAGGTGTTACAAAGGATAGTTAGATAGAAGAGATATACACAGAATAGTATATAGGGATATTTCAACTCCAAAAGCTGCCTAAACAATGGGGACAAAATGGGTGTAGATGAACCAATAATGTCACTAACCCTAGCCCTCCATTGTGTATTCAGCCTGTTTCTAATCATACATACATACTTTCAGAAGCAAGTAACCATTTTCTTGCCTTCCACGTCAATCTTCCTTCCGAAAATTCGCCAGCTTTTCGTCAACAACAGCGAAAGCATCCGCAAGAAGGCCAAGAACAACACCACAACCTCTTCCACGAGCAGCATAAGAAGCTGTACCACCGCCGTTTCGTGTTCCTCTGTGTTGCCGTTTCATGGCAGCTCCCTTCCTTCATATCTGGGTCTAATCTCGCCTCATTGCTCGAACTGCAGCTGAAAAACATTCGAGAGGAATGATGAGCTTACGTTGTGAAAGAAAACTCGAGAGATTCGCGTTCTTTCATGAGGGCTTGCTCACCTGGAACAAGTTGGGAGACAGCACCAAGATTTCTTGGTGCAGCTCCAGTAATTGAAGCTAATGTTGGCATCGGAGCAGAAGCAGCAGCTTGGCCTCAGGCAGTATCGGAACGAGCAGCAATAGCTTCGACATGGTTTACAAGAGAAGCACGACCAGCTACACTTACAAAAGTTGCAAGATGGCCAGGAACAGCAACTAATGTTGCAACAACAACACAATGAGCATTGCCAGTAATGACTTCCTTTCTCTTTCGAGATGATCGGTTGTTCCCCCTTGTCGTCATTGTTATTCTCATCGCCATCATCATCATCATCATCATCATCATCATCGACATTGACAGTAGTTTTGCTCGGTTTAGTTCTGTGAATCATCTAGTTAACACATGGTATTTTAGGACACATTCATGAGTATAACTAGTTACAGTCACTAATTGATCTAAACTTACAAACTATATATACAGTGTTCATTCAAAACCATGGATTCTAGGATCTTAGTCCACAGAGAGAGAGATGGGAAGGAACTTACATTGGAAAAGCAAAAGACTGGCTGCTGTTCTGACTCTTCTCCGAATATTTGGAAGATGCTTTCCATGAGACAGTCGGCACTTTCTTCGGATCGCGTTCATGTCCATCTGAAGGGGGAGATGTTGTTTCACCTTCTTCATCCGCGTCCTCTTCGCGAGATTCTTCTGCCGGAGAAGAGGCTGGAAATGCAGTAGGACTACTCGCGGACTCTTGTTTCGATCGAGGAGGGGTGAACGAAAACAACTCCTGCTGCCCGTGCTGCGACTTGGGAGACTTGTGCGTCTCGTTGATGATCATCGCCGCTTCTTCTCTAGTGAGGCTATGGCTGTTCCCTACATGAATGCTGAACAACGACTCGTTCGAGGCCACACTCCAATCGCTGATGTGTGCATCCGACGTGTTCCTCTGGAACACCAATGATGGTATCCGGTCTGGCTCGTAGCCTTCCGATCTCTGCATGATTTGAATGGGAGGGAACTGTGTAGTAGGTGGAATGTTTCCAGCTGGTTTGCCTTTGAACACTGGACTGCCTTCTCTAATTGCAACTCGATCGTGAACTCTGAGGTCGAAATCGCTGCTCGCATCAGACTCTGAGGAGGATTCAGAAGAGGAGGAAGCCATTTTGATGATTGGCAACCTTGTTTTGTTACCTCTGCAGGCGGCATGATGATCATCGTCTATCTTAAAGGAACCAATTCTGGAGCTTCCATGATCAGTTTCCTCTTCCTCTTCCGAATTCTTATGACTAATCCGTCTCTTGATCGTCTCAGGAACAACATCGAAACGGTCGAGACTCGAATTCCGACTGCTTCCATCATCCTCATTGGATGATATATCAGAGCCTATCCTTGTAGAATATTTAGTACTGCTTCCTGTCTCATCCCCATCATCCATAACTGAGTAAACAGAGTTAGCAAAACCAGTTACGAACCCTAGAGCTAATCAAGAATAATCATTGACGATCAGGTATCATATTATGATGAACATATTACATTAGTAAAATGCTAAATATTTCTGCGTGAAGATGAAATTATTATTCAGGGTGCAGCATCTCCAGAGCTCACTGCGGGCATTTTGTCGAACGCAATGGGTGCATACTTTGTATCACAACTAGATCAACGGAAATTTCAAAATCAATCGAAATTAGTTTTTCTAACAAAACCCATTATGCATAATCATGCCTTGAATCCGTAACCAATTAGGATTCGCTGAACAAAACCAGAACAGGCATACCGTTTCATAGATGTGAGGAAATCCGAACAGAGGAGAGGATCGAACCCTCCGCCGAGGAACACGAACTCCGACGATCCAAGAAGCCGGTTGGATCAGATCATCGGCGGCGGAAGGAGCATCCACCGGCTGCTCTTTTTCTCTCCCCACCTTGAATGATCGGAGTCCAAACAATGTCAACCACAGAAGAGAGAAGGAGACAAAAGGACTCGTGGGGTTTGATGGGTTATCGGAATTTGGGATTGGAGAGGATGAAAGGTTGAGATTCGGTGACGAATGGCTCGCCGATGATTTAGGCGGGTGTTTCCTAACTAACTCTTCCCGCTTCGCCATTGTTGTTAGTGTTACAACAAAATGAAAAGCTTTCTACTCTGTAGAATTTGGTAATCATATGTTTTCAACTGCAGGCTAATGAGATATTACCACGTCATCGGCAGTTTAGGCCAAGGTTCATCGGCGGTGACGATGGGATCAGCAGTTAGTGTGACCGTTACGAAGGTTGTGGATTTGCTAATTAGATAATTACATGTAGACAGGAAGTGCAAAACATTAAGCTGAAAATAGCTCAGCTGTTAGAGCGTTTTAACCACAAAGTCGGAGGTTCGAACTCTTCTTCTAGCGGATTATTTCGACTCTGTTTAACCGTATTCAATGCACTTAGTTATACACACTTTGTTCAAATGTGATGCGGCGCTTCACCGTCTCCAAACTTGTTGAAGTATGTTTCTGCGTACTACGCCTAATTTTGTCAACAAAGATTAAACTTGTTAACCACGGTACTCCAAAATTGGTATTTCGCGAGAACACTGTCCAACTAGGGCGTTAGGTATGGTACGTACACTATTTGCGGACCAAGCCACCGATGTAGCGGTCATACAAGGCTTGTGTATGGTCCCAATGGTATAATGTAGTAACGTACGGCACAATTCCATTGGCTAGCAATGCTTCGACGAACTTGTTGTAACAGGTCATTCAGCCTTGATTTAATTGTCCGCTTCAATCTATGAAATTCTTCATTATAGGTAGGATTATAGAACTGTGGCCATGGTGCAGAGCAGGCACCATAACGGAAGAACAATGTCGAAAACCAGAAACAAAACTTTTATAAATGATCTTCTAGTACAAGCCACAGAGAAGTACTATAGTTTCAACCACTCACAGCTAAAGAAGTTGAAAACCTTACAGGAGTACTTCAAAAAAAAGGACACAGACCGATCGATCCACAAGCGAGAACCCAACATGATTTTTAGAAGATCTGTACTGGCTTTCCCATGGTACTCTTCAGGTTCAGAACCTTCACCTGCAGAATCAAAGCACAGAAGTAAACAGTGAGATAACCAGCATACTAAACGAAGAGACGGATGGAAAAGGGTTTCAAATGGAATGTGTGTGTGTAAAGCAAAGCTTACGTTCTGCCAGTTCTTCTTGAGAAGAGATACAAGGAAGTTGATACTCATCTGGACATTCTGGAAGATCTGCTTCTCGTCCATGTCCAAGTTTCCAACAGCCACACCCATGCAGAGAACCTTCTTCAGCTGGAACTTGACTGTGGCCTTGATCTCGTTGACCTTAGACTCAAGGGACTCCTGGTGACTCACAAGTGTAGGGAACTTTCCTGTGTTGCGAAAAAAGCAAATGGGTTAGCACCATATTCAGACAAGGTTCAAGTTATAGAAATCAGAGTTGGTATTCGATGATGAACTTGCCTGCCTTGTTGAGACCAGGGCCGAGAAGACGGGGAATCTGCTTGATGACAGATTCAGAGGCCAAGAAAGCATGGTACTGCTTGGCAAGCTTCTTCACTAGCTTCTTGTTCTTGTTCAGCTTCTTCAAGCTCTCAACATCCATGGATTGCAGACCCATTGCATTCGCCTGGTGACATAAAGACACTAAATTAGGGTTCCCCAACTAACCTAGTCTGCATCTTCATATGACAGGATAACTTTAAACGCAGTAATTCAGAAAGAGCTACAAACTACCGCAGAATATCAGTCACTCCTACCAGAAAGCAATAACTTCATAACTTCGATTACAACACTGGACCACAATATACTGATATAACAATATAACAACATAAAGAGTATAAACCCAAGTAAAGACTAGATTATCAGTTGGCTTTTCGATGGAATAGCAATCTCAAGGTATCATTCAACAATGTACAGGATCACTTAGTAGATGACAAACTCACAGACAAATACAAGTAAAACTAATCCAGCTCCAAAACCAAACAGTCATCCCCTCAATTACCTCTTCGACGTGCTGGGCATCTCCAAGCATGCAGACCTTCATCTTGGGTCTGGGAATGTGGGGCAACTTGACAGAGCCGCTGAAACGCTTGTCCTTTTGGGGGTCATAGTTCTTCAAACCAATCTGCAGCTCGACAGTCTCGGTAAACTTGCGCGGCTTCACTTGTGCAGCAGTCTTAATAGTTGAGATTGCTTCTCTCAACGACTCACTCTGAAGCTTACTGCACAAACGAAGAAACCATTTCAATAATTGATTAAAACAACGTATACAGAAATCACAATACAAAAACTCAAACTCCCATTACAAACAAAATGAAACAAAGCTAAAACCAAATCGCGAATCGAAAACGAAGGTGAATACCTCATGGCTTAATGCGTTCAAATGATCAACGAAATCCGGTTCCTGCAGAACGAATGATGATGAACACAAGCGTCAATGAAGATTCTTATTACGAAATGGAGGAATAACGAAGAGAAAATATCCAGATGGAGAAATCTAAACCGCTAGAACGATGGAGAACGGAGGGTTTACCTGGCAGCTCCTTAGCTCGCAGTCGAAGAGAAATCAACTGGTAAGGCTTTGAAGAAGCTTTTATATGTTTATTCCAATTCTGAAACCCTAGTCTCCTGGGCCTGGAGTTGGGCTGGGCTAGATTTTACCGATTCGTTTTTTATTGGGCTCAGACTACAAAATTATCTGGGTCAGGGTCGAGACCAACACCATAGGCTCGATTTCGAGTTCGAGTGCCAACTCGAATACTAGCTCGAGTATATTGCTCGTTAGTACACTCAATAATGTGTATATGTTGATGAAAATGAAAGTGGTACATTGTTTAGGTTAGTAAAAATTTAGGATAGTTTGTTTTCGTAGCTTGACTTATCGATGTTTTTAAGTGTATAAACTTCAAATTCAACTCAAATTGGACTCATAAGGAGGTTTCAAAGAGCGAAATTTGAGTCGAGCTCGAGTTTGGCTCGTCAAGCCTAATTAATAAGCCAGGCTAGAACAAGCTCGAGCTCGACACAAACTCGTGTTCGTCTAACGAGCCAAACTTGAACATAGATAAGTCGGCTCGGGCACGGTTCGTAAACAGCCCTAGTAGTAAGGATGTGAGTAGGACAGGACAATTAATAACCGAACACATTTGCCTATTAAGTAGTACATTGCATTACGCCTAGTTTCATGAACAACAAAGAGCAAACAGTGTGAAAATGACACAAAAAATCCTCGATGCGGTTAGCAGTTTACATGTCAGACTTATCAATGTCCGTCGACGACTTCTCGAAACTCGTCTGCTGTAGAAAGTTCCCCAGCAGCCTCTGATCAAGAACCATGTTTGGGACCTAGTGTTTGTAAACCAGCGTACAAAGGTTCAGTCAAATGAAGAATCCAGATTGTTCAAGGAGAATGAAGAAGGAATGTACATTACCTTCTCTCCAAAGAACATCTTCGTGTTGCCGGCTATGGATTCAATGAATTTCAACTCCAGAAACTGTGGTGTCAGCTTCAATTTATTCGCTTCAGCCTCTTTCATCACCCTGAGGCATAAAACCGTTGATTCGATCTCAGACAAGTGAATTTATATAGTGAGTTAGTTGTGACATTGTACCTGTAGAATGCAGCATCTGCTAAGCTCTTCTCATGAGCCATGTACATGTGGTTTGCAATCTCTTGCTGGCTCCTTTCACTGTCCTTCTCCATCAACATCTGCTCCATATGAATCTTGCTCACACTGGCACTCTTCTCAGCTTCACTGATAGCCATCTTCTTCGCCGTCTCTGCCTCCTTCTCCACCACTTGTTGCTTCTCAATGGCGATCAGAACCTATCATGTTAAAATAACCACGTTAAAGAGTCAATGTAGAGTTCTATCACGTGTTCTTCATCGAGAATCCATATACCTTTGTACGTTCTTCTTCCATTTGCTCAAAATTCTTTCGGATACTCTGTGGAATCAAAGGCTTTGTTATACGCACACTTAGGATTTCGATTCCAGGAGCGTACTTGGTACAATCAGCCTGAAGAGCATCTTTCATCTTTTCATCAATCTGGACACAGAAAGACACGATCTTAAGCACAGAACAAAACAAACCCAATATAAGTCCAAACGAGAGACACAAACATGGAGCGCATCATATGTACCTGATCGAACATGTCGATATAGACCTGCTGAAGAGAATGAGAGCTGCAGAATTGATTGATTTCATGGTGAATCTTGTCATAGATCCAGGTATGATCGTACTGGACTCCATAGTTCAACAAGGTGTCATACACGTAATCTTTACGAAGTCGATTCACAACCTCGATCTTTTCGAAGTTTATCAGGACACCACCTTTAGTACCGCATGGGATATCCCTCACCTGCAATTAGTAGAGAAAATCTGAATAACCACAATAGTAACAATGAATCAAATTCCTATATTCGGCTACAGTTGAAATCAAAAGCTTACTTGGTCTGTCTGGAGTGTCACTTGAACTGGCTCGTATTGGGTTATCAAAGGCAACTTGAAATGAAAACCTGCACATTGAAACAGTAAGTCCACTGAAATAACTCTACTGGCTCTGGAATAAAATGAGGAGTTCCTGAACAAGAAGTTGAGAGTGTATGTATGTAAACCTGGTTCCGTAATTGTGTTCAAAAGGGCTCCTCCTCTCCAGTATACTCCAACATGGCCTTCTGGCACTTGATGCAGTATCGCAAAGCTACTATTCAAGTTCGATGATAACGGAACTACTGCCTGCAAAAGATTTTCCATTACATTATAGATTACTTGTCAATGATAGAACAAACTCAGCAATGTCATATACTACAATCTCAGCAGATAATCCACCTGAACTAGACACCAAAATGAATCTACCATCGGTGATGTCAAATAACACAATTCAAAATCGTCCAAACAGCTTTCTCATTAGCATATCATTGACCAAAACGACTCGGGACTCCGATTATCAAGCTTAGTATCCATCTCAGGAAGAAAAACATCATATCCACGGTTCTAACAATTGCTCAACGAAAAACCTCCACAAACCCGAGATCGACAACAGCAAAGGGACAAAGAAAGAAACAAACACGAATAAGATGAACGAATTGAAGATGCACTGAACTGAAAGTACGATAGACTTAGGCGACGTGTGCAGTTTGTAAGATGTAAAGTACCATAGCGAGGATGACGATGGAGAGCAGAATTGTGGAAAGGGGGTTTCCGGCACCGGTTGGCGGCGGCGGAGGCCGTTGCTGTGGTGGAGCTACTCCTCCTCCTCGTTGTGAATCCATGGCGGATTTGAGAAAGTTTGAATTTTCGCTGCTTTGTTTCTTCTGACTGAAGTGCTTGAAGAAACGAAAGAAGCTTGACCTTTGCTATCTTTTCCGGGAGATGGATCTTATTTCGCGGTTCTTAAAAAACTAATTAAAAACACATTGTCTTATTGAAACTAAATCATAGTTTAATAACTTAGTAGCTTAAATTAATTTTTTGGATTGGAGATTATCATGAACAAAGTTCGGTATCACTGACTGAAAGGTCTACTCCGACAAAAACAATGAGTAAAGGATTTAACGAGCCAATCGGGCGATAAGAGTATGGCTTTGGCTAGTATGATAAGTAACCGAACGGGTTGACTCGCTTAATCGTCATCCACAAAGTGGTCACAAAATGCAAACCCGAAACTCAAACCAATCCGGTGCCACCTTACTAGTGGGTTATCATATAATACGTTGCTTGTGCATTTGCCAATGAGACATATAATCGTTAGACTTGAATCCGTCCTCGACCGGTTCCAAATCAGTTTCGAGATACAAAACAGGTTCAAATAATCATGACTGGTGTCGAATGATGCCTTCGATTCTTGTCTTTGTTCACAAGCAACCAACAACAATAATCTCGAATTTTCAGTCATGATTGAGATTAAGAGTACTCGTACCTAATATAGTACTAAGCTAAGCAAAACATTTCACTCTTAAAAGAAGGTTACATCCTCCATGAATCAAGATCAACCCACTGAACCAAAAGAAAACCTCAATCCTGTTCTACGCGTTTATTTGTCTAGCATACGAAAATCGGTTGCCAAAATCGATCTCTCACTACCTTCAAAGGTGTTCTCTGCACGTAGGCGATGATTCTAGTCTGTTAACGAAACAGAAGTTCGAGCTAGGGCTAAGCCAAACCTGCAAGAAGGAAAATAGAGAAGCGATTAGCTCATGAATGAGTATTCTGAGAACATTCTGCAGAATCGGGTGTGCATACCTACCGATCAAGCGAAATCAGTGCTGTACTGAAGATTGAACAGCATGTCTCTTCGTGACTCTGCACCAGTTCTAATCTTAAACTGTCCGGCCAACGATGTGACCTTTTCATCGCTCTCTGAGTCCATCTCTCGGGTGCACCGTCTTCTGACCTTCCTTAGCATTGCCTTTGTTGGAACGAACCCTTCAGCAACCTATCCAACAAGGAACGAACCCTTCTGACCTTTCTATGCTGAGATGGAACAAATTTATACAAACTGCCTTACCATATTGTCGATGGTGGATACAGCCGCTTTTGCATCTCGGTTGATGAGATGAGCGTCGACAATCAACGAATATGACATTGCATTGGGTTTGATCCCCAAGCCTACCATGTGTTCAAACACTTTCGAAGCTTCGTCCGTCTAACACGAACACAATTGGTTAATATCAACGCAGAATTAAGAAACAATAGACAAGAAACAAAGATTCTTGATACGGCTTACCTTCTTCAACCTTGCAAAGGCGAACATCAATGCGTTATATGAGTGGATGTCAGGGGTTAACCCAAAAGCAGTCCCCATCGCCTCAAATGTCTGGTAGGCACGGTCAAGGTCCCATACATTCGCACACCCCAAAATCACACAATTGAGAGCAGCAACTGATTTGTATGGGGATGCACCTTGGCTCACATTCTCTAGTTGGGTGTACACCTAGGAAAAAGTTCCAGAACCATAACAAATGTCAGCTTCGGCAAAAAAAAAAAGTTAAAAGCCGATTTCGAGATCTTAAAAATTTACCAAGTCAAGAGACTCGAAGCCGTTCTTGGAGCAAGCCAGCACTAACGGGCGTAGGGAAGTAAACGGAGAGAACAGCTCTTCTTTTATTTCTTTGTCGAAACCCCCATAAGCAGCCTCGAATTCCTTCAGGGTAGCGAAAGCTCGTTGTAGACTACCCAGAGATGCGTGTGCATATATCTTCCCAAGATATGACTCCGGATTAGGAGCCTTTTTCCCACGCAATGAATGTTTAAGAACGGCCCACGATGCATCCAGAAGAGTAGGATTGCATGTCCTGCCGGCAGTTGAAAGTGCCGCCACAATTAGTCCTTCATCTACAGCGAGATGTACAGCCGGTACGGCAGTCTCCCCTCTGGCAATCCATTTGGCTAAAAACTTCAGAGCAGATAATGTAAGATTACTGTTATCTTCCCGCATTGCAGCTTCAGCAATAGTGCAGCACATGCTCCAAGTTGGGGCGAGTGCCTTGTTCTGCTCAGTTGCCTGATGAAAGAAAAATGTAAGTAAAGAACATTGTAAATCTAAGAGCATCAAAAGGGATTTAGTTTGGTTCTTAGGAGCCACCTTGCACTTTTCAATAATCGATTCCAACACATTGAGACTCTTTTTGTTTACACAAATCTGCACGCATTCATTGAAAACTTTCATGGATAATGTATAGCCCGTTTTCAAGATCTTATCGATATACTTGAAGGCATTATCGATTTCATCTGCCTGCAACAGCATGCTAATGACTAAGTCATACGACTCATCATCTGGCCGAGATTCTTTTCCTGACGTCTCCATCCTGAAACATTGAAGCATACAAAGTTCAAAAATACAATCTGGTAACCAATTTTTCATCATGAAAATACTCACTGTAACTTAACAAGCATCAAATTGGTGACTGCCCTATCAGCTCATGCAATTCAAACTGTATCCAATGTTTCATCTCTGAACCAGACTCACAAGATCACATGAGAGTTTGAAATCAGATAAATTATCTCCTACCATGTTTAGTATCATTAGAAACTAACCCAATTCAAGAACACTCTAAAAGGCTACAACTTTATTACTTTACCAACTCCATGAAGCAATTTTCAATCGTCAATTCTACTTCACACCATGAACCAAACATATATAGAAGTGCAAATCTTCCATTTCCCACAAGATTAAACCCCATCGAGATTCTTCCTGAGTCGGCTTGACTAGCATCTTCAATACTTAATTATAGCCAAGACGATTTTCCATACCGTTGCAGCAACTTCTCAGCAGATTCAGTCTCCTTCGCCAAGTTCATAGCCTTCAACACCAAATTAAACGAAGCCGTATTCGGCTCAATGTCGAAGTCCCGCATCCCGGAAACCAAATCAACCAAATCCCCAGCGGTAGCTCCCATCATCAGATTCGCTCTAAGGTAATGGTTACACAGATCCACGTCGGGCTTGTTCGGCTTCCCGTTCTTGTCCAGCGACTTCACCCAGAACTCGAACAGCTCCTTCATGTCCGACCACCGCTGCGACGTCATCCAATCGGCGAACAGATTCAGCAGCGAGCCGACGTCGAACGTCTGGTACATCATCTGCATCCGCCCCATCGGAGCCAGCTGGAACGCGTTCAGCCCGGGGGACTGGACGGGACGCCGCCAATTCTCATTGTAGAGCGGGCTTCCCGAGGCTGGATTAGGCGGGAGAGGTGTCTGTGCAGCGCCGGCGGTGGAGTAGCCTTCGGGTGGCTCCGTCGCCGCGAGCTGCTGGCAGTGGAAATGGAAGGTGGAAATGGATCTGATGGAGCTAAGCCTACCGATCATCGGCTTCGTCCGAGCTAAGATCGTCATTTGGAGTGACTCAGTGTGTTCTCCTCCGGGGAGTTTAGGGTTTAGGGATGGAGAGGATATCGATCAGAAAGCAGGACTACGGCGACGGATGAAGTTATTAATTTCGTAGATTTGGGTGGTATTTTGGATATTGGGCTTCATTTCGGGCTGGATTCTTTTGATTTCTTGGGCCTTCAAGCAAGCAAACGACATAGAACTCTTAGGATTGAGGATTACGTGGCATTTTCGAACTCCATTCACTTATGTATAATCATTTCACCTAACAAAATTATCGAAAATCATTCATTTTGTTTCTCGATAATAAGTTTAGAATTTCAAACAGGATGAAACAAGTTCCACATTTTAATTGTCAGCTAAGTCTTGACCTACAAATGTACAATAAAACACCCAAACAAGATGTCCCGTACAATCCGAGTGAAGTTGCGTGCGTCAGGTTTACGAACAATATCGTTGTAACTGGATTTACGAGTTGTAATCCAATTTTGTAGGGGTGACATTTTGTACCAACAACACTCCTCTAAAACCGCTAGTTCTTCTTTTACTTTTTAGATTAAAATTTGATACTCAAAGTCGGCCATGCATAATCATGCCATTAAGTACCTTGTTTTAGGATATCATTTCTCTATTGATATTCATTGTGTTTCTTCTATTTCTAATCAATCTCTCTTTAGTTATTAGTATACTATGTACTATTTCTTTCAGATTTTCAAATCTCATTTAACTATAAATAGAAGACCGATGTTAAAATGTCTAAAATTAATTAAAAGTTTGTTAACTATAAAGGGTTCACCACCAAGTGCAAATTCAAACATGAAAAGCTCAATTATAGAGGGGGGTTCTAGTATAAAGCTTTGAGGTGGCAAAAGGCAAAGGCATCACTCCCTTTGAGAAAATGAGTTGGGTCCAATAATTCTCATGTATTTGAAGGAGGAATATATGAAGGAAATGTCAAAAAAAACAAACTATGAAAAGAAAAGCACTTTGCCAAATTGGAGGCTTTTGATCATTCCAAATTGAATAATACCCTTTTCCCATTGAGCTTTTCTTCATAATTTTATATGAGATGTGGTATGTGATTTAATGATTCAATATTGTAATTGAATTGTTATTTTATAATTAACTATATCAAATTGTTTTAATGAATGATTTAAAGTGTAATATATCCGATTGTATGTATTGATATAGTATTTAAAACACTGAATTTTTTACCACGAATAATCTCTTTATTAAAAACAACACATATAAAGTTTAATTCTAAGCCCTCATTTGATATGTCACATCTCAAAGAGCTAACTACTCATGATGTCACAATGTTTATGTATCTTGATATTGAGACTTGAGTGAAGGAGAACAAAATACTATACCAAGAAACAAACTACCGTTAATGAGAAGATACATTTGAACAATTAATGTGAAACATAAAATTATCTCGAATAGCTAACTATACGGGCAAACATAACACAAAGCTTCTTATCCGTCGTCACAATATCCTGTTCACTCAAAACCAAAAGAACCATAACCTGATCACAACAGAAGTAGACCCTCCCCACAGGAGAAAGACCACATCACAAACCTTGAAGAAACCAAACCAGACCTGGCAAAGGAGTCGTCTTTGTGTGGTCAGTAACATGGGTTTTATGACCGTTGAGAGAAAATGTATACACACAACCTCTGTTTCTCTTCCACCTTGTCAGTAACACAGTCACCAGTCACAAAGTGACAAAAAGCCCCACAGACCCAGAGAACCGACATAGAGCCTCTCTCCAGTCTCCACCATAGTACAACTTTACATTAAACTATTGGGGTTTTCCTCCACCATCACAATTTACACATAGTGTCAAAACTAAGTCACCTATATAACACTAAAGCTGTCCCCTTTGCCCATCTCCCCACCGTCATTCATTCATCTCCCCCCTTAACCTTCCTTCATCTCTCAAAATCCAACTCTTGAAACTCCATCTCTGTGTCAAAACCTTCTTGCTTCCCCAACCATGGCTGTTCTAGCGTTTCTAGCCATGTTCCTGGCCCTCTCTGGCCATTCAAGTCAGTAAACCCTCTTCAGAAATCTCCATTTCCTACTGCTTGTGGTGATTAAAGCTTTGGTCTTTTTGCTTTCTTGTTTGATGGCCATTTATGTGAAGTAACCCTCTTCAGAAATTTCCATTTTATATATTGATTTTCTTGCTTCTGATCTGTTTCCTAGTGCTATGAGGAGTAAAGATTTGATCTTTTGCTTCTTTTCTTCGTTTCAGGTGCTAACTACTGTCTTTGCAAAGATGGAGTTGGGGAGCTAGCTCTGCAGAAGGCCTTGGACTACGCCTGTGGAGCTGGAGCTGACTGTACAGCAATCAGCCAGAATGGAGCTTGTTTCCAACCCAATACTGTCAAAGATCACTGCAGCTATGCTGTCAATAGCTACTTCCAGAAAAAGGGCCAAACTTCTGGGAGCTGTGAGTTCAATGGTGCTGCTACTCCTAGTACTTCACCCCCCACTGGTACAAACCAAATCCCACTCAAAAGTTCAAATCTTTGACTTCTATTCCTTCCCTTTTCAGTCTCCTAACTTCAAAATTTGTTCTTGGTTGGTGAAATCTTGTTCAGGTGTAACTTCCACCTGTGTTTTCCCTGCTAGCCCTGGGTATGCTTTCTTTTCTTCTTCTTTGTCTTCAGTTCATGTTCTTAGCTCTTTGCCTTGCATAACTAGTAAATAGGTTAGATCTCAAAAACTCCATAAGCTTTCTGTATGTCTATCTGTTCCTGATGTTGATGCCTCAATTCAATTTGATCCTAGATCTTTACTTTGGTTGACATCTGTACTCTGTTAATAGTCCATGAATGTGTAACATGTTTTTGTCCTTGTAATATCTTTAAAGTTGAATGGCTCATTTCCATTCATGATGTGGACATCATCTCATTCTAATCTAAGCCTAACCAGTAACCACCCTTTTGATTTTTCTACAGAAATGCTGGAACATCACCGACAACAAACCCTGGATCATCAACTCCTGGAACCAGCACTGGAACCAGCACAGGCACTGGAACTGGTACTAGTACTGGGACAGGAAGTACTGGTGCAAGCACTGGAACTGGTACAAGCACAGGAAATGGCACTGGTGGAATGGGAACTGGAACTGGAACTGGAACAAGCACAGGGATGAACCCAGGATCATCGTCTACCGGAACTGGAACAACTCCATCCGTGTTCGGAACAGGGTTGGGACCAACTGGGAGTGGAACTGGGATGGGTGACTCCAGTGGTTCTACTTCTACTATGGACTCAACCAATTTGTTCATCTTGGTTGCTGCTGGGTTGATGGTGCTTTTGGTTTGACAATGATGATTTTGCCAGAGCACCACCATTGATATTTTGGCTGTGGTGGGACTGGAATCATCATCATATTATCTACAGCACAAAACTCCACTAGGGTTCTTCTTTAATGTTTGAAAAATTTGGGGGAAATTTGATTCCTTTGTTCTGAGTGAGCAGCTGCTTAGCCTTTTCTTTTTCTTTCTTTTGTTGTTTGTATATCTAGAGATGAGAAAAAGCTTAGCTAGCTACTGCCTAGTAGCAGAATGCAGTAGAGTTAATTTCAGTAGTTGAAGTAGTAGTATTCTTTAGTTTGAACTAATGGATGATTACTAGCTATATTACTTAGTTGTATTGGTTTTCAAGATCGTACCGATCTGACTGCAATGTTTGTTTGGCATGGTTGGGGTCTTAGCCAACTCGTAGTATCCATAGTATGTTTTAGCCGATGGTCGAGAGTGACTGATTGATATAGGGTGGTAAATTACTAAATTCAAAGGATAATTCGATCATCCTAACCGGTATGATCTATAATACGGTTATCGAAAACCTATCCTATGTACCCATCTGGACTTGCCTTTAAGGTTTTGTTATTTTGTGTTTTATGGACATGTGGCATGTGTGGTGCCATTCAAATGGATCTTCCAGGAATCTACTACACTTTTTTTTTCTAGATATTGAAAAACTATGGTTAATGATTGAGGGAAAGGCAAATATCTGGTTACTGATCTGTTTCAGAACATGTTACTTTTGTCTTTGGAGAATAACATGAGCTGTTGCTCTATGATTCATTAACAACTTAGGTTACACTTGGTGAGATGTGAGGTGGAATTCTGAATATTATTTAAATAAAAAAATTAAATTCCAACAAAATATATTTTGAGAATTAACTATTTCATTCCCATTTAAATTCCATTTTCATATCCTAGACAATAGTGTTTATGGGCAGTTTGGTTTGATATGTGAGCATAAAGCAACCAACTTTGAGAAATATTGTTCCATTTTGGCCAAATGGGTCATTATTAGAATAACAAAAGGAAGAATCAATTGGTAGGGAGAAATGATGGGGGAGGGTGTAAAGGAATGATAAGGGTGTTTGACTAAATTGTTATTAGCAGTATCTTTTTATTAAGATGTTTGTCTTTTTATGGATTAATCGTAGCCGTTAATATTTGATAGTTTTTGGTTGGTTGGCATGTTAAATAATGGGTAGGTAAGAAATGTGTCGTTACCAACCACGCCCATTGATCTATAAAACGGACTTTGGATCATTGGACAATACCATCATTCGCTGCGAATTATTTAGCCGTCAATACGACAAACTACAAATCCCTAATTTCTTCCATTTCGCCTTCCTCTCGCTGTTCCTTCGTTGCCGTTTTCCATTCGATTAAAGCTCCTCTTCATCCAATAAACCTATCACTTCCTTGAAATCCCTAATTACAAAGGGAATGTTATTTACCGCCCTATGATATATGAAAAAAGGCCCTAGTTATTATAAGCGGCGTAATTGCTCTTTTACTGAGTACACAAACCCTAAATCCTATTCTCTGAACACATCACCCACGATCATCCGTCGATCAGCATTGTTATTCGAGTTCCCAACGATCATCCGCCGATCCCAACCTTCTTCGCTAATAATCGACGATCAAACTCAGGTTAGCAAAAAAAACTCAAATCCATCTTGTTTACTTTACGAATACAGTCGGCCATATTTATAGCCTAATTAATGGATTACGGTGCAAAGTGGATTATGATATAATGATTCTATAACTTATTTGAAAGAAGGAAATTTTGATAACAATCACAGGCGCCGGTGTATGACACCCGGCTCCATCACCGGCGATGCACAAACGGGTGGCCGCCAATGACGAGGCCACCGCTTGTACGCTGACGCCGGCAATAATTTTATGTTTACTATTATTTAATAATAATTGTATATTTTTATGATCAAAATTATAATAATATAATTTTACGTATTTTAAAACCTAATTTAGGGCGGTGAATAGCCATTCAAAATTACAATGCTACCTCTAGGCTAAGCTCTGAGCATTGGGCCTTGGTGGGCTTGTGGTGGTTGGTTGGTGGTCATGCTGACCCTTTCGGCCCTCTAGGTTTAGGACCCATTACCATTTTTATCATATCTTGTTAATTTTTTATAGTATAAAAATATACCATATATATATATAACCAAAAATGGATTTTTTTTTCCAATTTTGCATACATTAGAATATAGTCATATGATTGAACTATATACAGAGACTTACCAATTTAGGTAATATAAATGCAAATAAAATAATTGGAATTTACTATAAGAGGCAAAAGATAATTAAAATCAACAAAAATGGTAAATTTTCAGTATATACCATTTTCAATTTCTTGCTTTACAGTTGGCTTAAAAAAGGTTCACAGTAAAATATGGTAATTGAACTCTGTCTTAATATTTAATAAAAAGAAACTGGAAAATTTAGTTTCCAATTTTATTAATTTTTACTATATATAGGAATTTTTTTTTATAACTTAGTCATTTCCTTAAACGAGTTAATTGAAATAATCTACCAGTAATTTTTTTTATCTCAATAGATTTTTTTCCAAACAAGAAATATAACAATTACACATGTATATTTTTAGTTTTCATGACAATTATAGATTATATTTTTGCTTAAAACTTATAAAAAAACTACATACATTGTATTGTTCATAGATAGATAAGAACATATCATTTTAGGAAAAAACAAAATACACAATGATAAATTCAAAGTAAGTAATAATAAAAATAATTCATTACAAACTATAATTCACCAACCTAATTTTTTTTAAAATATAAATAGGGTTCATGTATACACATTCAAGTACACCAATCTGAAAAATATAAGAAATTCAAATACTAAATTTTGCTATTCAATCATGGATAACAACCAAGTAATTACAAAGGGTAGAGTTGTAGTAGCTAGATCTGGTGAGTTCATTGGTTTAATATTAAGGTTTCAACAACAAAATGGCCATCATGACCAAGAATCGTTAGATAAATTTGAGGAGGACCTCGATAAGCAATTGGCGGTAAAAATTCGATCTCGTTTAAATTCAGTTTCAATTCATGGGTTTTGGTCGAAATTTCTAGGTTTTGAATCGGTGATGTGGGTTTCTAATCTTTTTGTGTGTGTGTGTTTTTGCTAGACTCGTGTCGAACATCTGAAAACCCTGGATGCAAAGAATGTTATTGTCGGTGAAGAAAAAAGCAAACAGGTACATATGTATAATGCATTGCGTGTTCTATATAAATGTTTATTCGTGAATACAATCGTGTTGCTGATTATTTTATTATCGTGTGCACTGTATTTTGGTTTCTTTCTGGACTATCTTATGTACTATATTATATACAATTTGCTTGATATTTTTCACCCTCAAACTGTCAAACACATGGCTGGGCATGCATGTGGTTTATTTAACCAAACCGGTTTTTCGATTTAAATGTAGGTTTTGGAGGCTTTTACTCGGAACAGAAAGAAAAGAAAATTGCCTACCGAGGGAGTCGTGGCCATGTCATTTGTAGTCTATCCTATACACCACAACATATATCAGGATATGGAAATTGTATGTTTATAATTATAATAAAAATATAATTCATAACATATAGTAATTTCAATATACACATATAATATTATTTATCTAAACTATATGTTATATTGATATACAATTATGCTGCACAGTTGGTCCCTAGGGCCAAGGCACAAGCCGAGTCACAGAAACGACCGTGGGTGCCATTCGAAGATCGGCTTAAGGGTTGGATGATCGAGCGTCGTGCACGCCGCGATAATTCGCCTATCCAGCACGATATGGTAATGAAATTGAACCGATTTCCGCCTCTAGTTTCATTTTTATTTTTCCTTTTGTTAAAGATCTGATTTTTCTTTTTTGTTTTGTATAATATGTTACAGTATTATTATCACAAATCCGGAGTATATTTCAGATCGAAAAATCTTGTGATTAAATTCGTGCTACACAATGAATATCCATCGCCAGCATCAACAGACAGGGACGATCGCGGGGCCAGGCTCGAGCCTGAGTCGGGGAGCGTTAAGTCCTCGAAACCAAAAAGGGCTTACAAGAGGAAACTCTTGGTATCGTCAGGCTCACCGATATCCCCGTCTGCTCCATCGTCGCCGAAAAGACAAAGAATAGGCGACGAAAAAATCCGAATTGTAAGTATTTTCATATATATATATATATATACATAATGTGATCAACTAAATTGATTGATTGACTAATTAATTAATTACATATTTTTGTTTGTGTTAGGATATTGATTCTCCTCGGGAAGAAACGGCGGCTGCCCAAGACTGGTTGAGCTTTGTGAAGGCGACTGCACCTCAAGATGCCACAGTAGAGGCAATGAATGAAGAGGGTGAACCTCGATTTGGCAAACTGGTCGACCAAGTCCTCGAGCTCGTAGCTAGAGAGGAGTCTGAGGCGGATCATCAAACCATCAGTGCACCTGATCCCATCAGTTCCGTTAACGAGAACGAGAACCAAAACCAGAACCAGGATGGCTCTAGGGTTGGAGCTGAGGTTGTCAATGATGGTGCGAATCTGGCTGTGGTTCCTAGTAACATCGAGGTCGTGGATGTTGCTCCGGTGGAAGGAGAATTCGGTGTGCCTGTTGCTGAAGATGTTAATCATACTAGCAAGAATGGCAAGGGAAATGATCATGTTGAGTGTGTTGTTGGAGCTGCTGCAACAACAAACTGGTATGTGGCCCCCAGGTTCGAGGAAGAGACGTACAAGGAGGGTATGATAAGTGCGGCCTGGCTCGACTCTAAGACGCTCGAGGATCCCACCATGCCTAATGCACCAGCAACTGAAGATAATCATACCATCACGAATGCATCGGAGCAGAAGGTCTCATTCCAGGCGGAGACACACAAGGTTGACAACGAGAGCGATGACTGGTGGAAAACTCTCAACCCGGGTAATAGCGGAGATGACGATCTATACTCCATAGTTCGTTCTTATGCTAATCTGAGACAACATCGTGATAGAAACCCAAACCCAAATCCCAACCCTGATTTCAAAAGTCCTCAAATTCGAGGGTTTGATGATACTGCGGACTATGCTAATGTGGGACCGAGTCAAGTCGGCGATAGAAATCAAAACCCTAACCCTAACCCTGATTTCAAAAGTCCTCAATTTCCAGGATTTGATGACGGTGTTACGGGCTATAATTACCTTGATGATCCGTCCTTGTTTCATCCTTCAAGTTGGGATTTCGACTATCCGGGACCGTTCAATTTTTAGTGATTTTCATTTTGTTTCTTTGAGTTTTGATTTTGGGTTTTCGTTTTCATGGGTGATATGTTAAACCCAAAATGTCAAAGTTGTAATTTGTAATAACAATTTGGTCTTTTTCTCTATCAATCACATGTGTTGGTCTCAATGCTCGAAATGACTCCTAACAAACTTGCAAAATAAACACGAAACTTCCGAAAACAACCAAGCTAAAATTTCAACATTTAATATAATAAACCGAAACCCACTTCGGATTTATACGATTAATCAGAGTCGAACAAACGAAAGAGCCGAAAAAATAAAAAAAACATAACAATGAAATCTGAAATTAATTGTTCCTATAACCATATGAAGCATTGACTCCACGAAAAAATCATGTGTATATATCAACCACTAGCTTTTGGTTTATTACCCATCATTTCTGCAGTAAAAAAATGAAGCAATTTCCAAAAATATATATAAAAATGAAATTTATATAAGATTCTGATTGGTAAAATATAATATTCTGATTGGTTAATATAAGATTCTCCATTTGTACTTACTTCTGCTGTTGAGGGTTCTGCAGGTTTGGCTGCACCTTCATCAGTACTTTTGAAGTTATCCTCACCTGAAATAAGAAAGCATACGATGAGTACACGATCGCATCGGTCAATGGCGGAACCAGGATGGATAGATGAGCCGGATTTGAAATCAAAAGTTTGTATGTGTATCGAGTTACTAATTTGGAATAAAAACAAATTCATTATACTGCTTTTAGTATAAAATAATATATATGTTACCGATGAGTTTTTTGTCATATATTTGAACTTTTTGAACTAAATTAATTAATTAGTCTAAATAAATAATTATAAGAACAAAACTTCAAATACTATTAGCCGGATTATGAAATCATCAAAATTTTACATATAATTTAGTAATCGAGACAATAAAACAAGATAGTCGGGACTCTCACTGGGTCCCTCTATGACCAAACACTGAGTCGAACTTAAAATTTCCCTAAACCAAACTCGTAAAAGTTGTAAATATACGCCCGAGATTAATGGTCCGGACCAAAACTGGGGTGAGCCGGGACTCCCCGGGCCACCCCTAGTTCCGCCAGTGCATCCGTTGATCGCGAGCCATATCGAGAAATTTAGGGTACCTCGATCATAAATGTGGTTAAATGAACCCAATTATACTCGCAAACCCTAAACCGAATCAAACAGGACACGTACCTCCATCTTCGGGCAAGTCAGAAGTCCAGAGAGTGAGATTGTCTCTCAACAGCTGCATAATGAGGGTGCTGTCCTTGTAGGACTCTTCGTTCAAAGTGTCCAACTCAGCAATGGCTTCATCAAAGGCCTGCTTGGCCAAATGGCAAGCCCTTTCGGGGGAGTTCATGATCTCGTAGTAGAACACCGAGAAGTTGAGTGCAAGTCCAAGCCTTATTGGGTGTGTTGATGGCAGTTCTGTGCTTGCTGTAGCTGAAGCAGCCTGAGGGACAACATAGTAAAAAAACCCCGAAACCGGAGAAATTTACAAAAAAAATCCCAACAATCAGGAGGCGTCGTCGATGAATTTTCAATCGATAAGCATACCTCGTAACCCTTGAGCGATTGCTCAGCTGCATCCTTCCTCTCCGATTCAGTCTTGAACTCAGCGAGATATCGAAAATAGTCACCTTTCCTGACAAAGAATATAATTAAGACCGGTTAATTAACTCTTGGTGTGATGTTCTAAATGCTTCACTAATAACTGATTAGTGAAATCATATGTAAACAATGAAGTTTGAGTACAATATCATATATCGATCGAAATACCAGCACGCTACAATGTTAAGTCGCAATGTAGAAGTCTGATAACGTTAATTACACTACAAGAAAAAGGATCAATAGTCATAGAAAAAGATTCAATAGTTACTAAAAATATTTAGTGACCGGACATTTAGTTACAAAAAATTAAGTCACTAGAGTCGGCGTCATTATTATATATGTTTAGTTACGAGCTTTCCCGTTCTACTTAATTACTCGTAACTAAATACCTTTATTAGTGATAAGAAATGGACATTTCTCGTCACTATTAATCCTTTTTCTTGTGGTGTTAGTTATAATCATTTATTGTAATTAATTTAAATCGTTATGTAACATTCTAGTGATCCTTTTTTTAAGATTCAAATCCGAAACTTCGATGAGGGAAGAAAAAGAAAGAAGGGTTGAGTTGTATAAACTCACATTTTGTTGTAGAAAACTGTGGCTTCCCCGAGGGCGGAGGAAGGAATGAGATGCTTATCGATGATGTAAAGTATATCCTGACAAATCTGAGCCAGTTCGTCTTCGACCTTTTGGCGGTAGCTCTTGATCAGCTTCACGTTCTGCTCGTTCCCTTTCGACTCTTCCTTTTGCTCGATCGACGACATGATCCTCCATGACGCTCTTCGCGCTCCGATCACGTTCTTGTATCCGACGGAGAGAAGGTTCCTCTCCTCCAAGGTCAGTTCACAGTCCAGCTTCGCCACCTTCTTCATGCACTCCACCATTTCTAGAGTTCCAGGGGGGGAAACGGGGAGATTACACAATTAGACACTAATTAGGTGACGTTTTCGGGTCGGAATTGGATCTAATTTTGGAGACATGTCGAGTTCCGCCAGATGAATTTTGTCAAATTACAACTAATTCCGGCTTCTGTTCTGATCTGGACGGACTTAACGATTCCAGCTATTTCCGACTCGAATGTAAATTCAGGCCGGAATTGGGGAAAATCAACCATTTTCAAATTCCATTAGAATTGGTGGCCAATTTGAACTAATTTCGGCTCCTCAATTTCGTTCTAATCCAGACGGAATTATCGATTTCAACCAATGCCGGCTGACTTGGAGTGGGAATTGGGGTGGAATTGATCCCAATTTCGGACATATGTCCAATTCTGCCACATACGTTTTCTCGAAAACAAAATAACCGGGTCCAATTCCACCAGAATTGGTAACCAATTCGAACTAATTCCGACTCCCAATTCCACTCTGATCCCGGAGGAATTATCAAAACCAGCCAATTCGGGCCGGAATTGGGGTAAAATCACACATTTCCAAATTCCAGGGGGAACCCACACACAAAAACAGAATTGATATCCAATACAAACTAATTCCGACTGCCAATTCCACTCTGATCCGTAAGGAATCACCAAATCCAGCCAAATTCCATGAGAAAAAAACACACAAAAACAGAGCATGCATTTCCTTTACGTACGTACCTTCGTATCGCTCGGCCTGTTCGGAGAGCTTGGCCATGTAGACATGGCACTCCCTTTCCTTCTCCGTCGACGACGACATTTTCGTCGAATGCTCAGATAATTAACTCCCTGAAACTGCGACGATCAATCCCTTTGGGGAGAAAGAAAAAAAACAGAGGATCGTCAGAGATTGCTGAGAAGAGGGGGAAATTGGGGGTGATTTTGAGAAGAAATAAAGAATTGGGAAAATTTGTATGGTATTTTGGAATAGTGGGGAAGAAAATGGTTAACGAAAGAAGTGGCGATTGAGAAGGAAGACTTGATCATCAATTCATGGCTATCTCTGTAAATTTTTCTCTCTGGTTCCACCGCTCTCTTCTCCCTCTGGTTTTGACGGTTTGTTTTTTTCGGGCTTAATTAGAGTGTTTATGATCGATAATAATAATCATTTCTCTCGTTAAAGATATTCACGATGAGGGTGAAAATATGACACAATTTATTGAAAATCAAAAAGAAAAAAAAGGACGGCTCATGTAATATATCTATTATCTGATAATTAAAATTTTTAAGTTCATAAATTGCTTATAAGGCTCATTGGACCGGTATAAATATAATATGTTTATACATTATACAAAATGAATCTACCCACCTCAGTCAATTTCATTACTATAACTTCAAGTTCTGTTCCAAACATATATCAACTATCAAATAATTAAACAACTAACAACTATATATTTTTAATAACAACAATCAAAATTGCTAAAACATATTTTTAATTTTATTTAACTATTATTTAAAAGGTTTAATATGATGAAACCCCAATTTTTAGTCATTCCCAACATGCATGTAAAATATTAGTCAATTTAAAAATTAGTTAATTTTCGTGTGTTATATACTATGAAAATTTGACCGTTTTCACAAAAAAGTTTCAAAATTTTCAAATCGGCTAATATTTGAAATGCATGTTGGAAATGACTAAAAAATTAAATTTCACTATAATAACCCTTGTAAATAATTGCCAAATAAAATTTAAAATCAATTTCATTTAATTAGTCATAAGAAGTAATGAGTCTACCAAGTAACGAAATCCATTAAGCATAAGAAAATACAAAGACATTTCAAAATGAACCAGTTTGATTATGTGCTCAATGTGTTACATTTTGAATGAACATACAATAATTAGTATTGATAAAATGACGAGTGATTTATATATTGTCACCGGTAGTGTAAAATTAAGTGCACGAGAGATGTACAAAGATACTGAGATAGCTCTTGGCACATTAATTGTGCATCTACCATGTATGTATGTATATGATATGGTATAGTAGTGTATAATGAGATGCTGCTGTAAATAAACCTGGAATAACAAAGATTACAGGAAGGATGAAAGAGGAATAATACGGAAGATTAACGTGATTTTTGATCTTAATATCAACTAGTTCACGGAGAAAATAATGGAGTTTTATTATAGTGATGATGGAGAAGATGATTGTGTTGCAGAGATATGGAAGATTAAAAGAAGGTAACCAAGCAATTCTCAATCTTCAGCTTCAGTTCTGATACTCGGTATAACCCTTGTCTAGTTTCCACTCTAATGATGAACAAGAAGAATCTTAGGAGACGAGGAACGAGACACTACTACATCGAGAAACATTCTAATCATTCATTGGCTATCGAAATGCAGCCTTTGAAAGATTCCGACAGGATGTCCTCGTTCAAGTTACGGCCTGCAACAAAACCCAGTTTCTACCATCACCATCCATGGATAAATAACCTAAGAAAGGACTGGAAACGAGGAGCAAAACAGCAGAGCATTCACCTATGAAAACTATCTTGTTAGTAATGGCTTCCTCGTTCTTCCATTTCCGAGAGGGTAGGATCTCGTATAGTTCCCTTACAGCCTGCAAATTGTTCCATCATCAATCTTTGCTTGTTGATGTCAATGTTGGCCCATGAATATGATTGCTACTGTTTTACAGTTTTAGGACTCTAGTTACCTGCAAAGTATGTAATTGATCGGAGTTTTGAATGTGTAACACTCCTTTGCAGCGGTATACATCCATCCCGTCTTTCTTATCCCACAGAATCTCCTCCAGCCATAGCAGAACCTGCAAAAATAGCGAGATCATGATTCTTTAGTATGATATCAGGAAACAACAAACCTTGAATAAAGTTTTCATCAATCATCGCCATTAAAATATTCATACCATCTCAACTTTTCCAAATGAATTTGATGATACCTACCTTATCGAGATCAACCTGCTGTGACTCAGAAATGCATAAAGTTCGCACACCGCTGCCATGTAGATCTTTGGTTGACAGAGATTTCGTTTCCTCCAGTAGTGCTTCTAAATGTGTAGCACGCTATGATCAAAGACATGGACTTTCTGTTAACTTTCACTCGAAATGAAGATCACCAAAGATGGAAAATATATAAAACACTAATGGGAAGAGAATAATTAAGCAGCCACTTTACAGCAGTATCATATGCATTGCGTTCCAGGATCTTTGTCAAGTCAACTTGACATCGAACAGTCCGAACGATACTGGCAAGAGAATTGATGTCACGGATTTCCTTCTCGAGCTCTTCCAAAGATCCTTCTGAAGAAAGCAAATCAACCTTGTTAAGAATCACAACATCCTACAAAGAAAACAACACTAATAAGCCTAAAGTATAGCACATAACGAACATTATATCTGTATAAGCGATACAAAAAGAAACAATCATGCCCTGCAATTCTCATATTATCCAGCCAGGAAAGAACACCTTCACAAAACAAATATACGAAATCAAGGAGAATTCGGAGCATTACCGCGAATGCTATTTGATAAACAGCTTCAGGAAATGAGGAAGAGTCCTTCTGCTGCTTAAGCTGAAACCCAAGGTTTTTAGCATCCACAACCTGAAAACCAAGCAATCGTGTTCGTAGATAATTAAATTCGAGCTAAAACCATAGTTTGGATCCATACTAGTCAAACAGAGGCAATCACATTCAAGCTCAACACTATCAACTCTACTTACAGTTATGATAGAGTCAAGCTTCACAGCAGACTCCAACTGATCATCCAGCCAAAGAACAGATGCAAGAGGAGCAGGATTCGCCAATCCCGTCGTCTCAATCAAAATATGATCAAGTCTGCACACACAATCATCAAATCAACCTAACCATTTCACCATCAATACAATCCAAAATCCAATTAGACAAAAAAGATTTCAATTTCTCACCTTTGCTTCATCTGCACAAGCTGCTCCAATGCTTGAACCAAGCTGTGTTTAACGGTACAGCAAACACAACCATTGGCAAGCTCAACCCATTCCTCCACGAGAGCACCTCCGTTTCCTTCGTTGATCATCGCCCTCTCCACTCCAATCTCTTCTCCGAACTCGTTCAGTATCACAGCGATCCTCTTCCCGTGTTTAGCGTTCAGTATATAGTTAACTAGCTGCAGAACAACAGTCAACAGTGGGAGAAAAAAGTCAAAATCCCAAGTTATGCCTTAACGGAGAGAAGACAACGCTTCTTATTAATTACAGAATTACAGTGGATTTTCCGGAGCCGAGGTAGCCGGTGATGACGGTGACTCCAACTGATACGGTATCTTCATGGACTTTTACTGAGCTGGGGAGGCTGCCGGAAGAGGATTCCGGTGAGTTTATTTCGACGGCGACGGGTGGATTATCTTCTTCGTTCTCCATTTTCAGTTCAAAGGTTCAAACCGATTTCGCAGAGGTTTTCACCGGTGCGTGAGTGAGTTGAAAATAAAGCAGATAGTGGGCTGGATGATGGCAGGCCCATCCCCGTTAACGGCTTAAATTCGCTCTTGAAATTGGGCTCTTGACTGCCCAATTTCAATTCAATCGTAGCAAAGAGCCAAATTACTAGCCAAAATATAATAACCAACATAAGTACATAACCATCCGGTATGCTTTATAGTCCCGGTCGAATCGTCTCCTTTCGGGTGGTGCAGTAGTTGTGTTGTGTGGTTGGAAACTCGAAAAGTTCCGTGTTCGAATTCAGTCATACCCCATATATAAATAAGCACCTATGCTATATTTATTCTATTTCTCTTTGATAAGAGCAGTTTCACCTAATCTATATTGTACCGATCGAATCCATTGTTTTATCGAGTAATAACCAAACTTAATTATGCATATATCGTTATTATGCCTTGCTCTAACCTAACCTACTCATTCTTTTCATATATCCCAATGATTATTCTCAAATTCGATCATGTAGCCTACATTAAAATATTAATCCCAACCCAACCGTCCTTAATTCCTAGTAAATATAAACCTCAATCAAATCAAATTCAAATTAAACAAAGCAATAATTAAACACCTATTTTACACCTTTTAGCATCGATTCATCCACCGTTTCTCCACCGCCGCTGTCGTCCCTTAAGATATAGCCACTATTTCACCATCTTCCCCGCCATCGTTATTCCACCGCCGCCGTCGTCCCCTAAGATATAACCACTATTTCACCATCTTCCCCGCCGTCGTTATTCCACCGCCGCTTAATAATTCCATTCCAAAATTTCCAAAATTTCTATAGCTCATCCCTATAAAAATAACACCCTTACAAACTTGTAGCCACAAACCAAACCAAAACCCATTTGTCTTCATACCAATGGTGACCGCAAGAGTAATACTATTCGCGACGGTCGTTCTAGCTTTGGAGATGGTGGTCTGCTTTTCCCAACCGCAGAGCATCATTAGCAGAGGCAGTTTCCCAAAGGGGTTCGCCTTCGGAACTGCCTCCGCGGCTTTCCAGGTAACTCGGTCTGAACGTCGTTTCGATCTGGATTCTGTAACGATTTTGTTTAAGTAGCATGACTGTCATTAAAAAGATGGATTGCAGTCGTTAAAGGTAGTCGGATGTTCTTCCCCCATTTAATATTTTACAGTACGAAGGAGCAGTTGAAGTTGATGGAAGGGGAGCAACCATTTGGGACACTTACTCTCACACCTTCGGTAAAAAAATATATTAATCTCTATATGATCCGGTTAATTATTTTTTACTAATTATATGGCTAATTAAACATTTAAAACTGTGCTTAATCGTTGTAGGCAAAATCGTCGATTTCAGCAACGCCGATGTAGCTGTCGATCAATACCATCGCTTCGATGTAAACAAATTTGGATTTTATTGATTTTACACATTAATAACAATTGGATTTCTGGTAAAATAACTAGTTATAATTTTCGTCAAACAGGATGATATTCGGCTGATGAAGGATATGGGACTCGATGCTTACCGATTCTCTATCTCATGGACTCGAATTTTTCCTGGTATTTATTTCATTTTTTACCTTTGTTTTGTGTATAATTCATTGTTTCGTGCGAGGGCTCACGGGAATTTCATAGATGGAAGTGGACAGTTGAATCAAGGAGGAGTGGATCATTACAACAAGTTCATCAACGCGTTGCTAGCGAATGGAATCGAGCCGTACGTGACATTGTACCATTGGGACCTTCCACAAGCCTTGTACGACCGCTACACCGGATGGCTCGATCCACAAATAGTGTACGTACCGTACCTAACACCCTACCGTTTTCGATTTTGGACTACCGTGCTTGACACCGTTTTAATTGTTCAGACGAGATTACGCGGCGTATGCAGAAACATGCTTTAAGAAATTCGGGGACAGGGTGAAGCACTGGATCACGTTCAACGAGCCTCACACGTTCGCAGTCCAGGGCTACGATTCGGGCCTCGCTGCTCCGGGTCGATGCTCGTTTCGATTATGGTGCGGTGAGGGGGACTCCCACACCGAGCCTTACATAGTCGCCCATCACACGATCCTAGCCCACGCGGCTGCAGCGGATATCTACCGACGAAAATACAAGCCGACCCAGAAGGGGATCCTGGGAGTTTCGTTCGACGTTGTATGGTTCGAGCCGGGGTCCAGCTCCCCTAGCGACGTGGAGGCCGCCCAGCGGGCCCAGGATTTCCAGCTGGGCTGGTTTCTGGACCCGATGATGTTAGGGCACTACCCGAGCTCGATGAGGAGCCGGGTTGGGGCCCGGTTACCGGAATTTTCCGGTTCGGATGTTTCGTTGGTTAAAGGGTCGTTGGATTTCGTTGGGATTAATCATTACACGACGTATTATGCAAGCAATAGTTCTTGTGGAATAATTAATTATCTATTGAATGACACTCTTGCTGATTCTGGCACTGTTGCCTACCGTAAGTACTTCATTAATAAAATAATTGTATTATTTACATATTAATTAATTTTCTCACTTGGTTTTAACGTTTCGGGTTTTGGGTTTTTCAGCGTACAAAGATGGAAAACCTATTGGTGATCGGGTGAGTAACATATTGTATAACATTATTTATTATAAGATTTCGTCATAAATCACACATTGTTATATCTTTTGTGGTTAATTTGATTTGTAGGCGAACTCGATATGGTTGTACATAGTACCCGAAGGGATGAGAAGTTTGATGAACTACATCAGGCTTAGATACGGAAACCCACCCGTCTTCGTGACCGAAAACGGTATCGTTCTCGATTTAAACTCGGGTCGACATCATCTATATATGTTTCTTAATGTGACAAAATTATTTTTTGTTTAGGTATGGATGACCCAAACAGCCCTTTCATTCCTATTGAAGATGCATTGAAAGATGATAAGAGGGTCAAGTACCTCAATGACTATCTCACCAACTTGCTAGCTTCAATCAAGTAATCAATACAAAATCCCTTATTTCGTATTATCTGGATTACGATTGATTTACGATGAGAAGATCGATTTCAACACGTAGAGCGGTAGAGAGAGTGTTGTTTTCGAAATGGTTCAACGAAAAGTTGATTTTCGGGTTTCGGTTACATTTTGCAGGGAGGATGGGTGCAATGTGAAAGGCTATTTTGTGTGGTCTTTGATGGACAATTGGGAATGGGCAGCTGGATACACTTCAAGGTTTGGTCTCTACTTTGTGGACTATGGGAACAACCTCAAGAGATACCCTAAGAATTCTGTTACTTGGCTCAGAAGTTTCTTGGGAAATTCTGGTTAGAAGAATGGAGATGGTGAAAATCATAATGTATAGTGACCAAAGTGTGAGGTAGTGCGAGATCGGTGACTCGACAGATTCATTAATTCGGGGTAATGTGTAGTTGATTGCAATGTATAAAGATAGTACATCTACTATTCGAAGCACACGACCACTTGCAAACAACTCACAAGGTCTTTTGGATGAGGTATTTTAGACAAAATAAGTTAAATAACTCGTTTTGAGTTATTTGGGTCAAAATAACTCGTTTGGCATAACAGTGGTATTTCAAATGACTCATTATTGAGTTATTTCGAATACCTCATTGGAATAACTCGTTTGGCAACCAAAACAAAATATGTGGCATTTCAAGATGTGGGTATTCGAAATAACTCGTTTTTTTAGTTATTTCAAATGTCTCCGCACCCCCTAGATGTTTGAAATATCTCGGAATTTCGAAAATATAGTATTTCCGTTATCAAATACCACATTGAACATGAGCCAAAACAAGATATATAATTCCAATACCGCAAACCCGTTGCATTTCATAAATATCACATTTTCAAATAATCATTTTACTTCAAATTCTAAAATATCTCATCCAAATTATGCTTTAATAATTAGTTGTGAGCCAATAACCGTAATCCGAAGCCCATAATGACTTGGAGAACAGAGGACAACCGTAATCCGAAGCCCACAAGGAAAACAAAGAACTTTGATTAGCCTTAAGATTCTCAACAACATTGAAACCCTAACCATTTCTCTGATCATCTCTCTCAGACTCTGCGAAAGATGAATGGCAATGAATATGACCGATTGGCCACATCCTCTCTTTACTCGACACCAAATCTTCAGTCCAGCCTTCTGTACTGTCACGCCCGTGGAAATCGGCGTGGAAGCACATCTCTGTCCTCAATCTCCGCGGAGATTCCTTCCGAGATTTTTCGACCTACTCGACCTTTCTCGGCAAGATATCGCCCCTTCGCTGCCGTGAGATCAATCTCCACAAGGTTAGCTACTACCAAGATCCACACGGTAGATCGGCTGTGATCGTACCGACCTGGCCTTCAAGTATGCGGCAACCCATGGTGCTGAAGCATCCATCCATGGTGATCCAACTATCAGAACTCCGGACCTTGTGTTCTGGTTGCCGAGCTCGAATTGCGATCTGAAAACTCTGACACTATGCAGCGTTTGGACTGCCCTTGAATTCGGTCTCGGCATTCCTATGCTGACGAGTTTGAACTTGTACGATTGTTTGCTCAGTGGGTTGTATTCGGACCCTTTCCGAAAATTCCCCTGTTTGGAGAATCTAATCCTGCACGACTCCAAGGGTTATAGCAATCATGCGAAAGTTTCTGGACTCCAATTGATTAGCTTGAAGATCAGGTTTCCTCGCACGGTCAAGGTCGAAGTAGAAGCACTGAAACTAGAGTCGCTCACTCTTGACTTCCGGTGTGGCAATCTTCCTCGTTTCAGAAAGATGAACGTCCCTTCTCTAGCCCGTCTGAGTCTCTGCGTCGATTCCACATTTACGAGTTACAACGCTGAGGATTTGGAGCCCCTCTTTCGATCTATTCGGAATGTGAAATTTGCAGCGATAAATAATGTTAGTTTAGACAAAGAATGCGAAGGAGTGGAGGACATATTAATTAGCCTCCTTCTTGGATTGGTAAAACCAAGTCATTAGTTAGTAGTTAGCATACTCATTATGAATATGACGTCTCCTTATTGGTATGAGAAATTTATAAATAATATTCGTTTTGCGCTCAATTATTAATGATCATATAAGTAGCCTATTTTGAAAAAAAAGCATACTCATTGTGAACTTTTATGGTAACTCATTACAAACTTGCATGTACAATACATTTTTTTTCTTACTTCTAATGGTATCCTTCTCCATATAACGGCCAAAAAATCATAATCGTTCAAGAATTCATTTCATATTCAATTGCAAAATTTGTTATTTATATATAGTTCATTGCAAAAAAATGATTTTTCGACATTTAAAAAAAAAATTCTTCTAACACTTGCAGTTGCAACAAGCAAAAACATTACTACCGTGCATTTATCGAAAACTATAAAATTACGGACCATATTCCATAACAATGCCAATCCAAAGCCCACAAGGAAACCCTAGAAAGAAAACTTCTTGTTTAGTCCATTAACAATCCCAATCCGAAGCCCACAAGGATTCCCAACAACAATTATATAAACATAACAAAACCCTAAAGACCTCTCTGTCTCCTATCTCTGTAATATTTTGAGATAACTCTGTTGAAGATGACTGGAGAGCAATATGATGATGCTTCATCAGTTGACCGGTTGACCGAGCTTCCGGAGCCGATCATCCACCACATTCTCTCATTCCTCGACGCTAAATCCTCCGTCCAAACCTCTGTACTGTCACGCCCTTGGAAGTCTGCGTGGAAATACTTCTCCGTCCTCAATCTCCACGGACGCTCCTTCCAAAATTTTACTAGTTTCTCGACTTTTCTCGAGAAGATATCATGCCTTCGTTACCGTGAGATCAATCTCCGCAAGATTAGCTACTACGAAGATCCACACAGTAGATCGGACCGTGATCAGGTCGACCTGGTCTTTGAGTATGCAGCGACCCATGGTCTTGAAGCATCAATCCATGGCGAATTACATCCGGACCACGGGTTAAGGTCGACAAGCTCGAATTGCAATCTGAAAACTGATCTAACATTATATAGGGTTTGGATTGATGTTGGATCTTGTACAAGTCCTCGTTTTCCTATGCTGACAAGTTTGAAATTGCATGGTTGTTGGTTTGGTTGGTGGTCGGACCTTTTTCAAGAATTTCCGAATTTGAAGAATCTAGTCGTGGATGACTCCATGGATTATGGTGGTGATGTGGACCGGTTTGGACTCCACTCGATTAGCTTGAAGCACAGATTTTCTAGCCTGGTCAATATCGAAATAGACGCACCGAAACTTGAGTTGCTCACTGTCCACTTACCGAGTGGTGTTGATTTTCCTCATTTCGTAGGAAAGATGAACGTCCCTTCTCTGGCTCGTCTGAGGTTCTACGTCGATCCCACAATTATGAGATCCAAGGTTGAGGATTTAGCGCCCTTTGTCTTCCGATCTTTTCAAAACGTGAAATTTATATCGGTGAATTCTCGTGTTATTCGGAATATAAGTAGTTAGCATACTCATTGTGGTGATGTCTTGTAGAATGTACAAAACATTGCTTGTACTAGTACATCTTTCAATCCTTAATGTTATTTGAGTACTTGCTTAGAGATAAAGTTACGTTCCATGAAACCAGGGTTATCGATCTTACTGATATCAGATTAGGTCACTACGTTTGCGGTATTGGCCCGTGATACAATATTCACTATGAAATTCTCCTCGTCTGTGCAAAACAAATAGAAAAATCTCCAAATTGTACCGAAACTCTTGAGCACCCGCTAAACAATTAAAAATGTGGTGACCATTTTGTCAAAAGATAATACTCCAGTGACCCACCCATCGGACCCGACTGTTTTCGTAACCAATTTGATGACCGAATGGTAATTTTCCTGACACCCAAATTCTACCACGATTACTTCCAGTCTGGAACCTCCAACTACCAATTAAACAAATGGGTTTCCATGTTACTTGAAACTTACTCTTTAAATTTCTTTCTAGTCACCAATTTTTTCAATTACTTTACGTTGGACCCACGTTTACCAAATTAAATGACTTTTCAATGCACCAAATCCTTCCCATTTAATTATGCAACAAACCCAATTCATTAATATAAACCAAAGTGTTGGAATTATTTTGATATACATGCATCAATGTTCAATAAGAAATGACAAGTTTTGTGCGTCTGGAGGTATCACGTCATTAACATGTATAGACTCTTGTTATTATTGTTTATTAGGTCTTTTTACGAGTTTTAGATAAAGTTTTTTACTTTCTTTATATATATATATATCTAAAGAGAGGAAATCACACAATCGACTATATGGCTAGCAAAAAACATCATTATATAAGACGTGTTTGAAACTTATAAATATCGTTTGATCATAAATAAAAGAACATTCATCAAAAATATTATGATTCATGAACCAATTTGGGGGAAAAGAGGAGGCAAGCTATGGTATTGATGAATGTGCAAATTAAAGTGAGAAATTTGTAATTTAAATATGACTCAAAGTGCTTTGGTTACTTAATGAAAAATGTGATAAAAAGCTGTTATTATTTATGTTAGGCATGATTTCCAAAATCGCACAAAAAATGTCGAAATTGTAGAGTAATTTAACTTTTTAAATCTTCTTCTTGGAGCTATTTACGATTAAAAAAAGTTCTTAAATCTGTGAATCAATCATTGATTAAATTGTAATTATATCAGGATTGAATTATTTTTCTTTTACCAATTGTTTTTAATGAGTGGTTCCGAGTCCAACCGATCAAAACCTCAATATTTCCGATCAGACCATGTGTTTATTATTGTTTCAATCATAATAATTTTGTTTGCTCTTTTCTTAGAGAAGAACACTAATATGTGTATTATAGTCTTATTGAGAAGCTAATTATAGTGAGATTTTTCAAATAATGTTTTTTTAAAATCTCACTTTTCACCAACAATCTTATTTTTTTGCAATATTAATTTGTTTCCCAATTGAAATAAAATATTAAATTTCAGCATAATAATAAAATCTACTATTAAAAAAATACCATAATAGTTGTTGCATGAGAATTTTGTTTTTGGTAATTAATTAGTGACATAAAGCCAAAGAAGGACGAAAATGTACAAGAACTAAAAGGTTAAAGACCATTTTCGAAATAGAAATTACTTAAGTGATCTCCGGTCCAGTTGCGAATTATATATTTCCAGTGAAACATACTTCGGCTATATAATCTCTCCCACCATTTCTCTCAAGCTCTCAAACCATATTTTCCCTCCTCTTCGTTCCCCAAAAGGATTTCTCTTTGCTCGATCTCGCCCCAAGAACCCACTTGCGAGGTGAAGTTTCTCTTCTCCCGCTTTTATCAGTCTATTCTCATGTCTGTGATCGAATCTGGCCTTTTATCTGTAAACAATTTAGCCATGGGAGATTTTGTAGTAATCTGGGTAGATGTGTTGATTCATTTCGTGGTTTTGCGATGTGGGTTTGGTTCAGTTTCTCTCTGTGCTGTGAATTTTGCAGATCTGCGGGGAAAGGGTTCCGTTTCTTTGTGGTGTAGATCTGTTCTCTCTGTTTGTCAATTTGCAGGATTTGGAATTTGTATCGTCAGATGATTCTTCAATTTTGCTTGCTCTTGAACTGATTAGCTATCGTGTAATGGAATTGAGATTGGTTATTCTAGGAGAGTGGAGTTCTGTGTAGCTAGGAAGCAATAAAGGTGTGATCTGGTTGATAGATCTTGTAGGATCGATCATACGATCTCTGTGTTTCTGAAATGGTTATGTGTGGATTTCATTAGGTCATTAACAAAATGGTGAAGATCTGCTGCATCGGAGCTGGATATGTCGGTGGGCCGACAATGGCTGTGATTGCTTTGAAATGCCCCAAAGTTCAAGTGGTTGTGGTGGACATCTCTGTACCAAGAATCACTGCTTGGAACAGTGATCACCTCCCGATTTACGAGCCGGGGCTTGATGATGTGGTGAAGCAATGCAGGGGGAAGAACTTGTTCTTCAGCACTGATGTTGAGAAGCATGTTGCTGAGGCTGACATTGTGTTTGTTTCGGTGAATACCCCCACAAAAACTCAGGGTCTTGGTGCTGGCAAAGCTGCTGATCTCACCTACTGGGAGAGCGCTGCTCGTATGATTGCTGATGTATCGAAATCGGATAAGATTGTGGTGGAGAAATCCACTGTTCCTGTGAAAACTGCTGAAGCAATTGAGAGGATTCTGACCCACAACAATAAAGGGATCAACTTCCAGATCCTCTCTAACCCAGAGTTCCTTGCTGAAGGAACTGCAATCAAGGATCTCTTCAATCCAGACCGTGTGCTTATTGGTGGTAGGGAAACCCCGGGAGGACAGAAGGCAATTGAAGCATTGAGAGATGTGTATGCTAATTGGGTTCCTGTGGATCAGATCATCTGCACCAATCTCTGGTCCGCTGAGCTATCTAAACTGGCTGCAAATGCATTCTTGGCTCAGAGGATCTCTTCTGTCAATGCCATGTCAGCGCTTTGCGAGGCAACTGGTGCAGATGTCACACAGGTGGCCCATGCGGTTGGGAAAGACACGAGAATCGGTCCCAAGTTCTTGAATGCCAGTGTTGGGTTTGGTGGATCTTGCTTCCAGAAAGATATTCTGAATTTGGTCTACATTTGTGAGTGCCATGGCCTTGCTGAGGTTGCTAACTACTGGAAGCAAGTGATTAAGATCAACGACTACCAGAAGACACGATTTGTGAACCGGATCGTTTCCTCCATGTTCAACACAGTGTCTGGCAAGAAGATAGCTGTCTTGGGATTCGCGTTCAAGAAAGACACCGGTGACACCAGGGAGACACCCGCCATTGATGTTTGCAATGGCTTGATCGGCGACAAAGCTAAGATCTGCATTTACGACCCACAGGTTCAGGAAGAACAGATTCAGAGGGACCTCATCTTGAAGAAGTTCGACTGGGATCATCCCCTCCATCTCCAGCCAATGAGCAGCAGCAGCGAAACGTCTGTTAAACAGCTGGTATCCTGCGTTTCCAATGCTTACGATGCAACCAAGGGAGCTCACGGGATCTGCATTCTGACCGAGTGGGACGAGTTCAAGACCCTCGATTACCAGAAGATCTATGATGGTATGGAGAAACCGGCTTTTGTCTTTGATGGCAGAAACGTTGTTGATGCTGAAAAGCTGAGGAAGATTGGGTTCATTGTGTATGCCATTGGTAAACCATTGGATGCTTGGCTTAAGGACATGCCCGCTGTGGCTTAGAACAGTGAGGAGAAACCCAAACAAAAAGTTGAAACCTTTCTATCATTCTTTTTCTCTCCGCAGTGCCTGGTTTTGGTTATAAGTGTTGAATTACTGCTTTACATTGTATGTTCAGTTCCTGAACAGTTGTTGTCTTGTTTTTTTTTGTGTTTGGATCCATGTGGTTGTAGAATTTGCCTTTTGGAATATATAGTGTTCTTGGTTACCTTTTGCTTTGAATAATTGAAAGTTTCTTGGGCAGCCATGTTGTTCCCTTGTCTTGTACCACAAGTAAACTGGATCGTTCGCCCTTTCAAATTTCACGTTTACAGTAAATTTTCGATCTTGATTATCATTATGATTTGGTGAAGTTTCGATCTTGATTACCATTGTGATTTCATTTTGATTTGAATGCCTCGACAATGCAAAAGGTACATTTCAAAGTTTTGGTGACTACATATCGAGAACGACCTTTAAAAGAAATTCTCATCCAATTGATACATGTTGGGTGAAATAACGTATAGCAAAAAGGGAAGTTGTATGAATTTGAATGATTGAAATATGGAGTGGTGAGATAGTTTGTAAAGCAAGCAATAGCATTTTCCCCATATGCTTCCACAATCATGGTGACTCAGTTCTTGATGCGCTATAAATAAAAGGTTATCTATATCGATACTGTTCATAATCAAAAATTTATTATTTCAACTACCTACCCGCCTCACATGTACTAACAGTATGGATTTTCCGTATTACTTCTTTATTTCCCGCTCTCTTCTCTTCTCTCGTTCTCTTATTTTCTCTCATTCTCTTCTTTCGTTTTCTTCTCTTCTCTTGTTCTCTTCTTTTCTTTTCTTTTGTTCTCTTCTCCCGTTCTCTTCTCTTCTTTTCTCTCTTCTCTCCTCCTCCATCTCCCTCACAATGGTGAAGATATGCTGCATTGGAGCTGGTTATGTTGGTGGGCTGACAATGGCTGTGATTGTTTTGAAATGCCCCAAAGTTCAAGTGGTAGTGGTGGACATCTCTGTACCAACAATCACTGCTTGGAACAGTGATCACCTCCCGATTTACGAGCCGGGGCTCGATGGTGTGGTGAAGCAATGCAGGGGGAAGAACTTGTTCTTCAGCACTGATGTTGAGAAGCATGTTGCTGAGGCTGACATTGTGTTTTTTTTCGGTGAATACCCCCACGAAAACTCAGGGTCTTGGTGCTGGCAAAGCTGCTGATCTCACCTACTGGGAGAGCGCTGCTCGTATGATTGCTGATGTATCGAAATCGGATAAGATTGTGGTGGAGAAATCCACTGTTCCTGTGAAAACTGCTGAAGCAATTGAGAGGATTCTGACCCACAACAACAAAGGGATCAACTTCCAGATCCTCTCGAATCCTGAGTTCCTTGCTAAGGGAACTGCGATGAAGGATCTCTTCAACCCTGACCGTGTGCTTATTGGCGGTAGGGAAACCCCGGGAGGACAGAAGGCAATTGCAGTATTGAGAGATGTGTATGCTAATTGGGTCCCTGTGTATCAGATCATCTGCACTAACCTTTGGGCAGCTGAGCTATCCAAACTGGCTGCAAATGCATTCTTGGCTCAGAGGATCTCTTCTGTCAATGCCATGTCAGCGCTCTGCGAGCCAACTGGTGCAGATGTCACACAGGTAGCCCATGCGGTCGGGAAAGACACGAGAATTTGTCCCAAGTTCTTGAACGCCAGTGTTGGTTTCGGTGGATCTTGCTTCCAGAAAGATATCCTGAACTTGGTCTACATCTGCGAGTGCCATGGCCTTGCTGAGGTTGCTAACTACTGGAAGCAAGTGATTAAGATCAATGACTACCAGAAGACTCGATTCGTGAACAGGATCGTTTCCTCCATGTTCAACACAGTCTCTGGCAAGAAGATCGCAGTCCTGTGATTCACATTGAAGACTAGGAGACACCCGTCATTGATGTCTGCAATGGCTTGATTGGCGACAAAGCTAAGATCTGCATTTACGACCCACAGGTTCAGGAAAAACTGATTCAGAGGGACCCCGCTTTGAAGAAGTTCAACTGGGATCATCCCCTCCATCTCCAGCCAATGAGCAGCAGCTGCGAAATGTCTGTTAAACAGCTGGTATCCTGAAGCCGGCATTCGTTTTCGATGGCAGAAACGTTGTTGATGCTGAAAAGCTGAGGAAGATTGGTGGTAAGCCGTTGGATGCTTGGCTCAAGGACATGCCTGCTGTGGCTTAGAAGCAGTGAGGAGTAACAAGAAAAAAGCTCAAACATTTTTGCCATCATTCTTTTCCTCCATTGCTGTCTGGTTTTGATTTGATGAATGTTCGATTAATTACTTGGCTTACATTGTACCTTGAGTTTCTGTCTTGTTCTTGTTTGGAGGCCCACCCCCTCCCCTTCTCTCCCCCCCCCCCCCCCCCCCCCCTCTTCTTGATTATTCATATGTGCTTTGAACTTGGAAGATAATGAATGATTTAAGAATCATAGTTGAAAGTTTGGATTGTTTTGTAGTGACATGAAAAGATTGCGAAACCTTTTCTTTGCCATATATATTTCGAACTTTTTTGTTCAACAGGTGAGTATTTCTTTTGTGAAAAGATAAAATGACGGTATAAATTACGAGATGTATGTTTTTTTTGGACTATTCAATAAACAGTATCTCATAATGAGTTAAATGAGTTACATGACATGTTATTAATACGAGACATTTTACTCAAAACAAATACGATACTTAAAAAGGAATATAGATTATTGACATTACAAATAATATATTTTGAAATCTTCCATTATTAGTCTCTATACTTCTCTCTTTCCATCTCATCTTTTGATTATGTAATACTTTTGTAAAAAAATATTTTGTGCTTTTTTAATGTATGATACTTATTTTCAATAAGAAAATATATTAATTTTCGATTTTTCGAGAATTATAGTTAATTTATCTCATCAGAAATACTTGTTATGATTTAGAAAAAGAATATAATGTGTGCTCTATAGACGAATAAACTACAACATGAGGTACTGAAACGCAATTGTTTTGAATTCCCGGGCCGGTTCATAACAAGTTTGTGGTCCAGCTCATCCTGAACCAACCCGGTTAGGTTTTTGTTCCTCTTTCTTACAAAAAGCCCGATATCATCTTTCGCCGCCGTCACCAACCTTCTTTTCTCCAATCCTGAAAACAAAATTCCCTGATTTTGATCGTGATTGTTCATCGAATCTTTCCAATCGTATCCCGATTCGTTCAATTCGTTTCATTACCTCTGTATAGACCCCCTATTTGTCTTCAATCGTTGATTCCCGAGAAATCTAGGGTTAGGGTTCCTGATTCATCATCGCCAACGCGTCGAATCCTCCGATTCTCGTAATTTTCTCTTCGATCTGTATGTCCTGTATATTTCCCCTATCAATTTTGTCTGATTTTGGTGATAATCGTGTTCCGATCGCATTTCTTAGGGTTTCGATATTTTCGATGTTCTGTGATCTGTTTCTGGTCGTCCGATTGTGTAAATTGTTTGAGGGGTTTTGCTCCTGGCGTCATTACGTCCTCTAATCACCCCTTTTGTTGGTTAATTCGTGTTTGATCTGTGAATTCGAAGTCTAGGGTTAGGGTTTTTTGGGAACAATTTTCGGAATTCTGTACGACTAAATTGGTTTGTGGGTTTCGTTAGTTGGCCTATGTTGATCGTATCAGTTGGTGATTTGGTCTGTTTGACATCCAATTAGTGCTTCAATTGTCCATTTTTTGCTCAGAAGCTTGAGTGCAAAGAACACCTTAGTTAGCTACTTTTAAATTCTTAATTAATTGCTATTGAGTCTTGTCTGTGCTTATGCATGGTGATAAATTTGCATTCTACAAGTTATCTTCCTGCATTTGAGTGTCAAGTTATTTGTGTTTTAACTTCAAGTTGGCAGCACAATACTGTATCATCCAGATGTCTAGAATTCCAGCATACTTTAGATATCTCGAACTATAAGCTTCTGTTTGTGTTTGAGTTATGCTTTAAACATCTACCACTGCTTCATTTGTTGACTGCGTTATTCATTGACATTGCTATGTTTCGTCCAGAATAGTGTTGTTGACACTGAATTATGATTTTCTTGGTCCTTCTGCAGATTGACATGGGATATAAAAGGCTATTTGAAGATACAGACTTCCAAGGGTTTCCCTTAAATCCTTTGAAGCAGGCACGGCAACAGGACCTGAGCAATAGGTCGACTCGGTTTGAAGAAAATTTGTCAGATATCAGTCCTCCTAAGAAACCTGATTCTGCAGGTACATAGGCTATGCGGTTTAAGTCGGATATTTAATGTCCCCTATTTGAAAATTATGATATGTTTCTAGTGCTTGGTTATCCTTCCTTGGTCACTTACTTCAGTTAACCTTTGAAGCAGTTGACCATTGCGATAAGAATGGAAAACAACTGTGTCATGAGGCATCTGAGAATACTGTTGTCCCCATGAATTGTACTGATGAGGATATAGGCTTCAGATTGGCTGCTTACACTTCCCTGTTTCCAGAATATTATGAGTATAAGGGCCTACAGGAATATGCCTCATTGAACAATGTCGGCATCCCTTATTTGGATCGCTTCCCCAAAAAGCAAGTTGCTCTTGGACGAAACCATCAAGCCAGCATCCCGTCTTTGTTGATGTCGAGCTCGGGAAATGTCGACGAAGAGGAGAAACTAATGGGCACTTGCATCATTCCGATGCCCGATAAAGAATCCATCTCTATTGAAATTGACCAGCTTGGAGGCAGTGGATCCAATTGTCGGTGCCTGGATGCAGGCTCGTTGAGGTGTGTTCGGCAGCATATAGCAGAAGCGCGGGATAAGCTGAAGAAATCCTTGGGTCATGAGAAGTTTGCGGGTTTGGGGTTTCACAACATGGGAGAAGAAGTGTCATGGAAATGGAGCGAGGATGAAGAACGTCTCTTCTGTGCTGTAGTTTATTCGAATCCTGTCTCCCTGGGTCAGAACTTCTGGAAGCACCTCGCACAAGTGTTTCCTTCTCGTTCCGTGAAGGAAATCGTCAGCTACTATTTCAACGTATTCATGCTTCGCAAGCGAGCAACTCAGAACAGGTCGAGTTTGCTGGACATCGACAGTGATGACGACGAATTGCATGGCTTTGACATTGGCACCTACGAAGGTGAAGAATTGGAAGATGATGACGAAGAAGAAGAAGACGATTCGGCCGTTGAATCCCCTGTTGAAGGTCTTGGTCAATCCAACCGTGGTGAAGACATTGTTACCGAAGATGATGGCGATGAAGACGATGGCGATGATGACATAAGAAAGCGTGCAGAGAACAATGAGGAAGATAACACCACCGTCCAAGACGATTCGTGTACGTCTTTTGAGTTCCAATCGGAGAAGGATGATCCTTACTACCTGATGAACCGGGAGGTAGATGGTCGCGGCTATATGATGGACGTGGCGGAGCCCATGCTGGACTTCCGCAGCAACGAGAAAGTTCAGTATGAGCTATACTCCACTTCAGAAAAAGCCACTCCGGAAAAATCCCTTAACCCTAAACTTGCTGAGAATGGTGCAACAGTGAAGAAGGTAGACAAGGGTAGTGATGCAGCAGCAGCAGTGGATTTAGTGTCTATGTTGGATTTTCGCGATGAGAAAGCTTGGGACGCAATCTTCCCTGGGTCTGGCTAGTGGCATCAGCAGCATCAGCTTCGTTTAAGCAAAGTAGATAATAGGGAATAACCAGGAAGAAAAAGAACCTGAAACCGGCCGGCCAAGTGTTGGTTGATTTCATTGTTTCCTGGGTTTCTCTCCATGTACATTCTTGATATATGTGGAATGCAGCAATTTGTGATCCAGCTCTTTTTTCTGTGTTCATGGCTCAAAGTAACAAAGGAAATAAGACTGCAGGAGAATGAATAATAATCGATTTAATGGTGTACAGAGTAAACAGTGAAGTAGAATTACAATTTGGCATACAAAGTTGTCATTGAATGTCACTGGTGCTTCTTCCGACATCGGAGATGCAACTAACTGACTTACTACCATTGTGGTTGTTGTTTACATGTTAAGATTTAAAACATAGACTCTGTCTACCTCGTTGAGCTCATATAGCTGGGCGGGTCACCCCTTACTGATCCGCGTGACAAATCGCATTACATAACAATAAAGATCACAGTTACCTTTTAAAAACAGCAACAAATCCCAATCTTATAATTACAACACACAAATAAGAGAGAAAAGCCAAGCAAAACCAACAAACAAATCCCAAGAATCCTCTCGATGACCTTTCATTGCTTCTCTCCCCAAATTTCTCACCCGATTCAATTTCCCTGTTACCTGATTAGCCGAGTTTGTAACCTATCAAAACTCGGTCGTTCGACTACTCTAACTATAACTAAGTCTAGTTTCTACCAAGCCATATTGATTATCGATTCATAGTCGAACCACCTCACTTGACCACTCTAACTACAGCTACATGTGGTATTGTATCATGTTGTCTAGATTATCGATCCACTACCAAACCAATCGAGTCGGCCGAGTATTCAATCACTTTGGTCGAGACTATATACTCTTAGCTTTGTGGCGCCAACCCATGATCCCAAATTAATGTAACCCATCAAACTGAATAACCAACAACCCCTACACTCGATTTGATTATCCCATAGCTTGATCAACAAATGTTGCGATGATCTTGATAGGTAGCAACATTGTAGTTTTACCAGTTTTTCAATTACTATACTCGAGGCTACTCTTGGCTAGCTTCCCCAACATCATTATGTTAGAGGCTACTTTTACCAACCATCTCGATAACTGTTTATAGTCGAACCGACCAGTTTTTCAATAACTATGCTTGAGGCTAATCTTAGCTAGCTTCCCCAATTTTTGATGTTTGAGGCTACTCGAGGCTACCACCTTGATAACTATCCATAGTCAAACTGATCGAACCAATCGGTTTCTCTATCATTATGCTTGAGGCTACTCTTAGCTTGTTTTCCCAAATCACTATGCTTGAGGCCTACTCTTAGCTAGCTTCCCCAAATCATTATACTTGGGGCTACTCTTAGCTACCATCGTGGTGATCGTTCATAGTCGAATCGGTCGAATTGATCCGTTTTTCAATCACTACTTGAGGCTACTCTTAGCTAGCTTCTCCAAATCACTATACTTGAGTTGATGCTACTCTTAGCGACCATTTTGATAACCGTTCATTGTCAAATCGGTCGAACCAATCGATTTTTCAATCACTATGCTTGAGGCTACTCTTAGCTAGCTTCCCCCAAATTATTATTTTAATTTCTTTATTCCATTTTCCATGTTTAGCCTTCTTCCATGCATGGAATTCTCCTCCAACTACAACAACACCTTCATCTCTCTCTCTCTCTCTCTCTCTCTCAAACCCAACAGAAACCAAACACTCTTTTCATCTCTTCTGTTTCTTTGCAGCTCACTTTACAAAAAAAACCCACCTCCATTTTCAGCTCAATTCCACTCGATCGCCATTATCGCATCAAAAAGCTCCAATCTTTTTGGTCTCCTCTGCTTTCAATTCTCTGTTTTTAATTCCCCTTCTTCAGTAACAGTCTTTTCCCCAAACACAAGAAAAATGGCATTTAATGGCTTTAAGGGTTTCAACTTAACAGAGAGAAAGCTGAATCGATGCTCTGAAAGCAGCATTCTTTGAAGTTGCAGAACAAAGAACAAAGGAAAAGAGTGAGTGTTCGTTCGTTCTTTCTTTCTTCCTTTTGGGTTGTTTTCATTAGCTGTGGTGGGTCTCAAAGTCTGATCCTTTCTTCCTCTTTTGTACTTTTTTCCAGCACACAAAAAGAAACTGTCACATCCGATTTTTCTTCTTCTGTGAACTGATCTATTTTCTGATTAGCTGCTGCAGAATCCTTTGATCTGGATTTTTTTGCTTTTGCGCCGACCAATTGTATGATGAAATGCGGAAAAGAGTTTAATTATGCTAATTTTGTTTACCTCCTTGGTGTGTGTTTGGATCAGATTTGATTGATTTGAGCCGTCCAAAATGGAGACGAATCAGAAGAAGTTCGTATGCAAATTCTGCAACAAGAGGTATCCATGTGGGAAGTCTTTAGGTGGACACATAAGGATCCATCAGAATGGGAATTACTCACCTTCAGCTAATCATCACTATTTACCTCCTGAAGATGATCATCATCACAAGAAGGATTCTTCATCAGCTGATGGATACATTCTGAGGGAGAATCCGAAGAAGACTCGGAGGTTCGAGACGAATTTGGCAGCAAATAACAACAACTCTACCAATGGTAATCTGATCCAAGTCTGTAAAGAATGTGGCAAAGGTTTCCAGTCTTTGAAAGCACTGTGTGGACATATGGCTTGCCATTCCAGGAACTACAGCTTCGATGAAGATCGATCGGATGATACGAGTGAGAAGCTGATGATGGAGGACGATTTGGTACTGATGGATGATCAGAATTCTGATACTGAGACATCAGCTGCTCCTAGTAAAAGGAGGAGATCCAAGAGGATGATGAGGTATAAGAACATTGGTGATACTAATGTTCATTCTTCTTCTGCTTCGATTGCTTCAGATCTGGAGCAAGATAACCAGGAAGAGGTAGCTTTGTGTTTGATGATGCTGTCAAAGGATGCTAGTCTTAAAGGTTTTAATGTGAGCTCTGTTGCTGCTGATTCTTCTGATAATAACTCTGTGGTGACCAAGATGAGAATGAAGGTGATGAAGAACAATGAGAAAAACGACAAGAACAGTTCGAGTTGCTACGATGACGAAGAAAACAGCTTCATGGAGATGAAAGTAGCTAGGAAGAAGCACCAGGTGGTGATCTCTTCTGATAATGATCAGAATTCTGATTCCGGATACTTCAATTATGGTCCTAAGAAAGTTGAAGAGCCAGAGGTGGTTTCTTTCCATGAAAAGAAACCAGCAAAACCTGTTATTGCTATTAGCAAAACCAACAACTATCACAAGAGAGCTAGGGAGAGCAGTGAAAACATCTACGAGAGCGGGGAGAACAGCTTCGAGACCGAAACAACAAAAACCATTACGAAGAAGGTGAACAATGGGAAGAACCACCAACCTCCAGCAAAGAGCAATAACAAGTTATCAGCAAATGCAGCAGCAACAGCTAAAAAGGCTAAAGTTCATGAGTGTCCATTCTGTTCCAAGGTTTTCAGGTCAGGCCAAGCTTTGGGAGGTCACAAGAGGTCCCATTTTGTTGGAGGAGCTGAGGATACTACTGTGGTGCTCAAGCAACAAGTAGCTGAAATACCAATGATTGATCTCAACCTTCCAGCTCCTGTGGATCATGAAGAACAAGCAACTGGCTTTGTCACCTGGTAAAGGTTGGAAATTTCTTCAGAAAGGGTCTGAGATATTCTTAGTGCCGGTGCCAGAGTGTACAGACAGATAGACAGACAAAGAGACAAGAACAGAACAGAACAAGCTTTTGGTAACAAGAAAGAAATTTTTTTCCCATCTTTCTCTTGGGGAGAGGAGTTTGAATCAGTGGTGGCTTTACACAGAGGTAAAAAGGAACAAAATAGGACGAAAGAAAGGAGAAAAAGAAATAGCATTTTGTCAGGTTATGAACAACACAAGTATAAGAAGCTATTGTTCTTTCCAATAAGTGTTTCTGCAATTCTACTCATCAATTTTTTTTTCTTTTTTGTTTGTTTTCTTTTGGTTGTTTATGGGTTTGCTTTCAGTCAAAGGGGGGGGAGGGGGCCTGCAAAAACCTGCATATTTGTGTAGGAATAATGTGGTCATGGTTAGATCAGCAGAAACTGATTTCTCTGTTGGCTTTCTGGGTTTCTCTCAACACTTTTGATCATTTGTGTTAGTGAAATGATTATGATGCTGAACTGAGATTCTCTTGGGGGTAGTTTGGAGAAAGGGGAATAAAAAAGGACCACTCTTTTTGCCTCCTTGGCTTTAATTGGGTGGAAGAGGCCAAAGACTTCCATAGGGGGTGCTTGTGATAATGAAGCAAAAGGTTTCATCTTTTCTTTTGCCGCTTCAAAGAGTCAACAATCACACTATCCCTATATCATTCTTGTTTCAATGGATCGATCAGGTCGGTTCAATCGTTGTAGTGTTTGGGTATACTACAGCGACATTGCGTCTCGTTGGTATTTGAAAACATCGTAATTATGAGCTAGTAATTATCAAGTTGGTTTAGTATAATAACGATAATTACAGTTCAATCATATTTCAATAGTGGTTTTTAGGCATTATACATTCAAATCATTTCTCTCGTTGGTTCGGTCTATAGTATGGTTCAATCATGTATCACACATTACACTATGATATAGTATTTGATTAATTGATCTACAATTGTTACTATTTACTGATGAGTGGTGGATCTGGATTTAGAATATGAAAGTAATATTGAGTCTCGTTGGTATTTGATCAAATCCTCGCAACTTTAAACTAATTATCAAGTTGGTCTAATACAATCACATTTTCTTGTTTTAGGCATACCATACCTCATACTATTAATCTCATTAATTCAATCTCTAGCATTGATTTAAAACCACCTACTCTGACGTTAGAATTCCACCGTCGCCTAAAACATTAGACCAAAATATTACAACTTATCGAATTATAACTAATGTGAATTGGTCAAAAGAACCCCAAGTTAAAGTCTAACTGAACCACTAAAGCTCGTCAACTTATAACTCATGTCAATAGTCTTTACTCGAAAGAGTCCCGACCCCCTTCACATTAAATACCCCTCAAATTCGATATTCCGATTAATTTGATATTTCGATACGATCTTAACATTCTTTCACCACCACAACTTTTTGTGTATGATGAAAAGAGGACAAGTGTAAAGAGAGTGTATGGGCATATTGTAAAGACTTTTTCAGCCAAAGTTTTTGGATCAATTGCACGCAATATGCGGCAGAGGAAAGGCTCTCCCTTTTCTTCGAAAATACCGCGAAAAACGGTGCCGTTTTTGCTGGGAAGAAGTTGCCGAGTTTGTAGAGAAGGAAAGCTTTTTAAAACTGCTCCATTTTGGGCAGATTTTGCTGCTAGATATAATCACGGGAAAATCATATAGATATTCCAAATAGTGCAAGTAAAAAAGAATTTCTTCACCTTTCGAAATAACATCGAATAGGACAATAGATTAGTTGTCTTGTTACGTAAAATTTAATTGGTTTGATGTATGGTTAGAGTTGAAATTTGAATTAGTAAAAATAATAATTAACGAAACAAATTGTCTGTAATATAATTAATATAAATGATAAATGATTCAATCATGCCATATGATCATATATTATGGTTGGCCGATTAGGTAGTCACTTCTCACCATGTTATTTAGTACAAATATAACCAAATCATAGCCTTGTAATTTATCAGTATGTAAAGTGTTGATTGCGAGATTACGCATTTAATATGAAATTGTTTTCACCGTATTAACGAAACATTTATCTACTAATAAATCAAAGTCATATTATACATCACTTTGATTATTTCATTTTATATTATAAATTTACCAAGTAAATAAAATTACAATTTACTAATAAAAATAGGCATATCGTTGGAATCACTCTTTTTTTTTTAAAGTTTCATTCATAAAACAAAATAAAAATAGGCAACATATTTATTTTTGAAAATGAAATGGGCCTCATTTGACGGCGAGAGCATTGATTTGGGCCCGGCCTTTTCCTTTCTCGCGGCAAGTTATGGCGGGAGGAAAATATCGGCTGGTTCGACTTACGAGATAACGGATAACTAACTCCCTCCCTCCTTCCTAACTGCCTTCAACCGCCGTACGCGGGAAACCGTTTTAAAAAAACTGCCAACGTGTAAATGGGTCCCACATTAAATATCCATTCTACAAAATCTCTGAGTTTCAGCCCTGCCCTCCACCTGTTCGATCAAATTCCTCAACCATTCTCATCTCCGAATCACACCCTTCGATACAACAACAAAAAAAAACTCGCCAACCCTTTCCTTCTCCCATGATTTCTCAGCCACCCATCTCATCCACATCTGCAGTTTCGAAAAAATGTTCGGTTTCCGGAAAGCAGCGCCCCCGCCGGCGGAGCCGCCGCCGAAGAGGACGAGCTCGGAGCCGATGATAATCGACAGCGATTCGGACGATGACGAGGAGCAGAAGTGGAGGAAGAAGCCGTCAGCGGCGGAGAGGAAGAAGTACGAGAACGGGTTCAAGGACTCCGGCGGGCTGGAGGGGCAAAGCGTTCAGGAGCTGGAGGGCTACGCCGTGTATAAGGCGGAGGAGACGACGAGCACGGTGAACAATTGTTTGAGGATCGCTGAGGATATTAAGCAGGACGGTTCCAAGACTCTGGATATGTTGCATGCTCAGGGGGATCAGATTCAGAGGACCCATGAGATGGCTGTTGATATGGACAAGGATTTGAGCAAGGTAATACTTAGGGCCTTTCTTTGAGACGCCTGCCAATTCCGACGGGAATTCATGAAGCCGCCGGAAGTCAGATTCAAGGGCAAATTTGTCGGATTTGACAAATTCGATCCGGTTTTTCAACAGATTCTAACAAGTATTTTGTTGCTTGGTGAAACAATAAATTTTGCAGGGTGAAAAGCTTCTAAACAGTCTTGGTGGGATGTTCTCCAAGCCATGGAAGCCAAAGAAAACCAAGGAGATTAATGGCCCTGTCATCACAGAAGGTCTTCTTTCTACATGATACCTCAACAATGTCTTATAACTAGTTATAAAAACGGTCTTTACTAGCTCGGCTTCGATGGCGAGCCAGGTCTAACTAACATTAACATACAATGGCTTGCTACTAACACAGATAAAACATCAAGGAAGAATGCAAACCACAGAGCACAAAGAGAGAAGCTTGGGATAGGAAACAAACCAGGAGCCAAATCAGCACCTGTAACTCCTCCCAATGAACCCAGGAATGCAATGCAGAAAGTCGAGGTTAGAGTTTAGGTTCAGATCCTGATCATCTCATGTTCGGCCTAGGGTCCAAGTTTTTAAATGAACCGTCGCGATTGTTTGTTTTCGACAGATGGAGAAGGCGAAGCAAGATGATGGATTATCAGACTTGAGTGATATCTTGGGAGATTTGAAAGGCATGGCTGTTGACATGGGTACTGAACTGGACAGGCAAAACAAAGCGTTGGATCATCTCGATGGCGACATCGATGAGCTCAACTCTCGAGTCAAAGGAGCAAACCAACGTGCCCGCCATTTACTTTCGAAATGAAAAGAGATTTTTTCTTCTTCTGCAATTTTCTTTCCTGCTGCAAAATGTGTATACTGTAAAGAATTATACTGTATAGAAGTTGATTACATCAGGTGTATACTAATACGTGTGAATTTCTGTATCCTGTAAGTACAATCATTCAATCAAATTCTCCTATCTACATCTGGAAAGAGTTCCGAATCGAATCCCGACTATTTACAGTACCTGAATCGAATCATGTCTCCTCGCTTTTCACTGCAGTCCACTCCCCTTTTTTCGGCACAAGATTCCGCTTCCTACCATGGGAAACGAATCCAACGAGGTACCCTAACAGAGCTCCGAGCAACAGAATGCTTCCGCCCTTGAGATAGCTCGAAAACTTCGAATCATCACCATCATCATCATCAGCTCGAGTTTCCGCTTCGACTTCTCCACCAACTACTTCACCAGATGCAAGCAACTCTACCATGTCATGCACCGTTCCATCGTGGTTCCCGATGTACGAGAAAGTGAGCTTCTCCCTCGTAGCGAACAGCCTCGTGTACCCAAACTCGCCACCTCTATACATGGAAATCTCCGGCTGCGGGAAGACCGGCATATCGGGGTGATCCGGTCTAGGTTCCCAAACAGACTGCCAATCCTGTCCAGCCATTCCAATCACAATATGAACAGGAAACCCTTTCCATGTCTTCTTCTTCCCACTACATTGAAAATTATTCATAGGACAAAACCTCTCATAACTATGGACATGGCCCCAAAGAGCAATAGTAACATTGTTGCTCACAAGTAAAGGCTCCAAATTCTCTTGAAGTTTCTGCCTCATCGGCGCATCTCGATCCAACTTGCTCGTCGTGTACATAGGCCGATGCCCCTGGAACACGACGAACGGAGTCTTACTCCTGTTGACCGACTTGAGATCCTTCTTAAGGAACTCGTACTGTCGACTCCCAATAAGGAAGTTTGTCTCGGTCGACATGTACACAAAATGAACCGAACCGACATTGAATGAGTAATAAAGGTTTATAGTATCCGGTGCCTTGGTTCCGGTCGGTTCTGAGGAGTTACCAGGCATGTTGAACTTCGAGCTGTACGGAACTCCACATTCGCCGCCCCCATCAGTCCCGTACGCATAGGCCCAATCAGGCTTCCACGGCTGAGCAGGCCAGTCATATTCGTGGTTCCCAATGCAGACGTGGTAGGGGAGTCTCGAAGCGATCGGCTCGATCTGAGTGAAGAAATGGTCCCATATCCATGAGTAGCCATTTGCGTAGCTGATGTCGCCTATGTGAGAGACGAATGCAGGCTTGTCGCCGAGTTGTTCCATGTCGCGGAGGATCCATTTCACGGTCGAGATGCTTTCGGTCTGTGTTCGGACGAATGTTGTGTACGGTGCTGACGTTCCCATGTCGCCGAATAGGAATGCTATCGTCTCGTTGGCATCTGAGTTTCTGGATACAAAGGTCTGTGTAGCACTCCATCCCTTTGAGTCACTTCCGACCTGTGAAATGTGAATGAAAAACAGTTCATAAAGCATCAAGCTTTGTTCTTTACTAGTCTAGCACGTTAATTAGCCTTGAAGAGCTCAACTCAAACTTCGCCATTTAAAACCCCATTATAAGTTTCAAGTTTATACACTAACAAACATCGCCGGGTCAAGCTAAAATACAACTTTTACGTGGTTTTACTAACCTACAGAATGTATCACCCGCATTTTCATTGGCATCCTCACAAATTACACATTTTCTCACCTGATAATAGTACCTTAGCCCTCTCTGCAAACCTTTCATCACAGCATCATGAACCCACCCAGGATCCCTCCACCCAACCGAACTATTCGCCGGCGAATCACACATATCCTCCCTCTCATACCTAACCACACGCGCCTCCGCCACGTCATCCCAACCCCCACCACCATCCTCTTCTTCCTCCCGCCGCCACCTCACTTTCCTCTGCTCTCCATCTCCAGCCACGAACATAACCCTCATCTCATCCTCCTCATCCGTAAACGCCAAGTGGATCTGCTCCGGAGACCCGGACCCGAACCCGACGTGACCCGACTCCGCGAGCAGGTGCTTCGACGCAGGGATCGGATTTCGATCGTGGTCGTGGCGCTTCTGGTTGATCTCGTCTTTCGTCCACCGGAAGATCCGGAACGAGAAGTTATATCTCAGGTTCGTGATCGGGATCGATAGGGAGCCCGACCCGGATTCCCAACCCGGGGAGGATGAGAGGAATTTGTACCCGATGAAGTGGTCAGCGCGGGAGTCCGGCGGGGAATAGATTCCGACCCAGTCGAGGCTTGACGGGGTGGGGACGTTGGACCAGGTGACGGTGACGGCGTCGCCGGAGCGGTTGAGGAGCGTGGGGGAGACGGTGAGAGTTGGTTTGGGGAGTGCGACGACGATGCCCGAAGTGAGGAGGATGGTGGTGAATGTGAGGTAGACTGCCGTCGCTTTCATCGTCGGAGAAGAGATCGGAGTTGATGATTGCCAAATGGGGATTCTTTTTGGCTGTCGGATTTTGTTAATAAGCTGTCGGTTGTTTCTTTGGAGTGATTTCTACGTTTTGATCACCTAATTTTTGAAAGTGAGCTGCTAACAGGAAGAAATAGATACAAAAGAATCGGTTTTTGGTCGAACTGACGACCTAATTAATCTGTAACACTAGTTTGATTTACACCTATACTAACAAAGTTTATTATACATTTTTGCAGTTGTCGTCGAGATTTAAACTTGAGCCACTTCTGAAAATGATTTCTATGGTTCGATCACCTCATTTTTAAAAGTATTAATAACGAAAAGAAAATAATACAAAAAATTCAATTTTTGATCGTACTCATAACCTAATTCAAACACGATTAATATTTCGTAAGCTTATAACCTATAACATTGATTATCTTAGTTATCAAATTCGTTTGATCATTGATTAATCGTCTTCATTGTTTCAAGTAACCATATGTTTTAGTATCCATGATTAGCAAACTTTGATAGAAAAAGAATTGATAGAATGGTTTCTAATTTTTTATATTAACAAATCAATCACATCACATGAGCTACTAATTCAACCAAAAACATAATATAAATGGACTAGTTTGTCATCTTTTCACAGTAGAGGGACTAAAATATCTATTATCCCATTATTTTATAAACACCGACGGTCAACGCGGCAACCAGTGACGGTGCCCACCGGAGCTCCGCCGTCCTCCGGTGGCTAAACAAAACTAAAATAAAAGATGGCATCGTTATTAGTAAAATTAATTACAGTGATAGTTCTCAACTAGCAAGTAGCAAAGTCTGTTACTCGGATCTTCTTCCTGCACCACAGAAATGGCGCGTCGATCGCGACCCATCAATCTCCAGTTCCTCTTCCTAGTCCCGCTCTTCTTCTTCTTGAGCACTCCCGCCCTCTCCAAAACCCTCAAACGCGACGGTAAAACACTCCACCAGATCTATCTATCCAACTTCCTTCCTTACTTCTTGGGAAACTGTAGTTTCCAACGAGCTGATCTGACAGATGAATGTTTCGCCTGCATACAGTGAAGGCGCTGAACGAGATCAAGTCGTCGCTGGGATGGAGAGTCGTGTACGCCTGGGTCGGCGACGACCCTTGCGGCGGCGACGGCCTCCAGCCTTGGTCCGGCGTCACCTGCTCCACTCAAGGCGATTACCGCGTCGTCACCGAATTGTATTTGAAATTTCAAATTTGCGTTGGTTAGTTTTCAAATTAGGAAGGTGAAATGTCCAATTTCATTATTGTTTGGTTTGGATTGGTTTTGGCAGGGAAGTGTATGCAGTGTCGATCGTCGGTCCGTTTCCTACCGCCGTCACCAATCTCTTGGATCTTACCAGATTGTAAGTGTTCTTTCGTTTCTGCTGATCGAATCGGTGAATCTAACAGTAGGTAGAATAAGGTCTATGATGAACAGTATAAGATTTTTTTAGGGAATTGATGCTGATAAACCGTTAAAATCGATACAATCGAGTCGAATTCGTAAATTCTGAATCGATGAACTTACTGGAATACAGGGATTTCCACAACAACAAGCTGACAGGGCCGATCCCTCCACAGATTGGAAGATTGAAGCGTCTCAGGATTCTGTATGTTTCCTTCATTGTCTGATTTCTTTTCCTGCAAGTAGTCGGAATAAGATTAGACTAATGAACTTGTTCATTGTGTGTTCATAGGAACTTGAGGTGGAACAAGTTGCAAGATTCGATTCCGCCCGAGATTGGTGAACTCAAGAGTCTCACTCATCTGTGAGTAAACAGATCATTTTAGACACTGAAGTGAATCCGAACGGATTTATAATTATGATCATGATGTTGTTTGCAGGTACTTGAGCTTCAACAATTTCAAAGGAGAGATTCCAAGGGAGCTGGCGAATCTTGCCGAGCTTCGATATCTCTACTTGCAAGAGAATAGATTCTCCGGGAGAGTACCTGCGGAACTCGGAACTTTGCAGAATCTTCGTCACTTGTATGTTACCATTGAACAGTCTTCGTACCAATTTGGTATGCAGTGATAGCTTATATGATCTTTTCATGTGTGCAGAGATATTGGCAATAACCATTTAGTTGGCACTATAAGGGAACTAATCCATATCGAGGGCTGCTTCCCCGCCCTCCGCAACCTGTAAGTTCACTTTCGAACAATTTCGAGTTTCTCCCCAATTTGATGACTGACTCGTCGCATTTATGTTCTTGGTGTTGTAGCTACCTGAACAACAATTATCTGACTGGAGGAGTTCCTGCACAGTTGGCTAACTTGACAAACTTGGAAATCTTGTAAATCTCTCTGCAAATCTTGTAAGCTTCAGTGTCATCTCTCCTATGTTGAATCTTACCCTAGAAAGGTTCTTTGCAGGCACCTATCCTATAACAAGATGACCGGGTTTATACCCATCCAACTCGCTCATATCCCGAAATTGACCTACCTGTAAGCATCTTCTTTATGGTGTTTCGAGGTTGAGAACGATTTCCCCCAGATCCTAACCGGCCATTTCAAATTGCAGCTACCTGGATCACAACCAATTCACGGGACGAATCCCCGATTCATTCTATAAACATCCGTTCTTGAAAGAAATGTAAGTTCTCCAATTTCTCATGGTCATGAATTTGAAGCTCTCCCATACACATTTTTACTGAACATCATTTGCAGGTACATCGAAGGAAGCTCGTTCAAGCCCGGTGTGAACCCGATTGGCATCCACAAAGTCTTCGAAGTGTCCGATGCAGATTTCGTAGTTTAAAATCGAATCCAAATCATTATAATTCATTTCTTTACAGTATTTTGTAGAATGGAATTTCAGGGTGTGTATGCATATTCTCTTCAATACATAATTAATCAATTCCAGCTACAAACTCATGAACCAACCCACCGATCTTGATCGAGCTGCAACCAGGCACTTTTTCCACCCCTCGATTCCTCATCATTATCCTCGTCCTCTTCGCTTCATCGTGCTTTCCTGCAGCAGCGTACAGATTCGCGAGCAGTGCGTAAGCCCCACTGTGGCTCTCCAGCTCGAAAACTCTCTCGGCAGCTATTTCGGCCAGTTTCGCGTCTCCTTGGTTGCAGCAAGCATTCAGCAATGCCCTCCACGCTATTGCTTCTTCTGAAGAACTTCTCGCCTGCATCTTTTCGATTATCGATGCAGCTTCTCGAAGAAGACCCTCCCTACTTAGTAGATCAACGATGCATCCCAAATGTTCGCTCTTCGGCTCGATTTCGTAAGCATTACACATCCGGTCCAGCATCCATAACCCTTCTGATGCCATGTTCGAATGGCTGCAAGCCGCTAGAAGGGTTAAAAACGTTATGTCATCCGGTCGAATTCCAGACTCCTCCATTTTGGAGAAAAGCCGAAGCGCTTTCTTAGCATCTCTGTGCATTGCCAGCCCCGAAATCATCACATTCCAACACACAACGTCCCTTTCGTGAATTTCATCGAAAATTTTCTTCGCGAAACCCAAGCTCCCGCATTTGACGTACATATCGACCAATGCGGTACTCAAATGTGTACCGATTTCCATTTGATCTCCATTCCTCCTAATCAAGTGCCTATGAATCCACATCCCAGTATCCAATGCTCCCAACTGAGCACAAGCAGCCAAAACGCTTGAAAAGATCCCCTCGTCCGGACGAATTCGTTCGACCTGCATCATCTCCCTGAACAGATACAAGCATTCCGTGAAACATCCATTCTGAACATACCCGGAAATCATAGCTCCCCACAGCCCTGCATCCTTCCTTGGAGCCTCGTCGAAAACCATCCTCGCATTCTCAGCGTCTCCTCCTTTCGCAAACCACGAAACCATCAACGTCCACGACACAACACACCGGTGAGGCATTTCGTCAAACACCTTACCTGCAGCACCATCAACATCCCCAAATCCACAATACATCGAAATCAACGAGTTCCCCACAACAGTAAACAACTCGATCCCCAATTTCACGCTCGACCCATGAACAACTTCTCCATACAAACGAGAATCCATCCTCGAACAAGCCTTCAACACGTACGGAACCGTGTAATCATCCGGGTACATTTCTTGCCACCAGATGGTGGAGTAGATTTTGAAAATTTTGGCGAGTTTTTCGTCATCGTCGTTGAGGAGTAGGGATTTGATCGTGGTGTTACAGATGCAGATTGTGGGCCGGTGAATGGTTTGGAAGAGGTTCCAAGCGTGGTCGCCGGCGGCGGCGGCGGCGGTTCTGGTGTCGGCGTAGAAAGCTAGGATTCTGCTGAGAGTAAACGGGTTTTGGCCAAGGCCGCAGGTGATTGATTGAGCTTGAGCTTGATGGAGTTGTTTGAAGGTCTTGCATTTCTTCAGAAGGTTCAGGCATCTTGTTGAAGGAAGGATTGTCATCAAGCTCTTGGTTGTTGTTCTGAAAAATTCGATCACGAAGAACATTATTTGACGATCCAAATTTAGGCGAATTTGTAATAATTTTTGGCGGGAATAGGCCCCACTCAAACCTTGGTTTTGCTGGAGGCCCACACAATTATTTGTGTGTGCTATTATTGGTACACAAATCATTTGTTAATACCTTTGGATTAGTATTTGAAATGAAAATAATTTTAAAATAGAAAAAATTTAAATGTAACTTGTTATTTTTGAAATAGGTCGTAATTTTTAATATAATATTATGAAAATATTTTTAATTTATTTATAATAATATCAATTACAAAAAAATTAAAGAGTAATTTTAGTTAAAATTTTCAAATTTTATTTCTTTCATCCGAAATTTCTTTGTTTCAAATTTCTTTAAATCTCCTCTTTTTAGTGTCCAAATAGATGATTTAAAACGCAATCGTTTTTAAGGTCCAAATTACTTCCAAATTTCACATCCAAATCACCCATCCAAACCAATCATAAACACACATTAACTGTGAATTTTAAGTATAATTAGGAGATAAAAAGAAATTATAAATGTTTTTCTTCGTGCAACTAATTATGTGAGTATGGATAATAATCTATCATTTGGGAGATAAAACAGATGAATAATTTATTAAATTTTTTTTCAAAACTTGAAATAAAACTGAAGTAAGAAGATAATAGATAATCATAATTCATAATCCACCATTTCCTCTTTTGTTGTTATAATTAATAATTAATCAACCATCCTCTCTAATGGATAAATCGTAATTAAGATCAGATTACACATTCCAACTCAAATTCAAACACCCTTTTACAACGATAACCCCCGTATAAATAAATTCACACTCTTTATCAAACACACAGAGCTCACCATTCTTCTGCAACAATGGCGGGTCTCAGAGCTCTTCTCCTCTGCTCAATCTTCCTAGCAGCAAGCTCTTCTTTTTCACTGTACATCGCCGCTACTGAAAGCGTCACCGTTTCGGTGAAGTCAGTGACCACCATTGCTGAGACTGACAGTGACTTCATCTGTGCAACCATCGACTGGTGGCCCAAGAACAAGTGTGACTATGGCCAGTGCCCCTGGGGAAACAACGGCGCCATCAATCTGGTAACAAAATATTTTTGAAACGGTTTGTTAGTCTCGAAATTTTGTACGAATTCGGAACGGTTAGTGATCTTTGAAATGGTTAAAGTTTGGACTTTTAGTACTGAGTTTGAGCTGTTAGTCTCATTGAGTTAGTTTTTTGTATTGATTAGTGTAGTTTGGTACAAAATTTTGAACAATTAGTCTCATTCAAGTGGGTTTTTGGTATCGGCTAATGGGTTGGGTAAAAATTTCGAATTGTTAATCTCATCGAAATGGGTTTTTTGTACTGACCAGTGGGTTGAGTAAAAATTTCGAATTGTTAATCTTACCGAAATGGGTTTTCGATAATCACTAGTGGGTTGGGTACGAATTTCAAATTGTTAGTATCACTGAAGTGGGTTTTTTATACTAACTATTCAGTTCGATTTCCGGTTTTTGATTTTTAGGATTTGAAAAACAAGAACTTGCAAACGGCTGTCAAGGGTAAGTTTTGGGTTTACTTTCGATCAAGTGTTTGATAAAATGTCCAAAATCGAGAGAGAACTAGAGTTATATTTCTTTTTTTCTGTTTTGTTGTAGCTTTCGATCCGTTGAGGATCAGGGTCGGGGGTTCGATTGAGGATCTCGTCGTGTACAAAGTAGGTAGAGCAATCAAACACTTCCCTAAGTTCAAGAAGCAGAAGAATGGGTTGTTTGGGTTCAGTAGAGGCACCCTGACCATGAAAAGATGGGATCACCTCAATGCGTTCTTCAACAAAACAAAGTAAGCCCTAAAATCCGTCTCGAGATTAACTCGATATGATACAATTTGATTTCGATTTACTGATGTAGTTGATCATTTGACTGTTGTATAACCTGCTTGTAGTACCAAGCTCATCTTCGGGCTGAATGAGCTCGTTGGCAAAAGAAACAAAGACCCATCGACCCTTCTCTGGATTGGAGATTGGGACGCTCGGAATGCTCGGGATCTGATGAGCTACACCGCTCATGAGGGATACAAAATCGACTCGTACGAACTTGGTAAAACACAGGAGAATCGCATCCCTAGATGTCCTTTCAAACCGGTTTGGTTCGCTCATAACGGTTTTCTGTTTGGTTGATAATGTGTCAGGAAATGAACTGACTGGTGAAGGAGTGTCAGCAACAATAGATCCTGAGCAGTATGCCATGGACACTAAACAGCTCAGGGAAGCCGTAAATGAATTGTACCCTGATCCCAGTTCGAGGCCGAAAGTCCTTGGTCCGGCTGGATTCTTCGACAAGGAATGGTTCAAGAAGTACCTCCAGGCTCTCGGTCCTAATGTCGTCGATGGTGTCACCCACCACATCTACAATCTCGGCGCAGGTGTTGATCCTACCTTGATCAACAAGGTTCAGGATCCTTTCTTCCTAGACAAGATTGCTCAGACGTTCAAGGACGTTCGTGACATAGTGGACCGTTCAGGAACAGGAGCATCGGCCTGGGTTGGCGAATCGGGTGGTGCATACAACAGCGGTGGCAAAACTGTGTCCCACACGTTTGCGAATGGGTTCTGGTACTTAGATCAGCTCGGTATGACCTCCACTTTCAACCACAAGGTTTACTGCAGACAATCCCTTGTTGGTGGGAACTATGGCTTCCTCAAGAGCAGGTCTTTCACCCCGAATCCAGACTACTACGGGTAAAGTAACGATCTTTTCACAGGCTGTATCGTAGCTATTTGAGTCTAACGATTTCCATTACAGGGCGCTTTTGTGGCATCGGCTGATGGGGAACGGAGTGTTGGCAACCAGCCATGACGGGTCTCCGTACCTGAGGACATACACACATTGCTCTAAGAACACTGTAAGGAGAATCAGAATCTTCGCAGACACGTTTTTTTCAGGAATCTCCAAACCTGTCAGGACCGGATTAGTGAAAAATCGTGACGTTTTTTTTGCAGACTGGAGTGACTATGCTTCTGATCAACATGTCGAACTCAACCAAATTCGACATCTGGATCTCGAACGACTTGAACCTCTACGACTTGGGATCATCATCCGATTCGAGCTTTTTCCTTCTAACAGAAGACAGGGAAGAGTACCATCTGACACCAAAAGGCGGAAATATCCAGAGCGACGTGGTCCTCCTCAATGGAACTCCATTGAAGCTCACGAAATCTGGAGAAATCCCGAAACTGGCTCCTAAGCTCGTCCCAGCTTCGTCTCCGGTCACTGTAGCTCCTGATTCTTTCGTCTACGTCACCATCAAGGACTTCCAGGCTCCTGCCTGCTGAAAAAAGATTATGTCCTTTTAGTTTTCGGCTAGTTTCGTTTAGTTTAGTTTTGGGCTAGGAAGATTTGTTTTTGAATCATTATTCAATTCATGAACAGTTAGATTCCAGTCTTTCTGGTAATCTTTGTGCCTTTCCTGCAACTGAAATATAAAAAAAGGTCCTTAGCTTTTCTGACACACAAAGTTGCTGATTCTTTAACTAAAGAAAAAAGCTTTAAGGAAACATGGAGATGGAAATTCTTTTCTTCAGAATCAAGGTGTCTGGATTCACCTTCAAATAACAAACAGACATCTTAAGGAAGTTTTAGGTTTAAAAACCAGAGCTCATTTCTCTTCCAGAAATGGAGTACTTGATCAAGCAAACAAAGGGTAAGACTTCTGGTCAACCAAAAGCAGCAGCAACAGAAAGAAGAGTCTCTGTACAGAAAACCGAGTCCTTCAAAGGTTATGTCTTTAGATATCTGTTGAATTTCTCATACATGATAAGGTATAATAATGGTGGAAACTGAGAAAACTGTTTACAGACAAAAGGAGGGTATGGTTCGGTAGAAGGTCTTCATTATCGAGGCAATTTGATCTAGATTCTGATACGATGGGGACCGAACAAGCCACTGCAGTGGCTGCTGCTGCATATGCAATTGCTGCTACAGAAAGTCCAAGCTTTCCGGAACGGATAAGGACATCATTCAAGGAAGAATCTCAACCTTCTCTTAGGAGGATAAGGAGCGAAAGGCAAGGTATATATGCAAGTTCACAATCTTGTACCTTAGTGAATTTTAAGATCCTAATTTAACTCTAGTAAAGAAACTAATCAGATGAATTAGGTTCGTTATCAGTAAGGCATTCGGAAGGAACAGATAGCGATGAGGAGTATTATGACATCGCACCTGCAGTGGCTGTTGCTCCAGTTTCGTCGATGAAAAGGAATCCAAGTTTCGTGGAAAAGCCTATTTCGTCGATTAAAAAGACACCAAGTTCTGTCGGAAAGCCTGTTCCAACAATGGAGAAGTTGCCAGCTTCAGCGGAAATGCAGTTGAACGAGGCTATGGAGGATGGTGAGAGGAGCAAGGCCAAAAATGCAGAACTGCAGACTGAGGCGCCCTTCACCAAACCTGAAATTTCGATGGCAAAACCTGATCCAACGCTTAAGCCTGCAATCCCCCCGACCAGGGCTTCTGCAAGGACCGGGACTGGACAGACAGCAGCAGATGCCTGGGAGAAAGTTGAGTTCGAGAAGCTGAAAGAGAAGTACGCAAATAAATCATTCTGTAATTCATTTCCCGTTGCATTTCCGTCTATATCCTTGGCCTAACAAGACATAAAAATGTCAGGTATGAACTGGAAAATGAACAGATCGATAAATGGGAAAATGAAAAGAAAGCAAGTGCCAAGCGGCAACTTGATAAAGCCGAGGTTTGCACCATTATCATGTTTCTCAATCAATAAGATTCCGAAGGCTAAGAACTTTCTTACAGCTCGTTGGATTGACAGGGATCAGAGAGGACAAGGTTGAAAGCCTTGGAGAGATATCGAAGCGATGTGGACACCATCACTCAGATTGCAGAAGAAGCAAGAGCAAGTACAGCTAAGAAGCAGAGGAAAGATGAGCTGAAAGTGAAAGAAAAAGCAAATCTTTACAGAAGAACAGGAAAAGTTCCGAAAACATCATGCTCCTGCTTCTAACTGTAGCCATTAGATGGCCCTTCCTGGTTCAATTTACAAACTTATTTCAATAATTTAAGACTGGAGTTTCATTATGTAAACAATAAATTCACCTGTCTGTTTGCATAATTGATAAAGAAGCAATAAGTTACACTACACGAGCAAAGAGGATAAAAGATTCATGCTTACTGCCAAGGAAATCCATAGATGTCGGTGAGAAGCAAGTCAGAACAATAGTTTATATGAACTCTACAACATAAACTCTATTCTATATGTAACTAAGACGCTGGAATTAAAAAGAACGTAATAACCTCATCGACATAGGCACATTTAGAAACTCGTTGGGGATCCTATTTAAGAATTATATGACAATAGGGACATTGTGTACTTGTGTAGACATTAACCATCAACCAAATCAGCTCAATTCTCGCAAGTACACAAAGGTATACAATATATGAAGTTTCAGTAATCAGAAACAAAAGAAACCGGAGCTCTCGCTTCCAAAAAATGCAAATCAGCAGTTCTCAAAAAAGAGAGAACTCTGAAGTTTCAGGAGACGACACCAACTGAAACAAGGTTGATTAATCAAGTTCAGATCCCAAAACTGAAACATCAAGAGATGATTTCTGCAACAAGCCTAGCCAAGGTAGGGTATGCAAAATACAAAACCAAGCAAGATGGTATTGCGAAAACAACAGTAACTATAAAGTAGAGGATCAATATGGCTGAACTGATGGGAACAGCGAAAAACACCACCAGAAGCAATACAATCGCCAAGGGGAACTTGGAAGTGAAGCGGATGAAAAGATCGAGCGACTTGTGCAATGATAGCAAATGCTGTCTCCCCACTGCATTGCTTCCTCTACCTCCATGACCATCCCCTTGAAAGTCCAACCCTTGATCCTGCTCATTCCTTGCTTCGTTTTCAAGAGTTGTGGTTTGATCATTACCAACTTCATTTGTCAAATGCCAAACTGGTTGAACATCAAAAGCAGATGGCAAGGCCGACGAGTTAACCTTCCCAGCCTGGTCATCATTCAACCTCTCCACCATCCACAGAAGAAAGTAGTTCTTGCGAGGGAACCTCAAGCTCCGATTATACAACACCCGTAGCGACACCACGTGGCACCAAGGACACGAGATGAGGAAAGGAACCTTGAAATGCTGAGCATGGAACTGCCACACAGTACACTGAAGAGCTAAAACACAGTTCTGACAAAGGGAATGTCCACACCACAACACATAAGGAACATTCTCAACAATGTTGAAAGACTCCCAACAAATCGGACACTCCAATCCTTCCTCCTTGCTAGCATTCGAGCACGCATCGTCGTCCGAACACTCTGAGGAATGGTCTTGAATCGTCTCTTTCGGGCTCGAGCTCCTCTTCAGCCCTATGCTAGCTATAGCATTTGAAGCAAACCTCCACAGATTCATTTCCCCCCTTTTAACAATCAAACAAAAACAGATCAAAGAGATCTATTTTCAGAGACTTTAGCTACTACAAGTTCTTAGATCCTGAGCCATTCCCTTGAGCAAGTAAAAGTGAAACCCAATTCATTCCCAAGCTCAAGCATCCATCAGTCACCATCTGACAAACACAAAAACAGAAGGAAAAAAAACACAATTGTTCTTCAATAAACAGGGCTATAAAACCAAAGAGATAAACACTTGATATAGCATCAATACCCTTATATGAAATCTTCTAATGAAATCAGTGCTACTGCAACCGATCGGAAACAGAGGAAAGAAAGGTTGAAGCTTTTACCCTGTTAAAGACTGAACCCAGAATTTGGAAATGGAGCCGCCGAAGATTGTGGAGAAATGAAAGGTTGGAAATCTTCTTCGTTTACCCTTGTGGAAGTCAGCTGAAATTGGGGAGAACAACGAGAAGAAAACTCAAAGAGGATCCGATTACAGGAAAACCAGAAAGAAATTTTCTTTCTTTTGCTGCTTTCTCTGGATTGGTCTAGTCGTAGATTTGTGAACCATGGTTTAAAGATATGTTTTTTTTTCATGGGTCCATGAACAAAGATGCATTCTTTATTCCCTTTTTAGTTTATTTTTTATTTCCGGCGGATTGGGAAATTTAATAACTAATAATTTAATAAATGAATCGTTTTGAAATTTTGAAATATTTGTTATATACCGTTAGTAAAAATTCGTTGAATATTCTGATATATACGTATTATATATGTTTAAATTTTTTTTTTGACATAATAAATACGTATAAAACATGTATTACACATTTCATATATGTATTTTAAGAAATCGAATAGATATTTTAATAAGTTTAATTTATATTTACTTTTAAAATTATAAATTTTAATAGTTTGTAATTGTTGCCAAACTTTTAAACATAATGCCGTGTTACAATGAAATTCCGAACGTATTGAAATCACACTATACCCATATCGTATTTTACTAACTAAATATAACTTATAAGGTTCACTTAGCCGAATCTAAAATTACAATAAACTTATATTAATGAATTGGCATTAATTGAAAGCTATGCATATTTACTAATTGAATAGCATTAGTTAACACATGCATTAAATATATATGGAAAACCCCGATCCGATGTGTTACTTTTCAAACAGTCTGCCCCCGTTAAATTTCGGTCCTGTCTAGGAATATGTCTCGATATAAGATGGTTGAGCAGTGTTCTTCTTACAACAGAACACTTCAACCTGAATCTATCACCGTATTTTCTTATCAGTGATGATGACGGTCACGGTCGCTCAAATCTTATATGGGGAGTACTTTTTTCTTCTTCTTTATGATGACATTGTTCTCCAAAAATCTGTTGCCACAATGACAACATAGATTCTTCTTCTTTACCAAGCTATGATCTCACATGATGACCACATAGATAGATATTTCTTCGAACTACTACTATATATAACCTTAGCTTGAGTTTCCTCCATTATCATCATTCACAGCATTCTCGAAAGACATTTAAACAAATACGGTTAGATCCAAAGGGGTGTAATCTGAAAACACAGACGACGAGTAATCAGTTGGAGTCTTGCTATATTTACTCATGTCTCTGTGTTCTCAGGTCACCCCTCTGGGTCACCTTATTTCTACATTTCCATCTCAAATTCTATTTTCTTATATTTATTCGGGAGCGACGTTGAGACACATACGTTCTCGAAAGATATCTAAACAAATATGGTTAGATCCAGAGGGGTGCAACCTGAAAACACAGACGACGGATTTTGGTCGTTTGGTTCAAGTTAACTACACTTATGTCGTCTCTGTGTTCTCAGGTCACCCCTCCAGGTCACCTTATTTCTCCTACATTACTCTTCAATGCATTTGAGTACATACATGCAATCTCCTCTGAAGATACAGTTAGATCCAGAGCGGTGCAACTTAAAAAATACAGACGATAGGCTTTTGTAACCCGAGCTTTCGATCAAGGCTGATTTCGTTGTTGTGCTCTCCGGCCACTCCTCCGGACCGCCTTATTTATAAGTAACTTCATTCATATGAAAGTTTTTTTTTCTGTTTGCATGTGTTACAACTTAATATAGATGGTGTTCTTGTGCTATAATTGTTGGGCGAATTCTTTTGTAAACATGGGAGATATGATGATTCATAATTCAACGAGCTGACGAAAGGTGATCGCGTAGACGAACTCGCCAGCAACTGCACCGTAGAAGAACTGAGCGGTCGATCTTGCTGCGTACTCGGCCAATTGCTACCGACTCCAGAACAAGTATCTGTTGCGTACTTCACGGTTTCCACATAGGCGCGAAGTCGGCCTACATATCACCCTTCTGGTCCCGCAACAGGCATCTCTGACATTCGCGAAACCTGTCAAGTGTATTTTATTTCGGTCGGAGGAACCGACTTATTAAGGTTTCAATTACGATAATATGTGTTTATTTGTATAGATTACGAGGTCTAATCTAATAATTTTTCTGTACAAGTTTAGGTATGCCGTTTAAGTGTTATTAGTTTACATTGAACCCAATAGCTCGAGTTTCGTTATTCCAAGAGATTCATGACGACATTGAACCCAATAGCTCGAGTTTCATTATTCTTGCCGGTCCTACCGGCAGGTTTTAGCAACGGCAGGACTATGGCTGACTATATCGGTATATATATATGATGCTCTTGTGATGGTTATGGTCGGATTGGGGTCGTCGGGATGAGATTGTGCCCGCTGGCTCAGTTTCGATCCCACGCCAAGGTATTGCGACCGATGCATTAGGGGAAATGAAGCTCTCGTAGGTGCGGATCAGCTTAGCTCGAGAGGACGGCCTCTCCTATTTGTCGTAGGTCAATATGTAGGCATTCCAGAAGAGCGTCGAGGCAACACTCTTCCCGTCCAAAGTTAGATTCTTTAAGATTCATTCTTGCCCAGACAGAATTGGAAATGAAAGAAATGTTCTTTTCCAAACCTCTACAGCAGGACGGTAAGCGATTGCAGCAACGATTTCTCTGATGTCGGTAAGCGATTTAACTGACATCCAGACACTTCCCAGACCCCAACTTTTCCATCTATAGATCCATTGATGAAGTAGTCTTCATCCACTGGATTGTACTGAACACACATTACTTCAACATCATAACTAAACAATCAGCGACACCCGAAAACAAATATCGAAGAAACCCAAATAACCAAGACTAAGCATTACAGTAGTTATTATGATGAAAAACCTTGAGGCAATCAATTGTCACAACCCACTTTCCATAGGCACACTGTGTTATCATCAGAGGATTAAGGGCGAGAGGATTCAACGGCCGGCGAGACGATGAATCGAAGAAAAAAACAACGAGAAGGAGGAAAAATAGCAGGCCGGCGCGTGTACAGCACGCTGGCGCGTGAATTTCTAGGCGCGTAAACTACACATGCGCGTGGGATTTCACTTTTCGAAAATAACATCCACTCGCATTCAATGGAGCGTGTAATGCACGCGTAAAACGAACCGGGTCGTCGGGTTTTGAGCGGGTCGGGTTTTGGGCTTTAAGGCTTCCGAGCTTTAGAGCGGGGCGATGTGGAGCTGGCCCAAAAATAATTGGGCCAATATCGGGTCGGGTCAGCCGAAATTTCGGATCCATACAAAAGTGGGTTGGAGCTGGACCCTTCCCCGAAGACGTCTGAAAAAGCCCATTTTTGCGCCACCAGGAGTTACTCCGTTGTGTTGAGCCAGGCCGCATTTCCCAGGCCCATCGCAGGCCCACGCGCCATTTTGCTCCGCCTAAATGACAGCGGCCTGTATAGTTTAAAATATATATATAATATGGGCTTTTGGCCTTGTTACTATGAACTGGCAAGGCGAAAGGCTGACTTTTACTCCACTCTCCCTTCACCGTCGGCTCCTTTTCCCCCCCTCACTTCCAGATCGCCGACGAAAGATTATTCCGATCGGTTTCGAACGGGGAAGATTCTCCTCTGGCCAAAAATTGAGGGAAATAAAAAGAAGTCAAAGGACTGATAATTAATAACGCATATACACCTGCATCTTGACGTCGGTTACAGCTCCTTTGTCCCTCCCGTCAACCTCATCCGGCGAACCGCTAGTGTCCATCGTCTCCGCCTCCTCCTCCGACGCAAACAAACCATCCTAACCAGCTCTACCCTCCATCATCCAAACCCCTGTATACAACCTCTGGAACTCCTCCTCGGTCTAGAAGAGGAATAGATGGAGCAGGATGATAGAGACTGTATGATCAGCTCTGTTTTTGGAGGCTGGGCGGGAGCGTGAGAGGAATGGGAAAGTGATGATGAGATATTATTAGTGTGAGTGCAAAAGGACACGTGTAAGACCTGAGATTACGCCAAGTGCTAGTGCTGCATGCAGGGCAAAGGCTAAGAACGTCCAAATGAGTTTAGGCCACAGTTGAACCGTAGGCCTGGCAATATGTGTTAACTTTTACACAATAAATTAACTAATATTTTATTGTATTGAAATTAGATGCAAGTGGGTATCGATCGTGAAGATATATTTTGATATTTTAGATAAAAATGGTTATCTTTAATATAATTTAGATAATTCATTAAAATTGTCAATGCAAAGTATTATGCCCATAAGTCTTATTTATAGGAGGGGATCCTATCCCCACGATCACAGTGGTTATTCATTTATATTATACTTTTTCTTTTTAAAACTAATTTATATTATGGGTATCAATTTTCATTTGGAAACTAACAGTGAAAATTTTCAAAATAAATTACCTGTAACTTTAATTTATTTTTATTCGTATTTTGTGTCATTACTCATTATTCTTAGTCAAGCATGTCAATTGTTATTGATGTTAATTGATCGACAATCTATGTTAATTGGCTGGAAATATTCTAATGATGTGAAACTATTTATTCAAAAACATAACATAAATAGTAAAAACAACCATTAATCACGTACACCAAATATATATTAGAGGCAATTATATATTCCTTTAGAACTTGTAAAGTTGCCTCTAAAAGTCTCTAATTAAACAAATATATTCATCCCAAACAACAATGGAAGCGAATGTACGTGCCTTTAAATACAGATAATTGCATCTAAAAGTTAATATTAGCAACTAAAATATATGTCTCCACATTTTATTTAAATTCAACTATTTGTGCATCTAAAAATTGATAAGAAGACGAATGATTGTCTTTTAAAAATGCATTTCCAACATACATATTAATCTCGAAATCACCAATTAGTGACAAATAATTTAATCTATCTCTTAAAAGATTTCGCGTCCGGAATATTTGATGCACATATAATATTTATATCTGAAAAGGTATAAAGACAGTTAAATAGGATATAAAGATAATTACCTTCGGTCTCTATAACTCTTTGTTGTAGTGATATTTTGTTATTTACCTGCACTTCTTTCCGTTTGTATGGGGTTTCTACACAAACGGTATAGGAAATAGTATTATTGGAATGGTCAAAGATTTCATATAAGATTGATTTGAAGTTTGAAATTATCATAATAAACATTTGGAAAATATATAGAGAAAATATAATAAATGGTGATTTGAGTTCGCCCACTAAGGTGAACCGAACTTTTAAAGTCTATTAGATAGAGTGCCGAGCTGACTTTAAAAGTTCGGTTTTAATCAACTCTAAGTTTGTTTTTTGGCTACCATCCCATTTGACTTTCACTTTCTTTCCACCGTTTTCTTTAGTGATGTATATGAAAAAAGTAAAAACTGGGTGGTATCCGATGCAAGACGAAAAACCTGGTGGTTTTTTTGTAATAATCAAGTGGCACATTGTAATTATAAATTATAAGAATATTTTTTATTGATGAAACCATGCATAAACATATCCATTGTACCCCAAGCTACAAACAACTGGTCTTTGCTCTTTATTCGAATATATATATATATATATATATATATATATATATATATATGCATCGTTGAAGTTGGACATAGGATGGTACTAGCGGATCATTCAGTTGGGTTCGGTGCGTTAATCAGTTCTGTGAAGCTTATAGGGTCGGTATATCTTGAATTATCGCTGAAAAAAGCTTCGACGACCAATCTCGAACCCGCTTGGGTTAGTTGATACTGACTCCAATACAAATACCCGTCGCGGTCCCCACACACGGTAGAATTAGCGAGGCACAACGTCGTTTGGTCCCCGCAACACGCAGCTGTGACATTCCTTATACCTTCCATTTGAGGATAACATATACAAAGTTTTGTTAATTGCACAAATATATGTTGTTAACCACAATATATATCATCAACCATGACACTTATTACCGTATAGCGTTGGACTGCTGGTGATGTCGGCGTTTATTTTATAAGTATTCGCTACGGAATAAACGATATCGGGATTCGTATCCTGAAGCATGCTCAGAGCTAATGCCAGGCGAGAAGGGAGAGCCGCTGCAATTGAATTTGCTCTTGCGTTGCAGGCCCTAGTAGGGCTCGTGGCTCGACCGCCTGGAGTGCACCCGGTTTGTACAGGTCCTACAACCCCGAACTTCCGTGCTCCAATTGCATATAGAGCCTACACAAGTTAGCCCGTTTTATGGCATGCGATGGTTAATGACATGGTATGAGGCAGTACACTCGAGTAATTAATTAGGTTGATCCACTTACTTGTACATAAGTAACGTATTCACTTGCAGCTCTTTCGATGTACGATGGGTCGGTGAAAATGAGACTATCGAGTTGGTTTAGGATGCTTCCGCTTCCGGCGTTGATATAATATACACACCGGGTCAGGTAAGCAGCGGCCGCAGTTGAGTTGAACACAGTTTGCAGGTCTCTTGCCACACCCTCTAGTTGGCTGACCTGCGTTCCTATCGGCACCACCTGTACATGCAACCGGATCGAGTTTCGATCAGTTCATAGCTAGTTAGATTAGGATTAACCAAATTAACAGTCTTACCAACCTGACCATAAGATCTGCGGCCAGAGTCGGAAATTCCACCGCCTCCGGAAGCAAAGTTGAGTCCCCCGTTATTTAGTACACTCTGGAGGTCTGATGCGTAGGTTCCCCAGGTGCCGGCGACGAATGAGAGGTAGGCCGGCGGACTAAAGTTCAAACCCATCTTCATAGCTGCCCAAGAAATTTATAGTGTTATAAAGTATTTCATTTTGCATGAAATGGATAATAGCCAATTGACGCACAGAGAGATTAATTCATTACCGATATAGTCGGCCTGATTCCTGCCATTGGTAAACCTACCGGTAGGGCCGGTCGGAAAATCGATCCCATTAGGAGGGAAGTCGGCCCTTGCGGTGCTCATATTCAAGTAGTTGTTCGTCCCAACATCAAACTGGAAGCTACCCAAGAAGAACGCACATGGCCCGCTCAGATTGCCTTGCGACGAGCACGGAAGAGGCAGCTGATCCATAACCACCATCCATAGCAAGCAGAGAATAAAAGCGGTCGCTAATGATGTTGGTTTCGTTCCCATTTGATGAGTTATCTTGTTCTGTTTGATTAAACTTTTTAGCGACGGCCAGGTTGTGTTTTGTGGAATTTGTGGCCAGGGCTGTATTTATAGCGACGGGATTTCGGTGGCCGCCGTCCCTGTATGTTGACTGCCGTGAAAGAAGAAAGCGATTGATAGTTGTAAATCATTAAGTGCAGTAGATGAAGCGTATTAATCAGAATCAGACCGTTACGCAAAATGCATGCATGCATGCATGCTTCTACGTTATATGTATATTCCATATAACGTAAGTTATTGCCAAAGTTAATATTCGTGGCTGTGTGGGCTGTTTTTGGATTGAAAATCAACGGTTGAATTCGAAAGTATGAAAAAAATCTAAGAATTTGGCAGGTCGTGGTCGATTGATTTAATTTACAAGAGCGGAGGAAAGCTTTCTCTCACATTTTTTATTTTCTGATTCGGTGTTGACGATCATTTTTTTGTTAAAAATATTTGTGTATTATTCGTATATTATTCTTTTTAATAATTACTAGGTAGGTTTAAGCCTTTAAATACATCGAATTTCTTCCGGCCTTCATATTTACCATCCTCATTTTCGTTCCGTTTGTGTAGGTTGATAAATAAGTTCTACAAATTCGTACGGCAAAGGTAGTGGTGTAGTCAAAATTCAAATCAAGTGGTGTCCATGGATATCCATCACTTTTTTTTTCGCTTTAAAAATAACTAAAAAAACCTAGACGGTGATCTCAGTTCGCCCATCTTTCGCCCATGCCTTTAAAAGTCCGGTTCTAATTAACTCAGGTTTTTTTTCGCTAGCGTTCCACTTGACTTTTTGTTTGCATCGTTAATACCAATTTTTTGAATGAGGTGTAAATTAAAATAAAAGAAAAAATCAAGTGGTATCCGATGCAAGGCGAAAAGCCTAGTGGTGTTTTTGTAATAATCAAGTGGCATATTGTAATTATAAGCATTTTCTTTTATTGATAAAACCATGCATAAACATATCCATTGTACACCAACAAACTTTGGATCGGAGGAATCCATATATATATATATATATATGCATCGATTAAAGTCGGATGACGTCGCGGTCTCGCGGAGGCATCATTAAGGTGGGCGAGTCGATCATTCAGTTGGGTTCGGTGCATTAATCAGTTCTGTGAAGCTTATAGGGTCGGTGTATCTCGAATTGTCGCTAAAAAAAGCTTCGACGACCAATCTCGAGCCGTTTTGGGATAGTTGAGTCGGACCCCAATACAAGTATCCTTCGCGGTCCCCGCATAAGGTAGAATTCGGGGAGCACAACGCCGTTCCGTTCCCACAACAGGCCGCCGTGACATTCCTTATACCTTCAATAAGGACAACATAATGCAAGTTCGTTACATAAATATTTTGTTAATTACAACATATACTTAAGTCGGATCAATTAATGACGACACTTGCCGTATAGTGTTGGACTGCTGGTGATGTCGGCGATTACATTGTAAGTATTCGCGACGGAATAAACGATACCAGGATTCGTATCCCGAAGCATGCTCATAGCCACTGCCATGCGGGGAGGGATAGCTGCCGCAATCGAATTCAACCTGGCGTTGCAGCGACGAGTTGGACTTCTGGATCGACCAGCTGGACTGCACCCGATTTGCAGTGGCCCTATGACCCCGAACTTGCGAGCTCCAATTGCGTATAGAGACTACACAAGTCGAGTTAGAACACTAAGGCCCCAAATCACGACAAAACTTAAATTTGATCGACGCGATAGCTTAAGTTTAACCGTCTGTCGTGGATGACGGTCGACCCGATTAATAATACTGTATCAGGGTGACTCGTAGGGTAACCAGCTTAAATAACAAGGAGCTAGTACAAAACAGTTGCTTACCTGCACATAAGTAACGTATTCACTTGTAGCTGTTTGGATGTACGACGGGTCGGAGAAGATGAGATTTTCGACTTGGTTTGCGATGCTTCCGCTTCCGAAGGTAATGAAATATACACACCGGGTCAGGTAAGCCGCGGCGGAAGTTGAGTTGAACACAGTTTGCAGGTCTCTAGCCACACCCTCTAGTTGGCTAACCTGTGTTCCTATCGGCACCACCTGTACATGCAACCGGTTCGAGTTTCGGTTAAATAACTAGACCGGAATTAATCCAATTAAACAACTCTACCTGACTATAGGCCCTCCGGCCATAGTCGGAAATTGATCCACCGCCTCCGGAAGCAAAGTTGAGTCCCCCATTAGTTAGTACACTCTGGAGGTCAGATTCGGAGATTGTGCCCGAGTAGCCCGCAACGAAAGAGAGGTAGGCCGGCGGACTGAAGTTTCTACCTATCTTCATAGCTGCCCAAGGAATTTAGCTTTGTATGAGCAATTACGTAGAGGATTCATCTAATTGATGTATAGCGAGAGAGAGAGAGAGAGAGAGAGAGATCGATTCATTACCGATATAGTCGGCCATATTTTTGCCGTTGTTAAACCTGCCGGTGGGGCCGATCGGAAAATCGATCCCATTAGGTGGGAAGTCGGCCTTTGCAGTGCTCATGTTCAAGTAGTTGTTCGTCCCAACATCAAGCGGAAATCCACCCAAGAAGAACGCACACGGCCCGCTTAGTTCGCCTTGCGTAACACACGGTAGAGGCGGCTTCATGGCCATCATCCAAAGAAAACAGAGAGCAAATGTCTTCGCTAATGATACTGATTTGTTCCCCATTGATATTATTTCTCGATCTCTTTGTTGAATTGTGCCGGCGGGATTCAATATATATAGCGACGCAGTCTCAATGTTGACTATGCCATTGCTATACGGTCTGTATTTTACTTCGCTCGGTTTATAAAGAGAGGATTCTTTCTTTTTTTTAAAACAATGAAATGAACATATGGTGACGATTGTACCGTTAATAAAACACTTATTTACTATATTGTTAAAAGCTTTAAAAATCTCTCTCATCTTAAGATTTGCTTATCACATATCCCTTATTATATTGATGACTAATACGATAAAAGTTATTATAAAAAAATAGTAAATAAATCTTTTATTAAGGATGTATTAATTCATTTATATTAAAATACGGACGACAAAAAATAAAATATCGACGATATATCACATCACCTTGATAGTAAAGAAAAAGAAACTGATTGATAGTTCTACACCATTAAATACATTAGATAAAAAGTATTAATCAGACTGTAACGTAAATGCATGCATGCATGCTTCTACGTTATATGTATATTCCATATACGTAGGTTACTGCATCTCCTAATATTTCTAGCCGTCCAGGCTATTTTGCCCATGAAAGATAATAACTCATTAACCACCAATAATTTCTATCGTCATTATAAATAGAACCCAGAATTATACCCATTCTTCCTAACCAAACCCGTCGCAAAAAACCCCCACCAAAGAGCACACTTATATCAATGGGTTCGAAATTCGAGCTATTGTTGACATACTTCTTGTGGGTGGTTCTTCTAAATAATCCTCTTCAGTGTTCGTCACAGAGCAGCTGCTCGAACGTTACGGGGTTGTTCATACTCGGTGGCTTCTCGCACGATGTCGGGGAGAACAACTACTTGAACACGTCGGCGAAAGCTAACCAACCGTTCAACGGCATTGATTTTCCCGGCTCTGTTCCCACCGGCAGGCTTAGCAACGGAAAAACTCTGGCCGATGCGGTTGGTAAGAATATTCAATCTCCGTACAAATTAACGTTTTTTCATAATAATATTTGTCGATCACCTAATTATTATGATCATTAATGATCAATTTTGTGCAGCTGCCTTGTTTTGTTATGGCTTAAGTCCGCCACCGTACTTCGTGCATTACTACTCCGACGACTTCATCCAGAGTGTTTTAGCCAGCGGCGGAGCTAACATGGCTTCGGGAGGCTCCGGTGTTTTCAACTCGACCGGCCGGGCTATGTTTAATGAAGTATGTAGTTTCATAAATTTCGGTTAATGGCCTTGAAAGAATTATTATTAATTCTTTTTCTTACATTTCATCGTTTTCCGTCGATTTCATAGGTGATACCATTAGGACAACAGGTGGACCAACTACTCACAATCTTCCGTAACCTGACGGCCAGACTGGGCCCCCAGGCCGCGGCCGATTACTTGGACCGGAGTGTTTCCGTGCTAGTCCCAGCAAGTGCCGACATCATCGAACAAGCAGTGAACGGGACCGCCCTCAGCGACTTGGTCTTCCTTAACCGGCTTGTACTCCAACTCCTTCGTTATATTCGGGTTAGTAACAATCGAGTGATTTATTTAAATTCAATTCTTTTTTAAAAGAATGAATTTAATTAAATAAAAGGTCAACGTACACCAAAGGACGTCCATCAACAACGTGAACAACCAAAAAATAAAGAACCACAAAAACACCGATCTTTCAACCTCTCGTACCAATTCCATTCTCGCTATTTATTTCCAGTGTTTATTTATAAATGGTTGTTGATTTGTTTGTAATTTGGTTTTGAGCAGACTATATACACAAACAGACTTACGAGGTTTGCGATAGTATCACCTCCATCGATTGGATGCAGCCCATTTGGCCGGTCTTTCAATCCGACCGGCGGATGCTTCCGTAGAGCCGATACCCTGGTGGATGGTTTCATAGACCGCCTCCGTCTCGCCATGGAAGTGCAGAGTCTTTTGTCTCCCGGACTCCGATATGCAATCGGAGATGCTTATAGGGTTAACTTGCTATTCACTGAAAATCCCCAACCATTTGGTAAGTACTCACATTGCTATGGTGTAACCTAGTACACCAATTTAACGAAATAATGACATCCGTTACATTTTACCCGATTGTAACGACCATTTCGGATTATAATACACGTCGCACTTGTTTCATGTCCCTTGTCCTCCTCTTGTGTTTGTTAGGTTTCACGAATGTGACGGCTGCCTGCTGTGGGAACGCAACGACCCCGTGTAACCCGACTTCACCCCTATGCGGGAACAGTACTGTTCGCAACCAATACGTGTATTGGAGTCAATACCTACTTACAGAGCGTGCCGCGACTTTGACAGCTAACTTCTTTGCTACCGGCGATGACTATGTCTCCCCCATCGCCTTCCCCGAGCTTGTCGGACGGTGAAACATCCATGCTATGAAACACATATAGTAGAGAAAATAAAAGTGCAACGTCACATATCCACTTCATAGTAATAAGCTAGCGAACGTCTACTATTTTGCTAGTAAATGACAAATGGTTACGAGCATCGAGTAGGCTAGGATTCCGATCGAGACTCCGCTAAGGATAAAATAGTAATTGTATTGTGATGTATATGTAAGAGACAATGATTATTCAGGTTTAATGATACAATCGTAAAGTGTCGTGCTTGATGTAGTAGTTTCGAAACATGATGTCTGGTCGACGCTACGAAAACAAATGTACTAAATCAAGGGGGGAATTGAAAATCAACGTTGTCCGATAGACATTGTTCGAAACATTTGTTCGACAACGAAAGCAAAAATCATATCCTGACGATGAATCAAAATGTTGCACAGTTATACTCTTTTACTTTTTTGTGACGAATTGTGGAACCCGTCACCAATACTTTCTACGATACGATTTTGTAAAAAATTACTGTGACGATTTTTCAGCATCATGCAAAGTTCTAAATCATTAAATGCAGTAGATAAAACGTATTAATCAGACAGATTTTGAACGTAAATTTAAGAATTTAACTAAATAGTTGATCAAAAAAATTATCAAAAAAAAAGAATATGACTAAATCATTTTGTAATTTATAAGTGTGAGCGAAGTCCTCGTCAAAACAGCAAATCAAACAATTTTATGAAAAAAGAGTTCGATCCATAATTTATAATATACACCACATATTACATCTCTTTTGTACGTCAAAACTACGAGTTTTATAAACTAAAATGGCATGCGGTTAAGTTTTGTAGTTAGTTGACCTATGTTGCTAATGGCTTGACGGTGCTATTTCACTCATCAAAATGTCATACACGGACGGTTTAGAGTAATATCCACGTGGATATTATTTGGACGGTCTATATATGTAGACTAATTTGGCGACTAAGCACACCGTCAAACCACGTATATCAATTAACGATGAAACTTAACAGTATATGTCATTTTGGTTTATAAAACAGAGTCCATAAGGTGGTGCATATTATTAAATTAAATGTAGTTAGCTCCGATCAACCATCGAAGTTCAGGTTGCATCCCTCTAAATCTAACCGTATCTATTTAAAATATCTTTCGAGAATGCTTGATTGACGATATTGAAGGACGTTCGAAGCTATGGAATATATATAGAGAGAGAGTATGCCAAGTTGTGGTAATGTGAGAAATTCGGACGGGAATAATGTGTTGTCATTCTGGCAACAGTTTTGGACTACGGTACAGAACAATGTCGGCATCTAATAATTCGATTTTTGTACTGAATCTCCATTGTGTAAATGAGATGAAGGAATTTCTCTGTTTGTTTCGCTCTGTATATATCATTTACATTAGACCAAGCTGTGGAGAGGGACGATACACCGATGGATCGAGCTACGATTCAGTATCATCGGCTGTTGATTACCTCATCAAAGTTCACAGGGGTTGTGTATCTCGAATTGTTGCTAAACGCGCCATCAATGACCAATGCGGCGCCACTTTGAGATAGTTGGTACCGATTCCAGTACAAGTGCCCGATGCGGTCCTCGCAGAGGGTCGAGTTCGGGGTGCACGGTGTCGTTCCGTTCCCACAGCATGCATCGATCACATTCGTTATACCTGCCAAGAAAGAAAGAAGGTCATGTTAGCACCCAACAGTAATCAGCCGACATGTACAGAATGGTACATTATATTTACCGTATGATGAATAATTCCTGATGATATCCAACACCATGTCATTGCTATTGGCAATGGAATAAGTCATGTCCCGGTTTCGAAGGCTGAGCGCTCTCATGGCGAGAGCCAGCCGTGTAGGGATAGCCCCCGACAGTGCATTCGCTCTGGCGTTGCAGCTGCCGTTCGGGCTCATAGCTCGACCGGACGGAGTGCACCCGACTGGCGGAGGAGTTATGAACACCATCCTTCGAGCCGCAATATTATATAGATCCTACACAATGCAACAATATGCACCTGATTTACAGATGTTCGACGTCACATAGTGGTTACTAATTGTTCTCCAGTAAGTTACCTGAATATGTCCAATGTACTCTCTTATGAATCTGGAGAGGAACAATGTGTCCATGAAAGAGGGATTGTCTAGTTGCTCTGCTATGTCGGTGCTTCCGGTCGCGATACAGTATACGCAGTCGCGAAGGTAAGCATCGACAACGCTTCTGTTCAACGCAGTTCGCAGGTCTCTCGCCAAACCCATGAACTGGTTGACCTGCGTTCCTAGTGGCACCACCTGCATACATTTATCAATCCTGGTTCGGTTAATAGATTCGGTTCCATGAGCAATATTTTAGTGGAGTCAAAGGTTGGCCCGACCCGCAACCCAATAAACCTCCAACCGAAATGGGACCTACTTGTCCGAATCTTTCTTTGCCCGTTTCGTTGAAAACTCCACTGCCCGATGAGGCGAAGTTGAGCCCCCCTCTTTCGAAAAATATATCAAGGTCCGACTCGGAGGAGTCCCGGCTACCAGCTACGACTGAAAAGTACGGTGGCGGACTGAAATTTCTACCCATCTGCATAGCTACCCAAAATAACGAAACTCTGATACCACTATTAGGCACCGTTAAAAAAGCCCGAATATAAAAATATAGTTGTGCCTTTGGTTACCAATATAGTCGGCCATAGTATAGCCGTCGCTAGATCTTCCGGTGGCCTCGGAGTTCGGGAAATCGATCCCATTTGGAGGGAAGTTAGCCTTTGCGGTGCTTAAACTCAAGTATTTGTTCGTCCCAACCTCAACAGGGGTGCCACCCATGAAGATCCCACAAATCGGAGGATCGTTGATTTTGTCGGCTTCGTCTCCGTCTTCATCCTCCTGCGATGAACACTGAAGTGGCGGATTCACCACCACCAACATCCACAGTAGGCAGAGGACGAATATTGGTTTCGTCGCCATTAGTATATAGGCTTTTAGTGACTAGAAATGAAAATACTTATAGTGACCAGATGTAGGTAGTCGCTGATATGCAGTTGTATATCATTAAATTATCAAAGTGAGTGTCGTGCATGTCTTTTGCATGCTCTTCATGGTGTTCTCTCGATTGGTTACCCACCTCAATGAATGAATGTATTGAATTTTTGCTAAAATATGTGTTTTAATCTACTCAAACCAGTTTCGGTTTGCTCAAATAAGTGGAATCGTAAATCGGAGTGGAATCAACCAATTTTACAATTTTTTCACCGATTTTACTCTTAATTTCACTCGATTTCACCTGATTCCGACTTTATGTAAAATCCAGATCGCTAAGGTCTACGTAAAAACGTAAAATCGTACCATTTTGCGAGTTAATCATCGTTATTTACTACCGGTTAGTATGAAATAATTTCAAATTCTTATTATTGTTTCTCTTCTGCCGTTCCACGTGGAAACGGAGGAAAAGGACATGACCGGCTGAATCAACGGGCACTGTTAGGGTATATACCAATAAGAACAAAAGAATAAATTATGGTATGATATGTAATTAAGATAAAGTTTGAGGACTTTTCCTTCACAAGTTACATTTTATTAATATTCCCCATTGTGTAACTACATTCCTTAGCATCTTTACAGCTGTAAGTGTTTTTTTATGATCGCAACGAGAAGTCCGATCTGTCCGAATGTGATATGCTATTATATGTGAAATGCAATCAGCAAGACTTGGGATTCATGAAAAGAATACAGCAAATACTCGGCCGGAAGCACCAGAGAAACCTCCAAGTTCGTGGCTGTTACTTCCATAACGTTTCCAAGCAAAATGGTACTGTGATTCTGACTTGATATGTCTCCACTAAAAGCGATCTATGTTCTTCACCCGACTCTGCATCTAAGAGCTATGGTTCTCGCTATGCAAATGCTCGTCGATAATGTGGTATGTCTGGTTATTTAAATAATGCTTCTCCCAAAGTTTGCGTCTTTGCTGATGAATTTCGATCGTAAATGCACATTGGCTTGCATGATGAACTGTAATCTGGTGAGCTGAATTTTTTTTTCTTTTTTTTCTGCAGGCATGACTTAGAAGTCAATGGGGGGAAGGGTATAATCGTCCACCCGAGAACGAAACATGTGTACCAACAATCCGAGCAAGCGTGATCATACCGCCATTTCGATGTACAGAATTTTATCGGAATCTATTACACTTCCCTTTCTGTACTGGGTTTGCTAGTGTCTCCAGTTTGTTGATTCCAGTTTCTTGTTTTATACAATGATGAATGATTCTGAAAGGAAGAAGGATGAAGTTGTAATATAAAAAAGGATGCTGCTAAACTGCAGTCTGCAGAATGCCTTTGTTGTGTTGATCGCGATGGAACCATTAAACCTTTAATTGGTAGATGCAATTATCCTCGCTCATCGGTCATGCTGATTCTTTTCGTTTGTTATCGTGTTCGTATCACTGGTTTACCGGTAACTTTCGAGTCTTTCGACCTTTTTCCTCGTGTCGAGTCATATCGGTCTTTCCTACGTCACTTCAACCAATCATAAAGGCATCTAGAAAGTTCTAGACTTTGGCCTACTAGAAGATTCGATTGGATGTTAGGTAATACTACGACAAGTTGCATCACCTTTAATGGAACTTTTTTAAAGTTTGGAACTTTCCACTAAAGGAGACAAAAGTAAATCAAATCATATCCTGAAAGTCCACTTAAACAATTAGTCTTCCATAGAAGACTAATCAAACCCTCTAACCGCAACCGGAAACACAGAAAGACTCAAACCAAACAACACTTTCAAAACACACACACACACACACACTCAAAAGAGCCTTTCTTTTCACTGCTTCTGGAGATCAAGAACCTTGGTCCAGGCAGGCCTACCGGCAATGTCAGCGATCCAAGCCGCGACCTTGGGGTGCGAATCGAACAGCTTCTTCGTGGGGGTTCCCTGCAGGACCTGGATGTTAGGGAGGTGGTGAAGATCCACCAATGAGAACTGGTCTCCTCCCAAGTACTTTGATTTCGACAGCCTTGCCTCGTACACGTCCAGGACTTGACCGAGCTTTTTTTCGTTGGTTTCCACAGCTGCTGCATCGGTTGTCATCCCGAACATCGGCTTGAACACCTGCTCCCAGCCCAGTGGCGAGCTGGCTGGGTCGAACTTGTTGATTTCGACTTGCTGCCAGACTTTGAACTCTGGCTCGGAAACGATCAGCTGCGTTCCCTTGCTCGAGTACTTCTCTGCAATGTGCTGCGTGATTGCCCTTGATTCTGTTATCAAAATTGAATGAAAATGTAAGCAGAGAAGTGAATCAAGTGTTTCAGGTCCAAAAATTTAGAACAAGCTATTGTGAGTTTCCAACACCAAGAACCGAATACAACAATGATAAACCAAAATACACAATACGATGACCCTTATACGAATAAAGGTACATTCTTTCTTGGCAGAAATGGCTACAGCTGATAGTTTGGACTAATTTCACAGAGTTTTTACCAAATTGCAAAATTGCAGAGAAATAGTATGTACAGAACTGTAATACATCCTGGAAAGGTACATACTTTCTTAGCAGAAATGGCTGAAACTGATAGTTTGGCCTCATTTCACAAAAACCTTTAACCAACTGGATAAACAAAGTGTTCTCAAAACCGTACAGTACTGGCCAGTTCGACTAGTTCAACCATGAACCAGACGTACACAGTCAAGGTATAATAACGATTCAACCACGAGTTAGGAGTGGTGGATCTAGAGGAGCCTCCCTCAGGCTACAATCTAGTCCATTTCGAGATTTAGAACTCCCGTACTACATAATTTTCTTCATGTTAGATATCAGATTGGTACATTTTCTATATGTGGCACAGTGCATTAAACTTTGCTCGATCCATTGACGCGAGTTAGATCTAAAAAGTACAATCAAAATAGGCAAGTTTCTGCTTCCCAAAATCCTACTTTTTGATAAATCAAGCAATCATTAGGCTCAAGTATTACACCACCACAATCAAACCAGTCTCTATCAAATCAAAGTAATCATCTTTGGAAATGAAACAAATCCTTTCTTACCGAAGAGGGTCACATCGCCTTCTTGATAAGCAGGAACCTGACCAAACGGCTGCAACCCAACAAAAAACCAGAGAGCAATATCATCATATTCAGTAACAAAAGAACAGAGAAAACCAGATCAGGCCATCTGGGTATATGGGAAATAGACAGACTCACGTTAAGAGCAAGGAAAGACTCCTGCTTGTGCTCGCCCTTGGCCATGTCGACCTTGACGAACTCGAACTCCACATCCTTCTCGTACAGAGTGGCGATCACCCTCTGAGTGGCCGTCGAGAAGGGGCTTCCGTACACCTTGATCCCTGCCATTATCACTCTACTAATTAAGTTTTTGAAAGAGCTGTGAGAGAAATGGAGATTTGAGGGTATTTGATGATGGAAAGATTGAGAGATTGGTGTTTATTAAATAGGCCACTGAATAGTCACGACTTTCTGGGGTTTACTTTGTTTATTGCTCTACTTTTTCTTCATTGATCGTTACAGAGAGAGTGGGAAACCGTCGGTGTGCGTGTGGATGTTCGCCAAGTGGCTCGGAAGATTCTCGTATTCACCGCCCTACCAGGTGGTGACGGGAGCCATTACGTGTTAGCTTCATTGCTCAGTGCTCACACCTTTTTTTTTTCTCGGATCAATCGGTATTAGCCGATCGATCGAGCAATTCGTTATTCCGTTTCGATTCGTTGGTTTTCGGATTTGGGTAGTCTAAGAGCAGTTGCCGGAGTATATTGTTCGAATATTCAGAGTCGGGGAGAAACCTATATCTTAGATAGCCGAACGGTTCATGATTTTGTTTCGACTCTTTGATTTGGAATTTCATAACTTTGTTATCAGTATGCAAATAAGCTCTCGAGTCCCGACCCATGGAGAGACTTACTTCCCTTTATAAATCTTATCTTGATCGAGTTAGGTGGATCAACAGTCAACACAGATATAATGTACCTACAGAGATCAATTTGAGTGAACTTATAAACCAATTTTTATTTAAAAAATCGAGATTGGTTTATGGGTTTACTCAATCTCGATTTTTCAGCTCTATGTGTTGTCTCATTTTGACCAATTCTCTTCATTATATAATGCATTATTATATTTTTCTTAACAATTTGATTTTACAAATTACAAAAAAAACTGTAACTGTAAAGCTTTTGGCGCCATGATTGAACAGAAATGAGCTCACTGATCATAAACCTTCCCACGCAGCTCTTCGACGATGACGCTCTACATACCATTGTTCAGAGCAAGCACGACTCCATGGCTCATCACACAGCTCCACGCCCATCTCTTCGTCACAGGCCTCCACCACGACCCGCAAGCTTCAACAAAGCTCATCGAGTCATATTCACAAACATCTTCCCTGCATTCCGCGGCGCTCGTCTTCAAATCCCATCTCCCGATTCCTTCATGTGGGGGGTGATCCTCAAGTGCCACGTCTGGTCACATCAGTATCAACCCGTATTAGAGAAAACAAACCCAAAAGTTTGTTACCATTCTGTTAGAAATTGTTAGTTAGTTATCCTTTCTGTTATTCTGTTTTAATCTGTTACCATTCTGTTACTTTAGGCGATTCAATGACTTCTTTATAAAACCCCGAGTTTGGGTTGTAAACTCACTTTTTCACTCTCACCTTTACCAATTAATCAACGACTCAATTCTTCTCGTTCTTCACCTTTCTTCTCCATTCTTCCACCTTCATCCTCTAAATCATTCCTGCCGTAAATCTAACATGGTATCAGAGGGATCTCGTCAATCCTCGATCCATTTGCATGCTTCCGCCTAATTGATCTTCCTCTCCTTCCGCTCGTTCTCGTCTCCTGCAATCCACTATCCTCAATGGCGGTCATCAACGACGATGAGACTCCTGGAGTTCCCCTCACCGGAGCTGGAAATACTCCAGTCGATTTCCGCCTCCCAAGGCGCCGTTCTGGGTATCCTCGACATCACCAATCCTTTCTACATCCACCCCTCCGAACACGGGGCCGAACCGGTGTCCACTCTCCTCGTCGCAGTACAACTACTCGGAGTGGTCCATGGCGATTTCCATGGTGCTTGGATGGCAAGAACAAGATTGGATTCGTGGATGGCACGATTGAAGCCCCGGATGCGGGACAACCACTTTATCCATACCGGATTCGCAACAACAAGCGGGTGCTCAGCTGGATCCTCCGATCCGTTTCTCCCACAATCGCGAAGAGCATACTCTACTCCAAGTCTGCTCGATCAGCCTGGGTCGTCCTCCGCTCCAGATTCTCCCAGGGAGATGCCTTCAAGATCGCGGATCTTCAAGAAAAGGTATTCGCCCTCAAACAAGGAACTCGTTCAGTTACTGAGTTCTTCACAGAACTCATTACCCTCTACGACGAACTATCAAATTTCCGTCCTCTGCCAGACTGTGCATGTCCACCTCCCTGCACATGCATCCTCTCCAAGATACGCACCTATCACGACCAAGATCGAGTCATCCGATTTCTCAGAGGACTGACTGATGGTTTCGCCGGAGCTCGATCCCAGGTCATGCTACTGGATCCACTACCAAGTCTGGATCGAGTGTTCGCCATGATGGTTCAGCAAGAAAGAGACCAAGGTGGCCCCCCTATGGAGATTTTCCCTGCAGCCACGGACTCTCAGGTGATGTTCACTCGTGCTGAATCCTCCGGTCGTGATTCCTCCCTCAGTGCTCGAGCTCCTGCCTTCAAACGTCAAGGTAAACGTCCTGTGTGCACATACTGTGGATATGTTGGGCACACAATAGACGTATGCTATAAAAAGAACGGCTACCCTCCTGGTTATCAGCCAAAGGCGAGGAAAGTGGCTCAAGTTCACGCTGTTGCAGCTCCACTGAGTTCTCCAGCTGAGGCTCACCAGACCTCTGTCCAAATTTCTCAGACAGAGTGGTCTCAATTTCAGCAACAATACCAAAGAATGGTGATCGCCTTCCAGAACTCCGATGGAGCATCAACTTCTCAAGCCAGGCCACCAACACCTCAACCAAACATGGCTCGCAGATCACCGTCCATGATCCATGAAGAGACTCGTGAAGGACAACAGCTCAGCCGTGTCAATGCTGCAGCATCTCGTCCACATCAAGATCACATCACGGATCCAGACTCAGGTAAACACAATCCCAATTCATCATTGATACTGTGGATTCTTGACAGTGGTGCATCTGATCATATTGTGTGTAATATCAAATTCTTTACAACAGTCGTTCCTATCAATGATGCTTTTGTATATTTGCCCAATGGAGTTGCTGTTCCAGCCACTCATAGAGGGAATGTCCATTTTTCTGATGATATGATGCTCACTGATGTATTGTTAGTCCCTAGTTTCACGTTCAATCTCGTGTCTATTAGTTGCTTATCAAAAGCAAGTGGATTAAGCTTGTTTTTTCACAATGGTTTATGTGTGATTCAGGGCTTCCCCCATTTGAAGAGGATTGGTACAGCTAAGCTGTCCAATGGCCTGTATATCCTACAGAGATCACTAAGCTCTGGCTATCATCACACTCAGCCAAATACTTCCATCACAGAGGAACATCAGCCTCTAATCACAGCAGCAATCCCTGCTAGCTTAAAGCATTCTGTTTTCAATTTTTCTCGTGTAAAGCATACTATAGATCCATGGCACTATCGCCTAGGACATATAAGCAGCAAATGCCTACAAACATTGTCACGAACTAATGATACAATACAAATTCAGCGAGAATTTCATTGTTCCATTTGTCCATGTGCCAAACAAAAACGTCTTCCATTTCCAACAAGCTCCACGGTTTACACTAAGCCATTCCAACTTGTTAGCATGGATATATGGGGACCTTCAACAATAAAATCAATTTCAGGACATAATTACTTCTTAACCATAGTAGATGCCTACACAAGATACACTTGGACTTTTCCTATCCAACATAAGTCAGAAGTTCGACCATTAGTCCAAAATTTCTTTGCCTACACAAAAACACAATTTAACACCACCATTGGCATCATACGAACGGATAATGGGAAAGAGTTCATACTTCCCAACTTCTATGCTTCTAATGGCACCATCCATCACACCACTTGTGTACAAACTTCCCAACAAAATAGCCTCGTGGAACGAAAACATCAACACATCCTTGCAATAACAAGAGCACTTTTATTCCAATCATACCTCCCACCATCCTTTTGGAGCCATGCCATCAATCATGCTATTCATATTATCAATAGATCTCCCACTCCTCTCCTACAAAATCAAAGTCCCTACGAAATTCTCTACAATCAAAAACCATCTTATACACATTTACGCGTTTTTGGTTGCCTTTGCTATAATTCCACACTTTCTCATGGACGATCAAAATTATCACCACGAGCAACTCCTAGTGTATTTTTGGGATACCCTCCTAACAAAAAGGGTTTTATCCTTTACTCTCTCACGAACAACTCCTTCAATATATCACGTGACGTAACATTTTTCGAAAACATATTTCCATATTACAAAGAGCAAGAATCCCAAAACACCATACAACTCCCTCTCCCCAACTATGGAATCTCACCCCAAATTGATGAGTTTCCAAACATATCCATATCCAAGGAACTACCACCTATTCCTCCAAATAATAATTCCTCTCTAAATTCTACCAACACCAATAATCGTCTCTCAAGTATAGAGGATTTTCCTGACTCTTCTTCAGTCATACCTCAACACAACAATCAGCCCATATCCAATCCACCAAAACGAGTATCAACAAGGGCAATTCACAAACCAAAATATCTATCAGACTATAAATGCAACATGATAGCTACACGATACCCTATGCAAAATATTTTGACTTATGCAAGATTAAGTCCAAGACATCAAAGCTTCGCTATGGCAATCACCACTCAAAGAGAACCAACCTCATATACTCAAGCCGCCAAACTTCCTCAATGGCAAGAAGCCATTCAAAAAGAGTTAAAATCACTCTTACAAACCAAAACATGGGTTCTTACTGAAAAACCGCCTGGCATTATACCAATTTCTAGCAAATGGGTATTCCGTGTTAAATACAAACAAGATGGTTCCATCGACAAATACAAAGCTCGCCTTGTAGCGAAAGGATATACTCAAACACAAGGTCTTGATTACATGGACACATTCTCACCGGTTGTCAAAATGACAACAGTGCGAACACTTCTTGCCATCGCCGCCATCAAAGGTTGGTACCTTGAACAACTCGATGTAAACACAGCATTTTTACATGGAGACCTTGCTGAAGATGTATACATGAAAATACCATCCGGTCTATCCATCTCTACATCCGATAAAGATAAAGTTTGCAAATTAAATAAATCCCTATATGGACTTAAACAAGCTAGCAGACAATGGCATGCTAAACTTTCCCAAACTTTAACATCTTTAGGATACACTCAATCAAAATCGACTACTCCTTATTTACCAAAAACATTAATAACGGCTTTACGGCTCTCCTCGTCTATGTCGACGACATCATTTTGGCAGGATCAGATGCCAATGAAATCAAACAAGTAAAAAGGGAACTAGACATTGCCTTTACAATAAAGGATCTAGGACCCCTCAAATATTTTCTTGGCATGGAAGTCGCTCGAAATACAACAGGGATACATCTTTGTCAACGTAAATATATCCTTGACTTACTATCTGACACGAGCTACACAAATTGCAAACCGGCCTCCACTCCAAGTGATCCCGGCATTAATCTCGACTCAAAAGAAGGATCCCCCCTAAATTCCGACCAAATCACAGCATATCGATGCTTACTTGGCCGTCTTCAATATCTATGTACAACTCGACCAGATATATGCCAAACGGTCAATCATCTTAGCCAATTCGTTTCAGCACCCACCACAGCTCACGAAAAAGCTACCCATCGCCTTCTCCGATGTCTCAAAAATACCGCTGGCCATGGACTTCATTTTTCAAACAAATCATCTTTCAAAATCCATGCCTTCTCCGACTCAGATTGGGCTGGATGCCCTGACTCTCGACGCTCAGTCACAGGTTTTTGCGTCTTCCTTGGAGACTCCCTCATATCTTGGAAATCGAAAAAGCAACCCACCGTTTCCAGATCATCGACAGAAGCTGAATATCGAGCACTTGCCTCTACCGCAGCTGAACTCCAATGGCTCCATGGACTCATTTCCAACTTTCCCATCAATATACCTCATCCCTACAAAATATATTGCGACAATCTATCCGCAGTTAAAATGACAGAAAACCCTATCCAACACGAAAGAACAAAACATATCGAGTTAGATTGCCACTTTATACGAGACAAAGTTCTCACTGGATTTCTCAAAGTCCAACATATATCTACTCATAACCAACTCGCGGATCCGTTCACCAAATCTTTACCCATCCACACTTTTCAAAATCTCATTTCCAAACTACACTTGGAATCTATCCATGTTTAGTTTGCGGGAGGGTATTAGAGAAAACAAACCCAAAAGTTTGTTACCATTCTGTTAGAAATTGTTAGTTAGTTATCCTTTCTGTTATTCTGTTTTAGTCTGTTACCATTCTGTTACTTTAGGCAGTTACAATGACTTCTTTATAAAACCCCAGAGTTTGGGTTGTAAACTCACTTTTTCACTCTCACCTTTACCAATTAATCAACGACTCAATTCTTCTGTTCTTCACCTTTCTTCTCCATTCTTCCACCTTCATCCTCTAAATCATTCCTGCTTCCAGAAATCTAACAACCCGCCATTTCGCTCTACCACGACATGCTCTACTCCGGAACTCCCGTCGGTGGATTCGTGTTTCCTTCCGCTCTGAGGGCTTGTGCCGGATTTGGCGATGTGGGTGTTGAAATGAAGGTTCACGGGAGTGTTATCAAGCTCGGGTTCGATTCCGATCCGGTTACCGAAACCTCGCTTTAATTTCCTGCAGTTATATAAGTATAATGTTATTATAAAAACAATTGCAATATATATATATATATATATATATGAACCGAAATTAACTAACCCAAACAGCGAGTGGTTATTATCGACTTTTTTTGAATGAAAAATAGGGAATTCAATCATATATCTATATATGTCAGAATTAGGAATGAGCAAATCCAAATCATTTTTCATATTCTATTAGAATGACGGAATTTTATGTAAAATTTCGGATTGGAAGTGTAAGCAGGAGGCACACGACTCTTGCGAGCACAAATGCTGCAGTTGCCTAATTTATAAGAGGAAGAAATGCTTCACCTGTTGCTGGTTTTAACAATCTATCTGCACCTTTGGATGAGATAATGATCAAATAAACTGTGTTTTCTTCTGCATTTTTTTCTGGATAAAGGAAATAATCTACTACTCTCTAAGGTTATGTCTCTACTGTCATCTCATCGAGTCTTGCAATTCGACCGCGAATCTCGCAATCTCGGTACCACCTGTGCTACACAGTCTAGCTAGGATACAGACACTGTATAAACATCAGCATTCATGTCCACTTAGACTACGCCCTGGAAACTTGCTCAACCCTCTTTGCTTCATCACCTCCCTCGCCAGTTCAACATCTCCCCACCTTCCATCTGAAGCATACAGATTGCACACAAGAACATAGTAACAAACTTCCCGAGTTCAAGACTCCAAGATCATTCTCTTAATCACTACTTCTGCAAGATCGAATCTCGAATGCAAGCCGCATCCATGGAGAAACGACCCAAGCAAGCTCACATCTTGTTGATGGATGACAGGCTAGTGTTCAAGGAACTCCAGGGCTTCGTCTAGCCTTCCATCTCGAGCCAGAAGATCAACCATACAGGCATAATGCTTCACAGAAGGAACAAAGTTATGATTCTTACACATTGAGTTAAACACCTTCCAACCTTCACCGACCATCCCGGTATGGCTGCAACCCGATAATCGATGTAAAGACCGCTTCGTTAGGCTGCAGTGAGTTAACACTCAGCATTGTGTTGAAGAGTGCAAGAGAAGCAAACAGAATCCCTCTGAGTCCATATCCACCAATCATGGCGCTCCACATGGCGATATTCTTCTCTTCCATTTCGTCGAACACTCCACGAGACGATAGAGCATCTCCACATTTGGCATAGAAGGTCAGAATTGCAGTACCAAGATAAACACTAGCAGGAAAGAATCCTACTTTGATGGAACAAGAATGAAGGGAAGAGCCAGCAGGAAGAGCTCCTAGGGTTCCAAAAGCAGAGAAGGTACTAACTAGAGTAATTGCATCCGGTAAGATCGACGATTTCGTTCTCATTTCGTGGAACAATGCAAGTGATTCATGTGCAGAGCCGTTCTGCGAGTAACCGGAAACAATCGAGTTCCACGCTACCACATCGTTAGTGTTCGACATTGTTTGAAACACACGAAAAGAGTCCAAATTCTCGTTGTTTTTCGCGTACATGTCGATCAAAGCATTGACGACATTAGCATCCAATAATCCGAGCTTAACACCAACACAATGAGCAGACTTTCCTAAGCTCAACCAACCAATTTGTGCACAAGATGACAGCACTCTGGAAATGGTGATTCCGTCCGGTGAGATGGATTCCCACTTCCTATCGACGAACAAACGCAAAGCCTCATCAGGGAAGCCTCCTTGAGCATAGCCAACAATCATAGTAGTCCAAGAGATGAGATCCGGAACAGAAGAAGAAAGCTCGTTAAATGCTGACCTGGCATCGATAAGGCTACCACATTTGAGATACATATTTACCAGAGATGTTTCGAGATAAGAATTCACTTCGACACCGTTCTTAATTATGTATCCGTGAATCCACTTACCCTGCAGCTTTGCACACGCGGTAAGCAAGCTCCGTAGAGTAAACTTGTTAGCTCGATCATTCTGTATGTAACCCGAAATCATCGATGTCCATGTCATTACACATCTATCGAATTTATCTTCTTCTTCAAACACCTCTCTCGCAGATCCGATCTCCCCGCATTTGGAATACATATCAACCAGCCCGGTCAGAACATGACCCATCAGGATTCCCAGCTTTCGCAATCCAACAATGGAGCTTCCTTCTCGGGTTCAATTCCTTCAATTCGCTACACGCCTTGAGCAACATCGAGAACAGAACATTATCATACTTTGGATTAGCCTAGTGAAACTCGACAACCTCTCGGTACCATCCGTTCAGAAAGTACAGCCTCATCATCACTTTCAAGGAAAAAACATCTGGTTCAGTAATTTCGTCAAACTCCTTGCGTGCAACATCGACCAACCCAAACGAACCGTATAGGCTTATCAATTTGGTAGCGGTGAAACGGTAGCCGGAGATTCTGTGGACGATGAGGCGACCGTGGATGATCTTCAATGAACGGATGTCGACGTTGCAGGTGATAGAACCATGAGAGTGAAGAGATGGAACCGAGCGATGGAGTTGAAGGGAAATGGGTGTCGTGGGTTGTTACGTAGGAGAATCTTCTGGTTTTCTTCCATAGAAAGAACAATTTTTTTCCCTCAAGGACTCGAAGGTCGAATCGCCGGAGTATCGCCATATCATCTCCTTCATCGATTGTGGAAAGAGCGCCAATTTTGAATTTTGCTTGATTTATACTCCACGGATTATCCAAGAAATCTATCAATTAGGCCCCATTAGTTTTAGGCAAGCCTCAAAGCCCTTAAAAAGCCCACAATTGGTTGCTTAGTAACCGTGAGATCAAGAGTTCGATCATTCATCAAATACATGTTTAGAGATCGAATATTTGTCATTTTCTTTCCAAATGTGTTTTTCGAACCACAAGGTTCTTTCGCTTATACATTTTTATATGAATGAACAACTATGTTATGTTAGAAAAATGTCGATGTAACATTAAAAATACTATTTTTCACATGCTTAGCAATACGATTGAGTACTCAGAAAGAATATCATTTTACATATGGTGAGATACTTTTCTAGATAGCTTCAAACAATACTAGAAAAATGATATATTTTTCATGTTTAATTTTCATCTCAACATATTAAAAAGACGTCATCTTTAATTTTTGACAAAGAGCCTCCAAAATTCATTGAACGATGAGGTATCGAGCCGGAATCAAGAGTACATGTTGTAGTCAATTGTTCACTATTACACCAAAACAAATAAATATTTAATCTTTTTCAATAAAAATTGAATCTTTTTGTGAAAAAAGAATGGAATTTTAAGGAACAAAACAAAGCAAACAAAAGTAGCAAAGAAACCCAATGAGGTTAAACTTTAAAGTCACAACTACTAAAAAAGGTGATTGATTCCAAACCAAATTCAGCAACTTTTCCCCCCATGACATCCACACAAAAGATTCTTCAAGTACAGTCAAGCTGACAAATGTACAGTTGATATTGGCCAAACCCACCAACAAGATCTGATCTTTAACAAAGCTACCCAGAACCTATTCCTTCCTCAAGATCTTGACGGTTCGACCAGAAAACCAGTTAACGAAATCGGATACCAACTCATCTTCAACCAAGCACATGGACATTGTATTCTTTGCAAGTGCAACACTGCAACTGCTGTCATACCTGAAACAATTCTAAGACTAACATGGTCCTGTCCAGAAAGACAGTACAGGAAGAACATAGTACAGAAAAACCATAACTGCTGAAAACAAGAATCTGTCTAACTCCAAAGGTACACACAAACACACGTTTCTGTCATATTATTGTTTGGCGGCTTTCTCATCTAAATTGTCAGTTGGAAATAAAAAACTATCCTTCATCCAATCTATCTGTTTATGTAGTAAATAGAAAAACACATCATCATAATACACCTGCAAAAACTCTACAGTTATTACAAGCAATGTCAGCTTCATCTGCCCTTATCTCGAATTCGAAGAATGTCCAATCATGTCGATCGCCCTTTCTCTTCCTGTCTTCATTCGGCCAAAGTTTGGTGCTTTCCTTATTTCCGAATTGTAGAGAGTTGGCGTTCAAGGGAATGTACAAGGAACTCCCAGAATCATGGAAAATGAAACTTGATGCTCAAGTTTTGTATCTAGGTTACAGGAAGGGATGGAAGGTTACCGGGAGGGCATCGTTGTCTACGTGGACGCCTAGTGGTCTTACCCCAACCTCGGATGCTTCGATCCTCCATTCCTACTTCAATAGTTTTCAGTTGCTGTATCAACGGAGGAGGAGGTGGACTTAAATCCACGAGAGGAGGAGGGGGGGAACTAACCACCGATCGCCTCCTTCCTCTTCCGCAACCATTTCTAGTCGAGCCCCTTCTCGCTAATCCGGACTGCCACGTAAGATGACCTGTCGCCCTCATTAGCCCTACAAATGTCTGTATATCTTCGGTCACCTCATGCCTCGATAGAGAAACGAGCCCCGGAAGAATGTCCCTTTGGAAATCCCTCCTCTGCCTCCCTCTCCGGGCGTTGCCCCTTCGTCCTCGAGTTGTTGGTAACACCACGCTAGTGGTGGCTCCCATTTCGTCGAGATTAATCAAGCCTTCGGGAACTAGAGGCTTCGGCATGTAATCTTCTTCTCTAGTCTCGGTCAGCTTCAGTGTCATCGACTCGAAATAATCAAACACCTCATGGGAAGACGATGAGGTGGCATTTCCCACTATGCTTTCTAAGTAATCCCCGCAAGACGAGATCACGTCTGCAAACCATTGAAGAGGATTTGTGACAGACACTTCAGCAATGCTACAACTAGCAGATGATGAGATTGCAATGATGGCCTCGGCTGCCACTTTGGCTAGTTCATCGAGCGGTCTTTCAGCTTCTCGATGCCTTAATAGTGAAGGTTCTTCTTCGTGGACATTCGCTAGCAAGTCTATTCCGGCATCCTCTTCAGCCTCGGGAACTACCGGAGCTTCCAAGTCTATTCCGGTGAACGGCTTCTTCTTAAAGTCGGGAGCTTCATCTTCGCTTACACAAGAGTTCAAGTCGATCTCGCATCTAAAGTTAGAAACTTTGGTGGCTCTCTCGGTCTTAACAAGCTCAACAACATCGTCATTGTCCTCGCAGGGCATGTTCATATCGAAAAGTATATGTGTTACGTTGTTTTCTACCTCCTTCACTTCAAAAGATGCTTCTTTCTTTGGAAGGAGATGTGCACTTCGGAAAATCGGAAAGCCAAGAATTTTACCATTACAGCCTGTAGAGTCGTCAATCTCCTTATTCCTACTGGACTCAGGATTAGTAGATTGAGAGGCTGATTTCTTATTACCATGCCAAACAGGATGATTAGAAGATCCCAAGAAGCTCGATTTCCCTGCATTGAGATCGATCTCCGCCCTCAGCCAAGGCAGAGAAGAAAGGTTGCTGATGTCATCCTTTCTCTCAAGATCTATGACCTCAATGCCATGTTGAGTACCCGCCTTATTCGTCGAACCATTCGAAATCGCTACATTCAAGTTCACTCCTTTTAAAGGCTTCAAATCCATGTACCTTGAACCATGATTGATCTGGTTCAATTGACCATAGCTTCTTGGAGGAACAGAGAACTGCAGTTCATTCAACCCGGTGGAGATTCCATTGTGCTGATATCCATTTCGATTAGCCATTTCGCTTCCGAACTTTTGGTTAGAAGTAGAGGTGGTGTTAGAATTCCATCTATCTGCCAATTTCCCATTGCTTTGAGTTGTCGACGACTGAGGACTCTTACTCCAAGTTGCAGACGAGTTCAAATGAGGATGATGCACTACTGAGTGAGCCGAGTGAGACCAAGACTTGCTCGGATCAGGAGCAAACGGGTATGGATTGGATACACTCGAAGCAATAACCGCTTCTCGATGACAGCTATTAAAGCTTTCAATACTATCTCTCAGGTGATGATTCCTCTTATGATCAACAATGGGGAAGTTAGGAGGAGGCGGCTCGAGAGCTCTGTTGAAAAGGGCTTGCATTGACCGTGAAGACGATGGCAAGCTTTCTTCACATGTAGGTTTCATCAACCATTGATGATTTCCATTACCATTAGCCTGAAAATCACGATGAGGCAAAGGACCCTTATGATCGCTCCCGTGATTAGACTTCCACGACATCTGTCTACGATCCAATTCACTCCCTCTAATCTTCCCATGGAAAGGATGTTCAGAAGGATTAGTTTCTTCAATCACAATCGGTTCGTTCAAATCAGCCACACTAGTCCTGATCCCCCTTGGACATGATTCAGCAAGCGAAACATCATCTCGACAGTTGGCCTTCATAGTGTTATTCAGATTCCGATGTTGTAGATTTCCTGGCAAATTATGAACGCCCTTTAGCGGTCTCCCTTCTTCTGTAATTATGTACTCATCAGCTGGAAGCCGAAGATCGAACATCTTCCTCCTCACCTTTGTCGGTCTAGACTCCAATATCTCCACTTCCTTCGAAGTAGTCCCGTTCTGGAAGGGCAACGGACTAGTAGTATATGTGCTGCTCCCCATGACAGAACTTAAGGGCGAATTGGTATTATTATCAATAGCAGACGTAGAAGGACGAGTACAAACCGAATTCCCCAGTGGAAATCCGGGGATATGCCGTCTCCTAGCATCTTCAGACGTAACGTGAGATGCAGAAGGGCTCGATGGCACCGATGCCTCAACCTCCCGCATCCGAATTTTATAAAGTTCCTTCCTTTTAACTTCATCCATCAAGTCCCTTTGTATTCTATACAGCCGGTGAAGTTCGTACAGCTGAAAAGCGAAATTTTCCAAATCAGACAGGTGGAAAGAATGCAACTTTCCAGAGACAAATTCACGGGAAGGAACACATACCTGGTGCCTGAATGTAGCCTCCTGCTCGAGCATTGTCCGCTTTACTAAGTCCTTGTCGTACCCGGGATATCTCTCTGCAATGGTCCTTGGCAAGAAATTACCATTGTTGTAGAATTGACCATTTGTGAAGGTTTTATTATCTCCGTAGTATTGCGGCCAGCTAGAACTGTTGGCATCATCACTAACATCCCTCATTTGGAAATGTCCAGGAAAGTAGCTTTCACACTGTACTTTTGTTCCCATTCCTGATAGAAACCAGTTACAAGAGCAAGCAATCTATGTCAACTACGGTACAAAGAGAACGATTTTCAAGTAATCGAGAGTTAGTATCGCGTGTTTTCACACGCAAAGTTCAGAACTTTACTAAACACGTTTCATTCATGCTGAAACCGTAAAGATATTAACACACCAAAAGCATATCGATTGTCATTCATGTTTCGAATCAGCAAATCCAGTTCGGTCTCTATCAAATCACTTCCCCTGCGGAAACCAGTTACTATGAACTGATCACGATAGCAATTCACCACTAAATTACACTCAACTTAAGAGCTATGAACTCAGAAATGACAATAAACTTGACTAGCCCCCTTTAACTGCATCAAACCTAGGTAAAATCAAATGCTAGATCACAGTACCAGAAACATTTCCAGGAATCATACCTACATCAAGAACAGAAAGGAATCCAGGAAGCAAAACCTATGACAAAGGAACATAATTTGAAGGTATTTTGAGCTAACCAAGAATCTAACTTAGCCAATTAAATTAAAAACCAAGAACAGATCCTTCTCTAATGGGAAAACAATCTAAATTAACCAAAGGATTAGTAAACAGATATGAACAGAACAATACAACTGCCCCCCACAAGCCAACAAAGAAACTTACTCTCAAAAAAACCCCATTCATCAAAACCCTATTGGCAAAATCAACAGACGTTTTGGCCCAGAAGATACAAACAATTCAGAAAAAAGGGAAACAGAATCAGAAACAAAATTCAGCTCATACCAACTGTACAAGAAAAAAATGCAGAAACCCAATTCAGAAAACCACTGAAAAAAGCCAAAAACAAACTTGAATCCTACAAGGAAACAAAGCAATATCAAATTGAACTCCATCATAGGGAAATAAGGAGAATCCAATAAAAATTACCTTAACTTTTAACCCCTGAAGAATCCCCACAAGGAAACAATCATTCTTTTGACTGTTTTACAGCTTCTTCTACATCCCAAAAGATTCTCTTTCTCCCCCAAATATGGACAGAAGAGAGAGTGGGGAGGGAGCTGAGATTTTTCACTGCTCAAAACTCCATTAACTGAAAGATTGCTTCTTTCAGATCGTCTCAGCTGAACCCAATTCAGAGAGAAGATTCTTCTTCGATCTCCTTTCTCTCTCTCTCTCTCTCTCAACAACAATAACAAACAGCAGCAGCAGAGAGAAAGGGGGAAATGGAATTTCTAGAGAGAGAGAGGCAGAAAAAGATTGTATTTTTTTCCTTCTTCTGAGAAGGAGAGAGAGATCCCAGATAAGAGAAATCTTTTTAACACCAAAAACAAACGACCTTCTAAGAACAGTGACACGAAATTTGTCAACATCCGGTCTCTTTTTATTCTCTGCTTTTCCCCCCTTCTTCTTCTTCATTTTTTTTTCCTCTTGCATTTTCTACCAATTAATTATTTTATTTTCATATTTACTTCTGAGGGTTTTAAGGAAATTGAATTCAGAGATATGGGAGGCATTTCTAGATTCTCTCCCACCTTTTCCTGCATTTCGTACTGCCAATTCTTAAAGGTCATTTATTTCCCTTTTCTTTCTGTATGTAGATTTATTTATCTTTCGAAATAGTTAAAGATTTTATCGATAAATTTGTTCGGTTCAGTCACTCGTTCAAATAGTTCGATACAATTGTAATATAATTATGGATGATCTATGGTTCAATTACATAATATTTGATTTATTAGTTTGACATTTTGATACGGTCTAGAAATTAGGATTTTTTATCTTTTGTTGTGGTTTCACATTGGATGCATGAAGTGATGTAAGGTGAGAGTGGTAGTTAGGCTTCCACATTTTGTGTATTAATGTGGAATCTAACCTTTATTGTTGATAATTAAACCAGTTGAAAGATATTTGAAGGAAGATTATGCATAGTTGAATAAAATGTAGAGTTCGTGGGTTATTTAACGTGAAGTTGTAAAATTTCAGTTTCATTTTCATATGCGTTACTAGATTAAAACTTACGTTACACATGGGATGAGAAGAAAAACACGGTTGGGATAGAAAGGATTCTGAACTATTGAATAATAACAAAGTGTTAGTGCTCGTTTATCGACAATTTATATATAAGCATTATAGATCTAAACGAAGATAAACTACACAAATCATTTATTTCTCCTCTCAAACGTCTGATATAATGAGGTAATTTTTATAAAAAATACTATTGGACATTTAATATGAAAAATATGGAAATAATATTATTATTGGGACAATAATTGTAAACGTTTCTATGAATATGATCTCAATTGGTCTAATGCTAATCATTTAATCATTACACCTAACCTATTACTCATGGGACCCCTTTAATATTAATTGAGTCAACTCTAGAGAAAACTGAAATTATCATTATGTCCTTAGATGCATGGATTTGAGGAATAAAATATATCTAATTATATATAATACCTAATAATAAAAAATTTAAGATTTATGTTTTCTTACAAAACTAAAATAAAATAAATAAAATGTCACACCCACCAGTTAGTAAATTAAATGAAGATATAAATGGAAAAGGTGTACTCTTTCTTGTCTTTTCATCATTTTCTTTCACCCAAATAATTTAATTTACAAGTTTCATCAAATCTAGTTAGCACGTTAATCCCCAAAAAAAATCCCACCAAACACTCTATATTAGTGTTTGTATTACCATAGCAATTAAATTGAGTCTCACCGCACGGAGTTCTCTGATTCAATAGCAATTAAGTTCGAATGTAAAGCTCTCAAAATTGAAATTTTTATTAGTTTTTTTATATTGTTTGATTATTAGACATGAACTCACATTTTGAAATTTCGATAATCTTGATTCCAACAACGACATACGGGATACGTATATCAATAGTGTGTCTGCTCGAAGATATCAATGTTGCAGACTCACGACCCTATTTATAGAGCACCATTAGAGTTGGTAAAATTAACCTGACTCGACCCAATTCTCTTACAATCCAACTCGATTGACAATACAAATTGATCATAAAAAAATCAATGGTTCAAAAGTCCACCAAATTAAAAGTCTACAAAACTTACAAACGAAGTAAATTGTTATCCAATTAATTCATAATCCTATCAATTTATGGTCACTAAATTTATAATATCACGAGCTTGAGATCAATAACCCGATTCACACACTATGTCGGGCCCGATGAGAATTTTTCTGACATAATAAAGATTGTAACTCAATATTGTAAATATCATGGTAATACTTATTTGAAATTTAAGTTGAGAAAGTTTGAATTCAAATCTCACTACTATAATTTAAAATTTGTTGTCTTCTTATTGGATAATTGACATAACTCTATTATATTAAAAAAATTAACCATTTTTTGAATTTACTGGCTGTGAAAAGAGCCAAAGCTATTAGATCTCAGAAAGTACAGTCAAACTCAAATGAACCAACACATCCCCTTTTAATAATTGATTTGTCTGTTAATTACTTTTTAATCTAATCCTTTCAGTCCACGTGGAATTTTTAATTCTTTAATTTGTGTGGGTAAATAAAATAATTAGAAATAGACTATTTCATGCAAATGGGTAGGGTTTTGAGACAACTAGGAATGTTTAGAGGATTAAATAATTTGAAACACTCAGTAGGAGAAGTAGGGGCAGAGTTGGTGGGTTTGTTAAGAAAGCATATTATGAAAGGAAATTACAATTTAAGGTTTGCTAAACAAGGATTATTTTGAGTTTATTTAATCGGTCCGGATCATTAAACAATTTTAAAATAGTTAAGGTCCTAACTTACTTTAGCAGTTCGAATAAAGATATTTATATTTCAATTGCTAGGGTTTCATGCTTAGCTTTCTTTATTTGTCGGACCAATTTTTAGTTTCCTTCGATTGTTGCATTTATATTCTATAGTTTCCTTTTAGTCTCCCCTTGCCGAACCACCTCGATGGAGAGAAAATTGAGATCATTTTTGCTTTGCGAAGAGGTTGTGATCCATTTACCATAACTCATTTTGTTTATACTATCTTTATACATGAATATATTCCGCTCGTGCTTCAGTGAACATGAATATATCTCCATTACGAACCGCTTTAACCCGATTCGCACCATTCTTTTAACTCTTTCATTTTCTTAAGGTCCTTATCTTCAAAATTCATGGACATTTGATTTTTCATTTTCTTCATTTTTGGTTTCCACTAGGGACCAAAACCTTAAAAGTGTCTAGCAAGATATATGGTAAACATGAAGCCATGGCATGATGAAAAAGAAAGGTGGGACATGATAAATCATTTAGGGTTGTTGTTATATAATTGGGGGAAAATTAGTTATTAAATTATCATATATTCTTCCAAAAAGATGGATTCTTTTTCCTCCATAACTTCCTTCCACCTATGAATAGTAGAGTTTGTCAATTGCCTAGCTCAATAGTGCCTTATAAACGTATTTATCTTCATAAGATACATTTTTATTTTTTGTTACATTTTTAATCGAATATTACATAGTTACGTATAAAATTAGCGAAAGATTTTATAATTTAAACCCTCATAAGTTAGTTTTTTAAAATGAATTTTACCTAAGAAGTTGAAACAATTGGTATCAGATCAATTTTTCACACATCGGGCATGCATGCGCTTAGAGAGAGCGGCTTGCGGAAGAAGCAATCAGAGTAGGTCGTCATGAACGTCGGCTCGAAAGCGTGGTGGCATATTATGTGTCCAACTGCATACCACAATGCTAAGTATGAGATTATGGAGTGAGTTTATGATATGAGTCTGATGACCTCATTAGTTTACAACCTCTAGGGCTTAGCATCGGAAAAAAAAATCTCTTAGGCGCATTCTCCTCATACGCTAGTTTTTTATGATGAGTTTTTTTTAGAAGGTTGTAACAAAATGGTTGATAATCTGAATGGTTGGGATGGACTTAGACCCGATTAATTAGAAATTTATGATTTTATGAATTTATTTATGACAAATAACTTGGATTTGGATTGGATATAATTATTTAAATTAAACCCTTGTTGTTTATTTTTGAAAGCTCAATTTTTATCAACCCGTGAAACAAATGTGCACAGCCTATCATTATTATTGAGAAAGGAAGAATCCTGTCACATGGCCACAGTTTCCATACTCCAATTAATATTCTGATGTCTTTTCTATACTATAGTATGATGAAAAAATGACTGGGAATGAAGTACATTTTGTGACATTTTCGGAAAAAAAATTATTATGAGAATTGATCGTTTTAGAAGTAATTTGTGTAGAAGACGAATGGGGTAAGGATGGACTGGAAAGGTTGATTGGTTTTTGTGATTTTGACAAGGTCCTTATGAGATTTTCTTTCTAAATTTAATGGAGTTCAAATAATTTGAGTAACAACTAGATTAAAATAGAGAATTTGAAGATTCTTCTATGAAAATTGTCATGAATATCAGTCAAATGTACTAAGCTATTATAACGATCAGGCTTAAGTCATCGTGTTATACGAGTTTAAAATTATGTGACCTCATGAAGCCAAAACTTTGGTGACCAATAAACTATTTGATACAAAAAATAATAGAAATGAGTTTTTGTCCTCCAACAACCTCGTTTATACTCCACCAAATTCCATCAATTTTTCCAAAGGTTCCCATACCTTTTTCTTTGTTATAGTTGGTTTTCGAACGAGCAAATAAAATGACGATTTTTTTTCATTTTTGGGATGAAGATGATCTCATATTTTTACAAATTGAATTTGACTATAAAAACTCTAATGAGATTGAGGCATTATTTTTACCAATGAGAACAAATCTCTACCTCTTCTCTGTGATTTGAAATCATTCACGAAATTTTCTCCGGGCCCATAAGGTGATTCCAAATTTTTTCAATTCTCTTTTTTTTTAATGTTCCAAACAGATAATTTGAAATGAAATTTCTTCAAAATTCCAAATCACTCATCAAAACCACCTACCCAATCGATCCATTATTATTATTATTATTATTAAGTACATTGATGGACCAACAGCTAGATCTGGTACAAGAACATGTCGCTAACAAAGAATATAATAGAAACACATATCTAAAAAGAAGGGACAAAGTAGTAAATGGCTTATTATCCAATTAATCGATTATTCTATTATCATTTTCCATATTTAAGGGTAATTTTCAGTTTTGACACATCACAAGTCTAATGAAATGTGAACTTCCTCAAATTTTATAAGTCTCAAGTTAGTCGAAGGCCCGGTACCACAAATCTTATAAGTTGAGCTCGAGTAGTTTAGTAAATATTCGAGCTCAAACTAGTTAACTAACACTAATAAGAGACAACACACATCGTAATTTTTTATATTTATCGAATTATAAATAAAATGCCATAATATGACCTAACATTTTGAGTTGGAAAAGTAATTTTTTTCCCCTTAGATTACTCTAGTGGGAGACTTTTAAGACAACAAACACACACAAAAATATCTTACTCAGAACTTGACCCTATAAAAACATGACGCATGACTTGAATAATGAAACGATAAAGAAAGCTAACAAATTCGAGAAAGGACCAACTCAACATCAACCGTGGAATGACCAATACATGTGGATTGGTGCTCAATTAGATGGATAAAACCCAAAGATTTTGTGGATTTGTTGACACGTAAACGTATGTGTGTTTGCTTGTAAATGCATGATAAAATCATAATAAAAAAGAGTGGTTATCATATCAAGTCCATGGCTTGATCAATTTAATTAGATCGATAATGACGCTTTCAATATGATTAGTCGTGTAATTAATTCATTTCTCTGTAGAACACAAACAATTACTCCAATTTAACATCCAAACGTTATTGATTCCATCGTCTACTTAATGATAATTACGTCATCTTTTGAAGATTAATATTTTTGTTGTAACATATATATGGCCTCAATAACTCATCATAAATGTATTTCTTATCTTTAATATATATATATATATATATATATGTAATTTCCTTCCCATAAATCCTTAAGGATGAGTTCTAATAATGGAGTTTGATGGGCTATACACTAAAATTTGTGAACAAAACTAGTTGTTGAGATCATTTGTGGCTCTAGAGCGGAGTCATTCTGATATGTGTAATTTTTTGAAACGATTAAAAATTGATTGATTTTCATCGATTGGTCAATTGACCATCCATGCTCGATTAGTTTCCGTGTTCGATATTATGAACTCTTAATTCTTAAACAACTCTCGTCCTGTTTGGGCTTGCTGCCACTCTGTGTTACCCGTTCTCTTTGGACGACATGAGCAATTTTGGGAACTATGGTATGTTTTTTTTGTTTTTTTTTCTATCTGATGCTTGCTTCCGATTAGGGATGACGTTTGTTTTCTTTGAATAGTGTTTCATTATCTGAAGTTAGATTTTGATTTAACCGCCAACTAAAAATATAAATCAGTTAATCAATCTTGACCGATAATCATACCCGTTTATTCAAATGGTTCAAGACTTTTTGGAGGATAATTTAGAACTAAAGACAAAAGGGTTAAAGAGGATTAATTGTGGTCGCTTAATGCTATCTCTTGTCTTTGTCATGGTGGAAAAAAAGAAAACTATGGGAAGCTTTCCAAAGCTCCAAGCGTAGTGGGAAGATTTTGCCTAACTAAAATGTTGTGGGTCCAACCCTTTTAAAATTAGGGTTCTTGTTTCCTTTCCTTTTCATTTCAATCGGTTGATCCCTTTTGGTATTAAAATACTCAACATTGATTGATTCTCTCCAAGGTTGCTTTGGTATGGAATGTTTCGAATAACTAGTTATTCGTGATGAGGTATATTGATATTGGGTAAGATTGATCATTTAAGTTATAAACCCGACAGTAAGGATATTTATATATGTCTTCATGTGGTGCCATGATCCTATTCATGTATAGATCAAACTACGATAATCGATAAGCATATTGTTGATGATGTTGATAAACCCATATGAATTTTTTGGGTCACCGCCATGTCCTATTGGGATGGCGGCTTAACATGTATAGCTTAACTTAATCTTATTAAGTATATATACCTCCTCTACTTGTATCTCTGTAACCATTATCTCCGCCATCATCACTTCAATAAAACTTCATCCTTCTCCTGTGGACTAGTCGATCTCAAGATCGAAAACCATGTTAATCCTCCGTATTATTCCTCATTTATTCTTCCCTTAATCTTTGTTATTCCAGGTTTATATAAATTCAATAAGTTTACAATTTTTTCAATTCGACCTAGTGAGTCTCGCCATTGTAGTTGTTCTTATTAGACCCCATTATACATTTTTGGTGTGTCCTACCACTACTCTTGTTTTATTTATCCGGCCCATACATGTTTAAAATCTCCTCAATATCTAGACGACTAGTATTGTCTCAATCTACTATGTAGATTTGTTATGAATCTTTGTATATCAATAACCTAAGTTGTTGGGAGAATATTGATCATGAATTTTATACTATTTTCTTACATACCTTCTCAAATAAAAGCCAACTCATAAATTTGAAAATTCGGACACACGACCATCTGGTCTAAACGCTCTCATACCATGTCGGTATAGATCTATTAACAAACAAATTATTTTATTTTCTATTCACACGATTAAATCCGACACTTTATATATCTTATCGAGACATTTAAACTTTTTAAATTTCTTTAATTCGAACAAAAATATTTTGAACCATCATGAATTCTTCGCTAATTTCTTTTAACAAAACATCCATCATTCAAGATTATTCTCTCCAGTGCCTTTTTCAGCCGATGAAAATTTCTGGTCATGATTTGAGTGAACATTCTTATGATCTTATGATGAACGGTGATAATGAGGTTAGTATCGTGGGGGGTGTTTGATCTAAAATAATCATGTCAAAATCAAATTATAAATTATATGGAAAACTTGCAATTTACTACTTCTACTATTAATGTTGTCACAACCCATCATTTTCCATTTTTGCAAAACATATGAATAATATTTGATGATCTTGGGAGTTGGGATTTGATGTTCCACCTTATCAAATTTCTATTATTTATTCTTTTATTATTTTTGGATTTGTTTCATACGATAATTATAATTTAAAATTGGCGACTTATTTGATGTAAAAACCCTAATAATAAATTTGAATAGAAACTCGAACAATTTCGTTATTTTTTCAGACGAAAAGATTCAAAACATATTATACTAATGATTGTAAATAAGGGAATAACGAAAAATCAAAATATTTAATTTATAGGTTTCAAAAATTGAGTAAAAATGAGCATATGATTCCTTTTGGGAGACTGAACCCAATATTTTTTTACTGTTTTTACTCTATAACTTTTTTTAACCTTTACTGATTGTTGTTGCAGTCGAGGAAGGAATTATTGACGTGGAAATAACAATGAGAATGGAGTTGCAGATCCAGAAGAAAGGAGTCAATATATCAAGATTTAACTTTAGGTTTTCACTATTTTTTTCATGGACCACTACTCGGTTTTCGGTCGAACCGTTTCTTGGAAACCAGCTGGCCCTAGCATGCCTGCTACTCCTTTATAACAAAGCTGAGATCGATTACTCTAAAGAGGGTATTCTTTACTCTATGAGTTGGAGTTGGTTTGGATATTTCGATTCGTATGTTTTTTTAGATTAATAGGTATTGTGGAAAATAGGTTATGAGAGTGATCGAAATCTAGAAGCACCAAATTGAATAAACGAATAATAGTTTTTTTTTAAAATTAAAGCAAACCGGAAGGGGTTTATAGGAGAGATAATTAATGTTAACTTGAAAAAAATGGATTGAAAGTGTTGAAAGTGTGTATAAACTTAAATAAAAATTTCAAGTTTGAATCTTGTTATGTCCTCCTCGATAAGATGATAAATGGGTTACTGGGTTCGAGTAGAGCGGATACCTCAATACTCACATTCGTCTATTGCGGATCGAGCTCGAAGAAATAAGTGTTTTTAGTGCATCATACTCGATTTTTATGCGATAATTTTGCAAAATAAACTCTTTTGAATTTAAAATTATCAGGACCAAATTGTCATTCATACTAGTATATGTTACCATCATAGTATATGGGCCGGAGATGTTGGAACCTGCCGTCATCCATATTCTATCAGATGGGCTTAGGCCCTTGAGAATAGATAGAGAAACTAAAGATTTCCCTTACAAATCTGAGGCTAAAAAAAGCCCGACATCAGAATGTGTGAGGTACTTACCCTTTTACTATGAGATCGTAAGGTCGATTTAAGGATCGTAATATGATGTGGAATTTGTGGTTGAAAGTTACCTGGGATGTTAGTACGAAATGTTACACATGTTATAAGAAGGAAGTGAACAAAACCTTGTCCAAGTGTGTTGTCGAACTAAGGATATCAGATTCGGGTTTAATAGCATTTCATATAAAAAATACCTATGTAGTGTTTATTTTTTTCCTGATTTTGTGTTTATATCTCAAACAAATAAAAATGAACAAAATCACACATTATATTATATGGTTTTCCTATACTTAAAACATACATCCCTCACCTCTAAACGAAGAATTATCTCCAATAAAAACTAAAACCCAATACATAAAGTATCAAACCCACCTCATTGCTAAGTAAGTACAAAGTACAAAGTTTGTCTAGCGATAAAGCCATAAAATTTCACATGTTTGTAATACATAATGATTGAGTCTACTATAATTCTAAACTCAACAAAGTATATTTCGAATTCCATTAAGTCCGACATTGCTCCGCCTCGAACCAATTACTAGCTCAACTTGATGAGATAGGTTCTTTAAGTTTGTGTTTTACCAACCAACATCATTCTCACCTACATTAAGTCTTGATCAAGGTTATACCATTGTTGGCCAACAACAACCACTATAGTTGCTCACCTTGCAACTACCTTCATTAAACACCATAATTTATTCACCAATTTGTATTTTTTTTTGTTATGATTCTTATCAAATACTCTTTACAATGACCAATGAATGTTTGTTTTGTGAAGAGATCACATCAACTAGTAAGTGAGCCATTGCTTTCACTCTTAATTTGCATGGTCTTTGGTCCCTTTCTTCTCTCGAACCCCACATCTCTTGTTCTTGTCTCTTCCTCCATTTAAATCCAAAACTTGCTAAAATACATATTTCCATCCTTATTTTTCTCTATTGAAAAATTGACACTAGATTGAATAACCTCATTACACTATAAGATATGAGTTTCACACTTGATTTTTTTCATTAAGATGATCATCACTAAAAATTTCCTAGCTAGTTCAATTATGGGAGCTCAATTAGAAGTCCATCCTAGAGGATTAAGTTTATCTCATTAGTTTCAAGAAAAATGACCAAGGAAGTCAACAAACAAACGGAGAAAATAAGTTTTTAGATTTAGGATCACATGTCATGTGAGTTCAATTAGTCAATAATTTTACTATTTTGACTATAAGTTTTTGAGTGGGATTCAACTTTACGCATCAGAGCTTTCATCGTTCATATGTTAATGTGATTAGTGATCATTATGGTTGACAATAAATTTAGTTGAGGAAAAATTTATTGGAAAATGGAGCATGAAGAACATTCATACCTTCCACTACACTACATAAACCATACTTATTATAAACTAGTTAAATCAAGTTGATTCAAACAAAATCAATCAAAGCTCTTAACTAGAATAGTCGGGTTGATTAGTTTGGACTGAAAATCAATTCTTTCAAACTTGTATATAAATATTACACACTTCAATAATTCATATGTTGGTGGATATGAGCTCATTATATATATATATATATATATATATATATATAAAGATAATCACGTTGCTATCAAATTAATATTGGACGTGAATTATCGTTAAGAATATATAGTTATTAGTTCATCTATATTTGTTCCTGTTTATTTATTAATTATATTATGATGTACTTGATAATGTCGAAAATGGTTGAATTTTAAATGATAATCAAGCCTAATAAGTTTTTGTAACGTGCAATAATCAATTAATTATTAGCTTATTGTAGAATTAAGCCAAAACACTAAAAAGTAAAGAGAAGTAAATTCCCAATCTAAAGCACTGTGTGACAGTGTGAGGCGCCGCTTTTTCCAACCCACGGAAAGCAACCGCTGCAGCAGAGGGAGAGAACTTTTGTCACTTTCTCAATCTACTCTACGCCTCGCCACCTTCAAATTCTTCTCCTCCATCAAAGAAGCAGCCACCCCAAAGCAACTTTGAGAAGAAAGAGCCACAAAAGCTGCTTTCTTTCCTCCCCACATTTCCACCACCGGGAGCTCGAAACCCTCCAGTTTGTCCTGGAAATTGAGAGAGATAAGGAGGAAAATGGAGAAGGCTCTCACTAAAGTCGGCAGCTTGAAGCTCGGAAATTCATGGATCTCCAAGAAAGCCAAGGAGGAGCTCACCAATATCAGCGATGACATCTCTGTGAGTAGTCCAAGTCTTTTTGCTTTTGTTGGGGATTTTGATTTGTGAATGTGGGCTGATTGGAGGGAAGAATTTTCAGATTTCCCTGCTGTTTCCTGTTGAGATCTGTTTTCAAGTCTATGGTTTCTTGGAAGTAATGGAGTTGATCGAGTGATGGGTGTTTCTTAAGAGGAATTTGGCTTGTTTTTGTTAAGAACTTGTGGGATTGTACTGTGTTCAATCTATGGAATCCATGGTTTCTTTCTGCAAAAAGTAAGCTTTTTTTCTGGTGTTGATGTTTGATTCTCAATGGTTGTTTGCTTTGTGTGATGTGAAATTTGCAGACTTTCTCCAATACTGTTGAGGAGAAGGCCAAATGGATCTTCAACAAGCTGAAAGGTACGATCTTTAGTGAACTGTAAGTAAATGGAGCTAGATCTACTGTCATAGATAGCTCTTCCTAACTGAAATGTGCATCAATGTTTCATTTCTAACTTACCAGTAATGGAATTTCTACACTCGTACCAGATTTATATCCGGTATGCAGTTAAACCGGTATGAATGGCCTTGATCTGTACCATCTCGTTTTGCAAACAATTAGTGATCTGTACTAGTACATGGAGCTGTCATAGATAGCCTTCTTAACCGGAAATCATGAGATCGAACCCTTGAGGCTGAACATGTCAAGATTACAAATTTGTTCTTCACTCATACCGGATTTAAATGGAATGTGCATTTATGCTTTATTGCTACTTCCTTCAGGAAAGCCACTGAAGAGCTTGCCAGATCTGTTGAGAGAGTTCAACTTACCACCAGGGCTCTTCCCACAGAACGTGACCTGCTATGAGTTCGACGAGACCAAGGGGAAGCTGGTGGTGCACTTGCCTTCTGCGTGTGAGCTGACCTTCAAGGACTCGTCCGTGATCAGATACTCGACAAGGGTGAAGGCGATTCTCACGAGGGGGAAGCTGAACAACATAGATGGAATGAAGACCAAGGTGATCGTTTGGGTTAAAGTGTCGAATGTGGCGGTCGAAGGGTTCAAGTCTGATAAAGTGTGGTTCACTGCTGCTGGTGTGAAGAAGTCTAGGCCTAGGGTTCAGTATGATGCCCTTCAGGCTGCTGTTAGGGTCGATGAATTCTGAAAACATTGGTGTAGTAATGGATGTTCTTTTTGATGGCATAAGCTTGTTATTTGTTCAGTAGATTTCAGCATTAGATTCAATGCTTGAGTTCAATGGAAATGTGTTTGGTGTCCACAATGGACTCATATTGAGTGTCTACCTGGTTCTTCCATGATCCGATGAACTTTCGATTCTGGATCCGCCATTGATTTTACGGGTATTTAATGTAGATAAGTTAGAGGTAGGAGTAGTTTGGAGTGGTTAATAACCGACCCATTTGGTCGGTTAATTAGAGTTGTGTAAAAAAATAGGTTAATCGATTAACCGATCGATATGATAATGAGTGGTTGATTAATTACAAATTGGTTTGGTTACAAAATTTCAAAATACTTAACTGATTAACCAACTAAATTATTTCAAATTAACTGATTAACAATTAATTAATTTGAACACTTAACTATAACTGAATGTTCACCCCTAGATTGATTACATATGAATTTGTAACTTTCCCAATTTGTGACTAAGTGAGCCTGCAATTTGATAAACTCCAACTTGCTTCACCGTTGACCCAACCGATCTGAATCAATTGACCATAATATATAAACTCGAAAAATCTATAATTTCGTGAACCTACAATTTGATTAACCGATAAATCAGAAAAAAACCCGTGACCGGTCATGAAGGGGAAGTAAACTGATCAAAAAGTTTTAAAACATCAAGTATGGAAACGCTGCCGTTTAGAGGAGTGGGGATACCAAATATATTATTTTTCTGGGGCCGTTGAGGAAATGCGGCGGAGGTAGCTAAGCCAAGTGAGACTGATAGACTGAGGATATCGAGCTGAAGAAGACGACGAAAAACGGAAAAGAGTGAGAAAGCTTGTTCCATCTTCACCAGAAATGGCGATCTCCGGAGATCTGAGTGTCTCTGCAGCATTGGCATCCTACCCTAAGCACCAGCCTCTCAGAAGCTTGCCTCTTTCTTCGACATCAAAGGTTATTTCATAGCTGCTCCTTCCTTCATTGGTTTTCATCGTCAATTTCTTGTGTTCTCGTTGGTGGGTTCTGCGTGAATCTTTGTGTTTGTGCTGTTTCGACTGGTGGGTAGTTGTGGAAGCTAGTCGACAGATCGAAATGTGAAAGCTTGAGCGATCTCTCGTTTAAGCTGTTCTTCATTTGTGAGGGAAATGAATCAAATGGTTTATGCATTTTTCCAGCGATTGATTAGTAGCGACTGCTTAAATTTTCTCCCTTTGATTATTGATTTTCAGTCCCCTTATAGGTTTACCCTATTGCCGCCAATTTGTCTCTAGCTAGGTAAATTTTTTAGGGGTTTTGGTATTCAATTGTTAGGGTTTCAGCTATGGATTTCACTTGGTTTATGGTGCTTAGCAAGTCTTTTAGGCCAATTGTACTTGAAAATGTCAAAACTGGTGAAAATTCTGCGAGGGACAATGTTTTACAGCTCCAATACTATACTCTGCCTGTTCTTAAATTCAACTAGCCGATAAAGGTGAGGTTTCAGTTCGGATTTTCTTTCTTGGTTTGGTTATTCTTTCTTATACAAGCTATCTTCCATTGGGTGCAATGGTCTCACATGATTGGAGTAACAAAGCTTGGCTGTAAAGGTTTCTCTAGCACTTAAAAATATATCGATGCAATGATGGTCGATTTAGTGACTTTCTTAATATTAGTTGTGCTTTCATTATCACAAAAGTTTGAGCATCAGATGGTTTCATCGTCAGCATAAGTTTGAACATCAGATAGATTACTCTCACTCATAATGTTAGTTGTGCGATTATGATGTCCTGTAGAAACTTCCATCGAATCGTATTGATAACCGAGTCCTTTGGTCAATTGGTGCTCGGATCCTTTCCAGGTGGACTTCAACACATTCCCCAGCGGAAGATCAGCAACCACCATCACACTTTCGAACCGCAAACCAAATGCTCCCATTCAACGATCAGCCGGCATCTCCAAAGATTACGAGATGTCCTCAGCCACCACATTCAACCAAGACACTGAGGCTTTCCTCCTCAACGCCATAAACATGAGCCTCCTTGAGCGACTCACCTTAGCGTGGAAGCTAATCTTCCCATCACCCGCCAGACAAAAGACTTCCAATGCAAGGATAGCCAAGCAGCGCCTCAAGATGATCCTCTTCTCCGATCGGTGTGCAGTCAGCGACGAGGCCAAGAGGAAGATCGTGAACAACATCGTTCACGCCCTCTCCGAGTTCGTCGAGATCGAGTCCCAGGACAAAGTGCAGCTCAGTGTCACTACCGACACCGACTTGGGGACGATGTACTCGGTTACGGTTCCCGTTAGAAGAGTGAAGCCGGAGTACCTGGAAATCGAGGATGTTGGATCAATTACCAACATCGAGTACAGAGAAACCGGACGGGATGGAGATGATTCGGTCGATGTTACTTTCGATTTCTACATTCCGGATGAAAGGACTCGGTGATCATCGTTCTGAAGGATAAACAAATAATGCAGTTGGGCAGCATGAACAAAGTTGAAAACTTTCCCCCCTTTCTTGGTTTAGAAGTTCAGTAGAGCTATATGTTAACTGTGTTTGTGTCATTGTGTGTATATATATAAAAGCTCAACTCTGAATTTTTGTATTGTTAGGATTACTGAAGATCTTTGTTCTTGGTTTTGTATTTGATTGGGTGGGTATCCGGGTCGGTTAATCAAAGTATGAGATGAGGTGACTTTGTTAAGAAAAAAGTTTTGAGTGACTGAAATGTTATTCAATTTAAACTTGAGTGACTACCATGCTGTTAACCCATACGGAATCTCACGCGCCACAATTCAGCGTCGTTTCGGCGCAAGGCTCCACTAAGATATTCTCGGAATCTTCCACCGTCAGATCTTCTCCACCCCAAATCCAACGACTGAAATAAATCCGACCTCTTCGCTGAAAAATAAATGATTATCCTAGCTCTATAAATAAACATAGGGTTTGTAAAATTCTCACTTCCAGTTCATACTAGCTACACACCACCGGAATTCTCTTCGATTCGTCGCGCTTTCCTTGATCGGAGCTTTTCTCGTCGCCGTCGCAATCATGTCTGACGAGGAGCATCACTTTGAGTCCAAGGCTGACGCCGGTGCCTCCAAAACTTACCCGCAGCAGGCTGGCACCATCCGTAAGAACGGCTACATCGTGATCAAGAACCGCCCATGCAAGGTATTTTCTTTGATTCCTTCGATGATCGTGTTTCGAATCATGGGTTCGGTGATCAGATCTGGGTTTAGTTTTCTATTTCGTTTTGTGTTTGATCTGATTCGTTGGTGTGAATAGTTAGGGGTTCGGATGATCTCCTTTGTGCATTTCCTTATTGTTTGTGTCTATCAATTTTAGGGTTTAGTATCAGGTTTCTGGCATGCGATCGATCGATTGATTTACTCTGATCTTGTTTATACGGTTCAGCTGGGAAAATCAAGAGAAGTTTCGTACTTCACTGTTTGTTCTCGTCTTTTAGTCCGTTTTAATGTTGAATTTTCATTTTGTCCTGAATTGCTGACAGGTTGTTGAAGTTTCCACTTCCAAGACTGGCAAGCATGGCCACGCCAAGTGCCACTTTGTTGGAATTGATATCTTCAATGGAAAGAAGCTGGAAGATATCGTTCCCTCTTCCCACAATTGTGATGTATGCCATTATCGTCTCTCTGTATATTGTTAAGTGAACGTGTGATTTCGGCTTCCTTTTTTGAAGGCCATTATTGTTTTCTGCTTCACAGGTTCCTCATGTGAATCGTGTCGATTACCAGCTCATCGACATCTCCGAGGATGGATTCGTAAGTGTCTTTTGTTTCCTCTACTTGTTAAAGTAGATGTCACAGCTTTCAGAATCCTTGGTTCTGAATTGATGTATGTATGTTAACGTTTCAGGTGAGCCTGCTGACTGACAATGGCAACACTAAGGATGATCTTAGGCTCCCCACTGATGAGGCTCTCCTCACTCAGGTCTGTTTGTCTCTTCTAGTCCTTTAAAAGCACAACATAACCAGCCGTCGGTAGATTTGGTTGCTAACTGTTTGTCTATCATAATTTGCAGATCAAGGATGGGTTTGCAGAGGGCAAGGACCTCGTCGTGTCTGTGATGTCTGCAATGGGAGAGGAGCAGATCAATGCTCTCAAGGATGTCGGCCCCAAGTAAGTCGGCCAACTTGGAGATGGATTATGCTGAACTGTGGAGGGTTTGGTGACTTGTGCAGGAGTTGCGAGAGTACAAGGATAGTAGTAGTAGTCATAGTCAATCAATGGGGGGTCTATTTTCTCTTGCTTTCTTTTGTTCTGTTTCTATGTGGGTCTGAGGAGTTGCACACGTTTTCATTGGACATTTGTTCAATCAAAGTTGTTGTCTTTCACCGATGAGTATCCCATTGTTATCCAGAAGGTTTGGTCTTGCTGTTGGATTTATAGATTTCGATGTTATATTGATTGTGTATGGGATTCTGTGGTCTTGGTTTGGTGTTGAATGGAAAAGTGACGATCTTTACTAATAATGATTGGGTCTTGAGTACTTGTGCACGGACAAAAGCAAAGCATCAAATAACTAGTTATTCTGCAGCAACTGCAAAGTGACAAACAATCTTTTTCTTTCAAGTTGGTGGAAATTGATAAATGTGGTTTTGTTAGCCGTTCAACTTGATAGCGGTCCCAAGCCAATCATCCGGTATGCTCCCGCGTCTTATTTCTCCGCTTAGAGCCCTCCGAGAATGGCTAGTAGCCGCCTGTTTATGAAACCGAGACAAATCAGAATCAGCATTGCCATTAAAACAGAATTGGAAGAAAAGAGAGGTTTGTTAGTTATCATATACCTTCACAATGTAGACATCGATGCCTAGTTTCGCAATCATTGCAGCTTCTGCTATCTTGGTCGCCATCCCTCCCGTCGTGTCGTGTGCTGCTACCGTCATTTCAACTGGTTTGGTAGCATTCCTGAGACTTGGGTTCACCACGGACCAACTACCTTCTTCTGTCACAGCTGCAAAATGGTTGCAAGAATTTCGTTAGTCTCGGGGGGAGCGAGCTAATTCCGGGAATTCTTGCATTTGAAGGCATTACTCACCAATCTCCCTCAATAACACTGCATCGGGTTCCGAAGGGGGACGATCATATAGACCAAAGACATCTGTCTTTCAGCTTACTTACAGTTACCGGATAAACAATACGAAGGTCGTATAAAGGAGGAAAAGTTGAAAGAAAGGATACGAGGAAAACGACGTATTCGGGTTTCAGATAGGCAGCGAGATGCCTTATAATCACATCGCCGCTCAGTATCGTGCAACCCTGATTATGGAGTCAATGGAGTAGTCAGCATCGACATGAAAAAGTTCCTACACGGTTCTGAAAAGGGTACTAACTAACCAGTTTCTTGTCGAGCACGGCATCTCCATGCAAAACCTAGAAAGGAATAAGCTTTGCAATGAGCAGATAGCAACATTTCAAACCTAACAAGTAATGAACAAATTCATGATTCTAAGATATGGAGTTAAGGACTCACCGGCACGAAGCCTGACTCGATTGCTTTAGCAACCATTGACAGATCAGCTGACTCTAGCTGCAGAAGGACCAAGTACTCAAGCTTTAGAAGTGAGCCACTTGTTAGTGGTGAATGAAGTTGAAATTTGAGATATATAGTAAATAGCATCATATTCTGCCTCTAACCTTTCGTTCAGAGGTTAACCATCCACACGAAAATGGAGACATGCCGATCGATGGAATACCAGCTGCAAGACAAACAAAGGACCCTTCATCAGTGTGAGAAACAGACAGACAACTTATACAATAGTAGCACCAAAATGTGATACCTGCAGCTAGTGCTCGAACAATCTCGAGATTAAGGGTCGTAACCTGAAAGAACACATGACGAAACATTATTTGATTTCTATAGCTGCATCTAAACCAACATTTTACCCTGAGAATTACAAAAGGAAAGATCCATTTTTTGCCTGCGTTTTTCACATCGTATGTCTTTGGTTGCAGAAGCATGGATAAAGACTCTAAATTTATAGCTCATAGTTCATCTAGACTATGAAGGGTTTTACTACACAGTGCAAAACTTACTGAAATCCTGGTAGCTACAAATCCAGCCTTAACAATAGGTTTCTCTAATCCACCTCTATGAACTCCTGATTTGCTAGCTTGAAAATGCCCAAAAGAACCTGACAAAAAAGCCAAATAATATCAGAACCAATCCCAATCTACTAAATCAAACCTGAAAAATGTTTCAATGAAGAACAGACTAACCTGCTCCATGAACAACAATAAAGTCAGCAGGATCCAATGAAGTCATCTGATCCTCAAATTCATCCAAATCGCAACAAACTTCAGATTTCCCAACCCGCTTGCTCCAATCCAGAATCTTCTGCGATTCAGAGCCTGAAGCTATGGATTCCCTCAGATGGGATGAAACAATCTCTAGATTCTCTTCGTTGATCTTCTCCAGCTCGTTCTTGCAAGTGATTGCTGCGCCGCCTGCAAATATTTATCAACGGAAAAAAATCAGCTGCCTGCCCATCAATCTGTTGGGGTTAAGGTCTTTTGAGTGAACAGATACCGAGTTTGACGATGCAGCGAATGGTGGGGAGACTCTGGACTTTGCTTGGTTTCTCCATTTTCTTCAGCTCAATGGGTTTAGGCGGTGAAAGTTGAGAGCTTTGTTCTTTGGGTTTGAGTAAGCTCTGGGAAAGTGAGGAATGAACAGTTGAGCTGGCAGTCAAGAGTGTACTGTTAATTTGTGGCAAAATGACTCACAAACTATTGCGACAAACTATTGCGATATTATCGAAATATACATAAGTTATTAATCTTATTTACGAATTTATAAACGTCGTTAGTCTATATTAATATGAGTAGGTGAAATTATTTATATAATACCTAAAATTAGTCTTTAAAATTGATGTGACATTTTAATAAGTATAAAATCTAATTAAGATTAAAAATTAAAATTAAATAATAAAAATAGTTTTTGTTATCCTAAAAATTCTTTCTTCTTCCCTAAAGGTCTCCGCCATCGAAGCTCTTTCCTCTCTTCTTCTTTTCAAATTTTGAAACCACATCGAAGCTCCAATCACACCATCTCCGTCCAGATCGAGACCGCTTCAAGTCTGATCCGCTAGCTCGAGATCTTCTGTCGGAAGGAGGAAAGGAAGAGGATCATTACTCGTCGGAAACTTCTTTCGACAACTCCCCAACTCTTCACCGGAGCAATTCCAGTTCCAAAAAATTCATCTTCTTTATCCTTTCATCTGCAGCTCTCCACTGTAAACTAATCCATAGCTATTAATGGTCGCAATTCTTATTTCAATCAAAACTCAAGTTCTAATTTCACTAATCATGATGACTCCAGAGCTATTAATGGTTCCAATTCACTAATCATGATGACTACAGAGTAGCTGTATATGGAGGCTATACAAGATCTTCTTGATCCACATAATGACAATATTTCTATTGTGGGAGACCACAAAACTGGAGATGTTTCATTGCCTGGAGCTACTCAAGTTGAAGGAATGACGCTGATTGGTCTAACACTTCTACGTATGATTTTAATATTTTATCTATTATGTGTAATTAAATAGTACCTTACCAATTAAATTATTACTCAGCGATACTTCCGTTCAATTTTCACATTAAATTTTGACGTGGCATCCCAATTATCCATCCCAGTCAACAAAAATAATATAAGATATGTTTCGAGTCTCAGAGGTTGTGTTGTAGGATCTTTTACTCTGTCTTTGTTTCAGGAATTGCCTGATTTGTTTGAGGATGATATGAGGGAATGGCTGACAGAGTTTAAAAAGTACTTGACCTCAAGTTATCCTGCAATGGAGAGTAGTGGTCCTGAACTTGCTGTTGCAGATGATCTTAGAGCTGCTGTTTGTGAGAATATTAGTCTTTACATGGAAGAGTTCGAACCCTACTTGAATGCTGACTTGAATGATGTTGCGCTTGCTGTTGTTCGGAGTCTGTTGGTCAATGTATCATCTCAGAATGATGCTAGCCGTGATAGGTTGGCTGTTTCTGCTATTAAATTCTTAACTGCAGTGAGTAAGAGTGTGCTCCACAGTTTGTTTAGAGAGGATGGTATATTACTGCAAATATGTCAGAATTTTGTGATTCCCAATGTTCGTTTGAGAGACGACGATGAGGAGCTGTTTGAGATGAATTACATGGAGTATATCAGGAGGGATATGGAGGAGGAGTTGGAAGGTAGTACGAGAAGGAGGAGGGTTGTTTGTAAGTTGCTCAAGGGGATTGCTGCAAATTATAAGCATCAAGTAACTAGTATAGTTTCTGCTCAGATACAAAATTTGTTGAACTCTTATGCTTCTAATCCGGCAGAAAATTGGTAGGATAAGGAATGTGCAATACATCTAGTGGTGTCCCTTGCCAGGAAGAAATCCCTAGGAGGAGGCGTAGTTGATGTTGAAAGCTTCTTTGCTTCAGTCATAGTGCCTGAGTTAGAAAGCCAGGATGATGTTAACTCATGTCCGATGCTCAAAGCTGGTGCTCTAAGATTCTGCACACTGTTGAGAAATCAGATACCGAAGCAGCATCTTGCTGCAATTCAACACCATCTTCCTCCGTTCCTCATAGCAGAGTCAAACGTAGTACATTCTTAAGATGCCAGGTCTATAGAGAAAGTTGTGCTAGTTAAGAATGATGCTGCTGGGGCATCAGATTTGGCTCCGGGGCTGATGAACAACCTATTTAATGCATTGAAATTACCAGAATCTGAGGAGAATCAGTACGTCATCAAGTGCATCATGCGGGTAATAGGGGTAGCAGAAACAAACCGTGATATGGCTGTTAGTTGCATCATTGGGTTGACATCAATCCTCAATGTAGTTTGCAAAACCCCCAAAATCCTGGTTTCAACTACTATCTGTTTGAGTCGGTAGCTCTTCTTGTGAAGCGAGCATGTGAGAGGGATAGAGCTCTGGTACCAACTTTTGAAGAAATATTATTCCCGAGTCTTGAGTTGATCTTGGAGGATGATGTGACTGAATTCTTGCCGTATGCATTTCAGCTCTTGTCCCAACTGGTTGACTTGAATCAGCAGCCGCCTATTCCTCCTATTTACATGCAGATTTTCAATAAGCTCCTCGTCTCTCCTCCTGAATCATGTTGGAATACAAGGTCAAGTGTTCGTGAACTTGTACGTCTACTGCAGGCCTTGATTCAGAAAGCACCACATGAGCTCCTCCTCGACAAGGTGGAAGGTATATTCAACCGGCTAATATCATCTTCTAGCTCCTCCGAGGAACAGGGGTTCCATCTTCTCGACACTGTTATTGAGAATATCGAATTTGATGTCATCTCCCCCTACATGGTTCACATCTGGGCAGCCATATTCAGCTGTCTCAAGGAGAAAGAAGAAGCAGAGTTATCACAAGTGCTTATTATAGATAAGTCTCTTGTGATTTTCATGTCACGGTATCTGACCAAGCATGGTCCTGGAAACCTCATTGATTCAGTGAATACTTCAGGTCAAGGGAACATCTTCATGACGATCCTGGACAAATTGTGGATACCGAATCTCTGGATGATTACCCGAGAGATTGAGGTTAAGTTAGCTGCTGTTGCATCGTGCAGACTTATCTGCGAATCTCCTCTTCTTTTGGATCCAGCAGCTGCTAGTCACTGGGGGAATATGCGGGACAGCATTGTCACTCTCCTCTCAAGAAAGCCAGTTGAAGTTAATTATAGACTGGAGTTTAACATTCTGTTAAAAAAGAAGAGACTGCTGCTTAACATGGAGCCTGAAATTTATACTGAACCGTTCGTCCATCTTTACAGTGCTTGGAAGGAGGAGGAAGATGACCTGTTGAAAGACGTTAGAGATCCAAAGCAGTTCCTAGTGACTTGTTTGTCAAGGCTCACTGCATATTCTCCTGGGAGGTTCCAACAAATAATCAATCACAATCTCGATTCAGATAATCAAACAGCACTGCTCCAGCTTTGATTTCCACTACAGTTTAGTTTTCCATGACTCCATCATTTTCCTTTCATCATCCCTTCATAATTGGTAAGCTATACTCTAACCCATCTGGTATTTTTCTTTTCCCAGATTCATTTCATTAACAGAAGAGAGTTATTATTATATTATAAGGAGGGTGAGATTCTCGAATATTCATTGTCGAAAAATAGCGAGGCTAACTAAACGGTTTAAAACTTAACTGAAAAGTAGTTTACGAATCGAAATTCGACAACCATACTCGTAAATATGGTCGGTTGGTTGGTTTGGTTTGGTTTTGATTTGGGTAGTAAATATCAAGTGACCCACGTTTATAAAACCAAATCATAATATTGTAAGCTTCATTGTCAAATGTGTGACATTTTAATAAATGTGAATCTTATTATATAGTATTTATTTATTATATATTTTTAGTATTTGTTAAATGATTACTAGCCCCACATGATAATGACGTGGGTTTGAGTGTTATCTCTTCCCTTCATTGTGGTGTGCATGGCACGTAGAAGGATTCAAGAGCCCTACAAATAATTAATTGGATATTTTGATAATTATTTTTTCTTTACCTAACTATATAATATAAAAATAAAATTAATTTTAAATTTGATGGATCAAACATCACGGCATGTATATTGTAAAGGTTGTGCAATTATATCTCAACAACTTCCTCTAGCTGGATTTTGATAGTTTTTTTTATATAATTAGGGTGGTGGAATTTGGTGGGAGATTGAAAATTTTGAAATCAGACCTTTAAATTTTTGGATGTTGATTTTTTTAAATTCGATTTAAATTATGATTTTGGAATACTTTTTAGAATTTGCAATGCGGTTTAAGATTTTGAAATAATCTAGTTATGAACGGGTGTCATGTTTGGTGCCAGCAGTCCAATTGATGATGAGTAGTGGAAAATCCAACAAAAGATAGTGTGTTCATGGTGTCAAACATGCCGTCCCTAATCGATGTGACATATCCATAGTGATACATCCGCTGATTTAGGGCTACCAATGTCGTTAACTAACACCCGCATGAGCACTGATAAAAGTTGAATAACGAACGAATAAATGAGGAATAAGGAAGGAATAACAGCGGAGTAACACAGACGATTAACGTGGTTTCCGACGTTGAGGTCGACTAATACACGGAGAGAAAGGGGAATATTGTTAGGGTTTTTATGTGAGAGTGACGGCTTAATTATAGAGAAGGAAACTAACGCTTCTTATATACATAAAAATTTTGGTTAACCCATAATCATAACGAGCCTAACCCGATATACATTAATAAGCACAACTAATAAAAAGTCTACGATAGATACGGAATTGACACACATGACACAACAACGAACTCACACTATGTTTTCCGGTATATATCATTCGATCAGGAGACTATAAATATAAATTACACTTATATCGATTCTCTTATCCTATATTTACACCCTATTTTCTACGAGATATTTTTCGACAATTCTAACAAAATTCATCGAACAAAATACACTTTTATCGGTTCTCTTACCCTGGTGGCCTAGTGCAATTTGTGTTTGATTTCTTTAAAAAAAAAACACACAAGGTACCAAGTGGAGAAGTAGTATGACAAAGAAATAATTGAATAAAACCAAACATATGAAAATTATAATAAAAACAACTGAAAAGGAAGAAGAAAAAATCAGTATATATCTTTGGGCATTGACTTTCTGCTTAGTAGAAAAAAGGAAACCTTTTTCCATCAGATCGGCCAAAAGCAAGAAACCAGAGGAGCTGAAAACAGAGCAGCAGCAGAAGAAAATCTCAAATTCGTCAGAGAAGAAATAATTGAATTTCCTCAACTGCTCTTTTCCCCACAACCGGAATCAATTTCCGAGGCAGAACCCACCAAAAAAGATGGCCGAAAATGAAGGCCAAGGACCTCCGCCGCGGTCCTCCAGACCCACCAACATCACTCTGCCTCCTCGCTCCTTCGGCGAGATGTTCGCCGCCGCAGGCGGCGGCGGAGGAACGCCCAACGGGTTTGGGTTGAGTCCGGGTCCGATGACTCTGGTTTCCAGGTTCTTCTCTGCTGACGGCGGCGGCGGCGGCGGCGAAGACTTTAAGAACTTTTCCCAGCTTCTCGCCGGAGTCATGTCTCCCGCGGCGGCGACGAATGGTTCTACCAAGGCTGAGGAGGAGAAAGAAGGGTTCAGCAAGGTGTCGAGTTTGGCGGCTGCTCCGACGCCGCCGGCGTCGGCGATGTTCATGGTTCCGGCGGCTCTGCTTGATTCTCCCGGGATGGGATTGTTTTCACCTCAGGTAAAAAAAAAGCTTTGATCTTGAAGCAATTTCCCGATGATTATTATGTCTACTGAAAGATGGTCTTCAGGACAATTCGTTGCTGTAAAATTCCAGAGAAATGAGATGAAATCAGCTGCAAAAAATGGTTAAAAACTTCAAATTTTGTTCGGGTTTAAGTCTGGGCGATGATCATTTCGGATAGGGGTAAAATTCGATTTATCGACTGCTGATCAGTTCCATGATTCGCTTGATCGAGACCGAGAGATTTCAGTTTCTTATATCTACCGAGAAAGCAACCACGCTTTGTTACCATACTATGGGTTTTATTTTGAAAAATACTCGATTTTCTAAATCATATGCTTTCCTTTTCTAGGGACCTTATGGAGTGAGCCATCAGCAGGCCTTAGCACAATTCACTTCACAAATGACATCTTCGACACCCGAGCCAATGGTGCAACAACAGCAGATTGTCCCGGTATCCGAATCTGCAAAGATCGAACCTTTAACAGGATCCTTCATTCCCAACGTCTCGTCGTTTGTCATTGATAAGCCTGCTGACGACGGGTACAACTGGCGAAAATACGGGCAGAAACAGGTGAAAGGAAGCGAGTTCCCCAGAAGTTACTACAAGTGTACACATCCCAAATGTCCTGTCAAGAAGAAAGTTGAGAGATCCCTTGACGGCCAAGTAACCGAGATTATTTACAAAGGGCAGCATAACCATCCGCCTCCACAGTCTGGTAAGCGTACCGGTCAGGTGAATGTCGAATCTGGTTCGCAAAGTTCAAATCTTAAGAGGAAAGAGCAGGAGTCTAGTAGTCAAGCTACTGGAGATCACTTGTCTGTCACTAGTGACAGTGATGAAAACGATGAAGATGAGCCTGATGCCAAAAGGAGGTCAGTAGCTTTTTACTACATGTTTATCGAATCCGATTTCGAAACATTGAGCTTGACTTGATTCTATATGTGATGATGTTATTACACAGAAATGTTGAGGTTAAGGTGACAGAGCCAACAAGTTCATCATCACATAGAACTGTGACAGAACCGCGGATCATTGTGCAGACTACAAGCGAAGTCGACCTCTTGGACGATGGATACCGATGGCGCAAGTATGGCCAGAAAGTTGTCAAAGGAAATCCTTATCCAAGGTATAATTCTACTTTCAATATGGTTGATTTCACTAGTCACTACCAAACTCAGTCCCTTTACTGATCGAAAAACCGTCCACTCGAAAATTATGCAGGAGCTACTACAAATGCACAACGCAAGGATGCAACGTGAGGAAGCACGTTGAAAGGGCTGCATTGGACTCGAGAGCAGTTATAACAACGTACGAGGGGAAACACTACCACGATGTCCCAGCTGCGAAACACAGCAGCCACAACATTGCCAGCAGTCTCAACCGGATCGCCAGCAACAACCAGCACCAGCAATCAATAGTGCAGTTGCGGTTGAAAGACGAACAGATGACATAGTCTTTGTATTATTATCAATCGTATAGTTTGATGAAAAAGGCCGATAGTTGATACAATTCACAAATTCTTTTTTTCCCCTATGTGTGTTATTATGATGGCCATTGTTTTGATGAAGGCCTTTGCATAATTATGGTATAGTTTGCTGTATATTCTCATTGAAGATTCTGTGTTATGTGCATTCTGCACATGATCGAAGAAATATATGGAAGTAAAGCTTGGTTCTTTAAGGTTTGTTTTGTTGCAGGTTTCTTGTAGTTCAAGAAACCGAGCTAAAGCAGTCGCGTTATGACTCCATTCTGGATTCAGTTCTGCAAAAACTGGTAAGTCATTCTTGTATCATCTCTTAAGAATCAGAACCAGAAATCAGATCTGTTTAAGAACTGAATCTGCAGATTCCTGCAGATAAAAAGAACATAACATGAACAAGTAGACATTTTTTTCCAGCTTTGAGAATACTTTAAAATATTGACTTCACAAAAAATGGACCAAAAAGAAGCTTAAAATTCCATGAATTTGCAAAGTAATGGAAGCATTTCTGCAAAATGGTAATAACATCCTCTCCATCTCTGTCTCTCTTGCAGACTCAACAGTTTTTGTAAGTCATATATTATAGAAAAGGCTTGCTGTGTTTAATCAAGCTCAATCTTCCTTGGTTACCAAGGTAGGGATCTGGCCGCGGTTCACGAAATCGATCTTGTTCAGCCTCAAACAGCACAGCACTTGCTCCGGCAGCTCTTCTGGCTTCTGTGCCTGTAAACAAAAAAGCAAAGGAAAGACTCAAAGCTTTGATACCACTGTTGGATGTCACTATATCGAGTCTCGACTTTTTACCTGGATGGTTAAGCCAACGTTTGCAATGCCAAGCTTTAGCCTGTCCCTGAACGACTCGAGGCCCTTCCTTGAAATGTAGCTGAACCGGTGGATGTCGAGGTCGATTTCCAAGTAATTAGGGCCGCTGAAGAACTGGTGTTGAGGGCGAGAAAGGACGGGCTTTTCGTTGTAAGCATGGATCAACTTCTTCTCTGTGGAGCTCAAGTTCAGATCCTCAGGATTCACGAGTCCAACCAAAAGCTTCAGCCTTTCTCTGAATGGAACTGTGGAGTCCTTGGCAAAGCCCTTGACTTTCTCCATTTCATCATCCACAAATTTCTGAAAGATGAGCAGAATAGTGAGTTGGAGAAGAAACCCACTTGGAAAATCATGAGATATCGGTGTGGGTCCGAACCGGTCTGATAATATCTTACCTTGAGGGTCTCCTGGAAATGAGGAGAGACTTCAGTGTCGTAGTTTTCAGACAGCTTGAAGTAGAGAACAAGGCTCATGCCCTCTCCATCGCAGTCACCATTGAACATCGCAACAGGGTACGTAGGAATCTACCACGAAAAACACATAATCTTAGGAACTGGGAAAGAATCTTTCACAGAATCGTAGGAATCTTTTGTCTTTTTTCATCATGATTACCTGAATGTTGACGATCAAGAGTGATGGAACCTTGTCGTGAGGCTGAACCTGAGGAAGGTCAAGGTGTTGAGCAATGTGGCTGACTTTCCTTGGACACATGAAGAGGTCAACTCCAAAGGGTACATATGGGCTTATCTCTGGAGCTGCCTGTTTCTGCTTGTTGCTGTACAAAAGAAAGACACAAATTGAAGCCAGTTAGGGTTTTGTTCTACCTTTGGTCGGGTTAAGGTCGCAGGGTTTGAATCGTTACGTTTACCTCTTCTGGTCTCTGGATATGAATTGTTCAACCTAGGACGAATCTTTGTTTATGTTTCTTAAGTAACTTGGCGTCGGTTGATGAGACGATGTTGATCTAAAGAGTGCCTAGTGAAATTGGGTCACAAGAGCTATTTTTCGGTCAAACCGATGCCATCTTGGCCATTTCTATTAACCACCTTAGCCATTTTGGAGAGCCATTCTATTGGTAACTTTTAAACCTTAGAAGCTTATAAGATTTCCTCTTCCCCAATTTTAAGCAATCTACCATTACTATGTGTCGCAAAAGCGTTCGGTTTTGGGTAAAATCAAACCGAGAACCAGAACACAGAGGACTGAATTGTACGAAATGAGATCAAGATGGAACAACAAAAAAAACTGTTTGATGAAACCATTTAGAAAGAGAATTTTTTTGGTTTTATTTTTGGTTAGAAAGCCCGTTTCGGATGTTTGGTCACGTAAAAATCCAAACCAAAATCACGAAAAAAACACGCTATAAGATGCAATCGAAATGGAACTTGCCTAAAATAGTTATCTCCGCGAAGCTTGAAAACCGAAGGAGAAACATCGGACCATGTCCCAACAATCGGCTTCTCTTCTCTTGGGATCAAGTTCCCTGCCTTCGGCCTGTAACACATCTTCTCGGCCCCTGGACCTCCTTCCATAGTCGTCACCAAAGGAAGATGTATTAGTGACAGTTAGTTCGTCAACTAAAACTGTAACTAAAAATATAATTGGTAAGTAATTCACCTTTAGCGAGGGCCTTTCCGTCGACGGATTTCCTCTTTACGACCCTAATGACGGTCGACTTCCTTTTCTCCTTGCCCTCTAGTACTTCGTCTATCTTCGTGTAGCTCTCGTAAAACCCTTCGTACTTGCACTTGTCCCCAAAGTTTGAAGCAGCGGCCTCGAGAAGTTGTGCATTTGGCATCATTGTGTTGCTAAAGCCCGGAAATCCCTCTGAAAGAAGCATCGGGCTAGTAAGAGGGTCGAATTCAGTAGGACCGAGTTGTTTGTATTGAGCGTTCGAAAATTTAAGGACTTACCGTGCATGCTAATGAAGTCGTCATCCGAATCAGACTCTATAAAACTAACCGAATCAAACCACACTTCCTCTTGATTTATTCCTGTAATAAAATAACAACGTTGTATGGACTCTAATGCCATGTCAAGAAATTACTTTTATTAAATGAAAAAAACAAAGCTAAGACTAACCATTTTGATCAATGTGGCATTGGTTCCATTGGACCTGAGTTAGATGGAAGTTCTTGTTGGAGACTTCTGACCTCCTACAAGTGGTAGCAGAGCCGTTTTCGAAATCGACACGGGCAAACTCAGTACTCATCGAGAAGTCACCTCCGGCACTACTCAGCCTTTTCATGGCCTCTGGCACGTCAGCCATTGCATTGACGATCTTAGCCGAACGCCTCGAAAATCTGTGCCGCCGCCTGCTCTTCCCTCCTTCTGGCCCCACCCTGCTTCCATGAGCCTGTGTAGATACACATCCTCCCATTTTCTCTTTCTATTCCTCTGTAACTAAAAATATTCAAACACCCGTCGCTAAACCTATTAAAAAGAGCCCTTTGGAACGTATTTTCAGTGGCTCACAAATCGATCCGGTCGTAAGGTTTGAAGTTCGAACTCCGAAATCCAAAGGACCAAACCTACAAACCAATGAAAACCCATCTCAATCGATCATGAACATAACCACACCTCGAGACAACTGCCCACATAAAACTAGACTAGACTATGATATCACTTTTAGAAACTTATAACGTTATCCAATTCTAACGAATACCCATAAAGTCTTTCGACCGATATGAGATAACCCAACAAGAGAATGCAAAACAAAGCACACTTCGATATAAACGTTACAACGATATCAAATTCCGACCACTACCCACATCAAACTAGATTATAATATCACCAAATTCTAACGAGTACCCAGAAAGTCTCTAATCCGATATGAGATAACCCAACAATCAGAATTGAAAACAAAACATCTAACAAACCTTAGAGGAGGAGGGGAAGGAAGGGGGGAATTCCAGGAAAAATTGAGAAGTGGAAAACCCAGAAAAGAGAAAGCAAACTGTTCTTGATTTTGTGTGGTCTCAGAAACTTCCCCCCTTCGAAAAGCCTTCTTCTTTCTTCTTCTTCCTTTATAAACAGAAGAAGAGATGATTCATGGAGAAAAAGAGAAGAGAGATGGACGTTTTGTATTTTGTCCACAGAAGAAAAAGATGAAATGGGCTCTGCTATAAGAGCTTAATAAAGAAGACAAAAGATGGAACAGAGGAAGAATAAAAAAACAGAGGATGGCTATTGCGATTCTAGCGGGGGAATGCTATTTCGTTAATACCTTCGTTTCATTTTCCTATACTTAGGTTCTTTGTTGTTTAATTAGTTCTCTCGGGAGAGAGCCGTTGATTCGGAGTACATCGATGGTTTGGTATCGGGATAGGTGCATTTTTTATTGGTTACGGGATTTGGATTATGGACTTCTCATTTTAGACTTTAAATATGTATGTACCGACTTAAGTCGGGTTCCTAATATGTAGATTTTTAACTATTTACATATTAGAAAGAGTTGAAGAAAACTGTTTTTTACGTATATTTTAATCTTAAAATGATGGGTAAAGATAAAAAAAAAGTTAAAAAGAAAATAACAATAACTTGTTTCTCAAGCAATGTAGTGATGAGGTAAGGAATAGTAAATAGAAATATAATTTGTCTGCCCTTAAGTTATAGTAACAAATTTGACATTTACATAGTAATTATTTGTATATTTTTTATAAGCTTAATTATTTGTATCTTAATGATGCAAAAATTTATGTATGTATCTTGTCGTTCTCTTCTAATAATTCTTGGCATGGTATTAGAGTTTTACATAACTGAGAGGTCTTTATTTCGAATTTCGATAGTTTCAATATGTGCGCATGAGTACTTATCAAAACTGTACAAACCTCAACTCTTGAAATACCGCTATTCTTGACATATTTCCCCTCCTCCAACCAAAATTCATTTTAAACACCAAAAATTATATTCCTGGTCTAATTGAATCACAAAAGATATGTTTGCCTTGAGAACCTCTAACAAACTAAAACAAAATAAGGGTGGGAAGGTATGTCTACAAAAGGTATACATATAATAATAAATTATGTAAAGGTTTATTGTAATTATTATTATTACATAATAAATAGAGAAATTAAAAATTATTCTAATTATTTAGATCGAAAGTAAAATGAATAGTCTAAAATAAAAATATATAAACGGAGGTAAGGATTACATTTCATAGGCGGAGGCAAAAGAAACAATATGGATCAAGTTTATTATTATATAAATATAATTAGGTATCGGTTTCCTTTTTAAAATGAGCTTTTGAAATATAGATGACTTATTGGACAAGTCATTGTCTTGATAGTGTTTCAGTTGGATCCACCAACATACAAATTTTACTAATATACTATGATTTATGAGCCCTTTATTAAGTAGATAACTAATAATTATAATATATATAAAAAAATAACAAATTTTAGTGGTAAAGTGGTTGGCTCTAAAAGGCACACCCTCAAAATAATTCCCTTTTGTTTCTTAGTATTAACAACTCATTCCCATGACAAGATCTATGTTATGGTTTCTTTCTTGATGAGTTGTTTCTATGTAATTGACTAAGTTTTTTTTAGTCGGAATAGATGGATCATTACAAGATAAAAGACATAAAGTAAATATAATATTGGTGTATATTTTGTGAGGTGTCTTTGGATTCGAATTTAAAACCTCAGAGTCATCAGACACACAGCTCTATCACTGGAACAACTCCACTTAATCTGAAGTAAAATTTGAAAAAGATATAGTTTTTAATGGACATGTACATCGAAGTTTATAAAAGTATGTCGTGATATTTTGAATTTAGTTATCTCAATTTTTGAGACTCTAGATTAAATTTACCCAATATTGATTGTTTCACAAAGATTTTTGAGTAAACTAAAGCTCTAAATTTGATTGTGAATAACAATAAAATCATTTATATCAACATTTTTTATACTTAGTGCTCCAAAATAATCATCTTTTTTTAACAAATCACATGTCTCACACTTATGATTAATTTGAGTTCACATCCATGATTGTGTTTCCTAGCATAAAGACAACCATTAGGTAAACATAAACATTGAAAATGATTGGTGTCTTGATATATCATGATTACAAGTTGATAATAAATTCATTATGGAGTGATAAAGAGAAAGGTGTAGATGGTAGCTAGGTGCCATAATAAGCATCAAATAATGGATTGTAATTGAATATTATATGAACACCAAATCTTCTCATCATGGAGGAATAAATAAATTTCCCACTAACAACAACCAACACAGTGTTCCAACCACCACAACACAAAAATTTATAGGAATAACCCCTTCTTCGGAGTTGTAGGCAGTTAGTTTCGGTAAGATCGATAATGTCAATATAAAGGTGCTAAAATAATTATATATTTTAAATTTTGAACCCATGATTTATAGAAATAAAATCAGATATTATAATCACTCGATTATAACCTGTTTGACCACTGCAAAAAAAATTAATTTGGATCCTTTGAATGATACAAAGGTGTGCATGGAGTGTAATTGTGGCATTTATAGGTGGTTAATTGTTGATCAATATAGTCAAATCGGACCACGTTTTAAAAGCTAACAAATCATGTAAGAATATGCTAAGTTTGTGTGATTTGTGTGCTTTAAAGGTTGAAAAATACGTATCTCCTTGTATGTTAATGGATAATACGGGAATTAATTTGAACTTTTTCTCTTAATAATTTGAGTTATCGGGATGTAACAATTCATATTACAATATTTGCATGGTATAAGAGCTTTACAAGACTAAAATATCTCTGTTTCGAATCCAAGTAATCCCCATCCCGTACACTTGACTTACCACGTAAACCAGTGGGGGTGTATTAGGATACTAAAAAAACCAATATGAACCTTAATGGATACTATAAAAATCAATTTGAACCTTCTTCCAACAACTCGAGTTATTAGAATGCAACGGTCCTTGACACCTTACGCTAATCAAGGTTGGAACAAAATGTATGGAATCATTGATTTAATTTATAATGGAGTATTAATTGTAGTGTCCTCCAATACAAAATCGTTCAGAGTAGCGCAGTTGACAATGTTGTGTTAGCGATTCGGATGTAGTGGATTCCTTTTGTACAGGTATCCTTGCCTCATCTATCTTTTGAAAAAACCGGTTTCGAAATTAGGAATGGGCCCGGCTATAAGAACAGACGTGTATGGGCTGGGCCAGGACTACGGCTTCTGCCTTGAAAGACTGAATAGGTGTTGGGCCTTTGATAAGGAAATGGAAATTGTCTCTGGGCCTTACCTTGATCCAAGCAATGACCTGAGCTAAATAACCGTTAAGGGCCTTAAAAAGTAACTAAAGTGCCGTTTGGTCATCTCTACAAGCATTATTTTACATCGAGTTTGTCCTTCTTTGTCTTCTAACGTTTGTGTTTTATCAACGGGATGATTATTTTAAGGATGCCTCGTATGACCTTCAATTTGCATAGTTCGTCAATTTACTAATATATTTTTCATTAGTGACGAGAAAAAATTCTTACATATTTGTTTTAATTGCGTAATAAAAGATGTTACCTCTTACACGACATTATTTATATATTACTTTTATAAAAATCTACATAGATATCGAATCATTTTCAAAATGGGTACTTGGTGGTACCAAGTGGAATCGAAAAGGCTTCTTCATATGATTTTTTTATTTATTGAATGAAAACAAAAAATTAGTTTTATTTGAACTCTTTGAATTTTGATTTCCTACATTTCAAATTTCCAATTTCTGACAAGAAAATGCCAAACCCATTTCCCCAAAATAGGTAATGGACAAAAACCCTAATAATCGATTCATGAGCCCATCGTTGGGTCACTCTCTCTTTCTGTCTCTTGGCACTACTCTTCCTAACCCCCTAACCCAAAATCCTGATTTCGATATTCGGAATAAAAAATATTTTTATTAATGTTTAACGACATAATTTGAGTTTATAATATACTTTTATGTATCAGTATTATTATCACTTAAACTATAGTATGGGTATCTCAACTGGTTAATCGATTCTTAATAGTAAAGGTTAATATGTTTTTTGTACATTGGAATATGATTAAATATGATCACTCCATGTTGAGTGGGTGCAGGTTTAGCTTGTGATTTGGTGTATACATATCCTTTTTGACTTGTGTGTAAAAATAGCCTATAGAGGGAAGTCCTTGATTGAAATAGAGATATCCTATCCCTATCTAATCTATGATAAATTGTTGTCAACAAATTCGCAAAACGATTATGATGATTAGACAATCGGGTAGCTGACTTATTTAATTTATTAGTATTCATTCTATTTCTACTAATTAATGACCCTATATTATAAATTGATGCACATTTTGTTTGACTTATTTGAGATTTTCCAAACTCATTTGATTGTGAATAAAAAATAAGCTTAATGGTTTTAAAAAATATATTATGATGATTGGTAAATACACCAAATGGCTCATATACCATGATAAAATGAGAAAACTAGTTGTTATTCCCAAAAAGAGTAAAATGCATCATTGATTACTATGATCATAATTATAGTTTGGATACTATTATTAGTTCGATTATAATGATATTTAAATTACAACTTCTATCATCCTATCATGTACCAACTTGTACGTACATGTTGTGTGTTCGTGCATTTACTATAAGTCTATACTATAACTACAATGATATATACTGTATTTTACTTATATTATACAAAAACATATATTCAAATATCCATGCATCCAAAAAAAATTGGAAGATGGGTTATTGGGGGAAAGTAGAATAGCCCCCAACTCCCCTACTAGGCATCAACCACTCCCTTCAACTTTCATTTGATTCAATCCTATGTAACATAAAAACCAAACATCATTTAATACAAGTAGGTAAATGTCCAATTCTTGCAAAAAGGGAATGAGTAAAAATCACATTTCCTCTCTTGGTTGGTTAAAAATGATTCAAATTAGAACTCTCAAGAAAATAAAATAGCATCCCATGAGAGAATGATGATGGGAACAAGAGCTCCAAAGTATAAACAAACAATAATGGTGTCATGGAATTGAAAGAATCCAAAATCAAAGAAACAAACAAAAATACCATGGTTTGTTAGGCAATGTAGATTGAACCATTGAAGCTAAAAGTATAAAATAAACCGATTTGATTGGCTAATTCGATTCATGATTGTAACTGGTGAATTGACTGATATGGGGTTTCAGATTCAATTGTGGTGGATCTTATTGATTGTGACTGGTGAATTGACTGATATGGGGTTTCGGATTCAATTGTGGTGGATCTTACTCGTTAGTATTGTACCGTTGATCGAACTAGTGTTGCTAAAGGTATAAAGTGTACTTGCTTAAACCATTTAGAAAGTGATTATATCGTAATGGTACCAAACCAACTTGACCGGTTGATTTGTTTGACAATTGAACCGGTCGAACCGACTGGTATGATTTTCCGCTTTCAACTCTGGTGGTTCTCCTTCACTTTCCCCTCCTCCTCCTCCTTCTTCCATCTCTCTCTATTCAAATCCCATGAAAAGCCATTGAAGCAACCATGGTTAATTGAAACCAGACAAAACAAAAAGATTGTTCCTTTTGCTCTCATTTACCCACCATTCCTCCTCCACCACCCACCATTTCCCATTTCTTATATCAACACTTCCTCTCACTGGACCAGTGTTTCTTTCCCAGGACAATGAAGTGACTTAGAAGAGGAAAACGTCAAAAAAAATCCTTCAAAGTTGGTTCATTTATCCAAAAATATAGATCTTTACCCTTCTCTCTGCATTTTTAGGGCTTGGAAGATGAGAAAGCATGGTTGGCAGCTTCCTTACCACCCTCTCCAGGTGAAAATTCTTCACCTTTGTTATACACCATTGTTATAGCTCTAGTAAAAATACTTATTGTTCTCTTTGATGGTAAAGGTAGTCGCTGTTGCTGTGTTTCTAGCTCTGGGTTTTGCCTTCTATGTCTTCTTTGCCCCCTTTGTTGGGAAGAAGATGTACCAGTACATTGCAATGGGTATCTACACTCCTCTGGTACCAAATCCCCAATTCTCAAATTTTAGGGTTTTGCTTTCCAAATTGAAATTGTTTGTTGCTATTGAACTAATAAGTCAATTATTACACTGTCATATGTGTAATGTCCAGATCATGTCGGTTTTCGGCCTATATATCCGGTGTGCAGCTGTTGATCCTGCAGATCCTGGAGTTTTCAGATCAAAGAAGGACTCGAAATTCGGAACTGAGAGGAAGAACCCTTCTTGCTTATCCTGGACTCTATCCCCTTGTGCTTTAGTATGCAATTCGAGCGATGATGAACGATCTGAGAACACCATCGAAGATGGCATGTTCTATTGTAGCTTGTGTGAAGTTGAGGTGTCCAAGTACAGCAAGCATTGTAGAGTTTGCGATAAATGTGTCGATGGATTCGACCATCACTGCAGGGTATATTATGATAAAGATTCTTAGCTGTTTTTTTCGACTTTGTATTGAGTCCGGGCTGATTCGTTTCTATGTCAATTGGGTTTCTTGCAGTGGATTAACAATTGTATAGGAAAGAAGAACTACAGAAAGTTCTTCACCCTCATGGCATCTGCAATCTTACTGGTAAGCAAATTTACCAACAATCTAAAGCTAGAATCTTGAAATGGTTATTGACAGATTGTGTTACATTTGGCTTGAGACTTTAACAGCTTATCTTCCAATGGGCAACCGGGATTCTCGTTCTTGTTCGTTGTTTCATCGAGAGGAAGCGATTTGTGGTCGAAATCTCATCGAAGTTGGGTAGCAGCTTCTCGTTGGTACCATTTATAATGGTGGTGGTGAGTGTGCATTCATTTCCTTAAGACTCATTCCAGATTGGGTTATGGTACGAGCAATGAACTGGTACCGATCACTATTTTGCAGGCAGTATGCACCATTTTGGCAATGCTTGCAACTCTGCCATTAGCTCAGTTGTTCTGCTTCCACATCCTGCTCATTAAAAAGGTTTCACTAGCCCTAACTGCATTTCACCTTTCGACTTTTGCGATGAAACGATATAACACGTTATATGTCAACAGGGAATCAGCACTTATGATTACATAATAGCTTTAAGAGAGCAAGAACAGGATCAGCAGCAAGGAGAATTTGGTCAGCACAGTCCTCAAATGTCGCAAGTTAGCTCGGTTACAGGTCTAAGCAGTGTCAGTTCCTTTTCTACATTCCACCGGGCTGCCTGGTGTACGCCTCCTCGACTGTTTCTTGAAGATCAGGTACCTTGCTGCTCAAGTTATCTTGACAAAGTCCTAATCTTTAGACCCTTCTGAGTGTTTTTTATATTACCATTTCTCAGTTTGATGTCATACCTCCCGACACTGGATCCGTGAGTTCGTTTGGAAAGAAGATATCGAAGAGAGAAGAACCGGTCAAGAAGAAGGCTGCTGTAGAGATCAGTCCTTGGACATTAGCAAAATTGAACGCGGAAGAGGTCTCGAAAGCTGCTGCTGAGGCCAGAAAGAAGTCTAGAATCTTGTCGGAAAGAAGGTTCCCAGCTGGCTTGAAGCTGAAGGAAGAGCCTTTAACTGCTGGTGTTCCAGTAACTTCCTCCTCAAGTTTCGGCCCTCTTCAGCTCGAGGCAAGGAGTGCTTTCCAACCAACTGTTGGATCGAGTTCTCCTGAAAGCTGTGTCGTCGTGGATTCCCCTGAGGTTTACGATTCTCGGAGGCTTACATCTAACGAAGTGAATTTCCCGCTCTCGAGGTCTTCTACTAGTGATGGGTATGAAGCATCTGGTGGTGAAGATAGTGATCACAGGGTTGTTCATGCTACTAATAGGATTGTTCAGAGATCAACTGACTGGAGCAACCTTATGTTATTGGCGAGTCAGGACGAAGAAGGATTTCGGAGACTGAAAGCATCAGCATCAAGCTCGAACAGTGGAAAGATATAATCTTTTTTCTAATTGGCTCTGTATAAGAAATCGTTCAAGAGCAAGATTCTTTCATTCTTGGAATTTAAGTCTTAAGAACAATTACAACAGTAAATGGACACAATGATCAAACCGCTCCACAGATTTGTTCAGGTTCTGATCGATTCGGTCCGAATTATACAATACAAGAAAATTAAATTCTCACAAAGTGATTTTAGAGAACAAACTTTCCGGATTTTTTGGAAAAAGTGATGCTCGAATCTGAATCTCGAACCTTTTACCGTTAGTTCAATTTAGCAATGAGAGGCGCGATGTCGGAAGCAAGCTCTTCCCCACGAGCAGACTTGCAGTAGAGATACAGAAAAGTTTCTCCGACGAAGAAGCAGAGGAAGAATAGAGTCCTGCTGGTCAAAGTCAACGCAGACACAGCAACGAACAACAAAATGTTCTTCCATCCGCCGCCGGTGAGCTCCGCGGCGGCGGCGGAGCAGGCGAGATCCGAAAGCAACACTACGATTGCATTCGACAGAACGAAGCAGAAAACCGCCGGCCACTTCGCCTTCACAAGGTGGCTGCTCCGCTTCAACGCCGAAACACCAAATTTGGATTCCACGACGACGATTGCCGGCGCCAGAGCCCACTTTGTCCGGATAGAGAGTCCGATCGAGATCAGGACCACCGAGTGAATCGCCATGACGACGATTAAGTACGGCGAATCCGGATCGATTGCTAAACCGTTGACTGCGAGGCCGACCAAAGAGCTGAGAACGATTGAGACGATCCAGACCGCAAGGTTGACGATGAACTGGGTTAGGGAGAGGCGGAGGAAGGAGGAACGGAAAGTTGACTTTACCGCGGCGGCCACCGGCTTTACCGGCCGGCCATGGAAGGCTTGGATGGCGCTGTCGGTGATGGATCCGACGGCGAACATTTCAAACGCGAAGGAGAAGACAGAGGCGGAAAATGCGGCAGCGAGCATTCCGGCAGCGGCGGCGGCGCCGCCGGGGTTTTGGTGGAGGAGGACGGAATATGCGGTTCCGAGGAGAGAGATCGGGAGTAGGAAGAGGAGGGAGAGAGCGGTGAAATGAAGCGAGTGAGCGGCGATGATGCGCTTGGTTTCCGACGCCACGGATGAAAGGCCCCGCGGCATGTTGGCCGGAAAAAGAGAAGAAAGGGGTTTGAAAGGATGAATGTTAGGAATCAAACCGAAAATTAGACGAACTTTTTAATTATTCACACTTTTTCCAATAATCGATAATGTTAAGACGAGATGTTATATATGTATAATGATCGAAGGAGTAATATAAAGATTTTCGAATTGAATATTGAAAGACTTTATAATCGATGGAGAAGGTCAAATGTCAATGTCCATGTTATGGGATTGAACAAAGACTTCCCGGCGGAGAAGATAATTAGTATTGTTAGGTCAACTAGTATAAATTTTAATAGCCGTTAAGTACATTTTAAACTTTGTGCAATCTGGTTATTTCGGCAAACCGTCACAAAATAGTACTCTTTTAGGGACCGGATGATTTTTGTCACAATTGTACTGTTGCAAAACTGAATTTCCTGTAGTGTCAACTATAAGTACCGACGACAAAGTCAAAATAATTGAATTATGGATGAATATATGCTTAGATGATGGCTAGATCTTGGATCAACCAACTTCAACACTATATTACTGTACGAGAATGATGTTCGAATTTGAATCTCAAATCTTTATCGCTAGATTAATGGAGCAATGAGAGGCAAGCTCTCGGAAGCAGCCTTGTAGTAGAGATACAGAAGAGTTTCTCCGATGGAGTAGCTGAGATGGAACAGAGTCAGGATAGTCAAAGTCAACACAGACAAAGCTACGGACAACAAAGTGTTCTTCCAGCAGCCGCCGTCAAAGTTGATCGAGTATATAAAATCATTTTAGATATGTCAATGCTCCTTTATTAACTAAACGATGATCGGTCAATAAATAAAATCTAAAAACAATCGAAATGAGGTTAATAATCTCACAAACGATAAAGCCTCCGGAACCCAGAAAAACACGAACTTCGTGACAATCAATGACCAGTTAAACATTGAATCATTGATTATGATTGATAAAAAAATTTCATTATCCATTAAAGAGGTCTACATCAATTTAAACGGCTGAGATTAACCCTCCATGGAACTAAGGAACAAAACGCCGATTAACCTGATCGAAAGCCGTAACTTCCACATATAAAAGCTCAACTATTCAAAAGCGAAGGCCAAAAGGAACCCGCTCTCTCTGCGATAGTTAGGGTTTCCCCGTCGAATCACAGGTGAACAAAATCAGCTTTCAACGTCGCTGAGATCATCGGGTCTTGTTCTCAGACACAAATTCTTACTTCTAGCTGGTCAGTGGTCGCTCTCGTTAACGATTTGAGCCGTAAAGTTTGCCAATTTTACGGAAGAACTTGGTGCAGCCCAAGTGCTCGACGAAATGCCTGACTGACCAAATCTATTCAGCTTGTGTTGACAGTACAAGCTCCTTAATGAGGACGAGGAAGGATGGACAAGCAACGGCAAGATAAGATTCAGAAGTTCGAGGAATTCGTCGACGGCCGATTGAAGCCTGACCTTGTTAAGGCTATCGGTGAAAGGTGATGCCTTTCTTTGCCTTCTTCTTATTATTTACTTCACCCATTTATCCACCTGACAGGAAATTATGTTTCCTTCTGCCTTTCCAGGGATAAGATATTTGAACAGCAGAAGATATTGTATCCTTTTTTCCTCTCGCTTAGCTTTCATTCTAGCTCCTTGTGTTTTTGAATTGGAATATTCACTTAACTCGCTATTCGTAGCTCGGATTTGAAGAGAAACATTGAGAACTTGGAAAAGAACAGCGTTACGAGTCTTAGGACATTGGTGGACATTGGCTCTCAAGTTTACATGCAAGCAGATGTGTAAGCTGCTTGCTTCCTTAGTTTTTTGTCTGCTGTTTTTGGGGATGTGAAGAAAGGCTTGATCTTTTGTACGATTTGTAGGGCGGATGCACAGCGCATTTTTGTCGACTTTGGGCTCGGATTCCATGTCGAGTTCACTTGGTCAGAAGCTCTGAACTATATCTCGTTGCGGGAAGAGAAGATTGCCAGGTCTGAAGTTGCCTATTTGCTTATCGAGTTTCCCGGTTTCTGCTTGTGCATTCTGAGTTCTTGTGCAGGCAAATAGGGGAGTATACTAGGCAGATCGCATCGATCAAGACACAGATCAAGACGGTATGTGATTTGGCTCTTGCATCTCCTCATTTGGCCATAAAATGAAGCAATTTTGCAGATACAGTATAGAGACCTACTTTGTGGCTATAATTGTGAATCTGATTAATGATTGGTCATGGTTCTTTTTCGACGAAACAGGTCATTGAAGGCATTCGAGAGTTGCTAGAACTTCCAGCAGAGAAGCTTCCACCGCAACGGGTCTTCTAATCGAATCCTTCTCCAATCATGAAAATCTGTGTTCTATATAGGCAGAAAGTCACCTTTTCCCAGAAAATGATGGTGCTGTTAGTTCCATGAAATGAAAACTATCTTCAAGAGTTTCAAGCTGGTTTTGCACTTTTGCTTTCATTTATGTGTTTATTGATTACCCGAAATAAAACACAAATCTTCCGCGACTTAAAACTCGTCAGGGGACGGGGATGAATATAGACTACTCGACCAAAATGCAGAACAATACGTACCCAAAACGTACTCCATTGCTATGTCCATCTCAACCTGCCCCGTAACCCGATTAAATACAAAACTCTATGTGATAATCGGATCGAAAAAGGTTAGATACCGAGTCAATATGGATTTGACTGGCTGGAACTGAATTTCGAACATCACGTATAGACAAAAATGTTGGTCAAATCAAAGCAAGGGCAAGGTGTTCATTTGCTGAAGCTCAAATTCATGTATCAAAAACTCAAAACTCCAGCAAAACCCAATATGATAGTACAGACATGTAAATGATTTTCCTCAAAAGGGCAATTCTGTCACACCATGTCAATGTACAAAGAGGTCGGTTCGGTCGAGAGCAAGTGACAATCAGTCAAGTAGGTGTGGCATCATCACTCTGGGTAGAGGATGTCGTAGTGACCGGGGCGGTAGAGCAGAGTGATGAAGGGCTCTGCTGCAGTCTTAGTAATGGTATCATCAGTAGCAGCTTCTGCAGGAGCAGGTATGAAATCATGGTGGTTCACAGCAACTCCACTGTTTTCATCGGAGCTGCGGTCAAGGTACACAACTCGAATCGGTACTCCTAGGGCGTCCGATAGCGCGGTGATGTGGACGTGATCGCTCTCTTCACCCATAGGCTCCACTGATGACTTGCAAAACTAAAAACCAAACGAATCTTCAAGGTGAGAGACTGAAACTAAGATGCATCATAAACTAAGGTAAGGGCCAATTTGTAGCGTACGAACCTGCTCTACTGTGGCATTGGTTAAACCGAAGATAAACGGTTCGAAGAATGCAGAGCGCTTTCTTATCTCGCCAGAGGTTAGAAACCTAAAGAACATGACAACTGTCCACCACAATTTGTTAGGACTAACTCGAATATACTCAACCATACTAGAGGGAATGCGATTGTTGGAAGTTAACTTACTGTAATCTGATACAGACTGATCTCTGCTTCTGGTTACAAGCTCATCATGGCTTCCGAAAACGAAAGAGGACCAATGAAGACAGCATTAATCGGATAGTAAAGTAGGGATTCTCATTGAAGTAAATGGTGAGGACTCAAAATTCAAACCTTATTGAATCGTCATTTCCTTCAAGAACACTGTCCACTTGCTCAACGAACAGCTGCATATCGCAGGATACAGATATTAGTTGCGAATATTATTTCAGAAGATTCACAAAGCATGAAAGCTTACAAGTATTAGTTGCCTAATCAGATTTTGTTCTTAGTTAACTATAGCACTGCAAGGGTTCATACTTGCAGTGCTCCGATATCCAGCAACTACAAAGCTCATACTGAGGCATTATGGCATTTTGACTACAATATACCAGCTCAGTTTAACCACTAGGCAGAGGTTGATACTATGGAAAAGACACGATTCTTCGGTTTTGTATCAAATGAATGAGTTATTATTCAAATGAGCTTCATTTCATAAAGATGTATGTGGAAATGGAGTTGCTTTACCGCAAAGAAGTCCTCGAAGGTGAAATCAGCATATCCCAAAGACTGAAGCGTCTTCCTGCATTCTTCAACGTTCACTTTCACACGATCAGCTTCTTTGAGATCCTGGCTTTGAAGAATATGTTCCTGCCCCAAAATTTTCAAACAAACACAAAAAATTAGGGCAAAATTACAGTGAGGATTTGAATATTTTTACTTACAAGGTAGGCAAACATGAAGCTACGGAAGAAGCAATTGCCATCTCCACGTGTTCTCCTGATGGCGTTGTACCGATCGGAGAGAATCTGTATCTTCTGCTGTAGTATAACGTTGCCGGATTGGTACTCGGCGGCTAAAGCTGAAAGGGGCTCCCTATCGCCGACGAAAGGCATCTTGTCGGCTTCAGCTTCTCGAATGGCGGAGTGCTGTTGCATGATGTCTTCGTCGGCGGCGGAGGCGGCTACGTTGGACCAGGAGTTCTCCGCAGCGGATGAGGACTGCAGTGAGACATCGTCCAGCTGGTTGTCGTTCTGCATCTTGATCGGAGAATTGGTACGATAGGATTACTGGGCTATGGAGATCGAAGATCTGAGCTGGTGTAAGGGATTCCGGTGGATGGATCGGCGGCGTTTGAGATCGGGAATTGAAGGCCTCCGATGGAGAGAGGAGAGTGAAGAGCGAGAGGTAGAAATAAGAGAAACGTTTCGTTTTTTCTGTATTGAAATCCACTTTGGGCCTGCTTCAGAAAACATCAAGCCCAGCCCAATCTTATCCACAATTCCATACGTCGCCCATGCACATGCAAGCAATGATGCCAAAACTGGTCAGACCGTGAACCAGTGAGTTAACCTATTAGGCCGGTTTTGACAATTTTAAAATCGATAGGTGACTGAAATGATAACAAATAAAAAAATTACAAAAATATTAAAGCCATAGGAAAAAGGTTATTGTTGCGATAGTCTTTTATTGAATTGTTGAGTTGATTTTAATGGACGGTTGAATGTGTATTTAATTTAATTTAATTATTATTTAAATGATACATAAATTGACAACAAACTACTTTTAGTGACCGCTTTGATTTTAGACAAGGTTCCTTGATTACCTGGTCTCTGCCTAGCTCCAACCCTCCAATAAACAAACAAACGTGATCTAACCAATTTCAAACCGGTTGTTGACATTGAGTTTTATCCAACCCTTAGCGGTTTAGTGATCATTTGTTAGTTCATACAACCCGGTTTGACCATCACCCGATATTCATGAATTAACTATGTACTACTATACCAAAACAATTTGCTAATATCTCGTCTTATAAACATGGTCACATCACACAAATTCGTGTTACTTGAACAAGTTCAATATCATTTTTCCACTAACGCAATAACACTTTGTATCGGTCAGACCGACGCTACTGAATTTTTGTAGTGTCTTGATCATTCAAATGATTAATCCTAATTATAGAACATACAGAAGATAACATCATTGTTATTAATTCACTTGTTTCGATCGGTTAACCCGGTCAACCAATTCGACAATTTTCGAAACTCCCTCTCCCTAAACGCTGCGTTCCAGCCTAACCGCTGCCTTGAAAAATCTATCTGCCACCGGAAAAAACAGAGGAACCGAAAAAAATCGCAGCCTCTTCACATAACTCTACAGCTCCACTTCTTCATCCACACTCACAAACATCCAGTTTACATTCCATGGCCGCAGAACCCTCCTCCGCCGCAGATTCTCTCGGAGATTGGGAGCAAGTTCATTTCACCACCACCAGTACCACCTCCAACGAAACCCCTGTTTCCACCACTCCAATCAACGGCGACGAAGTCCTCTCTCCGCCGCCGCCGGGCGAGGATGGTTCCAGGGGTGAGACAAGAAGCGCGAGGGTCCGGTGGTGGATGGAGGTTGTGAAGTCGGGAATGACTGGGGTACTTGGGAAGGTGCTGCGAAGGTGCGGCGGCGGTGGAGGGGTGTGGTCGTGCCTGGTGGTGGCGGCGGCGGTGCTGCTGTAAGTTAAGCTAGTGAAGTGGCGGCGGTGGGTCCGGGAAGAGACGGCCAGTCGTTTTGGACTCCTTATCAAGGGGAAAGATGAGGTAAGGGAACTCAGAGCCACTAATTTATTTTCAGATATTTTAAATTTGTAGTCCTAATGGACTAAGGAGAATTGACTGACCAACTAAATGAAATAGGGATTTCATAACATCTATCTGTTTTTTTACGGTAATTATTAATAATTATTTCATTTTCATTTTGGTGACACTATATTTAATAAATTAACGGTTATAATCATTCCCAAAAGTTATTCACTTTCATTATCTTATTCAACCCAGAAAATCACGCACACTAGAGTTACAATACCTCAAGTTTAACAACGGTTCTCAATCTGTCGTTAAATATTCAACGTTAATAACCTAAATAGTTGTAGTGATTACTTGTAGGCTTTGCGATCGTTTAACCGACTGTAGCCTAATCGAGTTTGACAGTTATTAACCACATTGACTAGATATTTAACCGTTAGCTAGGCTTGGCAACGGGGTTTCAGAGATGGTTATGACATACCCATTATACCCATCTGACTCGGTGACAGTTATTAACCACAATGGACTATAAAGATAAACCACCAGAATGTGAAATTGCAACTAAATCGATCCAAATAGGATTACGATTTAATAGTGATTCGGTCAAGATTCTACATGATTGAACATGATATCGTTAAAACTCGGGCGGAAACATATGTAACTAAGTAACTTAATCAATTGATCAATATGCGATAAAAGTAGACATAAATATAAATTATTACCAATTTTTCATCTGAAATAAATTAAATACAGCATTGCATGTATATATATATATATATAGATTCACCTAGGATATAATTCAGTAAGGGAAGCTCCGTTAACCGACCCAACTAGTGATTGACCACCAGATTTGTCACTGCTCTCAGCAAACACCTCATGATTTGTTCCTCCGGCACGAGATTCATCGCCGACCCCGGTGTGCAAGAAGAACGCTGGCTTCATCGGAACCTGCAAACTTAGCGAATTGCTCGTCAACATTAGGGCAACGGTAGCCATGGTCGGCCTGTCATTCGCATTCTCTTGCACGCATAACAATCCGATATGAATGCATCGTGCTATTTCGTTCCCCGAAGCACTCCCCAACGAGGGATCTATAACATTTGAATACGCCCCACTTTTCCAGTTTTTCCATGCCTGCAAAAACAAGACAGTAAGCGGGACCAAACACCATGTTGTTAATGTGGGATTGATTTTCTCGAAAAACTCTACTATTTCGTTCTAACTCGCACACACCATCCAAAAAAGTTATCGAATTTGACTCGTATTGAAGCTTTGGATCGGTACTCACATAGCTCAACAGGTCCCCTTTACTTGATTCATAGCGGAAAAGATTGTTCTTTTAGCCGCTCACAATCTCCAATAGTAATACTCCGAAACTAAACACGTCTGATTTCACTGAAAATTCTCCATGCATTGCATACTCTGAAGCCATGTAACCACTATACATAACCGGTATATACAAAGCGGCCAGGTCAATTTAATTGCACTTATCAATGAAACCAACTATGAACATTAAATTAATGTGGATGTCAATACTTACTAGGTTCCGACAATTCTGTTGGTACTGCCCTCGGTTTCGTCCATATGGAACAACCGAGCCAAGCCAAAATCCGCAATCTTAGGGTTCATCTCCGAATCCAATATAATGTTGCTGGTTTTCAAATCGCGATGGATGATTCGAAGCCTAGAGTCCTCGTGAAGGTAAAGAAGTCCTCGAGCAATGCCTCGAATGATCTTGGACCGTCTCTCCCAGTCCAAATGTGTTCTCCCGGCTGAATCTCGTCCCTTCCTGAAAAGGAAATGATTGAGACTGGTGTTGGGCACAAACTCGTAGACGAGAAGCCTCTCGGTCCCTTCCAAGCAGTAACCAAGAAGCCTCACTAGGTTTCTATGCTGAAGCTTGGCCACCAAGTTTACTTCATTCTTGAATTCCAAGTCTCCTTGCCCTGAATCTTTAGCCAGCCTCTTCACGGCTATGTCTTGCCCATTCCACAACAGAGTTCCCTGAATATCCAGAACTATTTCAACAAACACAAAACTATAGGATATAGAGAAATCGGCTGCTTTTGATGCATAAAAAAGTTGGTCAGAAATCGGTAGGCAATAAATGAAATAAAGATGGATTACGACATAAAATACTATTACTGGTCTGTACGTACTTTTGACACATGAAAATTTGGATCAACAAACGACCAACCTTGTAAACGGCTCCAAATCCGCCTTGTCCAAGTTTGTTTTCACGAGCAAAATCGTTGGTTGCGGCCCTAATCGTTTCGAAATCAAACTGCAACGCTCCGTCGTTGATTATTTCGTCAGCTGCTTCACAACAAATAAGTGAAACCATCACTTTCATTTTATGATTAATTGTTACATACACACGTTGAAGATTATGGTTACTTACTCGTGTCATTTTGATGTGACATCTGCATTCTGATCTTTGACCTCTTCTTCTTCTTCCGGCGATAGCAGAAGAAGATACAGCCGATCAGTATGGCAATGCTGCCGACGAGGGGAACCACCACGATAGATACTCTCCTATCACTTCCTCCATTTCCTTCATAAGAAAAATTAAAGGCTTTTATCTATCATTTTTTTCCGGAGTAGCCGCCGGTCAACACACAATAAAAAACAGCGAATAAACATTATATTGTTGTCCATTTCGTGGGGTGTACTAAATTTGAACCTGGGATCTCCAGATCACCAGACACACAGTTTTACCACCGAAAAAACTCAATTTGGACATCTTTTATCTATCATAACATTGTGTAAGACCGATAGGTCGCTATAAACTGAACTAAAAAAACTTAGAATCTAAAGAGATTTAATTTATTTCTTGTTAAAGAGACATTTAAATTTCTTCTTTTTTTGTGAACATATATGAATAAATTTCTTCTTTGAATTTTTGATGTTATGTAAAATTTTATGACACATATATTAGATGCCTAGTGGTTTGTTGTATTTACTTAACTAGTCACATTTAGTATAGCCTAGCTTAGGTTATAGTATATGTCAATAGTTGGAGTATTGAAATACTTACCCTCAAAAGACGAGGAAGGAGCAGGAACAACCGGAGGCGGAGGCGGAGGCTGAGGCTGAGGCTGAGGTGGAGGCGGAGGCGGAGGCTGAGGCGGATCATCCTCGGAATAAAACCGATAAGTCTCATACCTCAGATAACAACTAGGACTAATGATTTTCCCTCCTAGTTTCCCTCCACAAAAAACCGGGATCTGACTGATGGATCTTTCCAGGCATTCGTCGCATAATTGTTTCGACAAAGCCGGAGAGCATTGCAGTAGTCCATAGATTGTCTTGAATCCTTGCCTTTCCAATCCTTGCGCGTATTTCCTGCCGGAGCTTTTCGCTGTCACGGCAAGCTTAAGCCGAGTCATCAAGGTGTCCAGAGCATCGCCGAATCGGGTCGTGTCGGAGACGTTGGCTGTGTTGCAGATATAGTATGTGGGGCTAGTGTCCAACATGCCGAAGATGGGCCGGTTTGAGTACCGGATCGTACAAAAATCGTAATACCCGACCGCCTCTTTCTGGTTGGGGCAGACCTCAAGGATCCGACGTGTGGTGTTGGCTATACATCCACGACAATCGTCCAGCCCAGTGTCACCTCTGCAGAGTCCGAACCCGTTGACCCGGTCGGGTCCGCGCCCCGATGAGAAGTTGTAGAAACCGGGGACGATTGGGTAGCCGGAGGTGGCGATTGAGTTGAGGACGCGTTTGAGGTTCTGCTCGTATATGCTGCCGGCCGTGTAGTTTCCGGCTGCACCAGAGCAACTTTGAAAAAGAAACCGAGCTGACTGGGCGTGGGCAGGTAACAGTTGTGGTATGAAGAGGAGAAGAAGATGAAGAAAGATAGGACTCTTGATCATCGTCATATCTCTGGCGTTCTGTTTTTGGCAACGAATAAGAAGAAGAAGAAGAAGGCCTCATCGAGGGCGGTTGTTGAGGAATCAAACCGGTTCGAGATATCAGAAAACTTGGATCGCAAGTCAGGTCAACATTAAACGAGACAAGCTCAACCGACCTCACACTAGCTCGGCTCATGAGCTCTAGCGAGGCTAGCTAGTTGGTGTAGAGCTCGAGCTAATTAACTCAAGCTCGACTTATTAACTATTAAATCTACTACAAATTACATAGTCGAATTAACTAGTATTCGAGTTGGCTCTCAGGTTAGCGTTTGAATTGGTTCGCAAAGACTATCCACTAGCAAGCGGGTTGACGCCAACTTTAGTGGACCTACGTGAAAGAAATTTCTATCCGGGCAAAGAATGTCCATACATTTTCATTTTTAGAAATTTCGAAATACATCGTATTTCTTTCGCAGTTTTCTCATGGTGGACCCCGTTTGTATGAACTATACATCTCAACCGTCTATTGGTGTATTTATCATTTATTTCAGATTGTCGGTCCATCCTCCTTTTTATGAAGTCCACAAGACCATGATCTTTAACCACCAAAGTAAGTCAACAAGTCACACAGTCGTCATACAGTATTTACAGGCTATACAATCTTTGTATACACACCAACACAGTATGTGTACAGAAACACTACACCCAGCACAACGTATAGTATGTACAATGTAATGTCGGCGAGATTCGAGAAGCACGAAAAAGACCGAGTATATAATATCTTCTATTAACAAACCAACTCAACCTCATTTGCAACAACACAAACGTATGTTTATGAGTTCATCCACCAGTGCCAGCAGAGTCGGATCCTACAGCGGGACTGTCGCCAGTTCCGTCAGAGCCGGATTTAACCTCCCGAGACTGCTCCAGTTCATGACCCGCAAACACCTCGGACTGCAACAACGGAGCAATATGATCGAAACTTGAAAAATAATTCTAAACTTTGAGATGAATTTGAAACTGCTGCATTATATTCGAAAATACAAATCAACGAACTTTTAATACTCTAACTCTAAACGCTAAACTTAAAAATTTAAAATCTAAAAAAAAACATAATTTTCAAAACTCCCTATCCAAGAGATTATGTCCCAGTCCTAAATATAGAACATAGAGAAGATGACCTTATTGTTATTAATTCACTTGTTTCGATGGTTAACCCAGTCAACCGATTCGACCATTTTTGAAATTCCCCTCCCAAAACGCTGCGTTTCAGCCTTGATTATAGAACATAAAGAAACAGCTGCCTAGAAATTTAATTAGTTTGTTATAGAAAAAGCACTTGTTTGTTTAATTTTAATTGATCAGTATTTTATGAAAACATTTTTTCTTTAAGTTTATATTTTTTTTTAAATATGCATTTTTCAAATACATGGTGTTGATGATATTTTCTTTAAAATTTTCGAATACAACAAACGAACGCTAACCAAATCGCATTTCAAGCCACAAAAAGATATTGAGATAAATTGTTGGAGTTAGCTCACAGCGATCACCATAATTGATCGATGACCTCGCCACTCTTCGTAGGATAAAAAAAATCAAATAAATTTTGCACATGATGAAAGGAGAAATTATTTTACTAGTACTGAAATTGTTTTGCAATTGAAAAAATTCTTTACAGACTTCGTTGAATTAGTTAATAAAAAAGGGTAAATTATTCAATTAATAAATATATTTTTGTTTATTTATATAATAAATTCTCAAATTTATTATAACCAAACGATATATTGAACTTCCTCAATATTAAAAATACTCTCATTGTTCAATTCCCAATTTTTACATTTCCTCCATTTCTCATTTACCCTACCAAACGACCCCTTAACTGCCACCGAAAAAACAGATGAACTGAAAAAATCTCAGCTACATAAATCGTCCTTTCACATAACTCTACAGCTCCACTTCATCCACGCTCACAAAAATCCAGCTACATACGTTCAACTGATGGCAGCAGAAAACGAAGCCGCCGCAGATTCTTTTGGAGATTGGGAGCAAGTTCATCTCACCACTAGTACCACCACAAACGAAACCTCTGTTTCCGACGCCGCCACTCCGATCAACGGCGACGAAATCCTTCCTCCGCCACCGCTGGATGAGGATGGCGCCGGAGGAGGCGAGACTAGAAGCGCGAGGGTCCGACTGCGGATGGAGGTTCTGAAGTCAGGAATGATAGGGGTAGTTCAGAGGGTGCTGCGGCGGTGCAGCGGAGGCGGGGCACTGTGGTCGTGCCTGGTGGTGGCAGCGGCGGTGCTTATGTACGTTAAGCTTGTGAAGTGGCGGAGGTGGGTGCGGGAAGAGACGGCCAGTCGTTTTGCACTCCTTATCAAGGAGAAAGATGAGGTAAGAGAGACTCAGAGCCACTAATTTTATTTTCAGATATTTAAATTTGTAGTCCGAGTGGACTAAGGATTGGAGAATTGACTGACCAACTAATTAAAATAGGGATTTCGCCCAAGATTTAGAAAATTATGCATGAAGTAAAACTATTTGTTTGCAACTATTAGGCTTTGGAAGGTTCGGAATGGTTATCACATATTTATTATGCATTAATCATATATTTTGTAACGATATGTTGATTATTTTATTTTTATGTTGGTAATATTATATTTGTCGAATTAATGATTATAATTACTTTCAACAATTATTAATCGTTATAAAAAAAACATCCACTTTCATTAACTTGTCCCAAAAAATCAAGAACACTACTACACTAGAGTTATAGTACCTCAACTACAACTATTTGTAGGTTTGATAAATTTTGATCACTTAACCAATTGTAACCTGATCGAATTTGACGGTTATAACTACGTTGACCGGATATTTTAATCGTTAGTTAGGTTTGGTAATAGGGATTCGGGGATGGTTATGGTATACCCATTACCCATCTGACTCGATCGATCAAGGGTGTAGCCAATGCCGGAGGATACCACGGCGACCCCAACCGCTAATTGAAATGTATATTTATATTAGTATGTTCGAGATTTATAAAAAAGTTTGATAAATAAATTATCTCATTTGAATTGTATGTGGGATAATAGTTAACCATTAGACTTTTTAATGTAAGGGTTCACATCTCTCTAAAAGCATTTGGAGCCCATTTAGTTTGCTTTTTAGGATTTGTATAATTCATTTTGTTGGTTTTAGGAAATTTTTAATTTTTTATTTACTTTTACAAATTTTTTATAAAATAATATTTTAATTTACATTATAGATCTCAATTTTTTTTTTCTTTTTATCAACTTTTTACACCTCCTGTATTAAATTTCTGATTCTGCTCCTGCGATCAGTGACGGTAATCAATCATAACCATCCTCGTTTCCATTTCGGTGACAAAATTAGTTCCAACACCATACATACACCGTTAACGATTATAACCACTCCCAACGATTATTCACCGTTATGCAAAAAAGCAACATAAACATTATAATTTATATCACTATAACCTCCTCAAAATACACAATCAACGAGATTAAAAACCATCAAACTCGTTTAAATAATACGTTATAATAAGTTAAACGGTCAATATGGAAAAGCCTTAGCCAGAATAAAATAATGTTTTCACTGATCTCTTGTTTTTTACCAACTAAAGATTCATTTATAAGGTCTTATAGTATTTTTGTAACCAAATTACGAGATTAATGTTTGTTTAATTTATGGATGCAGAAAATCAGACAGCTGATGTCGGAGATTGCAAGAATGAAGCAAATGTTGATAGCAACAAGAGGCAATAGGGTTCATGTATTCCGGCTTTACCAGTTCACGTGATGTTGGATTGTGAATCATCACACTAAGAACTTGATATGGCACTTTGATAAAATATATATGGTCGTTTATACATGTCTATAAAGTCATCTTATGTTAGATGTTGGAGTAGTGATTTAGGGTTTTATGTTTGAAATCAAAATGAATTATTTCGGTCCAAATTTTTCATTCAAATATTTCATTTAAACGACTCATTAGTGAATGATATTTGTACTTAGTTAATAAGAGATATATATGTTCAAGATTATGGGCAGGAGTGATGTCGGGAGTCTTTTCTAAATGTTGTTTTCTTGCAAGTAATAAAAAAGTTAAAGAGTTGATTAAGTGAATAATTAGGCGAATCATATTACTTGAAGAATCGAAAATCAATATATACATTAATTAATGTATTATGGATTAAACCTTTAAGATGAAACTGACAGTAGGCTGAGGTATGAGTATTGTCTACTGGCCTTCTCCGGCAACCAGACTAATGGTCTGAGAGCACTTTTTGTCAGATTAATCTGATTATGGTCGTTAGATTATCTCATTTTTGGGCCGATTTTCATTTAATGGTTGAAAATGATGGAGTAGTTTCGGAATAAAAATAGTGAAAAAAATTACATGAGTGTGATCATTGTACGAGCATATTATGTGACTAATACGATCATTTTACGGGCTCGTTATGTCGTTGTTACGTCCACCTTATGAGTAGTTGAATTCATCATCGTTATGTCCAGCTTACCACTCTTTTATGTCGGTGATATATACACTTTACGAGTCTGCTGTGCATTTTTATTATACCTTTGTCGTTTCCACATGCAGACAACACTAGTTAGAAAGTTAGATGTATGTGTGACTATCCTCTCTATAAATATGAATAAAATCGATCTCTCCTGCACCAATTTGTAAATTTGACTTGTAATAGTAGAGTGTTGGTGAACCTCCTTCTCCTCTTGGTGTATTAAAATCACTGCACGACGGGAAATAATCGTTGATGACCTTGTTCCCAAACTATTTTAAGGTGTCACGGCAGCTCTGAATTGTGGTTGTACATCAAGTTATTTTTGGATCAATTTTCATTCAACGATTGAAAATGATGAGATTAATTTCGAAATAAAAGAATTGAAAAAAAAGAACAACCAGCTTGTCGCTAATACTAGAGAAAGGGCTCTCAGGCATTTTCGCTGCTTAGTTTTTCACTTCTTTTAAAGTTTTCCAAGAGACCTTTCTTCCCGTAGATTCACTTTCTTTCACACACAGTTCATTTCTTCTCGTTTCACTCCCTGCTCAACCAGAGAAGCCAGCTCGCAGGAGCCCAAAGTCAGTGAAGGCTTCTCAATTTCATCTTCTCCTATCGCTCGATCTGCTACTCACAGCTCCATTTCTCTTCGATCCAACTATTCATCGTCCGATCTCCTCCACCTTTGCTGCAAAAAAACCATGCTACCAGGTTCGATTCTCATTTCAAACCACTCCTAATCCCGGTCAGTTAACTGGAGATCGGAAAATGCTCTCAGAAACTTCTGTCAGTTAGTTTGATGTCTTTTTTTTTGTCACGCTTTGCGATCTTTTCACTTGTTGAGTTGTTCATCATCTAAGTAAGTAGCTGCATTGTGCTAGGTTCTGGCGTTGGAATGTGTAATCTGATCGTTTGAGAGTACTCCCCTCATATTACTGCTTGCTGGAGGCTTGGATCTAGAACCAACAACTTCAGTTTAGTGCCCGGTGAGCTCCTTGTAGTGTACTGTTCTCCATTTTGTTGAGATAGTTAAGTTAGGGTTTTCTAGCGATTCATTGCATTTCTGATATATTCTGGTTTTGTTGAATTATTCATCGACTAAGTAAGGAGCTGTATTGTGCTAGGTTCTGGCGTTGGAAATGTGTAATCCGACTGTTTGAGAGTACTTCCCGCATTTTAGCTGCTTGCTGGAGGCTTAGATCTTGAATCAACGACTTCAGTTTAGTGCCTGGTAAGCTGCTTGTACTGTTCTCCATTTTCTGAGATAGTTAAGTTAGGGTTTTCTTGGGATTCATTGCATTTCTGTGGCTAACTGATCTATTGTGGTTATGTTGCAATTCTGAAGAGTATGGTTCAGCCAAGGCGTTGTGCATTGGGTGAGTGTTGACTCGTTTCATTGCGATCAGAGATCTTTGTTTCCGGTGCGAGGTTAGAGATGGGGCGTTTGAAGATGCAGCCTGGGATAAATTCAATTGAGGAAGAGCCTGAAGACTTGGAAGCAGCCTATGTTAACAAAACTACTTTAGCATGCATGATCAATGCAGAAGTAGGTTCCGTTCTGGCTGTCATGAGGAGGAATGTAAGATGGGGCGGTCGATATATGTCAGGGGATGATCAGCTAGATCATTCTTTCATACAGTCTCTGAAGGCATTGAGGAAGCAGATATTCACATGGCAGCATCCGTGGAATACCATCAATCCAGCGGTGTATCTCCAACCATTTTTGGAAGTGATTCGGTCTGATGAAATTGGCGCACCCATTACTGGGGTTGCTTTGTCATCTGTTTACAAGATCTTGACGCTGGATGTGATTGATAAGAATACTGCAAATGTTGAAGAGGCTATGCACTTGGTTGTTGATGCGGTGACTTCTTGCAGATTTGAGCCGACAGATCCGGCGTCAGAGGAAGTTGTCCTGATGAAATTCCTTCAGGTTCTGCTAGCTTGCATGAAAAGTAAAGCGTCGGTTATGTTGAGCAATCAACATGTTTGTATGATTGTGAACACTTGTTTCCGTATAGTTCATCAATCAGGAAACAAGGGCGAGCTTTTGCAGCGGATGGCTCGGCACACAATGCACGAGCTTATTAGATGCATTTTTGCACATCTTCCTGATGTGGATATTACTGAACGCCCATTGGTAAATGGGGTCAGCACTTCCAAGTCTGAGGTATGATTTCATGCTTTACCCTCAATTCATGTGTTGTGTTCAAGCAGTGCAGCATGTTAATGTTGCCTGCGGTGCTTTTTGTTAGAACCCCTATCCTGGTAACTGCTTCTAGAGAATCTATTTCTACATAGCAAATACGGAACCAGAACTTTACTAGTTTTTTGTCAAGCATGCTTGTTTCAGACTAAGTTGGTTAGTTTTTCTTCTTGAAAGAAACCCAAATGAGTTATTTTTCCCTTCAACAGGTTGGTGGTCCGGATAACAATCATGCATTGGCAAGCAAACAAACAGAAAATGGCCAGTCAACCTCCGTGAGCTTATTATCTGATTCAACTGCTATTGTGGCAAGTCCAATGGAAGAGAGCTCAATAGGCGGTGGTAGTGGAACTGATGCATTTTCTTATGATATGCACCTTATGACTGAGCCATATGGGGTCCCTTGCATGGTGGAAGTATTTCATTTCTTGTGTTCTTTATTAAATGCTGCTGAGCATATGGGAACGGGTCCTAGATCGAACACTATAGCATATGAAGAGGATGTCCCCCTTTTTGCCTTGGGCCTAATTAATTCAGCTATAGAATTGGCCGGACCTTCTTTATGCCATCACCCTAGGTTGCTGACTTTAATCCAGGATGAACTCTTCCGGAATCTGATGCAGTTTGGCTTGTCAATGAGCCCCCTTATTCTCTCAATGGTGAGCAGTATAGTTCTGAGCCTGTACCATCATTTGCGTTCTGAAATCAAATTACAGCTCGAGGCTTTCTTCTCTTGTGTGATATTGAGATTGGCACAGAGCAAATTTGGTTCTTCATATCAGCAGCAGGAGGTTGCCATGGAGGCTCTAGTAGATTTCTGCAGACAGAAGACCTTCATGGTGGAGATGTATGCTAACTTGGATTGTGACATAACATGCAGCAATGTTTTTGAAGAACTTGCTAATTTGTTGTCAAAAAGTGCATTCCCTGTTAATTCTCCTCTGTCTGCAATGCACATTCTTGCATTAGATGGTCTGATTGCTGTAATTCAAGGGATGGCTGAGAGGATAGGGAACGAATCCGAAAACCCCGAGCAGACTCCGGTTGTCCTCGAGGAGTATACACCGTTCTGGATGGTGAAATGTGACGGCTACAGTGATCCTGATCATTGGGTTCCTTTTGTCCGCAGGAGAAAGTACATTAAGAGAAGGTTGATGATTGGAGCTGACCATTTCAACCGCGATCCCAAGAAGGGGCTAGAATTTCTCCAAGGAACACATCTCTTACCTGAAAAGCTTGACCCACAAAGTGTGGCTTGCTTTTTCAGATACACTGCTGGTCTGGATAAAAACCTTGTTGGGGACTTCCTTGGAAATCACGACGAGTTTTGTGTTCAGGTTCTTCACGAGTTCGCATGGACTTTCGATTTTCAGGATATGAATCTGGATACAGCTCTCAGACTATTCTTAGAAACTTTCCGGCTTCCAGGTGAATCACAGAAAATCCAGAGGGTGCTCGAGGCATTCTCGGAGAGATACTATGAACAGTCACCGCAAGTTTTGGCTAACAAGGACGCTGCTCTTTTGTTATCTTACTCAATTATAATGCTCAACACAGATCAGCACAATGTACAGGTGAAGAAAAAGATGACCGAAGAGGATTTTATCCGGAACAATAGGCATATTAACGGAGGCCAGGATTTGCCTCGTGAATTCCTCGGCGAACTTTATCACTCAATTTGCAAGAATGAGATCCGTACAACCCCTGAACAAGGTGCTGGCTTTGCTGAAATGAACCCAAGCCGCTGGATCGACCTGATGCACAAGTCCAAAAAGACTCCCCCTTATATCGTTTCCGATTCCAGAGCCCACCTCGACCGTGACATGTTTGCTATAATGTCCGGTCCAACAATAGCTGCCATCTCTGTTGTGTTTGATCATACAGACCAGGAAGAGGTTTACCAGGCATGTATTGACGGTTTTCTAGCTATTGCAAGGATTTCAGCTTGCCATCATCTCGAAGACGTATTAGATGATCTAGTTGTGTCTCTCTGCAAGTTCACTTCTCTATTGAATCCCTCGTTTATCGAGGAACCTGTGCTAGCCTTTGGTGATGATGCCAAGGCTAGGATGGCAACCGTGACAGTTTTCACCATCGCCAACCGGTATGGTGACTATATTCGCACTGGATGGAGGAATATCCTCGACTGCATTTTACGATTACACAAACTCGGTCTCTTACCTGCCCGTGTGGCTAGTGACGCAGCTGATGAATCAGAAACCTCTGCTGAACCGGGTCATGGAAAGCCGCCCATTTCGAGTTCTATGTCTTCAGTTCAGATGCAGTCGGCCGGAACTCCCAGGCAATCGTCTGGATTAATGGGTAGGTTCAGTCAACTCTTGTCTCTTGACTCTGAGGAGCCGAGATCTCAACCGACCGAGCAACAACTTGCTGCTCATCAACGTACACTTCAAACTATTCAGACGTGCCACGTAGATAGTATATTCACAGAGAGTAAGTTCTTGCAAGCTGACTCTTTACTGCAGCTTGCAAGAGCATTGATCTGGGCAGCTGGTCGGCCGCAGAAAGGAAACAACTCCCCCGAAGACGAAGATACAGCAGTATTCTGCCTCGAGTTACTCATTGCCATCACTTTGAACAACCGAGACCGGATCGGTCTCCTTTGGCAAGGCGTCTATGAGCACATAGCCAACATCGTCCAGTCAACTGTGATGCCGTGTGCTTTAGTAGAGAAGGCTGTTTTCGGCCTTCTCCGAATATGCCAGCGGCTGCTCCCTTACAAAGAAAACCTCGCCGATGAACTCTTGAGGTCGCTCAATCTAGTCTTGAAGCTCGATGCCCGGGTTGCTGATGCTTACTGTGACCAAATCACTCAGGAAGTCAGCCGCCTGGTGAAGGCTAATGCTACGCATATCAGATCTCAAATGGGGTGGCGGACAATCACGTCCTTGCTTTCGATCACGGCACGCCATCCGGAAGCTTCCGAAGCAGGATTCGACGCTCTGTTGTTTATAATGACCGGTAGTGCCCACCTTCTGCCGGCTAACTACATCCTCTGCATTGATGCAGCACGACAGTTCTCGGAGTCTCGAGTCGGTCAATCTGAACGGTCTGTACGTGCTCTCGATCTCATGGCAGGTTCCGTGGATTGCTTAACTCAGTGGTCTAAAGAAGCCGAAAATCCGATGCGAGACAATATTGGGGAGATGTGGTTGAGACTGGTACAAGGGCTGAGAAAAGTGTGTCTGGATCAACGAGAAGAAGTTCGAAACCACGCTCTCCTCTCGCTGCAGAAATGTCTAATGGGAGTCGAAGAGATCAACCTCCCGCACGGTCTATGGCTACAGTGCTTCGACATGGTTATCTTCACAATGCTGGACGACTTGCTCGAGATCGCTCAGGGACACTCGCAGAAGGACTACCGAAACATGGAGGGAACTCTTATCGTCGCGTTGAAGCTTCTCTCGAAAGTGTTCCTGCAGCTGTTAGACGAGCTCGCGGAGCTGACCACCTTCTGCAAGCTGTGGCTGGGAGTCCTCACCCGGATGGAGAAGTACATGAAGGTGAAGATTCGGTCGAGGAAGAGCGATAAGCTTCAGGAATCGGTGCCGGAACTTTTAAAGAACATCTTGCTGGTGATGAAAAGTAAAGGTGTTCTGGTCCAGAGGACTGCCTTAGGTGGGGACAGCTTGTGGGAGCTGACGTGGCTACACATGAACAATATTGCTCCGTCGTTGCAGTCTGAGGTGTTTGCAGGTCACGAACTGGAGCAGTCTCGGCAGGTTAAATCTGGTTCGGACGAAACTGGCGATAGTCCCGCTGTAGGATCCGACTCTGCTGGCACTGGCGGATGAACTCGTAAAAATACGTTTGTGTTGTTGCAAATGAGGTTGAGTTGGTTTGTTAATAGAAGATATCATATACTTGGTCTTTTTCGTGTTCGGATCGAGTAACATTTAGAGAAAGGAAGAGTAGTTTTGATCTTTCGAAAAACCGAATTCGTAATGCATAGAGCGAGAGCTGGAGCTGGAATTTCACAAACCCTGCGACATTGTCTGGATCATTTGGTTTCAAAATGACGAAATTTTAAGCTGTATTTTTCTTAAAATTTAAAGCTGTGTCGGATGTGCTTCTCGTATCTAACCCACATTACATTGTACATACTATATTAACCTCAAAGCCAACTCGAATACTAGCTAATTCAACTATGTAATTTGTAGTAGATTTAATAGTTAATAAGTCGAGCTTGAGTTAATTAGCTCGTTTTTCCACATCGGTTTTCTAGAAACACCACGTTCACGGTTAGCCGGAGTAACGAACAAAGGATTGTGTAGAATTTACCTATCCTACAAAACCTACAAACGAAAAGAAATCAAAGCTCAAGAAAAAGACACAACCACAGTCTAGATACTGCCCCTTCAACATACTTTTTTCTTTCTTTCATAAATCGCCTCCAACATCGTAGGTAGACGTTTCCAGCTTTATCAACGAATTCAAACCAACAAAGATTGAAAATACCAATATTTCTTGGTCATCCAAGTGGAAATATCAAGATTTTTCATTTCGTTACCAAGTTAATCATTTTAATCGGTATTATTTAGTTAATTTGGTTTGGTTATTATGATTAATTTGATTTAAATAGTCAATTTTATTAGTTAATCTGAATATATTGGTTTAAAACAGTCAAACCATTAACCGAACCAATATATATACACCATATATAAAATTCACTATCACAAAAAAAAAACCACTACTAAAAATTGCACTATCATATTAACTTATAATAACCCAATGTCCCAAACAAAGAACGACCGAACAAGGGAACAATTGTGTGTTGGTGTAGTATTGTTTGAGAGCATTTGAGAAAAACTTTAATTTTGAGTTGTTTGTAAGGTTTTCTTAATATTTTAAGTGAAACTGTATCCGTTGATATGTAGATATTGTTTGACATATTTTTTTTTGTACATAATATATACATACAATTTTATCACACAAAATTAATAGTTATATTGGTAATTAGCTAACCAAACCAAATACAACAATGGTTAGTTTGATTATTATTTTAATTTTATTAATTTGATCATTTTACTTTCATAATTAATAAATTTTATAAATTAATTAATTTAATTATTACCAAATTAATCAAATTAGCAGTCCTATTTGGTTTCATAGAGTATCACACAATTCGATTTTCCACTTTATTTCTCTAGAATACCACGTTCGCAGTGGGAATCGTTTTGGATTTGACTAACCGATCTTAACCTAACTCGGTTCGATTAATGACGAGATTTGTGAAAGGTGGGCCTCAAAGCTGGATCCAGGCCCAAACGTGAAGTAAGCTGGATCATAGGCCCAGAAAAAACAAAAATATCCGTAACAAATGAAATAGAAGAAGTAACCGAATAACTAACTGACTGCCGCTTTTCATCTTCGTTTGGTGTTTTTATCCTCCTTCCACACACTCTGAAGCAAAAAGCAAATCGAATCCCAAGCTTTTAACAAACTAGAAGTTGAAAATCAAAGGAGCTTAGCGAATTTTCTCCTCTCAATCTCCGATCCGATCTGCACGCGATGAGCTCCGGTTCCTCCGCCGGAGGCGGCGCGTCGCCGGCTGAAGACAAGCAGAAGGAGAAGGCGAGAGTGAGCAGGACGTCGATGATACTGTGGCACGCTCACCAAAACGACGTCGCGGCGGTGCGGAAGCTCCTCGAGGAGGATCCGTCTCTGGTCATGGCTAGGGATTACGACAATCGGACTCCTCTCCACGTCGCGTCTCTCCATGGGTGGATCGACGTTGCTACTTGCTTGATCGAGTTCGGCGCCGATGTCAACGCCCAGGATCGTTGGAAGAACACGGTAATTATTTTTTTATCTTCGTCTTTCATCGCCTTTGTTATTGATTCCTTGATTTGAATTTCTTCTTGTTGTCGGTGGCAGCCGTTAGCTGATGCAGAAGGAGCTAAGAAGTCTAACATGATTGGGCTGCTGAAGTCTTATGGCGGTTTGTCCTTTGTGAGTTCTCTATCTGTAATTGGTATACTTCGTGTTGCTGGTGTGCAAGTTCATAGTGAGAGTTTCTGGTGTTCCTGTTCTTGCTGTTCTTGTTTGTGAAATGTGCTGATTGGCAAATGTGATCGGTTTGCTTTCTAATATTTGTTTGTTAGAGAGTAAACCTGCAAAAGTAAACCTGCAAAGTGGTAGTTGTGAAAGCTCTGAACTTCTGATTACACAAACTGGCAGGGACAAAATGGTAGCCACTTTGAACCAAAGCCTGTTCCACCACCTCTACCGAACAAGTGCGACTGGGAAATTGATCCGTCTGAGCTTGACTTCTCGAACTCTGCCATGATTGGGAAGGTTTGTGTGTGTGCTTATGTCGGTGTTTGATTCTAGCGATCGCTCTATTATTTGGAGAACCATCTCTTCTCTGGGTCTTGCTAGTCTTATTCCTGCTTGCTATTGCTGACATTTCTTGCATTTGCAGGGATCTTTTGGTGAGATTCTGAAAGCATGTTGGCGGGGAACACCTGTTGCAGTTAAACGTATTCTGCCATCCCTTTCAGATGATAGACTGGTTATGTAAGTTTCTTATTGAGGCTTGTTTTCCCTCGAGTAATCTAGGTTATATATATTTTGCGTGCTATTCGACTTGAGCTGCGACTTGTTTAAACTTTGAACCAGAATTGAAGTTAACTAGAGCTTTTCTAGTTAATATATATAATAACCTCTTCTTAGTTTCTATTTTCGCGATCTGACAGTGATTCACTGTTTATGCATGCTACGGAATTGCTAGTTTTAGCATATGGTTGGCTTTTACCGTATGTAAATATCCTTTCACTTACTACCTTTTACTTGTCATATGTAGCCAGGACTTCAGACATGAAGTTAACTTGCTAGTGAAGCTTCGCCACCCTAACATAGTCCAGTTTCTTGGAGCTGTCACTGAGAAGAAGCCCCTCATGTTAATCACAGAGTATCTTAGAGGAGTATGTTCCTTTGTCCTTCTTTAACCTTTTGCTTTCTTCCTGAAAGAATCACTATCACCAAACTGAGAAACTTAACTTCCACTGTCGTTGTTGCCTAACAACATTAGTATTCATTCCCACTGTCACAGGGTGATCTTCACCAGCATCTCAAGGAAAAAGGTGCCCTTAGTCCCGCCACAGCCATCAACTTCGCAATGGACATTGCCAGGTATTCAGTGCCCTCCATCACCATCTATAGTTAATTGGCTCATATGAATGACGTCTTTGTTTTGCGTGATCTAGACATGTTTCCAACAAAAAGTTCATATGTAGAAGGGAAACTTCGCCTGATTCTCCCTTCATATTAGTTGCGATACTTGCTCATCTTAGAAACTATATAGTCAGTTTCCTAGAGTTCATATTCTTAATATGCCTTAGCTGATTCAGTGCTAATCTGTGCTGTAAATCCTGCTCGACAGAGGAATGGCATATATGCACAATGAACCAAATGTCATAATTCATAGAGACCTAAAACCCAGGTACATCTGTAGTTTACTGAATTCAGTTGAATGACATTTTTCTTCTATTTCAGGCTCTAGCTCTTAGTTTCCAACCTATGTTCTACTGATTAACTTTAGCTGGTAATTTTTTGCAGGAACGTTCTTTTGGTCAACTCCAGTGCAGACCACTTGAAAGTCGGAGATTTCGGACTAAGCAAGCTCATCAGAGTTCAGAACTCTCATGATGTATACAAAATGACTGGCGAAACAGGAAGTTGTGAGTGTCTTTGCTAACCATATATGTTGCCAGTCCCCTATCAATCTATCATACGATCTGGTAGCTAATTTTTCTTGTATCATACAGATCGGTACATGGCTCCTGAAGTTTTCAAGCACCGGAAATACGATAAGAAGGTCGACGTCTTCTCTTTCGCCATGATACTCTACGAGGTAAAGTTCCGATCCTCACCACACCGACCAAACGATAGTTTCCTTGATATTGATGGATTGTTTGTAACTTGGTTATTGAATCCAGATGATGGAAGGAGAACCGCCACTCGCAAACTACGAGCCATACGAAGCAGCCAAGTACGTATCAGAAGGCCACCGGCCATCGTTTCGGTCTAAAGGATTCATCCCCGAACTCCGAGAGTATGTGGTTCATCATCATCATCGTCCAATGTCCATGACTTCGGAAAACAATTCTCCACGCCTCTTTTTAACAAACCCGGGTTTCTGTTTCTGCAGTTTAACAGACAGCTGCTGGGCAGCTGACATGAACAGAAGACCTTCGTTCTTGGAAATCCTCAAGAGGCTCGAGAAGATCAAGGAACTCCTACCGTCAGATCACCACTGGTCAATTTTCAACTCTTGAAAAATCAATCCGGTGGCACCATTTGCCGCCGCAGAACGAGGACAATCTGCTTGCTCCGGACCGAGCCAGTTATTGGATCGGGTGCCTTCGGATGAACATAAAAGGCAGAACATTTTCATGAACTCTGTGTTTGTTTACAGTTAGAGTATTTGCAGGTTATATTTGCTCCTCCTTCGTTACATCGACCGTGTATCACAAATCTCCAACTGTACAAATAGAACCTTTTTTGTGTAAAATCTCTAGTAGTGAGTTGTTATCATGATTCTTCTACGATTTCTATGATTCGTGCGGAACGATCTTGTTAAGCTATCAGGCATCTAGGCGGAACAGGTTCGTATCGTACTTGCAATAGCTTTTAGTACGAAAAGTTCGTATTTGACTAATACACTTCTGTAACTTATACAACGAAGTAAATGGGGCAACCATGGAACTGGAACGAAGGAAAAATTGTTTCGAAAGGGAAGTTAAATGATCTTCTTCTTCTCGAAAAAGGTCTTGAGGTGCCAAAACTGGAATCGGGCGACAGGATAAAGAGATGAACAGAGAGAACATACCAAGCCACCCCATCGTTGAGTTGGTGGATCTGTTCAGTTCCTGCATCTCTTCTTCCCTGCAACACCAACAACAAACCCAGCACACCAATCTCTTTTCTTAACTCTAAAATGAACGAATCTTTTGAGGGAGAGGAGACTCTTACTTACCTCTGACGTAACCACAGAATCTCCTCTTGGATTGAAAGAGTGGTGTCGTACAGTTTCTTCACCTCCAGTTCCATTGCCTGTTGTACAGAAGTCCAGAAATTAGTTTCGAAAGAACGAAACAGGACAACACGAATTTTTATGCTTTTGCGAATTTCGTTCAATGTAGCTTTTCAAACTGACCCTATAAATCATGTCGAGGATCTTCAAGCATCCTGGTCCCATATTGCAACCAGAGGATCCAAAACTATCTGTAAAAAAACAGAGTTCATGACGAACAGTTACTTACCTCAATAGAACCTTTCTTGGCGATGCTATTCCAGTCCTTAGCAGCCACACCACTACTCCACTCAAACTCCACCGTGGTAGCCACCGCCGGAGTATGCCACGCCGCGTAAAAGCACGCCATGTAATCCCTCGTCTCGCTAGCCGTGAACGCAAACTGCCCCGACTCCACATTGTCCGCCGTATGAAAACTGTTCCCATAGCTCGACGTCACCTACTAACCCAGAAAACCAACCCATCAAAAACCCAACCAGAAAAAAGACCCAAAATTTCCCCATTAATTACATTATTACCCTGACGGTGAGCTTGAGGTGATCGGGCAAGGGCTGGCCGTCGTTGGGGTTGATGACGGTGTACTTCCCGACGATCATGGAATTCGCCTTGATGTCCTCGGCTATGCACTTTGTGCGAGAGGATTGGATGTCGAATCGGAGAAGCTGATCGCTGTAACTGTGAAGATCAGGAGGAAGAATTTATGAACACTACCCATGACGGAGAGGGAGTAATTCGATCGTTTTGTTTGGGCAATTCGGAGATTGGAACTGGGAAGGAAAAAGGAAGAAACTTTCGACGTTCTTTCTTGGCTTCTGGGTTTGCGACAAGTGGCGGTATGTTATTGGTTCAGGTGTGTACAGTTGTATGATTCTGTGTTCGCTTTTTTTCCCCGGGAAGTAAGACTATGGGCTGGGCCCAGAAACGTGTTCGAAATGGAGCCCAATAATAAGTCGAGATCCATAGTTTCGTGATTAGGGCATCGAGATAGTAAGCGGAGGAACGTAGATAGTTTCGTGATAAGACATCGAGATAGTAAGCGGTAGAACGTAGATAACTAACAACGCGAATGTGATATATTCAGAGTTAGGTGTGCCAATCATGGAGCCTTCCCTTTCACGAAAAGCATGCCACTGTTGTGTTTCCTTAGATGGAATGTTTTTATGTCACTTTACAAGTGAAAACGATTATATAAGTTTGCCCTATAAAATCTCACTCCGTAGATCTGAAAATGGATCGATAAACAAGACAAAATAATTCTAAGATAAGGTACACTAAATTGGAAAAAAATATACTTGTATTCTAAAATTTAGAAGTATGAATACTCAAAGTCTATATCAAAGTAAAGGCAAAGTAACGGCAAAAAAAGAAGCCAACTATCTCGACTCGCCAGTACACTTGACTATAATAGTAACGGTTAGTGAATAATATAAATATCAATCAGAATTCTCTCTCAATAATTCGATTTATTAGAAATGCAACGGTTCTTGATATGGTATCAGAGCCTTACATGATCAAAATGTCTACGTTTCGAAATATTAGCTCTTATAAGAGCTATTATTTAAGAAGACGTACGTGGTAATGAAATACAAATATTAATCAAAATCGTCTTTCGATGATTTGAATTATTGGAATGCAACTGTATTTTACTGTAATTATCTACAGAAAAAACCAATTAATGTACCATTATACATTGTATTCTACTATCACTATCGACGAAAAAAACCATTCAAATAATACATTTCATAAGAATTTCAGTTGTCTCTCTCATTTCGTCGACGGTTATGCGGCTGTTAAATATATTCTCATCAGTTTAATTAATTAATCAGCCAAATTGATCCACAACCGTCGGATCATCTCCATCGGATTTCTCACAGTAAAATGATAATCACAGAAACTAAACTCCCAGAATCATCTCCTCTGCATTAATAATCCGATCGATTTCCCCACAGTTTCATTCGCCCTTCTTTCCATTTTTAATTTAACTTCCACCAAATTTCTGCAATAAACCCATCAGCAGCAGAGCGTGAAGAAGAAGAAGAAGAAGAAGAAACGAGAATTCAATTTTCCGCCATTATTTATCTCGTGATCAGACCTTTCCAAAGCTCCCGTCTTTTTCTATTTTTTTCCCCTCGATTTCAAAATTTGCAATGCAGATGCTCTGTTAAGGCTGAGAATCGAGGTGGGTTCGGATCAGAAACCTAGTCTGTGAACTTTCCCTTTTTATCAACTTCGATGAAGCGGCGATGAGGAGAGGGAGAGGGGAATGGAGATTAGATCCGAGAGCGTCGGGCTGAGGTCGGAGAAGCTTGCTGGTGGTGTTGGTGGTGGTGGGTCGGGTCCGGGTAATCCGAGGACCCGGTTACAGGTCTGGTTCATAAGGGTTTGCTCCAGCATTCTGGTATGGACTTGTTTGGTTCAGCTGCTGGCGGTTGGAGAGCTTTGGCGCCCGCGTTTCGTCACTAATTTTACTAGTAGGTTCACTCAGATCGCCGCCGGTGATCCTCTTCAATTCCAGCCGCCGCCGCCTCTTCCTCCGGCAAGTGAGTATCGTGTTTCTCTTTTCCCTCTCATTTGGGATTGGTATGTTGGTTTTTGTTGAAGGTGGATAACGTGCAGCTGCAAGTGTGAGTATTTAAAGTTGATGACTTTCAGTTCGTTTGGCAAACAATTTGGGTTGACTGAGACTGTATATATGTAGTACTGTAGGTTGGAAAGTTGTTCTTTCAAGTTTCAGCTACTTGCTTTTGAAAAAACTCTTGATCTTGATCATGACTTTTGACTCGATGTTGACAGAGTTGATAGTGGATTGGATTAGTGTGCTCTTATGTTTGAGTACTAGGAAATATCATCAAGGTATTCTGTATCGATAGGATTTCGACGTAGATCACTTAGCTGCATTGGTTCATTGGATCTTCATGAACTCTTGAGGTTGACAGGATTGTAGTGGATTGAAATTAGTATACGTTCGAGTCCTAGGCACGATCATCGAGGTACTCGGTATCGATAGGATATCAACCTAGATCACCGGTTGCACAAGCTACTTGCTTTTACATAAACTCCTGATCGTAACTTATGATTCTTGAGATTGACAAAGTTGGTAGTTGATTGGATTAGTATATTTCTATGTTTTGAGTACTAGGAATGATCATCAAGGTACTCGTTAGCGGTAGGATTTCAACCTAGATCACCTGCTGCATAGGCTATGGGGTTTGTTTAAGATGACGGTCTACTGATCTTAAACAGAATTGTGACTCAATATCCAGTGATGCTAATATATTATCATTCACGAATTTGTTGCAGGAAATTACACGACCAATGGCTTTCTTAGGGTATCATGCAACGGTGGCTTGAATCAAATGCGTTCAGAGGTCTGTTATCTTTTCCCCTCTCCTACTAGTTTCCCGGCATATATCTTTGGAATATTAACTCCAGCAGCATTGCCACTTGCAGATTTGTGATATGGTGGCAGTTGCCCGGCTTTTGAATCTTACTTTGCTTGTTCCAGAGCTTGATAAAACATCCTTTTGGGCTGACCCCAGCAATTTTGAAGACATCTTTGATGTGAGACATTTTATCGACTCGCTCAGAGACGAAGTTCGAATTGTCAGAAGACTGCCAAAGAAGATCAGTAAGAAATACAGATATAAAGTTTTCGAGATGCCTCCGATTAGCTGGTCAAACGAAAAGTACTATCTACAACAGGTTCGATTGAACACTTCTAAAATTTGAATCGATAGTCTATTTCCTTTCCTGATCTTTTTGCTTCCTTGGATTCGGTTGACAGATTCTGCCGCTGTTCAACAAGTCGAAGGTGCTACACTTCAACAGGACCGACGCACGCCTGGCGAACAATATGATCCCACTTGAACTCCAGAAGCTCAGGTGTCGAGTCAATTTCCAGGCGCTAAAATTCACTCCACAAATCGAGAGCTTGGGGCGCAAATTGGTACGAATCCTCCAGGAAAGGGGACCGTTCGTGGCTTTGCATCTGAGATATGAGATGGACATGCTGGCTTTCTCCGGTTGTACTCATGGCTGTTCACAGCAAGAAGCGGAAGAGCTTAAACGGCTAAGGTATGTAGTTTCCGCAAGCAAATTACATTACCGGTTTGAATATATCGAGCTTTATATGAATCGGTTCTGGTTTGCAGGTATGCATATCCTTGGTGGAGAGAAAAGGAGATAAACTCAGAGGAGAGAAGATCTCAAGGTTTATGCCCGTTGACTCCAGAAGAAGCAGCTTTAGTTCTACAAGCGTTAGGGATTGACAATGAGACTCAGATATACATTGCAGCTGGTGAAATCTATGGCAGCGAACGTAGACTCGCATCATTACGAGCTGCATTCCCTCGAGTCGTAAGTTTTTTCGATATCAACGTACTTTCTACCCTCGTCTTGCATTATTGTGTACGAATCTTTCACTCACACGTGTACATCTCATGGACTGTTGTATCCCAATAACTCGAGTTGTTGAGAGAGGGTTCACATTGGCCCAAAGACCTCGATTTGCGTTTGGCATTCATTATGAGTTATTTGGTTCAAAATAACTAGTTTAACATTTTATATTATTCGCTAATAATACATACACCTTGTATGGTTCTCAGATGAGAAAGGAAACACTTTTGGATCCAATGGAGCTACAGCAGTTCCAGAACCATTCATCTCAAATGGCTGCCTTGGACTTCATGGTCTCAGTAGCCAGCAACACTTTCATCCCTACCTACGACGGGAACATGGCCAAAGTGGTCGAAGGCCACCGCAGATATCTAGGGTTCAAGAAGACGATCCTCCTCGATCGAAGAAAGCTCGTCGAGCTCCTGAACTTGCACCAGAATGGTAAGCTACCGTGGAGCGAGTTTGCATCCGGCGTCAGGGAGGCACACCGGAAGAGGATGGGGCAGCCTGTTCGTCGGAGGGTGGTTCCCGACAAACCCAAAGAGGAGGATTACTTCTACTCGAACCCTCAAGAGTGTCTTTGCGAGGGGACGGCGAGCTGTGATGATCTGCTCGGAGCTCATAACTCGAGTTCTGTTCGGTGATGCCGGTCCCGAAAATTCGAAAAGTTGTAGAGGTGTGGTGATGAGAAGTGAAAACTTTTTTCTCATTTTCTATAGGTAACTTGGGTCGTACGGCATGGAAGTTTTATACACACGTTAACGCTTTTGTAAGAAACAACACGGAAGAGAGAAAGTAAATTATAAGAGTTGCCCAAGCTAAGTGTTAGTGTAAGATGGTGAAATGGGTTGAGATGACAATGAGAAGAAAAATAAATAAATTCTTTTTATAATGTGAACCTCGTTATCTTGAAGTTCGAATGTGTGAACCTCGTTATCTTGAAGTTCGAATGTCTGTGTCGTTGAACTGGCTGGTGGATCAATTAGTGGTTTGACTGGAACAGAGTGGGTTGAGTAGAATTGAGAGTGTTTTTTAGTGGATGCCTAGGGATTTTGGTGGGCGATTCCTCGTAATGAGTACAAAGCAGAGTAGTAAGAATAGAGTTATGTGAAGGGGAGTAAATGTGTATGATCGGTAAGTGTGCGGGTTATGACGAACCATAGCTTAATTAGAGTAGCGAACAATTTAGGCGTGTAGGGTCGAGGTAGATAATGTGTCATGAATGTAATGGTCACTGTATTTTATGGAACTCCATGGTGGCATGGGTCTGACTACTATGTGTTGGTTAATGATTGGTGATTATGTTTAGACAAAAATTTTGATCGTTAATGATGAAAGGTCAGGATAAAATTAGGCATGAAGTTATGTGGGACGGCCAGTTCACACACCCACTACTACAGCAAACGCCCTATCAAAGGGACGCCCTGTTACAACATGTGCCATAAGTCAATTGATCACTCAATTGAGGGTGATCGATCTTTGACAACTCGAACCTTCTGGGCCCGAACGCTTAGACTTGCTGGCTGCTGAAAGTGGGCTGTTGGGCCGGTGGGCTATGTTAACGACTTCTTTAAGTCTAAAAAACAAGACTAATACAGTAATACTATTCTTCTTCATGGTTTTATGGATTATAGCACCAATGGTGAAATAAAAAGGTAAGAGAACTTGAGCGGAATTTTCAAAAAAAATGTTAATTATATTAATGTTTTTTATTAACAATTATAAATTTTTAAATTAAATTTTGTATGTTAAATAGCCAATTGACAAACATATTTGCTTTCCAATTACTAATAACAAGAAGAGGATGCTCAAAAAATTATAAATTCAACCGTTAATAACTTATACTTAACTATATGTTATTCAATTCAACGTGTAAAATTTTCACCAATTGGATTATATCACCTTGTGTTTTTTTGTTTCTTTTACCCCTATTTCCTGGCAACCACGTCTTTTGCATGCTTACGACCAAAACAAAACAGAATAAAGAACGTGTATTATATATGGGATTAATTAATATTCAAACCTAAACTATCAAAACACAAAACTAGGAAACACATCAAATAATACCAAAACCATTGTTTGAATTTTCCAACACGTTAATCTTTTTAATTGATAGATTATAAAAAATAATAATCTTTTTAATTAATCAGAACTAATCAACCACTAATTACAATCAGAATAATCTCATTTTTTTTTCAGTGGCCAACTTTGGAAAAATGGCATTTTGCCTCTTTTAACCTAAAGCTCATGTCTTGTTGTTATCAATTAGAGAATCAAACTAATTAATTTGATTCAGTTGTGAATCGGTCATTTAAAATTTAATTTTCTAATAGGTTAAAAAATCATGATTTAATCGAACTATTAATTCAACGCAAGCGTGTGTTTTGTATAACATTTTTGTATTAAATATGTTACTAATTTTGGTCCTTACTTTCGTCAAGGAGTCCTTCTTCTTCTTCCTCTTCTATGACTGCCCAAACTCTCATAATCTTCATCTTTGCAGATCACAACGTATAGTTTGTATATGTTGACTTTGGATATCGGATTGGAACCTCTTTAAAACTATTACATAATCCATGTGTTTTTGGTAGAGTTAGCGGGTGCGAGGGAAAATCCAGTTGGTTTTCATCTCCGAATTTATACAGTCGGAATGTAAAACTGGATGTGATGAAGAATATTTTGAGATATATGGTTTAAAAGATTGTGTCGAATTGAAATGAATTTAAACACATACTTCATCAAATTTGAAAAAAGTAACGGGCTATGCCTATATATATGTATAATATTTGACATAATCGTGTTGTTTTGGACTTAAAATCAGATTGAATCGTGACCTAGGAAAACCTCTGCTATTTTCGTAGATAGAAGAATAAAGGTGGAACTATCGTGTTGTTAACATTTTAAATTTGAGTGACTGATTATGCTTTTGACCAACCCTATAGATAAGCAGCAGCCTTATTAAAAATAAATTTTATAAAAACTTGGCCGGCAGTAATTAAACTTAAATAATTATATAAAATTAGAGGCACTCAAAATACCCATAAATCAACACTTCTAAAACTGTACAGAAAATTGACCCAACCTAATTCCAAAAAGCAACAAAGGACATCAAAGACATAGTAAGTAATTATTTCGAAACTTCGGATTAGAAGCAAGGAAAAAATACATTTTTTGTGGCGGCAAAAAGAGATTTGGACCGTTTATTTTTTGTTTTCGATCTAAAGGTTGATATATTTATTTTAATCAAGAGTAAAATTGATACTTTACTTTTTAATTATTTTCTAAAATTTGTTTCGGTTTGAGTTTAATGTTTGGGTTTTGAGTTTAATATTAGGATTTTTGTTTTGATTTTGTGGTTTTGGATTTTAAGGTTTAGTGTCTAGAGTATTGGGTTTTTTATTTTGGATTTTAGATTTTGAGTTTTGATTTTAGGTTTTAGATTTTGAGGTTTAGGGTCTAGAGTATTGGGTTTTAAATTTTGAATTTTATTTGAGTTTCGATTTTAAGTTTTGAATTCTTAAGTTTAAAGTCTAGAGTATTGGGTTTTTAATTTGGATTTAATGAGCATAAATCACAATGCAGAACAAATTAAAAACAAAGCCTAATCCTCCTAGAGTAAAAAAAACAATGTATTCTTAAATCAGTCATCTTTGACTACTTCAACTTGGTAATTATTTATTTATTTACGAATAAAAACAAATTTTCCCTTCATTTGTTTATAACATTTTTTCTCATATCATTATTATAATGGAACCTTCGGCCCTTTTAGGGGTGTTGAGTTGGTTAGAATGGTTAATAATCAATTATAATCAACACTTATTTATAATAGAAAGGAAAATAGATTATTCGATTAATTGAATGACATGATATAATTAATTAACAGTCAATTATTTTATCAAAGTGGATAGATTATAGTTGATTTTAGTAAAAAATAGGTATAATCCGTTAATAAAATCTTAAATCCTGAATCGATTAATAGACAATTTTTTTAGTAACCTATCATAATTATTGGATTAATCGATTTTAATAATTAACCACAACCTAATAATATTCACCCATAAACCTTTTGACTACAGAACCTCTCTCCTTTGCCCTATATAAACCACTTTGTCCCTTCCAATCTCACCATCTCTCCCAAATAACAACTCCATAGCCACAAAATCTCTAAAAAGGCTAAGCATCGAGTTCCTTATTCTCTCTTCCGAAATTCACTCGAAACTTGAAACCCTGAGACGATCAGGATCGAGCATACAAGATGAAGTTCGGGAAGGAATTCACGGCACAAATGGTGCCGGAATGGCAAGAGGCATACATGGACTACAACTTCCTCAAAACCCTCTTAAAGGAAATCCAAAAGTTCAGACAAAGAACCAAACCACCATCAACCCAAACCGGTGGTGTTGGAGGTGCCTTGAGCCGGAAGTTAACTCTCTACAGAGCCTTCAGTGGCTTGACCACCAACCACCACACCAGCTACACCCCTATAAGCCCTTCCGATGTTGACATCGAGAGCCAGGCGATCCTAGTCAACCCTGTGAACCACGAAGGAGAAGGCGCTCATCAGAGCTACCAGACGACGTTTCTGATGGCATCGGACTCTGGGGGAGAGTATGAGCTGGTGTATTTCAGGAGGCTGGATGATGAGTTCAACAAGGTGAACAAGTTCTACATGGGGAAAGTGGAGGAAGTTCTGAAAGAGGCTGATAACTTGAACAAGCAAATGGATGCCTTGATTGCATTTCGGATTAAGGTCGAGAACCCGACCGGTTGGTCTCATGAAGACAGAACAGGGGAGATGACTAGGCTTGCTTCTGATGTTGCTGCCTCTGCTGCTGCCTTGCACGCCACCACTCCTTCTGGAGCCAGAGCCAGCAGTAAGTTTTTTCAAAACTTTACCGGGATTGGGTCTAACAAGGTATTGTGGTTCAACCGCTTAAAACGTAGTTGAATCATAATTGGACAGTAATTATATTGGATTTATAAATAATTCACAATCGAATCGATTGAACCGTACCGAACCGTCCATATTGTTATATAAAACATCCCTTTAGAATAAAAAATTTGACCGGATCTTTCATGACATTTTGCAGGAAGATCTCCGAGTCTGGATGCGATCGATGAAGGATCGATCGGCAACGAACAATCTTCGGATGGCTCGAGTCACGACGAAGAAGAACAACAACAGATGAAGAGGAACAAGATTAAACTTCCACCTACAAGGAAGCCACATAGCATGAATGTTGTGAGGAGACCAGCTCCATTACAAGTTCTACAGAACGTCCAGATAAACAATGCCAAGGAAACACCAAGATCCACCATTAAAGGGTTCCTCAATGTTCCGAGCCATACCGAGCTGAAGTTCACCCGGGAGAATCTGAGGCGAGTCGAGGAGCAGCTCAAGCGCGCCTTCGTTGAGTTCTACCAGAAGCTCAGGCTCCTCAAGAGCTACAGCTTCTTGAACGCCCTGGCATTTTCCAAGATCATGAAGAAGTATGATAAGGTGAAGTGACAAAAATGTGGTAAAAACCGGACCGGATACAGTCTGTGGTTCAACCGGTTTAATCAATGGTTCTTTTGAATTAGGCCAGGCCGGTCTAAATGATTGATTGCTTTGTTAAACAGATTACTTCAAGGGGTGCATCAAAGGCTTACATGAAAATGGTGGATAACTCTTACCTAGGAAGTTCGGATGAGGTATTTTTCGAAATTCGGTTTTGTTGAGATATTGAAATGACAAGTTTGGCCTGACTCACTCATACTTTGGCTTTGTCTTCCGGCAGGTTACGAAGCTGATGGAGAGGGTAGAAGCGACATTCATCAAGCATTTCTCGAACGCGAATCGGAGCAAAGGGATGAACATCTTGAGGCCTAAAGATAAAAGAGAGAGGCATAGAACAACATTTACCATGGGTTTCCTCTCTGGCTGCACTGCAGCACTTCTGATAGCACTAGTACTAATCTTTCGGGCTCACAAAATCATGGAGGAGCCCGGGAGAGAACAGTACATGCAGACCATGTTCCCACTCTACAGCTTGTTCGGATTCATCGTTCTGCACATTGTCATGTACGCTGCGAACATCTTCTTCTGGAGGCGATACCGGGTGAACTACTCCTTCATATTCGGGTTCAAGCAGGGTTCTGAGCTGGGATACCGTCAAGTGTTCCTCGTGGCATTCGGTATAGCAGTCTTGGCACTTCTTAGTATACTCTCGAATCTCGACATGGAAATGGACCCCGTCACGAAGGATTACAAGGCCTTTACAGAGCTCGTCCCTCTCCTCCTGATCAGTGTAAGGATTTTTTCTGCCCTAGCTTGGACTATAAGAAACCGAAATTCTCGAGCTTTCTTTGACCGTTTTGACCGAAATTCTTCATGTGTTCCGCTCTGCAGCTGCTTATGACCTTGCTGTTCTTGCCATTGAATATATTGTATCGCTCCGCTCGATTCTTCCTACTCACTTGTATCCTCCACTGCATAGCTGCCCCCCTCTACAAGGTACCTAAATCTCGGCCCGGGATCCTAAATCCATCCATGAAATTAAATCAACAAAGAACGAATAGTAAAGCAGAAATCTTAATTCTTTAGATTCATCTTAGTAACAATTATCTGTGTTGCTTGCAGGTCACGCTACCGGATTTCTTCTTGGCAGATCAGCTGACTAGCCAGGTTAGCAATATGAAAAATACTGAACTAACCTTACTATTTCCGATTCCGACCCATTTCTGAAAATCCGAACCAGTTCTCTAAAAATCGGTCCCGACCCTGTCGTTGAAATTTTGACATGTGCCTTCAGGTCCAAGCAATAAGGAGCTTAGAGTTCTACATCTGCTACTACGGGTGGGGAGACTTTAAGCACAGGAAGAACACATGCCCGGACAGCGGAGTCTACAACACATTCTACTTCATTGTGGCAGTGATCCCTTACATGGCACGCCTTCTCCAGTGCCTTCGGAGGATGTTTGAGGAGAAAGATGTGATGCAAGGGGTCAACGGGTTGAATACTTTGTCACGATTGTAGCGGTCACGTTGAGAACGGCTTACAGCTTGAACAAAGGCGTCGGGTGGAGGGTGATCGCCTGGGTGTTCTCGGCCATTGCAGCCATTGGTGGTACTTACTGGGACCTTGTCTACGACTGGGGACTCCTTCAGCGCGGTTCGAAGAACCGGTGGCTCCGGGACAAGCTCCTTGTGCCGCACAAGAGTGTTTATTATGCAGCCATGGTTAGTTAATTTTAGTCAACAAAGTTTCAAGCTTTACAGGGTCCTTTCTTGAGTGTCAAGAAATGACATAAAATTTACAAATTATGAACGTCTCCCAACAACTCTCTCCGCAGGTGTTGAATGTGTTGCTGAGATTCGCGTGGCTGCAGACGGTGCTCAACTTTAACTTCACTTTCTTGCACAGGCAGACTTTGATCGCCATTGTTGCGAGCTTGGAGATCATTCGCCGCGGCATCTGGAACTTCTTTAGGTTGGAGAATGAGCATCTACACAATGTAGGGAAATACAGAGCATTCAAATCAGTCCCATTGCCTTTCAATTACAATGAAGACGATGACAAAGATGAGTAGCTACCAAACTGATAACTAATGAATTGTTTCATTCTTGCTTCACTTATGTGAATGAGTTTTCCTTATGAAAATCGGGTGCGAATAGGACACGAACGGGTCGAATCTCGAGAGCGTGTATTTATGTATGGATATTTAGATAGGTATCTAAATGGTTCGCACCGTAAATGTGCATAATTTTGCTTTAGATCGTTGAAAAAGTATGATATTTTATCTTGTATACCGATGTAAGTTTCGTCTAGACCCATAATTTATTGAATTCACTATCTCACAAGGAATCAAGTTTCAAAAAGGTGATCCTTACCCAATTCATCAAATCAAATTCACACCCAAATTCTGAAATTTGGCTCCATCTTAAACCGAAATATTTAACTGTCCCAATTTCAAAAAAAAGTAGTACCGGTCTGGTTCTCAAAGTTGGATCTAAACCATGCCCAGTTAATTGTTTCAAAATCTAGTGTCGACCCAGTTCTCGAAATCCTGTCCTAACTCAGTTTCTCCGACGATGTGAAATATCCATTATCGGTCAAATTCTAAAACAGCAATCTCGACTCAGTTCCTAAAATTGCATTCCGGCCCAGTTCTCGAAATTACATTCTACCTTATGTCTCAAAAGGCCAAAATTTCAATCTGACCAAGGTTCTGAAACTCAATCCCTATCAAATTTTCGAAATATGATCCTAAATCATAACCCAAAAATTGATATAAAAAAATTTGATCTCGATTATCGATCCATTCTCGAAATGTAGTCACTACAGTCCACATAGATACTATAATCTTTTTGATGTACACTACTCTTGTTTATCAAAAACAATGGTCAGCCATGATTTTGTCAAAAGAAATTTATCCATTGTTGAAGCTTGCAACTTGTCAACAGGGTTAGCCAGAAACAGATAGGATGCTGAACAGTTATTAAAAAAAGTTCCCACTAGTTATAATGATCACTTTTGTTTGATTACAACATGCTTCACATTGTTATACCATTTAATCACCTACTACTTGGGCAAATATTCAGACTCGTTTTAGCTCGGATTCGATGTGTGTTACCTCGAATGGGTGGTGGGGGCCGCGGGCCTGGAGGCCGGCCTCCAAGCCACCAATTTCAGAATACATTGCGACCATGTGACCATCCGAATAAACAGAAGAACACATGATACGGCGCACGAGCTTGAGAAATACTAACATTATATTGGCAAAGATATACTTGGTAGTACATATTTTGAACATAAGCGAATGACTGATCGCAATGCAGAGAATACCCTGAACGGATCATACATCGTAATATGGTTCAACAGTCGGTAAGATATGGTATAGAAACACAAGTAGCAACGAAATATATCCTAGTTCGGAACGATCTTAGCGAGCTACACCCAACAGAAACCTTACTTAATCCGACCACCCTATGTTATAAAAAGAAAAATTAAGATCTTCAAATCAGTCATCTCTGAGTGGCTTCAACTCAGTGGCGGAGGGAGGGTGGTCAAGTGGGCGCCTAGGACACCACTAGGGCAATAACTTTTTTTTTCGAAAGTAGTATATAATTTTACGTAAAATAGGAGGTTCGAACTTGGGAATCCACTTGAATTAATCGAACCACTAGTTATAAGTCAATCACCTTTGTTTAGTTACAACTTGCTCAAAGGAGATGATTAAGTTTCACATTGTTTTACCATTCAATCTCCTACTTCTTGGGCAAATATTAGACTCGGTTTAATTCCGATATTTGATAGAATGCAATGTATAGATCGAATACCAAATGGAGCATACATCGTAATGTGTTCAACGGTTTGTAATATATTAAAACTGTATAAAGTCGAGACATACTTTACTAATTATTAAGGAGTTTTTTCCCCTTCCAATTCAACTTTGTTGGACCCATTTAGTTGGATCTCAACTCAATTATATTAAATCAAATTAAATATTAACTAGACAAACACAACTCGATTTTCAAGCGCTTGATGGTCATCAGAAATTAAGTGTGATCTACTTCTTCGTCTTTAATGATTTTTTTGTATTACAGAATGACGAATAAATTTTTATGAATTAGCAGACATGATTATGTATATATATCAATAGTTTTTTACTCTTTTTCCAAGATGCATTTAAAAAAATTTAAAACTAAACATAACACCGTTACCGCATTGTTTCTGAGAAAATATTTGTTAACTTCATTTGGCTATTATTTGGAGGGGTTAATATGGTGAAACTCAGATCTTTAGCCATTTCCAACGTCCATGTCAAATATTAGCCAATTTGAAAATTTTCGGTTTTCATGTGAAAATTGTCAATTTCAGTGTGTTATAACCCACGGAAATTGACAATTTTGATATGAAAATTTTCAAATTTTCAAATCCCCTAATATTTTACCTATATGTTGGAAACGACTAAAAATCAAGTTTCACTATGATAACCCCGGTGAATAATGGTAAAATGAAGTTGAAATTCATTTTTTTGTGTTATGTTCGTGTTGAATATTTTCAAATTGGCTTATTTTCTGTATGCATATAATGACTTACTTAACCGGTGACTCGGCAACCAAAAACCCGATTCAGATCCGTCTTAACGAGCTAAATAAAAATTCAGATTGCCTCTTTACATAATCTAACCAACAGAAATGAGAAACCTTACTTAATCTAACCACCCTATATTAGAAAAACAAAATCAATGTCTTCAACTTGGTAATCTCTAATTAAAATCCTTTTGACACCAAATCAATGTCCTTTGGCCTATATATAAAATCACTCCTCCCTTCAATCTCACCATCTCACAGAACAACAAGTCAAACATCTCCATAACCCCAAAAAAATTCCAATTTTCGCCCCGAACTCTAAAATCGGAGCATGAAGTTCGGGAAGGAATTCGCAGCGCAAATGGTGCCGGAGTGGCAAGCAGCATACATGGATTACAACTTCCTCAAAACCCTCTTGAAAGAAATTCAAAAAGTCTGGCAAAGAACCAAGCCAACAACATCGGTAGAGAAGTACAGAGCGTTCAAATCGGTACCGCTGCCTTTCAATTACGACGAAGATGATGACAAAGACGAGTAGCACCTTTTAAGCAAAGGCTTCTGTCAACCAATGTTGAATTGTTGATCTGGTAAAAGTCTCATTCAAGTTTCTAAAAATCTAACAGCTGGTTACAGATAGTTTCCACAGTTAGTTCCTAATCTCGAGTCCTCGAAGAACGATTCCAGTATTCCACTACGCTTTCTATCTACCAAGCATTAACAGTTTGACACAATTACCAGACATAGATAGTGAGCCACAACTAATCGATCCTCAAACAGGCAACTCGATCAATGCATCACAAACTTCCCACCGTAAACGTGTTCCTATTACTCTACGATCACCAAAGTCTCAACCAAAGTTTCTACATATCTAACAGCAGGTTCCAGATAGGTTCCAAGCTCGATCCTGATCTTGAGTCACCGGCGAACAATTCCAGTATTCAACAACACTTTGTATCTACCATCATCCGAAACAGCAAGCTGTCACCTACCAGAAAGAGAATAAGCCACAACTAATCGCAATCTCTGTCGCATAACTTAGCTCCTATTAACCGACGACGAACAATGATCAGAATTTAGCAGCCAAGCACAGAGCTTTAAACTCAGAATTGCAGATCTAAAGAACTATAGACCAAACCCAGAAGAAAACATCAAGTGAGAGTATAAACGACAGTATGAATTAATCATCATCAGTTCATCAACGATCCTTTGTCATCTGAATTCAACGCACAAGCACAGAGCTTTAAACTCAGAATTGCAGATTTAAAGAACTAGAATCAAAACCAGAACAAAACATCAGATTGAGAGTATAAAAGGAAGTATGATTAATCATTCATCAGTTCTTCAACGATTCTTTCTCATCTGAATTCAACAGGAAAGCAAGAAGCTTTAAAACTCAGAATTGCAGAACTGAAGAACTACTAAAGCAAAAACACAGAACAAAACAATAGAGTTTAGAGTATAAACGGCAGTATCAATTAATCATAATCATCAGTTTCATCAACGATCAATTTATTCTACAGAAATAGTAAACAACATGAGAGCTAACAATCACCATTAGCCGATTCTTCCTCATCTGATCCCAGAGTCAGAAAGGTAAACTCATCTCCCTATTTTGGTGCAAAAAAATTGATTCTTTCAAAAACTAGATTGCAAAAGGATCAATAACAATCCTAACCAGCTACTTCGAAGAAGCCTCCTCCTCCACTGCCACAATAGCAATTCCGTCCGATGATCCCTCCGCCGCCGCCGCCGCCGCCGTCGAAGCCGCAGCGTTCCGCTGCTCCTCTTCCTCCCGAATCTCCTTCATCGCCTGCTCCTCCGCACTCTTCTCCGCCCTCAAGATCGGCTCGTAGTAATCAGGATTCGCGTCGAGGCACAATTTCAAAATCCTAGTCGCCTCAGAACACTTCGCCACCAGGTCAACCTTCTCATCCTCCGCGTCCTTCACGCAATCCTCCCAAGCTATAAATGAGTCCTTGCAAGCTCCTCCTTTCATAAACAAGCAGAACCCACACTCTCCTTCCTCCTCCTCCCCCTCTTCCCCATCCTCCTCCTTCTTCAATTGCTCCGATTCCGCCGCCGTAGTCTCTTGCTCCTCCTCCTCCTTGCGTTTCGGATCGGGAGAAGGCGACGACATGTCGGCGGGTGGAATCTCCGGCGGCGAAGTTGAATTCGCTGCTGATGAGGAAGCTTCTTTGGTGGTTGAAGATGAAGAAGAAGAAAAGTAAGCTCCCATGGCTGGAAATCAATTAAACCCTCCTTAAAACCCTAATTATTTCTCCGTTCTTCCCCCAAAAAAATTGCTTACGTGTCAGATTGTCAATGTGTCGGGGTAGTTCGTGTTCTTCTTCAGGTGTTTTTATTTTGGATTAATTGGCTCGTCTTCCACGGATGTAGTTTAACTATTGGGCCTGGCCTTAACCTTTTCCATGGGTAAGGCCCATAATAAACTCTCCACGACTATAATTTGTGGGTACTCGAAACTAGTAATCGACCCAACCGTATTAGTCAAATTAACGTAATTTGTATTTAACGGTTAGTAATTAGATGATCGGGTGTTGTTAACAAATTGATAAATTATTAATTTTACGGTTGATTATAGTTTTGAATCAATAAAAACTATAACCAAGCCAACCCAAAAAAATATTCATACACTATAATTATTAAAATCTCGTATGTTCAGATTCTCCGACCATCATAGAAAATGTTAGTGATCAAATATTTTTCAATTTGGCCCACAATACATCAAATCATTTTGGACCCATGACATCATGATCTCAATCAAAAGTTCAATATCTTTTCTGTAAATGACTAAACAAAGAGTACTATATATTATTGTATACCAATATGTCATTCATATTATGATCGGTACAAACTCAAGTGGTGTAACTCATGTTCAGTTTTAATGATTTCATAATTCGATTAATAATATTTAATTGTTTTACTTCTCTACTTATTTATTTAGATTTAGTAATAATCATAAATTTATATTTAAAAAATTCAACTAGAACAAAAATTCGCCGGTAGCACACATATTTTATTTTAAACTAAACACAATAAAATGAATTTATTTTTTTATCTTAGATTAATATTAAAATTAATTCTTCAATTAGTTACTCATAAATTATGTTAGAAACCATTACATTTTAATAACTCGAATTGTTTGAGAAAAAATTGTGATAAATTTTATAATAAAGTTGATTAAAATATGTTAAATTGTTCTTTTACATGCCTGGCTTTTTGTCCTTGATGATGTAAATTATTTAATTCTTTCATCCTCCAAAATGGAAACCTGCAGGCCAAAATTCAGTCCTGCTATAATAAAAAATAAGAGCTTGTATTTATACCTATGTCTTGTCTTCTGGAATGATGAGGTTGGAGTTTATATAGCTAAAATATGTTATTTATAATAACCTATTAACTATTCGATGTGATGTGTATATGCAAATTCATCACTGGTATTTAATTACTTGTTTCTAATGTTAGATAGATGTCACTTCATATTCATTGGGAATGTACATTGTTCGGTTCAACCGTGTCGAAAAATCAGGCTAGAGATATAATCGATACAACTTTTAGATTTCTCGGTTCAATTGAGTCGAAAAAACATAGCTATATACAAAGGCGGATATGGGGGAGTCAGCGTGACCCACGGTTCAGGGCAATTTCGGACTTGAGCCGTAAATCCAAATATGTATTTACGATTTTTTTGAATCCGACTCGGGGCAATTTTAGAACCGATTCAGGTTATGTTATTTCGACTCAATACTCACATTTAGTGGCACATTCTTTTTTAAGGACAACTTACTTTAATTAAAAAAACAACACACGCGAATATTTTTTATTTATTTTTACTTAGTTTTATGTTTAATAAAATATATTCATAAATGGATTACTCAAAATATAAATTTTAATTCAAATCCGACTTTTTATTACAGCATGCATGCAGAAATATTGGGTGTATTGTTGGATTTCACTTCATCGTATAGCAGCTGGCTTTTACTGAACACACAACTACCTGTACAGAGCTCATATTAAATTATAGTCGAAAACTTTACTCTTTAGGGTGGCCTACTCGTGTACTATAAAAGGAGTCCAGACATCGCTATTCGAGGAATAACATCACCTCATAAATCGTTATATTACAATAATTCGAGTCGGTAAAAAAAAGGTTTAAATTGACTTTTATATGTTTATTATTTTAGTTATACGCCTTCTCAAATGAAAGTTAACTCACATGTTTGAATTTTGCATAGACCAATCATATTTTGTGCTTAATCAAATGTTAATATTGGGATCGGATGGAGATTCGAACATATATACAACCTTTTGGTCAAATTAGGCTATGATACCATGTATCATAAACCGTTACATATCAATAACTCGAAGTGTTGGGAGAAGGTTAATTATGGATCTTATACCATTTTCATACACGCTCTCTCAAACGAAATTCAACTCACGAGTTTAAAGTTTTGCATCACCAACCCAACATACCTTTTTGCTTAAATCAAATGTTAATATTGGGGTTGTAGAGATTTGAACATACAACCTTTTGATCAAATATAACACTATCATGTCATGAACCGTTACATCCTAATAATTCAAATTGTTGGGAGATGATTAATTATGGATCTTACACCATTCTCGTACACGCTCCCTCCCTCAAACAAAAGCTAATTCACGGGTTTAAAGTTTTGCGCAGACCCACCATACTTTGTGCTTAGATCAATTGTTAATATTGGCCTATGGGAATTGTAAAGATTTGAACACACGACTATTTGATATAAATGCTCTGATACCATATTATAAATCATTATATCCCAACTATTCAAATTCAAATTTTTTATGTTGTTTTTCTTACACTTAACACAACCAGCCATCCACACATATTTACCTTAAAGACATCATCCTCGGTATATTTTTCTGGTTTCCCATTTGTACACATTATTTACCTCTTATTAGCATCCATTTTTCCTACGAGTACTATTCACTACCCGACGGATTCACCCATATCGATTCTCTAAATCAAATCATTATTGTCTAACACGATATGATTTGGCCGATTCAGCTCGGACGGAACAATCAGGAACATTTATTTAATGAAGAAGCTGTAGACTTGGTGATTTATCTGCGTGTTAAAAATCAATATCATCGTACGTAGTTACTAATTGAGTTACGTTGGTCCCATGCACTTGTACTTCAGCGGGTAAAGCTGCATGAAAATTTAACCATTTCATTTCTCGTGAATATTTTCTGGTGTCCCTTCATTAATTATAACTAGTCTCATACTACAACTCATACAACATTGTTACTTACTACTCGATTCGAAACCGATCGACTCGAACCCACAATCTCGAAATCTCACTAGATTACTCGAAAACGGCGTCGTACAATAGACTGTTGAGTAAAGTGTTCCAATCTTCTTCCACCACCGTCACATCACCGCCGCCCTCTGCCGTTCCTACATCACCCCCTGCGAAACCCATGTTCGCCCCCGCCCCCGCCCCCGCCCCCGCCCCCGCAGGCGACCCTGTACCCAAAACCACGTCCGATATCCCTCCGTCCCCGAATCCCGGAATCACCACAGGGCTCCAAATGACGCCTCCGACGGAAACTGCCAGCTCGTCGCCGGTTGGCGGCGGAGGAACATCCGCCGGCGGGAAGTTAAGGATGGAGGTGGGGGACTCGAGGGAGGAGGCCGAGCCATCCTTGTCGTTGTCGCCGATCAGGCCTTGCCAAGCTCGGAGGACGTCGAGGCAGATTGGCCGGCTCGTTGAGGACTTTGATCGAACACTTGGTGGGCATTTGTTGTTGTTGTTGTTGTTGGGTGGTTTGATTTTCGGGATTGATTCGCGGACCAGTCTGGCTTCGGCTTCCAACCTGGCGGATTCCCATTGGGCCATGTGGCTCAACGTGGCTGCTTCCTTGGATGAGTTGTAGTGGCCGTTGGCGTCCATGGTGATCGGGGTTTTCGGTTTGTGGGTGGCCGGGTCGATTCCCATCCGCTCAAGCCTCTTCTTGAGGTGAGTGTTCCAGTGGTTCTTGATCTCGTTGTCTGTCCTCTTATCCAGGTGGCTCGCTATGGCTGCCCACCTGGGTAATTATAAAATCAAATCGTAAATTGTAGATCATCAGGTAACAATGCTTGTTCAAATGGCTAGCTACGGTCACTAGAAGAAGTAAAATTGTGCATGATTAGAAGAGTAATAATATACCAACATAACGTTTTTTTTTAATAACGAACAAGTGGTGGCTATGATAATATCATGATAATAGACCTATATAACATTTACCGTCTGTTGGTTTAAGAATTGGAGCCAAATTTTCTGCCGAGTTACGGGATAATGACGCCTTGTTTTTCATTGACCAATCAAACTTTTGTCGTCGGTTATTCAAAATCGTTGATGAAACCGACGGTAAATAATTAAAGCAGTTGACCACTTATTTGCCGTCGAATTTGCCCGTCACTTTGTAACCAACCGAAGTCGACTATACACCGAAACCGACGCGATATACCTCTTTTGTTGCAATGAATGTAACGACAATTGACTCACATAACGTGTTTTTACTTATTGACCAGAATGTGGATAGCTACAAATTTGTAAATAGATTGGCTGTATATAGTCATGGAAAAGGTGAAATTGTGAATGATTAGAAGAACATGTAACGTAATGATAATCTGACGATAACAAACCAACGTAACGGTGTTTTACTAACAGACAAGTGGTGGCTAGCTAGGACCGATTTGGTGAAAGAGGTAACGGCAATATCACGATAAACGTAACGTAATCTAAACGGACCTGTTTCCGAGAAGGGCATGGAGTTGGATAATAGTCTGCTCCTCTTGGAGACTGAACTTTCCTCTTTTGATATCTGGCCTAAGGTAATTGGTCCACCTCAGCCTGCAACTTTTCCCACATCTTTGGAGCCCTACAGCAAACACAATTATAGCAGATTAATTCACAAAAAGTTTCAACCTTTTTTTGATACAATGATGATGATGATGATGATGATGAAGATCACCAGCTTTTGCAGGGAGGGCTCTCCAGCTGCCATGGCCATGCTTCTCAATGTAAGCCAAGAGCTTCTGGTCTTCTTCAGGTGTCCATGGCCCTTTCTTCAACCCTACTTTCTGACAGCATGGAGACCTCACCATTGTTGATTTTCCTACCTTGCAGGACAAGGAACAAAAGGGTGTGTTTGCAGTATGAACATTATATACAGAGGATTTTTGAAGGGTGTAAATGCCCCCTGCAAGTAATGTTTGCAGTTGAGGCAAATAAAAGAAACTGTTATAAAAACCTGTTACAGACACAGCAGAAACACTTGTAGTTTCCTCCACTTTTTGCCACTTGAAAAGCTGGTTTTTCTAGTTGTGTACAAGTAATTAAAATCCCCCCCTTCTTTATGATAGCTTCCATGATTGTGTCCAGCTGAATTGAAAGGATTTTGCCCTCTTTCATCATACTTGCATTCATATTTGTCACCTGCAGGCTGGCTTCAATTCAGGTGGAGTTGTTCATGCAGTACAAAGAGTAGATTCAGGGGAAAGGGCTGCCATGAGAAAGCCGGCTCACATTTATGGCGATCGTGGCTCGTGCAGTTTTGATCATAAAGGGGATCGTGGCCCGGTGGTGAAATGGTAGACACACGAGACTCGAAATCTTGAGATCTGGTGAAGGGTAGTGTTCAAGTTTAGCTCTGCAATCACTGTTGGCGTTTAACTCTCAATAAATCCATAATCATTGTTCTTATCTGTCTCTTTCATTCATTCAATTTCCCCCACGCGTGTTTGTAGAAAGGTGGTAAAGAAAATGTTTTTTGGTTCCTTCAATTTCAGTCTCAACAACCTTATTTCCTTCAAACTGGTTACTGGATAGCTGGAAGGTTGTTGAAGAGCTCTAAAAACATTGTCTTTTCTCTTCACTGCTACTGCAAATTGGGGGTTGTAGACTTCAATCATGAATTCATTTCCTTCATCTAACTCAAAGTACCCTTGGAAATTTACCGGTCAGTTGAAAAGCCGATCGGTTTAAATCTCATCGATTTAAAAGTCGATGTAAAGTATGAGATTTTTAGATCATTCCACAACCATAAATTCGAGGTATGGCGTGAAGGGACACAACAACGGAATCAGCTCACACACGAGATGAAAGATCACAGTATACAATTGAAGAAAACCACGTTCCCCCAAGACAAATGCAGAGCATAATCAACAGTGAGTATGACAGTATGATCAACATAAAACATATTTACAATGAGACTGCGAGAATAAGGCTGTTGAGGTTGTACGAAATGAACCCAATGCAATGGACGTTGACAGAAACGACAAAATTATGGTACTTCACTACTTACCTCAGGGATGCGAAGACTATGTCACTCATCTCTACATCTCACACGCGGAGTCAATTCGGATGTTGCACGCGTGGTATTTTGTCCTCTTGGTCAACTTCGCCGAACGTGTACAAAAAGGCGATTGTTCAGTTTGTAGGTGTGACGCCGGTGAAGAAGAACTTCAACATTGGCATATGACACTTGTGGAAGATGAAACAAAGGAGTCATACGCTTAGACACTGAATCAGTTGAGATTCGTTCTTGGTGGTCGAGTTTCGAATGCCTTTGTTAATGATAAGGAGAGAGGATTGGCGGTCGTACTACAAGATATTCCCATCATCGGCACATTTATTTTGTGTTTGGCACATGAAGAGAAACATCAAGGGAAGGGTAACCAAGTTGTATGACAGAGAGATCGCCAAAGTTTGTACGAGGTCCATGGGGCCAAGTGCTGAATGTTAGAACAAGCCAAATGTTTTTCAGGAAATGGAGCGATCTGGTAGGAGGCTGGAGTCCAGAGTTAGTACAGTATCTAGTATCGGAGTGGCTCCCGTTCAAGCAGAAGTGGGCGCGTTGCTACACGAACAAGGTGTTCCATCTCGCCGCCGGAAGATCTCCGACGCGGCACGGAAGGCGTTGGTGGTGGCGGTGGCGGAGAGGGACTCGCCGTGGAGCTGCATCCGTGTCTTTGTCAAGTCGATCGGGAATGTGGCCGTCTCGGACGCCATGGCGGAGAGCGACGCGAGCAGGATTCTCTTGTGGGCAGTGGATTTGGAGCTCGATTTGGGTTCCATTGATCATTGAGCTGAGCGGATTTGTGAAGAAATGTACAAAGATACAAAATTTTCCGGGAAAAGCGGAATATGTTCAGAGGTCCCTAATTTTGAAAGGAGAGCAATTTGGTAACCAAACATCTTAGTTTTAGACACATTAATCACTAGTTAGTAGTTAATGATGTTGAAGGCTTGAAGCTCAATAGCTAATAGAATCAAAGGAAAAGGGATCCTGGAGCTAAGTAGAAATGATTTGTAGGCAAGGTAAGTTTATTGTCTTATAGCTCACTAATTGTTTATTATGTCGAAATAGAGGGATATCGGCTCATATAATCATGTATTTTGTTATAGTTTGTTATGAGTAATCATCAAGTCGAGTCACTCTTCATTCTCAAAGCACGTCAACACCTAAGATACACCACTACTATTTTCAGCTCGAGCTCCTCATGTGACTACTATACTAATTATAATAGTTGCATTGTGTATTAAAAAATTAATTTTTGAAGAAATTATGATTACCCATACAATTATACAGGCACGTACGACTAATAACGTCAATTAATCTAACAATTACTCAACAGTCAACACTTGTTATGCAAATTTATAAACGGTAACCAAATGTGTGTTATCCACTCCAATAGAATATACACGCTACACACGAAGAGGTATATTAATACACCTCCCATAAATTCAATTTCGAGTGAACATCACATTTCGAACGATCTTCACCTTCAAATTTATATCATTTCGTACAGTTTTTGAAATCTGATATTGACTACCAATTATTTCTATACCCAATGCAGAACAGAAGAAATAATTATACCTTTTTGTAAATAAAAGATATAACTTTGAGAAAAATAAGAGAAAATGAAATTGGAAGTTCGCCATTGAAGTCTGCAAAAAAAAAAGTTCGCCACTTTTCTAGTTTTCCTTTGTTTCCCATTTTCCCTCCACTCTGACTGGAGCTTGCACACATCTTCGAGGGTTTATCAAATCCCAACAATGGAAGAATCATCGACAACTCAATCAGCATGCAATTTCTCTGTTCTCGACGCATTGAGCGGCGATTCCATTGAGGAAATCCTCGACAGCTACAATGGCTTCTGCTCAACCTCCGAGGCTCTTCTCAGCTCTACCTCCGGCGACGTCTCCGTCGGACGAGAGTTCGTTTCTCACGCTCGCGTGCTCTGTAAGCACGGCCTCGATTCCCTCGTGCATGACCTTTTCCTCAAGTCTTTGGAGGTAAGCAGTCAAATTTGGAGCAGTTGATGAAATTTCAAATTTGTTGTCTTTAGAATTTGAATTTTTTAAATGTGGAGGGTTTCTTTCTGTGGTGGCAGGAAACGTTTGAGAGTCAAGGGGCATTGAGATTTTGGCGGCATTTCGATGTGTATAAGGATGATTCGACGCAGAAGAACAGTAAAAATAGAATTCCAGTATGTAACTCTCTGTTGACTAGCTTTTACTTGTTATGAGAGGTGGTTGGTTTGTTTGGGATTTTTTATCTATGTACGAGTGTTGAAATGCAGGTTGATGGAAGTGAAGTGCAGCAAGTTTTGTGTAAAGCTCTGGAGGAAATATCATGTGTTAAACAGTATCAAGAGAAGTGCTTGATGATGTTAGTTGATGGTTTGGAACGAGATGGTGAAAGGCGATATCTTTGCTCCAAGTATCAATTGATGGTTTCTTCAGTTCTTATGGCCAGCCTTCCTCGGCATTTTCCTGGTATGCTCGATATAGTTGATTGTTTTTTAGGTTGGACAGTTGATCACCACATCAAGTTTCTGATTCATTTGTTTCTTAGAGATACTGCACTCGTATTTTAAGGGAAAGCTTGAGGAACTTAGTACGATTATGGAGGGAGAGACTGATGGAGAGGAGGAGGATGAAATGGAATTGGACGAAAAGGGAAAACCGTCTTACAAAAATGGTGACATGGATGTTGATGGATTTTCTCCCATGGGTAAGTTCACTGAGAATAACAAATTGGTGAAGAACATAGGGAAGGTCGTTCGTCATCTCAGAAGTCTTGGGTTTACATCTATGACTGAAGATGCTTATGCTTCTGCTATCTTTCTGCTTCTGAAGGTGAGCTTCCGCTAGTGTTCAATCTCATATATGATACTGGTTCGGGCATAAATTTTTTTTCTTTTTATCTTGGCTTTACTTACTATTTGAAAGACAGGACAAAGTGGATGATCTCGCTGGTGATGATTACAGAGGTTCAGTTTTGAAGTCGATCAAGCAGTGGATACAGGTTTTTTCCACATTTCCATTTGTTCCCATTTTAGTTGAGGATGATCGATGTAGTGCCCGGAGATGCTAGGTTTCGAGTTTCTTTACCTCATAGCCGATAAATTAGTCCAAATATCTTTAACACCCAAAACGAGTCCTGTGCTAATACTCTTTCTGGCATCTCTTTTCTGCTGCTTGGCTGTTTAATCATTTAGTTGAATTTACCAGGCTGTCCCTCTCCAATTCTTGAGTGCACTTCTGGCTTATCTTGGCGATTCCGCTAGCCACATCAGTTCTTCGCCAAGCGTAAAATCGCCTCTGGCTTCTCAGTATTCCCCGCAGTATCCTGGAAGCAATATGCCTTCTGAGGGACTCATTCGATGGAAATTACGGCTGGAGTATTTTGCGTATGAGACATTACAAGACTTGAGAATAGCCAAACTGTTTGAGATTATTGTTGACTATCCTGACAGGTAAAATCTCGTTGCCCTTTGACTTTTTCCCCCATTGGTCATATACTGAGCTGGATTTCGTTATTGAAATTCACAGTTCTCCTGCTATTGAGGACTTGAAACAATGCCTAGAATATACAGGACAACATTCTAAGCTGGTGGAGTCCTTTATTTCAGCACTTCGATATCGTTTACTCACTGCGGGTGCTTCAACCAATGATATATTGCACCAGTATGTCTCAACCATTAAGGCGTTACGAACAATTGATCCTACTGGGATCTTTCTTGAAGCTGTTGGTGAACCAATAAGAGATTACTTAAGGGGTCGGAAGGACACTATAAAATGCATTGTAACGATGCTTACTGATGGAAGTGGAGGGAATGCCGCTGCATCTGGGATCGCTGGGGATAGCCTACTTGAAGAATTGAACAGGGAAGAGGAAGGACAGGAGAATAATGGTGCTGATGATGACTTCAGTGCCGATGACAAGCAAGCTTGGATAAATGCTGCTAAGTATGTGAAACTCAGTTTTGATGTCTGATATTATATTCTAGCTTGAAACTCAAATTTTAAGTTATTTAGGCGTATCTTACTACAAAAATACAATATTATGAGGTTGACTTAATGTGCTGCTTGCATTTTAGCTGGGAACCTGATCCTGCTGAGGCTGATCCATTAAAGGGAAGCAGGAACCAGAGGAAAGTTGATATTTTAGGGATGATAATTAGCATAATCGGTTCAAAAGACCAACTTGTCAATGAATACCGTGTGATGCTAGCTGAAAAGCTTCTCAGCAAATCTGAATATGATATTGCCTCAGAGATTCGGACTTTAGAACTCCTCAAGGCAAGTGATTTTTTTGATACAGTGGTACTGGACCTTTTGTTTGGGTCATGACATAATGATTATCTATTGACTGTGCCTCAACTGGTTGATACATTGTTTTTTAATCAACCTTTTGCAGATACATTTTGGGGAAAGTAGCATGCAGAAGTGTGAAATCATGCTCAATGATCTGATTGACTCAAAGAGGAATAACCAAAATATTAAAACCACCATAAAACCATCTGAAACAGGTCAGTTATGATGCAGATTACTTGTTCCTTCCCTATATATAGCACCGAAGCTAAGGATTTTGCATTTAAAATCTTTTCCGTGTGAATGTGCTCTTAGGGATAGAGCAACAGGAAATGGGGGCAACTATGGATAATCTTAGTGCTACAATCATCTCCTCTAATTTCTGGCCTCCAATCCAGGTAATATGAATAATTCTTTTTCTTTAGTTGATGATCATTGTTCTGGCTATTTAAAGCCATAAATAGTATCATTTCGTAGCTTAGTTCTTTGTGTTTCCGTTTGTTTTCAGGATGAGGACCTTACTTTACCTGCACCAGTTGATCAGCTCCTAACCGATTATGCAAACCGGTATCACGAACTTAAGACTCCTCGTAAACTGCTATGGAAGAAGAATCTCGGCACTGTCAAGGTAAGCTCCAATAACAAAAAATGCTCCACCTTTCTACTGTCATTAGATTGGAGAGATTATTCATGTCGTTTCTATTCAAACAATGTGTGTTTTCAGCTGGAGTTGCAATTTGAAGACAGAGAAGTTCAGTTTAATGTAACTCCCATACATGCTGCAATTATCATGCAATTCCAAGATCAAACAAGGTACCATGAAGGATCTCATGAGATCAAACATATTCTATACACTTATTGACTCTGGTTCTGTATTGAATTCAGTTGGACCTCTAACCAGCTTGCCAATACCCTTGGTGTACCAGTGGATGTTCTCAATCGACGAATAAATTTCTGGATCAGCAAGGCATGTTTACAATAACTTGTTAAGATTGTTGAATTTGTATATATCTTGCTGTTTTCTTCTGCGTATTCAATATCTCGACTAAAAATAGATGCCTCTATACAGGGAATCATAGCTGAATCACTTGGCACAGAACCCAATGACAACGTCTTTACTCTGGTTGAAGGTAATGCTGATGCTGGTAAGAATGCTGGCGTTATTGGCACTTGTGAGGAGTTGTTACCTGTTGATGACGAAGGAGAGAGTTCCGTGGCGTCCGTTGAGGACCAATTACGCAAGGAGATGACTGTTTACGAGGTATCCGACTTGTCTCATTTGGACCAACTAGTGAACACCAGAGCTGAAAAATTGATGTCTGAACTTTTTTTCCAGCAATATATAATGGGAATGCTCAAAAATTTCGGCAGCATGGCTCTGGACCGCATTCATCACACTCTCAAGGTGAAGCTGCCTTAACCTTTTGTATTAGATCTTTCATCTTCATTTGTAACCTCGTTGATCTAATCAAACTACTCGAAAAAACCACCTGAGTGCAGATATTTTGTGTCGCGGATGCCCCCTACGATAAGTCACTGCAACAGCTGCAGAGCTTTTTATCAGGCTTGGTCCTGGAAGAGAAGGTTGAACTAAGAGATGGAATGTACTTTTTGAAGAAGTAATTCGACATGTTCAATTGTAAAGGCGCAATCTAGTTGAACGGTAATTATTGTCAAAATTATATCGAACTTGCTCGATGAATGAGCTCAAGATTGAACAGCCCTGGTGCAAATTTTAGTTTTTTGGATGAAAAAAGACCAGCCTTCCCCAGCTTTATATTACTGTCCAAATTCCATAGAGTACAAAGTTGCTACATTTGGGCAGGAATTATAATTACTTGCTACATAAGTTAGGTCAAAGACAGCAACAATAAGCTTCTCCAATAATAAAGGAGAACTTTAGCCCACCCTTTATCAAATCTCAGATCTTTTATTGTTCAACCAAAGGAAAGCCAGACAAAATTAACTGTGAACCAGTCAGGCTAACAAGTTCAGGAACATATCTCTCTAGTACCACCACCACACAAGTCTGGCGGCCAAGAGGACGGCGCAGACTTGATGGTATGCTACTAATAGCCTCAGCTGCGAAAAATGGGCGGAAACATATTGTGCGACCATCGGTTCCATCCAAAGCTCAAGCACAAATCTATAGATTCATCCTCACAAGCTTGTTATAGAGGATCCGGTCGTCCCTCCCGGTGTTGCTCTCTAGTAATGCACTCTGAACAAGATCCTGAACGAAGTAAAAGACTCTCATTAGTGGGTTCCGAAATTTTGCTCGATAGACACTAGAACACGACAAGGACAAACAAACTCGATAAAGAACTCACCTTTACGTCTCTGTGAGAGAGGAACTTCCCCAGGGTGTGGATGATTAACCTCATATCCTCAACCTGAAAAGAAACAAATTCCCCTTTAACATATACCGGATTATCTAGAAACAAAAGTCTCCATCTTTCAATGCTATTCTGACACAATCTCGAAGCAGGACTAAATTTATACTCTTACCCTGATGAACCCAGCTAGATTCCGATCGAAAAACCTGAACGCCTATTCCAGGAAGATACTGATTAGTCGACATTAAAAAAGAAACGCGAGCATACAGAAGGAACTTCGATGATAGTTTACCTGCAGAAGCTCCTTATTAACCACTGGCTCCTTAACAGCAGAAGAAGACTCTTTCTTCTTCTTCTCGGCTTCCAAGTTGTCTTTCCCGGAGGAATCTGGTTCTTGCTTGACTTTTGGCTCCGCATCTTTCATTTCACTATCTTTACCAGCTTCATTTACAGGCGCAACAACTGTTTTTCCACAGTCGGCACTAATAGCTTTTGCTGCTTCCTTTCCGTCTTTCTGCTGCAGTTTAACCACAGAAACAATCTTTAATATCATCAGCATATCTGGATCACCATAGAGAGGGAAGTTTGCTTACGTCGCTGGCTACATTTTGCTCAGCATCCTCCATTTCTGCATCTGGTTCAGGATCTTCGTCCGGATCTTCATCTGGATCCACATCTGGGTCCTCATCTGGATCCTCATCCGGGTCCGCATCTGGATCCTCATCCGGATCCGCATCTGGATCTTCTTCATCATCTTCTACATCATTTTGAGCCTTCACCTCATTTTGAACTAAAGTATCCTCCTTTGTAGTTTTCGGTTCGTCTGGTTGGTTTGTTGCATCCAACGTTTCAGTTCCGGATTCTTTCTTCACAGGAACCTCGCTGGTTTTTTGGCGCTTCGACGAAGATTTGTCATCTTTGTCCTTTGCTTCCGTTTCCACATCAAGCTGCCGTTTCCTTTGATTCCTCTTTGCAACAAATTTAACGCGAAGTTTCTACAGAGAGAAGAAATATGTAAGAAGCTCAAACAGTTTGACAAACTTTGGGTAGGGAAATCTTAAAATTGAACAGAGTCAATCTACCTGAAGGAAATCTAGCAGACGACTACCCATCTGATACTGAAACATTTCATGCATGGATTCCGCAAATAAAGAAAGCTGCAACGATTTTAGACCACCGTGGTCAGAATGATTAAAGCATGGAAACACGAATTCATTTAGCAGGGCAAAGGAAAACAAACCTCAATTGTCGATTCGTCGGTGTCCTGTTCCGTGTAATCCAAAAGCGAGTCCAGAGAAAGAGATAATGAGTACAGCTGTAAAAACCAAAACAAACAAGTAAATTTGGAGGCAGGAAGAAGGTATAGGAAAGTCAGCAACTTTCACTGGTTAAACAATCTCTAACTGTTTCGATATTTCCCCAGTCACTTTACCATAGTTCTCTTGTCGCATTTCGTCTGCAAAATCAATCCAGGGTGTCTCGGTGGCTCTTCAGATTTTTTATTCTCTTTCATTTCCTTAGGAGATCTACTCCTTGGTTGTTGATCTTTCCCATTCTTATCCTTTTTCTCAACCTTTGCTCTCTGCTCATCCACTGATACCGCTTTCTTGCCAGTATTATTATTATCCTTCTCAGCACCCTTTGGCTTCTCACCCTTAACCTCCAAATCGGTTCCAGTACCATTCTTCCCTTCAGGCTTCTTTTCGTCCTTATCTTCCTTGATGGCCTTGCTGCTTTCTGGTTTACTCGCCTTTGGCACACTCGCTTGCTTGTCTGGAGATTTCAAAGACATCGTAGGAGTTACTTTGTTAGCATTCTCGCTGGTGCCTTCAACTTGATTCCCGGCATTTTCAGTTTCCTTGGCTTCCGAAGCTACCTTCTTCTCTTCCTTAACTGTGCCAGTAGTTCCATCAATAGCTTCCTTGTTCGGCGTGAGCTTTCTCTTCAGCACCCGCTTGATAATCTTTTTCTTAACAGCTGTTTTAACACCAGCAGCTGACCCAGTCCCTCCGGGGTTGGGTTCTGATTTATCCTTTGGTTTCTTTTCTACTAGTTGAGGTGTCACCTCACCTTTCCCTTCAGATTCTACTAAGTCCTTATCTTCACTTTCAGCAGGTTTCTCTGCACTCGACGAATTGTTCGTTGCTGCACTGGCAGCAGCAACACCGCCACCTGGCTTGGCAACCGCCTTTCTCTTGACAATTCTCTTAACAATCTTCTTTTTCCCTGTTTTTGCACCGGCAGATGTCGGAGTACTGGACGGTTCAGCCTGCTCATCTTTCGAGACATCCTTGGATAAGTTCCCCTCATCCATTTTACTTTCGACATCCTTCGGGGATACAGTCTTGTCCTTGGAAGCAATCTCCTTTTTGTTGGAACCAGAAGAGACAGATGCTTTGGTCTTTTCTTGTTTGATTCCTTGTGTCGGATCTTTTGAAGGGTCTGATCCTTTAGAACCTTCCTTCTTTTCAGCAGATCTCTGCAAACAAACAAATTATATCAGCCATTGATCCTAACTGATGGGATACAAGGTCGTGGCAGTGGGAAAAGCAGACCTCTTTTTTCAGAGAAAGCTCGCGCTCTCTGTCGGAAACAGTCTTATTATGTGCAAGCCACTGGTCTCTCCACGATTCAAGTGAAGGAAGACATTCAGACAAATCAGGAACAAACAGAACGGTGACCTCCTTATGACTAAACAACCCGTCCTTTCCAAATCGGTTGTAATGTACCTGAAAAAATCAGAATGCAGACCACACAATTAGCATTTCATAACTGGAATCCGAAATCACAAAAAGCAGGTCCACCAGTACCTCAAGAAACCGATTCCACTGACGACAGTTCCCGAGATCAAGTTGGGTAACATCCTTTGCATATCTACAATTCAAAAAAACTAACAAAGTTTAGTGGCAAAAAACATAAGACCATTTAACTCGATTGATAGAAAATAACCAATAGTAACCTTAGTGCTGTTTGAATCAAAGGAGAATCATCAACGGATGGATCACCGCCATCAATAGGATCCCAAGGCCCACCGATTGTCATAAAAGCACGATCCTTCTTAAGCACCGCAAATCTAAGTATGTTACAAATATGAGGTGGGCGATCATCAGCGATCTTCGCAGATGACAGCACCTCAAAAGCACTTTTGCTCACTCCACTCATCAAAATTATCTGAAGAGAAAACATAAGCCTATCTCATATTCTGCAAACAATGAATAGATAGAGGTTGCTACAACACAAAAATTATTTCTATCATGGCAAGGCAATATGAACAAACTAAACTTAAGTGAACTACCTTAGCGTTCCATACTGTGCGTCCACTCGCTGACTGACTAAGATCATGATGCCCCAAGAGGTTGCTGGAGAGGTCCTTAGACTCCAAAGCATTTTCCTCTTCCACAAAATCATGCTCAAAACTGCACCATTCCGCAAAAGATGTCATGCGCCTTGTATTGTTTGGAGCTAAGAACTACAACTACAAAAACCTATGGAGGTATTCCCCGTGGTACCTCACAGGGGTATGTATCGAAAGCTTGAAATTCTCCTTTGGCCAATTAACAACAACCTGAATCGACAAGAATAACGGGATGTCAAGGTCAAATATCAAGAGTATGGTCATCTGAAAATCTAAGACATTAAACTAGAAGGAAAGCAAAAGGAAACACATCAGTTCACCTTAGAAAGCTCCGGTGACACAAAGAGTCTGGGGTATCTCTTATCCAACGACAAATAGTCCCTCTCTAAGTCAACCAAACAGGAACCATGTACCTGCAAATAGATACAATTAATTAATCCATATATAGGAAAAGAAAGAACGACATATTCATAACAGCCAAGTGACATGGAACTGCAATCAGTAGCAGCTCCGGACTCCCTCGCTATTTCTAACATAAGTCGATAGCTCCAACAGCAGTTGCAGAGAAGACCGAATACTCTTCATATAGCATACCGCAGATAACTTGTCGTGAATGAGATTAGTAAGTTCAATTTGAAAATGAATCCATGAAACTAAGGGGAAAAAAGAAATTCTTTTTCTGTGGAATAGAAAGAAGGAAGCCAACGAAGTGAAGAACAAGGTAGTGAGATGAAATTGAGCAAAAGGGAAAAACAATGAACTTTTTGTCGGAAAAAAGTGACAGAGGAGCCATATAAAAAAGTGACAGCAGAGGGCAGAATTCAAAGCGAAGCAGTGAGGTGGAAATTTTGAAGAGTGAGAATCCAAGTGGATGGATAACAAATAAGAACTGCTGTGAAAAGAACTTCACACCAAGAACTGATCCCAAGGAGAGAAGCTTAGAGAGCAGCCAGCATAAGACTAGATTGGAATGAAAACTGAAAGACTGAGAATCCAAGAGCTAGGTGATCAGAAGAGCCATAGGAAGCAACTCCAGTAAGAGTCAAGACAACCATTAAGTCCAAGACATAAGAATATTTATGGACGAACAAGTGCAGATTGTCGAAGAAGAATCACTGCAAGACTAAACCCGTGCACTTGCTGTTGTTTACCTTGCAGACATATTCCCTCCGTTTATCTTTAACAGGTGAATGACGCCTTCAGCATAACAGAAGATCAAATTAGTTATCTTTAACAGGTGAGACACGAGCAGAACTACAGTAGGATGCAAATGGAACATCAAGATCCACCTATGTGAAGCGTCTTGGCTTATTGAATCGCGTCGCAAGGATCGTCCTTCCTTTGTCACAGAGGATCCACGAGGATCCCTTGAAGGCCTCTGCGGAGTTCGTTCTCGTCTAATTTCAATTGCGCGCTTCCTCTCCCGCTCCTTCTCCCGCCGCTCCAACATGCGCTCCCGGTTGCGCCTCCGTTCTCGTTCCCTTTCACGATCCCGGTCTCTTTCCTTCTCCCTTTCTCGTTCCTTCTCCCGTTCTTTTTCCCTCTCACGCAAGAACTCTCTACGACGTTCATCCTCTCGCAGCTCAAACTCCCGAAGATAGCCGGCTCTTTCATCCCTGCGATTTTCTTCAATCCTCGGATGAAGAGCACGATATTCCGCATCGAGTGATGTTCCCTGCTGCAACGCAGCTTTTCCTGAACCATAATCTCTACCGGGAGGAAGGCTAACACCATAGCCTGGATTCGTCAAACTTTGGGAATATAGAAGATCATCAACGTTCCTTCGTGGAGCTGCCCCTAATATTGATGAAGCAGGTGTCGTGTTGTAAGAAGAAGCATTAAGAATTGAGGAGCCACGAGGCTCAGCATCCACTCGTCTGCCATAAGACGCGAGATCCTGGTTGAGATGACGACTGGCACCCCCTCTTGCTGCTAGATAATCAAGCGGTCTGCCAGAAACATGATTCGACAGTGCAATTTGAAGTATACACCAGTTAGCTTAGCTGTTGCACAGACCAATTGATGGATGCATACTGGTCATCAATTGACGACATGAGGGGTGCAAAGGCCCAACAACATCAACCCTAGGATAGATAGGAACTTAAGAATTTGCTTATGAAGAATATTGCAGATAAGATAAACTACCTGGAACCTCCATCAAGTGATGTAGAGTGAATTGATTGTGATTTCAACAACTGCTCTTGCCGCAGAATCGAGGACTGATCCAGACGCTCATATCTGTCAGTCTGCTACAATGGAACAACACCAAAAATCAATACTTTTGAAAGAAGGCAGAATGTCTTAAGAGGAATAGTTATTTTAACAAACACATAACGAGAAATTATGGAGGAATAAACAAACCTGACGTTGATGACTCAAGCCAACAGAATCTGTATACCGTGAAGCAGGATCAGTTTGCAAGTCCCTGCCGATATATGAACTCTGCTCACCATAATGCCTGCGGTCTATTCCAGTGTAATCAGCGATCTTGTCTGAGTACAATGGATCACTTTTGTGTCCATATGTATGGGTTGAAGAAGGAACATAGTCGCCTGATCCAAATTTAGGTGAATCAGACACAACTGAAGAATAGCCTCTACGACCTTCCAAACCCGATAGCCCACTTCCCTTGGTACTCGCTGAGGGCACCTGCACAAGAAAACAGTTATTGTTGAATACATGAATACACAATCAAGGAACCACAAGAAAACAATATGAAACAGACTTTTGACACCTTACTATCTGGGGGAAAACTAGTACAGCACAACACAGTTCAAAAGGGTAAATTAGGTTGGAGAACCAGGTTCCATCAAGATTTAGACAAGTGACCACAGCTGTGAGAGACATCAATGCTCATAACATGTTGAAAAGTGTCTAACTTCAATGAATAGTAATTGGATTACAGTGAAAAGAAAGATGTACAGCATTCCCTGTTAGAAAGACATTTCCTTTCATAATTAAATGAGGTTTGAGTTCAGGTGTCAGCATAATCTCAATGTTAATCAGCTCTTGGTGACAAATGAATCACAGAATCAGACTCTAAAATGAGAACTAATAACAAAGCCAGTTCACCTGTTGAGTACCACTCACTCCACCAGCTGAACCATATAGAGATGCATACTGCCCACCATAGTGCCCCGAAACCGAGTTGTGGCTTCTATACCCAGCAGCAAGATCCGCTTCCTGGGAACCACTCAACAATGATGGATGCCTAGAAGCCAGCGAATGTTGAGAACTCGAATCCGTTCCTCCGACAGAGCTAGCAGAATACGCATTTGCTAACTGCAAACAAACATTAACAACAACACCAAATCCTTTCAATCCCAGCTCGCTCCAAAATCACATCCCACATATCCCAATCAGTGAACCAGCTAAAAAACCATCAACTGGAGGTAAAATTACACATAGCACCATACCTATGACTTCAAACACACAACAATTACATTCATACACGTCAAACACACCCTAAAAGCCTTCAATTTCATATAAGCAATTCCATTTGCCCAGAGAAGAAAAGAAAAGGCTTACACTTTGAGCGTAGCTAGACTGCCCACTATACGATGGCTGCCCATACCCACTACCTCTCGAATACATCCTGCAATCGAAACAACCCAACAAATTCGATCAAATTCAAACGTAAAACATAACTTTCTCTTTAAATTGGTACCCAATTAGGTTTAAATTGCCCCACGAGACATAACACCAATAAACGAGCTGAAAGGAAGCTGACAAAGAACCTTCGATGAGGTGGGAAACAAAAACTAAATCGAGAGAAACCCTAATTCCACGAACAGATGAACAATAAGAGAAAGCCTGAAAAGCTGATATAAGATTTGGGATTTTGGTGAGATTTCCTCCCGTCTGCTGGAAGCTGTTGCAAAGTTACAACCTTCGACGGGAAATTCGTTTCTGTTCCCGGGTTCGCTGACCCGGGAAACTTTCTGTCAGAGTGGGCTTTGTGGCCTCCGGGTTTGGTTAACATTGGGCCTGAAGCGAGTCAAACACCTGAATGAGCCCATCAGTGGATAATGACCAGGCCCGGAAAAGGGAATTTATCAACATTTCGAAAAATATACATTTTATTCATTGGTAAGACAACTATGATCAGTTAAAATAAGCACGATTTCTTCATACTCAAATAAAATATATAATAAAACGACTTATAATTTATCTAACTAAAATGATTAGTTTTACTTAATAACAAGGCAAAACCTAATTCTCACCTTATCAACATCACACTCTCACCAAGTAAAATGACATTTCCCCCATAAAGAAAGTACCTAACCATCCATTTATGAGTTCATCATTATCTTAAACTATTACCTTAATGTTTAAGATCTTTATCTTAACACCTTCATTCCAATCTAGAATCACATTCTATAATCATTTCCATAATTAGTAATATGGGTAGAAAATTCAACTTTACTCTTAATTCGACACGTCTAACCTAGTTATCAACGGATAAAAAAAGTATTTATAATTAATATTTTTATATTATAAATTATATATTATTATTGGAGGGAAAATATTGTTTAAAATGACTTACATAATTAATATAAATTTTATTAAATTAATTATTAAAATAAAATTTTATTAAACAAATTTTGAAATAAAGATGGCTTAATATCGTTGGAATGATAATTACATGTTTATCTATTAATAGAGGAAAGGGAACTGGTGCTGATGTGGACAAAAAAGCCGAGGTGAGGTGGCAAGATGGTAACCACGTATTCTTCCTAAAGAAAAGAGAGTTTCCTTTTCAACGATTTTTTTCAATGCTTATCGTCTGATCATTTAGCCCCCCCACTTATTTTAAGATGTTGGACACGTGTCAGATTACTAACTCCACCTGAGCTCCATGGCTGTCGACTGCTGAGTAGAGCCAAATCGGCCACTTCTCCAGCTCTCTGTATAAATTCGCGTATTTGCATACGTACGTATACACAAATACACAAGTTAAAATATACGCACACGGTCGCAGTATACGTGTATTCTCAAGTTTCCATGATCAGAATAGAGCACGTGCTGATAAGGGCAGAATCCCACCTGAAGAAACAAAACACGTGGAAAGAATCCCGAATGTTTTTCTTTTTATATTTCCTTATACGAAGAAAACAGTAGATTACGTGTACTCAAAACCAGTAAAAGAATACATAAGTTGAACAAGAAAGGCGGTTAAAAGGATAAGATAAGACAAGTTCAAAGAACCTAGCTCGAAGCAAATTCCAACTCCAAGAAAAAAGGGGATTCTGGTTCCCATTTGACTGGTACGAGAATGTTTCTTTTTTCGTTTGCCTGTGATTGTATTCGAGTTTAATGGAATGAGATTGTTCGAAAAGTGGCATGTTAGATAAAGTGTTCTTTATATGATATAGATATTTGATTTGTAAGCGATGGTTATTATTTATTGATTTTGTTCGAGGATTCAAATAATGTGTTCATTTTTTTGAATTATAAAAGTTTGGATATTAAGAAATTTCATATGGAAAGACGAAAAGTCTAGTTATATAATTAATTTGTATTTTATGAAGGTTGGATTTCGGCAAAGATCTTGACTTCAAATTTTACATTTTATATTGGAGAATTCAACCACATCTATTTTAGTTTCTCATGCATCTTTGGTTATTCAATTACGAAAGTTTAGTGGATATATGTTGGTCCCGGATAATTGATGTGCAACAAAAATATGTACCACCAATATTAAAGCACCACAAAATTAGTTGGATCTCTAACCAACTAATTGAATTCCCACCAATATTAACCTCACCTCCAATTTAGTGCACATGGAAATTAGTTGGGGATTCAACTAATTGGATGTCACAACCAATTGCTTTCAATTGGTCTCCCCACATTTCTAGTATAAAAGGGAAGCTAGTGCATCCCATTTCAATCATCCCTCTCTTCTTCCTTTCTCACTTCTCTAAGTGTTGTAGTGTAGCAATTTTCACTTGTTTAATAATTGAGATACGTTATCTCAATTGGGTAGATAGGTGAGCGGTAGAAAGTCCCGGTAAATGTTTTACCGTGGTAGGAATACTTTCTTGTGAGCGATAAAATAGTGAGTAGTTGTTTCGGGGTTGGGAAACACTTGAGAGACACTATTTTGGATCGGCTCGGATCACCTTGTATCTACCTTGTTATAGTGAAGAAGTGCTCGTAGGCATCATTCGCCGCCGTAGATGTACTCTCCGCATTGGAGGGGAACTACGTAAATCCCGTGTTATTTACTTATCGTTTTGTGCTTGGCAATTTCGAGAATATTCGTTGTATATTGCATTATTAATATTACCACGATAAATTGGTCTAAGGAGGTTGGCTTAATTATCGTCATTATGGTATTGCGGTGGTAATCACCCATCCATAGTGATTTTAAGTGTGGCGGACTACCGCCACTTCCAACTTACCCGGGAAATATTTACGGTGTGTGGTTTATTAGTGCAATATATTTACTCTATTCTCGTCCGCCGCGCCCCAACAGTGGTATCAGAGCACGGTTTATTATGGAGGCAACGCCAAGCAAGATGGTTAGTTTGAACGGTACAAACTTTCATATTTGGAGAAGCAAGATGAAGGATCTCCTGTTGATGAAAGATTTGGATCAACCGTTGTCATCGTCAACTAAGCCAGCCGCTAAGAGTGACGGGGATTGGAAGCGCGAGCACGAGAAGGCGTGTAGTTACATTCGACACCATGTCGATGATAACGTACGCAACCACATCGCTGGAGAGACAGATGCTTTGAAGCTTTGGAAAAAGCTGGAGGGGCTTTATGCTTCAAAGACCGGCAACAACAAACTCTTTTATCTCACGAAGATGGTGCAGATGAGATACAAAGAGAGCACTTCCGTTGCCGATCACTTGAACGACGTTCAAGGGATCATTGACCAGTTGTCGGGAATGAACTTAAAACTCGAAGATGAGGTGACGGCTCTTTTGGTTCTGGCATCCCTACCAGAATCATGGGAAACCTTGAAGATTGCAATCACGAGCTGCTGTGCAGATGGTGTTGTCACCATGGAGGATGTCAAGAGCGGAATTCTCAACGAGGAGATGAGAAGAAGATCTCAAGGTGTCTCTTCCTCATCATCACAGTCAGATGTTCTAGCTGTGGATGGGAGAGGAAGGAGTGAGTCAAGAGGCTCAAAGAAGCGAGGGAAGAGCCGAGGGAAGTCCAACAAGTATGCAAACATCACTTGTCACAACTGCAAACAGAAGGGACACATCCGGAGGTTTTGCCCACAACTTAGGCAAAACAAAGGTGCTGACAGTGACAATGCTAATGTTGTTGAGCAGCTCATGCTTGTCTATGATGAAGATTTTTTCAACCTGACAACCCAGGAGACCACTTGGGTGGTTGACAGCGGTGCCACCATCCATGTATCGTCAAGGCGTGAATTTTTCTCATCTTACTCACCGGGCAACTACGGTGTGGTGAGGATGGGAAATGGAAACCTCTCCAAGGTTGTTGGCAAAGGAGATGTCTGCCTGGAGACAATGGAAGGTGCGAAGTTGGTGCTGCGAGATGTTAGACATGTCCCGGACATGCGTCTAAATCTGATTTCTGTGGACAAGCTGGACGGGGAAGGTTATTGTCATACCTTCAAAAACGGTCAATGGAAACTCACCAAAGGCGCATTGGTGGTGGCAAGAGGCAAGAAGCGATCTAAACTGTACGTGACAGAAGCCAAGATCTCCCTAGAAGTTGCAAACTCAACGGAGATTGTCGACGACGTCGCGTTGTGGCACAAACGCCTTGGCCACATGAGCGAGAAGTCCATGGTAAAGCTGGCAAAGAAGAAGGCTATACCTGGACTGGATCATGTCCACCTGGAGAGATGCGTCGATTGTTTGTCAGGAAAGCAAAATCGAGTTGCTTTCAGAAGTTCTCCACCTTCTAGAGCGAAGAACGTGCTAGATTTGGTTCACTCAGATCTTTGTGAAGCAGATTCCAAATCCCTTGGTGGCGCACGTTACTTTGCTACGTTTATTGATGATCATTCACGGAAGACATGGGTATATGTTCTGAAGACGAAAGATCAGGTGCTAAACGTTTTCAAACGTTTTGTTGCTTTGGTGGAGAGGGAGACTGGCCAGAAGCTGAAGTGTCTACGTACAGACAATGGTGGAGAGTACATTGGGCCATTCGATGCCTACTGTAAAGAGAAGGGAATCCGACATCAGTTTACACCTCCTAAGACTCCGCAACTGAATGGCGTGGCGGAGCGGATGAACAAAACCTTGATGGAGAGAGTCAGATGCTTACTCTCGCACTCGAAGTTGCCGCACTCATTCTGGGGAGAAGCACTACTTGCCGTAGTGCATGTTTGGAACCTTTCACCTAGCGTTCCATTGGATTTTGAAGCCCCCGAGAAGATTTGGTCGGGAAAAGATGTCTCGTACAAGCATCTTCGAGTGTTTGGTTGCAAGGCCTTTGTTCACATTCCGAGGGATGAGAGGTCGAAACTGGATTCCAAGACACGACCGTGTGTTTTTATTGGATATGGTCAAGATGAATTTGGCTACAGATTCTTTGACCCTATCCAGAAAAAGCTCATTAGGAGTCGTGATGCTGTGTTCATGGAGAATGAGACCATCGAAGACATTCAGAAGGTTGGGAGAGATGCTCCTAACACTGATGCTAGCTCAATACCCGAGAAGCTAGAGCCTCCAACACCTGGCTGTTGGAGAAATTCATCCAGAGGTAGCTGAACCTGAAGCCCCCCTTGATGTTCAGCCTGATGATCCTAATAATGATGATGGTTCTCATTATCAACCGCCAGCCGCCGAAGGTTCTCCGCCCCGAACGAGATCTGGACGAGTCGTGCAACCCTCTACCAGATATTCATCAAATGAATATGTCTTATTCACTGATGGGGGAGAACCAGATAGCTTCGAGGAAGCTATGAAGGATGGACACAAGCATAAATGGATGGAAGCAATGGAGGATGAGATGAAGTCCCTACACGACAACAACACATTTGAGCTTGTGAAGTTGCCGAAGGAGAAGAGAGCTTTGAAGAACAAGTGGGTGTTCAAAATCAAGCATGAAGAACACAATAGTAAACCACGGTTCAAAGCTCGGCTCGTTGTCAAAGGCTTCGATCAAAGGAAGGGCATCGACTTTGATGAGATATTTTCACCGGTGGTGAAATTGACATCCATTCGTACAGTGCTGGGGTTGGCGTCAAGTTTCAACCTGGAAGTTGAGCAGATGGACGTGAAGACTGCCTTCCTCCATGGCGATTTGGAGGAAGATATCTATATGGAGCAACCGGAAGGCTTCAAGAAGAATGGAAAAGAGGATTTCGTGTGCAAACTTAACAAAAGTTTGTACGGCTTGAAGCAGGCACCACGACAATGGTACAAGAAGTTCGAGTCTGTTATGGGGGAGCAAGGGTACAAGAAGACTACTTCAGACCATTGTGTGTTCGTGAAGATATTCGGTGATGATGATTTCATCATCTTGTTGCTCTATGTTGACGACATGTTGATTGTTGGCCAGAATGTTTCCAGAATCAACAACTTGAAGAAGGAGTTGAGCAAGTCTTTTGCTATGAAAGACTTGGGGCCCGCGGCGTATTCTTGGCTTGAAGATTGCACGAGATAGAGTTGCCAAGAAGATCCGGTTGTCGCAGGAGAAGTACATTGAGAAAGTACTCCAACGATTCAGCATGAACAGTGCAAAAGCGGTTAGTTGTCCTCTTGCTAATCACTTTCAACTTAGCGCCAAACAGTGCCCGTCTACTGATGCAGAGAAGACGGAGATGGAAAGTATTCCATATGCTTCAGCGGTGGGAAGTCCGATGTATGCTATAGTGTGTACACGGCCGGATATTGCTCACGCGAGGGGGAGTTGTCGATCGGTTTCTTTCAAATCCCGGAAAGGAACAACGGGCAAGTGTGAAGTGGATTCTGAGATATCTTCGAGGTACCTCCAAATTTTGCCTTTGTTTTGGAGATTCTAATCCTGTACTTGTCGGCTACACAGATGCGGACATGGCAGGTGACGTTGATACACGGAGGTCCACTTCTGGATACCTGATTACATTTTCAGGGGGAGCTGTTTCTTGGCAGTCAAGGCTACAAAAGTGTGTAGCCCTTTCCACTACTGAAGCTGAGTTCATTGCCGCAACGGAAGCTAGCAAGGAGCTGTTGTGGATGAAGAAGTTCTTGAGTGAACTTGGGTTCCAACAGGAACGACCGCAGTTGTTCTGTGACAGTCAGAGCGCCATTCACCTTGCGAAGAATTCGACGTTTCATTCTAGGTCCAAACATATCGATGTTCGATATCATTGGATTCGAGATGTGGTGGAGTCGAAACAACTACAACTCGAGAAGATCCATACTGATGAGAATGGATCTGACATGTGCACGAATAGTCTTCTAAGAGAGAAGTTTGAGTATTGTCGATCAGCAGCAGGAATGACTGAGAGTCTTAATTAGCGGGAGGGGGAGAATTGTTGGTCCGGATAATTGATGTGCAACAAAAATATGTACCACCAATATTAAAGCACCACAAAATTAGTTGGATCTCTAACCAACTAATTGAATTCCCACCAATATTAACCCCACCTCCAATTTAGTGCACATGGAAATTAGTTGGGGATTCAACTAATTGGATGTCACAACCAATTGCTTTCAATTGGTCTCCCCACATTTCTAGTATAAAAGGGAAGCTAGTGCATCCCATTTCAATCATCCCTCTCTTCTTCCTTTCTCACTTCTCTAAGTGTTGTAGTGTAGCAATTTTCACTTGTTTAATAATTGAGATACGTTATCTCAATTGGGTAGATAGGTGAGCGGTAGAAAGTCCCGGTAAATGTTTTACCGTGGTAGGAATACTTTCTTGTGAGCGATAAAATAGTGAGTAGTTGTTTCGGGGTTGGGAAACACTTGAGAGACACTATTTTGGATCGGCTCGGATCACCTTGTATCTACCTTGTTATAGTGAAGAAGTGCTCGTAGCCGTCGCCGCTCGCCGTAGATGTACTCTCCGCATTGGAGGGGAACTACGTAAATCCCGGTGTTATTTACTTACTGTTTTGTGCTTGGCAATTTCGAGAATATTCGTTGTATATTGCATTATTAATATTACCACAATAAATTGGTCTAAGGAGGTTGGCTTAATTATCGTCATTATGGTATTGCGGTGGTAATCACCCATCCATAGTGATTTTAAGTGTGGCGGACTACCGCCACTTCCAACTTACCTGGGAAATATTTACGGTGTGTGGTTTATTAGTGCAATATATTTACTCTATTCTCGTCCGCTGCGCCCCAACAATATAAACAAAGTTATTTGCTTGGTCTAGTGCGTGAATAACATACAACTGTTTGAAGGAGTAAAATTAAAAGTATTAATCATCTCTAACGAATCAAGATATCAAAAGAGTAGCATGTTCGGTGAAATGTCTTTATAAAATTAAGTGATAAAATGATGTGTCAAACCATCATTTAAGTGAAAAATATAAGGATAATAAATGAAATTTATAATTTTAATTTATTAAAATAATATTTATCCCACTTATTACATTATAATTTTATAGATGTTTCGTCATTTAAGCACACTTCGACGCTATATTAAACAAAAATACAATTCATACGACCATTATACCGTTACAAACCTGAAAATCAGAGAAATGTGTAGACCCAATATTGTACATAAACAAAAGTCTATTTCCAGATGAACCAATGAAAGCCATGCAGCTAATCAGTCAGCAATACCACACAGCTCCACAAGACGACAAAACAACCATCCCCAAAGTCCATTCAAAGGATAAAAAGGCTGCGCCAATATTCTAATTCCTCTGCCAACCTTTCAAACCCTCCTCTCTAGCTACTTCTTCCCCTCTTATCTAACTTTTCTCACACTTTGTGGAGATTTTTTTTGCAAGATGATGATGATTGCAGGAGAAGGAACAGCAACAAGAACCAAGAACATGAACATGAACATGAACAATGATTATGTGCTTCCGCCGGGTTTCAGGTTCCACCCGACAGATGAGGAACTGATCATGTGTTACCTCAGGAACCAGGCCACTTCCAGGCCTTGCCCTGTTTCCATCATCCCCGAAGTCGATATATACAAGTTCGATCCTTGGCAATTGCCTGGTAATTAGTCTCTTTTCATCTAAGTGTGATGTAACTCGAGATAATTCAAGTTCATATATCGCAATTTCTAGATGTGTCCGTACGTGTTTATTCGAAATAATTCACCATTTTGAACATAACTTGCTTGAAGATGGTAACTAATATATCATGCATATGCTATATAGACACTCACGGGCGTGATTTCACCCTTATAAACGTACTTAGTGTTGTTGAAATATATATGAAATATTTTCCTCTTTTCGTATCGAGTCTCATTTCATCTTAAAAGTTAACTTACAAATCACCTTTGTTAGTGATCTACTATCGACATGATGAAAACCATTGTATTGTTGAATGGTGTAACATGGCCAATTTTCTCGGTCAATTTTTTTTCTACATCAGGTCTCTTTTCATCTGAAAAATAACTCTTAAATTTTTTGTTATTCATACTCACCGTCTATGTGATGTAACTCAAAATAATTCATCATTAGTTAATTATTACTCAGAGGAGGTTAGTGTTGATGGCCGATGAAGCATCGTCAAGCTTTGCTTGTGATTGAAGTTATTGTTCTATTTGTTGGCTATGTTTGCTTGGCAGAGAAGGCGGGGTTTGGTGAGAAAGAATGGTACTTTTTCAGTCCAAGAGACAGAAAGTACCCAAATGGAGTCAGACCCAACAGAGCCACTGGCTCAGGCTACTGGAAGGCAACAGGAACTGACAAATCCATCTACAGTGGATCCCAATACGTGGGTGTCAAGAAAGCTCTCGTCTTTTACAAAGGAAAGCCACCGAAGGGCATCAAAACCGATTGGATCATGCATGAATACCGCCTCTGCGATTCCAGGACCCGAACCGTCAAGACCAGTGGGTCCATGAGAGTAAGTCAACGTTTAATTTTCGAATCTTGAAGTCATAGACTTAACCCGGTTTAACAAGACTAGTTTCGAATCCTGATTCTGGTTTTGTTTTGTTTTTGGGCATATCAGCTGGATGAATGGGTCCTATGCAGGATATACAAGAAGAAGCCTAGTGTTAGCAAGCAATACATAGAACAGGACATCAGTGGAACAGAAGCTTATAAAGAACAACATCAACAGATGTTGAAGCTTTCAAAGACATGTTCTTTGAGTGACTTGGATTCGTTGGGTCCGATCTCACAGCTCCTGGACGATCACAGTAACCTGAATTACAACACAAATACGGAATTTCTTGTTCCCGAAAACACGGTGGGGAGTGCTCAGAACCTCGGTCAGCATCAAGTGATGAATGATCAGCAGCAGCCATTTCTTGTGAACCCACCAATGATGTATCAGTTTCAGTGATTTTTTTCTGTCATTGTTTGATTTACTCTTGATTTGGAAACATACTGTAGTTGATTGGTTGGAATTGGTTGGAACATCATAGCTTAGTGATAATAGTGATAATGTTGTTTGACCTTCATTAGGGGGACCAAAGATGTACAGGGGAAAAGGAGGGATTTGTTTGCTTGTACTGATCAGGTTATGGCTTAATCAGGTTGCATTAGGCTTGTAGAGTCGAATTTGGTTTAAAAAACTAATGATATTGAACCGTTCATTCACCAATGGGGACGTGAGCCAGGTTTTAGATTTGGACCATCGTAAGATAAGTTAGTCTCACCTTACTAATGACAATGTCACGACACTAATCCCACCAGTACAATAGGAGCTATCGATTTACACAATGACACCGTGCTTGGTTGAAAAGTCGGTGGCGCTTAGCTACCATGGCATCAAACGTCCCGACTTAGCAAACAAGCAAATTGTAGATGTGTGTTTCATTCCAAAGTGTGAAACTTTGTACATGTATACAACTTCAGAACCCCGTAAATCAAGTCGTACCCGTACAAGTTTTTTCCCAAAATGGCCCTTACCTTGGAGTCTCAACTCAGGTTCTTCACTGGTTTTTTCTCAGCAGCAAAAAAGATCTTCTGCAAAAGCGCAAAAACGAGACCTGATACGGACTGGAAGGTTGGGAATTCCTTGGATTTCAAACTTGCTGAAAGTCTTGTTTATCCTGTTGTAACAGTACAAGCAGGCATGCTCCATATTCGCCTGGGTCGATCGATCATAGGTTTCCAAGATAATCTGGTCTTTCCCAGGTATCGGATTAAAAAAAATACTTGTCTCGGTAGATATATAACCAGGCAATTCAATACTAACTTGGCTCCATTTGCTCCAATCTTCTCCTTCAGTTGTGCTGACAACAGCAGTAGATGCAGATGATATTATTCGCTCACTACGATCATAAAATTTTCATAGCTTCTGCGTTCGCGCTGTTTTGATGCACTTAAGCACCATGGTTAGACACCCATCCAGTTCCATCAAATTGGGGGAGCGGAATATGGGAATCTTTATCATCCTGAACTTCTCAGATCCAATGTCAAATGCCACTAGAGTATCGTAATTATTCATATCATCAACTACTTCAATGCCAGCCCCAGCCTTGTTGTGGAACATATAATAGATGGAACCATTGGCATAAGCACTCATATACCCGGAGAAGTCATATCTAGGAGGTACATCATCAGTTATTCTCCAACTAGAGTCAACCCCTACAGTCAACACCTCACAACAAGCTGCTGCTTCAGGAGAATCATGCCACACGAAAATAACTTTATGCTCTCCCGAATCGGGGTCGAATCCGAATTCACATACCGGCGGTTCTGTTAAAACCAAGTTGCGAACGTCAAAGAAACAGACCAATCCCCTAACAGGTCCCCTAATTCCAACATGTGCAGGACATGGAATTCCCACTCTCGTTACGCTCTCAACAGTGGCTACTCCTCTGAGCTGGTCACCATCATCACCACAGTCCAGATCGGCTGAAAATAAATCAAAACATGCAGTAGTTCCTCCGATTCCTTAATAAAAATTGCGTACGGTAGTCAACAAACGCGGGCGGCGTGCTTGTGAACGTATGCGGTGTAAATTGATAAAGTGCGAATCTTTTTCGATCATCGATCGCCAGCCTCTACAGGCTGACTTGAACCGCATAAGTGACTTGGCTGGGAGTCTACTAAGTATCTGCGTAGCTACCATATCGGCATGAAAATCATTCTTATTTGTTGCCCAAATCTGCACGAAAAAACACAAATTGAATGCATAAGGATCGATGGATGGACTGGAAATCATTCAAAACTATGAGACAAAACCCAGAATCGAATCGATGACTAAAATCATGAATCAGGAGCAACGAGGGAGGATAAGAAGCATACCAGACTAAAATCCTTGTTATTTGTGGTCGTCGTCTCCTCCAGCTTCCTCTTCTTCCTCCTCTCCTCATACCCAACTTCACTTTCCCGGCGTCTTCTTCCACCCATTGTGTTTTTTCCTTCTTCCATCGTTAACAAGGACAAAGAAAGAACCTTTCGGCGGCGGACGAATGACTGAGATTTGGGCTCTTCAATCTTTGTAATAGTGTTATTGAATTTGAATTAGTATTCCGATTCCGATTTGTATAGGGAATGGCTGATTACTAATATAGTCACTCAAGTTTAGAATTATCACCTGATGCATTATTAAAGTTGAAAAATATTTCCAAAAAGTAACTCAAGTATCACATATTAACCTCGTATAGGAAATTGAGCTCGTAGATCGATTGTCTAAAAATCAGCCACTTATTACGTAATGATTACCACTCATGTGAGACAGGTTGTGCAATTCAAAAGATCATGATACTTAGGAATTGAAGGGATGGTCGGGTTGCCGAGTGAGCACCGTTAACTAGTAGGATTACAGTAGGTAAAATTGCGTTGAATAATTAGCGTAAAAAGGGATTAACATCGAATAGCGTTAAATACTTAGCTAATTCTCGTAGTCACCTCTCCAACCATCTTCCGTGACGACGAGCTCGAACACCCTATTTTTTACCTTTTATTCCTCTTTCTGTCGGCAATTACCAATCCCTGTCTCCTCCACATGAAAAAGTGCAAATGGGATTTTGTTGGTCCACCACTCAACTATCTTTCATATTGGTATTTTACGACGATGAATGAATTGGTGAAGCTGACAAAGCATCGTCATAAGTCATAACACACTAATATGTTAATAAACGACACACAAATTATATAATTCAATATGTGTAGTGACGTAAAAGGGTTAATTGTATTTTTTTAAGACGGTCACACTCACATTTTAACGTTTCGAAATCATACCATCAAACGTTATATGGCATTTCAATGGATCAATTGGACTTCCAAGGATTGAAATTGATCGAGGAGGTTTATGGGTTGATAAACCGTCGAAGCAATCCATCGTCCCAAACGATGAGAGTAACCCTATTCAAAAGGGTGACCTTAAAATTCCTTGTTTTTCCGTTAGCTAATTTTGTCTGGAGTCCAATTCCAACTCTTTTCAGGAATTCAATTCGTTTTGAAATGGAACGGAATTGAGAATTCCTCACCAACGTAATTAGTCTTGCTGCCCCTTAATCCAATTACTCCTAAACACTAATATCCGTTAAACGAACTGCAAATTCCATGACAGAAAACAACACCTATATTCTACTAGGAAAGAAAAGACGAGGAATTCATCAAGCGAAACTTGTGCTTCAAGAAACAAGACAGATCGAAAAGTAAGGACGATGATACGATATAAGTAACCGTTGGGTTAACAGTATGCTTATAGTTCATGATATGAGTCCAATCTCACAGCAACAATATCAGAAGAAGGAAAACATTAATCCTGGTTATTCAGAGGAACCGAAATCAAAGGAACTGAACTGGAATGGCGATATATGGGTAAAGCTATTGAACATGGTTCTGTTCCTCAGCTGTTTCTCCTCCAACTGATTGGCTTCCTGTTTCGTCGTCTGCTGCAGATGTCGGATTTGTGCCATCTACTGCCCAATTCAAAAGCACAAATGACTGAGAATCTATCAAAAAGACCAACAAGCTATATATGCATACAACAAATTACAGTTCAAACCACAGTTTCTACCTTCGTCTTCGTTGCTGTGAGCATAAGCTGATCGTCTTGATCGAGATTGCTGTTGTCGAGTTGGCTGCAAACGAAGAAATATTCGATCTTTAAGTCAAAGAGTTCGAGTCAAACCGAGGGAGAAACATAATGTTCATATTCAATTAATTTGTTATATTTTGACCAAACGAGCTTGAAAGAATGCACCAAGATCAAACAACTATCTTGGTTAAAACTCTTCTATGACTTGACCATTGTACCTCAGAACCAAAAGAGTTTTAAGTCGAGTAATAAAAGGAATGTTCATGTATCGCCATATTGTAATAGTCGATCCATGTACCCGGATCAAGAATTATCATGTTCCAAATTCTTCTACCGACTTTAGCACTATGCCTTGAACTGGAATACTTTGAATTAAGGCAAAAAGACGCAATGTTTATTACCAAGATCAGGAAACATCTTGTTACAATTCTTCTACAAATTCAGCACTATAGCTTGCACTGTACAAGTTCGAGTCAAGTCAGAAAATGAAACGTTTCTCGAGTCAAGTAAGTCATGCACCAAGATCAAGAACTATCTCATTACAGTTCTTCTACCGCTTTAGCTCTATACCTTGAACCTAAACAGCATTGACCCATTGTCGACTCTATAACAGATATTTCAACTACCAACATCAGAAACCATCTTGCCACAAATGTCTAGCACTATACCATGAACCAAAAGAGCTCAAGTCACGTAAGAAAATGCTATGTTCTTGAAACTGTACCAGCTGATTGTAGTAGCTAATTCGAAAACACTTCAACAACATTTCTTCTATGGATTCGATGCAAGACCCTCAAAGTATAACGAGAGTGTTTATACTAAAGTTCTTACCTGCAACTTTGGGCGTAGAGCTTCAAGGGGACCTTTAGGCTTTGCTCCTTGCTGATCATACAATGAAAATACAATCATAATTCAAACAATTAATCACTCATTAATAGATAGATTAACACAGATTCTTTGTACAAACCTTTCCAAGTGCCCAATCAGCAGAGTCAAAGAAAGCACGCTCATGATCCTAAAGAAAAAAACCAAATTCAAACTTCAATCAAAATTCACTTCCATGATCAATAACACAAAACGTTAATTTCACTGACCTTGGAAATCAACGGCTTCTTCTTGGGCAAAATCCCGCCATATTTGCTTCTAATTATCTGCTCCTGAAATCGATCAAAACACATGAGAAAAAACGGTCAGAATTTCTGCCCCCGCCAAAACCAGAAATGATCGCTCCTTTGCACCTCTTGCTCCGGAGAAGGAGATGGGTTCTCTCCATTTCCGTCCTTGGGATCTCCGCCGTCGGCCGATCCTTTCTTCTCCGATTCTTGATCGAGTTGCTGCTCGTGGGGTTTGTCGTCGTTTGCCGCCATCTCTGCATCGCCGGCGCCACTCGACATCGGATTTGTTCACGTAGAGGAGATTGGTGGGTTTGTGTGTATATGGGGTTGTTTGTTTGCCTGAGATTCACGCGGAAATAGAGAGGGAAGGCTTACGCAGAAGACATGATTAGATTTAGACCGCCATTACCATTTCCATGATGGAGCTTCGATCGGAGGAGAGGAGTGTGTTGGGTCAAATGATTGGGCAGTCGCTCATGGGCTTTGTATCCATTCTCACATAGCCCAACTATTCGGCCTACTATATATGAAACCATGGTTATCAAAACCGGTTTACATCACTATATATCGAATTACATACTTTGTTTCTCGCTTATTAGCATATATTAGTGCGTTATAGCGTTACGTTACTTGTGTAGCCTCGCCGATTCATTCATCGTGGTAAAGTAACGGTGTATATATATGGACTCATCCATTTTACATTGGATGGAGACCTTGTCGTAGGCTAACTAACTCCATCATCAACTCAAAACTATCCAACTTGTGTTTTCTTTCCTCTCAAAGATAATGTTAGAGTTATCCAATGATCATCTCTACAAAATGGACAACCTTAGAAAAATGCTTGCAAGAATTTTCATGGCCATTGAATAAAAATGAAAGATAGTGGACCAATAAGATAGATCCCTTTTGCCCTTTTTCCATGTGGATTTGTTTGTTGAATGCCAAGACTACTATTGCAACCACATGCTCAACTTGGGAGACCACTACATATCATTCGGTTACGTTATAACGGTTTTTCGAAATCTATCTATCTTCGACAAAAAAAAATGTGTATTGTTATTGATTCGTTTGGTAAGGATTGCGAAAACTTATCAATCTGATTGGTAGGGGTGCAAAACCGGTTGCCAAACAACTATATTGACTATTGTGAATTGTCTAAGATGCAAAGTACTATACATAGTGATTCAAACCTTAACTCTAACCAAAACTCAAAACAACTACAAAAAATGTGTTCAAAGAGAGATTATCTTATGTCCAACCGAAGAAATGTCATGTGGGTTTGAGGCGTTGCGCCTTCGAATTTCCCATGGAATCTCACAACTTGCACCCCATCAATCCTCCTACTCATCGCGAACCAGGACAGGTTGGGTCGAAACCCATCATGGTCGAAAATCCAAAAACAAAATGAATGATCAAACACTAGTAGATGCATCTCTTGCAACAATCCCACTTGTTCTCTGGCAATATTGACCGACTAATCTAGTTAAGGATGGTTCTAGGGTTATGTTTTATTTATCTTTTAATGTTGTTGGGATCTTGCGGGGATCAAACCTTAATTGGCCCTTCCAAATACAAAAAACCTCTGACACTATCGCACCAACCGCTCGTTAATTTCTTACCATATTGATCCAACACCAAATTTGCTTTTTTAAAATCTTGGACAAGAGATAGTGGCCTAAGGAAAAAGAACATGAGCCTAAGGATGTAACATGTTGGGCCATGTTTGGATGATGACATAATGGCCTCTCTCGACCACAAAACCCATGTTCAAAGGCCAAGATAAGAGTCTATTTTTGTTTCCTTGTCATGATCCGTCCATTTGCCTCAAGTACACAACCAAGCATGCCTTTAGCTTTTAAGATAGGAAGGAGTAGCTAAACCAGCATGGTTCAAGATTTTAGACGGAATATGCATGGTTTGAATTTCGATGGTAAATTTTGTTGACACTTCCCTATTTAGGATTGGTATGCTATCGTGATCTTTGTTATCACGAAGCCACATTAACCTCGTTTAGCCGTCCAAAATATACAAACACGTCATTCCAAAACCCAACTCGGTAGAGGAGAAAGAGGAGCTAATGATTGAGTGGAAAGAAATAAACAATTTAAATTTGATTCCTTTTATTATCGATAGATTTCATTCTTTTGTCTATTTGAATAAAAAAACAACAAAAATACTTTAGAAATTAACAATCTTACTTCAATTTTAATTTTTTTTAGAAAAGTCAGTGAGTTATGAAATAAGTAAAATATGACCAAAATTAAATTATTTTATAGCATGCGTGTTTAAATTTACAATCTCATAACTAGGAAATTCAATTAAAATACGCAATCCTAATTTAAGGTTTATCTCCTTTTTTTCCCAAAGAACTCTCTTAATTACTTTGATGGATAAGTTGCAACCAACTTGAATGGATAGATTTTGTAGGAATTTCCAATATATAAATCATTAATAAAAATGGTAGAATATGTTTTGAACCGGTTGATTTCGAAACGATCTGATCTAAAAATGTTAGAAAAGATATACATCAAAGTTTATTTTAATACACATAGCTCATTGTTCACTATTCATCTCGGAATTTATAAAATGTCGGATTGATATAAAAGTACTTCATAGTGCGTAAAAGCTTGGGAACTTTTTGAAATTTCTTCCAACAAAGGTGAAGTCATCATCACACGAAAACCCTAACATGGCCTCTCATGGACGTTTAATTTGTCACCATACAAACCTAATTATTGTGAAGAGTGACTTTGGATCCAACATTTTGGTGCATTTCCTCTTCAATTTTCATGGTCATCCTATCGTCATGCTTAATCTTCACCATTATCCAAAGTGAAATCCAACATGGCAAAGCTTACTAGGTTAGCATTATCAAGAATCTATGATTGAGTCATGACTCATGATGAAACCCATGAATATGGTGGGAAATGGTACAAAAAGTTTTGAACTTTTCAATAACCCATTGTCTAGCTCCCTTTAGTAAGTTGATCAACATGTCATCTTGATAGGAATTTGAATTCATTCCATTTGGAGATTTCGAGTTAGGTCATATCTCATATCGTTAATTACTTTTTATTATGCTCTAAATGTACTTTGAAATCACTCATGCCTCGAGAGAGTGCAGAACCCTATTATATTATTGATATGTTCTGATTGCTTCTACATAAGCTAACATTGTACGTATTTTTATTTTGAGATTTCGAGTTTAAACCGGTCACTAGATAACGTACTCTCGGACTAGATCGATCTCCGATTGAACTATGTACTTCGAAATTCGAATCAACCACGTTATAATTAAGTGGGTATTTGGAGAGCGACGTGCATCAAAATCTAAAATGCCTTTGTCGTAGGAGATTGGGTTGGTTATATCGTACAATTAAAAGGTGGGTTTGCGTGGATAAGTAGCCAAAACAAACGCGTCACTATTCGTTTGTACATGGGCCTCATTAAATGGGCCATGCAAAAGCACATGGGGGAGTTGCTATCTTAGGGCTTGTTTGGTTCTCATCTTTCAACGTCATCATTATCAAAAATAAATTCTCTCCTCTTATCATAATTAAAATAATTACCTATCAAAACAATTCTCATGTCGATAGTTAGTTTTGTTGGTACTTGTTTCGGTATGTCCGGTACACATAAACTCTATAATAGGTATATTTAGGACTGATATTTTTATCAAATTCTATACATGCGTCACAGTATATACTACTCTCGTTTCCACTCTAAATGCACCTATCATTGAAGGTTAAAACGCTCATTGTAGTCATCGTATCTTTCAAAATAGTTTTTTGGCGTGAAATTTTTCTAGTGACCTAATTAAGCCTCCATGTTTTAGTTAGTAAAACAATCGGTTAATTAAATGTAACTTGGATACTTAATAGTATTTTGATTCTCTTAAAAATCACCTCTATGTCTGAGGATAAGGACTTGTAATTAGGGAAAAGAACACATCTAGACACATGACACTGAGTCTCCCTCAGTTAGTAAGTTGCACACATTGCCTTCGAAAATCAGTTATAAGCGACCTTTATACGACATCGAAAGAAGTCTTCTTATGTAACGTATTTTTACAGGAATGTATTCAAGGCTTACTAATTGTTGGGAGACAAAGTTAAGGTATTTAGGTTAGAACTAGGAAGGTAAGGAAAGTTAATTACTTAATTATGATTAGTTAATTAATAATTACGATATAAAAATTAAAAAAAAGACACGACAATATCTGCAGCTTTAGATACTACCACTCTTTTACTTTTTCACTTTTTCCCATGCAGGATCTTAGGCCGCCTAATTAATAGTTATCATACAAAAAGTACCTCGATTAATTATTATAATTATAATTATTGTAATTGGGTTGATTATCTAATTGTAGACATATTTTAAATGCATCTGAAATTAATATTTTAAATAAAATCGTAGTAGGAAGAACGAAAAAATAAATCTACTTTCATGAACATGTATATGACGATTATATATATTTTGAGTGTTTTTTAATTATCATGTAATTTGACTTTCTAAGAGATATAATTCCGTGAAAAAATCACTATAAATGTCAGCTACCATCTTACACAATTATCGACTACCTAACCAAAAGAACGTAGTTTTAGTGTTGTAACTATGTAACCGTTACTAATTTATTCGTCATTAAATGTCATCGGTGAGCGTTTTTACCCATTAGTGACTATTTTGCAAAGAAATTACAATATTTCCACAACCAATTTATAAACACTAATCAAATAGTCAAGTATTGTTCTAAACGAATGAATGATTAATTAGGTCAAAAGTATTGAGCACTACTTTATAAGAAGAAACATGGCACATGGGGTGAAGTAATTAAACTATGAAGAAATTGACGACCCCGCTAATAAAAATTGAAATCTTAATTAGTAAATGACAAAATATTTCATGAGAAAGGGAAATTAGGGTTTGGGGGTTGCAAGATCTTGACATGTTTGATTAATTAGTTCCCAAACAAAGTCATAAGAAGATATGATTAACAATCACACTATCTATGATGATGTGTACATAGCACTTTCAATTGCACCACATCTCACATGATAAATCTTTTGTTGATTACATCTTTGACATTAGCTATGGGATTAGACACTTTCATTTTTCTCCATCTTTGTCACCATTATATAATATCTTTCAAAAAACCGGGAACGAGGGTTGATTCACGGTTTTTTGTTGGAGTACATAGAATTTTATGTATTGACCGATATAATAGAGAGTAATCATATGAAATTAGTCAGTGGAGTGCAAATGAACATGAGTATATTGCATTTATCATCATCGAGTGGATATATGTAATAAAGTTTTGTTCATGAATCACGATAGATTTGAGCGAGGGACGTAATTGATCAGGTGGACCTAATTAACAATCGGTAGAATGACGATGGTGTAAGTATGCCACCTACACATGATACCATGAGTAAGTAAATTTGCCTGTACGAATTAAGTGAATGATTGATTGTCACTGTATATTGTATCTCATGTACGAAAAAAAGTATACCGTAGTGGAATATAATTTTCTTAATGCAACTATCATAAGTCGTCTAATGCTAATGGGTTGTTGTTAATTAGTTCTTTGGAAAGTGCATCTAATTAGTACTTATAATTTTCATTTTTATTTCCTTCCTCAAATCACGTATATAAGTGAGATAAATTTCTCTTAACATATAAAAATCAATACATGTACATATATTATTTATATATGGCACACAAAAATTCATATTTTTGTCCAGACAACGTAAATTGCGATATTGAATCGGGTCATACGTAAAAAGAAAAAAAACTAATAAAAAGTAGAATATAATGGACTTGATAAATTAAAGTGAATATAATCACGGTAATCAGTCTCCAATTAGTGGGTTGTTGCTTGTTAGTTCTTAATAGTCAATCTCATGCACGTATAGTTGTTAGAACCTTTTCCCCCATCACCTAATTATTGACTTTTCTGTTAATTAACTAAACTATGATGACCTAAAGTCAAGTTTTCTTAATTAATAGAGGGAAGAAGGCCAATTGTATCCATAATTCCTTTTAACTCGCCAAATATTCTTTGGGAGTTTTTTCTTAGTTCTTAAGAATTAGTATTAGTAAAATTGATTTGTGCAACTGGTACGAATGTGTTAGTTTATGTTTTATGGTTCAACCCTGATTTATTAATTATCCGTGTGTTGATTTGGAAGGCATGTCATAGTGTTTAGTTTTTTCGAATTTCGAATAGGGAAATTAATCGTAATTCAATGCAATTTTTAGTTCGGTTGTTATTTATCAACTACTTACTTGCTAATCCGAGAGGTACGTACACCATTGTATTTAGCTTCTTTTGTGTCTAAACATGATATCTGGCATTTAGTAGTTAATTCGAATTACTAGTGACAACGAAAAAGGTATACACTTCCGTGTATGTGATCACTATCAAATGTTCGTTCGAGCGTGGTAAAATACAACTCTCAACATCGGTCTCGGAACCACTTTCGATTCTAGTTATATACCAACCACAAATTAGTACTCAACTAGAATGGATTTTTGATAACCCTATAGGGAACATGTTCCATGAACAAAATGATGATTTTTCCATTACCAAATTTGAACCCAACCTACCAAATACTATGGACCCCAACCATTCTCTTTGGTTTTTTCTTTAAAAAAATGTAATTTCAATATCAATTTTTATTTAGAAAATTAATCATTTTGTCTTTTAAACTGTGTGTCTTGTGTTGTGTCCCTTTCCTTCTTCATATGTGAAATCTTTTCTTATGTGAGCCATCTGCCCACTCTCTAGACCTCGAATCTCTTCCATTTCCCCAAATGAAAAAGGTAAACTTGAAAAAACTCCAAACAAATACAGTGAGGAAAAATGGTACTAATAGTAAAAATATATCCATGTTCGCGGATCGGATCGTGGTTATTCGATAATGTACATCTAATATAATCTTAGTTGATGTTCTAAGTATAGGCGTCTCATGTGATGTTACTTTATTTACCTTCGACTACCTGTACTTCATATTGAACCAAGACGTGACCTAACGTATGATATTTTTGACCCCGGTTTTTACCATATATTAATGATTGATTATCTTCCTCAGTGAACAAAGTATTTATTTGGAGCTTCTTTGATAAAATTTGAATCTAAATGTACATATAGATATATCTTTAGGGGATTTTTCCCTGATGCATACGCGACCTTCACAAATATCATAATGAATTAAACTTATAATACGTTTCAAGTGTTTGTTGTTTGATATGACTTTATTCTTTGTCTATAATTGTTTTTGGTTTATAAATCGAATATTGATTATAAATATTTAAATCAACATATAACTAAGTTGCGAATCACCCAAATCGCACATCTCGGTGAAATTGTGTTTGAGATTTTCTACACATTTTATCACTCATAGTTTTTGAAATAAAGCCAGACTGGGAATTTTAAAATATGAAGAGGAAATTATTATTAAGAAATAGGCTCAAGTGGGTTTTTTTGCAGCCTTTGGATGCATCCTCTGCTGCCCACAAGCGTGCCAAAACTTGCCCATTGCCACACAAATGTAAATAAAATTGGTAAATATAAATAGTTACTTTTTTACTACAGCTTTTTTGACTGGTTTTTGAATAAAAGTTGGCATCTTCTAGGTGGGAAAAGGACATGGTTAGTTTTTAGTTACTATTGTTGCCATATAGTTGGTTGTGGTGGTTAACGGTTAGGTATTTTGAGTATTGGAAATGATTGTTGTACTACACTATCTACATGAGGTGGTTACACCTTTGTTACTTAGAATCTTACTTCTTTGAGGTGGTAGAGTAGCATTCATGATGAGCCGTTTTGAATCTATGTTAGATGTGGGTTGAAATGTTCGTAATTTTAACTCGAATCATATGATATGATGGTTATCATCGAACATTCATTAAGGGTGTGAGAGAGGGGTTGAAATGAGTGACATAGCCAATGAACATAGAATATTCGACTACTATAAGTGGCATTTGGATGAAGCTAGCTAGGTTCCAATATAATCTTGCTACTGGAATAGGCCCTTAAGAGAGGGCGGTATTTTTTATTGGTTAATTTTCGGCAGCCACCTGTTACCAATCGTCTTTTAAGTTTGTCGTACGCAACTGATAGTTCACTGGTGATGGAATGTCCAAGATAGCAAGACATGAACTTTCTCCGTACTAAATGACCTCGCTTATTGTAACCCCAAAGAGCTGCTGATTGTTATAAGATCCGACCTATGTACATCTAACCAAATATTTTACCAACTCAATCGGAAGCATATTAAACCAATTTTCGAGTTTGACCTATGTATATCTAACCAAATATGTGATTGTTATAAAATTCTTTAAATTTGTCGTACGTAGTTAGTAATTCACTAGTCATGGAAGGCCCAAAATAGCAATACATGTTTTTTCTTCACACTAAATGACCTCACTCATAACCCACAAAGAGTTGCTCATTATGACCGGAATCGAATGTGCAATTGATTATAAAATCCGACGTATGTACATCAAACCAAAGATTTTACCAATTCAACTAGGAGCTCGAACCGATTTTCGAGTTTGACCCATGGAAGTTGGGAAATGTAGTACTTATAGTCTTTAGGTGTTTTTCTTGAGGTTGGTGCATTCAAAGGTTGAAAACATAACGAAACCCTTCTTTTAGTCCCGGAATATTGCGGATTGCAAGGCATAAAGGGAGGTGAGGAAATTTACGTGCCTGCCTGTAAGTTTGACCTTCTAGGAACTGGTGCCGGAGACGGAATATAATAGGTTAAGTGCTCGATAGATTATTAGCGAAGTTAGAAAATTGGCCGAGAGAGTTTGAAATTCGTACGTAATAATATGTAGTGGGAAATAGTTAAAAATTTAAGTTAAAATTTATGTAATTGGAAACACATATATCTTATTAACAACAACAATTAAAACTTTTAAGAAAATATTTTGTTAACTTCATTTAACTATTATTGGAAGATGACTATTATTGGAAGAGGTTAACATGGTGAATTCTCAATTTTTAGCCATTTTCAACATGCATGTCAAAGCAATAGTCGATTTGAAAATTTGAAAATTTTCATGTCGAAAATTGGTCAATTTTCGTTTGTTATACTATGGAAATTCGATCATTTTCATGCAAAAAATTCAAATTTTTTAAATCGGTAATATTTGACATGCACGTTGGAAATGACTAAAAAGTCAAATTTTACTATGGTAACCCTTGTAGACCATTGACAAATGAAATTAAAAATCAATTTTATTTGATGTTATGTTAGTATATGAATCACACACTACAATCGAGTGTTCTTCATCATAAAAAATATCAAAATTGTGTGATTTTGAACAATGTTTCAGTATGGTTACTATTCCGTCTTAAGGATGAGTGACCGAATAAATTTTCCGAGAGAATTTGCTGCTACATGAGAAGTGTACATAGTATTTTGAGGCCGGTGATCGTCATAGAGAGAAGAAGGATCTTAAGATAAATATATCAACCCAATATGTTTTTTATATTTCATCCATTATACTTCAAATTCTATTCAATCCGAGCCGATATATATAACTATATATTAAACTATTATAAATCGTCCGTGTTTACAATTTACATTATTGGTTAATTATTATTCCCAAACGTTATGAAAAAAGCACAAGGAGCCAAGGGTCAAGTCGTTGAACAACAATGGCTGAATTAATTACCGGAAATCGCGGGAAAATCGTGCATCTAATCGCACTTAATTAATAATTAATTAATCATCCAAACTCAATTAATTAACCCTAAATATCACTCAATGTTTAATCCCCATTTTGTCCTTTAGTGTTTCCTCTTGGCCTATCTATCGATTTGTTTTCTCCTCCACCGACGCCTTTGATAACAACTATACGTTAGATAGTTCACATTGCTTTCAACTTAACATTATAATAGCGAAATCAGAATAATGTAATATTGTAAAAAAATGGTATAAGATTAATTATTAACTCTCTTTTAATAATTCGAGATAATAGTTCATATAACATATGTATAGTTTAAGTTGTTGTTAATGGGATTCTACCAAACGCAAGGCCCAATCAAATATTATGGAAATAGCAACTAATAACGTCATGTCGCCTAATATTAAAAACATATCCTAAGAATTCGCTTCAAGAGAGACAAAATCTCCCAATAATGTATACTTCATCCATCAGTCACATTCAGAACTCTCTTTTAATTGATTCAATGGTATCCTACTCCTAAATCAAAACTTTCGGTCTAAAACAAAAGATTTATTAAATAATACCGTGAAACAAAAAGAAACTTAATTAAATAAAAGTGTGTTGATAAACAAAAATTAAATGATTTTTGAAATCCAAAATGTCTTAGTCTGGTTGGGATGGAATAAATTTTTGTAGTAAGACATAGAGAACAACATATTACCATCTCTAAATTAAAAAAGTCCATAACGTGCCATGGACTACATTACAATGATAAGTTGACCGTATAATTAGTTTTCTTTTTAATTACAACCGTTGATTATCATTTAATTACAAACTAGAAAATTCAAAAAAATTAAATTAAATTGCAATTTTGACTTCTTAGTTCTTATAGCCCAAAAAATGGATCATGGAGAATATAGTCAATTGGTCGTCACCAAGGCAATAAGGTAAGGAGTCTTTTATTCAAAAATTCAATGTAAGACTATGAAGTACCCTCGATATTTTTTTTAGTTGAAAATAGATTTGAAAAATATCCAAAACTACATCGAGTTTAAAATTTGACCAATTAACATTTTTCATCATGCACTTATGAGTTATGATCAAATTTCAAAACCATCATTTAATTTTTATAAAATTTACATTCGCACTCACAGGATATTTACCCGAAAATTTTCAAACAGTCTTTCTACCAACCGTCACATTACTTCCTTTTTAACCAACCTAGCTAACTCAATCCTGACCAATTTAACCAACTCAAATCCGACCTAAACAACAAATCATCTTCTTCTCCATGTATATAAATTTATCACATACAATGAGATGGACAATCCTCTCTCAACCAACTCCTCCCAATGAAAAATAGTATAAAACCCCATCTTAAACCATCTTACGAGAACTCTAATTATCGGGATATAACAATTCATAACATGGTACCAAAATCTCCATATTAACTGATAAAAGGCCATCGTTTGAAATCTTAATAACACCCCAATCCAAAACGTACCGAAGTTGTACAAACTTCATACTCTTAAAAAAGATTCGATTAAAACTAGCTAGAAACCCTTTTCGAACAACTCGGATATCAAAAGAAGCTTTAAATTAAGTCTCAACCGTGAACCAAAAAGAATGCCATTTGTTGACCAATTTACAGAGTGCCATTAAATTCCTCTGGAGCATTCAATCCTTACGGCTAACCTTCAAGAGCCTTAATGTCACTTCATCTAGAATATGCTGCCTGCTGCTAGCCTAGACTCAAAGACCCACATCAGTCTTCTCTCTATCTATCTCTACAAACGCAAACCCCGGCATGTGATTTCCTCTGTTGCCAAACCCCAATTTCCTCTGCTTTCTACCACATTTATGTCGCCCCCAACAAACATTGTTCAACGACAAACAACATTAGTCACTAATGAACAACAACAGCCCCAGCTCAGGTTGATAACTACCGATCAGTCCTCATATGGCAGAGATAGAAGAAGAAGAAGAAGAAGAAGAAGAAGAAGGACACGATGAGACCCAACTGTGTGCGGTTGAAAGTTACCCTCTTACTCTGCCTCTCCCCTGCATGGCAGTAATTCCTCGATTAGGGGTCAAGAAATTCGTAAAAGGAACGAGTGGTTCGGTTGGATTGTCTTGCATTTGATATGGGTTTTCTGTTTTGGCCCGCTTATAGGCTTTTTACGTTTTGTGTTGGGGTTGAGAAATGTGACACTGAACGAGTGGTTCAGTTGGATTGTCTTGAAGTTGATCAGGGGTTGAGGTCTTTCTACCCGAACCTACTTCGAGATATGGGCCGGTCGAGAAACCCAAGATAAAAACAAGTGGCTCGGTTGAATTGTATTGAATATAATATGGGTTTTCTAACTATTTGGGGTTGGTTATAGGTTTTGTTGGTTTAGTGTATGGTTGAGAAATGTGACACAAAATGAGTTGTTCAGTACTTCGATTGGACTCTTTTGAAGCTGATCAAGGGTTGAGGTACGAAACTTACTTCTAGACTATGGTGATAATGATAATAATGATGTCTAAGAAGGACAACGATCCAACCCAAATATCTCTGGACTATATGAAAGTAATTCTCAAATCTTATACTTTCTAAGAGGAAGGGTTCGAGAAATTTTAAAAAATAAATGGTTTGATTGGATTGTCTTAAACCTAATTTGAATTTTCTATCTCATACTAGTTTTAGACTTTGTTCGTTTAGTGTAGAGTGGAAAAAATTCGAAAAACATAGTTCGATTGGATTATCTTGAATCTGATCAATGGTTGGAGTCTTTCTCCTTCCAATTACTTTTAGACTTTTTCTTTCTAATTTAGAATTTGATAGTCTTAAGTGGTTACTAACCATATAGAATCAAGTGATGGTTTTGTTGAAGTTATGAGTTAACAAATTGACCGGTTCGAATTTGGACCGACCCGATTACACCACCTATATAAATGTAAAAATATAATGATGAACTAATAACACAATAGAGAATCATGAAAGTGAAGGGAAACAACTACTACTATGACCTAAAACCAACAAGAACTACTACAAACGACCCCACTTTTGGATTTCTTGGGGTTATTATAGAACCACACCAACAAATCAGCTCACATGCACATGGATGCCATCATAAAGTTGGGCATCCATATTTCCCCCAAACAAATTCTAACCGTGATTCCAATATCACAACATTGCCAAAATGACAAATCCGGTTTGGGTAATGATTCCGATTCGATCTATATCATTCGGCATAAACTTGTTTATATAGGTTCAATTCTCATAACTACCTACTGATCATGTCATGGTTCCACATAATCCTCTTCCGAGTCTCTCAATCCAAATGACCTGATACAATTCTAGCACAATTATTAGCTATATGTGATTTTGTCGTCTATAAAAATCCTTTTACGATAGGTTAATCAAGCTACCAAATCCCAACTTTGGTCTATCAAGACTTCAAGGTTGGTATATATAGTGTGTCGTTTTCTTGTGCGCGGTTAGCTCACAACCTCCCACATTAAAGTGTTCAAACCGAAACCATAAAACTAACATCACTAGCCTAACCAATACACTCGCACGACACCCATTCATTGTTCATGTAACTCAATCGAGTACATGGTCGGACCGAAATTCGACACTAGATACCACCCAACTCTAGAAATAAGAATTCTTTATCATCATAATAAAGCCTCCCCTAGCGGTTTATGGTCCCCTCCCCTCTCTCTCCCCCCATAAACAGTAACACCTCTACAGAAGTTGCATAAACCCAAACCTTCAATTCAAACCCTAAAGAAAAAACCTGGCCACAAAAGTTCTATAAATCCCCACCTTCACCTTCCTCCATTTCCCTTCATTCCAAGCAAACTCAAGTACTCAACATTCTCTCCTTCTCCCTCCATTTCACCCTTTTCCCAAGCTTCCATGTAATCATTCTGTCTCCTCTGCCTCTCCTCTGTTTTTCTTCCACCCTCCCCTGTTTCAAAGTTCCAATCTTTGACTTGCTTAACTCACTAATTACTCAAAATGCTGAACTGGGTTTTAACAATCTCGTCTTTGTCTTGCAGATTGCGCGAAAAAATGGGTCTTAGGCTTTTCCTCCTCTCTGTTTCAGCTCTGGCAATGGCGGCCACTGCCGCCGGCTACGGCGGCGGAGAAGGCGGAGGATGGGTCAACGCTCACGCCACTTTCTACGGCGGCGGCGATGCTTCTGGCACAATGGGTCTGCATTACGCCTTAAAACCCATTCCCAATTTCAAGTTTTCAACTCATTTCGTTTAAGAAGACGACAGCTTTTTGGCTGGTTTTGAGAAATTTATGATTTTTTTTTCAGGCGGAGCTTGTGGGTATGGGAATCTGTACAGCCAGGGATACGGGACGAACACTGCAGCTTTGAGCACGGCGCTGTTCAACAATGGACTTGCTTGTGGCTCTTGCTACGAGATTAAGTGTGTCAACGACGGGAAATGGTGCTTGCCCGGCTCGATTCTCATCACGGCGACAAACTTCTGCCCGCCGAATAATGCTCTGCCCAACAACGCCGGCGGGTGGTGCAACCCTCCTCAGCATCACTTTGACCTCTCTCAGCCTGTATTCCAGCACATTGCTCAGTACAAGGCCGGAATCGTCCCTGTCGCCTACCGCCGGTAAGAAATTATAACCAGTTATCCAAAAGTTTTCCAGTTAGTCTAAATATGAAATAACCAAATTACCCCCTCCAACTGACCAAATTTCCTCTACTAGACTAAAATTCTCAAATCATTCTACCAGTATGGTCAAAATACCCAACTTTTTCTACATTTTTGGGACCCTTTGACCGTTATAACCCATTATGAAGTAACCCGTATTGGTTTGGTTTGTCTGGTTTGGTTTAGTAATGTTGAAACCAATATGTCCATAAAGAACCTTACTTATCCTTGAAATTGGAAACTATTACCCTTGGTGACTATGAACCATTGTTTAGACTTTAACCCATCTTTGGTTTAATGATGTTGAGACCAATATGTATGTCCACAAATAAACCTACTTTTTCCAATATGGACACTTTTACCCCTGGGGAACCATTCATTTACATGGCTTTGTGTTGTCCTTTTGGTGTGTAGGGTTGCATGCAGGAGAAGAGGAGGCATCAGGTTCACAATCAATGGCCACTCATACTTCAATCTGGTCTTGATCACCAACGTTGGTGGAGCTGGTGATGTCCACTCCGTGTCGATTAAGGGGTCGAAAACCGGATGGCAAGCCATGTCTAGGAACTGGGGGCAGAATTGGCAGAGCAACAACTACCTCAATGGCCAAGCCTTGTCCTTCAAGGTCACAACCAGCGATGGCCGCACCGTCATCTCCAACAATGTCACCCCTTCCGGGTGGTCCTTTGGCCAGACCTTCGCTGGCGCACAATTCCGTTGAAAGTCGGGTGGAGTTGGTGATCGAAATTGGTTTGGAAATTGGAACCGGTCGGAAGTACTTAGTAACTAGTAAAGTAGTACGTAGGGTAATGTCATATGGTATACTAGTAGTTCAAAAGTGATGTCCAAGAGGGAGAATGAGCTCACTTTTTTAAAAAAGGCTCAAACTTTCTCTCTTGTATGGCATCACAATGAAGGCTAAGGGGGGTATAAGTGTCTTTTTAGATTGAAGGGGGGATCCTTTATGTATTAGTATGAAGGGGTTCCTTTTAAGTAATTAGGGTTTTCAAATTTTCATCTCTCTTGGCTGAAGAATTTGGCCTTGAGATGAAAATGGAAGAGGTGGATAGTGATAAATTTCCACCCTCCATTAGTAGTAAGTTGGTATGAGTTTGCAAGTTTGGGGGTGTGTTTGCAAGTTTTTGTTAAGTTTGGGGAGTGAAATGCAATGTTTTTCCAAGCTTTGTAATGCTACTATTGAGACGATGAAATTTGAACTATTGCTAGTGTTTGTCCCTATTATGTTGTGGTCTTGTGACTCATGCCAATGCTTGAACACCTTTGGATGTGGTAATTGTACCGTTGAGGTCAATATGGCCTGATTTGATTAGTTCGTCCAACTTCTAACTCGATATTCTACTATCTTGATTACTTTATATAACTTGATAGATTCTAATTGAGTTAGTGATCTAATTCAAACTCAACTCTCCCTCTTCTTTTCGTAGCCCTCCGAGGCTTGAAATTGGATGCATAAAGTAGAGGTTGGTCTTCCCCGATTCGATCAATCTATCCAACTCATTAACTAACGGTAATTCGAAAAATCACTAACTTGATCACGTTATAACTCGATAGATCAGTCATAGTCAATCCAATTTGACCTAAGCCCAACTTTCCCATATCACTCGCCATAACTTGAAAAACAACTAACCGATTTTTTAAAGAGCCCAACTAGATCGTAACCAATTTAGTCCAATTCGAACTCAACCAAACTCCGATACCCATTTGGCATCTCCACATTGGGCATGCATTCATTGAACTTCAACAGTTTTCTGGTGGGAAATTTATTACAAAGTCATATTAAGGTTTTGGACCCAAATGGGGAAGAACAGTGAAGCAGAGGAAGAACAAAACATCATTAAATAGCTTTCTGGTTATTAGAGTTTCCTCTTGGGGATACAGTTATCAGTCCTCTTTGATGTGCTGCTCAGAAAAATGGGTAAATTTGTAAAATTTTAAAATTTTTGAATGATGTAAAAGTAAAAAGAAAGTGAAACAAGGAAGAATAATCCAAAGCTTCAAAGAAAGACATTTCACTTCAATGTGTCTGGTCTGCTTTATTGTGTCTGGTTACAGCAACAGATTGCACCCAGAGATTTTTCACATGATCCCCACCATGCACATTATTACCCACCCCAAAAATCATATGCTTCCATTACCCAAAAAAAAGTCGAGTGGTGGATTCACGATGGTTTCAAGAAGGTTGGTTTGAATTGACCGAATTTGAAAATAGTTGATTGGAAATGAATTTTTTTTTGGAGCGAGCCTCTAATAGAGAGGAGTGATGGATTGATGGATCGTCGTGATCTGACAAAGTACTCCCCCCATTTCTTTCACTAAAAATAAATCTCAAACTAGTACTAAAAGTTGAAAGGAATAGTGGGATCATCGTGGTTTAGTATTGTCCTCTCTCAAAAAATTTACTATAAAGAATCCCTAATTAAGTTTATCGCACTTAGTAATTACGTCGTGGTTTTTCCGAGAGGTTCCCTCTCAAGTTCTTTATAACAATGTGTCTTTTGGGACAATTGGTGTTCAACTGAATCAAAATTCACTAATCACTCATTCCTCCTCCTTCATGATGGATTTCTCGTTGAAAAAGACCGCATAAGACCCATCTTTCAATGGTTCGATGTACCAAGATCCCAACGAGACTTCATGATAGCGTCATTTCTCGTATGCAATCAACTCACAACCTCGCACGAGAAGGTGTATAAACCGAACCGAAATTTACTAGGCAATGGTTCCTTCATGATTGTTGCATGATGGGTTCTAATCATTAAAAAGATCACACACTTTTTATCTCAAAACAAGACATGAATTGTGGTCAAGAGAAACCTTCCTCCCCCCAACACAGAATTTATTTCTGAGGACAGTTTTGTTTGGTACAAGAACCTAATAAATGGTCTTTTGGAAACAACCCTAATTCCTCAAATTGCCTTATGAAACTTCCTCGAAATTTCCAAGTTGCCTTTTCGTTGCTTACTTTACTCATTTGGGTACTTACCAATTCGGTCGATCGGGACGTTAAATCAAGAATCAGCCCCTAGATCGGTGTGCCAACCAAGATCACCGTTCAAAACTCTCTGGTCCGGTTGTGATGAAGCTCTATGTATACATGTTGTCGAATTTCTTTTACATGTCGGTAATTCGATGCTCGTTACATACCTCTAAGTCTTTTTCACGATGTTACTGATTCGGTTTGATTCAGACATTGGTAATCACAGTAAATAAGAACAAAAAGGGTGAATTGAATGGTCAACTCTTTATGGGAACAGTTAAAAAGAAGTTGTGGAGCCACGTGCCACAGAGACTGTTGTCTTTTGGGTCACTGTGCAGAAAATCTGAATCGAATCTGATTCAACGGTTGGTTTTCTCCACACTCTCTCTCCTAGTAAACCACAAGTTAAACCAATTCGTGGTCACGGTTCGTGGGTCGATTTATCGTCCTTTTAATCTTTTATACAATGTCGAGTCTGTCTAGTTTTACATATTGTATCGTATGTACGTGCAACACTTCCTCGTACATGTTACATAGATATGCCATTACAAGATCCTTACACCGAATCCTTCTTATACCACTATTTTGTAGGCCAATATGAATATGTATACCGTTCAAGGACTTCATTTTTTCCCACATAAATTTCAACTGACGACGATCTTGTAGGCATCGCTCTCTTTTATATATAGTTGATGTTCTCATAACGTATAGCTTCGTTGATGATTTTCATCACGTGTTACAACACATGTCATCGGTGTCCACTAGTAATATGTAATGTATTATTATAATAGACTGACAGTCTTGTTTTGATCGCTATTACATATTCTGAACGACTCAAATTATTAGTAGACTCAACATTACTATCGTTTTTCTCACATACTAAATAGTTAGGACTGATTGTAGTACCCTGGACGAATCGATGACTCGAACAAGCAAATCGGTTTGCTCGAAACTCAAATTATTGATTCGAATTTTCACATTATGAGTTACCAACGACCACTTAACAATCTTTTATTAATAAGAGAATTTTAACTTTGCTTGGTGTGTTAATTTTTCTTTTGCTTTTTTGGCCGTCAACTTTAACGGCGCCGTGAGGCTTACGTATTCGGGTCAGGACAAAACACCGTATTCGCGCCATGTGAGGCGCCGCATATTCCGGTTAATCAGTTGAAAGTTAGTTCAAAATCTGTTATGCAAATCCAAGTTGCCGCCAAATTACTTTTAACATAAAATTTAAGTCATTATTTTGTAATAATAAATCTTTAATAAAGTCCTCTATCGTGATAACTTTTTATTATTTGGCATCCAAAGTAAGATCTAGTAGAGAACTAGTTGGTGTAATGTGTTTTGAATTTCAATTCACGATTGTGTTAAAAAAAATCTGTCTTCTTTAACCGTTAATTTGAGGTTTTTGCGATTGTATAATGGACGAGACTACAATTGACAATTTTTATGAAAGTCTTGGCTCGATTTAGATAGGTATTAGTTTTTTGTATGCTTGTGATTTGGCCACCGCGATATATGTATTCCTATTATGTACAATCAACCTATAGTGTATTTTAAATTTCTAACGATGGATAACTTTAGCCATATATTTTTGTTAGTGGAACCTTAAGAAATTTCTCTACAATTCAATATCCGACCCGACATTTTGGATTAGTCATAACTGTAGCTAAATAACTCGTATTTTTTTTATTGAAAATAATACCCACAATAGATAGTAACTAGTATTAATAATGGAAATTCAAACCCACAATATTGTCCCATAATGGCTTCTCTATTCACTACTCTTCTTCAATGCACTAACAACTTCACCATAGATATTTCTAGTTAGGTTAGGATTTCAATTTTCGATTACTATAGTTGTAGCAATTAGGTGATTTGAATTAATTCCTTTATTAGCAAACATTAATATATCATGAAATTAGGTCAAGTTGTAGTAATGTAATTTGAACTCTCCTAACCAACCAACCTATCAACTTCACATTGTCAAATTTACTCTTAATATTGAAGAATAGGACACATTCCTAGATAAGCCAAAAGATAAGATCTTTGGTGGTCACACAACACAAAAGATAAAGATGAAATCAGAAAATGATATGATAATTTCCTCACATTTTCTTCACTTTTGTTCCAATTTTCTTCCAACCCTAATCATAAATAATTTGAAAAACAAAGGTAAAACAAGAGAAAACACCGAGGGTTATCGAAGCGTACATGCATTACTCATAAGGAAAAAGATAAAAAATAGTTGAAAGCCACTCGAGGAAATGGGATCCCAGACAAGTATTAACGTACGCTATGATGATCGTAACTAGAATGTGTCATGATCTGTTTGTTTTGCTTGCGAACTAACTATGAAAATCAATCTTATTCCCACTAAAGATAATAGAAGTCTGAGCTAGCTCGTGGTTTGGCCTTCAATGACTCGTTATTTACTAATAGGCCTGCTTTGTTAGTGTCGGCGTAGAGGCCTCTCTCTTCCTACTTACTCCACTCCAAAGAATCCAAAAAAGAAAAACAAGTTACATCTCACTCATTTTTACCAGCTAAAACACCTCGTTAAAGAAAATGAACAAGTACATGGAGTATCACACATCGCCATTAGAATAATATAATTCGTTTTAAACCAAATTTATACGAATTTATTTTGAATTTCCTCCTCAACATCCCCCCTAGTGTAGCTAATGGAGCTTTTTAAACGAGACAACTTCTTTCTCTTATCTACCGACATGATACTTGAGTTGCTATTCCAACCGAAAAAAGAAAAACTTTCATCTTTCAACCGACCCTTTTCTCCTCAGCCATAAAATCTTGAGACTATTATATCAGAAGCAGAATCCAAGCAAAGATTTGTTTGTACAAAACTACAAGGCAGAGAGTCCAATCTAATCCTTCAGTCAGCTGTTTCCCCAAGCTAGAAAGCGACTTGAGACTGTGAGGGAGAGAGACCATTGCTACAACTGTTGAAGAAGAGGAAGAAGTTAATGTGGTGAGTGACGTGTTCTGTTTCTAGTTGGGACATATATCCAAGGATTCGAACACTGCTCAACAATCCGTTGGGTAGTTTCAATGTTTCTAACCACCACAACTGTGGATAGTAAATACAAATGTGAGAATTGAAAATTGGGTATCCATTCAATAAAGTTAATGGTTCGAGGTTCAACGGTAAAATTATAAAGGAACTATGTCGAGTTTTGTAGCGAACTCGTGTGACAGACCCCAAAATGATAAGGCCCAACAGACCATGTCACTGGGCCATGAGACGGTGAGGCCCGACAAATTAAGACGGGTCCTAAAAAGTAGGGGCTTTCCGCCCTAAGGGTGGCCACCCGCCTGAACCCGAGGGTTAGACAGGTGAAAGTGTATTAAATCAGGACAAGACTAGTGCACATAGACGTTTAATGTTTGACTCGATGGGTCGTTGACCAATTGACATCCGCTTTGTATAAATAGCGAGTCCGGGACACCACTTAAGACTCATTACATAAATTTCGACCGCAATTTGTCTACACTTCTCTTTACTTCTCATTTTACTCTCTAAAATCAATGGGTCTTTTCTATTTATTTTTCTCCTTGAGCTCAAACTATGTTGTGAACTTTCTCTATTCCGTATAGTACATAGTTGGCCTTCTACAGCGACGAACATTGAGTAGGTAACACGAACTTGGGCCTATGCCTGGTCCTTGGGCCCAAGACAAGGATGAACCATTACTTTCTGGTAAGCTAAGGGCAAAGATCAAGAACATCATGCATGCATTAGAAAGCAAACAGACAGACAATTGCAGTTAAGAAAATGAGTTTCTTGTTCTTCATTAGTTTTTGATTTATGGGTTACATATCACTTTGGTAAGTGGTTTCAGATGGGGAAAAAAATGGGAAAACAACTCTAAAAATGTTTTATAGTAATATGATTGATTATCTATACAGAAAAAGAATGAAGATGATTCATTCCTTTTTGTTCACTACCCGAAACAAAAGAATGCAGTGCCTGCAAATTGTGGGTATATAGAGTTAGGAGGGTGCCATTTCTTTTTCTAAGAACTGATGATCTTACGTTGATTGCTTCTTCTAACTGCTCATTCGCGAGGATCGACGAAGAAAGGAGAGATCTTTTTGTTACCAGCAGAGCATCCAGGGATTGTTTGGTGTGTTATTTCTCTGGATGATCTGCAGCCAAGCTCTTGAGAGCAACTTCAATCACTTGTCAAATCGTTCCAGCTTCAATTCGGTTGCTGCAATGAACAACCACCGGTCTAGCGTAAGACAGTGCTAGAGAAATAGTAAAACAAAGCAATTCCAGAATGCAGCATATCGTAATACCGGTTCATGGCCTTAAATGTTAACAGTGGTTTCATATAACAGGTAAAAGTGGAAGGCTTTGTAACAGGTAATGGAGGATGAACCTGGGAAAACAGTTGATCGTCGAACATGGTAACGGAGCAAGGTCCAGATGTAGACGCCCAGCTACCGGGAGTGGTACAGTAGCCCGGTTTGGGGACTTCGAAGCTGCCATTAAGATGAAAATCTGCAGGGATTTCTTGCAGGCTCATTTCTGGTGCTGGCTGGAACTTTACTTCGTTAAGCAAATTCAGATTGTATGGCATGTATTGGGGGTACTGCTGTCCTGGCAACTGCATTCTTAAAGATGTGTTACCGTGCAATTCGTTAAGAATACCGCTCACAGCGCTTTCTTGTCTCGAATTAGAGAGATCGGAAGCTTTCCCTGTGGGATAGTATCCGGAATAACTCCCGTATGAGGAACTTGCAGAGCATTCAATATCCCTGAACAATGTAACAATTTTTCAACAATCAATTGGACATTTAAGATTCAAAGAAGAGAGTTTACGGACATCGAAGAATTATGACCTCTGGGGCAGTAAATTCGGGTCATCTGGTAACATGAAATGTTGGTTGTCACAGTTAGGAAGCCATTGTTGCAAAGGTGGGAACTGCTGCTGCTCAGGATTCATTCTGAAAGGCATCTGCATTTCGTTTTGGAACTGCAAACAAGGCTGACTATTGCAATCCAGCGACACAATTTGCTGTTTTCCTAAATATTCCTGACAATAACAAGTTACTTGCTGTCACGAAGAAGACACAACCGCAATAGATAGTACGTATAAACTACGATGAACATGAAAAGAGTGTTACCTTATGTGCTTGGATTCGACTAAGCGATTCCCTGACAGAATTCTCCAACTGCTCCAAATGATCAACGCTGTGTATCTCATCCGCGTTAGTCCAATAACTGCAGAAGACACCAAGTACTAGATACATCACTCTATTGCTGGATGCCTCACGTTTAGACTACAATGAACTGGCAAACAAAGACTTGGCGTCTTTACGCACCTCAGTCTCTTACGGGTTTCAGAAATTTGGTTCTCCAGTAGATTTGCCTGGTTCGTAAGGTCCTGAACGATTTGAAGTTCGAAAAAAGAAAGACACAACATGAAAGACCTTCCCCGACAATGAAATCACAGGTATTTGTGTGACTGTTAGTTACCTCTATCGTTTGAGAGCTGAAAAACCAAGAAGGGAAAAATAGTAGCTTTAGTGAATTTTGTATGTGGACACAAGAATAGTCTAATGTACATTAACTATGGCAAAGAACATACCTTGACCCGAAAAATTCAGATATGTTGACATCGTGGTCCAACTTCTTAAACGTTTTCTTCAATGCCTATACTCTCAAAGGGAGACACAAAAGAAAAGATTGTTCAGCTAACAAGGATGAACAATCGGCGAGCTAGTATGAAGCAACACAACCGAAAGAACTTACTTCGAGGCTTTCCAACTTCCTCTTGGTCCTTTCTTGAGGTGTTAACTGAGCAAACTTTGTGACCACTTCTTCAATGCTTCAGAAACAACAACAAGAACAAGAAAGAAAGATACTTTCTAAGTCAATGACGTCCCACATTGATGAATAAACCATGAAGACTATATCCCACCATCAATAACTCAAGTTGTTGGGAAAGATCATTCAAACTTGGGGCCCTATACTTTTACCCTATTTGGTGATCACTAAACACAAATCTTCATCAACTCAAATGTCCTGAACAAACCCTTTCTATATAACACATTACGGTAGAGCGATCCACACCCACTAGACAATGACAGGGTATGAAATCGAGCATCCGTACCTTCGTTTCCCTTTACACAACGAAGGCTTCCCAGTCGGTGAGAACATAAGAAGGATGATGGGAATGTCGCACAGTATAGACAACTCATTAGCCTTCTTCAAGATTCCATGCTTCCTCTTCCCATACGTCGCCTGGCGGCCATTTGTGTTCTCCAGTTTCTTGATCTTCAGCTTCACCCTTCCCATCCTGGAAAATAGAAATGAAAAACTCATATAACATCAGCCTCCATATTTATCAACTGTAACCAAATGGCCAAACCGATCTCATTCCAATTCAACCAAATACAGCCACACATTCCCAATGAGATCACCTAACCATTGCAAGATTGAGCATTTCCCAGCAAATCAGATCTTCCCAAAAGCTTCAAATCACAATGCATCATGGAACAAGCTCATATAACATTCCACCTAACCATCCCAGTCTATCGATCCCTATAACAATCTCAATCCAGCTCCAAAGGAGATCTATCTCCTAACCATTGCAAGATTGAGCATTTCCAAGCAAATCGCATCTCCCAAAAGCTTAAAATCACAATGCACCATGGATAAAAGCTCATATAACATCCAACCTAGCCACCCAATCAATCAAATCGTAAAACAATCTCAATCCAGGCTCCAAAGGAGATCTCCTAACCATTGCAAGATTGAGCATTTGGAAGCGAATCAAAAGCTTGAAATCACAATGCATCATCATCATGAGAGGAAATATAACAATGGAAGAAACATAGGAGAAGAGAGAGGGGGAGATATAAGAAAGAGGTACCCAGATAAAGGAATTTAGACAAAGGCTTAATTTGAAGCCTTTTCCTAACAGTAGATTTCTTGAGGGGAAAAATTGGAAAAAAATGGGATGGAAATTTGGGAAATTAAGAAATAAATTATATTTCTGCAAATTTTAGATTTTTGGAAATAAAAGGGAAACCAACAAATGAGGAAACAATCAAACCAAAAACGAGGCTTAAAAGGTGGATCCGTTTAGGACTGGAAACGAACGAGCAAATCTAATGGGGTACGATGAATGATTGCCGAGAAGATGGAACAAGGGAGGGAAAAAGCTTTGCGGGGGGCAGCGGGAAATGCGGTAATGGGAGCTTCGGAATCGGGGATCGCCATTGAAACAGAGAGACAGAGAGAGATGAAGAACCGAAAAGGAGATGAACCCAACCAACCTATTTAACCAGAACCCATGGATAGAGTCTGTTGCTTGGCAGTTGGCGGGCACTTTTAACGGTTAACTACACTCTCGTTTGAATTTTGAGCATAATAACCAATTAATTGACTGTAATTATAATCCTTCATTAACATTTTTTTAGAAATTAATATTAATCTTCAAAATACATACACAACCTACTTAATAGCGTCCACTAACTAAGTCGGAGGAGTTACTCCGTGAAACAAAATAAAGTGATCGTTTATAGACAGTACTTAAGTAATATATCCATGTTTGATTTTCATGACGATTCATAATTTATATGAAAAATATATGATAATCACTAGTATTTTAATAGCGTCGATTAATTAAATCAAACGAGTTACCACATAAAACAAAATAGAGTGATCGTCTATATAGTATGTGAGCGATTATATTTTTACCTTTTCTAGCCAACTTTGTTTTCCATAATGGTCATATGGAAAACATGCGATAATAATAATATCTTACAGATGCAGTCTATATAACGGAAATGAGTATGAATCTTCGTTTTGTTTTTCTTCTTGTTGGAGATATTTAGGTTAGTATAGAAACAATAAATAAACATTAGAAGAATATTTATTCTTAAAATATATTGGATTCGAACCTAAAATCTTCAGACTACGAATACATAACTCTACCACGCGCAACTCCACTGGATTGTATGAATCTTCGTTCGTAAACAACTATAAATAAATAAAAAACACTAAGAAAAAGAGTAATTTAGGATAATGAATTAATAATCCGTTTGGCGGGAGGAAGAAGATAAATAAGAACATTTTCGAGAGAAAAGGGAAAACACACTGAAGAAAAATGAAAATGCTTATCAATGGCGGACCAATACAGCTCTTCGCTTCTCTGCCGCCACTCAGTAACCAAATCCAAATCCGCGCAGCAAGTCTGGAAACCCTGAGCACCGCCACCATGCCGCCGCGGGACGCCGGAATCCTCTTCCGCAAGAAGCTAATCTACCTCGCAAACCTCAAAATCGACGTCCGAAAAGCCCTGACCGTTAACCCTAACATCCGCTCCACTCCAATCACCGCCTTCCACTCCGTCGAGCAGTGCCTCTCCTCCATGGGACTCCACCGTCGCGCAATTGGAAGAATCCTCGACATGTATCCAACCGTCCTCACATTCGATTCATACGCCGACTTATACCCGGTCTTCGATTTCCTCCTCCATGAGGTAGGCATCGAGTATCGCGAGATCCACAAGTCAATTTCGCGGTGCCCTAGGATACTGACGTGTAGCCTGGAGTGTCAATTGAGGCCAGCGTTTGAGTTTCTGGTATCGGTGGGGTTTGTTGGGAAGCACCGTCTTACTCCTCAGACGACGTGTCTCTTGGTTTACAATGTGGAGAATACGCTGAAGAGGAAGATTGCGTGGTTGAAAGGGTTAGGGATTGAGGATAGTGAGGTGGCAACTATGGTGATTAGGACTCCAGGGCTGTTTACATTTAGCGTAGAGAATAATCTGGTGCCGAAGTTCGAGTTTTTCGTGGAGGAAATGAAGGGGAATGTGGAGGAGTTGAAGAGCTTTCCTCAGTTGTTTTGTTATAGTTTGGAAGGCAGGATCAAGCCTAGGCATAGGATGTTGGCAGAGCTTGGGATTCGGCTTCCTGTGTCGAAGATGTTGATTGTTAACGATTGGGAGTTCGATAGGCGGTTGAGTAAGATCAGGCTCGGTGAAGCTACGGAGGTGTTAGATGCATGGACATAACAGAGCACTACTGAGTAAAGGTGATCTCTTTACTTCGTTCTTGGTTTGGCGGTTCAGGGAATGTAGTTGAAATCTGTTATATACTCTATTGATATGAATTATTTCTAGACGTGCTTATAGAGTCGGTGATCGAATCAATTGCAAAGTTGCTTTAGCTGACTAACTGACTTTCGAATTTGTCTTTGTGCGATAGCATGGATTCGAATTTGACTTTCGAATCCTGAGTTATCTGGTTATATTGATTTCTAACCAGACGGTTTAATCAGGCAATTGAATCCAAGGGCGTCTAAGATTTGCAAGAAGTATGCTATCTTGACGATAATATATCAGTGTACTCTGAATTGATGACAAAGAATGGTTCTTTCTCTATAAGCTCACTCAGGCTTCCACTTTTAGCTGACCGGCCATTGATCATATCAAACAGGTAAAAAAGGTTAGATTCTGCACCATATGGAATACACTCTCTTTCAGAATCTAACCCTTTGCAGTTTAACGTGTCTGGTGCTTGTATCATTTGATTGACTAGGTCTTAGAACTGTGTTAGTTAACTATTCACGAGTCACTAAACTAGCGCGTTAACATAATTTATTTCTGGTTGATCAATGGCCCTGAACTTTAACTTGGCTGGCAATGGTTTGAAAGTACTGGCAGGCATTAGTGATAGAGAAATGTTATCTGGCATTCTCTAGGAGATAAACCGGTTTAAGCATTATCTACTAACCATAGTCCAACATCTTGGCATCCTTAGGAATAGATTCGTAAACCTCTCAAGATGACGATCTTCTTCTTGTATAGATGATTGCTAAAAGGTGAAATGCAATGAGGAGACTAATCCAATTTTCTAATCATGTCAGATTTGGCAGGTGTCCCGCCTTGCAGCAGGTTGGCCGATCCATCAACTTTGTCTCACACTTAATCAACTCGTAATGGAAGAACTCAAGTCCGGAACAGATCGTGCTATAGTACTATACACTGTCTGGACTATAGAGCAGTATGATCCACACGGGATGCCAAACACGAAGCTGTGCTATAGGTGATGTCGACGACAGCTACAAATCGCACCAAAGCATCTTACTTCTCCTACAGGCGAGACACTAGGCTAACATTTGTTCTGGCCGGAAGAACGGTATACTCCGTCCTACACTTTGAACATCCATCTTATCCCTATCCCTGCTAATAACAGTAGTACCCCGGTGGTACCTGACGTTCCAACTTAACCCAAATACAGCGAGCTCGAGTCCCTGTGAATCCCTTTGCTTGTTTTTTCACCGTTGTTGCTTCCGTATTTGTAAGGTACCAGTTCTGATCCAAGCTTGAAGGCGAATGGGTGCAGTTTTCTGCATGATCTTCAGTTGTCTCCCATTTCAAGGTTGCTAGTTTGTAGCTGTAGCTGTAGATTCACAAATTTCAGGGCCAGATCCACTTGAAGATTGCTATTTTTCAACCTGAAAATTGCTTTCTTTGGTTGGTTAAGGATCTTGTGGATAGTGTACTGAAGTCCGTAAAGAACGGGTTGTTTCGATCTTCGAGACTGTAGAGTAGAGTCACCGCAGTGCTTTCGCTAACCGATCATCTGTTTGACCCTATTATTTACACAGTTGTCTTGGGCTTTCAGTAAAGAACACGGATTTGGTTCTTCCTTGGAGTAGTTACATTATGACGACATTGGGTTAACAAATCTTGTGTCTCTCGCTCAACTGGGTTTATTCCGAAGACATCCACGACCAACCCTTCAAAGAGAACCAATGAATTTCGATAACCCACGAAGGAAACAGAGAAGTTGTCGCCATCGACAGAATGAAAGCATCCCCACGGCATACACAACAAACCCGCAACCCGCCATTACACACAACTTCCCTTGTTACCTCGGGACTGCAATTCCAAACAGTTACAGACCAACCCATCAAAGAGAACAGACGAATATCACCCAGGAACGGAACAGCGAAGTCTTCGTCATCGACAGAACGAAAGCGTCCCCTACAACATACTCGACAACCCGAAATCCGGCATCACACACAAGTTCCCTTGCTAGCCACATTGCGACTGCAATTCCAAACAGTTATAGCCAAAGCCAAATGAAAAGAGAGTCCAAAAAGGGTTCAAGTTACACTTGGAAATGGTGATAGAGCAGCTCTGAATGCAAGTGAAATGGCAGGATGGAATCAGTGTGTATAGTAAGTGACAATGAGTAGTCAATTGAGAAGTCGTTTCCAGGGTTATGATGATAGCCTTGGTTTCTGGTTCAATCATAGATTTGATTACTGATTTTATAGTCGTGCCTCTGCCCCATAAACCATGGGGATTTAGAATCATAATAATAACTTTCCTCTTCTATGCACAGTCAAAACTGTGCCTAATCTGGCCAGGGATGGCTATACATATGTTCACAGCATGATTGGGGACCCCTTTTTTGTTACATGTATGCCCCCATCTTTGGCCCATCTAGGGGTTTCAAAATATTCTGATCAAGATCTCAAAATCTTACGTGACACATACGAAAAGAACGAAATAGCCGCTATTAAGATAGGGTCTAAGAAGAATCAAATGCCAATCTCGACTTTTATTTACGTTGGAACTGAGATTTTCATTTATAGCGAACAGAAGTTACATGGACGTCACCGAACCAGGTAAAAGATTGTTGGGCCGGACAGTTACAAGCAGACTGTAGCATTGTCGTGGCCAGGAGGATTACGGGCTGTGGATGGCTTTCGATAACTCGAGGCAGTTTGTGTAAATGGAGACCGGACAGTACGTAGTACTAGCAAAGATAGTACCTTCCCCGTTCACGACATGTTCGATAATCATGTTTGGGACTGACGGGGTCATCCACGACTCAAGCTCACTTTATACAAGTTTCGAAAAGTTTCACCTAATCGATTCGAAACCCGAATCCGAAATGCCGATCGAGGGTCCGGTGAGGGTACAATGTCACGTTATTGGGCAGTAAGGTGTGCACAAGATTTGTTTATGGTAATTAAAGACTTGCCCTTTGTGTTTGAAAGGGATGGGACGCCATGGGAACCGTTGGGGTATGGCAGCAAAAAAACTGTACGGAATATTTTTGCTGTTCATCGTTGATGATGCAGCAGTAACACATTTGGGGTCTACCCACGTGTACATGTACAAAATCCTATATGGACCAAACTGCAAACAATGGAAAGTAGTTGGAGTCAAATGGTAATTGGGAGATTGTCCCGAAGCCCGACTCAGTGATCTTTCGCATCCTCGTTACGTTTTGCTTCGTTATGTCAACGATAGCAATTAGTGGGTTACCCGTCATCTAATCCAACCCACCCATTAATTGATTGGTGATTAATTACACAACCCACACCCACCTGAGCACCCGCTTTTGAGTGGGTTGGTGGGTGAACCCAACCCAATACTCACCCCTATCGTTTTGCTTCGTTATGTCAGCGATGACATTTGACATAAAATGCCATGCATACCCACTGAACGACTCTTTCAGATCCCAACTCAATGATCTTTCGTATCCTGATTTTACGCGTTAATTGTTATATATCAAGGATGGAAGCTCAGTTAATGCACAGAGAAAAATCCTATAACGAAATTTCAAACTTTTTCTCCACTCAACTGTCTTGTGTCCCAACAACTTATCATTGATTCTTGATATCCTAATATTCCAAGTTTTAGCTCATACATGATTTAAATTTCGACTCCGTACTCTTTCATATCCCGTTATTACCGGGATGGGGAAGAGGATGCACAATTAATGCATAGAAAATCAAATAAAATATATAAAAAAAATTGTGTCCTTTATGGCTGTCTGTCAACTAACAGAGCTTCCCTTCACATCCAACAGTTACTTAACTTCTATGAAATTATGGAGCTGGAGGGTTGCAGAAGATGAAAACAGATAATTAAAACAGTGCCCAGCTAGGACAAATTGAAACTAGCCAGAAAGTCTCAATCTTTTCTGGCCCCATATGTATATTCATTACTTCACCCTACGATACATGAAGCCAGATCAATCCGAGAAGTGAAATTTCGGTCACGGTTTACCCTTTTTTCGAGTTCCAATTTTGAGCGCAGACCGAGCTGTAAATCACGTAACATGCACCAAGTCGGTGGCTGACTAGTCTTACAAGGAAATGAAATTTACATAAGATTCAAGGTCCAATCCGAAAGTAAAGATATAAAACGGCAGGATTTTGCAATCCAATTAGCCAGATGATTACGTCTCCTAGGGACGAAAATTTCTCTCATCCTGTCGAGCCATGCATATAACAATCTCATGGCCATGACATGGAGCGATCTGGGAAAGCATGAATAAGCACCAAACAGTCTGGTTTGATGATCACAATCCTTCCATTCAACCATTGCTCTTCTCAAAGCCAAGAAGTTTGCAAAAGATTTGTGTTTTTTGGGTAACGGATGTTTGATTTAGTGGTATGATTCTCGCTTCGGGTGTAAGAGGTCGTGAGTTCAATTCTCACAACACCCCTTTTGTATGTATTCATCGAAGAAAAAATATTTATTTTAATTAACTATTAAAAACCATCCATAAACCATAAATATTTGTTATTTGTGAAAATCAAAGTTTTTAAAAAATATTAGAAGAAGGGTGAGGTGGTAAGATCTGGTGGGTAATTATTAGTTTCACTGTTTTCAGTACAAGTAAATCAAAGACTGAATCTTTCTTCTTATTTTTTACTGGGATTTGTGAGTAATAATGAACTCTAATTGGAAGACCAACCTATTTACCCTGTGTAGTTAACATCAAACCTTTTTCATCAAACTTCAATTTTTACTATTTATGGCAGTAAATTTCTGCCAAGAGATTTTACTTCACCATGTTTTTACTGCATTTTTGAAGAATATCTGATCTTCTTTTGCAGCAGTGCCTCTATAGACCTACTACTAATAATTTACTGACTGCTTAGTAAAGTAAAAATAAAAATGACAGTTGTATTATTTTCACCCATCCCCCTCTTCTACTTTTACCCTCATCTTTTATTATCTCAAAGTGGTAAAAATTTACCCCCTTTTACATCCCATCTACTTTGATTTAGATGATTGACGCAAGCCAGCCAACTTTTCAGCTTCTTTTTCAAGTGAGCAATTCTAGGTAAAAACCAATAATGATGAAAGAGTAAAAGTTATAATTTTTTCATTCCGTTCGATTAGATTTCGTGATGAGAATATCGAAATAGAAAAGAACGGGGAGATGAACCCGTACTTAATGACAATCTTTGTGTAACTCATGTGTATTAACTTAAATTTTGAGTTGGTGATATAAAGATTTGGTCTTTCTAAATGAGCCTGAATGTATATCGTTGAGTTAGCAATTTAAATGGTTTTTATCGAAAGGATGAATTTCTCCTCCTTAATTTCGAGTCATTTCGAGTCTTCTAGGATCCTACAACCAACCATAGGCATTCTAATTGGCAAGGGTTAATAACAAGTTATTTTTTACACTTATGAGATTTTGTCATGTTGCCCTACATGGGGTATAATGGGGGTTCCAAGGGAACAACCCCAACAGAATCTCATGGCTTAGCCCTTCTCTATATCTCTTTCAATGGTTGGTGGGCCTTTTATGGATGTAGGACATCCTTGTAACCGGTTGGGTTCATGGGTATCACGAAGCGGGTAGTTCTGGTTGAAATCTGATTGAAATCTCGAACACGACATATGGTGAAATATAATACGCGAATGCTACTTTGGTTCCTTCTCGACCAATCTCATAAGGACGTTCCTAGCTGACTTGTCGAGGAAGCCCTTATGTGGTCAAATCCTCCATCAATGAGGTCGTTTTGGACTCATCTCATTTTTTAACATAGAACACTCGAAAGTGAGTCTCTTTCGGACATCCCAACCAAACAAAACTCGAGCCTACTTTAGGGAAACATATGACCCTTACATAAGAGCGTTTCGTTCACTATATAGCCTCACACAGTCGCCTACTACCGATCCTTCAAGTTGGCAATCAACTAGCAAGGAAATGCTCAAAATCGTAACTCATATGTGTTCATTTCTCTCCACACTAAAACACATCGTTTGCTTCTGAACAAGAAATTGCTCGCCGTACAAATTAAATCTTGAAAACCACGAGATACCCAACTAAGAATCAACCAAGTATTAATTTTACCGACTCGACTAGGAGGGTCACATATACATAGTTAAGGGTATGGAACCAAATTGCATGTTAACTAAAATCAACATATACCCACAAGCAAAGCACATGGATGTTGATCGATGACATGTCTCTCTCAGACAAGAAGTTACACTTGCCTTTTGGTTTTTGTTTGTGGAGGAAAGGAAGAACAACATAGGATGCTCCTCATTAGTCACATTGTTCACAAACATAGTTTGTTTCTTGGTTTGGCAATTGGGCAACATTGTTTATCCCACAGTTTTTCAACGATCCAACCAGACATAACTACTATGACATCCCAAGTTCATATTCATGATACATTGATCTTTCTTGTTAGTTTGTCCACCCATCCCATAAAAAAACAACCACTACTTGCTCAATTGGCCCTACTTTACGCTAGCTAGCTACTAGACGATGAGTCTTTTCACTTCAAGAAAAGAACCCCACTTGATGAACTAGCACAACCCACATTTGGACAAAACCAATCCGTCTCGCCATATTTGGTTTCAAGGGTTTCAAATTTGTGTTTTCGATGAAACGATATTGTCCGTTCATGACCACAACATCCAAGTCTCCATATGCCCATCAAAATAAAGTCCAAATCGTGTTTGGGGCGATGGAGGTATATTTCCACCAAAATTTGGTAGGGTCGGATTGTCTAAAGATGAACATGTTTAGCCGAGTACTACAGTTCTTTGTTATTTCAAAAAGTTGGGGTTAGGCAGGACCAAATCAGGTTTGGGTGACAAAGGGTGGATACGTTATCCATACTCAGCCGAATATAAGTGTGTTTGTGCCCGTTAATTATCCAATAAAATGAATAAAAACCTTCCAAAGTAGATAGCTTGGGCCGGTTTCGGGTAGCACCCATTTTTTTGGTAATATTCATCAAAACCCCCCTTAGAGTTTTCCCATAAAGTTCACTACCCCGAAAACCGTCTACTACTAACTCTCCATGTTGTCCCAAATTTGGTTGTAACCCATTGGCCAGAAAAATCCAAAACAACAACAATTGAGATATGTATTTTTCTAACGTTCATCACTAATTACTCGTTCCCAGACAAAAATTGACTATCATCAGCCCATAACTTGTAACGTATCGAATTCTACACTCCCAACCAAGTATTCTATCAATTCGACCGGTACGAGCTATAGCTAGACTCACAAGTGGGGTTTCTCAAAATGTGGAGGAAATTTGTTTACAAGGCTTTTGCATGCATAGGTGACTTTTCTTCCCTCTTTATTCACCAAATAATTGAGCAAAGAGAAGAGTAGATATCAAAGGTTGTTCATTCAACATGCAACACAACAAGAGTAGAGAGGAGAATAACTGAGCTTGGCAGTCCCACACGTGCAAGAAACGAAAGTAAAAAAGGCACACGTGCAAACATCAGATTCAGATGGCAGAAGGGGAAAGGAATCCACACACTAACAACTAGCAAGTGAAGTAAAAACAATAAGAAAAAGTAACCCTAGAGGTGAAAAACAAAAGAGTGAAGAACACTACATTTTTGTAACTACTTTGGTTATGTGATCTTTCATCAAAACATTTGATAGATCTTCCACCCACGGGTCAACCGGGACGGTTTGCTTTGTTTGTTCGACAACCGGTCGTCATATTGCACTCGAAGTTCGGTCTTGCATGCGATCTTTATTTTGTTATCTCGAAAAGCAGGTTGAACATGATATAAGTTTGATGGCATTTGAACGAAAGGGTTGATACTCAATGCTTTTGTTTTGTTATATAACCACGACACTGGTGGATTCAAGATATAGTAAGGTACGTACTCGGTCAAGTTAGTCATGGAATTTTCCTTTTTTTCGATCCTACATTGGGTCAAATAAAAACTTATATTATATAAACTAAAATTTTGAAAGATTACTAGGCGAATTTGCTCAAATTTTTAAAAATACACAACGTTATGTTACTCTACACTCGATGCTTGGTTGGTCGCGTCGTAGGCTTGTAGCTATAGCTTATGGAATCTCATCTCTGATCCGCTACTGCAAACCCGAAATGATACATGTATACAAGAGAAACACGAATGGGTCATAACTCAAAAGGGAGGAGTGACGATTAAGACCAAAAAAGGGGTGTTGCGAGAATCGAACTCACGACCTCTCGCACCCGAAGCGAGAATCATACCACTAGACCAAACACCCATCACCAATAGTACCCTCATTAAAATAACATTGATCACCACTTTCTCTGGCATAGCTGGGCTAACTATACCCTAATGAACAAACAACAAGAAACCATAGCTAGCTAGGGTTTGATGTCACATATGCAAAGAGATAGTGGGTAAAGTGGGGAATTTTGTTTTCCCTTTGGCTTGTGGGGTTGGGTTAGTTTGGTGTGTTTCCAAAAGAAGTCAGGTGGGTTTCCCCCCAAACTTTCAAAGCTCTTGACCCAATAGTAAAAAATCAAAATCAAAATCAAAAATTTTTGCAGAAAGAAACTGTGTTGCCGTACTAAGTGATGTGCTGCCATTTGCCTTCAGTTCTTCTGCAACCATCTCCCCCATCATTCATTTTAGTTGTTGTACAACTCTTCACTCTCCACCAATTAAATGCACATCTCCCACAAGCTAGACCTTGGTCATCTACATCTCTTGGTTATGTGCTATAACGAAACTGTCCTCGAATTTCGTAGTTTCGTTGGCACTTACTTGAGGTACTTTGATCGACAGTAGTGTGCAACTAGTTCGAGTTTTCGTGGTATGTTAACAAATGTTACAGTGGACAATTTGCATTAGTAGGGACTTCTCATCATTGGTTAACAACCTACATTGTCTTGGTAAGGTACCACTGTGTGTGGGCGCCTATACTAGTTCGCCGTAGCATGCATCTCGTGTTGTAAACTTAGGCATCAACGAGTTTGTAATCTTGCTAGTTGATAATTGAGGTGTGTGGTGCTTGACTATGAAGTAATGGGTTATAGTTTTCATGACATAGCATCAATACGGTAGAAGGGTCTGATTGATCAGGTTCATTCATCGACATGGCATTGTCTTAGTAAGGGTATACCAATCATGTCAATTACTATAGCTCGCACACTGACATGTATCTCGTGTTGGTGTTTGGTCCGGGGCACGGTCTTCGTACTCCATTATTCGAACTCCATATAGGATCGGAGAGATTAACTGAATCATATCAATGAGTTTGTATAGTTGGTAATTCATGACACAACCAATCACATAACATTTCTCTTACCGGACTAGTCCAAACATATATAGAACGAGGAACATGATATATCCTATGATATAAAAAGGTTGTGAGCATATGAACTGATTCTCGACTTTTCGAGTTACGCGGTATCAAGTACCGGTCGAACCGGGTCACATGTGGGGGTGAAATGTTTGAAGGTCAAGGTGAAAAAGTTTGAACAGTCAAGGGTTGATATTTTCATAAAGTTTGACCCTATAGATCAGAACCCACCCCTCTGTTTCCATTATGCCTTACGCAATCGGTTAGGGCTATTTCTTGTCAGAATATATACACAAAATCACTATTTATTTTTGTTATTTATTATAATAACTAGTTATTATTACTGCCCACTGGGGAAAGAAAAGAAATTAAATACCCAAAACAACCCATTTTGTACTTTCTTTCTTTTGGTAATTTATGGGGAAAAAACAACACTCCAAGGCTTATATTAATCGAGATGTTTAAATGTTTAGACGTACGGGTTGTTTGGATGAGTGATTTGGTTTTAAATTATTTATTTGGAGATTTTTAAATTAAAAAATATTTGAAGGAAAGATGATAGTTTTGAGAATTTTAACTAAAATCATATATATTTTTCTTTTCATAATTAATATGGTTATAAATAAACTCGAGCATTTTAATATTTTAATATTTTAATTATTACATTTAAAATCACTCATGCAAACGATATATTTTGAAAACAACAAATCCATCTAATTCTCTTCTATTGCAAGGAGAATTTCCAAGACTCTGACTAGGTCGAAACTATCAGCAAACACACATTAAACACAAATTCTTTCCGTTTGAGTGAAATGAAACTGATCTGTTAAAAAAATAACACAACTACACAATGTTGTAATTTTTAAACATCTTTCTTTACCAAAACAATGTATAATAACTTTTCACCGGTTAAGACTTGTTTGGAGGTGGTAAAAATGGAAATGGGATAAGAGAGGGAATTTGTGTTTTTCAGAGGTAAAATTGGAGTAACTTCAAATCTTCTTTTTTGTTTTTTTACAGTTGTAAAAAAAGCAAAAGGAACTCAGTTATGAAGGGTCATATCAGTAGATAATGAAGAAAGTGAATATTAATTTTTTTGTGTGAAAATTAATTAACTTTATTGGATCAGAAGAAAGATTCAGAAGTGCACAATATTCCAAACAAACCTCAATTAAACCAGTTAAAAGGATTGGCATATTTCCATGTAAGGAATGTACCTTAACTCCTCTGCCACCCATGTGTACAAATGGGTAAATTTAAGAGCTTTTTCAAAATAAAAATTCAACAAAAATAAAAACATAAGAACCCATTGGACTAGTGTGGTAAATTTCTCAACATTTTAGTGGTTATTGAGTTCACTTTAGAACATTACCGATTTTTCGGTGGTAATATGTCGATTTTTAGTAATGGAGTTAGTTAGTTGGTGCCCTACGTTTTGTGAGGAAATGTATATGAGTCCGGATATAATTTATATCATGTCTATCATCACATATTAGGTGGTCGTCCACAACGACAATATGACTTATATCATGTCTACATCACATATTAGGTGATTACACATTATGACAATGATGATGAGTGAAAATGAGATGCCGGAGGAGGGAGAAGCGGAGGATGAGGAGGGAGGATGAAGACTGATGCATGCCTATATAGATTGTGAGGAAACGTTGTTGTAGAGGTTGGGACGATGGGAAGCGTTATATTGACGGTTTTTGGAAGTTGAGAGTGATCTATTTTTTCATTTTTAAAGGTTTTATTTGTATTACACAATGAAATAAATTTATGTGAAGCATGATTATATATATATATATATATATATATTTCTAGGTTTTTTCAAGATATTTGTAAGAAGTTAGCCAATGTAAAAATTTTCAAGACTAAACATAACATCATTATCGCATAGTCTTAAAGAAAATATTTTTTAACTTCATTTGACTATTATTTAGAGGGGTTAACATGGTGAAACTTGGATTTTTTAGCCGTTTTTAATGTACATGTCAAATATTAGCCAATTTGAAAATTTTCAATTTTCATGTGAAAGTTGTCAATTTTCATGTGTTATAACCCATAAAAATTGACAAGTTTGACATGAAAATTGATTTTTTTTTCAAATCGGCTAATATTTGACCTACATGTTTGAAATAGCTAAAAATATCAAATTTCACTATGGTAACCCTTGTAAATAATAGTCAAATGAAGTTAAAAAATCATTAAAATGGCTAAAAAAATCAAGTTTCTACATCATTGACGGGTGAACAAACGCACACTACAAATTAACTAACAGATAAGCGCCATCGCATTCTCCTAAAACCTAGTAATATATAAAAGATCAATGTGTTATGTAACCACAAGTGACAAGTGGGTACATGACTGACCAAACTTTCACTAGTGTATTTACCATTTTACTCACTAGTGTGCTCATTTCATATACCACACATATATCTCAAATGTAGTTGTGCCTTAAATTTTCTCTAGTAATGATTTTAATGAGTTGGAAATGCCAAAAGAAAGGGTCACAAGCAAACAAGACTCATTTAAGGAAGAAGAAACACCAAGGAAAATGGACCACTAACCCCCTCTCTCTCACACACACACATGATCATTGGAGCCACTATTATTATTATTCATAGTAACATCTGAAGAATCTAACTGACATAAGTCATCTATATATACATACATGTGTCCCTGTTTGTTTGCATAGAGATCTCCCACAAGATTGTGGTGGCGCAGGACCTCAATAGTGATGGATGATCATGAGTGTTGATAATTGTTTACTATAGTGACTAGAAATTATTGAAAAAGGGACACTACAGCCCTCGGCCCGTGTGGAGATCGAACCCTGATACATAAGTTGGAGCTAGCGTTGTCTTAAGTTCATGATCGTTTTTGGTTGGTATGGACTTAAGAGATGTGTGAGTTACGGCTCGAGGAGGGATCGGTTTTGTTGACGATTTGGCGATCTGGGTGTGGGTTTGTTCTGAGGAGAAGAGCGAGTAGAGTGGTGGAACTTAGCATATGAATATCTGGTGGACACTGATTTAGATAGTTGTAAAATTAGTTCCTTTTTTGAAATCGAACGTTAATGTTCCCATTGATCACAATAATAAGAAAACAAGAAACATATTATAAAACACAGCTAGTAAATCCAACACATAGCATGGAGTACTCCCCATTGAAAAAGTGTAGTATCAAGAACATCTCTTGCCACAAAATGAGATGTGTATGCATCTATTGGCTATGTGTCCACGCCAGATTGAAAAATCAAACATCTACGAAAACTTATGAATGTTACATTTCACAACATGGTATGGACAATGTAACATGAAACTCTTAGTCATCAACTAGCTGGAGTACTAACCAAACCAACCCTGAAACCATAATGGACAAAGAACTGACTAACATACACCTCCACTCCAAAAACTTCACCCACGAACCAATTTGAAACAAACCATAAACTTCAGTGACCATACCAGCAATTCACCAAAAGAGTTCAATGAAGAGAGAGGAAACTTGGGATTGGTTGTTGGGTCAACTTCAGGTGGCTAACTGAAACCCAGGTTAAAGGGGGGAAAACCCTAAAAACCACATAAACAAACTTATTTAAAAAAATTGAAAATAAAGAAACAATCCATGAACAGCTTTGATGGTGATTGAGAGATAAGAGGTTTAACTATATGGAAACAGATTCAAAAAACAAGTGAAAAACAGTGAAAGGAATGGGAAGTGGGGGCAGGTGAAAAATCAAAATAAGAACAATTTAGGGTTCTTGTTTATTTATAATAATAATAATAATAATAATAATTTCAAAGAGGAAATAGAGGAGAGGGCAAGAGGGTTGCTAGCTAGGTTTTTTACTGTTTTTGTTCAAAAGTGGGGAGGTGGGTTTGTAGGGAAAAGAGTAATAGTAGTAGTAGTACTATTTTCTCAATATGTCACATACCTTTGTCTTTTTGTTTACATGGTTCGCGAATTGGTACCGAAACGTTAAATCAACGAGTTTAAGAGTATATGATTCAACCCTTTAAATTGGTAGAATATATCAGATCGTTTTTGATAAGTGATCTATCGCCTAACATGTTAGATTGTTCCCGCCAACAACGGTGTCGCGAAAGATTTGAATTTTATCGGATATATTTTATTTTTATGAAAGGGGTTTTGTTTGCACTTATCTTTTCTAAAATGGGTTTTTGTTTTGTTGCTGAAAATGTTGAAATGGCCATGAAAAGAAAGGTGTCTAGAGTTGTACAAGATGAAGCTAGCAAGACTTGCCACATTTTTCCCTATTATCTTCTTGTCAAGGGGACAGCCTTTTCTCCCTTAATATTCCCCAAACTTTCACACGTGTGAAGGACTAAATTATAGTGGATAAGCGATTAACGATCTATAAAAATCATCACCATATTTCATCATTTTAACCATCTAATCGAGTCAGTAACGAACAAATACAATACAGTTCGAATGACATAGTAAAAAATTAAGTATAACTAATCACCAACCCTTAAGATTGTGTGTTATTAGTCTCTACATAACGATCTTAAACTCACAATGATGAGCTAACTATCGACCTACTTGTTAAGGGACAAACGAGATGGAAATAGAGTGACATCCTCGAAAGCCGAGCATAACTACACTACAACTATCCCCTTCAATATTTTTCTCTTCTTGTCTATGTTAAGCTATGAATGGGGCAAATAAATGTAACCTCTTTCTAACAACTGTTCCTGATTTTGCCATTTCCAAGCTTTCTCCATAGCCTTTCAAAATTTCCTTTTGTTTCTGTTACCACAACATTCATTATATATATATACCCTTCTCCAGATCTTCATCCTTTTGGGTTTAAGTTACACAACCCTTTATTTATAACAGTTGCATAACAGCATCTGTCAGATAAGCAAAAAAGAAACCCCCTTTTCCCATACTCAGAGCTCCAAAACCAGAACACCAAACAATGAAGCCATGGCCAGAAAGAACAGAAGCTCATCATACATCTTCTTGTTCTTCACCAATGGTGGCAATGGTGAATGCAGACATTGCTTCACTCACTCTCTCATCAGCTTCCCCTGCATCTCTTTTCCCTTCTGACTGTACCACCACCACCACCACCTCCAATGAAGAAGATAACAAGATAAAGGAGACTACTTTAGTACTGACAGAATGTGGACAGTCAAAGCTTTGTGCCAGAGGACATTGGAGGCCAGCTGAGGATTCAAAGCTCAAGGAGCTTGTTTCCCTTTATGGCCCTCAGAATTGGAACCTCATTGCTGAGAAATTGGAAGGCAGATCAGGTAAAAGGGAAGAGCTTTATTGTGATTTCTCACTTGTGACTAGTTAGTAAAGATTGCTGATTTGTTTTGTTACTATGTGTGTGTGTTTTTTTAGGGAAGAGCTGCAGATTGAGGTGGTTTAACCAGCTGGATCCAAGGATAAACAGGAGGGCATTCAGTGAAGATGAGGAAGAGAGGTTGATGCAGGCTCATAGGGTTTATGGTAACAAGTGGGCAATGATTGCTAGGCTTTTCCCAGGGAGGACTGACAATGCTGTGAAGAACCATTGGCATGTTATAATGGCTAGGAAGTATAGAGAGCAGTCTAGTGCTTACAGCAGGAGGAAGCTTAGTAACTCAAATGGTAATGGTAATGGTAATGGTGGAAGTTGCAGTAACAACAGTGGCGGAGATAGTGGTAGCAACAATAGCTACAACAACAACACTTACTCTTCTTCTTCTCCTCCTTGTTCAAGAATGGATGAAATGATGATGATGATCCCAACAGCAAGCTTGTTTCACCAGAACCAAGTTGGAGGAGATCAGCAGCATCACTTCATTAATGGTGGGAGAGGAATAATCAAAGGAGGCGGTGGCTTTGTTGTTCCTCACCAGCAGACAACCTTTGATTTCTTTCCTGGTAAATTTTACTAACTATAAAGTCTTTCCTACCTTCCTGAAATTTCGAAACCAAATGGCGGATGGACGAATCTAGGCCACCGATCCCGGAAATTGACCAAATTCCTATGTCAAAACTACCAAAAACCGATATCTCAGTGCTTTAAAATGCGCTCCGAACGAAAAATACTGTCGAGGGTCTCGGACCATTGTGGTTTCGTGGTTGAACCTGCTTGTTGGGTGTTTGAAAGTTTGTGTCTTTTTGGTTGTTAGCAGGTGGGAAGAGCAGCAGCAATGAGATGATGATAATGGGGATGCTGAGCCAGAGCAGATCTTGCTGGGATCATCATCAATATCATCAAAGCAATGGTAACAACAACAACAACAACTTAGCAATACAACAGTCAAATTACTCCTTGAACCAAAGGATTCATCATCCAACTCATCATCGAATGGTGATTTCTTCTTCTTCATCATTTGGAGATCATCAAGAGAGATCATCATCATCATCAGCTGTAGTTAGCAGTAGCAGTAACAATCCACCACCATTCATTGACTTTCTTGGAGTAGGAGCCACTTGATGATCAGAAAAACTCTTATTTGTTGGATGTGATCCAATGCCATCCTCTGTAATTTGTTACAATGTTAGGGTTTGTTTGGCTGTAAGGAGGAAGGAAAATCTGAGAGAGAGAGAGATGTATATTCAAGTTTGTTAGTTTTATGTCATTTGACCCTAACTTCCCTTTGTTTTCTTCTTCTTCTTTTTGGACTTTTCTGAAGACTGATGAATGAAGCAAAGCTCTCTCTTCTTTCTGAGTTCTTTCTGACCCTTCTGAAAGCTTAAAGATGGCAGGTGTAACAATAAAAGTAGAGATAGTTATGTTGATCTTCTTCTTCCTCTGACTTGGCTTCTCTCTGTTTGATCAGTTTGAATAAGTAGTATAACACTCCTTTTCAGTTACTACCCTTTTAAAGGTTGGATCGGGTACCCGGTACGTGACCGGTGAAACAATGCTTCAAACCGGTCGAGAATCGATAGAAGGTTCGCCGATTGAACCACTTTTGTGACCAACTTCTATGACTAGTGTCTTATTATGTATAGTCCAATAGTGTTAATTGTTTAATCCACTTTGTGATCATCAAGAGGTTCAAAGGGTTTTACTATAAAGTTACTTTCTTTGTGTTATTCGAATCGCGAAGAAACGGGTTTTATAAGTTTTTTGGTCTTATGTCCGATCAAGTTCGGCCCGTATCCCAGGTCCATCAAAAGTTAACAACTTTGTGACAAACCAGATACCGATCAACCCACAATCTCTAGTTGATTCTTGATCCAATTGACTCCTCAACTCGAGATCTAATAAGCCCATGATGGGTTACGGGTTGTGGAATCGGATCGATGAGATCAAGTTCGACCTGTGTTCCAGTTCCCTCAAAAGTTAGCAACTTGCAACTTGTCAAACCAGAGATACCAATAAACCCACAATGTCGAGTTGATTCTTGATCCAATTGACCCCATAACTCAAAGATCTAATAAACCCATAACCCAAGTTAACAACTTGCAACTTGACAAATCATATAGATACCAACAAAACCCACAATCTTGATTCTTGATCCGATTGACTCCACAACTCAAGATCTAATAAACCCGTGACACGATTAACTCTATCCGCTAATAGCCAGCCGAATTAGTTGCTGATGATCACACACAATGCAGCATTCATGACCTTTACTGAACAAAAAACTGTTTGGTAACAAAATTCTGCAAAGCTCATAAACAATATTATATTCTTTTGCATTAGGAAACAAAAGAAAACAGAATCTCTTCTTCTGATAGAGCAATTTCATCACAGATTCATGCAAGTTGCATGAAGAAGAGATGTTTGTTTTGTTGTTCTGTTTTCTTCTTGTTGTTGTTTGATGCTGCTCTTGTGTTGGGGATGATCAGTACATCAACAACAATTTCGAAACTGTTTTGCAAACAAACGGGGGACCATATTTGCATGAGTTATACCAGTACCACTTTTGGGGGTTTGCTTGCTTGCTGGTACGTACGTGTATATAATTTCTCTGGTGGTACTCTTATTGGTTTTTCATCATGAGGGATGACGATTTATGGTATATGACGTGTTTTGTGAGATCGGATCGATGAGACTAACGAGTTAGTACTTGTTTCGGGATAGGATGACTAGTTAAACGTTCAAAGAGTCTAGAATTATCGACAGTTAGTACGTAGTCTTCTTGATTGCAATTAAGGAGTTATTAGATTAAGCTCCATTACAATTTGACAAGATCTAAGGGTATTTTAGTAATTTACCAAAAAACATGAAATGTTAGACATGATATCATAGACCAAAATGTGTGGTGAACTATGGACAATGTTTTCAGCGATTGTAAACCATAATCGTTTATTCGAGATCATCATACCACTGAGACTAACGGTCTGATCAGAGTCAATAATATAAATTATCATAAAAAACAACCGTACTCAAAACACGATACAAAATATAACAAATCCCGAGTACAACGGTTTTGTACTTTTGTAGCTAGGGTCATCCAATCCAACCACTAATTTCAAACAGATTTAATGGTATTTTAGTAACTTACCGCAAAAACATGAAAACCTCGACTAATGACATGGACAATGTTTGGTACTTGGCCCCCAAGTCGAACCACAACCGTGTTTGTAGGTGCTCGGTACCAAGGGTCGAACCACATTGACCCGAGTAGGCTAACATCCCGAGATTCAGCAGCGCCACCGTCAAAAAACAACCATTCTCGAAGCACGAAACAACCATACCGGAATCGTGTGCAACGGTTCGGGTTTTCGCTACCCGGGTCGTTGTCCAACCTACTGCTATACATTTACATACACACTAGCTACACTCGAAACATTTTGGCATGAGCATCCTATTCCAACAAAGTCATGAAACATCATCACAAAACACCACCTACACACAATGCCAAAACAAGGCTGTGGGTGGCTTCAATATATGTGGACTGTGCTACTGCTACTGCTAGCTTAGCTGTCTTCTTCACCAGTCTCTGTTTTCTCTGGTTTCTCTTCTCTTCTTCTTCTTCTTCTTCTTTGCAACAAAAGAGTACTTACTGTGTGTATTCATTTCATTCGTTGACTGCTTCCAACGCTTACATCACACGGTTATTTGTTGTTTGTCCATAGCTCCAAATCTGTTACATCATCGCCGGCAATGCACCGACTAAACTACGACCATGTGGCCCGTTAACGATGATAGACCATCGAGTTTGAAAATATGGAGCAAGGCCACTACGGTGGTTCTTCTCGTGGGCTAAGCCGCTCGCGTGTTCAGCTTGAAATAAGCTCGACTCTATAGGCTTGTGATTCGACTCGATTCTAAAGGAGCCAAGTGTGAACCAAAATATGCAGCTTGGCTCGATAGGCTTGTGAGGTAGGGCTCAACAACCGACTGGAATACTAGTTCGAGTTGGGGCTCAACAACTATCTTTCAATATTAGTTTGAGTATATGGCTCGTTAGTAGACTCAATAAATGCAACGTTTTGTCTCAAATATCATATACAATATATCTTATGTAATTGCTACATTGTTTAGGTTGAAGTATTTTAATTGTGAAAAATAAAAACTTCTAAATTTTAATATAGTTTTTTTAAATTTAACTCGTCGATGGCTTTTAGTGTACAACCTTCAAATTCAGCTCAAATTGGACTCATTGATCGATAATTTTCATGAGTGTTTAAGCTCCATTTTGGTTCATCAAGGATAGTCAATGAGCTATATTTAAATAGACTCAAGCTGGACACAAGTTAAAAACTTTCCAGCTCGAAATAACGAGCCAAGTTTGAACACAATAAAGTTTAGCTTCGCTCGATTCGCGATTTAATATACAGATTCAACACCACAAACATAGAAAATTGGAGCATATTACGCAGCCAACAATTTCATCTCTACGAACATGCAACTTAACTTCTCTGTTAACTCAACGAGTTAAAAAACACCAAAAACAATGAAGGAATGAAACAATAACTTGAAAAAACCTGAGATTTCAACTTTCACCAAAGCCCTTCAAGGGAACTGAAACGATCCCCCGATCTGGTTAGTAGTCGACGGAGGATTGATCGCGACCCAGAGCAACGAGATCGTAATAGCAACGAGCCCCGACCACACAAACACGATCGTCGGAGTCCTCCCCCGCCTCCCCATGAGCCCCTTAGCAAACGGGTAGAGATGAGCCAAAACCCAGAAACTGAAGAACACACCTCCCAGAAGCCTACTCCACTGCGGTATCACGCTGTAAATCGTCCTGCTAACCCCAACAGCGATCCCGATCAAGTTCACCATCATGATCACGATTGGCGGGATCATCAGAGACGTCCACTTCACTATGTAGAGATCAGCAAACTCGTCGTCCACGTCGTCTCCTCCTGATTTCGAAGTGAGGGTGAAGGAGATTTCGATACCGGCCACGACTTTGAGTAAGCCCTGGATGACTGCTGCTAAGTGGGCGCTGGTGCCGCCGATTAGCCAGAACTGTTCGTTCCTCCACCATTCTTCGAGCTCGATTCCGGACCATTTGATTTCAAGAACCGCCAGCATGCATAAGGTGATGGTGATGATAAGAAGGTACACGAGGAACGTCACGTTGAGGCTCGACACGATGAACTGGCCGGAGAATAAAGAGAGTGCTGGGAGGAAGCAGTAGACGATGAGGAAGACCGAGGTGAACGGGTAGATTCCGACGTTGAGGTACGCTATACGTTGCAGGAACTTCATTCTCGAGCTGGCTAAGAGGGCGTTGTTCCGAGAGAAGAAGATTTCAACCGATCCGGTAGCCCAACGGAGCACCTGGTGAAGCCTGTCCGTCAAGTTTATGGGTGCCGTGCCACGGAAGGCATCTCGTTTTGTGACGCAGTAGACTGATTTCCATCCTCTGTTGTGCATTCTGTAACCGGTTACGACGTCCTCAGTCACTGACCCGTAGATCCAACCGGTTCGTTGACCCCATTCGGTTTTATCCTCATACCAGCAGGATATCACGTTGATTGCCTCAGCGACTGTCGATGCATCAAGGAGCTCTCGAGGGATGGTGAGAGCTCCCGGTCGACGACCATTCTTAACAGCCGGGTGATCAGCCAGTGGACGGCCTTGGAACTCAGCCACGGGAATCGAATCAATTAGGAATGTCGAGTTACCGAATCTCTTGGGAAGAAGCGACATGTTCATTTCGTCGTTGTCTGAGTCTCCCATTCGGAAGGAGTTGTTGTTGTCGTCCTCTTCGGGGGAGTTCGAGACCGAGGATGAAGATTTCTTCTTCCCGAAGCAACAGCTGCAGCACCCGGGGTGGTCATCTTTGGCTCGAGGAGGGTCGAATCCGTACAATGCGATTCTTCTGAAGAGGCATCCGGTTCCGACATAGACCGGTCCCATGAGCCCGTCCAGGGCACGCATGTTGACGTCGAAGAAGACCGTGTTGTGGTTGGCGTATCGGTCCGAAGGGTCAATGCCTTCGAACCTCTGAGGGAACTGGACGTAGCAAAGGCGGTCGCCACCTCGGTCCATCATAAAGCACATTCCTTCCCTCATTGCCTGAGAGTTGTAAATGTAGTGGTCACAGTCGAGATTGAGGATGAAAGGACCATTAGACATGATAGCTGAGGCACGAACAAGAGCGTTCATAGCCCCTGCCTTCTTGTTATGATCATATCCGGGACGCTTCTCACGAGAAACGTAAACAAGGAGTGGCAGACGAATATCAACTTCACTGAAGTCTAAGATCTTAGTTTCATCACTGCTCCCGCCCAGTAGTGGTTCGTCGCTTGGAGGTTTCAGCATCACCTGCACAGAACGCCCCACGAATATTTTTAAGTACTATGTACAGACAATTGTAACATAACCTATGGACTTGACAATAAAGAAATTTTGTAAGAAAAAATTATCTACCTGTATAATGCCAGCATGGTCTCCTTTGGAGTGCTCAGGTCCAGGAACCATCCAAGTTCCAGGCCAGTGAGTACCATCAGCCATCCACGTAGCCTTAGGTATCTTGACACCTTCAACAGCTTCATCTTCCCTGTTCTGCCTCTGAAGCTTCAAGGCTTTGATTTCTTCCCTTGCGTGGTACGCATCAGAACGACGACGAATGGAATCAGGCAAACCGTTAATCCGGACCTTGAACTCGTCGTACTCCCGTTTGATTCGCCTGCGATCCTTGACAAAGTCTGCTCTTACTTTGTTCTTGTAAGGATCCCTCTTTAGACTGAAGTAAGACTCCGGGTTCCTAGGCTCTATGTCGTGTTTACGGCAAAAGGGTACCCATATGTTGGAAAAACTTGCAGCTTCAGCCATGGCCTCAAAGGTCAGAAGTGCACCACCGTCATCCGATACATAACAAGCAAGCTTTTCACAAGGGTAGTCCGCTGCTAAGATTGACAGGATGGTGTTTGCAGTGACGAGAGGTGGTTCTTTCTCAGGATCAGCAGTGGAGACGAATATATCAATCCCTGGAAGATCAGATTTTCCTGTTGGGTTCAGTGGTGAGGGTGTTTCGAATTTCTCCTTCAAGACATTCAGATCAGTCGCACGGTTAATCGGGCACAGCTTGGGAAGCTGGTCAAGAAGCCAAGAGAAAGCAAACCAGAGTTCACAAACAACTGACATCCCCCATAGCCACATTGCATCCCTGTTGGGATTCTGCACTCTCCATGACAAAAACAAGCCTAGAGCTACAATTCGAATAAGAACAAGAAGCCTGAAATACAGAAAACCAAAGACTTTGAGTATGCAATTGACTGAAAGAATGAAACCATCAAACATTCACACCCCAATTCATCAACATAAGCTATACGAGCTAACGAATATGAAATAACCAGCTATGATTTTACCTATATGGGCTGATAACAGCAGCAGGGATCTTCAATTTCCTGGTTAGAGGCCGCCACGTTTTGGTCATCAAATCTTTACGATCACCAACATCATCATCTCCCTTCCCATCACCAAACCCACCATCATTCGTCCATATAGCATTACCATAACCGTAAGTCCCCCTAGTCTCAAACAGCCACCTATTGTGATCAAACTCGCCAGTCTGGCTCCTCATAAGAACAGACTTAGTCGATTTCATCAACGAAAGCCGCCTCTCCATCTTCGACATAGTACCACCACCACCACCAGGAGGAGGCAGAGGAAGAGGCCTCGACTTATCAACAGCAACCTCATCAAGATCAGTGTTCTTGTAACTCTCCTTACACCCGGGACAGATTCCTCCCCCAATCTTCACAGCATCAATATAACAATCCCTACAAATCTTAAAATCACACTCACATGGAAGAATATCCAGCCCTCGCCCGTCACTCATCACGTTAGCATCACACCCAGGGATCGCACAGCAAGAGCCCTTAGAACCTGCCATCTGAGGATGATTCGCTTCAGACTCAATAACCTTATCCATCAAATGAGCTCGAGTCACACTGTTGAACCCACCGGTGAAGAGCGAGTTCGAAACATACTGCTCCTCGACCTTCTGAGAAATCGAAGGATCCATCGGCTGGTTGTCCGGAGTCGGCGGGATGTGGACTGTGTAATTCATGAAGTCGCTGCTCCCTATCTCACTGTCTAGATCCTCCTTCGAGTAGCTGACATACCTCCCCGAAGATGTTCTCCGGCCGAACGTCACCGTCGACGGGACCATCACCCGCTGCTGCTGCGCGTCCGCCGCGTCGGAGCTCATCGAGGCGTTTGATCTACTAGCTTTGAACGACTTGGACGCCATGGGAACTAGCTATATAAATACTCCACTTGTCAAAACCTAATTCGTCTTTTTTTTCCTGTTTAGTAAACCAAACAATCAGCTGAGCTAAGAACTAAGAAGTAATCAGGAATGAAGAAGAAGTAAAGAAGAAACTGAACCTCGTGAACCAATGCTGGAATAAGCTACAGTCGTCCGATGAGACGATGATCGGAGTCCGGAGAAAGAGAGGAGATCATCGGACGGCGGCGGTCTTTTTGAGGAAGAAGATGAGGAGACGGAGGGGTGAAGAAGGAGAGGGAAAATGATTTGTTTTTTATTTTTATATATTATTAAGTGAAGAGATTTTATTTGAAAATTTTGGGGAAAGAATGAGTAATAAAGCCAAAAACACGGACTTTGCTTTTGTCAAAATGCCAAAAAAAAATGGTGCTTAATGTCATTGTGGTCATCGAGCTATTAGGTTTGTAACAATGTGGTAATCAGCCTTTAAAATGTTACGCACATACCGCTAATGTATTTGAATTGTAACAATGTGGTCATTCCTTCCATTAACTTTTCGATCGTTAAATTGATTGATCATTATGTCTTTTTAGAAGTTTTGTTTGTTTCGTCTTATTATGTCACATTTTCCATCATTGATTCAACTTAGTCCAATCTAACTCAACCCATGTGACCAAATTGACCCAAATAAACCTCGTTTTTAAGGGATCCGGCTAACTTAAAAAACTCTTAAAGGCCAATATGTTTATGACAGTAGCCTATATATACTTTTTTCTTTGTGTTCGAAGAGTGGAAATATAAAATAATATGGACAAAAATGGTGAGTTAACATAGTAATTTGTAGGTTTGGGATTTGGTTCGGGTCCAGGTTACCCGTAACCTGTTAAATTGGGTTTCCGAGTAACCTGATTATTAAAATCACTAACCGATCCCAAATCAGTTGGAGTGTCCGGTAGCTTGTATTTGGGTCGATCACATTACATTCGAGTTTTTGCTTTAAAACCCGAAAAAACCGTCCTGATAACCGGTAACGAGGTGGAATGAGTGACCACACCCAACCCTAACACATCAAATTCAAATATTAGGGTACCCGCTACCCTGGTTTGACCGGTCAAGTTACCAGTCAGAATGCATACCCTGACCCGAAATTTCCAATCCTAATAATATGTCAACTGAACGTAATTTTTATAGAAAGTTAGTAAATAAACCATATCATCACAAAATAAATATAAATAAAATGGTTATGTAGGTTACTTTTTAAAAAGTGATGACCATGTTGTTAGAATCCAACAGATTGGTGACCACAATGTATAATAAGCAACGAAATGGCGTGGGCTAAGTTTTGAAACCCGCGTACGAAAACGAGGAAGAGATTTTGCCTTTTGGTCCAATTAGCTGGAAATTTTTGTGCTATTCTCGTTTAGGAACAACAACGGCAATTTGCATGTTTATGTTAGCTTTATCTTGTCGGACTGTTTTCTTCATTATTATACATATGGTTGGTTTTATTAACTCTATAATTTGACTCGATTTTACGATTCATTATTACTAGGTGGTTGGATTAAGTATCATCCACCGAACGTCTGAAAATGGATGCAAACACTAGCAAGTAACGACTTGTTAATGAGCAAGGTAGTACCGATCAACACTAGTTCAATCGCCCAATATGGTCCGTAACGACGCTGTCTTGTGCTCCAAGCCCCCCCAGGTCGGAGCAACTGCCAACTGACAAAGTCGTCATCAAACTACCGAGGAGTAAACTAACTGTGAATAAACTGACTTTTGGTTATTGACTGTAAGCATTTGAGTTTCATAGTGTGATCGTGGTAAGGACTCTACACTTATGACAATGATTCGATTATCTGACTGAAATCTCATCTCTTGTTGTTATTTCTTTTCAACTTAAAAAGTTTCGTAAGCCATTCGGATAGAGAACAATAAAATCTACGTTTTGTTTAAAGATTAAAGAGTAAAAACCAATAAGAACGAAACATATGCAGTATAATAAAAAGTTATGTCGTCATAACATTACGAAGACGACACGATAATCTAAGCAACCTTCTAGCCCCACCAGTGACTAGATGAACTTGGCTATAAAGGAGTCATATATCAGACCTTACCGAATTTTTTTTTAAAAAAAGTTAATAAATAATTGAAACATCATGATCACGTGGTTAAAAGTCATGCACTATACCAGCTGAGTTAAGACGGTCTTATTGATTTGTTTTGCAGACAACGTTAATTATACCCAAATCTTTAGCCTAGTTCAAAAGCTTTGAAAGAGTAATTGATTTTGAAAATAAACCTTTGCAATGAGTACATTGCATTGGCACAAAAACTTAATAACTAATGTTTATGGTACATTAGTCATGGACACCTAGCTTGTATACAACCACTTAGTGTCGATTAATCGATATTTATAAGTATTTATTTTCATATTAAAAGTGAAGTTTAAAAACATAGGATATTGTACGCACAATATATCGTGACAATACTATTTCTTGTTTGTCACGCACATTAGCTCGTTATTCTCCCTTGGTAACAACATGTATAATTTACTAACATTTTTGTGTGTACGTCCCTCCTTGTTATTAACAATATACATTCATTAAAGATAATAATGATTGAATTATTAGGATATATAATACAAAACTCTTCCGATCTTCTAATAAGCTCTCTTTTTATATCTCCGTCAAATTTTTCTTCGTTATAACATAATATCTAAAAGATAAATTTTAACAAAAATCGACAATTATTTTACCATTTTATATTTCGAAATACATATAACCAGGTTCAACCATGCGAGTTGAATAAGTTGTTACAATGCATCACAATGTTTCATACTACATATAAATATGGATCCATGACCATATAGAAATAATTAATGTATACAACCTTAATGTTGGTGAGCTCCCCAATAATTAACATGATAAGACCCACATTAAATATTAAATATTACTAAACTATCTAAGTTGAAGAATATAATTATCACAAATTAATAGCAACAAAATATTCCCCAATTTAAATAAAATGGGAAGAGGACAGAGATGAGAATACGTGAAAGAAAATGGGGTAAGCAATCGTGCCGGCGACGACCGTGTTGTTTAGTGGCGTTGGACTCTGACTCACGATCTCCGGTGTCGTTAAGTTGATGGATCGATCTCCCCAAAACTCATTGGTTGAATCGGTTCACAGTCGTAGGTCCATAGATGGAAACTATGATTTTGAAGATTGGTCACAAAAATTAGTGTTTCCCATATCGGTATGGGCGAATTCGACCTCCGACGAGATTTGTTATAATTTTGATATAGTTATTGGTTGTTCATGACTTGAAAATTGGACAAAAGGCAAGGAAGTGACTTAACAAAAAAAATTTTGACGGCATATTTCTTCAGAAATGAAATGTTCTAAATTATCTGATTTATCGGATCAAATTTTTTATGTGATTGGAGAATTATAAAATTCTTTGATGACTGTTTCAAAGGAATAATAACTGTGCATTGTTCTCCAAATAAGAGTACAATTACCATAAGTCTGTACGAAATTAAATTACAATTATGTACATACTCGAAAATCAAAACTAGGATGTCATCTCTTAATTATTTTGCATAAAAAGGATAAGAATTAGTGATTACAGTTGACATTGAAGTATTGTATTTTAATTATTTTGAAGTGAAATTGATATTTTGAACAATATTAAAGTTGGAATTAAAAAAAATACTATAAATTATTATTCTTTCCTTTGTAATGAAAAGATTATAGACATAACGGATAATATTATCACTCATCCTAACAAACCACAAATAAAAAGAGGATTATCAATTAAATCTCGTCGCTTATAAATTATTTTTTCAAACTCTCATAAGTCTTTCTCATCAACACGCCATCAAAGTCTATCATAATCATACCAAATCTTACGGTACCTTAATCTTTAAAATACGACCACATCAATCATGCATTTCATAATCGTGGCTAAACTAAAATATGACTAATTCTTTTACAGAGTTATATATTAACCGCGAGAATAAGTTCGTTCTACTAATCCGAAATGATTATTACGACCAAAACTTTTGAAATTTGAAAATTTAAAATAGCTAGCAGCTCAGTTTTAGATACAGACACGTCATACACAGGAAAGTTTAAAATCCGGTTTACGTCCATATTCTCCTTTTCTACTGCATCTGTCACGCCAATGCAACGCACTTTCATTTCCATACACACTCTCTAGAAAGAAGAACCAGTCTGCAATTTAATTATAATAATCCGCCATTTTCATCCAGCTGTATCCTCCTCACGACCGCGTCTTTCAATCCTCTTCATAATCCCGCTTCATTCTTCCTTCCTTAGAATTCCTTCACCCAGATCTCCTCTCTCTCAATGATCTTCCTCCCAGCTTAATCCGCCATTGACAAGGTGCAGTTCTAGCTCTTCCTCTCTCTCTGCATCCCTGTATATCCATGCCGGCATTAGCTTCACGAGCTTCATTCTGTTGTTTGATTTTATTTTATTTTTACCAGCGGTTGACAGGGAGGGAAAATCAGTTGAATAACTATATACATAGCGATAACTTCGAATTTCTCGGCAGCGGATTTTACGGAACTATTGCTGGATTGGTAGATTAGTAAGATTTTTTTCCTGGATATGACGTCGAAGTCATTCAAAGTCAGCAGATCGAACATGTCGATAAGCTCGGACGCGACGGATAATCAGCGGCCGCCGATTCCGCCGACGGTGACGTTCGGCCGGCGGACGTCTTCGGGGAGGTACGTGAGCTACTCGAGGGAGGATCTAGACAGTGAGATCGGGAGTAGCGACTTCATGAACTACACAGTTCACATCCCGCCGACTCCGGACAACCAGCCGATGGATCCTTCGATTTCTCAGAAGGTTGAGGAGCAGTACGTTTCCAACTCGCTATTCACGGGAGGGTTCAACAGTGTGACTCGAGCTCATTTGATGGATAAGGTTATTGAGTCTGAAGCGAATCATCCTCAGATGGCCGGTTCTAAGGGGTCTTGCTGTGCGATCCCTGGGTGTGATGCGAATGTGATGAGTGATGAGCGGGGATTGGATATTCTGCCGTGTGAGTGTGATTTTAAGATCTGTAGGGATTGTTATATTGATGCTGTGAAGACTGGAGGAGGAATCTGTCCGGGGTGTAAGGAGAGTTATAAGAACACTGATCTTGATGAGGTTGCTGTTGATAAGGCGAGTCCTCTTACTCTGCCTCCTCCTGGTGGTGGTGGTGGTGGTACTATGTCGAAGATGGAGAGGCGGCTTTCGTTGATGAAGTCGACCAAGTCTGTTCTTATGAGGAGCCAGACTGGTGAGTTTGATCACAATAGGTGGTTGTTTGAGACTAGAGGGACTTACGGTTATGGTAATGCTATTTGGACGAATGATGGTGGGTTTGGTGATGGTAAGGGAGATGATGATGTTGGTGATCGTAAAGATTTGATGACCAAACCGTGGCGGCCTCTAACCAGGAAATTGAAGATTCCTGCTGCTGTTATCAGCCCGTACAGGTAGGTAATCATAGCTACTTATTACATTTCCATGAATTACAACTATGATAGTTCCATTAAAATAGTCAATTATGAATTACCTACTTAAACTCTTTCTATTATGTGGTTCAGGCTTCTTGTGGTTATTCGAATTGTTGCTCTCGGCTTCTTTTTGTCATGGAGGGTGCAGAATCCAAACAAGGATGCAATGTGGCTATGGGGCTTGTCAGTTGTTTGCGAGCTTTGGTTTGCTTTCTCTTGGCTTCTTGACCAGCTTCCCAAACTGTGTCCGATCAACCGTGCAACTGATTTGAATGTCCTGAAGGAGAAATTCGAAACACCCTCAGCGATGAACCCAACAGGCAAGTCGGATCTTCCGGGGATTGACATATTTGTCTCGACTGCTGATCCTGAGAAAGAACCACCTCTTGTCACTGCAAACACCATCTTGTCAATCTTAGCAGCGGATTACCCTTGTGAAAAGCTTGCTTGTTATGTTTCGGATGATGGTGGTGCACTTCTGACCTTTGAGGCCATGGCTGAAGCTGCAAGTTTTGCTAACATTTGGGTCCCGTTCTGCCGTAAACATGACATAGAGCCTAGGAACCCGGAGTCTTATTTCAGCCTAAAGAGGGATCCTTACAAGAACAAAGTAAAAGGAGACTTCGTGAAGGATCGTAGGAGAATAAAGCGGGAGTACGATGAGTTCAAGGTCCGGATTAATGGTTTGCCTGATTCCATTCGCCGTCGTTCTGATGCATATCATGCAAGGGAAGAAATCAAAGCCTTGAAGCTTCAAAGGCAGAACAGGGAAGATGAAGCTGTTGAAGGTGTCAAGATCCCTAAGGCTACATGGATGGCTGATGGTACTCACTGGCCTGGAACTTGGATGGTTCCTGGACCTGAGCACTCCAAAGGAGACCATGCTGGCATTATTCAGGTACAATCTTTTCTTAGTAACACTTCCTTTATTATCAAATCCATAAGTAATGTGACAATGGTCTGCTCTTAGTACTTACATATTTGTGGGACCGGTCTTTGCAGGTGATGCTGAAACCTCCCAGCGATGAACAACTACTCGGTGGGAGCAGTGATGAAACTAAGATCTTAGACTTCAGTGAAGTTGATATTCGTCTGCCACTCCTTGTTTACGTTTCTCGTGAGAAGCGTCCCGGATATGATCATAACAAGAAGGCAGGGGCTATGAACGCTCTTGTTCGTGCCTCAGCTATCATGTCTAATGGTCCTTTCATCCTCAATCTCGACTGTGACCACTACATTTACAACTCTCAGGCAATGAGGGAAGGAATGTGCTTTATGATGGACCGAGGTGGCGACCGCCTTTGTTACGTTCAGTTCCCTCAGAGGTTCGAAGGCATCGACCCTTCTGACAGATATGCCAACCACAACACCGTTTTCTTTGATGTCAACATGCGTGCTCTTGATGGACTTATGGGACCTGTGTATGTGGGAACCGGGTGTCTTTTCAGAAGGATTGCTTTGTATGGATTCGATCCTCCTCGTGCGAAAGAGGACCATCCAGGCTGCTGCAGCTGTTGTTTCTCCAGCCGCAAGAAGAAATCTGCTGTTTCACACACTCCGGAAGAGAACAGGTCGTTGAGGATGGGGGATTCTGATGACGAAGAGATGAACATGTCACTGCTGCCTAAGAGGTTTGGTAACTCAACCTTCCTAATCGACTCAATCCCGGTGGCCGAATTTCAAGGTCGTCCACTTGCAGATCACCCAGCTGTGAAGAATGGTCGTCGACCTGGTGCTCTTACCATTCCCCGTGAACTCCTGGATGCAACCACTGTTGCAGAGGCAATCAATGTCATATCCTGCTGGTACGAGGACAAGACTGAATGGGGTCAACGAACCGGTTGGATCTACGGGTCAGTGACCGAGGATGTCGTAACTGGTTACAGAATGCATAACAGAGGATGGAAATCAGTCTACTGCGTCACGAAACGTGATGCCTTCCGTGGCACGGCACCCATAAACTTGACAGACAGGCTTCACCAAGTGCTCCGTTGGGCAACTGGATCGGTCGAAATCTTTTTCTCTCGAAACAACGCCCTCTTAGCCAGTTCAAGGATGAAGTTTCTCCAACGTATAGCTTACCTCAACGTCGGCATATACCCCTTCACATCAGTCTTCCTCATCGTCTACTGCTTCCTCCCGGCGCTCTCCTTGTTCTCCGGCCAATTCATCGTCTCCAGCCTCAACGTGACATTCCTCGTCTATCTCCTCATCATCACAATCACTCTATGCATGCTGGCAATTCTCGAAATCAAATGGTCAGGAATCGAGCTGGAAGAATGGTGGAGGAACGAGCAGTTCTGGCTTATTGGAGGCACCAGCGCTCACCTTGCAGCAGTCATCCAAGGTCTTCTCAAGGTTGTGGCCGGTATCGAAATCTCCTTCACTCTCACTTCAAAATCAGGAGGAGACGATGTGGACGACGAGTTTGCTGATCTCTACATAGTGAAGTGGACTTCGCTCATGATCCCGCCAATCGTGATCATGATGGTGAACTTGATCGGGATCGCTGTCGGGGTTAGCAGGACGATATACAGTGTGATACCGCAGTGGAGTAGGCTTTTGGGAGGGGTGTTCTTCAGTTTCTGGGTGCTGGCTCATCTCTATCCATTTGCCAAGGGGCTCATGGGAAGGAGAGGAAGGACTCCTACTATAGTCTTTGTGTGGTCTGGACTTGTTGCCATTACCATTTCTTTGCTGTGGGTTGCTATCAATCCTCCTTCTACTACTAACCAAATCGGGGGATCGTTCCAGTTCCCTTAAAACCAGTGATTACATAGATCTTTGCTTCCTCTTCTTCTTATCTATTCCCTCGGCTAGCCATGGTTTAGCTTGATTTTTGTTCAGCTAATTGTCATTCCTTCATTAATTTTATATACTGGTTGTCTCCTTTTCTTTTGAGGTTGTGTAGCCCTTTCATACATTTACCAAATGAACATGTTACATGTCTCTCGATGTTTTTGTTTACGGGGATGTTTGATGTTAGTCATTAATTTTACAGCATTCTATCGTGTTCTGCATGGATCAGCTGTGTATCAGATAGTGCTTGATGTCGAAAGTTTACAAATTGGTTAACTATGCGACTAAGACCATTTGGTATTATTCATCGAAAGTGAATGATACCTCTAACTGCCATCGGGAGATACCAATCACATTCTGGATTCATAACTAGAGGCCAGCTAGTATAGAAGGAAATTGTTTCGTTCTGAAGAACATCACTTTCTGTTTGATGGGATAGACTCTGAGAACTGTTATGACATAGAGGGTTTCTTCCTTTTGACACTGTAGAAATTTACGGGACTCGACTGAGGCATCGTCTGGTTTGCAGGTACACTCGCAGCTTTTGTCACTTCCTTTTACATGAAGTTCTTCTTATTCTATGGAACTAGCTGACTTGTTGTGGATGTCTTATCATTGTGATACTAGCAACTTAGGCATTGGAAAATCGACGAGACTGTTTTATCTGGAGTCAACACCGAGGAAATTTTCAACCTCAATTAGCCAAAGTGAGTATTGCTGACCTCTCATGTCATACTCTTTCAGACAGCAATCATGTTCCTGCACTAAAATTAACTTCGTCATAGATTTGGTCCCTATGCCTTTTGTCGTGTTCAAAGTTAGACATTAACAATAATCTCAAAGATATTGGACTTTGACCCTTTCATATGTTACCATTTGTCCATTTCGACTGAGATGTTAAAAACTTTGTCAAGGAGTGGTTAGAGTTGGTTTCTTCTCAAAAAAACAATGAGATCAGTCACTTTCTCTCAGAGATATGAATTCTCCAAAACCTCTTGACCCATATTGCTGTCATCACTTTGTTGATCTTTACTCATTCGGCTTTATTTGAAGTTTTCATGGAATCCCAATGCTTGATTGTATTCACTGTTAACAAGATTAGTGGGCCATTGCTTTTCTAAGCTAAAAATATCTTTGTTAAGTATGGTATTCTAGACGGCTATTTGATTAGAGTTCTTGTTGTGACGTGAAGAAACTATTGACTTGGCTTCAGTCTATTGTGTAACCACTTAATACTGTGACAGTTGGGAGCCGGTCTCGAGTTCTCAGTTGAACCGGTCGTAGCTTGGTTCTAATTGATTTCGATTTTCGGCTTCATCGATATCAGTTTGAAACCTGTCTAATGTGAATAGAACTCAGAATTGCATTAGGAGTTTGATGATGACATGGCAGGATTAGATAGATTTCTTCTCAATCCTTTGTTAACAGACTTATGTATAGTTTCTAACACACTATGCATTGATCTTGATGTGTTAGGGGTATCATTTCTCGGACCTTATTCTTACACAATTCCAGGAGAAGAAGAAGAGGAGAATGAAATCTGTTCGGAAGTCTAAAAAAGCTTTCAGCTTTTCTGGCAATAACATCAGCCTGTCTTCCCCTGGAGATGGATCACTGACTCTGCCAAAACTGGTATGTTTCTGACGATTTCGATTCTTCATCGTGACAAAAACTGTTTTAAGGAACCAATGTAAGATGCAACAAAATCATGACGATCACACCAACTCTATCCACTATAGGTTCGTTCAACCGAGACTACTTGGTGTGTTGCTTTTTTTCTGGCGATTAGTTCAGTGAAAGAAAGTCCAAAAGGGCAGAAAGAGAAAAGGTAGGAAGGAATGATTTTAAAAGCATCATTATGCACCCAACGTACCATACAAATGAATGATTAAGCCAAAACCATGCATAGAAATTGTAACATTAATGACCAAGGAACCTTTGGACCAAACTTTTTAACTTTCCTAAACGAACATGCTCTCAATCATTCAACACACCAAATAGGTTAAAATATCTGTTGCCATGTTAATCCAATTGTCTTCGTAGCCAACACTATTTGGGAAACTTTGAACTGCAAAAAGAGATCAATACCAGAGATGGAGCTTCAACGTTTTGTTTATGGTTACAGTCTACTTGCAGCTTTTATCCTGTTGCTGTTTCAGTCGTGTCATTTGTCTCCCGGACCTGAAGGTAATTTACATCTCACGATGGTTTGTAGCTCAACGATACCTGAAATAACTTCATGACCTCGGAATGATCGGTTCGATTTGTTTTCTAAACCATCCTGGTTTTGCAGGAACAAATCTTCCTTATGTGACTTCAAACATCAGTGAGATAGCAGGAAAGTCTTTTGACTACATCATAGTAGGTGGAGGAACTGCCGGCTGCCCTCTCCGTGCTTCGAAGCTATGGCGAAAGGAACATCACATATGAAGCTATGGCGAAAGGAACATCACATATGAAGTAGCCTTTCCTCTCTAGTTGCACTACCTCTCCGTGCTTCAAGTTCCGAATGTTCGAATCGCCAAGAACAGGAACCTCCTTCTTTGTACAGGAGTTAAGCACATCATGGAGATTCCGCTTCTCCTTTTCGTCCAGCTGCAAAACCAGAGAAACCGATCATCGTCATGTCAGCCCGGTTAACCTATTTTACGAATACAGCTTAATAAGGAGAGGAAGTAACCTTCTTTTTGGTGATCAGATGGTCATATTTCCACCATTGACAACATAACCAAGTCATTGATCGCAGGCAGCCAAGTTAGCTTCAGCTTAGTAGCTTTCACAGATCCTTCCAAATGCAGATCTCCAACCAACTGCTTCACATTCCCACTATCATCCTTCACAATTTCCTGCACAATAACATTCCCCCAATCCATCAATGTCACTTCTTCATTCGCCGATACGCTCCGAGCATCAGCCTGGTCTATATATCCATAAGCTCTTCGTGTAAGTCGCCGCCTTCTCCCCTGCACCCTCATACCTCTTGTGTCTAGGTACGATACGAAAATGAATGGTTTGTCAGGACCGGCCGGCTAGTCAAACCGTTCGAAAATGGTCGCCGGCGCTGGTGAGTTTTTGTAGCATTTACAAAACCGTGGAGCTGCTCTCTTCACGTATAGCTTTCTGATACAGTCCGCATGGAAGAAGGATTCGGATTGTGAAAGGGTTTTTGGATTTTGTTTCCTTGTCACACAAGGAAAATTGATGACTTCACCAACAAGTAACAACCAACAGTTGTGAACCGGTTTCGAGTTCTTGGCTAGACCGAAATTCATGATTAAAAGATGGAGTCATTATGGTTATCCGTTCTAATTTGAACTGGTCAAATAAGATAAAATTCAAGTTGGAATGTGGGTTTTTTCCAATACTTTTTAGGGTATGAGTAAATCAGAACATTGTTATATGCGTGTGCGTATAGATGTATGGATACTGAAGCATTCAAATCAAATTTGAACCGATAAATTTAATTACTATAAGAGTATTTATAATGAAATTTTATTTATTTATTTTTATAAAAGCTAATTATTATTTGACCTTTTATACTTTGGATCATAAAATATTTGAGTTATATAATTTGACAATGATTGGTGATTCGTAAAGTTTATGTGTTTGAAAAATAATAGAATTTGTGAATTTATGTCCTATAAAATTATTTCGGTAACGGTTTGTAACCAAAATCCATTGAAAAACATACATGATACGGGTATGATAATTTATCATCCGAAAAGCTATCTATCGGTAATTATATCGAAACTCGAAACTACAATGTCTAGTGACGGAGATCAACTATTTGAACCTGAATCGAACCGTTGCGATAAATATGACATCATTTTCAACACTGTGATTAGAATTTGACGACACACCAAAGATTAGGTAGGATTAATTCTTAGGAAATCTAAAAGTCAAGTCTGTTGAATGATGTTTATTATCCAAAACGTTCAAAGTCTAAAGCTTTGAACTTTTCCTATAAAAACTAAAAACCCACCATCTCTTCTCTTTATCTTCTCCTTCTCAGCCACAGCAGGCCTTTCCAGTAACTCGATCCGAACACCTCACGAAAATCGGGTTATTTTCGATCGATCGATGATGTTACCCCTGAAGGTTTTTGTCTATGGTGATCACAGGCTTCTTGCAGCTTTCCCCCTGCTGCTGCTGCTCATTCTGCTTCATTCATCTCATTCTTCTGCCGGTAATTTTTGACACTTCGACACAGATGTATCGTAAAGTAGGTAGGTTTAATTTGTAGCTTCGTAACAGAATTCGAGTCCAATTTCAATTTTTTTTCATTTCTATGTAGGAACGGTTCCTTACATGACATCAGACATGAGCGAGATATCCGGCAAGTCCTTCGACTACATAATAGTAGGCGGAGGGGCGGCAGGCTGTCCTCTGGCAGCCACCCTTTCGGAGAAATTCTCCGTTCTGCTAATTGAACGGGGCGGGTCCCCGTACGGGAACCCAAGTGTAACTGACAAGCGCTTCTACGGCTTGTCTTTACTCCAGACGGACGAATTCTGGTCCCTGGCCCAATCGTTCACTTCCGAAGAAGGGGTCACGAACCGGAGAGGAAGGGTCCTCGGAGGATCCACAGCCATAAATGCGGCGTTCTACAGCCGAGCCAGTGACAAATTCGTTGCGGAATCGGGCTGGGATAAAAGGCTGGTGAAGGAATCTTATGAGTGGGTGGAATCTAAGATTGTCACTAAACCTGAGAAGCTGTCAGGGTGGCAAGCTGCTGTCAGGTCAGGATTTCTCGAGGCGGGAATCCTTCCTGACAACGGATTCACCTGGGATCATGTCGTGGGGACGAAGATTGGCGGGTCTACATTCGATAATCGGGGGCAGAGACGTACCTCTGCCGATCTTCTAAGGATGGGAAGGCCGGAAAACATCAGAGTTCTGTTGAATACTACGGTGAAGAGTGTCATATTCGACCATGGTACGTAGAGAAATTTATTTTGTACAATCCTGAGTTTTTTTACGATATGTACAAGTTAATCGGGTTACGGATTAATCGAACATCCAGCCAAATATAATTAAAATTGATTTATTTTATATCTTTAATTGAGGCCGGTTTGGTTTGTTGGATGACTCAGGAGAATCAAACAAACCCATTGCTCGGGGCATCCGATTCATAAGCAGCGGAAACGACACCGGATATCGAACCTATGAAGCTTATCTAACTCCTTCCTCAGGTGACGTTATATTATCAGCAGGGGCATTAGGCAGTCCTCAAATCCTCCTACTAAGCGGCATCGGACCAAAAACCCATCTCGCCCAACTCGGCATCCCACTCGTTTTCGAATTGAATCGAGTGGGACGCGACGTCCAAGACAACCCGGGAATCTCCATCCCGGTCGGTTCAAAACCCGAACGCCGGTTCCCGGACTCACCACAAGTAGCAGGAATAACAAAAGGATTCAACTTCATCATCGAAGCAGGCATAGTGCCGACATCCCTCAACACCACGAGGAACCGGGTATCGATCAAGCTAGCGTTCCCGGAATCCACGGGAAAGCTCGAGCTGAACTCGACCGATCCCAGGAAGAACCCCGTGGTTTCGTACAACTACCTGACGACACAAAAAGACATGGACGGGTGCGTCGAGATGGTCAGACTGGCGGACACAGTCATCAAGTCCCGGCCCGTGACTATGTTCATGGGTGGGGATGTAGAAACCAACCTGACATCGAATCCTGACGAGTTGCGGACTTACTGCAGGACCAATGTCAGGACTTACTATCATTACCACGGCGGGTGTGTGGTCGGGTCGGTTGTCGATGAGGATTACAAAGTGGTTGGTGTCGATGGTTTGAGAGTCGTCGATGGGTCGACTTTCCTCGAGTCTCCCGGGACGAATCCGATGGCTACGGTTCTGATGCTTGGTAGATATCAAGGGATCAAGATCCTTGTTGAGAGGATGAAATGAACAAGTTATTATCTTCATGAATTTATACCTTACTTCCTATGTGAACAATTTGTGTACATATGAATAATTTTTTCTTCCTATTGTGATACAATAATACCATATCGAAATGTTGTATAAATTTCTCAATTTTACCATTAAATCTTTGTTCGGGGGGACGAACTTATGGGTGCATATATTTCGACCACACCCGTAAAACTTTTCGGGTCGGTTGTTGTTGCCGGTCGGGTCAAAGGTGAGATAAGGCTAGAAGTTGGGGGCCTTGGGCCATGATATCTGGGCCAAAATGGTATCGGGCCCAGTACAAGAAGCTCGAAGCCCTGTCCTGGAAACGTCTTGAATAAACCCACTGTGAAACGGCGCGCTTTGAGCCGGGAATTTTTCGCCGCCTCTGAGCAGTCAACTTTCGCCGGAGATGGCGGTGAGAAGAGAGATTAATTATCTGAAGATTGGACTTAGTCTTTTGGTACGTCACCGTTTCGATTGAGATGTTCAAACTTCATGAAAGGAAGACTTAGTTTTACAAATGGGTTAGTTGACTTCTTTCTTGCTAGTGGAATTTGATGACAGATGATGATATTTTGACTTTCGTATTTCGTTGTTCCGTATTAATTCGTGTCTACTAAAAAAAACATCATTTTCATATAAGTATTTGAAACTTTTGTAAGGACATATTTGCCTTGTATATTTCCAACTAAAAAAAGAATAAATATCTGAAACTAGTTTAAAATGAAATCAATGGTAAAACCAAAATGGAAAATGCAACTAAAATCGAATTTGAATAAAAAATTTGTATATATATCAAATAACAAATTGACGTATACATTTTTTTAAACCTAATACTACGTTTAAATAGCAATAAACATCCGTTGCACTACTACTTTTAATTAAATTAAAATTATATATGTCATCAACGAATTTTGTTTTGAAGTTTATGAAAAAAAATTATAATTGCTATTTTTCAATAGGATGTTTAGCATTGATAGATTATTTAGTATAAATAAATGAGTATGTGAACAAAACTTCAAATATTATAATTTGGAATATTAAATCATCAAAATTTCACACATGATTTAGTATCAGAGACGAGGAAATAAGATAATTGGTTGGGATTCTCCCCGACTTTTTCTATTTCTAACACAACCAAACACTGAATCGAACTTAATCATTTGTTTATCCGCTTGTGAATATTGAAAGGAAGCGTGTGGGATGATATTCTTAGATGATGTTGATGTGAGAATTCTACCAATCATCCAAGAAATGTTCCCTTATTTAAAGAAGAAACAACGAGGATGAGAAAAAAAAAATCAAGTAGCCATTGAAGTACTCTCAAGCTTTTTGAACCTTTTATGGCAAGTAACATCTTCAGCTTGGGCCATGGCGGGCTTCTTGCAGCTCTTACCCTGCTGATGCTACTTAACTCATGTCATTCTTCTGCCCAGCCTCAAGGTAATTTCACACTTGACACATATATGTACATAGAGTAGTTTCGTAGTTCGGTTAATGATGGTCGAAGATTCGGTTAATGATCGTCGAAGATGTTAAAGTTATTCATATATAAAGTGGGAAAAGAAGAAGAGAGAAAACCATTGAAAGGTTTATGGTCCGTTTGTGAGCGGGAATGTGGAATGGAATTTAGATGGGAATGTAAATGTTAGCTTCTAAAATGCATTTCGTTAGGATCTAAATTTCCCGTTCGAATGAAAAAATGTTCAAAATTTCATTTCATATCCCAACTGACAAACGAAACATTAGAGTTGTTTATAAGGGAGGAAAATGAGAGTACAAAACAAAAATTGACTGAACTACCTTTACCTATAATATTTGCTAATAGAAGATGCTCTAAATTTGATCCAAACAATTCAAATATATGAAAGAAAATTTGTGGGTGGCACATTCAATTTTGTATTATAAATGTATTTTGTTTTTGTTTTTTTCTGGTGAAATGTGTTTTAATTTGTATATGTTAACTTAAAAGAAAATTGTATTTGTCAAATTAGTACTCAATAAATACAAAATTTTATATTCAAATTCAATTTTGTAGATATTTCGATCTTGGTTCGGTCACAGAGTTGTCAGTCTTTTTATGTTCTCTTTGAATTTTGCAGGAGGTAAATTTCCTTACATGACATCGAATGTTGACGAGGTAGCAGGAAAGTCCTTCGATTACATCGTGATAGGCGGAGGAGCAGCCGGCTGCCCTCTTGCCGCTACCCTCTCTCAGAAATTCTCCGTTCTACTCATCGAACGTGGTGGGTCGCCATATGGGAACCCATGGATAACAGCGGAGCGCTTCCTCGGGTTCCCATTGCTCCAAACTGACGAGTTCTCGTCGGTCTCCCAATCAATCACTACTAAGGAAGGAGTAACATTCCACAGAGGGAGAGTCCTTGGAGGGACAACAGCCATAAATGGAGCGTTTTACAGTAGAGCTAGTGACAAATTCGTCATGAAATCGGGTTGGGATAAACGGTTGGTGAAGGAATCTTACGAATGGGTTGAATCTAAAATCATTACTAAACCAGCTGTGCTGTCAAAGTGGCAAGCTGCTGTCAGGTCAGGATTCCTTGAAGCAGGAATCTTTCCTGACAACGGATTCACCTGGGAACACATCCAAGGAACGAAGCTCGGCGGGTCCACGTTTGATTCACGGAGCAAGAGACATACCTCTGCTGATCTTCTGTGGGCGGGAAGACCCGAGAACATCAAAGTTCTGTTGAATGCTACGGTCAAGAGTGTCATATTCAACAACGGTAAGTCGAGTTAATCAGGCCAAGTCAAGTTGAGCCGGTTATTTCAAAATTTGTCATTCCTATAGGAGAACTAATCAATGGTATAATGCAGGAGAATCAGAAAAGACCACTGCTCGTGGGATCCGATTCATAAGCAGCCATGGTACCGGAGATCGAACCTATGAAGTTTACCTTAACCAACCAGCAAATTCAACTTGTTCGTCCGGAGACGTGATATTATCAGCCGGCGCATTAGGCAGCCCTCAGATCCTCCTGTTGAGCGGCATCGGACCAAAACCCCATCTCGACCAATTCAACATCCCACTTGTCCTCGAGTCGAACCACGTGGGACTAGAAGTGCAAGACAACCCAGGAATCGTCATCTTGGTCGGTTCTAAACCGGGACACCAGCTCCCGGAGAGACCACAAGTTGCAGGAATAACAAAAGGATTCAACTTCATCATCGAAAGCCTCATCACATCACTAACCTTCAACGCTACAGGGAATATTTTATTGATCAAGCTAGCATTCCCTGAATCCAGAGGGAAGCTGGAACTGAACTCGACCGATCCTCGGAAGAACCCTGAAGTTTCATACAACTACCTCGAGACAGAGAAAGACATGAATGGATGTGTGGAGATGGCCAAGTTGGCAATGACCGTTGCGAAGTCTCTATCTTCGGAGACAAACGTGGTGTCGAATCCTGATGAGCTACGGGCTTACTGCAGGAAGAATGTCACTAGTTACTCCCATTACCATGGTGGGTGTAATGTTGGATCAGTTGTTGATTCGGATTATAGAGTGGTTGGTGTAGATGGTTTGAGAGTTGTGGATGGATCGAATTTTCTCGAGTCGCCTGGGACGAATCCGATGGCTACTCTTATGATGCTTGGCCGGTATCAAGGGATCAAGATTCTTGGTGAGAGGATGAAATGAACAACATGAATTATACCTTACTTCATATGTGAACAATTTGTGTACAGATGAATAATTCCTCCTATGCGTGACACAATAATAATACCATATAATAACCTTCCCCGCCGGTTGCTGCTACTCCCCCACCTGCTTCCCCTCCCCCAGAAACTCCACCTCCGATCGCCATTCCACCACCTTCAACTCCTCCTCCAGCAACCCCACCGCCAGCCACTCCTCCTCCGGCGACCCCGCTACCAACTCCCCTAGCGTCTCCACCTGCTTCGGTTCCAGCTCCGGCTCCGTCCACGAAACCAAAGTCTCCGGCTTTGGAAAGTTTAAAAACAAGTGCAAGCTGGCTGTCTTGCTTTTGGTTCCTCGCCGAACGTTGCTATCCCACCAAGCACACACGTAACGCGCCAGAAACAACATGCAAGCTTATCCCCGGTCATCTTTACTTCTGTTGTAGAAACTTTACCAGTATTCTTAATTCATTTATCATAAAAGCCTAAGCCTTACACGAGACATGAGATAATAAGGTGGTGCATTTAAATAGATATTTTGGATATTGATTTTAAATATGATTTAAAATTTATTATTTTTTGAGTATCACAAATAAATATTCTTCACCTTCGGAGAAGCACCATAATTCAAAAGAATTAAACAATTTTTACAACAATTTTCAATAATTCATTATTTTCATATTCATCACAACCTTAACATTTCTTCTTCATAACCTCACCTTCCTAATAGACGAATCTTAATGTTTTTGATATAATGACTATCATCTGACCTCTTCTTTTCTCGTTCCCCTCCTCTTTCCTCCTCCTTCTCCCTTTTTCTTTTCTTTTTGTGTCTAATTTAATGCGTGTTTAGATTAATGCGCTATTTTGATATCTTTTCGGTAGATGCTAGTTTAATAATAATGCCATATAAGAATGTTGTATAAGTTTCTCAATGTTAGCATTAAATCTTCGTTCGAATGGACGAACTTATGGACACATATGTTACGAACACACTCATAAAAAGTTTCGGGTTGGTTTTTGTTGCCGGTCGGGTCAAAGCTGGATAAGCAAGGTAGTGAAATCTACAATGCAACTCGTAAAATCGTACAGTTTGACGCTTTTACTTAGACTTTGTGATCTAGATTCTACGCGAATCGGAATCAAGTGAAATCGGGTGAAATCGGCCGATTCCATTTATTTGAGCGAACCAAAGTTGATTTTCGCTGGTTAGCTGAATCGAACACATATTAGAGTGAACGGAAACTGATTTGAGTAAGCCAGACACAGAGCAAATTGAATATAAATTTCAATAAACCAAACACATAATTGAGCGAACCGAAACCGATTTCTCAATTACATATTCGAATAGGACATATTTGAGTTGCGGGCCATGGGCCAAAATAGATTCGGGCCCGGCCGAATTTCGGGCTCCTCAAAACCGGGTAGAAGCCGAAGCCTGTCCTGAAACTCTTGAATAAACCCACCGTGAAACGGCGCCGCTTTCAGCCAGGAATTTGTCCCCGCCGAGCAGTCAACTTTCGCCGGCGATGGCGGAGAGAAGAGAGATTAATTATCTGAACTGAAGATTGGACTTAGTCTTTGATACGTCACCGTTTGGATTGAGATGTTCAAACTTCATGAAAGGAAGACTTTCGTTTTATAGATAGTTGACTTCTTTCTTGCTTTTCGAATTTGATGATCATACTTAAACTTTCTGAAGTGGTGATCCTTTGTTTATTCACCAATGGAATGCGCCCGGTGTAGGCTTCACCTGTGTTTCTCTCGTCAAAATTCGTTATTTCATATTAACTCGTTTATATTAAACATAAGTAGAGAAATAGAATTTCAAATAACATAATTCGAATTATAAAATTATCAAAACTTTACGTATAATTCAGTATTCGAAAACAGAAAATAAGATAGGGGCGGATACAGGAGAGTTACAACTCAGAGCAATTTTGACCCTGAGATTGTATATATATACCATTTATATTTTAACTTACTATTATTTATGTTTAAAAAATTATTTTTATAAATTGGTAACTCGATATATAAATTTCTATTCAAATCCATTCCGGACCCGTCACTGAAATAAGATAGTCGATAGTCGAGACTTTTCTTAATTCCCTCCTTACCGTCGTTGGGTTATCAACCGACGGGAAGTCAGCGAGCCGTAACTTTCCATCGGCTATATATCGACCGACGCTGAACACATTCACAAAAATCGAGGTGATATACTTTTTCCTTGTAGTGAGCCAAATTTTAAATTACCGTCAACCAACCTCAAACAAATTTATAAATAATTCAATATACACCAAAAATTAATAGAGAATCATTCCCTAAAGTAGATGAGCAGAAGAACAGAATGTTGCCTTATATAAACAAGAGAAACCAGGAAATCTAAGTGGATATATTTGAAGTCTCAAAGCTTTATGAGCCTTTAAATTTCTGGCAAAGATCGAACAATCTTCGACATGGGCCATGGCAGGCTTCTTGCAGCTCTTACAGTGCTGCTGCTGCTGCTTCTTCTTCTTCACTCATCATCATGTCAGTCTTCTGGCCAGCCTCAAGGTAATGTATCTGAGTAGGGGTTCAGGAAAATTTCAAGTTCGGCTTATAGTGTTTGGTCGTATCGAAGTACGGGAGAGTTCTGTATCTCTTATTCCCTCTTCGCTTCGAATAGTGAATTGTATGTTTAAGTTTTTTATGATTTTTGTTTGAACTAAACACAATATAACAAATATGTTTTTTTACATATATTCACTTAATATCACGTTCAAAAAATATATTTGTTAATTTGTTATTCGATACATAGACTTTCAATTCAAATTTCAGTTTGATACATTTTTCGATCCTGATTTCGCCACTAAGTCCTTTTTATGTTCTCTACATGTTCTTTAATTTATGCAGAAGGAAAATTTCCCTACATGACATCGAATGTCCACGAGGTAGCAGGAAAGTCCTTCGACTACATCGTGGTAGGCGGAGGAGCAGCCGGTTGCCCTCTCGCCGCCACCCTCTCTCAAAAATTCTCCGTTCTACTAATCGAACGGGGCGGCTCGCCATACGGGAACCCTTGGATAAGAGAGGCGCGCTTCCTTGGGGCCCCGTTGCTCCAACCCGATGAATTCTCATCGGTCGCCCAATCATTGACTTCCAAGGAAGGAGTAACAATCTTTAGAGGAAGAGTCCTCGGAGGGACAACGGCCATAAACGCTGGGTTCTACAGTAGAGCTAGCGCCACATTCGTGGCTAAATCGGGTTGGGATCAACGGCTGGTGAAGGAATCTTACGAATGGGTTGAATCTAAAATCATTAGTAAACCAACCAAGCTTCCAGAGTGGCAAGTTGCTGTCAGGTCTAGGTTCCTTAAAGCGGGAATCTTACCTGACAACGGATTCACCTGGGAACACATCGAAGGAACGAAGATTGGCGCGTCAATTTTCGATTCACAGAACAAGAGACATACCTCCGCTGATCTTCTGCGGACGGGAAGACCCGAGAACATCAGAGTTCTGTTGAATGCGACGGTCAAGAGTGTCATATTCAACAACGGTAAGTAAAAATTAAGTTCCTTAGCTTATCGAGCTTCTGGTCAAACCGATTGACTTTCGGGTTAGGGGAAAAGTCACTTGTTACATAATGAGAGAAAACCATGTGTCTCACTCGTTACAAAAAAAAAACCTTCTTAATCAGTTATTTAGTAACTGGATCTCACGTCACTGTTTTTGGTTGGTTTTGCATTATTGACTTTTTGGTTATTCCGGTTGAGCCGGTTGATTGGGCTATTTCAAAATATTTATTATTATAGTGAGCCGTTTGAAATTTAGGATCTTAGTATGTTCCCGAATGTTTAGGACGATTCTTAGTGGTTAGATCTCAGGTAATTGGCCTTTTAACTGATCTAACGGTTCATATAATAAAAATACTAAAGTCTTTTCATCAAACTATTTTAATCTATTTTTATAATAATGTCACTACCACCTTATTGCCGCCGTTAATTTCCGTTGACCGGCCGATGACTTTGGTTAAGAGAACCCTTCCTATCGTTAGTTAGGAGAACTAATTAATGGTATGATGCAGGAGGATCAGACAAGACCACTGCTCGTGGAATCCAATTCATAAGTAGCCACGGTACCGGAGACCAAACCTATGAAGTTTACCTTAACCAACCAGCAAATTCTTCTTGTTCGTCCGGAGACGTGATATTATCAGCCGGGGCGATAAGCAGCCCTCAGATCCTCCTACTGAGCGGCATCGGACCAAAACTCCATCTCGACCAGCTCAACATCCCACTCATCCTCGAGTCGAACCACGTGGGACGGGAAGTGCAGGACAACCCGGGGATTTTCCTCTTGGTCGGTTCGAAACCCGGACACCAGCTCCCGGAGAGACCACTAGTTGCAGGAATAACAAAAGGATTCAACTTCGTCATCGAATGCCTTATCAGAGTACTGAGCTCCAACACTACAGGGAAGATTGTATTGGTCAAGCTAGCATTCCCGGAATCGAGAGGGAAGCTGGAACTAAACTCGACCGATCCCAGGAAGAACCCTGTAGTGTCGTACAACTACCTGAAGACAAAGAAAGACATGGATGGATGTGTGGAAATGGCCAAGTTGGCAATGACCGTTGCCAAGACTCTATCTCGGGATACGTACGTGGTGTCGAATCCCGATGAGTTGCGGACTTACTGCAAGAAGAATGTCACTAGTTACTTCCATTACCACGGTGGGTGTGCTCTTGGATCTGTTGTTGACCAGGATTATAGAGTGGTTGGTGTCGATGGTTTGAGAGTTGTCGATGGGTCGACTTTCCTCGAATCGCCCGGAACGAATCCTATGGCTACAGTTTTGATGCTTGGCAGGTATCAAGGGATCAAGATCCTTGCCGAGAGGATGAAATGAATAAGTATTTAATCATTTAATCGTCTGAGTTGTCATAGTTATTTTCACCTTCACTTTATGTAATGTTTATTTACCTTTTATGAATGTTGTAGTGACCGGGACGTGGAGTCCGACAAAATAAAAATCATTCTATGCTTGGCACCATAATCCCATATAGGAATATTGTATAATTTTGTCGATTTTGTCATTAAATCTTCAACCAAGCACATGTATAACCACGCATGTCAATATTACATTGTGCATAGAAAATATATTACAAGCATAGAAAATAATTTTTATTTTGTGGACTAGACGTCTCGATTGGTACAAGATAAAAAGTACATAAACATTACAGTATTAGTGTTTGTTTTTAGAGTGTGTTGGGTTCGAAACCCGATACCTCCAACACTTAGACTAGGAAGAATTATTCATACGCACACAATTAGTTGTTCACAAATTAAAGAAGTAGTGTAAAAATCATGAAGACAAATTAGACGAATAAACGATCAAATGCAATTGTTTATTTCATCCTGTCAGCAAGAATCTTGATACCTTGATACCTGCCAAGCATCATAAGTGTAGCCATGGGATTCGATCCGGGCGATTCCGAGAACGTCGAGCCATCCACAACTCTCAAACCTTTGACACCAAGCACTCTATAATCCTGATCAACAACGGATCCAAGAGCACAACCACCATGGTAATGGAAGTTTGTCCCGACATTATTCCTGCAGTAAGTAGGCAGCTCGTCGGGATTCGACACCACGTTCGTCTCCTGAGATAGATACTTGGCGACACTCATTGCCACCTTAGCCATCTCCACACATCCATCCATGTCTTTCTGTGTCCCCAAGTAGTTGTACGACACTACAGGGTTCTTCCTGGGATCGGTCGAGTTCAGTTCCAGCTTCCCTCTCGATTCCGGGAATGCTAGCTTGACCAATGTCATGTTCCCTGTAGCGTTGGAGCTTATTGCTACGATGAAGCCCTGGACGATGGATTTGAATCCTGCTGTTATTCCTACAACTTGTGGTGTGTCCGGGAGCTTGTCTCCGATTTTCGAGCCGACCAAGATGTTAAGTGCCGGGTTGTCTTGCACTTCGAGCCCCACGTTGTTTGACTCGAGGATGACTGGGATGTTGAGTTGGTTGAGCTGGAGCGTCGGTCCGATCCCGCTCAGTAGGAGGATTTGAGGGCTGCTTAATGCCCCCGCTGATAATATCACGTCCCCGGATGAATTTCGAGTTGAATTTGCTGATTGGTTAATGTAAGCTTCATAGATTCGATCTACTGTACCATTGCTGCTCATGAATTGGATGCCGCGAGCAGTGGCATTTTGTGTCTCTCCTGCATCATACCATTACTTTAGGAATCACAAATTTCGATACAGCCGGATCAACTATAGCATAACTCGAACTTTCGACTTACGGTTGAACATGACACTCTTCACGGTAGCATTCAATAGAACTATGATGTTCTCGGGTCTTCCCGCTTGCAGAAGATCAGCAGAGGTGTGTCTCTTACTCTGCGAATCAAATATGGTCCCGCTAATCTTCGTTCCCTCGATGTGTTCCCAAGAGAATCCGTTGTCCGGAAGGATTCCCGCTGCGAGGAATCCAGACCTGACAGAAGATTGCCACTCCGACAGCACAACAGGCTTAGTAATGATCTTAGATTCAACCCATTCATAAGATTCATTCACCAACTGTTTATCCCAGCCCGATTTCGTGACAAATTCACCGCTTGCTCTGCTGTAGAGCCCTCCGTTTATAGCCGTTGATCCTCCGAGGACTCTTCCTCTGTGAAGTTTCACTCCTTCATTGGTAATCAATGATTGGGAGACCGACGTGAATTCATCAGTTTCGATCATTGGGAAGCCAAAGTAGCGCTTCTCTGTTATCCACGGGTTCCCATATGGCGATCCACCACGCTCGATTAGTAGCACAGAGAAATTTTTCGAGAGTGTAGCTACAAGCGGACAACCGGCTGCACCTCCACCTACCACGATGTAGTCGAAGGACTTTCCCGCTACCTCGTCGACATTTGAAGTCATGTAAGGGAATTTCGCTCCTGCAAAATACAAAGACATTAGTATTATAAATGGCATTAGTGATACGATTAACAGTACGTATAACTACCTCGAAGCAGCTGGGCAGAAGAACGACATGAGTGAAGAAGCAGCAGCAGCAGCAAAGAGATGATGCTGATCCGGTCCATGTCTGATGTCTGAGGAGCTGAGAAGAGATAAGCAGAAAAGAGATGATGCTGATATTTGCCAAGTAGCTAGTGGTTTATATAGCAAAGGAGATGATTGCCTTAAGATCAACGCCATCTGATGATCACATGGTACACTAATGAATAACACAAATTAATTAGGATTGTTCAGTAATTCGAAAGAGTTGACTTTTTTCACAGGTCAACCAAAGTTAAACTATCTGCTGTCATCAAACTCGACAATCAAGTTAGCTTGATGTCTTTGCCAAATCTTGAAGCAGCCGCCGGAGAAAGGAGCAGCCTTGCCACCGAAATTTCTGGCCGGGTTGTCTTGGACTTTGTGTCGGACATGGTTCGATTCGAGGATGTGCTGGATTCAAACCCATGAGCTCCGGCGAATGCAATAGGGTGCCAGATAGTGTCATGGTTCAAGGCAACTTTGGTCCTCAACCATAAATTTTGGTATATTTTTACGATTATTTCGAGTCCAGTTCAGGGTAGTTTTAGATACGACTTAGTACTAGGCTAATGGATATATATTAATGATAATTTTGGTTTAGTAGTCAATACATATTGATCATGACCTCGAATTTAAAACCTAAAAACATCGTCGGAGACACATTCAATCTTTAAACCCAACATGTTTTAACTAAAACATTACAATGAATTTTTACACTTTAAACTTTATATTATGTAAATAAATTGATTACTTGATATATAAATTTTCGATTCAGATCCAAATTAGTACATATTTCGATTCTATATCCGCCATTAAAATCATCAGACATCCAAATCTAATACTGAAAGTGACTTGTAGCGGATATAAAAAGCCTCTTTCAGACCACATCCTAATTCATTTTCGAATATAGAACTCCAATATCACACAATTTTCTTTATATTTCAAAAATAATTAGTACAATTTTTATATATTACCTAAAGCATTTATATATAATTTGATATAGTCTACTAAACCATTCTGAAGCCACGTAGGTGAACTCCACCACTTGCACCTTATAATTCTTGCGGGGCACGAATTTATTGGCGCGTATATTTCGACCATGCACGTGTATAACCACGTACGTCAATATTACACCATGCATGCATGTGTGCACGACACGCCTGAAACTCTACAGGCCTTGGCCCATGATATTTGGGGTAAATGGACTCAGGCCCGGCCGAAGTTTCGGACTCCTCATAACCCAGTAGAAGCTCGAGCCTCTCCCGAGTCTGAATAAAAGTAAACCCACCCTGAAGCGACACCGCTTTCAGCCAGCATCCCGCGCCGAAAATTTGTTCAAACTCCGATCAGTAGAGTAGTCCACTTTCGCCGGAGATGGCAGCGAGAAAGAGGAGATTATCTCGATCAGGCGTTGTTGTTTTCAGGGACCCTTGATAAAGATCGGGCGGCGGCTGTTGCTTCGGAACTGTGAAGTTGGGGATGATGATCAGCTGGTCATCACGTCTAATCTACCGGCTGATTCATCGTCGTCGTCGTCTGTCACGGATGAGCTAATTCATCCCCCTCGGAGTTACTAGCAGTTAGTGAGTCTGAGGCTTCCTTCTTCCTCTGCTGTGTCAATCAACGAGTGGAACCTTGATGCGTGGGAGGTAAATGGACTAAATAAGTTCTTTATGCAGTTGTTTGATGGAATGTAGTTGCTAAAAGATGGATTCAGAAGGACTTGTGAAATTCTTCACCTGCTAATATTACTAGAATAGGCCAACGAAGATGATTTTGCATTTGTCAGAAACCTTCTGAAAACTGGTCCAAGATGAATCAATTTGAGTGGGGTTTTCCTTGATCTGTGAAAGTGAAGTCTGCCGGATCATTTAATCATAATTTGTCTTAGCGGAGCAAAGGGATGTTCTTATATAAAGAAAGAAAACGAGGAGGAGAAAGAAATCAAGCAGCTATTCAACCTTTCTGGCAAGAAAATCTTCTAGTCTTCAGCTCCTCATTACATAAGGCATGGGGCATGGCAGGCTTCTTGCCGCTCACATCCTGTTGCTGCTGCTTCTTCACTCATGTCATTCTTCTAGCGAGCCTCAAGGTAATTAATTTGACACTATACATAGAGTAGTTTCCATGACTTTGAACTGATGAATTCGAGTCGTTGTATTTGCAGGAGCGAAATTTCCTTACATGACTTCAAATTTCAATGAGGTAGCAGGGGAGTCGTTCGACTACATCGTGGTAGGCGGAGGAGCAGCCGGCTGCCCTCTTGCCGCTACCCTCTCCGAGAAATTATCCGTTCTACTAATCGAACACGGTGGGTCGCCATATGGGAACCCGTGGATAATGAACAAGCGTTTCTACGGCTTCCCATTGCTCCAGACAGACGAATTCTCGTCGGTCTCCCAGTCATTCACTTCCAAGGAAGGAGTGGTTAACCATAGAGGAAGAGTCCTCGGAGGAACAACAGCCTTAAATGCAGGGTTCTACAGTAGAGCTAGCAATGATTTCGCGAGGACAGCGGGTTGGGATGAGGAGCTGGTGAAGGAATCTTATGAATGGGTTGAATCTAAGATCGTTACTAAACCTGATCAACTGACAACGTGGCAAGCTGCTGTGAAATCTCAATTCCTTGAAGCAGCTGGAATCCTTCCTTACAACGGATTCACCTGGGAGCACATCAAAGGAACGAAGCTCAGTGGGTCAATCTTCGATTCACGAGGGACGAGACATACCTCTGCCGATCTTCTTCAGATGGGAAGACCAGAGAACATCAAAGTTCTGTTCAATCCTACAGTCAAGAGTGTCATATTCAGAAACAGTGGTAAGTACATGGTTTCATGCTAAGTGTTTAGTGGACTATATTCGATCCAAAAAAGTACAATCGAGTTCAACTCTCGCAAAATGGTGCAAGGGCGGCTAAGTTTCGTCAATTATTAGATAGTAAATCAATCGTAGATTAATCATGTTGTCAAGTAATTTGGGCCACTAGTAAAATGGGGGTTGATTGGTTAATTTACGAGATAAGCATCGATTCAGGTTTCCATGACTCTGAACTGATGAATTCAAGTCGTCTTATTTTGCAGGAGCGAAATTTCCTTACATGACTTCAAAGGTCGATGAAGTAGCAGGAAGGTCCTTTGACTACATTGTAGTAGGCGGAGGGGCAGCCGGTTGTCTCCTTACAGCCACCCTCTCCGGAGAAATTCTCCGTTTTACTAATCGAGCGTGGTGGATCGCCATATGGGAACCCGTGGATAACAGAGAAGTGCTTCTTTGGCTTCCCATTGCTCCAGGCCGACGAATTCTCGTCGGTCTCCCAATGGTTCATTTCCAAAGAAGGAATAGCAAACCACAGAGGAAGGGTCCTTGGAGGATCAACGGCTATAAATGGAGGGTTCTACGGTAGAGCTAGTGACAGATTCGTTATGAAATCGGGTTGGGATAAGCAGCTGGTGAAGGAATCTTATGAATGGGTTGAATCTAAAATCGTTACTAGAAAACCTGAGCTGACCAAATGGAAAGCTGCTGTGAAATCTGGATTACTTGAATCCAGGTTTCGTCCTTACAACGGGTTCACCTTACAACACGTCGAAGGAACGAAGATCAGTGGGTATACGTTTGATAATCAGGGGATGAGACATACCTCTGTTGATCTTCTGCAGGCCGGGAGGCCGGAGAATATCGTAGTTCTCTTGAATGCAACAGTAAAGAGCGTTATATTCGACAAAGGTAAGTTACATAGTTTCATGATAAAGTTGTCTTTAATTCCTCATACAAAGGTAAGTTAAAAACCCGGCAAAAACCGGTCCGGTAACCGATAACGAGGTGAAATGGGTGACCGCACTTGGCCCTAACCGGTTGGACCGCATCAGGTTACCGGTTAGACCGCATACCCAGACCTGGAATTTCCAGTCCTACCTGATACCAACTTGACTTGATGCAGGAGAATCAAATAAGACCACTGCTCGAGGAATCCAATTCATCAACAGCAATGGGGACACAAATCGAACCTAGAAGCATACCTCAACCAAACAAGAAAATCAGACTCGTTCCTCCTCTTCGGGGGACGTGATATTATCCGCTGGGGCATTAGGAAGCCCTCAGATCCTACTACTAAGTGGCATCGGACCGAAACCCCATCTCAACCAACTCAACATCCCAATCGTACTTGAATCGAATCAGGTGGGACGGGATGTGAAAGATGACCCTTCAGTATCCATCTGGGTCGAATCGAACCCCAAGCATCAGGTCCCAGACTTAGCACCATTGGCAGGCATTAGAAAAGGATCTGACTTTGTCATTGAAAGCCTCACCGCACCATTCGGCTTGAACGGTATGGGGATTGGGGTAGTAGCCGCCAAGCTAGCATTCCCGGAATCCAAAGTGAAGCTGGAACTGAACTCGACCGATCCCAGGAAAAACCCTCAAGTCTCGTACAACTACTTGGAGTCGGAGAAAGACATGGATGTGTGTGTGGAGATGACCCAAGTTTTGAATGAGGTTGCCCGTTCTCGAGCTGTGGAAAGGTTCCTAGGGAATGTAGCTCAGGTTAACTGGACAAGGAATCCTGATGAGTTGCGGACTTTCTGCAGGAGTAAGTTGAGGAGTTTCTATCATTACCATGGTGGGTGTGGAGTTGGATCAGTTGTTGGTCAGGATTACAGAGTGGTTGGTGTTGAAGGTTTGAGAGTCGTCGATGGGTCGAATTTTCTAGAGTCGCCCGGGATGCTTGGTAGATATCAGGGGATCAAGATTCTTGCCGAGAGGGAGAATAGTTAATGGTCAGTAATAACATCATCATTAGCCAGAATGGCTTTGACCTTTCTTTGTAACAACAGCTTTTGTGTGTGTTATGGATTTGAATACTATGTTCCATTAAATCATATGAATCAACAAGTTCACTGAATCTTCAATCTTGGACACAGTAGTTTGAGTAGTGAATCCTTGTTCCTAGCATTGACTATTGACCATTAGATCCACAAAGTTGGGGCACCTTAGGCTATATATAGTTGCACTTCAATATGTTGTGTGACCAGTTTCGGGTCAACCCTTTTCGGGTTTTTCTATCCTACTCGCGCAATAAATCATCATGAATCCGTCATAAATATAGTTCCAAAATGAATCTGAGTTAACATCACATGAAAGAATCAACCAACATCTCAACTATCCAATTATATTCATATGACCATATCAAACACCTCTCCACATTATTAACCCCCATCCCCCTCTCTGTACATTCCCTTTCCAAAAGATTGGGGGGAAAACCAACCAAAAAATCCCTAATCTATCGACTCAAAGCTTGTCGAATCACCATTGTCATTGCCACCACCACCATTAGCATCATCCCCTGCATCACCACTCTGTTCCGAATTCGAATCCCTCCTCCTCCTTCCACCAACAGAGAAACTAACCCAAATCTCCTGATCAACCCTCCTTTCTTCTTCTTGATCTTTCTTCCCTGACTCCTCTTCCTCAACAGGCATCTGAAACCTGCAAACAGGGCACGACCCATGAACCTTAAGCCACTTCTCCACACACCCGCCATGGAACCTGTGCTTACAAGGCATCTCCTTTACAACCTCGCCTTCTTTCTCCCACTCATCCAAACAAATCACACACTCTCCCCCACAGTCCTCACTAATCTCCACAGTCTCCAGCCCTTCAATCGAAGCCTTGGAAGCCGGTGGCTGCCCACCGCCATTCCTCGCCGTCGACGAGAACAAGTCTCTGATCAGTGAATCGAACCCTCCTACTGCTGCTCCTTCGATCACCACCGTCCCTTGCGTCAACGGGTTGATCAGGATCATTCTGTCCGTCGAATTAGCTGACCTTCTTCTTTCTCCTTCTCCTTCTTCGGCTTCTGGGTTTTCTTCCGATCCAGCTCTGGCTAGACTCAGGATGAACGGGAAGAACATGGAGAAGTCTCGCTGCCGTAACATGAGCCGCTCGAACAGCGCTGATAGCTCTGGGACCTCTGAATCGGACGACATGGCTGTAGATGGAAAGATTTGGAGCTCTTTGTTAGATGATTATGAAGAAAGGTTTGATCTTGGAGGATGATTGGAAGGAAGCTGGATTTTTAAAGGGCTTTTGTTTCTGCGCCCACTGGAATTGAAGAAGGAAATGGAAGGGTGTAGAAAGATCTGGAATTTCGTTTTCATTTTCGGTAAATTATTGTTTATCCTTTTCAAGACCTGAATTCCCCACTGTTCTCGATTCTGTGTCCAGCTACAGAGATCCAGACACGTTGCTTGCTTGCAGAGATATTTTCTTGGGTTAGGGATTTTGCCGCGTAATTTTTCTTTGATGAATTGGTAATTTTACTTTACTTTAGGTACCTAACACGTAATATACCAAGATACGTGGCTCCATTTCATTGCATAAGAGTAATTTAAAGCTCGCACCGGATTAATCTTACACCGGCGCCAGCGCGCAATAGAAATCATCGATCATAGCATTCTTATCCCGCCCACCAACTGTTCGACGAATTTCCTCAAAGAACTTTGAATCCAAAGTCTCTGACTTTATCTTCCGTGTTCTCCCCCCATTCTTTGAACGAGTCATCAAAATTTTCCCAAGAATCTAAATCTCTCGGGGACTTCATCCTTGTTCTAGATAGTTCCCGCCATCCAACCATGGAGCTTTTGACCGTTCCCAAACCAACTCTCCATTTCAGAATTTCTACCATCTTCGTTAGCCATTTGAAGCTTTTAAATTCAAACCCCCTGCCTATCCAACTACAGAGTAAGTAACTCAATTCTCCATAACGCGCTCTTTTTGCACGCCACCTGTTTGTGAAATGTCCTGAACGGAATAAAACTCGGTTTTTCCCTTTTTTGCTTGTAGGATTCCGAGGGATGAGCTTGGTTGCGAGTTCAAGGAAGAACACCAGAACAGAGAGCGCTAAAACCCTTAACAGGAGGAGGCAACACAAGGTATAATATGCTTCAATCTCTCTCAAACTGGAGGCTTTCTGTTCTCTGTTCTTTAAAGGTTGAAACTTGGAAAAAAAAACAGTTCAACGGGACGCCTTCGAAGCCGAGGCTGTCGGTGTTCAGTTCAGGGAAGCAGCTGTATGCAATGCTGGTGGATGATAAGAACAAGAAGAGCTTGTTCTACGGGAGCACCTTGCAGAAGTCGATTCGTGGCGACCCGCCTTGTTCCACCATTGTAAGGCACTCATAATGTGGCTAAAAGGGAGCTTTGATTTTCTTCTCAGCTTTTGATGTTGTTGTTTTGAGTTTTGACAGGAAGCTGCTGAAAGATTGGGTGAGGAGGTGATCAAGGCGTGTGTCAAGCTCGAGATCGTGGAAGTGTCGTACGATCGGAATGGGAATCCGGCTCGTGGGGAGAAGATACAGGCGTTCGAGACTGTGATTTCTCGACACGGGTTCTTGCCCGATCGAGCGACTAGGTCTCGACGGGTTCCTGCCACATCGCCTTAGAGATAGATGTATGAATAGTAGCGTGCATAGATGTTCTTGATTTGTACCCCCATTAAGAGGTTCAACCGATCGATTTTACAGCATTAACCGAAAAAGAGTTCTCAGCAAGTAAAAATGTGGGTAGGAACAAGAACATGTGCTGATAAACCAAGCAGTTATTGGAGACGGTTACTAACCGTTAATACAAACTTCAATAAAACGGTTTACATGGTGAAAAAAAATCTATACACAGTGAATCTTCTGAACCCAACATAAGAACAAAAAAAAACTCACTACTGACATTTCTCTGCAGAAACAATGGAGGAAGTCGACTACGGAATCAAAATCTACGTCCCCCAATCTTCATCATCCGGCCGCAACAACGGTCGAAAACCACCCACTTCCCCTCCGCATCCTCCACCGCCGCCATGCACATCATCATTATGTCTAACGCAAGCACCGAAGAAGCCAGGGAGCAAGAGAAGGGCAATGGCGAAAGGAGTCCAAAACACAATGTCCAAAACATCACTGCTCGTCAACTTCCTCCCGACCGGCACCCTCCTAACCTTCGAGATGCTCCTTCCGTCAATCTCGAAGAACGGCGAGTGCACCCACGTCACTACCATGATGATCTACGTCCTATTGGGATTATGTTCCCTCTCGTGCTTCTTCTTCCACTTCACTGACAGTTTCAAGGATCCCGATGGGAAAGTTTACTACGGGTTCGTGACGCCTAGTGGGCTGGCAGTGTTCAAGCTGGGGCTGGGGATCGATGTCCCTAAGGACGAAAAGTACAAGCTCGGGTTCACCGACTTCGTCCATGCCGCGATGTCGGTGATGGTGTTCATGGCGATCGCATTTTCGGATCATCGAGTCACGGATTGTCTGTTCCCTGGACATGTCAAGGAGATGGATGAGGTGATGGAGAGTTTCCCTCTGATGGTTGGTGTTGTTTGTAGTGGCTTGTTTTTAGTTTTTCCTACTACTAGGTATGGGATTGGGTGCAGTGCTAGTTAGTTAGTTTGTGTGCTTTTCGGTTTGCTTTTCATTTGGGATTTGAATGAAGGAAGGAACTTTGGGTTGTACAAAACCTGATGATGAACTACATATATTCTACAAGTAGATGGATCTTTCTAATCTCTATGTACACAGAGGACACTAATTCGCTCACTATAACCATAATATACTCTCTGCATCTAAGACCTACTCTACTATAGTACTATTTTTCCTCGGTTGATGGATTGTTTACCTCGTCAGCTGTCGATCTTCAGGTTTGGTCAGTGAGTCGAGTCATCGGTCGCCACAGCATTTGGCAATGTTGCCTTGCTGGATCTTCTGCCAGAGGCAGAGCATATCTCTTGGACTCTGGTAGTGAGCAACAACATAGCCATCCCGGCATCCCGTGTTGCAGATCCTCTCTTCCTTCTCGTACCGGACATTCATCCCTTCGTTTTTCATTTCGTTGATCCAGATTCCCATCGCTACATCTTCAAGCTTAAACATCTGTTTGATTTCATAGTGAGAAGACAGTCTCAAATTTGATGATGTTCATAGTGGGATTTTGCAATTGGATTTACCTTCAAGCGACCTTCCTTATATTTGTTGTAAACTGACTTTGCTATGTCTTGAGAGATGACATAACCAGGACCGTGCGCCCATGGCGGATATTTATCGTCTCGCCACTCCTTCATACACGAAACACAAATGAATTAGAAAATGGTTTAACTTGTTCAGCACATCCTACGGTGGAGAGAGTAGATAAGTTTTACCTCATGGCTAATGAACCACTTGCTATCAGCATTTCGATGCGGTCGAGAATCGGAGTTGATAAGCCCGTAAAGCAATCCTCGATTCACATTGATGTTCTTCAAAGAAGACAGGACTTCGTCCACGCGAACGAATGCATCATCATCCGTCTTCATGACATACTTCGCCGATACAACTTGTGTCTGCCGAAAAGAAAGAGGTTATATACAAAGAAATATAATTTCGCCATGTAATATGTTTCAAAGAAAAGGAAAAATTGGCTCACCCCAAATACACAGATGCCTAAGGTTTTCCAAGTGATAAGATTGTAGTAGTCAACAAAAGGCATCAGTTGTATGTCACCGTACGTTCTGGCCTCGTTCCACAGTTCGTCATTTACTATTTGGTTTTTATGCTGCAATAAACTCAAAACCGATTAATGACACGGTTCGCAACATACCTCAAGATTTCGTGTTGGATAGGGAAAGCTTACCAAACCAACAAAAAACCGAACTGCAACTGCTCCTGAACGTACAGGAGTATACTGCATCCATGTCCTTCTAACGGCCATCCTGCGTTTGAAATTATTGGCGTTGGAGAAGACGCCAATAAAGAGATCCAACGATTGGTTCGTAGGGAGAGGAAATGCTTTCAGTGCTTCTAAATCTACAGAGTGTTCCGAGTCTTCAACTGTAGGAAGACCACTAGCCAGAACAGAAATCAACTTCAGGTCTCCAGAAGTCCTAACTTCACTAACAAGCCATGGCTCCAAAGTCTAGCAAGCAGACAAATCAAGAGAGCAATATAAGATGAAAAGGATCTAATTACAAAGTTAGCACAGAGAAAAAAATAAAGAGCAAAGGAAATATACTTCACGGTACGCGAAAGATGTAATGTGCTTTCCATCAACTGTTGTCTGGATTCCCTCTGATCCAACTCTTAGTGTCATGACAGATAGAGAACCTTGCTTAAATGGGAAATATGTTCTGGATCTGAATCCATCCTGAACCATTGCGGACCTCCTTCGACCATTATCGTGACTTTTTGAACTATTTTTACCAACCACCTTGTTGCATTGGTCCAACTCATCCACTGGTGAACCAGAAAATTATAAATATTGAAACTTAAGCCAAATTTATCAAGATAATCCACAAGTTACCAAGAAAACGATGATTTTTGTGAATACCTTTCTTGATTTTCTCAGGAGACAGAGGTGGACAGCGCTCCTCATCACCCCAATCATGAGCTGCAGTCCAAGTATTTTGAACAATCACCGGATCATCAGTCACCTTATCGCCATTTAGCCTGACGTTGTAATGATATATTATAGGTGGATCAGGCTCTCCAGGAAGTGTTTCTCCAGTTAACTCGATACGGAAATTGCCAAGAAGACCTTCCGGAATCCCGATTATTGTGACTGAAGATCCCTGAGTCAAACCACAAGGCAGTCGCAATCTAAAACCATTATTGTCAAGTCCTGTTGCGTTCAGTTTGTTGACAAAATGAGGACATTGTTTTTCTTTAGCTCTCCGATTCGAGCTGTCATTTGCATAACGAAGTTTCTCTGATTCGACAGTTGCCATCAGATTATTCCATGCACTGACGGCTTCCTTGATAGCATCCAATCCATTTGGTAATGCCTGTGAACCATTAACCAAGCCTTCCAACAGATTCCATGTGTGCAAAGATACTCTCTCCTCATTGGAAAGGTTCCTCCTGGCAAACAAACCAACTACTATGGTGTTTGTAGAGATTGCTTGAGAAGAATTTTGTGGGCTTCGAAGAGCCAATGGCAAAGTACTTTGCACCCATTGAAGAGGATTGGTTGCATTCGGTAAGGAGTTTACCAGATAACCTTCTTCAATAGGATTCTTCAAGAGACCATATCTCAGGATCAGTACCATAAACAGGGATGCAATAAGTACTCCTCCATACCATTTCTTCATTGTGCAACAGAAACTGAACCACAAAAATCTTAATGCTCCTTCTGTGATTGAACTCGAGGAACCTATAACCTCGAATCACTGATCATCACATGGAAAGATTACTTCTTGTCATCCCGTGTTGATTACAAACAGGCGTCAACAATCCAAGACGACCAATCTTTATTAGAAAGGAATGATGATGATCAAACAACTGCATAAGAATGAGGAAAGTCAAAACTTGAACATGATGCCAAAATCAGGTGTAATGAACATCTATCAAACTAGTCGAAATTCCAGAACAAGAAACAATCACGAAAGAAACATGTTTGCGATCATCACCGGGATTCAGTGCATAAACATGCGAGAAATAACTCGACCTCACTCTAAACTTCACACGAAACAATCTCAAGAGAACTTCAATCACATAAGACTTCTCAGCCTCAAAATGCTTTCCTCATGACCATGAAACATACACATATACAAATAAACAGGCCATTATCAATATCCCACCACCTACCCTATCTCCGATTGGACACACTTGTGAGAAAGCCGTTGCTCTTTCCCTTTTTCCAAAGGTTGAATTGTATTCACCTAATCCTTATAAAACTTCCAAGTCAACAAACACCAACATGGTCAATATAAAATTCCAAACAATGACTTCACCCAGCTTAGAAAGACAAATACCAAGTTCAGAGATCCATATTCAATGCAGTAGATCAAAACCAAAACGTCAGAAAAAATTAAACAGGCCCTAGAGTTTAATTTCCATGGATCAGACAATGTACAGCTGAATTAATACTCTTCCTTATAGTGGACTAGTTCAACAAGTAAGTCAATAGCTCAATATAGTAGTAGTAGTAGTAGTAGTAGTCCCAGTCAATATGCAATAACTAAACACACGTCGAGCAAAGAATCACTCCCCTAAATAACAAACAAACAAGAAGGCTGTAGAACTCGAAATCAATGTGGCAACGACAAGGAGAAATGTCAAATCAAGCGACGACGAAGACTAGAAGTCTGGATTTTGACGATAATTTCAACTGATGGGAATGAATTATCAATCCTTCGTTCTCCAAAAACATGCAAGCAAGCAAGCTGGCTGAAGCTCAACACGGCCATTTCGTAGAAGCAGCAAGCAAGTGAAGGAATGAACTGACCTATTTTAAACCGGCGGCGAGAGGAGTTAGCAGGTGGGTTTGCTGTGATTTGAAAGGATGAGATCTATATCTCGGTTTGAGGAATGATGAATGATGATTACTCCTCAAAGCTTCGAACTTTGAAGAAACAGAGAGCTGAAAGAGAGAAATGAAATCTAACTGTTTCTTTTCTTTCTTTATTTTTCTTCTTTTCCTGTTCTTTCAGTCTTTGTTGCGCGCCTGGGAAACCGTTTATTAGAAGGGCGAGTTTGTCTTTTTGTGTAGCATGTGGTTTTAACATGGTTTGTTCGAAATGATATGAGTGATCGAATCGATAAGACTAACAATATAGCGGTGAATTGACATATTCATAAGTATTCGTATATACACCTATGAAAAACAAATATGGACTAACTAAATAGAACTATTATTTTATTGTATCTAATATCATTTATTTTGAATAATCATATCGATGAGGTGAATACTGAATTGCTATATTGTATAGCTTATATATATCTAGATGATTGTTTCATTGGTTTTGACAAGCAAAAGTTGGTTAGACTTACTAATTTTTATCCCGAAGAATTCTATACTCGTGATATCTTTTTAATTGGTTTTCAATTGGATATTTATATTCTTGAGATGAAGATTGATGAGACATTCAAAGGTTTTAAAGGAATTACGGAGCTTTCAAAAAGAATTGTTGAAACAGGAAACCACATCATGTATTCTAAGATATATTTGCTCATTAAACTAGCATTACTTTTGAGAGAGCATTTTTTTCGATGACCTATATTAAAAACAAGCTTCGCAATCAACTAAAAGATGAGATGTTAAATGATTGTTTAGTGATGTATGTCGAGAAGGATGTCGTTTGCATTTTAGATAAAAAATATATTATAAAATACTTTCAAAATATGAAAATTTATCGTAAAAAAATTATAAAAATGTCAAATATTTAATTTAATTTAATTTTTTATTGTATAAAAAACCACTTAACTTAATTTCAGGGCCTTTGCTTAAATGATAATTTCAAAATCGAAGTGTTCACCGTTATTCATCTCTTTTTATCGAGTTTGGACATTGATGACGCGTGTATGATGTTCGATGGTTGTCGTGTTCATTTGCAATAACAATTCTTTCGATATCAATTATTAAAATAATAATATAATTGGTAGGCTTAATGTTAAGGCTTATCAAACCAGATTTTCCATGGGCCTCATATCCAACAATTCACTTCCACAAGCCCATTTATATTTGAGCTTTGAAAACCCAGGCCCATTAGAAATTAGGAATTTCCATATATGTTCACATAATCACATACCACAATCCTTATTCTCCACCAAGCACAACTTTCAACTCAACTAATCCAAACTAATGATCTCAACAAAACGACATGAAAACAAAGGGAAAACATGTTACAATTGATCTTCACATTACATAAATCACATCCCCTAAAAGGTAGGGAACTCGATCTCGGAGCCGCATTTCCCGTGAGGAAAAACAGGGCACTCGATAAAACTCGATCCGGCACTATCCACGCACAAGTACACTTGGTACAGTTGACTTTTCCCCGATTCATCGTTGTTGCACTCGATATAAGGAGTGTATCCCACTTTGCTATGGATCGCACTCTTGATGTCGGTCAAACTATATGATTGCCCATCTGGCTTGATTCCTGCACACCCCAACAAACAAGCACATTCGTAAGGAAAGATGTATCTTACAACTTCTTTTTAACGACTCAAATCATTATTATTACCTGAACTTTTTAGAGCGTCGAGGAGTCCAGTCTGGCTTTGCAAGCTGAGAGCGTTCGCAAAGTAGCTATGTTGATCCAACACATCTTCCGAGCATGTGCCATGCTTCTCCCATTCGTGAGTCCAGAATGTAACTCCATTCCCACTAGGGCAAGCTAGAGTTGGCCAGTTCTTTTGCATTGAGCTTATCAAATCAGAAACCTAAAAAGAGGGGCCAAATTGAACAAAAATTCAATCTTCAAGTACTAAAATGCAACTCTTCAAAAGTAAGAGGATGAGAAAACAACAGTAAAAGATGTTTTCAATAGGGCAAATGATTGATTGGTTCAACATTGAAATTGCCGTTTCAACAAAGTTGTCACCGTGTTAAAGCGATGTATACAATAACCAGTGTTTGCAAAATCATATTGATATGCGAACGAAAAGATGTTTGAAAGATTCTACCTTTGACTGAACGAAAGGGCTACCGGAGTCGCAGTTTGAAGGGTAAGTACCGTCATTGTAATTCGGCCACAACCCATGAATCCCAAAATCAGCAGCTGGCTTCCCGGTCGTCGGATAACAACAGCTCTTCTGTGTGTCACAGTACGACCCCGGCCACTATACCATATACCACAACAACAACAACAACAAAAGAAGGTAAAAGTTCACGTCTTTACGAAACAATGAATCAAAAAAACATTGCCACCCATCTTAGTACTACTCTCGTACCTGTTGGACGAAGTAGAAGAAATCGAAATCCTTCGAAACAGAGAGCCCCGTTAGGGCCAAGGCCACCAAAGCTTGGAGGAGGATGATGTCCATGGTTACTGGCTTCATCGTCGTCATTGGATGTTTGGCTTGAGTTGAGTTGTGTTTGGTTGGAGATGAAAGAAGAGACTTTGTGAAGGGTATTTATAACAAGATAATTGAAGTTAAGGAAACAGAATCATTTGGGAGAGTATATTCTTGGCAGAATCATGTGATAATTCATGGGATTTTGTTTATTTATTAATTAATTAAATTAATTTCTGACAAGTGTAAACATGAAATTGTAGTGATGAATTAATGATAATTTGTTTCTTGAAGTCGGCTGATTTTAATTATTTATTTCATATTGATTTTGTTACATTATATTGGATGGATTGTCATTAGTGAATTGACTTGTATATTGAACTCTATGCTTGATTTTGTAACTTCATTCTTTGATTCATAATTGGATAGTGATTGGTGCATGCTCTTTGACATCCGCCTCCCCTTCTCGTAGATGAATCCTCCCAACAGATTTATACGTCTAAGGTTATTTGTAAAAGAATGACCTTAGACGTGCATATATACTTCCTCCTTAATTTGATGTTGACCTCATTGGGCTGCTTCTCAATGGGTCCCCAATCTCGATCCAAACGATTATTCTTATGTGACGGTTTGATACATAAAGGGCGAAATCCGCCTCCACTGATCATATTCTCAAACGAGCTATATCGAAATAGACGGAATGTAATACCTTTTCAGAGGTTATAATAATTGATAAAGGTTATGATGGGGGAAAGGTCATGTGTTCATATTCATGTATAGAGTTTGTAGTCAAAATGATTAAATTAGAGGTCTCTGCTGCTGAATCCGCGGCAGTGGCGGAGAACACTTCACACTGCATCTTGTGCAGCTTGCTTTCACACTCTTTTCATTTCACACCTTTGGAGGTTTGTTCATTGGGGGATGAAGGAATCAAACGATTGGGTGGTTGTTAGAATCGAACCGGATGTTGATGTAAATAAATTTGGAATAACAAAGATCGAAAGAAGAATAAAAGAGAAATAATACGGAGGATTAACATGTTTTCTGATTTTGAGATCGACTAGTCCATAAGGGAAGTAATGGAGTGTTATTGTATCAGACCCTTACATGATCGAGAGGTCTCCGTTTCGAATCTCGGTAGCCCGCAATCTGTGCACATGACTTATCGAAGTTGTGCAAACCTCGGCTCTTATGAGAGCGAAGTTATTACGATGCAACGGTTCTTAATGGTTAAAAATTGAATGAATTGGAGGGTTTAAGGGTCTAATGGATTGAATATTATGACGATTCAACTAGGGTGATTTCACTGGTGGGGATTGAACCCAGAATCTCCGGTTTTATAGACTAGTACCTTATCCATTGGGCCATGAAGTCACTTGATGAGCAGAGTTGACTATATCCATACTTACTCTATTGAACTTGATTACAATTCAAGATCAGTATAACTTACGTGTGCATCACAGTTGATCACCAAACTTAATTTTAAATATCAAAACGACATTCATAAACGGCGATACTAATTTGAAACTATGGACGAGATTTCAAATTAAACGGGAACTCACTTAAAATAAATACTAATCCAAGTTTTTACATATGTTTCACTATTTGTCTAACGGAAGTGTAAGTACCCGCTATCCCAACAACAACCCCAAAGATCAAAATCCCCGCAATAAACACGACCTCGAACCCGAATCTCCTGGCCGATCTGGTGATCCTAATATAGCACAAACAAGGCAAAATGAGCGAGGCGAGCACGCTCAACGACGACCCGATGAATGCCATCACGTAGCCGAAGAAGGGCACGGTTATGGCCACGATCACCGTGCTAACCACGATCCCCGTCCTGGCAAGGATGCTGAGAAGCCGATTGTCCTGGAACCTAAACTTATCCTCCACCGCACTCGTGATCGGAGCGATGATGACTGCGTACTTGGTCACGGGGTTCACCAACGTGGTGTAGATCGCGACCTTGGAACTGAGATTCGAGATAGGGAGGTTTAACGTCACTTGTGAGTTTAGCCGGTCTCCAAACATGAGGTATCCCATAACCGCCATCGAGCCGTATGTGAATGTGGTCACCACGAAACAAACGAGCAAAACCTGTTGTAAAGTGAGCAAACAACTATGCCATAATGACTCATAACCACTATTAAAACAATTGCATCTTTTTCCTAATCAAATTTGAGAAATTTTGTAAAACCCTACCTTGGAGAATTGGGTCTTGTCCTTCATCGAGTTGCACAAAGTTGGGAAAACAGCATGACCACAGTAACAAAAAGTGAACAAACTTATGGCAGTTGGCAATCCTTCCCATCTAAGGATTTGTCCATTTTCATGGAACCCAACATCATCAACTGCTCCAACCCAAAAGACACAAACAACCAAAACAATTGAAGCCACAACTCCACCAACTGAAACATAAGCCATAACTCCTAGGCTTCTTAGCCAAGTTGTTGGGAGAATCACAAGACCAGAAAGGCAAACAAATGCCTCTTTGCCACCAAGTTCAATGCCACCAAAAAGCTTAAACCTTGTGTGGGGAAACAACTTGTCCAAGTTGTCCCCTTCGAGTATCAAGAACTCCACCGCGACAAGATAGAGTTCTAGATACAAGAAGATAGATACAAGAGCCCGTCCTTTAGACCCGAAGGCTCGATAGCCAATGTCAGGATACGTCTTGATGAGTGCATCTGTATCCATGCAACGCCTCAAGAGCAAAGCCGTGTAGAAGCATAGAGAAGCCACTAGGAGGAGTATAGCCAGGCTGAGCCACCCTCCTTGGGAAAGCGCAAACGGGATCGACAAAATCCCAACCCCTACATTATTACTCCAATACATCAAGAATGTTTATTCTCCACAACAATAATCAGTTACAAAGAAACGTACCTGAAAGCGCGTTGAGCCCATTGAAGCAAGTCCTAAGGAAGCTTGTGCCTTTGGGTTTATCATGATCCTCATCATGGGTTTGGCTCTCTACCTCCATTGTTGCTCCCTTTTGGCACTCCATTTTTGCTCTCTTTCTTCTTCCTCTCCAAAGAAGCAATTCTTGAAGGGGCTAATATATAGAGAGAAGTGTTGGGAAAGATCAATTGGATTTTGGTTAATGGGAGGCAAAAGCAATTGCTAACTTTGGCACATTTTCCCCTTGGATTACACTAGCCCTCTCCCAAAAGGTACAACCAACTTAGCTTAGTTGGGAAAGTGATAGTGTGAGGTTGAGTAGATACCCATATTGGCAAAGAAAATTGGTGGGCAATTTCTTTGTGTGACGCCAAATTTTGCCTTACAATGTGTTAAATGAATGTGGGCGGGGTGGGTTAATTAGTGGTAATTAACTAAAAGTTAGGCAACAAAGTGTTGGATCTTAGAAAATCAAATGAACACAGGAAATCTCAACACCATTATCTCCATCCCAATCCGAGGCAACAAACTATAATCCTCAACCACCGACAGAGATGGCAACGGTTCAGATCAATGACGGTTAGTGCATATTTATCGTCTAATCGTTTTAAATCTAATAACGGTTACGGAATCACAAAGTTTGACAATTTGGATTTGACTTTAATACCATCAATGTAGTTGATCGGGTTGGGGTTATTATTAACAAAACAAACCAACCAAATGCTCTTTCGCTTTGTTGTTGCATGTATGCAAGTGGGTTTCTTTGACTAGTTAGTGAGAGCTGTTTGGAAAAATCGGTGAGTTTGGGGTGTTAAAATCAATGTTTTGTATTTTTGTGGAAAAATGTATAATTATTAATTATCTAGATATTATCAATATATGAAACGGCGTGGCTTTAATTTACATTAGCCTATCAGTGATGATGATGGTGATAGTTCGGATAGCATGATGTGTTAGTAACAGGATATCATATACTGTACCCTGTGATGGTTATCGGGTCGGTGATAGTTAATAAACGTGGGAGGGTGGGTGAAGTAGTGGTAACTAAAAGTTAGGCGACAAAGGGGGAGCTTTAAGGTTGCTATGATATGAATCCATGTTGGGTAAGGAATTCCAACTCCATGTTCCAAATCAACCACACAAATTGGACTAATCAACACTTGGGTTTTGTTTAACTTATAGAAGTGTGCCATTCATTGAGAGGGATTAATCAATACTCATTCGTAGCAAAATAAAGTGTCACTTACCATGGTTTTTTCATGAATAAAATACTCAACGATCTTCCTATAATTGGTTATTAATTCTTTTAAGTTCGTTAAATTTATAATTTGTTGATTAAAAGATGTATAAATTTAAATGTTTTTACAACGAATATTTATAACTTTTAATGACTTTCAAATTGTCCATTCAAATGAAGTTATATTATCCATTTAAATCAAGTTTTAATCCCGAAATCATGCCCATATGTGTTCTTTCCATAATAAACCCCCTTATTTACCCTTTAATAAAGAGCTGATTTTGGTGGTAATCGGAAGTAAGAAGACCATACTATGTTTATTTAAGTGTTTTATCAACTCGATTCGATCGATGCTAAAATCACTAAATAATAATACATAAACAAAGGATGCAAAAAGGGAGTATAATTGATCTTAATTAAAAGGGTTTATCCATAATCTCAACATCAATGTAAAGCAAATCATTTCTTTTCTTGTTAATAAATTTTTTAATTCTTCCTTTTGACCACTTTTTCATCTTCACTTTTAGAGTTCTATCCTTTGTACATATAGACACTGTTCAAAATTGTTGTCGGTAGGTTGTTATAACAACAATTAAGAATTTTTTTTATTAAAAAAATTAAGATATTTTCTTAAATTTGATGCAACCATATGTCATCAAGAGAAAAAAAACTAGACAAAATCTGTATGGTTTATTATGCTATATGGGTCTAAATGAGTTGTTCTGAAGGTAAAGTTTGTGTGTTTGGTGACTTAGAGATTTCGAGTTGGAATCTACCATATCTTGGAAATGGACATCAATGTAGTGTTTATTTTCCGTCGTCTCTCTTGTATTGATCGAAAATCTCGATTCACTATGACAAAAAACCTAATACACGAGCGGAAGATGACTCATTACCTGACCATATATAACTATCTTTAGACAAGTAGGATAAGACGTCTCATTGCATAAGGATGTTTCATTTACTACTTTTCGATAGTCACTTACTACTAATATTCCAACTCAAGTAATTAGTTGTTTTGTCTAGATCCACCAAATTTTACATCATCTCTAAAACCAAGCTCAATATATTTTTCTTGGGGTCACAAATTGAATTCTTACTTCAACACTAGTACTACATAAAAAAAATCTACAAGAATATGAACACATAACTTTTACGTATTCATTATTGATCACTATTCAACAACCTTATGAATCGATCGATGATGTTCATAATCACCGTGCATGTTAAATCATTAAATATAGACATGTGCCTATAAAATATCTTGAAATGGCATAGGAAAGATCAAAAGTTATGTGGATACTTTAAAGTGTGACAAATATATTTCCAAAGGCTTCCATCACTATGAACCCTTTCTATCCTTAGGAATGAAAGTGTTGATCCCATAGCTAGGTTGCGTGCACAAGATCATTTGTTATCCATTGGGGGAAAATGGATATCAAAATGTTGATATTCTCAAGCCAAAAGTAAAATTGTATGCCATATTTCTTTCATAGAGACACCATTGTCAAGCTAAAGTTACCCTAGGTGCCAAAATAATAAAGGTCTCGTCCACCATCAAATAGCCTAGCTTGCCACTTTCACAAAAGATGAGTGGTGCTCTATTGAAAGTAAACTCTCTTCTTATATATTTTGTTCGTGAAAATGGTTCGTTTTTAACGTAGATTTCAGTTATACTAGAAAATAACATATATACCTCGCCGTACATAATAACGAGGCATATATCGGTTATTTGTGGCCTTGTCAAGATACTCAGTTGAATGTTTCATATAAAATCCAATCGTGCATAGATGTTAGTAACGAAACATTGTCAGCAAGGCCAATATCAGATACGTCTTCAGCATACCGTATTTCAATTCACTTTTATCTCAAGCTAGAACTCAGATACTATGTAATTTTCTTTAGAACTTGAGGTTAATTAGTGTACTTTTTTATATATGGTTTAATTTTTTTAAAATTTTGTATAATTTAATCCAATATATCGAATCATCCAGTCGTAAAATGCTATAACTAAGAGTTAGAACGATTTACAACAACCTATCTGATGTGACAATGCATATAACAGCACGACATAATGCTCTGGAAATGCATCCTTGGTCAGAAACAACTAGTACATAAGATTTTAGATCGTGGATTTCATTTGCAAAAAAAAATTGCTAGTATAATCAATCGCCTTTGAGGCAAAATTAGTTTTAATTATAATTTCAATAAAAGAATATCCGTACGCTAATTATTTATAATCAGTAATTAAATAAAACATTAAGAAAAAGCCATTTAGATCCCTTTTCTTATCGATACAAATTACTAAGTAAATGACTAGTCTTTTTTTTTACATGAAACTTTGTGTGTATTCAATCATATAGATTATAGAGAAATGCGCTTTATAAAAAGTTCGAAATATAAGTATAATGAATCCAATTATGAGGATGTGAGTTTAATCTAACGTATTTAGCCATATAATTAATCACTTTATTGGTTATGTAAGGAAAAAAGGATAATGAAATATAGTTATGAATTAGGAGGATTCCTTACATATGGAATAGCGAAACATAACAAAAAATGAACCGATCTTAAGGGGTTTGTCTCACGTGAAATACGCAGAGGACTAAAATAATACTGACGTATATATATCAACATATTTCAAGTATCATAATCTTATAGAGGTTTGGTTAACTAATCCAAAAATTGTATTAATTAGATACATGCATCATAACCAAACAAAATGTGTTAGATATTCATTTTGATCGATTAACTATTTTCATTGTTGATCAAATTAAGAAGACATCTCACCTAAAAGTTAAGAATTAATAGGTGAGGCAATATTGTAATGCAAATTATTTACAATTTTTTTTTGTTATATATATGATCACAATGATCCTTTTCAAATATATTAAAATAGAAATATCACTTTCATTTCAAATATGCCACCACTCATTATGAAGAGACAATACGAGCCACATATAATACATGTTGAGATTATCCTCGTGTCCACTAATTTATGTCAACAATAATATTAATAATATTTAAAAGCAAACGACAATCATGTTTATTTCGAGTCCCGTACATTTTTCCTGAATGTTATAAAAATGAAATTCAATTTATTAAATTTACTTTTCATTAAACCCAACATAATATTCATGCCATCATATGTGTTCAATTGGATTAGATCATAGGAAAATAGATTAAACACTCAAATAACATCTATTTAAAGGGTTAAACAGTTAATAATAACTAATCCGCATGACTAATTTAGATATTAACCACCCAAAACAAGTCCAAATAAAGTCAACGTCCACAATAAACGGGAGTCCACCGAGTTCCGTCTTCGCTCCGTCAAATCCCTTTCATCCTCTTTTCTCCCCTAAATTTCTTTACCTTCTCTTTCTCACCGTCGTCTTCTCCCAAATCGAAATCTCCGACGCCACCAATTTTCACCTAGGATCTGCCGGGAATTCCCTTCCTCCGGCAGCGAGAGAGCGAGAGAGGGCTCCTCTTCTCACCCATCCTTTTCCCCTATCTTCACGATTCCATGATCGCCCTCTCCCTCTCCTCCGCCGTCGCCGTCGCCGCCGCACCCCTCTCATTTGATGCAAACTTTGCGGCATCGCGAACGGGTCAGCTCTGAATCCGTTGAATCCGAAACAAAAATGGATTCCGTCAAATACCTATCTCGATCAGCTAATCATTTCCCTTACCACCCGATCCCCCGACCCGCGAACCGATCCAAATCCAACCTCGTCGTTTTCGGGCTCGTTCTGAGCTTAATTGCTTTGCTCTCCTGTTATTATCTATTCAGCACGGGGAAGGTCGTGGATTGGAATAAGAAGTACAGAGTCTTCATCGACGGAGGTAGTACTGGTACTCGGATCCATGTTTTCTCTTATACGGTGGAGAATGGGAGTCCGGTGTTTGAATTCGGAGACAAGGATACGGCGATGAGGGTCAGTCCGGGGTTGTCGGCATATTCCGATGATCCGGAATCCGGAGGGGATTCGCTGATCGAGCTGATTGAGTTTGCGAAGGAGAGAGTTCCGAGGGAGATGTGGAGGGAGACCGAAATTCGGTTGATGGCTACTGCTGGGATGAGGCTGGTGGAAGGTGATGTTCAAGGGAAGGTTATGGAAGGGTGTAGGAACGTTTTGAGGGAGTCTGGGTTCTTGTTTAGGGATGAATGGGCTTCGGTAATCAGTGGTGAGTTGGAATTTTTTATTGCATTGTGTTGTTTTGGGGTAAAGGTTGGAACTTTGCTTGTTGATTTGGTTTTGCGTTTTTGGAAGGGTCTGATGAGGGTGTGTATGCTTGGGTTGTTGCGAATTACGCATTGGGGACGCTTGGAGGTGATCCTGGCGAGACGACTGGTGTAATCGAGCTTGGAGGAGCTTCTGCTCAGGTGTGTGTTGGCTTTTATTGTCATTGATGTTGATTGTTCTTCGATTGTGTAGAATTAAATTGCGTTATGAGAATAGATGTTGCAATGGTGACTTGAATAGGATGGTTTTGTGAAAATGCTGATAATTTTTCTTGAGATTGCATTGAGCTTGAATTGCATTTATGAGCATAGAGTTGATTGTGACTAGATGATGCGATGGTGATTTGAATAGGATGCTCCTTTGTGAGAAATTATTGTGAAATTGGAATGCTTGACGTTGTTTGGGTGCCAGGGTTTGAGATGTATCGAGATTTATGATGCTTGGAATTGCTGGTTATGTTGTTGATGTAGGTGACTTTTGTGTCGAATGAGCCGATGCCTCCTGAATTCTCGCGGATTATCAAGTTTGGAAATGCAACATACAACATCTATAGCCACAGCTTTCTTCAGTTTGGTCAGGTAATTCTGCTTTTGCATTATATTATATTGAGCATCATTGATTATTGTATTCGCAATGATCATAGGGCCTAAAGCTTATATGTTCAATCTAACAGAATGTTGCATTTGACACATTGAGGGAATCACTAATGTCAACAGGCCACCGATCACGTAAGCACAAATCTCTCCTTTCCCCGTTTCATTGCATAATGGTATTTTTAGTGTTGGAAATTTTAGAGACATCTGACATTCATCCTCACAATACAGCTGAAGAGTCCGCTGAGAAAGGAGTAATTTTGGATCCTTGTACTCCTGCTGGGTATTCAAATGTTTTGGCTGCGGAAAGTTCTTCGTCGGCTTCTTTCACCGAAAAGTGGGACCTTCTATCAAACCTTCAGCCAAAGGGCAACTTTTCCAAGTGCAGATCAGCTGCATTAACACTGTTACAGAAGGGAAAAGGTGATTGCTTTATTTACACAAACTTTCAAGATCATGTTTATGCTCTTCATGTACATTTTGCTTTATCTGATAATCGCTTATTATCTGGGTCGTAGAGAAATGTGCCTACCAACGCTGTTCTATAGGATCAGCATTCATACCGAAGCTCAAGGGGAAGTTTTTGGCCACAGAGAATTTCTTCCATACATCTAAGGTAGGTCATTCCTTGATTTCGAGGAAAGTCTATTCCTTTTACCTTTGTGTTAACTTGATGTTTGACCTTTGATGCTGATTTTTGGCTGCTCAGTTTTTTGGATTGAGTCCGAAAGCATTCCTCTCTAAAAATCTTATGGAAGCTGGAGAACAATTTTGCGGAGAGGATTGGTCAAACTTGAAAAGGAAGCATGGATCACTGTCTCTCAAAGACGATGACTTGATGCGTTATTGCTTCTCTTCTGCTTATATTGTCGCCCTACTCCACGACACTCTCGGGATCGCTCTAGATGATGAACGGTAAGTTTAATTTGTGGAACTTGTTCACGTTTGACGAATTGGTTACATCAATGACTGTATGTAACTTGTAACAGAATTGGCTGCGGTAATCATGTCGGAAATGTCCCTCTTGATTGGGCAGTCGGAGCTTTCATCTTGCTGAGCACTTCTTCACATGATACACAACAACACCAAAGCTGGATCTCCACCATCATTGGCGAAGATTCGCCTACATTGTTATCGTTAGTTGCCATTGCTGCAGTGTTCATGTTTGCAGCCTGGTCCCTCTCGAAATGGAGAAAACCCCAATTGAAGACGATCTACGATCTGGAGAAAGGACGGTATATTGTCACTCGCGTGCGAAGAAGTTCATAGAATTTTATCTTCAGGGATTGACGACACATGCAAATAGATTATAGAAACTCATCCTGCTTGTCCACAGACCGATAGGGATCGAAGACACTACCATAGCCGGCTTGCAGATTGATGCTGTTTCTTTTAGAGTGATAAGTGATGAAGATAGTTTTGTTAACCAAATCTAGAAGAGGGGGATGAACCCAGCTTCCCATGTTTTGTATCTGGAAAAAAGAGGGAAAGCTTGGAAAACCCTGAACTTAGAATTGCAGAAGAGAATAGCTTGTGAGGTTCTTCCTTCTTCATCTCTTCACTCCAGAAAGCTACAGATTTCTGAGATGAGAGGAGGTTCTGCATTTGTGTACACATTTATTCTTTGTTCTATGAAGTATGATTTTGTGTAAAGAATGTGGTATTGCCTTCCTATAGATGGGTTTCTGGTCTCAATCTGGATTCTGCTCTTCATTTATCATTTGAATCCTGTATTCTATAGTCAACCCGGATTTACTTACCCGGTTGCTCACCAAGTCCTTTAATCAGGTGATTTAGGGTTCAACCCACGACTCGAGAACGAATCGAAGTACCAGAAGGTACAGCCCACCAAGCTGGAATAGTAAAGATGAGAGAATTGACATACATTTCTGTGCTAAGGAATTGGATATGAAAGCATTGAATGACTTGGGAAAAGGCAAAGTCTTTGGCTAGTTGGGAGTTGTGGAGTCTCTGGAAGGATTAAATGGAATGAAAAGAAATATGATAGAGAAAGTAAAGAAGTCGTCTCCAGCAAATGGCCAATTGATAATGGATTGGCAACAGCAGATGCCAAGTCTGTATCTGATGGAGAGACAAATACAGGTTTTCGACCGGTCTGACTTTGAATCATTTGTCGAAATAATTTAGTACAAAATTTGATAGATTCGGTTCATTTATGGTTTAATTAGAATTTATAACGGCTGAACTACATACCGTTAGACTCATTGGTCCGACTTCCGATACGGTTCTTGAAGTAAGAATGCACTTATTATAACGAAATGATTTATTCAGCTAAGTTCTTTTTTGTAAGCTCTTATAAGAAATGAAAAAATCGCCAAAACCTAAACAACTAATTAATATGTGGGTGTCTCTTTGTGATTTTCATTGGTATCGAACTCGAAACCTCCAAATCACCAATGTGCACAATGATACTAATTGATTGAGCTACACTACTTTGACTATTCATCCAAGCTTTGGTTAAGAACAAATGAATCGGGTACAACAAGTGAAACCAATTTCAATGAACAAAATCACGACATTTAAAACATAACGGGAAAGGTTAGTCGCGCTCGCGATAGACTTAATAGTCATATGTGTGAAGTGCGACTCAACCCAAGGTCTTAATAGTCAACCCATTTGTTATCGTAGAAGAACATATATGTATAGAAATGAGAGGAGCGAGATAACCCAAATCCATCCTCAACCCATCCATAAACCGATAAAACTCTTAACCGGCATTCCTCACTTCGACCAAATTTCGAAAGAATAGGATACCCGAATTGTGTGGATGGGTTAACAAAGACAGGCCGACCCAAAAAAGAATTTAGACGAAAAGTTCTTCCTTCCAACCCAGTCCTTATCAGCAAAAAAATAAAAATCTCATCTTTCATTTTCTTCTTCTTCTCCACTTCAACGACCCAGTCAGTTTTACGCGGCAAATTCGTACCGTCCGTCATCCCCCCACCCACCTTCCGGCCACCGTCATCCGCCGCCGTCACCCATTTTCCATTTAAAAGAAAAAGAACCCCCCACTCCAAAATCAACGCCCCACGCTGCAACCTTAAAATTAAAATTCCCCGTCCGTCTCCTCCTCTTTCCTCGCTCTAATCGCCAACCTCTTAATTAAAACAAACAAATCCAAGAAACCGTTTCTGAAATTTCCTTTCTTCATTTCCTTCCTCTGTTTTATCTTCCTCTCCGTTTCTCGGATAAGTTTATTTTTAAACCCTTTTTGCTTTCTTCTCCTTCCCGGGGGAGGGGAAAATCCAACGCCTTTCCTCCGATCCCTCTGTTTACCTTTCTTAATCTGGGAATAGCGGGATCCTTGGGATTTGTTCTTGATTCAATTGGGTTGTTGTTGAAATGAGCGATCACGTGGTGCTTTTGGTGGACCGCCTCGTCGCTCAGCCTCCTCCGGCGACGGCGGCGGCGGTGACGAAAGATGGTAATGAAATTGGGGGAATCGTCATCGACGATGTGGGTCCGTCGTGTTCTAGGTCGAATGAGGGGGAATCGGAAGAAGATGAGCCTTTGTTGATGATTGAAGATGGGGAATGTCGAATTTGTCAGGAGGAGGATTCCGTTGAGAATCTGGAATCTCCTTGCGGCTGCAGCGGTAGCCTCAAGGTATAGAAATCGAACCGATGATTGTCTTCAGCTGCGTCGGTTTTTTTTTGTTCTCTAATGGATTTTTGTGTGTTTGCAGTATGCTCATAGGAAATGCGTGCAGCATTGGTGCAATGAGAAAGGAGACACCATTTGTGAGATATGCCATCAGGTACTTTACTACACCTCTTGATTGATTCGATTTTGGTTCCATGTTCGAATTTTCGAGATAAAGAACTCTCATTTCGGCCTCTAGCTTCAGCATCTTGTCTTGTTTGTGAATTGTGATGGGATAATGCTCCAGATATCCTAGCTGATGTTTTGAATTGCTTCATTAGCTTCAGCTTATTCAGTTCAATTCGATTTTGTATGTGTCATGTGCTTTGGCTTCAGCTGTTCGATTCGATCTGATCTTTTGATATTGTTTCTGTCATTAGCCTTATGAACCGGGATACACTGCTCCGCCTCGTCCAGCTCTCCCCGAAGACACTGTCATCGACATCGGGTAAATAAAGAACGAAAATCACGCTCACATATCATGCTCTTTCGAGTTCTGATCATCCATTTCCATTGATCTTGTTAACTGATCATTCTTCTCTAAACAGTGGCGGTTGGACAATATCGGGCACGCCTATAGACCTGCGAGATCCTCGTCTCCTGGCAATTGCAGATGCAGAACGCCATTTGCTGGAAGCTGATTATGATGAATATACTGCCTCGAATGCCAGCGGAGCTGCATTCTGCCGTTCTGCTGCTCTCATTGTAAGAACTTAACTCATAGCTTTGTTTTTTCGACACTGTGAACTTAATGTGACACTTAATCTTTTGTTTGATTCTCAGTTGATGGCTCTTCTGCTGTTGCGACATGCTTTGACTGTTACGGAAGCCGATGCAGATGATGATGTTTCTGCCTTCTTCTCTGTAAGAAAAAGCTTTTCGAACTCGTTACTCTTGTTCGGTTACTGCATTCGCCGTCCTTTTACTCTGAACTAGCTATGGAAAGTGGCCACATCCTCGCCAGAGGAGTCTGTAACGTGTTATATACAATTAAAACTAGTCATGTCAGGGGGCAACACTCGTTAACAAAACCGGTTTTGGTTAAGGTCGATTAAAATACGAGTCATGTCGAGTTTTCAATCATCCTTTCACTAATGAATGTGTTATGATCTCTCCATGGTTTTGGCAGCTTTTCCTGCTACGAGCAGCCGGATTCCTCCTTCCATGCTACATCATGGCTTGGGCTATCAGCATCTTGCAACGCAGAAGGCAAAGACAGGAAGCTGCAGCAATGGCAGCCACGCAGGTGGCGTTCGTCCTGCAATCTGGGCAGCGTCGAGGCCTGCAATTCACAATTGCATCTGGTCTGCCGTCTCCTGTTACTACTACGCACCAAGAACCCGTTTGATTGAGTATCGACCAGCAAGCGAGGGAAGCATGAAGATTGAAGAACTTTAACTATACTACTTAGATTGTTTTACATTATAAAGCAAGTGATAGAAATTCAAAGAAAAGAGAGAAAAGCGTAATTGTGAATGTGAAATCAAACATTTCGTTTTATCATGTGTTTTTATCTGGTTTACCTATGTACATAGATTGTTTAGGTTTCGAAATGAACATTGATGCGTCCTTCATTTTCGTCGTTTCGATACTCGTGTGATTGGTATCGTGTCTGTCGATTTCTACCAAACTAGCAAAGTGGAACAAAGGGTTGAGCGATGGTTTCGAACTTCTATACGAACTGGTCGCGTGAACCAATGGTTCAAAGAGGGTCTGAAGGTCATGAAGATGATACCTTCTTGAGTGGATGTAAGTTGGTAGTTGAAGAAAGGAATAGCTTATTGAGTGGGCTTTCATTGACGGCCCAAACATCCTCCATCAACCCAATTTCCAGCCACTACTACCAAAGGGGTGGCCCATTTGAAATTTTGAGTGAACTATATAGTAAGAAGATGTTTGATTTGCGGCGGATTCAGGAAGGTTCGATCATATTAGAGTGAATTAATATATATTTTAAAGTATTATCTTAGAAAATATAGCCATTAAATATTAAATCAATCATTTATGTTATTTTAGATCAGATAGATCCGAATCAGGAAAGGATATGAATCACGTTTTCCAAATGTTTAAGGTGTAGTTTGGTTGTAGTTTAAAGTAAGCTTCCCTTTTACTAAAAAATGCAACTAAATAACATTGGTGAATGTCCAATCCTTAATTATGGATCATCCTTAACACCTTATCCTTTGGATCAAATTGTATTGGTAACTTGCTCCTTTAGTTCCATGAGTCCCAGTGTTCCATTATTTACGACAGGCGGATTCAAGAGATTTATGTTCCTTTGGGAGTTGAAATAAACGAAATCTTGAGCACTTTCTAATTCGAGTGGGAAACTTAGATCATAACAAAGTGTATTTTGAAAGTTAACTTTTCCATTTTTATCCAAATTTCATTCCACATTCTCGCTTACAAATGTACTACTAATCTTTTTAAATCAAGATGTCAAATCATTTAAAATCCATTTTCATTATTATTATTTTGGTAAAAACCTTAAGCACGCTTTCAGAATGAAACAATTCTCATAAACACCATATACATCACAATATGACTTAAATAATATATAAGAAATAGCGAAATTGTACATATTAAATGACATATGTACCCAACATTAACAAGATAATTTGATGCATAATTGTTTTTGTAATAAATATAAATAATCTCGATCTCCCACTTTTTATGACATCAACTCATGAGATTAGGGTTCATTATAGCATAACATATGCTTGTGAGCCACACCTTCCTCTCGGTGTATCAAACTGTCTACTTAATGGGAGTCGAGTGGTTCATACACTCTTTTGAAACCCTTTTTACAAATTATATTGAAACGCCGTAACTTGTCCCAACATCTTTCACCTTAGTTCGAGTTATCGAACACACACCCGTATCAAAGCTACCAGCCAATAGAGCCCTAATATTTACTCGTAGCTCATTAAACCATTCTAAAATATTATTCTTTTAAATCGACTTAAGAAATCATAAGTCAAATTATAATATAATTTAAAATGATATAAAAATTGAAAATATGTTGCTTCTTAGCCAGGGATAAGCATATTATCCTCCAATGATTATGCCCACTAACAAACTAGTGAACTTCAATTGGTGTCTCTTAATTTGTGTGAATTTGGTGGCTTTATTTTTATGTCACTTTCTTCTCAAATTACTCTTTCATGTTGGAATGAAAAATTCTGAATTCTAATATTTTTTTTAGCTCACAACAATATTAAAATTAATATCTGATCATCACTTTGCACGTCAATTATAAATCAACTTTGAGAAAGTTATAGGTGGCTAGCTTTCCTCAAAACAAGCACCTCAAACACAACTGTTAAAAAGAATAAACATATCTAACCTAATGTCTCTCAAATGTGTCTAGTTGAATCATGAATAAGTTAATTTTTGAAATCGGTATCAATGGGTGTTGTTCTGTTGGTATTTAATTTGGATTTTGAACAATTATATATAGAATTTGGCTTGGCTTGATAGACATAAAGTTGGATAGACTTTTACGAGAAAATTAGATTTCGATGGAGTGATCGGGTGGGGGATTTGTGAGGAAAATAAATAAGAAAAGTAAATAATGATGCTAATGCTAATGTTATAGGTAGGTCGGTTGTGAGTATTTCCACAATTGCGCGTGCTTATGTTGATGATGACAACTTAAACATTTTGTCAGAAAAATCAATTGGCCTAATTTCCATTCCATTCATTAGTTATTCTTCCTCAATAAACTCCAATTTTTGTTATTGCTATAATATTGGTTAAATCGGAGATATCGACATCGTTTACGAATTGACTTGATTGTGTTATGGTTTAGTTTGATCATCTGGTATTATGGATCTTATCGAGTTTCGGATTTGACGGTTTGATGATTTTTATCAATCTGAGTCATGAATTGTCATTTGTATCAAAATTACAATTTTAAACAATCGCGATTTAAACTATCAAATAACAACGAATAACTCACGAAACAATGCATATCTACTTATATGTCACAAGATCAAGTAACAAGACGCAAAAGATTACTACTACAACCCCTTTGAAATGCAAATCTTTGAATTGATATCTTTATCGCAACCCATAATCTTTTGATTAGAAGTGAAAAATATTCCCTCCAAATCTTAATGACACACCAAAATGGAGTTAATCAATTATCATACTTCCTTAGACAAAAAAGTAAAGATAAAAAAAAGACAAAATATCAAATCCTCCACTGGTTTTTTCCTTTTTAGCTTTGTTTTTCTTTCTAATGTTGTTTTGTCGTTTTGTCCAATTTCAAAGAGCTGGAACAACCCAATTATTAATTAAGCTTTAATTAGTGCGTGAAAATCAGTTTTCCAACAAAAACATCATTTTAATTTATAAAATTATTGGATAATTAGTTTGGTTGATCAAATATCCCATTTCCCAAAGACAACAACCAAGAAAATTTCTTAGTTTTATAAAAGAACCAATGTGCCTAAAAGTCTACATGTAACTATATAAGATTTTATATGTGAATTTAGTTGGTAGTTTAATAAGGTTTGTGATGTGGTGCTCTAGTCAAATTAAGTCTCTTCTTTCTCGTTGTTTGCTAGATCAGGATCAATAGCAATTAATTATTCCTTTTTGTGAAGAAGGCGCCGAAGAGATCATAAAGTTCATGGAATATTTTTCGTTACTGTACAAAGTATGTCGCTGAGTGTAATAATCACAAAGAGAGTTTTTATCGGATAAAACATGTTATCAAATGACGAAAATACGAGTAAAATCATACGACACAATTTCAATCGCGAATTGAGGGATGGATAAGAGGGGAGATTAGTAGTGACTCATGAGCCTTTTTCCCTATCAAAATCCCTTTTAGGGCTTTTAATTTGTGGCTACATTAGTTTGCATTAATCCAATGGGGGATTGTGATTATCATTATTATTATCACTGTTGGAATTGCATGCCGTCCACGTTGGACCCATAAATGCTTTTTAATTAATTATCATTTATTTATGATTATTATTTCCATCATTATTATTGATTAGTAGTTTTGTCTCTTTCACTCTGTGGAATAATCATACCTTTTAATTAGTTATTGCATTTCATGCTAATTAATAGAATTAAATAAAGCTAATAACGATGGTACGTAAGTACTTGGAACATGAATTCGTAATACCCGATCGTTCTGAATTTGTCGTTGATTTCTACATATTCATTCATGTTTTATAATTCAACTCTTAAACAAATATAAGGTTGTAACTCGGAACAATCTTGTTTGTAAATCCGTATGTCACTTTGCACGAGTACGTAACCACGCTTCTTTAGACTCTTATATCGATTTTACATCCTACTCTACATAGGGGCTTAACATTTTTTTCGAATTGCATCGAACAACTTCTCGACGAATATAAGGTTGTAGTTCGAAACAATCTTGTTTGCGAATCCAAAGAAGAAAAATATTTGGGAGTGTGGCAGAAATAGAGGGGAGGGTTTTGCTGTTGAGAAAACACGTGTAGTGGGTGATTGCAAATGATGATAATCAATATTAATACGTGGCCCTCCAAATCTAACCCTTTTGCCTCCAAGTGTCCTCCCTTGATTAATCACTTTCTTCCCATTTCATATTTTCTTTCTATTTTTCATATAAGTAATCCATAAATATAAATATACATATAAATGATCTACGAGACGATACGAACATTGTTAATCTTCTATGTAGCAAGTTTAAGTTCAAGTTTGGCAGCAGTGACTGTCCATTTTTAAATTGATTTCGGTTACGGCGACAAGAGAGGAGGATTCAACGTGAGTCAGCAACAAAAGTCGGAGCCTTGATGGTTTCATCGAGACAAGGGAGAAGACCCTTGTCTTCTACGAACATGCAAAAGAGAAAATTCCCACAAAGAAAATTTATTGTCATTGAATTGGGCAGCAGTACGGAAGAGAAGACGATACAGATTCTGATACCGTGATAAAAGTCGAATAAACGAGTAATAAAGGAGGAATAATGAAGGAATAACAGCGAAATGACACCGACGATTAACGTTATTTTCGATCTTAAGTCGACTAGTTCATGGAAAGAAAGGGGATATTATTAGGGATTTTTATGAGAGTCACGGCTTAATTACAAAGAAGGAGACTAACGCTCCTTATATACATAAAGGTTTCAGTTAACTCATAATCATAACGGGTTTAATCCGATATACATTAATATGTTTAACTTATGACGGAATCAAAGAGCCATTAATCTTCACCCTTGAAGGACAATTACAACTAAATATCTTTGTTCCTACAACATTCGGGCATGTCGAATTGTTGGCAATGTTTCCTCTAATTTCGTAAGGTCTCTTCAAATTAATTTACGATATCATTATAAAATAGAGTTTCACCGATCTAATCTCCGATAAAAAAAAAAGCAATTAGCAAGCATAAGAGCTTCCCAAAACACCCACATTATGGGTCTTTGTTACCCCCTTCACCCCCTACAAGCAAGACCCCATGTCAGTTGTCCCCCTCTGCAAAGAACAGTAGTGTACTATTGCTTAGGTTTTGTCATCATCCCAACCAAAAAATCTCTCTAATTTTCCGTTTAAAATCAAATAGATTCTGCCATTTTTCACTGTAAATTTACTGCATTCCTCCAACTAGCCCACATGTTCATTTTCAGAGCCCTCCCCCAAAAATTTCAAACAAATTCACGTACCCATTTGACTAAACACCAAACAAAACTTTAGTGCCCCTTCCTACCAACAAACCTAAGCTGCATTTCGATAAGATTGGATTCGAATCTGAAATCTTATTCAGACTGTAATCTACACAATTATTTGTTATTGTAACGTATTGTTTCTAAGAATGTGTCTTTTCATCCTTCCAATATTCAAAATATGACAAGATTCAAATATGAGACACTATACATGTGAATCGCGGATGCAATACTTTATCATTACGATCATTTATATTATTAAAGAGTTTGCTATTTTCGCCTTTGTTTAACCGAACTTATACTAAAATTCAAATATGAGACATCATCTAAATACGGAGTTACACCATAAATCAAACAACTTTATGAATATTACATATCGATCATTATCATCTATGGTTTACATTTCTACAAAAAAATGTGTCATTTTTCCATGCCCTCTCAAGTTCAAAATATCATTAAATTCGAACACAATTTAAACTTCGAAACTGTAGATCAAAACACTCTTGCTAGTAATTACTATATGTCCATTCCATCATCATCTTCTTTCTCTTCTATGTTTCTAAAGGTTGGTTCTTCATTCTCCTTAAAATTTAATTGTGATCAAATTCGAATTTGAATCGTAATTGAAATTGTGGATTGTATCATTCTCATCATCGGTCTCTTTATATTAGAAGTTCTCCTAATATCGATGGTTGCTGAATTGGCACAAGAGACGAAGGCTAATTCGACAAAATACACTAAAACCTTGCCTGAAATAGATGATCAAACCAAAACGTTAACGCAAAATATCGTAGAAGAGATTCAAACATGAGACGTTGTCCGGACCCGAGGGTTGCACCCTTGAACCAAACAGCCTTAAATATATTCCTATCGTCATCATCATCAATATCACCACCTTCCTCTCTCTATATTTTGTCCAAAGAGGTTTCTTTGTTTTTCCTCTTTGACATTCCAAACCCCAAAGCTCATTTCTTTTAAGGGAGGAGGAGGGCCAGCCATGGAGCTAGACAACAGCAACAACCACCTTCCGTTTTCTAATCCAACGATCCTCTCCAAATCTTCCCCTTCAACCTCCGACACCGATACCGAAGCCCCACCACCTCCGCCGCCGCTTCAAACCCACCTCCAGAAATCCCTTTCTCTCTCCAACGGCGGCGGCGCCTCCTCTTCTTCTCCCTTCCCCCGCCGCCACCACCAAATGCTCTCCCTCCCGCCTTCCTCCTACAAAGAATGCCTCCGCAACCACGCTGCTGGCATGGGCGGCCTCGCCCTCGACGGCTGCGGCGAGTTCATGCCTTCTTCCCCTAATTCCTCCGCCTCCGGCGGAGACCCAACCTCCCTGAAATGCGCCGCCTGTGGCTGCCACCGCAACTTTCACCGCCGTGAACCCTCCTCCGGTCACCTCCACCAGCAAAGCCTCCCCTTTCCAGCTCTCCAGTGGACCCACCACCGGAACTCGCTCAGCCCGAGTGTCAGCCCGGGGCAGACGAGCTCTGGCGGCGGAGCTCCGAGTCCCAGCCCGAGTCCTTCTTCCCCTGCCGCCGCCGCTTCACCGACTCCACAGCACTCCATCTTCCCCTCCTCCGCTCCACACATGCTCCTCGCCCTCAGCTCCGGAGCCGCGGCAGCTGCCGCCGCCGAATCAAACCCTCACCACCACCACCAACACCAGGGGCGAAATCCGGCCAACCCAAACGAAATCGGGAGGAAGCGAGCTAGAACGAGGTTCACCACCGATCAGAAGGCTCGGATGCACGATTTCGCAGAGAGATTGGGGTGGAAGATGCTGAGAGGGAACGAGGATAGGATCGTCGAAGATTTCTGCGCCGGAATTGGAGTCCGGCGCAACGTCTTCAAAGTCTGGATGCACAACAACAAGCACAGGAAGGACAAGGCTGCCGGTAACGGGAACACTAACGGTAACGGCGACGACGGAGGACGTTTCGCTAACGGCGGTAACGGCGGCGGAGAAGATGATGATGAAGATGAAGAAGATAAGGTGAAGAATGTGAAGTACGATCTGAATAACAGCAGTATCGGTGGTAACAGTACTAGAGTTAGGTTCGATACAGATGTATTCGAGAGCAAAGTTCATGTTCTCGGCCACCATGGCGGATCTTCGCCATAGATTAGAGAAAAAGAAGCTAGCTTTCTTTAATGGCGGTGCTGCAGCTGTAGGTTAATTTTTGTTTTAATTAATTAATGATGTCTTTCATTGTTCATCATCAGCTAAGCTTAGGAGTAATCCCTTCTGCAGAAGGATTTGTCAACTGTTATGAATATCAGCAATTTGCCCATACTGGCTTTACTAATTACTCCAGTCATTGAATCTGTCTAGATCTTTTATTGGGCTAATCAAATTTGAAATTTCTTATCTTGGCATTGGAAATTGAGGGTTTTGGAAGGATAATGGGTTTAGGTTTATCGAACCGGTTGTTTTGATCGAACTCAATGAAAGGCTGCTTAGGGATGGTCGGTTTTCAGGGTTTTGGGATGGAATGGGGTTGATCGGACCGGGTTTTTAATACTTGTTATTGTAATTTGTACCAAAATGATGAGAACCCGGCTTCGAGATGATTCATTTGTACTTGGTAATGTTGGTTAGTCATGATGAAACCTCACTTAAGGCTAATCAAATTTGGCATTGCGGTGTAGGGGTTGGGACCGGTTTTGGATTCATCGAACTCGATTTATTTTTGTCTTGTGAAAATTTGATTCGTACCCGGCATTGTAATCGTTATCGAAATAAAAACCCACTTAGAGCTGAACAATTTATGTTTGGCAAATATAGGTAAAAAAGGCTGTAATTATCAGTTTCATTTGATTGAATGGAACTAATTAACACCATAATGAAAACCCACTTGGGGTTAATAAGCTTTTTATTTGGCAAATACACTAGATTGAGGTTGATATCGATTCCACGAGCCTTTTGGAATATTCGAGTCCTACCAGCATCATAGTCTATATCAATCCGATAACCCATATGATTCATCTTTCTAATCAAATTTCAAATACCGAACCCAATTTCTCTATAATCCGTTTCGATCGATCGAAAAACAACCCAACCGTACTCTCGTACCTTTGTTCCTATCCACTTTACTCTTCAGAAAAACTGCCAAGACTTCTGCCCAAGATCTGTCTTCTTGTATTCTTAGCAATGAACCCAAAACAAACCCCCTTCTTATCCTGCATTTATTAAGAACTCAACAGCTTTTCTGAAACAGAATTTAGGGTTTTTGTTCAAAAGGTTTGAACTTTTCTATTTCAGCACATGGTTCTAAGCACCAAATCTCGTGGGTTAGGGTTTTAGCTTATGTTCCTTAATTAATATATGAGTTTAAGTAAGTATGTGCATTGGTTTTGTTGGTTAGCTTAATTTAATGTTTAAAGTTAATGTGACATAAGCAGAGCTTAGGGAAATGAGGACTGACACCTTTCCTAATTTGGTTGGTTGATTTAATCGGCAAAAAGTTGACTCACTTTTCCCACTCTGATCCCACCTTCTTACTTACTTTATTTAATTAATCATCAGAACTAATTTAATTGCCCTTTTTGGGTTTCCATGGTTCGGAGGTGAAGGGTATGTTTGTCAATGACTTAATAATGGAAAAATATCGTCCCTACAAGTCGAAGTGTGGTCCGAAGCAAAAATGTAACTTCATTCATCACGTCATAAGTATAAGAAACACACAGTAACATGAAGGAAACAAACTAACAATAACAGCAGTCCAGTAGGGGCAGGGTTACCGAACGAGATTTTTGCAACCCAATCTACTCGTCGGTGGCCGCGAGGAGTGGGGTTAGATTTGGTGAAGCAAATTACGATGTGAGGGGACGAGCCGAGGAGGATAGAAATTCTTCTCAAATACCCATAGCATTCCCATGGCCATATCTCCGAAAGGCAGTTCAGACCTGATAGTAAGAAAAAATCACGAACGAAAAGAGGGAGACTACTAGGGTAAGAGATTGCTTTTATTTAAGTTTTGAACATTGCATAGTTTTTTTAATATTTAGTAGTTTGACTCTATATAATTTGGACACTCAACCAATATGATTGATGAACAGATTACAAAAAAACAAACCAATTTCAACACAAGACAACCTATGAATGCAAATAGGTTTGAGTCAATGAGCATTTAATGTGAGTTGCAAGGTGGGATGTTGTATATTCATTGTGACAAATGATTTGAGCCACTTGGACAAGAATCTAACTTTCTTTAAAAAAAAACCACACTTTATTAAACTAAAAAATCACACTTTTATAAACAATTTGAAAAAACTATACCAAAACTAGTGAAAAAATTTGAAACACTCGAAAGAAAGACTCATATTCATTTTCATAAATCAGACAACACAAGTTTAAAATAAAGTCAATTTGACGCTAATCCAAACGGATCGAAATCCTAATCTTCACATTCTCTAAACACTATTTGGTGGCTCTACCATCTCTTGGCCTATTGATGGTGTATTATTGTCTAATGTATCTTGTTGCAATCTATCTTCTTCCTAGGAAATCCACCAAATCTCTTTGGCATTATTTTATGGCATACTTTTGTCCCCCCTTCTTTAGCCAAAGCTTTGGTGCTTCTGCTCCCTTCTGCTTGGCTGCCCCCTTCTGCAAAGATACTTCGAACCCTAGATAAAAAATTGAATTTCAATTCAATTTACTTAAAGGTCAAAATTACCCCTTTTCATGCTTTGGCTATTAGCCCTTTTATTTGCTTCCCCCTCCCAAGAGATTTTCCCACTTGCCCAAATTGGTGTAAGAAGTCTAGGTCCCCAATGACCAAGCACAAGAACCCGTTTGGTGGTATCTAGAGGGGTGAAAAAAATTTCGAATTTGAAGTAAAGACATGCTTGGTCGGTCCCATCCATGAGTTTTTTCCCGACCCCGATCCCAACCCATTCCACTTTTAGATTTAGAAGTTTCATAGTATGTAATTTTTTTTATATTTTCTATTATTTATTTGTGGCCATATGTAATTTTAAATTTGTACAACTCGATTTAATACATCTGTCCATCTTAAATCAACGCTGTTCATGAATTTATAATATAAAAAGAAAGAGTTGAGTATGCTGATTTTTAAGATCTCCATCTCGGATCTGCAACATACACACCCAATTTCAGTTATCTTAACAAGATGTTCACCTTCCAACACAAAAAATGTTTTCTTTTGCCTCCCCGAGTGTCCTTCCCTTCTTGATCTCCTTCGTGTTAGGATCTAGTTTCATTGTTGGTCAATAGGTTGTGCTAGACTATTTTTCAACAAAGGGGCTTTCAATTTTGAGGGATTTCAGATTCAAATTAATTATGGTTTATATTTAAATTTGTATATTCATTTTAGTCATTAGATTTTATGTGTACGGACGTACCCACCCAATTGCATAAACATGCATAATACTAGAACCATCTCCGCCTATTTATTGATTTTGAAGTTTACCCGTTTGGCCGGGTAATACCGTGCACGAACTCTGTTTGGACTCAACCCATATTTTGATGGCGACTTTGGGCCTGTTCAGAAGATGTGATTTTAGATATGAGCCCAATTATGTGGGCCGAGAGAAGTCAAATAAATTTAATGTATTTTGGTAACTTTAATTAAATTTCGATTTTATTCATACATTCGTTTGGATAAGTGATTTAAAATAGAAAATTTTTGGATGAAGTATGTTATTTTTTAAATATTATGTTTGGATGAGTGAATTATTGATAATTTTAAGTGTAATTATTATAAAAAATAAAAATTAAATTAAAAAGTGAAAAAACAAAACTACTAAAATAGCCCTTATAATATAATCATCCACAAAAGTAATTCAAAACAAATATCAACATATGGTATAATGCTATCAAACCAAAATTATACACCAAATAAAATGTCATGTAAATCATGTTAGATTAATTCGCCTCGGGCATATAAATAAACCGAAATTGTTTAAAATTTTAAAATCATCCATGTGACAATCTAGTTGAAATAGGGTGAAAAGAAACTAAATACGTAGGGTAATTTTGAAATAGGATACTTTATAATATAATCAAGTGATATGTATAATTTTGATAAAAATAAAAAATATTTTTAAATAAAATTTTTAAATTTCCCCTTTTTAATTTTTTTTTTCCAGGCCCATAAAAAGATTTCAAATGGCTGTTATCTTTAAACACAACAGCGACGAACCTCATCCAAATTTTTTACACTACTCCAACAATCAAAGGGCTAGCACCAAGCTTGTTAATCAACGCCTCGCACTGCATCTGAACCATCCACTGAAGCCCCAGAACATACCTAATTCTAACCTCGTTGTAGTAATCTTCATACTCTAGCTTCCCGGTCGCCGCCGAGCCGAAATCCGTCGGCTCCGTCGGGCCATTCAGGGCATCGTCCTCCTGCGTGGGTCGATACCAAAACTTAGAAGAAGGGTTGGCTTGGGTTCCCTGAGAGAGCGCTGTCGGTAGTTTGTGACTGAGTTTTTTATTGTAGAGGCCGCCGGCGGTGCAGTAGTCGTCGGCAGTTCCGGTGACCATTAGGCCTTTGGCCATGGCGCCCCAAGAATTGCAGTAGTAGAACCCGTCCTTCTTGAAGAATTTGGTGCCGCCGCATGATTGGCATTTGAATTCAATCGTCTCTTCGTCGTCGTTGTCGAGCATCGGAATGGTGCTCCGGTGGCGCTGAATACTGCTGGCTGTTGTACGACAAATATTTATAGATATCGGATATTTTCACGGGCCACAATTAGGACACAATAGGCCCATGAATAGGCAGATAAGCCTCTCTGAAGGCCCAAATATCTCAGCCGTAGGATGTTAGGGTTCCGTCTGATATATATTTCTCATTCTTCGCCATTGCCATAGCTTCTCCTTTGGTAGCAGTCTCGGAGAAAAACCCTACACAGAGCAAGAAAAGGCTAAGGGATTGAGAGCCTGCGAAGATGGTTCAGCGCCTAACTTACCGCAAGCGCCACAGCTATGCCACCAAGTCGAACCAGCACAGGATCGTCAAGACTCCTGGTAATCTCTCTTGTTTCTCGTCGATCGATTCTAATCTGTGTTCACATTTTCGGCTAGGAATTCGTGTCCTTTTGTTTTGAGCTGTTTGGTAATTCCTGTGATGGGTTTGTTCCTGATTTTGTGTATCGATTGTGTGGCGATAGGTGGTAAGTTGGTGTACCAGACCACTAAGAAGAGAGCCAGTGGACCTAAGTGCCCTGTTACTGGAAAGAGGATTCAAGGGGTATGCTCTAATTTGAATCTCGTTTCGTTTTGGTGATGTTAGCTTGTTGGACTGATCCCCAGCTCGAATGTCTGGCAAAGTTCAGTGTTTTGCAATGTCTTTGATACTTGAGATAGATGTTGGTAATAGTTCATTGGATTTAGAAATGACAGATCATTTGATGAGATAATTAACTATTGATGAATCGATTTGTTAATCTACAACAGCTTATGCACTCTTTGACCATTCTAGCAGCTATTTATGTCATATATTCTCTGGTATGTGTATCAAACAGTTGCCCTCTGCCATATTGAGTTATGAAATGCTTATAGGAAATTGTCTCATGATAAATTGTAGTCTATTTATAGATAGCTTTAGTGTAATGTTTTGGTATATGGCAATGATGATTCAATTCTTCTGCCATTTGCTATTGCTTCATAGCTTTAGAATCCTTCTGAACGGTTGAAGTAAGCTCCTGCCTGTAGAATTGAAAGGCTTTTGACTATATCTAATGACTGTTGTTTACAATTGCCAGATTCCGCATTTGAGACCTGCTGAGTACAAGAGGTCCAGATTGCCGAGGAACAGGAGAACCGTTAACCGTGCTTATGGTGGCGTTCTCTCTGGTGGTGCTGTTCGTGAAAGGTGTGTTGGTTTATACTTGCTAATTCGATTCTTGTTCTCCATTTTTGTGGTGAAATGCATTAGTACTTACCTGACCTACATGCTGCAGGATCATCCGTGCTTTCCTTGTCGAAGAGCAGAAGATCGTAAAGAAGGTGTTGAAGATCCAGAAGTCCAAGGAGAAGGTCACTAAGTAGATGTGATGTGTAACTTTTGAGAAAGGTTGTGTCGAAACAGCCAGTAATAGAAGTGATCCGTTTGATTACATTAGAGTTGCTTTTCTGATTTTTGGATTTTCTTTGTGCTTCTGTTTTCATCTCAGAACTAATGTTGAATTCCTATTACTCTCTTGAGCTTTCTCTTAAAAAGTTTTGTGCCCTAAGCTCAAGTTCCACATTGTTGATCTATCGATTCGCCCTATTTTGTTATTCTGTTAGCTGCTTGTCTATTGTTCTTGTTCACGATTAGCTAACATTTCCTTGTTGATATAGCATTCAATCCTGCATTCATAATTCATCTGAAATGTTGATATGACTTTCAGTTCCACTTCGTGCATTGTACTTTTTGGAACCACTGGCGTGTGTTCAGTTGACTTCTGCTTACTGGCGTTCTAGTCGTGCAATTGTTTGTAACAGGCAATGGCTAATCGCGTTTCGTGTTTTGATTTTGGTTTGAGAAACCGATACCCATCGTGTTTGCAACAGCTTGGTCGACATCCATACCTCCCCCTACTTGTATCGACGTGGACATTAACCCACCTTCACCATTGCTATGCGGAGACGCACCACTAAGCTGATATGGACCGGGTGTGCCTATGCTCTCGTGATCACAACCTTGCTGTTGCTCGAAATCCCCGACCACCATCAACGGAGGTGATGAGGATGGCAAGTTTAGACGGCAGGAAGGTGAGAATGCTATGGACCGGTGCTGCCTACGCCCTCGTCTTCGTCAAATCTTTTAACAATGTGACAAGTGCACTAAACCATTCTAAATTGGCTATTATTTCGAGTCCACCTCGAAATACACACATGGTGAATTCTTCGGTATACATGGTATACCGAAACATTCGGTGTGCCCAATTTTTTTTGGTAACGTAAACACATCTTCAACGTTCATCTTAAGTTTTCGATTTTTACGGTTCATAATTATTCGAATATTAAATCTCTATTTCACATTTTATTTTTAACGAATAAAATCTCATACTTATTTTTAATTCTCATACTAATCACTTTCTTTATTTCATATATCTCCATTGATACACAAACACAATTTATTAACATTACCTCATCCTCCCCCCAACAATGACTAGTTCTACATAGAACATAATAAAGAATTATAATTACGAGCGACAAAGTTCGCCTCCCTCTAAAAAGTTGACCAAGTGATCATAATATAACGAACAACATTTGTACATATCATTTAGACATGATCTAAATGCTACCTACGTTTGAATGAATGAATGTCCCAAGGTGTTGTGTTGTTATAATGGGGGTGTTGGCCACTCACATGATGAAGATCCAATCTATACTTGCTGGAACAAGCAGAAAGTGGGTATTGGTGGTGATTGAGTGGTGAAAGAAGAATCAATTATAGCAATAGAAAACCCACTTTGTCATCATTGAAAGTTGAAGAATGGTTCTACAATAGCAAGAAACCTAACCCATCATCCTACCTACCTAGAGATATTGGAAAGCCAAGAGTAATTAATAGTAGTGGTCACCCACTCACCCCTACCGTCATAATCAATCCATCCATCCCATGAAGCCACAAAAAAAGCAAAGAAATCGATGGCTCCATCGATTGCGACGTCGTGGTGGCCATATCCATATGGGGAAAGAAGAATACAATACACACATATGTTAGAAAACTAACCCCACAACTCACACCTTAAGTATCTTTTTAAGCATTTCACGAACTCAGTCGAGCCGAACGTTATTATACTCAAGTTTGGCTTGCTAATTTTAGTCGAGTTTGAATTAGAATGTTTTTGCCTTGCGTCCAGCTCGAGCCTGACTCGTTAACTACCATTTATGAGTCAAACCTGAGCTCAACTTGAACTTCACTCATTATATATCCACGGTGAAAGTTGAACTTAAAGCGTGTGCGCTAAACATTGACAAGTCAAGCTAAAATAAGCTACCTAAAATTTATAAGTTTCTAACTACATATGTTTTTATTGTATATTGTATTTGAGGCAAAACACGTACATGTTGCATTATTGAGTCCAGAGCCTAGCGATATTATTGAATTAGTATTCGAGTTGGCTTTTGAATTCGAGCTAACTCGAGAGCCTATCGAGTCGAACATACTACTTGGCTTATTCTAAATCGAACCGAATCACGAATGAGTTGCTTGCTGACTACTTGGTTCGTCAACATCCCTACTCTTCACTATGGAACTGGGAGACTGTGTGGATGATAGTTGATCGAGTTGGTCTATCCCAACAGCTCTATATCTGTTTTATTGTATATGGTATTTAAGATAAAACACGTACATGTTGCATTATTGAGTCCATTATCAAGCCATATTATTGAGTTAGTATTGAGCCAGCTGGTAAGCCGAGTCGATTGAATGGAGAGTGTAGACGGAGGAGTGAGCCAGTGACTAGTGAGTTGCAAAAGATGAGATCAACGTGATATCAGCCGTCCATTTCAGTTGACAATGGATGCACATGCACGAACGTCGATTTGATGGCTCCAAATGCATCGGTACAAATGCATGGCGGGATGTTGAGATGAATGCTATCGCTGTTATGAAATGGCGGGACCCGCGGATAGCCGTAAATCTCGGGGCGCCAATTGGATCTGAACTTAACAGACCGTGTGGACCCGGGCCAGCCCATACTCTTTCTTTATGTCGATTTCTGCTTCCTCCATTTGGCTTACAATTAGCAAACCAACACTATGAATTAACAATAATAATTAATATCTATTAAACAAGCCAAGAAGAAAGAAAGAGTTGTAAAACTTAATTAAACTGCCAAATTAGCACATGAGCAGTCTTGTTACAATCCCTCTGCACAAATCTAATAAAATATAACGGTTTCAAATACAAAATATTCCGACAATGATAGATACTGTCTTCAAATTCCATAATGGTTTCCTCTATTTCACAATTAACCGCCATAATCTCCACCTCCGCAACCATTTCCATTTCAACACGATCTCGACACCTAGATAGCTCCAAGCACCACTTGAAACCTTCCCACAATGCCATCGCTTGACTCAATATACCAAATTAAGTACCATTATTTGATATCCCCATTTTTGTCCTAATATGTAAATTGGATGTTCTCCACGGAAGTGTTATAATCAATAAACAACCAATTTCAGACCAAACCACCAAACCCACACAATAACAGACCGACACTTCCGTAGGAGATAACTTCCCGACACAGCAAAGTCCCCAAAGACTGAAACTTTTCCCTCTACCCACCAAATCAGTACTAGAAACCCTAACTCTCGGATCTTCCCAATCTATACTTTTCTACAGACAAAACCCATTGATCAACAGCTCACACTCACAAGGTAATAATAAGTAATTAACTGATAAGAACAAAAGACAACCCAGAACGCGGTTAGGTTTGGTTGGTTGGTTAACAACACTTACTGTTATTACTTATTTGGCGCTGCTGCTGAAAGCGAAGCTCTGCTCTTTCTCTGTCACAAAGCTCTCATCTTTTTAAATTTTTTTCACACTTCTCAGAGCTGAAAGCTTCTCTCTTTGTTATTTAATAATTAGGGTTCTTCACTTCAGATATCTCTTGCCACGTTCCCCCCCATATTGGCCATTTCTCAGATCTTATATTCTCTTCATCATTGCTGAACACCCAAAAAAAAGATTCCATCTTGGAGATTGGTCGGGAGCAGATCGATCTGCTCCATCATTTTCCCTTCATCATCCCTTCATGCGATTCATAATTATTGGTACGCTTCTACACTAACCCATCTGGTATTTTTGTTGTCAGATTTTTTTTTTGTTATTGAAGTTTTGATGTTTAGTACAATTTATGGCTGATGTGATTCATGTGAAGTACTGTTGGGATTGGTGTTGGAGGCATTCAATTCATCCAGCTGTTCTTGCTGTTTTAAATGTTTAATTGAACTCATCAATGGAAAAAAATCCAGCTATTCCCCACTAGGCTAGCAATTGTGGGGTTATGTACACTTTGGGGTTTGATTTGGTCCACTCAGTCCCTTTCATGCCTCCTTAAGATAGATCAGTCTGAAATTTGATTGCTTTGTAAATTTTTTTTTTGACTTTGGATCTTGGTTTTAGGTAACAATGGCGATAAAGAGTAATCCAGGTGATAACAGAACCAGAAGTTCAATCCAGATATTCATAGTAGCTGGATTGTGCTGTTTCTTCTACATATTGGGAGCATGGCAGAAGAGTGGGTTTGGGAAAGCAGACAATCTAGCCATGACCATCACTAAGAACACTGCTGACTGCAACATCATCCCTAGTCTCAATTTCGAGACTCACCACGGTGGTGCATCATCGGTCGGGGAGTCCAATTCTGAGAAGAAAGTGTTCGAGCCTTGCAGTTCGAAGTACACCGACTACACGCCCTGTCAGGATCAGAGGCGTGCCATGACTTTCCCTAGGGAGAACATGAACTATAGGGAGAGACATTGTCCCCTTGAGGAAGAGAAGCTGCATTGTCTGATCCCGGCTCCAAAAGGTTATGTTACTCCGTTTTCGTGGCCTAAGAGTCGTGATTATGTCCCCTATGCGAATGCTCCTTACAAGAGCTTGACGGTTGAGAAGGCTATTCAGAATTGGGTTCAGTATGAAGGTAATGTGTTTAGGTTCCCTGGTGGTGGTACTCAGTTTCCGCAAGGTGCTGATAAGTACATTGATCAGTTGGCTTCGGTTATACCGATTAAGAATGGCACGGTCAGGACTGCACTGGATACCGGCTGCGGGGTATGTGTAGTAACACACGCCTTTTGCCTTAGTTAAAAAATTTCAAGGGCTGTGTTTGATTTGATGTTCTTGTTCGGTATATTTGTAGGTTGCGAGTTTAGGTGCATATCTATGGAGCAGAAATGTGATTGCCATGTCATTCGCACCGAGAGACTCACACGAAGCACAGGTTCAGTTCGCTCTCGAGAGAGGCGTACCGGCTGTGATTGGTGTTCTTGGTACAATTAAGTTGCCTTATCCATCCCGAGCTTTCGACATGGCTCATTGTTCTCGCTGTTTGATTCCCTGGGGTGCCAATGGTGAGAAAGCATCAATCTTTATAGGTTCTGTTTGTTTTTTCCATTGCAAAGCATCAGTGAAGTGAGTAACAAACTAACAATGACTCTTTTCTGTAGATGGGAAATACCTAATGGAAGTTGACCGAGTTCTCAGACCGGGTGGCTACTGGGTTCTTTCTGGCCCTCCGATCCATTGGAAGGTTAACTACAAGGCATGGCAACGTCCCAAGGAAGAACTCCAGGAAGAGCAGAGAAGCATTGAAGAGACAGCAAAATTACTTTGCTGGGACAAGAAGTACGAGAAGGGTGAAATTGCCATTTGGCAGAAGAGAATGGATGGCAAATCATGTCATAACAAACAAGACAAATCTCAAGTTAACTTGTGCAAATCTTCTGATCCTGATGATGTCTGGTATGTAACCAAATCCACTTCAAAAATCGTTCGATCTAACTACGAATGCTGATAAAACTTTGTTGTGTTCTTTGGTGGCTTCCAGGTACCAGAAAATGGAGGCTTGTGTCACGCCTTATCCTGATACTAGCAATTCGGGACTGAATAACTTCCCTGAAAGACTTTATGCTGTTCCTCCAAGAGTTGCGAGTGGCTCAATCCCGGGAGTTTCGATCGAGAAATACCTAGAGGACAGCAACAAATGGAAAACCCATGTCAAGGCTTATAAAAGAATCAACAGGCTTCTGGACTCTGGAAGGTACAGGAACATAATGGATATGAATGCTGGTTTGGGAGGGTTCGCTGCTGCGCTTCAGTCTCCGAAATTGTGGGTTATGAATGTCGTCCCGACCATAGCTGAGAGGAGTACTTTGGGCGCTGTTTACGAACGAGGAATGATCGGAATCTATCATGACTGGTAAAAAGTTTGAATCTTTGATCAGCTCTATCTAGCTTTTATGTGTGTTTTGGACTGTTCATCTGATTTTTGGTTTGGTTTGTTAATAGGTGTGAAGCTTTCTCTACTTACCCAAGATCATATGACTTGATTCATGCCAATGGTCTCTTCAGTCTGTACAACAACAAGTAAGTGTTGCTTGCTTTGCAAAGATCAGTTCTTTAGCATAGGATGTCGATTCCATTCAGTTCTGTTCTGACCTAACCGGTTTTTACGCAGGTGCAATCTGGACGACATCTTGCTGGAGATGGATAGGATCCTGCGACCGGAAGGAGCAGTGATCATCCGGGACGAAGTGGATGTGTTGATTAAGGTGAAGACGATAATCGGAGGAATGAGATGGGACACGAAAATGGTGGACCATGAAGATGGTCCCCTAGTTCCAGAGAAGATACTTGTTGCTGTCAAGCAGTACTGGGTTGGCAACTCCACATCAGCTCAGTGAAAAAACAATGATTTCATGGCTTGTTTGGATGATTGTCTACTAAGAACACAGAAGAAAACCCATCAATGCCATGGATTTTCATGTGTTTTAAGTTTTTTTGGCCAAAATCAGCACAGGGAGAAAGAAGAAAGTGAGTTTAGATTTAACACATGAGTTTACTGTTTAATGTTCTTCCAGTTGCTGCTGTTGTGTAGTAGTTAATTACATTGACAGAAAGCTGCAGAAAAAGATACTGGGTTGTTGTAATGTTTAGTTTTTTTGTTACATCAATTTTTTTCCTCAAGTTAAACCGGAACTCGGTGCTGCATTGAGGTGATTAGTTACTAAAGCTGAGCACGAAGTTAAGATGATTGTGGAGGACAGTACTCCGGATGGTTAACTTCTCGAGCATGGGTTAAGATGATCTTAAGTTGAAATGATAGAGATCAAGATATTGGCCCGAGTTCGCCACTAAAGCTGAACATGGAGTTAAGATGATCCTGCAGGAACAATACTTAAGATGATCAATCATGAAGTGATACAAAGGTAGCTTCGATCTGTAAGAACATCTACATCGGCGAGCACGAGGTGAATATAATCTTCGTAGAAGGGATGAGATGTTGAGCCAGATTCAGCTTGGATATTTTAAGCAGGTGTAGCTTTGTACTTGAAATGCTATCCACTTGATGTGAAAGTATGGACCAAAACCTTTCAAAGAGCAAGACAGTTGCAGGAAGTGCCAAAAAGGGTTTTTCCAGAAACCAACGAAGACACAACACAACAGATAGTAGGCCAACTTTTGGTAATGTCAGGTTGTGATTGACAGGAACCTTAAGACACATTTCCATTTCTGCCGGCTGCAAGCAACATTCAGTTTCTGGAAATGCCAATTCTGTGGTTGATTTGATTCCTCAAGCACCCTTAGCTACCCGTTCATATTACTCTTTTCGGTTGAAGTTCAGATCTTTCCTTGCATCTCTAACATCTCTTTCGTGCTTTTATCAGCATTTCAAATATTTCTTCGTCTAGTTGAATAGTTGACAAGTCTCTGGTCCAAAATTCTCCATCCAAACTCAATTATGCACAAATAATGGCCCAGCAATTACTCTCCCCAACCAGCCTACTTATAGCACCATCTCCTTGTTCCAAAGCAACCCCTCAAGAAATTCCATAACTTTCTGAAATTTGCAGGAAACTCTTTAAAGGGTTCTTTGTTCTTGAGCTCATCTTAGATACCCACATATAAAAATGGCTGCTTTATCAACAAACACCATGAACAATGAAGTTTCCTTCTCCTCATACCTCAACAGATCCGAGAAGGGCAGCATTCGTCAGCTCACTGCAGAATCCGACTTTAGTAGCATCCATACCAAGAGAGGAGACGAGAATGAGGATGAAGGGATTGTAATCTTCAGTGCAGAGAAGTACTTCAATGGGGCGATCGCCGAAGCCACGACTCCTCGACGAATTTCCTCGAGCACTCGTCAGGAGGAGAGGAAGAAGAAGGAAGACTGCAGAAAAGATGATGTTAAATCATCGCCTAGCCATATCCCTTCTTCTCGAACTCCAAGCTTGAAATCTGAATCAAGCTGGTACAGCCACAGTCTTCTGCTGAAAAGATCTTTCAGGAACAAGGGGAAATCGAAGTCGAAGAGCCTGATTTCTGGCCTTACCTGTAGATGTTATTGCAGTGACGAGAAATCCGTCGATGTCAAAGACGAAAAAGTGGGAGATCTTAGTTTCAGGGGAATTCAGATTCCAGAAAAGCCAATTCCTGAAAAGATTTCAGGAGCTTTGGACAAGCTGAACAAGAAGAAAGAAACCTGCTTTAGCTTTCCTGCTACTCCTGACACCGTCCTGTCAGGATTTGACGAATCGAAGCTGTTCCAAAGGTCAGTCATCAAGTCAGTGGACGTTGAACAGAGGAAGCTCCCAGCTCGGAAGTCTGAGGAACCTGATGAGTACGAAAGCGATGCAAGTTCGGACTTGTTCGAGATCGAGAGCCTGACAGGGAACAAAGTGACTTCATTTCTTGCAAGGCAAGGTTCGTGTGCCACTTCTGGATGCATCACTCCGATCTACGCTCCCAGTGAAGCGAGCATAGATTGGAGTGTGGTAACTGCAAGTGCTGCAGATTTCGGTGGGCAGAGTCCTAAGATGCGGCCCCATAGAGGGAGTCTGTTGGGTTGCAAGACCAGTGAGGCTGTGAGTCCTTCTGCATACAGACTGACACAAAAAAATGCAACTAAATCTGAAGTGGGAACTCGAACTTTCAGGGCTTCAGATTCTTTTCCCAGGCCGGGATTGAGGGTCCAGCCTGAGAGGAAGCTGTCAGGTTTCGATTCCAGGCACAGACAGCATCATATGGTGCATATCAATGATCACAAATTCAACAGATGAAAAGGATTGAGAAATATTTCTCAACTCTTGCATGTAATATCAATAAGAGATTATTATGTAAACATTTGCGATAATTTGAATCGTTCAGCAACTTGAGCTTTTGCCATGATTCACTAAGTCGTCACGCTATTTTCACTAATACACTTCCAATAATCCAACAGCAGAAAGAACGCCACATTAATTCCAGTCATATTCAGTAACTATCCACATTGATGATAAACAAATAAGGCACAACTGTCCTAATGAAGAAAGGTGGAGCCTTTGTTTCTATATCAATGCTCCTTTTTTAATCCTTCCCATGAAATATCTTGATAAGAGTAACTTGTATACTTTTAGACACACATCAGGAAAATCTAACCTACACTACTAATCACAAATCCCCATGTCTAAGACGATCTGACTACTTTTTTACAGAAAGAATCAATAGTATGGTTTTCAGAACCGTACCGCAAGGGAAGCGGTTGGCCGATCCGCAGTTTGGTGCGAGACAGATGGAATAACCACACTTACGGCTGTTAAACCGGTTCTAACCATTGGTTTGCTGAAAGCACAGATGCAAATGTAGCCACATCCAACCAGAGAATAATTCTCAACTATATCATCGATGGTCTACCTTGGAAAGTGCAGCAGCCACTAGCATTTAAACTTCTTTACAGGGTTGGTATTTGCCAGAATCATTACAGTTGATAAAATCTCACTGGAAAGCCATCAAATCCGGACGATTTTATATCCACAGTTTTGTTGAGAAGGTGTCGGACAGTAATCACAGTGAAAGGGAATACAAACAATGGTCCCTAATTTGAATGTCTAGGTCTTTAATCATTTAATGTAAGTAGTTCACCAAGAGCAACCTAATAACTATACAAAAAATCTAATCGTTATAGACTTATCTGGACCTCACAGATCAGATACTAGAACAGAGGATTTCGAGTCGAACTTCGTCATCATCCATAGTACAGTTGTAGTCATGCCAGAAAAAATGACAAGAATATGATGAAAGCCATTCCAAATATGCACTGACATTTACATGGATATACGACTCTCTCGATGTTTAAACCTCACGAGTTATGAATACTGAGAATAGGAAAAGCACAACAATATCATTGAGAGAGAAAGATATATATATATTGGAAAAAAATAGTGGTGGTACATCCTAGTAAACAAAGCAAATGCCTTTCTTGCTAAAGAAAATAGGGTTTTCAATCAATCATCCTTAAAATCTTTAACAGGCCGTGCTTCGAATCCCCCTCCTCGTCTCTTTTCAAGTGAATAAGGCATGTAGGTTCCTAGAATTCTGTCCCACGTTACGAAGAAGGGCTGCGAGAAGTTGTACTTAGTACCATACAACTGGTGGTGAATGTCGTGGTAAGCGGTGTTGTTCTTGAAGAACAAGTGGAAAGGGTTCCCGGGGAGCCACAGTCCGCAGTGGTCATCCACTGTTTTCAAAGTGGCGAATGAGAAGAAGAAGATGGAGGCTCGGGGAGACATACCGGAGAGCAGGAAAGATAGTGCTCCACCGATCGTGTCCAAGAGTAGCCCTTCCACGGGGTGATTGTACAAGGCTCCGTAAGCGTATGGAACCACAAGCCGGTGGTGTTGCGAATGGATGTGTTTGTAGAGGAACTTGTTTTGGTGCATGTACCTGTGCATGAAATACTGCCATGTATCGAGGACCACCATTGCTGTAATGAACTGCACCGCTAAAACTTTTAGGGAATGATGCTGATCCGTTGTAGCTTGGTCGTCACTTCCCATCACCTGCATAGAAAAGGCAACACGCCGGGAAATTTAGTAACATCCATACAAAGATTATGAATTTCCCTCAACACTAAGCAGCACAATGCAACCAACAGTTCGTTATACATCCATCAACCAATGATGAAACTGCTTCATACTCGACCAATCCGACAGCAAAAAAAAAGCCCAAGAACTAACCCTCAATTCACAACCATATCTCAATTGTAACTGCTAGCACAAGTGCTCAACCACTTTGAACCAAATGGGATCCCAGGACCCCATTTGAAAAAAAAAGGTACCATGTATATGCGCATTGTTGACGAATAATATAAAAACAAAAGTGAACTCTCTCTAAAAAATTCTAGTTATTGGATGCACCGTTGATTCATGACACTCATCATTTAATTTATTCTTCCCTCTGTTTAAGAAATTGTCCATTACTTGTAAAGCTATACCCCACTTCACTGCAATTTCTAGCTAAGCTCCTGACAGTAGCTGCTAGCTACCATCATCCTAATTCCTAACACACCAACCAAGGTTCACAACTAACCAACACTCATTAACAAGAAGCCAAAAAAAAGGAATCCACCCAACTGAAGAAGTAACAGAGAATCCACTCTCTACCTAGTTCACCAATCAAGAACAAAGTGAGGCACACAAAAAAAGGAAAAGTCTCAAATCTTTTTTTTTGTTTCTTACCGCGAACAAGAGGGTAGCAACGAGAGCTTGAACAACTTGCTGGCAGATGACGCCTCTAACCACAGTCCATTTCGAGACCAGATTCTTCTCGTCTTCATCCTGCTTCGTGTGTAGCCTGTGATCCTGACACCACCACCCCAGCAGACAATAAATCCCCGAGTAGCCCCAATAGACCAGAATCGGAACAAACGTACCCAGCAATTCGTCCGAGATTTGGACACCACCCATCTCCGAAAGAAACTTTCTTTGTCAATCAAGCATTCATCGGCCAACCCCTTTTCCCCACCCGATTGATCAGAACGAATGAAGGAAAAGGGAGACCAGAGACGAGGAAGGGGGGTTGAAAGGGAAGCGATAATTCCACGAAAGGGAGAATTAAACAATGGTGGTGAGTTGGAATTATGAAGAAATTATTTTGAGTGATGCAGAGGGAATATAATGGGGAAAATATGATTTGTTTTTAAAATGCCGCCGGGGAAGATAATTGTTAGGAAATAATTGGGCGTTTAGGGTTTGATTCATCACAAAAAATCAAGAGATTGGATATGGTTCAGTCAAATTTCGGGTTAATTAGACATTGTTCGATTAATCAATGGAGATGGGTTGAGCCAGTTAGGTTGATTTTTGGTTAATTTCACGTGTGAATCAAATGATGGGAGTGGGAGATGGGGTGGGGTAGTTCGAATGAGTAACATTTCATCAACTTTGAATTTTTTGGATACATATATATTGATTTATGATATATTATAATCGTTCGATAAACTGATTGGTCTATTGAATTATGGGTTGATCATAGTTTTTACAATGAGTTACGATATTTTCGGGTTACTTGTGAATTCATTGGCTTGCAAATTAAACAAGTGAAAATCATTCAATTTTGATATGATCAAAACCATAATTGAATTGAATCAAACTGAGTTGGACAGAACGGTTGGATCGAGTCAACTTTGACAGCTTTTTAAACCAGACAAAGGAAAAAGCTTTACTGTGGTTATCTCCGGAAAGGGCAAAATAATACCACGTGGCGGTTTCTGGTCCCTTTTGGCGGGCGGATGGCGAGGTGTCGGCCGGCGCGAGTGGTTTGAGCGCGTGGCACTGTTTTGTTATTTCCTGCCACGTTTCGCGCCATATAAGCAGTCGACGTGGATAAAGCCACAAACGGATTACGGCCCAATAGACAAAGAAACCTATATACAGTTCAGAGGCCCAGTTCGAATCCAGCCCAATAGAGTTTTCAACATATCTCAAAACTCTGTGTCTACTGCGCAATCGTTCCAGCGAAAAGCTCTCGAGAACCCTAGAACTCTGCAACAGACCCAGCCGCCGCTAGGAAGCATGACGGTAGACACAGCTGCACCGAGCAAGCTCCGATGGGGAGAATTGGAGGATGACGGCGAGGATCTGGACTTTCTGTTGCCTCCGAAGGAGGTGATAGGACCCGATCACAACGGGATCAAGAGAGTGATCGAGTACAAATTCAACGACGATGGCGATAAGGTCAAGATTACGACAACTACTCGCGTCAGGAAGCTGGCCAACGCCCGCCTGAGTCGACGTGCCGTTGAGCGGAGGAGTTGGGCCAAGTTCGGCGACGCTGTTCATGAGGATGTCGGTGCTCGCCTCACCATGGTCTCCACTGAGGAGATCCTGCTTGAACGACCTAGGGCTCCAGGTTTGAAATTCGTCATTATCCTTGTAGCATCAGATTTTAAATTCATCAATTTGTTTGAGAATCCGAGAATATCGTTTTGATTGTGCTGTTGCCTGTTTGGCTAGGTTGATGTTTATGCTTATTCGTTACCGATTTGATTCTATAGGCATAGAAACATAGAAAGTTAGATTCTTTTGTTCAAGGGTTTATGGCAAAATGCACATTACACTGATTTTGATTAACGAACAGGTACCAAAGCTGAAGAAAGCAAGATGGGTGGAGATAACTTGTCACAGCTTGGAAAGGCAGGAGCTGTACTGATGCTTTGCAGAACCTGCGGCAAGAAGGGAGATCACTGGACATCAAGGTGTCCATACAAGGATCTCGCTGCTCCTACCGAATCATTCATCGACAAGCCCCCAATATCCGATTCTTCTGCTGCCGGTGGTCCTGCTGCTCCTGGCAAGGCTTCTTACGTGCCGCCAAGCATGAGGCCAGGGGCAGAGAGGAGCGTTGGATCGGATATGAGGAGAAGGAACGACGAGAACTCTGTTCGTGTCACTAACTTGTCTGAGGATACCCGCGAGCAGGACTTGAAGGAGCTGTTCCTTCCATTCGGTCACGTGACCCGTACTTACGTTGCCATCGATCAGAAGACTGGCGTGAGCAGAGGCTTTGGTTTCGTCAACTTTGCGAACAAGGAGGATGCTGAGAGGGCAATAGACAAGCTTAACGGCTATGGTTACGACAATCTCATCCTTCGTGTCGAGTGGGCTACTCCTCGAGCAAACTAAGAAGCAGCGAATAACAGCCGGGTTCTTCGAGATATTTGTTTAGAGTAATTGTAGCTTCCTTCTGCAGTTTTCGGAGCTTTCGACTCTGATATTAACAATGGTAAAACTGGTTCCTTTTGTTATGCATTTCCTTCTACGTCTTCTTTGCTTCTTATACTATGCATACAAGATGTTGATTGGTAACAGTTTAAATTATGTATGACCATTCTGTTCATTCCATCCTCGCTCTCTCGAACGACGATCCGACCAATGTATCATCTGTATATACTACATTATAGCTAGATGCCACACTTACTATCCTTCTCATCAAATCTCTAACTCAGTAGCTAATTATCTCATGAACATGAATGTCGAGGCTATAGTTCGAACTTTGATTCGGAGGATGGGTAGTGAGTTGAAATCAAGAACCAGAAGGGGGAAATTGCTTCCTCTGTTCCTCAGACCTGCTGAGTTCCTTAGTTCCTGTTAACATGGATGAGTCTACAAACGACAGTCGGTCAACGCGTTTAAGTGACGACTTTGTTAAGTGTGAAGTGCAAAAGCCAAAGTCAATGGAAGATTTTGGTTGAATAATTAATGGATAAGTTGTTTACATAGTTTTGGAGAGCCAGTGGCAACGAACATTCAATTAACAGGAAATCAATGAAATGGTTTGTTAATTAGTGTCGATTCTAGAATGAAATATTTCGACTAGCATTTCGATCATAAACCAATGCCATATAATATGCGAAAATGGTACCGAGCCATCAAGATCTGTGTCCGGTATGTAACTTGCGTCTCAAACGAAAATGGTATCGAGCCATCAAGATCTGTGTCCGGCATGTAACTTGCATCTTGAGACGTTTATGCGATTGAAAATGTATGTCTGATATTCGGATATGTAACATTTGTGAGTGTTGATATACATGATTTTTGACATGATATCCGAACCTTACATGATCGAGATATTTCTTTTTAAATTTCATTAACCTTCAATATGTACACATAACTTTTTAAAACGATACAAATCTCAATTTTTATAAAAATTCTTTTTTGACCATTTAAATTAATAAGATGCATAATTTTTGACGAAAAGAGTGGAGAAAAACAGAGCAACACCATACGTTTCCCCAGTCGGTCGTCCCATGATATTTGATTGCAGTGCCGACAAAAATAAAGAACATCAATTCCATCCCATAATCCCATGGCGTTATACTGTTTTCTCAACTTTTTTATGACTGCATACCCTCATCTCACGGCATTAAGGGACACGTAACCTCCTACGAATGACACGTTGCTGTGCACGATATAGCTCTTGCGCCATGCATGATATCATCATGATCCATGACAGTCACAATTTCTGGGGGAAATGCATTCATCCAGTCAGTATGCGTACTCTGTCACTGTGGGTAAACAAAAGTGAATAGCAGTGGAGATACAAGACACAAGATGTGTCAGAGGTGTAATCCATGAACAGAGCGTAGGTGCAGATTGAGTCCATGAACATAGGGATCATTCATCCTCATCCAAGCGGCGACCACGCCACCGATCACTTCCCCCCACCATTACTCTCAGCCATCCATCCATCCAAATTTGATAATATTATTCCCTGGTTCTTGCAGTATCAGACGTACTTGAGAGAATTCGAACTGAAAGATGGTTCCTTTTTCTGCCAAATGACGCCGCACAACAGGGTAAAAGTTGGATGAACTTAGCTATATCCCGACAGTGGATCCTTGTGTATTTTTCTCGTAAAGGAAAATTTCTGTCTTGCGTTCATGAATGGTTTTCACTTTTATTAAAAATTGGAGATAAAACTGAAAATAATAAAGATTAAGAATAAGAGAGTAGATTAGTGTGGGTTTCGATTTTGAGATTAACTAATTTACGGAAAAAAAGATGGAATTTTATTATAGAGATGATGATAGAGATTGTTATGTTATAAAAATATAAATAAAGGAGGTATATATATTTGATGAAATTAGGTTAAACTATACATATTAAGTCGTAAATCTAATAAAACATAGCAATCACCCAGAAACTCATATGGGTTTATTTATCAACGCAAACGATGTACATCGGTAAATACATCAACTTCTTTCAAATCACAATTCTATTCATTTTGAGCTCTCAAATTCTAGTAATATAATATATAACTTTTCTTATGTTTAGTGGTTGATTAATATGTTTTACGGCAGAAATTTTGTTACATATGTGTATATGATACATTTAATACTAAAAATTTATTTTAAAAATTTAATCGTAATAATAAGTCCTAAATACCTCACATGCAACTTTAAACACTGAAGGATAATGTTAAACCCCTAAACATTAAATTATAATATCAAACATTATATCATAAAACCATATTCTAATCGTACTCCAAACTCGCTTTTGATCATAAATCTAAATTAACCAATCATGAAACCCTTAATTAGATTCTAAACACTTACCGCTATATCCTAAACCCTAAATACCAAACAAGAATCTCAAATGTAAAAACTCCTAATTTTAAGTATAATATATAACTAAAATGTGATAAAAATATACCGTGTACATATATGTACCAACAACTTTTTCTATGTTTTATATATACGTGATCCAATGCATTCTCATCAAGTAATAATCTCAATTATAAATTAAAAAGTTTTTATTTCAGTCTAATAGCATATATTTCTATTCAATTACATGTTGCTTTTCAATTTTAGATCCGTCCCTAATTCTAATTTCTAATTTCAAATTAAAGTACATTTATTTTAAGATCCGAGTTGCTCGATCGAGCATACACTTTTCAACTCATCGTGCATGACCTTCACTTTCCATCACTTAATAGTTTCAAGACATGTTTGATTACTCTGTCTAGCTAAAAAAAATATCGTTTTATACAACATTGAACTATTATAAATCTATCGTAAAACATCTTTAGATGAGTTATAAATTTTTAAAATAACGTCGATATATCTAATTAATGCTTGTAAGAGGATCACACCCCAATAAAATCACCGCAAAAGAAATTAAAAATCAACTACAAGAATTTTGCAACAAGCATTGAATCATTGATCAATGCGTGCATTGATTTTCAACTCTTTTTAGGGTTCGAATTTAAATGAACTATTTTTTTTAAATTGAATTCGATCGTAACAAAAAAACTAAAGTTCCAAAATACACAACTAGGTCAATAGATGATCAAAGTTAAATTGTCATTACTCCCGGTTCAGTTTAACTGGCAACCGGATCGGTAGGTAGCGTCATAACGGGTATCCTGATAATCGAATTTTGATGTTTAGAACCGGGTGCGTCACCCGCTTCACTTCATTAGTGGTTACCTGGTCGGTTTTTGCCGGGTTTATTAAGCAAAACCCGAATATAATATGGCCAACCAGAATATAGGCTACCCGAACACTCTAGCCAGTCCGAAATTGATTAATAATTTTAGTAATCTAGTTATCCAAAAATTCAATTTAACCGATTACTGTAACCCGAACCCGGATCGAATCCCAAGCCTAACTTCACCCACAAAACCCCTAAAACTCAATCCACAAAGGCAACCCTAAACGTAAGCAACCATCTCAATATCTTGTCTTCTTTTTCTTCTTCCCCTTAGGTGTCACCTTAATATGTCTCCTTGGACTTTCTATGCACCACCCACCACTTCCCACCAACACCAAACCCAACTCATATATAAACCCCCTTTCCAAACAACACTTTCCACTATACTATCCATTACTCCCTCTTCAAAACCCTTAAACCCTCACCTTCATCAATGGCGACTCCCACCTCCAACACCCCTTTCCTACTCCTCTCAATCACCCTCATCATCTCTGCCACCGCCACCTTTGCGGCCCAGACCGATCTGGGCCGCGAATTCGACCTCACGTGGGGAGAAGGCCGCGGTAAGATCGTTGCTGACGGCCAGCTCCTCACCCTGACCCTCGACCACACGTCCGGATCAGGGTTCCAGTCCAAGAACAAGTACCTATACGGGAAGCTCGACATGCAGCTCAAGCTCGTCCCCGGCAACTCCGCCGGCACGGTCACTGCTTACTTTGTAATAAAGACTGAATCTTCTCTCCACTTTTTGCCATGGATTTGCAAAAAGATTGCATCTTTTCTTCATTTCTGCCATGAACTTGCAGAAAGATTGGTTCTTTCTTCATTTTTGTCGTGAATTTGCAGAAGGGTGTCGATGGTTTTGCTGAATTGGATTGAACTTTTTTTTATTTTCAGTTGAAGTCTGATGGAGGTGCGTGGGACGAGATTGACTATGAGTTCTTGGGGAACTTGAGTGGCGATCCTTATACGGTTCATACAAACGTATTCACAAACGGGAAAGGCGACCGGGAGCAGCAGTTTCGTCTTTGGTTCGATCCAACGACTGATTTTCATACTTATTCCATCCTTTGGAACCCCAAGAGCATCGTGTGAGTACTTATGTTGTGTTCTTTCAAGTGTTTAATTTGCTCGGTTTTCTAAGATGGTGTCAAATCGACTCGGTTAAGTACGAGCTAACCGGTTGGTTAGTTAGGTTACCAGTCAGTCGGTTTGATAGGTTGCGAGTTTATATTTTAGGGAGAGTAGAGTCAATTGGTTAGTAGTCCAAGTTGGTAGTACAGTTGGTAGGGGTAACTCGATTTGTAGCACAGTGAACTAGTGTCCGGAAGGTTTCGGGTTCATATTCTTAGGCTCTTAGCTACTAGCGGCCTTTAGTTTAGGTTGGTGGGTTATCTTGGTTCGATTTATCCAACCTGTTGGACCCGAAACCTTCCCATTACAGCATTAAGGGACAATTCGGTTGGTAGCATTCGGAATTTTTCTGATTACTTAATCGAGTTAATTGGGTTGTAGATCGATCGGCTTACTAATCGGTCCAATAATTTGGATAACGGGTTGGATAGATCAAAGGGTTATTGACATGTTCCTCAATTGGTCAAGTGTGTAGACAATCTTGTACACGTTAAATTGTCTATATAGGGGGACAGGTTTCAAAAAGTTTTTGGTTAAATTAGTAAACCAAATCATATAAGCCGGGTAGCCGGGTCAGTGAGATTATCGATTAATTGAAAATTTCAACTCAATCAATAACCAAAATCCTCTGTTTTTTCTCCCCTGTTTTCCCTCAGTTTCACCGTGGACGGCACACCGATCAGAGAATTTAAGAACCTGGAGACCGTCGGCGTACCCTTCCCCAAATCCCAACCCATGAGGCTCTACTCGAGCCTATGGAGCGCTGACGACTGAGCCACGAGAGGCGGAACGGTCAAGACAGACTGGTCACAGGCTCCGTTCTCAGCCTCCTACAAAGACTTTAGAGCAGGGGAGGCCTGCATATGGAAGGACGGCGAAGCGACGTCGTCTTGCTCTCCAGCGGGTAGCACGTCGTGGCTGAGCGAGCAGCTGAACTCGGTGAATGAGCAGCGGATGAGGTGGGTCCAGAGCCATTACATGATCTACAACTACTGTACTGATTCCAAGAGGTTCCCTCAAGGGTTCCCTAAAGAGTGCGGTGTAGAATAAGTTATATGAAAAAAAATGGTTTTAAAGGTTTGTTAGGGGTGAATAAAAAAGATTGAGGGGGTAATATGTAAAGAAAGAAAAGTATATAATAGAATGGCATAAGATTATATTATTATTACTATATTACGAAAAGGTATGTTTACGGGTTTTTTATGACGGAGAAGTCCTCGATTTATTACTTATCAGTTATCCCAACCCTCAGGTTGACGTCAGGTCATTCGTGAGTAGTTCGGTGTTTGATTTGGAAAAAGTTCGATTGAAATTCGGTTTGATAATAAACGAGCTGAGCTTGAGTCGCTCCTGGTTTGGCTCGGTAGGCTTGCGAGCCCAGCTTGTTTGAGGCTGTACAAGTTCGATCAAGGATTTTGAAAGTTGGTTCGAATGACGAGCTAGCTAGAGTGAAGCTCGTTCGTTAGCTCGATTAGTGTAGTTCGTAAATTAGATTTATATATTTTAATGGTTTGAATGTCTTTTATTTAAAAAACAATTTGAATGATATTTAGACCATTCGAGTCGTCTCCATTTTAAAATATTGTAATTTTTTTTATATGTATCCGAGTTGATCTTGAAATTTAAAATAGATTGTTAAGAATTGCGGATGAGCCGAGCTGAATTTGAGCTCGAACTCGTTATGACTTGAAAACTAGCCGAGCTCGAGCTAGTTACAAGCTTTAAGGCCTCTAAACGAGTCGAGCCAAGTGGAACTCGAGCTAACATTTATTTTGTAGAGTCGTTGTAGAGCCGAGTTCGAGCTCGATTATACGAGCTCTACTCAAACTCTAGCCGAGCTTGAACTACTATTTCAAACCAACGAGTCGAGCTGAGAAAAACTCTGAGCAAACAAAATGACAAATGTAGTACTATTAATCATTTGGAAACCACAACAAAGAAAATTCTTTCTGCCCAACAGACTTGCAGGACAATGAAAATTTTGCAGTGTGGTCCTCTGAAATTATAACCAACTTCACTGACAGACAACTTGCTAAAAACCCATGAGCCTCTTTGGTTTTTGCTCAAGAATCTGTCCTATAAGTACCCACTCTTCTCTGAAACTTACATCTCATCTTTCTGCGGTTCTTTGATCTGAAAGTTTTGGAGGAAGCCATATGTGAGGATTGGAGGGGATTAAACAAAGTTCGGGTTTGCGCGAGTCTGTTTAATTTCCTCCAATATCTCATCTCTGGCATCTCTCTCTTTGTGTGGGAAGTTTCGTGTTTTCTGGGGAAAGTCGAATGTAAGAATTGGAGGCAGCTAAACACGAAGATCGTTGGTTGATGATATTGTGTTTAGTTCCCTCCAAGATCTTATGTTCGGCAGCTCTATTACGAGATCTGGGGAAGTGAAGGGCGTGGCAGGGTCTAGTGTGAGTGTTGGAGGAAACCAAACAGAAAAATTGCAGACTGGGTTCTTGTGTGTTTCTGTTTGGTTTTCTCCAATATCTCACATTCGGCCATCCCAAATGATAAACCAAGAATGTTACGAACAGCGACACACAAGACAACAACTCGAGTCTAGGTAAACCTCGTCTTCCTCCTTTGATCTAAACATTGTCTGATGGAATCTGAAACATCTGAATCCTAAGCTTATCCTGGTCAAATTTCTTCTCTCTTCTGGCATGATCTCATCAAAGTCGTAGTCTTTCGATGTTTTTTCCTTTCGAGGTAGACTAAATCTGTTCTTTCTGGCTTTAAAGGGTTAACTGCAACTGCAGCAGAGACTAAAGGGTTTATGAGAGCTCTAAGCTTCAGCATCAAGTGAATCTACCGGACCAGTACATAAGAGGCCATTTCAGAAGCTTGAAGTTTCTGGATGTACAAACCACGATCACCTCTGAGAATTCTATTCTACGACTCTATCGTGGTTAATTAGGGTTCAACCCATTAACCACACACCAATCACGATCGCAACGACTACTGTTGCAGACGTGCGAACTAAGAGCACAGAGAATCATTGTAATGCTTAATCTTCTACTATTACCCCCAATCAATGGGAACTTGGCTTTCTTGAAGAGAAACCCTAAACAAGTAATAAAGCAACACCAATTTGGACGCTACTAGTAACTAATCTATATGCTTACTTGTTCAAATAATCAGAAGAGGTTGCCAGCATCAACACTCCACTTCCCCCTTCATCTAAATCATCCTGTCTATATCGTTAACCCGCCCCTGACAACGAAAGTCGAACCAATCATCCACTCCTAAGAAACCATCGAATGTGAAATAAGTATTGACATTACTATCTAAGCTCTACGCAGCAGGTTAAACAAAGGGGATGCAGAAGCAAAATTAAATCTGATTCAACCAGTGGGAGAACTAACACAAATTTCACTGAACAACAGCATGATTGAAGGGTTTCTCAATGTTAAAAGCCACTGACATACTGTGAGGGGGGTGGGAGGAAACAAGTAACCTGTTTGTTTCGATCCGTGCTATGCAAGATATCGGTACAATTTTCTGTCGACGTTATCCCTCTCCAAGAAATCGCGCTCTATGAGTGACTCGATTCGCTTCTTGATTTCGGTCGGATTGGGTAAGAACCGTTGCTGTAGTTGCTTCGTCACCTCGCTGATTAAGTTATTATGATCTAGTACCCTCCTTGACTTCATGATTCTAACTAATGCAGCTTCGATCTGAGGCTTCCTGTCCTCTTCCACCCTCTGCCGTGTCTCTTGCTTCTCGGGTTCCGATTCCTTCTGTGCGACTACCGTTCCTATCTTCACCTTGTAAAACTTGCTCGAAAATTTGTCGTTGATGAAGAAAGCATCCTCCTCGCCGATGTCTTTGCTCATAGGCTCTTTACGGAGGACGTTCTTGCCTTTCACGCAAGCCATGGACTGCAAGCACCTCTTCAGTTCAGGGGCCGGGATCTCCGTCGCCTGCTCGATCTCTTTATAAGTAAGGCGATCAGCGTTGTTAAACAGCATGAGAACACACATTTGATAAGTCGAAACGTTCAGCTCATGCTTCTGACCCTTCCCGAAAGTCGCCTTAAGATCAGCGTTGCCCATGTTAGTCTGCCATGACAACCTCCTACCGGTGTGAGTTCCGAGGTAATATGACCTGAACTTCTCACAAAGTACCGACATTTCAGAAGGTAAGTTGCAAGTGACACTCGGCTGGGTCGGCCAAGACCCAGTAGTCAAGACCTGAACAACGAGGGTTGGCCCATCTCCTAGCTCGGGATGGCTCGAATAAAACCCATGCATCGTATCCTGAGACGTCTTCATGTCTGTAAACATACCTTCTAGCTTCGAAGTGAATTGGTAGCCACATTCAGTCTTGAGTTTCACTATCAGACTTCTCTCTGCATCATCCGACACAGTTTTCCCCGATAGAAGTCTCTTGGCTAAGTGCTGTTTGTAGTACTTTTCAAATACGTCTTTCTCCTGCAAGTACCGGAACAGCATCATTACTTTGTCCAGAATAATCTCAACATCTTCTTCACTAACTCCCTTAAGCCCCTTCCTCAGTTTGTCATCGACAAACAATGAGATGTATTCAGGAGAACGAGCATTCAAGTTGATGAAATATTCAAACGACTTGGTCAACGCATTCTGGAATGTCTTGTCGTTGATGAAGGCCTTGCTTATGATGGCATCGTATTTGTCTTTCTCGTTCAACAAACGCTGCACAAAATCCACCGGATCTTTCAACCTTTCTGGATCAGTGACAAGTTGCTTCCCAGTTTCTCTGAGATGAGAAGTCATGACATCCCTGATTGTTGAGAGACCATTGGGAACTCGACGGAACAAATTATACATTCTTCCCAAGTCCTCATACTTATCATCAAGAAGCATGTTCACCAAACCTGAATTTTCCATGTGGACGAGCCTCAGCATATGATTGGCAATCATCTCCTTCTCGACCACATTAGTTATCTTGGCCTCACTCTTTGTATCCAAGTAGTGTGTCACCCTCTCTATCTCTTCATTCAACCGCTTCTCAGCTTTCTTCAGATACTCGCCACAGTCACAGCATTCAATGAAGTGCTGAGACTCAACCATGTAAAACTCAGCCGAAACGTCAAGAAAATGCTTCTCAAAGTTCTCCTGGTAAACTACAGCACCCAAATCCATCAGCATCTTGATTATGTTCCTCATAAGACCACGGTCTATGACATCACCAGTTCTCTCCCTACGGACTAACTCAAGAAGCGTATTCAACAGCCTGATCTGAATATTGCTAGAGTTGATAATATTATCCCTCCACAAGTTGAGACCAAGCTCGTGAACTGGAGTCTTGTGAGTGCTCGGAATGTAAGTTCTATCCATATACATCAATATGTCCCTGATCATTTGAAGCGCTTTGTTGTGATCATTCCACTTCCTGTTCAGCTCCTCTAAAAAGGAATCTCCCTGCGCAGCCTCAATAGATGTTGATATCTCCTTTAAATGTGAAGTCATGGTCGAAACCAGGCCACAGTACAATTTCTCGCCAAATTTGTGCAGAACCATATTGTATGCATTCCTGGAACAGAACCAACAAACAACGGCACTAGAAACATGAGCACTTGGCATTCAGTATCCAGCTATACCTATGGAATCAAATATAGAAATCCAAAAGAAGTCATATGTATCATCTCCCCTAATTTGACACAGAAGCTTGCAAATGAATGCACTAGATAGCAGACAAAGAGAGATCAAAATGCAATTATCAGGAGTCTCATTTCTCAATGTCACTTATGAAGTCAGAATACTCAGCCAAAAACCATCTCAAACTAGCGTTTTCATGAATACACAATCAGATGAAAGGACGTTCTCATAGTGTCTTGGAAGAACTATGAGCATTCAACGATACAAGTTCTATTACCACAAGAAATGGAAGCAACATCTCAGTTCACGAAGGAAACCTGCTACAAAGTACAAAAATACCATAACAATTCCACAAGCAGCATCCAACTTCAGCATCATCAAGAACAACCAAAGTTTCAACAAAGCAATCGAGAAGACTGCACGCAACACAAGCAGCTCGAGGAACTGACGAATTCAATCTAGACAACATTTCATAAACAGCCCGAATCAACTTCGTCAATTTCTTTCAACGTGAAGGTCAAACTAAACAAGAATAACCACAGAAACCTGTAGAGCTCCTCGAAGCTGAGGCCACTGGCGTTGTGGTTGTATATCTCGTGGATAGCATGCTCGAGGACCTTCCAGGTCTTGTCTGCGTATTTCGGATCCACCACCACCCGGTGCTTGAACGCCTCTATGTGGAAGCTCCTCTTCTTCTGGTTACTCATCGGATCCCCGAAAATTCAAACCGACGGTTGCTCGATTAATTCAAATAATAATCCTCCAGCTCCTGTCAATCGATGAGAGGTGGATGATCGGGAGGGAATTGAACGGCAAGCGGAGAGTGTTAGGGTTTGGAACAGGCGGCGGAGCTTGAGGCAGAGGAGGAGGAAGGAGAGGTTTCCGATTGCCGTTTGGTGGCGGGGAAGGATCGATGTCGAAGAAGAAGTTAGAAAACTCGAAACGAATTGTGAAAATTATTGGATTTGGTTTTGGTATTTTCTATTTCTCCATTTCTTTTTGGTCAAATAACTAATTCATCATATAACTTTCAGATGTTACATAAAGCATTCAAAACTTTGCAAAATATGCCGATTAGCATGGTCTCGAATCATAAGTTTTGTAACCGTGACCTAACATTTGGAAGTTTCGAGACCAGTACTTAACTTGTGTCCAAGTTATTGGATCTAATTAAGAATTTGACCCAAGTCTTGTGTAAATCTATTAAGGTTGCGACCATCTCATCTGATTCGAAAATGGTTCGTCAGTTAGGTGCGAAAATTTGGAGTTGGGATACCGATGAAGGCAATACCGGGCATTCGAAACATGTTGGCGCAAAAGCAAAGCTAGTATATTGCTTACATGGTATGATACCGGGGCCACTGGACCTATCGTAAACCTTATGCAGAGCTTGAACCCGACTGGGGAAGCTACAAGGAATGATGAGACCGTCAATTTACGTGTGGTCCTGCCCAAGGCCACCACTCTCGCAACGCAGTGGCCCTACCACTCCCGTGACCACCATCAGGGCCACCTAAGAAACCGAGACCAGCACCGAAGCCACCAAATGATTCTGCCGCAATGCCACTGCCAGTCTGCCTGCAGGGCCAAGGCCGAATCTAGGAGAAGCGATGAATCTAGAATGGCTCAATGCAACGATGATAGTATCTGTGGTATCTACCTATAATGTAGTGTACAGATGATGCATTGGTCGGATAGTTACTTCGAGTTTTACTCAGGCTCGAAACCCGATCGTCCGGAAGGGAGGATCAAATGAACAGAATCGTCACTAGCTCGTTTAGCTATGCTTTCGTACCTCCTGTTCCTCACAAATCAAATCAGTGTAATTCGAATATCAATAACCCTAGGAACTATAACGACACTTGCATTGTTAAGACAACATAAGACATTATTTCATCAAGGAACTTCGAATATGATGCTATACGGATCATAAACACGAATTTCAAATCTGTAGCTCCAGGTTGTTCAAGAAAGATGTCCTTAGTACAGAACATGGTGTCTTCGTCGTCAACGGAGTCGCCGAACTTGGCACAACTCCTCCGATTCATGGCACAAATTCGCCGAACTTGTAAACTTCTGTAGACCGATCGATGAACAAAGAGCTCGAAGTTAAACCTTGCAAGGCAAGACTTCTAGTCCTATATGAACAAGGAATGTATAATACAAAATTATTATTATAATGTTCCTCAATAGGGTTTAATAGCTTGGTAAGCAAGTCTGCAATATGATCTCCACGCAAAATTTACCGGAAGGTGAAACGATCGACTAAACAAACATGTTAATCGACTAGTCGAAAACGTTAAATCCAATTTTTCGAATATAACCATTGTTAACCGTTTTAATATGATATGTTTTTTTACTGACCCAATCGCAAATCCACGCGGACTTGTCATGAAATCGATTCGACACAAAATGGTACATGTATAATAGGGTAGCTCATAGCTGTTACGAGCCTACTGTGTTCATGTTTTGGGTTGGGTCTTATAATTGCTATTTACGTTTATTGTCGAGTCTTATAATTGTTATTGCCCTATAGATACACGCTCTACAACAATACGTAACCGTAGCCAAACTCCAAATCTCGACCGAAATCCAAATGTAACATCATAGGCCGACAAAGTGGTTTTGTGCGTGTAAAGGATAAACAATAGACAAGGCAAAGATGCCACTGCAAGAGGAAAGAAAGACAAAACAAACATAATATCAATGTTCATAGGTGAGGTGTGCGCCGGATTCGCCACCAACCCATCACGACACAATCATCTGTGCTACTTCGGCGTAGCCCGGCGAAGAGAATCCGTCATTAATTGATTTCATAAATGATTTGATTTGGTAGTTACATAGATAACTCCGCTAGCTAGCCATACACGTGTCAACTTTATTGTCTTAGTCTACGGTATTATACGGACCATTTGAGAAGGAGTCCGTATAGTCATACCAGTGCAGATTCGTCGTCGTTCTCCTTCTGATTCCGGTGAGAACCAGAAAAATCAAACCACCAATTCATATGGCGACCACTAGCGTGTTTCTTTGCGATTCATTAGTTGAGCTATTCCTTCCCAAAAAACCTACTCATTTCTCACTCTCTCCCCGTCCTCGGCAGGTACACTTGTCCTTCTCCTCTCCTTCATCACCCCGCCGCCGCAAATCCGCATCTGCTTCTATCAGCATCATGGCTCAACCCGCCCAATCCCCAGGTACGAAATTGATGGAGCTAAACTGGAATCAGGATAGACTGGATTAGGTTTGTATTTAAAAGTTTGTTGTTTCCTGGGTTTTGTAGTGGTGATGCAGAAGAGAGTGATTATACCAAACAAGCACGGAGAGAAACTGGTGGGACTGTTCCATGATTGTGGGTCTAAGGAAGTTGTTGTCTTGTGCCATGGATTTCAATCCTCAAAGGTTTTGGATTCTGGCTTCTCGGTTCATAATTAGTGATGAGTGATTGCTCTTATGTTTGCTGTTTCCTGATGCTACCAGGATTACAGAACCATGAAAAACCTTGCTGCTGCACTTGAGAAGGAAGGAATCTCAGCCTTCCGATTTGACTTTGCTGGCAATGGGTAAGTAAGTTATAAGCTAAAGATTTATTCTTTCATTATTTGCCATATCATTCAAGCCATATGAACAATTGCAGTTGTTGGCATAATGCATTTTAAATTCGATGAACTTGACTCATTGCATTGAGCCGTCCTGGATACTCCGCTGCTCCTAGATTCGGCCTTAAGACAACACTTGTATAAGGCATTTAGTCACCTAACATGTGCTCTTAGATCCAGGGGCCGTGGTAAAGCCCTTCTCCAGGTCGAGAGCTTCAATCATATGCAACTTTGGTGGTAGTTTGATGTCCGAAAACTATAGTCTGACCCTGTGCGTCGAATCATTCTGAATCCATTGCTGTGTCGAGGCTAGATTCGACCTTAGACAACATTCTCGAAGGCTTTTGTAGTTAGAGAAAGTTTCTTCCTAATCGCTTCCAATTAACTTGTTTATCCTTAGGAGGGTTTCATTTCATAGTGCAGCCATCATTTTGCGTGTTAGTTTTGGACCTTTTGGTCATCTTTAATGCTTCATTGACAGGGAAAGTGAAGGCTCATTTGCTTATGGTAACTACAAGAGAGAAGCTGATGATCTGCGCTCTGTGGTCGAGCATTTTGAGGGAGAGAACCGGGTTGTTAACGTGGTTCTTGGACATAGTAAAGGTTTGTTCTTTGCGATGAAGAACTGATATATTAATCGAAAATTGTGATGAAGAAGTGATATATTAATAGAAAATTGTGATGAATTATTCCGAACTGTTCCGACCTGATGCAGGAGGTGGCGCGGTGCTACTGTATGCTTCGAAATACCACGACATAAAGAACGTCGTGAACGTTTCCGGGCGTCATGACCTGAAGAGAGGAATCGAGGCTCGTCTTGGGAAAGACTTCCTGGAAAGAATCAAGAAAGAAGGATCCATATCCATTGATATCAAGAATCGAGCAGGTGTGCTATTATATCCGCGATATGCAAATTCGTTAGCTGATACTTCTTCTGCTAACACCGTTTGTTGATTTTGCAGGAGAGGTGGTTAAGTTTCCAGTCACGGAAAAGGATTTGTACGATCGAATCAATACCGATATGCATGAAGCATGCCAGAAAATAGATCAAACTTGCAAGTAGGATTTTCTTAACAGCTCCTTCGTAGGCAAGCTGTTGATTCTGCTATATATATTCATCTCTGATTGATTTGGCCACTGATGCAGTGTGTTGACCATCCATGGATCTGCTGACGAGACTGTACCGGTTGAGGATGCATTGGAGTTCGCGAAGGTTATACCGAACCACAAGCTACACATAGTGGAAGGAGCTGATCATGGATTCAGCTCGCATCAACCGGAGCTAGCATCGTTGGTTATCGAGTTCGTGAAATCAAGTCTGCTGCAGGATTGAAACCTCTACCTTCTGTAACTTCTGCAGCAACATTATGAATCTTTTGCTGTTATCTCATTGAGACATCTTAGCTCCAACTTTTAGTGATGATGGTTTTCCTAATGTAATAAAAGAGGTGAATGTTAGAATCTTGGGTGAGTAGGTCACAACCGGTTCGGTACAATTTCAATATAATCGGTTTAATTACTGGTTTGGTTCTGAAAACTATGTTATTTTGAAAGCCCAAAGAACTGGCCCATAAACCTTGGCCCACCATTATCCAACCCAAATCTTCAAAACCCAAACCAAAGTGATCGAATTCCCGATCTTGCCCTCTGTCCCCGACTTAATTTTCAAGCCACACCTAGCTTCACAACCACGCGCCGTTTCGCCATTATAAACTCCACAGCTCAAACCTTTGAATCCCCGAACTTCATTCTTCAATCAGCTCCTCGCCAATAAATTTCCAATCTTTGAATCCTTCGGTTGAGGGGGAAATTTTAAGTATGGCGTCGGATTCCTACTCTGAGAGAGCCTTGTACGGCGGCGCAATCTCCAGCTCCTTCCCTCTCCGATTCCAGGATGTGAGCAATGTTCGTCAAGTTCCTGATCATCAGGTATATATTTGTTGGTTGAATTTCTCCACGTTGGAAATTTTGTTGGGGGGTTTTTGAAGTTTAGTGCTGATTGGGTTTTTATTTGAATGAACAACAAAAAAAGGAAGCATTTGTGGATCCTGCAAGGGATGAGAGCTTAGTGTTCGAGCTATTGGAGCTGAAGAATGAAGTTGGAGATAATGGAAGTGCTGCTTGGTTTCTTCAGGATCTTGTCACTGAGCAAGATGGTGAAGGATTCACTGTAAGCTTCATTCTCCATTCTTAAAAGTAATGTGTGTTCTAGCTTTATTTGTCTTGGTGGGAGCATAAATTGTTGGTATATGAATTAGCTACCTTCGATAGCGAAATCAGGGTTGTCTGTGTGACACTGGACGAGATTTGAAATTTGAACGTCGATTCCTGTAAAAACCTAGACTTTTTTGAACGGTGGCTTGTTATCTGTTTCAGCTAATGGAGCAATCTGGAGTGCTCGAGGTTCCGGGTTTACGATACAGGAACCTTCCTGTCACTATCTCCACTGCAGTTGGCCAAATGGCGGTCTCGAAGGGACGACAAGGAAGGGAAGCTCAGAACATTGTGAAGGTTTACTTGGCAAACTTGAGACTCAAGGAAGTCGGTACAGATATGCTCATAACTGCATACGAACCGGTTCTGATAAAGTGAGAAAACACACATTCTTCCGATTTTCGTTGGATCACGGTCCTTATATGTCTAACCCTGTCTGCAATGTGTGACCTTTTGCAGTCCGTCCAGTGAAAGCGCAAGTGCAGTTGGTGCCGGCCTAGCGACTCCTGCTGCGCTATCCGGAATCGTACCGATGGCTGATGTATTCAAAGCTGCTGTCACTTCCTTCAAAGTGAATGATTGGAGCCTCTTTGGTGCTTCTTCTTAGGAAGTTAGTTTAGCAGAGTTTCTGGTGTACTTTCCATTGTTCATATAAGATGAACAAGTAGTTTTGCTCGAAATATAAAACAGTCAACTCGTTCCATTAGTTCTCAATTCATGAATCATCAGAAGCACCTGAAAATTTTCGGAAATCGACATTCTAGAGTAGCTGCATTTACACACTATCAGGCAGTGAACTGATGTCTCTTCTTCGAATGTTCTAAGCTGCTGCTGCGTGAATTCGTCTTCTCTTCTTTGAACGGCTGAGTCGATGGATCCGATAGAGCTGCAATTCTTGAAACACTGCCTTTCCCTTTCCTGGAATTCGGCCCTACTACTTCGATCATGTACTTCCATCCGTCAATCGGTCTTCTCCTGCTGAAGATATGGCTCTTTATAAAGCTTGCTATCTGCAAACAACCCAAGAAAAGACTCATTGTAGCACAAAGTTGCAAACTTTTTGATCATTTCACTTCACCCCACCTGGAATTTGCAGAAGGCAATTCGTCTATCAAATTCTTGATGCAGAATGTCCTCTTCCCTCTGTGACATGTCCCATACATTCCCGTCCGGAGCTTTCGACGTAGTTTCCCACCCGTCTGGCTTGTTCTTAAGCTCCGAAGATGCACTCGGCACCTTCGGGTCATCCAGGTCAGCATTATTCGTGTCGAAAATCCTGACAAAAGTTAGAACTCAGGCATTTCATCAAACAGTTGGTGTGCACAGAAAGTAAACAGCTTTGAAAAAACAATCATACTCTGAGTAACTATCGAGCAAACGATCGATATCATCAACGCCGCCACCGGCGACTCCTGATTTCGACTCCTGCATCTTCTCAATCTCCTTAGCCCATAATCCAGCATGGATCCTCTGCTTCTTCAACCTGTAATCCTTCTTCATATTCTCCAAACTATACAGACCGTTATTCTTCTCCGCTCCATCTTCAACCTTCTTGTTGTTTGCCGTTCTTCGCCGTTGATCCCAATTCTCGTTCATCTCCTCCACGAACGCTTTCGTCTCCGAGTCCAGCTCCGACGGGGGGACCACTACCGTCGCCGTTGACGGAAAGTTCACGTCCGTTTCCCATGGAGCTCGGTCTTTCCCCTTTAGATCATCCGGTAGCCAAGCAGTCTCCCAAGCATCGTTCCATTCATCATCATTTCCTCCTCTTTTCCTTCCACCACCTCCTCCGCCGCCGCCAGCGCTACTAGTTGATAGATACCTCGAAACCAAAGCAGCTAAACTCGAACCGTGATTCTGACTTCCAAACCCATGTCCATATCTAGCTAAATTAGCTTCCTTAGCAGAGAAACCTGCAATCCGATTGAGAAATTGCATCTTCTCTCCGTGGGGTTCTCCGATTTTCTCAGAGCACAAAAATGGCGACTGTGGAAATAAAATTTAACCAGAGAAGACGACAGTAGCTATTGGGTTTTGTAATTTCGTTTAGCTTAGCCCAATCAAAACGCCCAATTCGTTGGCAAGTTGGGCTCAGACTTAAAATATCCGGCCCGGTATCTGCAAGCTAGGGTTTATGACTACTGCTACTGAATTTCCAACATATATATAACTCTTTCTTCAGCTGCGGAGTACTCTCTAGCTTTTCGTCTCTGAGGGTTTTTTGTTCATCTGAAGGTAAGAGAGATCGCTTCAGCTGAGATCGGAAAAATCTGCTGAGCGAAGATGGTGCACGTTGCTTATTTCCGCAACTGTGAGTCTCGTTTCTTCCCCCGCTCTCTTTTGAACTGATATACTCCTTTTGATTTCATGATCTGCTATTTTGTTCTCTGAAATTGTTTTGGTGTTACTGGGTATTTTGTTATGTGGCGATTTCTTTAATCTGTATGGATGAAGTTTGCGTCTTGACCAACTTATGTGTACCTTCGCTGAGCTTGATTGAATAGGTAGAGTTATGGTTTATAAGAAAGAGCAGTTTAATTGGTATGCTGTTTGGTTTACAGTGATGTCGGATAACATTTAGGCAAGCGATATGGAAGAGAAATGTTTTCTTTCAACTAGTGAAAGTTTTGAGTGTGGATTAGTCGTTGTTCATCGATCTTTTCAGTTCATTGAGAGTCTTGTTGGTAATCTGTAATCTGTTAGATTTATTGGGATATAATGTAAATTGATAGCTTTTAATACATTTTGTTATGATGATGATTGGTTTAGCTTAAGATTCATACTAGTGTCGTTTCTTTTGTGTACTGAAAATGGTTTAATCTTATGCGCAGATGGGAAAACCTTTAAGAAGCCAAGACGTCCTTATGAGAAGGAGCGTTTGGATGCTGAGCTGAAGCTAGTTGGAGAGTACGGTCTCAGGGCCAAGAGGGAACTCTGGAGGGTGCAGTATGCTCTGAGCCGCATCCGTAATGCCGCAAGAATGCTTCTGACCCTCGATGAGAAGAACCCTCGTCGTATCTTTGAAGGTGAAGCCCTTCTGAGGAGGATGAACAAGTATGGGCTGTTGGACGAGAGCCAGAACAAGCTCGATTATGTCCTGGCCCTGACTGTTGAGAACTTCCTTGAGCGCCGCCTCCAGACTCTTGTGTTCAAGTCTGGTATGGCCAAGTCTATCCATCATGCCAGAGTTCTCATCAGGCAGAAGCACATCAGGTAAATTGAACTACACAAATCTTTCATTGTGCTCTTTTCAGTATATACTTGTTGTTCTTTGTCTGGACTGAGTTAATATCCCCTATTACTGGCATAATTCATTTGACTATCTTATAATATTTGTGATACTCATTTTTTCGATTTGTTTGACTATGTTTTGTTGTTGACTGAATAACTTATTCTTTTGACCCATTATGCATATTAATGGTTCAGTTGTGTTTCAAATACTAAATGTAAAGACTAAAGAGGCCAACTTTGTCTATCATTCATCATGATAGTAGATATTGTAGATTCTGGAACTTACGAAGGAGACTAACTTTGTCTATAGTAGATGTTAGTCGAAAATGATGTTAGATCTGGAACTGGCTTCTTTTTCAGATTCTTGCTCAATGATGAACTGAAACAGTACCTGAATTGAGCTATGAATCCCTTTTGGAACTGTCCTTGCTGGCTTAGTTTACAACATCTTCTGTAACTGGTTACTGTTACGGAAGCACTGCTCTCGAAACAAACTTCTTAATCGGCCATGTTCTTCATTTCAGGGTCGGGAGGCAGGTTGTGAACATCCCTTCCTTCATGGTGAGGCTGGATTCTCAGAAGCACATCGACTTCTCACTCACCAGCCCATTCGGCAACTCTGACATCCAAGGTAGAGTGAAGAGGAAGAACATGAAGGCTGCTTCTTCCAAGAAGGACGATGCCGCTGACGAGGATTAAAAGATCTAGTCTTTTGCTATGTATTCGGAGTTGAACGGTTTTGTTATGTACTCGGAGTAGAATGGTTTTCCTGTTTGATGTTTTTGTTTCTCCGTTATAGATTTTGTTCGAATTCTCTTATGGTTGATGGAATTTGAATCGTTATGAATTTCAAAGCTTGGTTGTTGTTCCTTACCTGCATAACCCACGAATCTTGATATTGAACACCTATTATTCAAAATAAGATCCCATATAGAATGGAAATATACATTACATTGTGTCGGTTTTGAACTTGGTACTTATAGATTGTAAGCACACAACTCCGTCACTAATACAACTTTACTTTTGACATTTGCATAACCTAGACAACGTGACTGAGAGGCTTGACTTTTGACATTTGCATAACCTAAACAACCTGACTGAGAGGCTTGACATTTGCATAACCTAACCAACCTGACTGAAAGGCTTGACGTATACCTTCTTAAGGCCTGGTACTTAATGGCGGAACTAAGGATGGTCAAATTTGTGCGACAGCCCTAGATGAAGGTATGAACTAACTACACATCGACCAAAGGAAGAGGAAGTGAAGATAGTAATAGCTAGGAGCGATCAAGGCGAATTCGTGCCACAACCCTAGATGAATGTATGAACTTGCTGCCTATCGACCAAAGGAAGCGGAAGCGAAGATAATAGTAGTTAGGAGGAGCTATCGAGCCCGAGATCTTCTTGAAAATGGGAAAATCTAGAATAGGTGGCCAACCTCCTGGAGACAGAGAGTGAGTAACCTCTCTATCACAACACACTTTCTTTATGGGACTTTTATTATGAAACAAGTAAGAAATGCGTCTTAGCGTCCTACTTCCTTCAAGTGAGGAATGGGAGAGAAGGACCGGCCCGATCGGGAGGCTCAACATATACTTGACTAAGATAATAGTACTCGATGGCGGAACTAGGGATGCGCGAATTCGGGCCACAATCCATGGTCTCTTCACTCCAGTTTGATTAAATTCTTACTAAAAAAGATCGATTGATTTCTATATAAAATTGTTACAAGTAAAATTTTGTCTAATATTTCGCCCAAAGTGTTCTAAAACTCACCCCAAACTCGAAATTCCAACCAGAATATCCAACCATCCTAACTCCTCCTTGCGGACAATACAAAACTTCTCACAGCTTTGATTAGTTGATGTCGATACCATATCTTCCACAACTTTTCAAAACTCCAAAAGTCCAGATTTCTATGACTGAAAACAACTGCTATCTGAACATTGATCATCTGAAATAACCAGGAAAAATCTTGGGGAGGAAATTAGGAAAAGAAAGTTAGGAAAACATAGCAATCAAAGCAAGGTTGGTTGGTTGGTTGGTTGGTTGATTCTTCTTTCTGATCTCTCTCTCTGGTCTGGTCTCTGCCATTTCGCAATCAAAGCTCTTAAAAATTCTACAGTCGTACACGTACTTTTTGTATGGAAGGGTCGATTTCCCTTTGCTCAAACTTTGTTCCTTCCTTCTGTTGCCTGCCCATTTCCAGAAAACTAACATCATCCACCATTGTTTATGTATTTGATGGGTGCCAAACAGCCAACTTGCTCGATTTTCGACATCAAAAATTGGATTCAGATCGCTTGATGCACTGAGTCGGATTTCGAAATTGCTATGGACTTGGATTGGCGTGGGACGGCTGATAACGTGCCGGGTCCGAGACAAATTTTTGCACAGGATGGGCCGGTGTATAATAACGGAATCAGGATAATCGATTGCCCTGAACATGATTTCAAGTTTATAAGTTTACAGTAATGTTTATTCTAAAAATCTAAAATGTCACAAATATAGAGTTCATTATTAACATCACAATCCATTCAATGGCATAACAAACTCTATTAAAAAGAAGAACAAAACTTTACTTAAGAATATAACAAAACCCTAATATCGAATAGAAAATAATTTTTTATTTAAATCACAGTTTGTGGTAAAAATTAGATAATCAATTATCCCCTGGTAGGTAGCAAGGTACATGGGGGAAAATATCTATAAATGAATTTTATTAGCTACACCAAATATCTATATCAGAAAAATATCTTTTTTATTTTGTACCTTCTGACATGGATATCAACTTCCATACATTGAAATTGGCCAACCAAACAACAAGAATTCCACCCAACATAAACTAATAATGGTACAACCTCTAGCTAGCTAATTAAATTAGATATGCAATTGTAGGTAAGTCTTTTTTTAGTAGATCGAGATTTTTGCTTAATACAAAATAGGAAATGAAAAATTAATATTACATAGTGTTTATTTTTTGGGGTGCGTTAGAATCGAACTCAAAACCTCCGAATTATCAAATACACAGTTTTATTACCGGAATAACTCCATTGTCATCTATAATATAAAATTTTAAGGGTCGTTCCACAAATGTAATTTGAATAAGTGACTTTCAAAGAATTACTACATTATCGCAATAAAATTTTTTCGATAGAACCACTAGTTTAACCATAATTAATAAAAGAGCTAGTAAGTAATAACAATTAGTCTGGTTTAACAGACAAAAATTCAATAAAAAAGTGTATGAACAATCAACAATGGCCTGTTAGCTCAGTTGGTTAGAGCGTCGTGCTAATAACGCGAAGGTCATAGGTTCGAGACCTGTATGGGCCACCATTTTTTAAAATTTTCTTCTTTATTATTTAAATATGTAAATAAAAAATCATGTAGGAACAAGTTGGTTAGAAAAGTCCCAAAACCAAAGTGAATCCTTATTCCAAATAACAACAAAAAGTAACACTCAACTCAAGATAATTTAGATAAATCACTAGCATAACTAGTTAATCACCATTAATGAATTGACATTACTACCCTTGGATTGTTGTTGTGAAAGAAGTGAACCTAAACCATTGCAAGAAGGAACAACAAGTTAGTTGGTCGACCACCTTAATTAATTTCTTTCACCAATAGAGTCCATTTCATTTGGATGGTAGGCCATAGTTGTATTTAAGACTCAAAAAGGGTTTTGTGGAAGCCACGATGGGTACTTGTATTTACCGATGAACTCGTATTGTTAGGTGTTATCAGATTTTTTTCATATTGTAATAGTTTATCAAATTATATCGTAATAATCTATCAAATTATATCATATCTGACATTGATAATAGCCACAAATTCCAAATGATTAAGAACTTTTCGATCTACAAAATAAATAACTACGACCAAATAACCAATAATATCACACGTTAGATTTTGACCACACCAATATTTCTATGAGATATTGTGTGATGGATCCATTATGTAGTGACCAATCCTTAAAAACCTAGAAATATATGCCTTTCGTGTCGCTGTCGAACCAAATAATTATAACTATATATAATAATAATAATAATAATTGTTGTTGAACTTTGAACAAAAAATGAAATCAAAACTTGATTGTGGTGGGAAGAATAACGAACAAGGTCTAATGTTCTTCACCCAAGAACAAAGAAAACTATTTTTCTAACAATCGTGGAAAACAGAGCAAAGAATACTTAAAAGTTTATAGAATTAAAATTGTTCGAAATTGGCACGACACGATATGGATTATTAGGATGCAACAATTCTTGATATGGTATCAAAGTCTTTTTTTTTTTAATTTGACTGAGATCACATGATATCGAATCATGCGAGCTTCAAATATAACAATTTCATATGCACAAGGCTTGAAGGGATATGCGCAAACTTCAATCAGCTTTCGTGGGTATTCGTTTGAGGGGTGAGTAAAAGAATGCTATAAAAACGTTATTGGAACGTAACGGTTCTTTGCACTATTGACTTTAATGGCATTATATCCATCAATCTTTCAGATTCATCTACAAAGGTTGACCAGGTACGGTATGTTAATTTTTTATGAGAATACGAGATATCTATCCACCAATCTCTTAATATGCTGTCTTTTTTATTGAAATCGACCACATCAGTGAGTGAATATGGATTTTTTTTTGTAAATGTACTTTTGTAATGAGAAAACTCAATAATTCCAATTTAAACTTAATATTAAAACTAAATAGCGCAATTTGAAATTAATATTAAAATTTTAAAACTCAATATTCTTCGTTATTGATATTTATTATTTCAGTTTGATAGAAAATAATATTGATCATATTTTTCTTGAACATATAGAAATAATTAATAACTTTGAGATCCAACTTGAAATTGTCATCCCATCCCATCATGATTGTGATGTGCATCTTAACTTTCATGCAATTTCGTTTTCATCATCATGAACATGGAATAATATAAAAATATACCGGTTAACGGTAAGTCCAATTAAAATAATATTCATAATTTAAAGAATATATCGATTTATTTTGAAATTATAAATTATAGGAACCTTAAACTCATAAATGAGTTAGGTTGTGGTCAGAGAGAGGCTCCCTTAAATCCATCATTACATTGAGAATTCAATAATTTAAATACCAAATTATTACATCATTAGTTTAATTATTCATCACTTAGAAATTCAATGATATATCATAAAATTGATAAGACGATCGATGTTGAATTGATATGTCATTCGAGTGTTCACATATTTAACCGAGTCAATAACATTATTATTGGTTCAAACTGCATAAGCAAAAGTGCACAACTATATCAATCTCGAGAAAAATATAACGACAAAACTTACAATAAATCGATATTAAAAACAACTTATTGAGTTATTTCCAAAGCTTTGTTATTAACTTGATGAGGAATTATACAAGCTATTCACTAGCTTAAAAATTGAAGCAGAATGAAGATATTCATCTCCACCAAAAAAATTCAAAAAATAGTAGAAAAACAACTAATAATTGGGGGAGTTGTTTGATATTTTACCGAAACGGATGATTGAATAGTAAATAGTAATCTATTAAGGACCAAAATGATAAAAAAAGACCCCATAATTAGTCCTTAATCATTCCTTTTCTTTTCTTCTGTTTTCCACCTTCACAAATTCCTTAACTACCCCTACTACCCGATCGTTCCCCCCATTTCATTTTCACCCCCTAAATATTTTCACATGAACAATTCAGACTGCAACAACGTATAATAGTTTGCATTCAAATCCTCAAACTCCCACAACCCATCATAATTAATCCCAAACCCATCTCCCTCCTCCACCGCCGTCACCGCCTCCGTCACCACCCCAATCTCCCCGTTATCCACCGTCGTCGGTATCCCCAGCTCGTCATCCGACGCCTCGAGAAGGTGTCGGATGACTCTCTCCCTCTCCTCCCCCTCCTCAACATTACTCGACGAAGATGTGTAGTCATAGTCGTAGTCCTCGACGGTGGTGGAGGATGAGGAGGAGGAGTCATGATTTTCCGGCACCGGTCCCGGAGAGGAGAGCTCCTCTTGGATGGATGAGAGGAAAGAGGACAAGTCTTGGATTGGCTCTTCTTCTCCTTGGTCAAGGAAGGATGATAGTATGGAGTTTCCGTCGTTGTAGGGTTTCTGGCGTTTGTTTCCAGACTCGTCGGAGTCTTCCCTCGGCCGTTTTAGGGTGGTATCCGCCATTGGAGGAGAGATTGAAGAGAATGAATTAAAGAAGGGTTGGTTGGTTGGTTGGATGAATGATGAGATTTGAGGATGAAGAGAGAGAAGTGAAGATTGGGAGGGGTTATATAGAGAGTGGGGAAGTGGGAATTTGTAGTCAAAATGAAGGTTACAACTGGGAATAAATAAATTTGTGTCAAATGTTTTTGGAACAAAGTATTTTATTCATGGGGGTCTTCTTTTTTATTTTTGATAAAATTAATTAGTGGGAACAAAATTTGTCAGATTTGAGATTGATTGTGAGATGTGAAATTATAAATTAAAAGCTAAAATATTAGATCCATCTAATAACTTTTTAAAAATTACAGACCAGCCACGTTGTATTTTTTAACGTGACAGTTTACACTAGTTTATATGACATATATTTTTCGTTCATTACTTATAAATCAGTAACAAATCAGAAATTTCGTCGACAAATTTTTTTTTTTTAATGAATAAATGATTTTATTTATCCATAAAAAAATCAGGAATTCAATGTAGTGTAATATAAGAAGGAAAGCAAAACCAAGCAACTTGATGATTCCTTCGATCCTAAAGATTTTCGAAAATCATTACCAAGAAGCAAAGCTCACGAATCAATCAAGGAAGAGAACTTGGTGACTTAGTACCTTCTAGGAAGGGGTTCAGACATTAACACCATTGGCATGAACTCGACGACAGCATTCTTTCCAAATTTGACAGTGCACAGCCCTCCAAAGTAAACGGAATTCAGCAGAGCAATCTTTGCCAACTGCATAAGACATGAAGTCCTCCCAACTCTGCTGAAACGGGATAGATAATCACATTCCACAAAGAGATGGAATCTCTCATCAATTCCATTAGCGCACAAGAGGCAGCCAGGGGAAACACTAATCCCTCAGGAAATAAGCTTAGTTTTAGCAGGAAGACGGTCAAGAATTATAAGCCAAATAATAGCAGAATGGCTCGGAATGCGTGGCGTTCTCCAAACAAGGAAGAACCAAGGAACCACAAGATGTCTGGGACGAAGGGAATTCCAGGTCTCGGATGTTGAGAACCGAACAAAACACTTATCGTCCCAACAGTAACGACCATCCAATTTCTGGGTGATTAAAGGACAAATTCCGGCGCCAAAATCAAGGAGAAGAGGCAGAGATCGGAGACGTCCACAAATCCCCTCGCCGGAGCTATTAAATTCCATTTAATTTTCCATGATCACTTCCACGTCGACCCCAATGCTTAATTTTGTTTTCTTTCACCTAAACCTACAAATTAAAATTTAATTACTTCCCATAAAAAGAAGTACATTGCATCTAAAGATGCACGATTTTGGAAACTAGTTTTAATGTACTAGTAGTCTAGTACACTAAATAATTCATTATTATTGGGCGTATTAGGGAAAATAGGTATGGATCATCACACACCGTTGGATCAAATCTTGGGGAGAAACATATGGGGGACCTTCAAATGTCACGATCAAGTGGGTCGAAATTGAGAGGGAATTTTTTGACCTTATGTGGTCGACGATTTGTTGAGCCATTCGTCTTTAAACGGTAAAGGGTGAGCATGGGGTCAGATCACTCGTTTCGTTCATTCGATGTAGCCCACTCAATAAAAGTAGGAGGTTGTTGTACGTGTGTAGTTACGGTGTAGGTTGTATATTAAGTCACATGTTAATTAACGGGTGGGTTGGACTGTAGATGGAGATTTTCCGTCACAAACATGGGTTTTTTAGCCACACTTACGGTTCGTAGCTCAAACCGACTTAATTATCTCTTGTTGACACTAGTCCATACGAGTATTATTAGGATGAAATTCGAAATAATAAGAATCAACATTGTTGAATTGACTCTTAAATACTAACGTCGCTCGGTAATATAGGGACCATTGAGCCCTAATTGTTCGATCAACCATGTTCATCTAGCATCGATCGACTAGTGCAAATACAGGTCTAATTGCATTCGTCGATTTGCCATTTGGCTACTATTCGTTAATCGTACGTTTGGTAGAACGAAAGGCATGTCATGTCATGTTGTTTTGTCGGCATAGTCGTCGGCATAAGTGAAAGAGTAATTTTGTCGACACAGTTCTTTACTTCATTATTTGTATATATACTTTCCCATGAAGCAAGTTTCAAAGTATAGAGGGGAAAGGAGTAATTAATACGAAACTTACTTCTCAATAATTTGAATTATAAGTGTTTAAGATGGTTTTATAATGTCTATTTAAATAAAATTCTATAAAAGGAGACCGAAGTTTTTGCAAAGGCATATCTTATTCTATATTTATTTACGTGAATTCATTATATTAGGGGGTTAATATGATTCGATATAAAGACTATTGGATTAACACTATGGAGAAGTATTTTGTATCCAAATAACTTTTGAGCTATTAGAAGAGATTAAATATTGGTTTGTATAAAATTCATTGACGTATACGCTTCGAAATTATGATTTGGGACCGAGATGAGATTTTATTAATCGATTTAAAAAATTTCACTTAACTCGGGCTATGTTGTATGTATAAAATTAATTATTTTCTTGACTCAAATGATTCTCTTTGGCTCAACTCGATCCAAGTAATCCAAAGTCAAAATAAGTGCAAAAACATATGGTTATAGTGGATTTACTTATACTGTATAGTTTATAATAATTCACTTGATGGAGGGTTATTCAAGAAAGTCAATTAATTAATCATATAATTTGCAAGGAAGAAATTAAATATGGTTTAAAATCTTATTTAGCCATCTTTGAAAGTAAATAATTTAGCCATCTTGTCAAATGTTCATGGCCCCCCATAATTAAACAAAACATATTTATGCAATGATTCACTTGCGCATTAACTAATTAATCCTTGATTTATTTATCCAAATTTTTATAATTTTTGTTGGATTATTATAAATTTGGATGGCTTCAAGAGCAACTATCTCTATGTTTCTTCCAACCATGCATCGAGTAGATTCCTCTCATATGGACTGTTCACATATATTAGTCACGGGTCGAGAGCAAATCGATAATGTTGCGAATTATATGGCTAATTTAAGTTTCTGCTTTTTGTTTTATCATCGAGCTAGCTCACAAACTGATACCCTTCTTCTTAAAGAAAACAAATTATCTTAATTTAATAGGGGATAATATATGGTTCTCCAAGGTGGGGATTCTCAGATATTAACACGCTCACGAGATAGTTTGGCGATCGTTGTTTCATACACTTTTAAATTAGCTTATTAATGTTGTTCAAACACCGTGTCTTTCTGCCAGATTTTGCGAGAGCTTGATTAAAAAACAATTTAATAAACTATACACCCGTGAGCAAAGGGTTAAAGAACCAATGAGGGGCAGTCAACGAAAACAAAGTGGACTTATTAGATCGACGTGTACAGCTGAATCTTGCAATTAATTTAGATTGGAATAAGTGCTCATGATGACTCACTCAGACAAATCAAAAGCATTTTCTTATTTTTCTGTCTACATTAATAAACTGTACATTAGATTCTTTAATTATTATTGTTATTATATTTTTCATACTTTTTAATTATTATAATTTATAATAGGTAGTGGTGGAGATCTCCTCGAAACCAGCACCTCCGGAATGTGTTATTTAAGTATAACTCGAATGGTTCAATTAGTTTCAATACAAAATAAATGGTTGCAGGAAGTTTATTTCGAAATAGCAAAAGACTTATGATATTCACCTTGGCATATGACAAACTTTCATATAGTTTGGGAGAGAGTAGGTCATAATATATGTGCAGCTCGATTGCGCAATTAATTTGTTGCCCTATATTAAAGAGACAAATCATCACTTTTTTGTGTTTTAATTTCAACTTTTTAAGAGACGATAGTGAGGGTGTGAAAAATTGAGCATATTCATATCTATCATAATAGCAATCAACTAGCTTATTTCTTGGCTCCCGTTAGAGGACGATAATCTTTTAGGTAAAGTTTATGAACATCAACTTTTATTTTTCATTAACGATCGAATGAGATTAGGAAACCACAAGTCATATAAGATGTGTAGAAATAAAGTAGGATTATTGGAAGAAATTAAATGAATACCAATAGGTAATCTATGATTACGAGTCTGTTGTTTGGTTGCCTTCGTGATAAATGTGCTCAACTTTCACTATACAGTCTCGTTCTGACATCTCACAAAACTTGGAGACTAAAAAAGAGTGTTTGTATTTGCACTCACCCTCCTTCAGCAAAAACAGAATCATAACTCGTTAATCCAACTACATTCGTATCTTCCAGCAAAGAAGGAGGATATATATAATTTAGTTATTGAAGTATTAGACTCATTACGATCTACTTCATATGTAAGAGAATCAATTGATTTAATTATTTTTAAAGATAATTAATTATTCATTTAGTTCATTTACTTTATAATTAATTAATTATTTACTTAATTTACATAAAACCGACAAATACAAATATTAAATTATTTTCTCTAATCTCCGTGTCTTGAGGTAATCATGTTCCACTCCGTGGCCTTAGCTTTTAATTATATATATTAGTTTTGTCTTTAATTAATGTCTAATACGCTTGATTGTTTGTCGACTAATGTACATTGTTTCTAAGTTACCGATGTAAGACAAATGAATGAATTATCATTATTGCGGTATTAAACAATTTGATTATCTTAAAATCAAGTTGAGTAAAGATTAAAATAAAGGAATTGCATGTGTCAAATTGTAATTTTGTGTATTAAAAATTATCGGGGTGAATTTCTAATTTTCCACAACACATTCTCTTACTTCATACTGATATCACGTAATTGTCATTGACATATTTTAAGAGCTAGTATCAACTAAGTGGACACACAGATAAATATGTCGTTGGCTGGACATGATGACTTGCATAATAACGAGACAGAAGTAAATAAACATTACATATGTGTCTATTTGGGGTTTATAAATTTGAAATCGATACCTTAAAGTCGTCAACATGTAACTCTACCAACCGATTAACTCCAATTGGACAGCTACAAGGTCATTGATTTCTCAATCTTCGCATCGAATAAACAATTTGTCATTGCAATTCGTGACAATATATTGGTATCCTAAGCAACAAGTAATGGTTAAATAATTGATAATGTTATTATAGTTAATTAATTATGGAGTTAGTTAATTAACAGATATTCAACCGACAAAAGAGCCAGGCCGGTTTGGATCATCATCATGCATGCCAATTACCTTTGACTAATCAACTGTCGATCTATGGGATTTTAAATCTCTACCTCCTTTTAAGAAATTTTCTTCAGGTTTTTATTTATTTATTTAAGTGATTAAATAGATGATTTGAGATTAAATCTTTACTAAAATCTAATTTATTTACAAATATCAATTTAAATCACTTATCCAAATGACATATTAATCATATTATAGAAGAAGTCATATGTGGGAATGCCACTCCCAACAAATCAACATAGATACATTCAGAGGTCACAAGAGGAAGAACTAATAATGGATAAATCCCAAAGTCAAGAGAATGACCATAGTGAGTCAGAGAGTAATTGACAACACGATTATCTTTTTGAAGGTATGTGATATCTCAAACAATCTGTAAACCAAAAATTATTGCTCAAATTTTCAGCTTTTGTGATGGAACACTGACCGATATCATAAATTTTATTCATAATTGTATTCAAGACATGTAATTGAATAATCAAAATCCATATTATTGAAATAATTTAAAACTAATAATAGACCATATGGAAGGTAGCCAAGTACCAAATAATAACTCTATGGAAGCATGTGCCCCAAAATAATATAAACCAACTAACTAATGTGATGGAATTAATAGTTAGATGTGCACAAGTAAGGCCATGTGAATGGTGGTTGATTATGTTCAAAGTGTTCTTCACATGGTATGTGGACCTAAACCCAAATAATCTTGTCCCCCTTTGATCATATTTAAGTTGGGTATAGCTTGCAAATGACTTCCATTTTCGATTAGAGTGTGATTCTGGTTAATCAAAATTGATCGATATAATGTTTAAACCAGCTAAAGGATTGTATACAAAAATCAGCTCGAAGAATGATTGCCTCAATTTTTGAGAATTCAGAGCGACATACTTATATCCACATGATATATGTTCCACTGGGTTTGGGGTATTCTAATTGGAAATGTGTTGTATAGTCGTCAAAGTTTGATTAAGCTTGTAATTTGGATCCTTATTTATGTCTTGAGAGCATCTCCGGATTTGTCATTCTAACGAACTCACTATAGCAAAAAAATTTAAATGAAATAATATAAAAATAATTAAGGATGGTAGAACCCTAGATATATCATGTCATGCTTGTCTGAGCTGTCCTCTGAAGGCATTATTATGTTTAAAATTGTGTTTCAAGTACAAAGTACACCTAAGTAAGCATGATAGGCTTGTGTTTGGTTTTGTGATGTGTTCAATTATTTTGATGTTCGATGGGGCCATGCTCACAAACATGTTGGTTATCTCAATTATGGTTGATTGGCAATAAATAGTTTTCTCTCCATTTTAGTATGAATTTTTAGAAAAACTTGACAAATGGAAATACACAAATTATTACACTTAATATAATACAATTGTTGTGGGGGTGAAAATAAGGTGTTAATATGTGTACATGGCATAGGTGGAATATGTTTCTGGGAATCTTTTATAAAAAAATTTATATCACATTTAACGTAAATTAACGCATTAAACCATTCTAAATCTGCAAACATCGGTAAAAGAATTGTTGTTACCCATTAGGTTATTCAATTTGAGTGACATTAGCATATGAATATTTGACAAAAAATGAAAATGAAATATGACATCCCTTACATGTACAAAACCATGTGTCATCTAATAAGGCTAAATACCCAAATTTACAGTTCTGTCAAATCTACCTCTAATTATTTTGATGATGATTTTATGGCCCAATAGTTTTACTCTTCTAAATTTTCCGACATATTCTTAATACCGCCAGTAACGGAACAGACAGAGCAGACGTAACCTCCATAATATGCCATTGCCGTACTCAATTGAACAATACAATGAGGTTGGATGGGGATTTGCCTTGATCAACGTACATGAGCTTGGCGGCATTAGAGTAATTTGATGGTGGTGGAAGTGGAGATGGTAGGAAGGTGATGGCGGTGTCGGTGGGTTGTTGTCACGATGAGGTATGGGAGAAGAAAAAAAATTTTAACTATTTTTTTATTTTGCCACGTCAGTATTAGTGTTTGAATATCCGTTAATTTTTAAAAAAAGAAAAGTGAGTAAAATCCCGTTAAATGATATATATAAAATTTCCAAAAATAATGACTAAATTTGATAACATTGCGAAAGTTTCGACTACATTTGGGTATTTGGCCTGAAAATAGTAGTCAATTGGTTTTAAAGAAAACTGCCACCTCTGATATCATATATTGAAATTTGAAAGCAACCCATCACTTGCCCACATAAATACAAAGGGGATGATGAAAGGTTAGATTAATGGACAAGGTGTGTCTGGCCATCACTCTACTTCTTTAAAAAAACCATATAATCGAGATAAATAAATAATAAAATCGATAATAAGTTGTCGAAACTAGTCGAGATATATGCAGTTGTTGATGTTGGAGCGCAATGGATGTGAATTGAGTAACTGATTAGAATGTTCGTTATAATTTGATAAGGTATATTTTCACTGTACGTAGTGATATACATATGTGCGTGTGTTCCAAAATAAGACGAGTTATTGTTGTCGGGTGTTTCTCGATTAATTGTTGACATATGTGGATCTTTGGTGTTGTCTCATGATGAGATAGGTGCAATGTACCCCCGTGTGGTGCAATCGCTGGAAATACAATTAAATTGTGATTGTATCAAAATTGTACCGCTTATTCTTTTACGAGTAATTCAAAATCAGAACGCCTGACTGTACTGTAAAAACCGAGTGAAATATAATCAAATCGTGAAATAAAAAAAATTCAAGTCGCCGTAAATTCGGAATATGAAGTGTCTTTAGAGACAAAGGGAACAAATCATTTCATTTACTAGTCACTCATTTTTTTTGTTCTTTTTTATCTCTTCCTCTTCTCATATGCTCTCATTTGTTGTCCACCGTTCACGTCATTGTCCTTGCCATCTTTATCCATATGTTAATTCAATTATGCAAAGGAGTAGATAAAGCATTTTGATACAATTTATTCCTAAATTAGTGCCATGAATTATCCAATTTTTTTATGGAAGGAAAACAACCACCCACTATCTATAATACCACAATGTTTAGTTAGCCCATTAGACAATAATAATTAGTTAATCAACCCTTAACTCAAGTCTTATCAAAATCAACGAGCGGTTGATGTAGTGGTGGCAGGGGCGGCATTTGAAAGGGCAGATTAAGGTTCGATCCTCCATAACAACGTTAGGAAAGAAGTAAAACTTTAACCCCGGAACAATTTCTCGACTGGATTAAAATGAAATATGTATGCATCTCTTTAAACAAACCTATGATGTGCACATAGGATTGGATTTTAGATAGCTATTCATTATGCTTGTTTCCTAAGTGGGGTGTACAATGGGACATGCTACACTTAGTTAAGCACTCCTTTTGTATTCCTCTTTAGCATTTTTCAGAATAGTATTCCCCACACAGATTTGTTGTGTTACTTTTAGGTATTGTTCATCCAAAATATTTATTACTCTTTAGTTTTACTCCAAGGTCCAATGCTTTAGGATGACATTTGATGTATATCAACCACTAATGTTTTAATTTTAATTTTTAAGTTATGCTTACTTTCTAAAGATGCCAACTTTTTTAGTATTATCAATAACAGAAATCAGAAATAAGATTGTTGAAGAATCTACGTAAAATTTAAAAATTTAAAGTGGGTTTAAAAGAACATTAAATAACACTCTAAAACACATTTAAAAAAATAATCTTACAAAATTTTATATAAAATTTATTTATTTTAAAATTGAGAATTCTGAACGATGATCTAAATTTATTCATGTCGGATTATTTTATAAAAAAATTATAATCAATTCAATGAACACCGTTAATGATAAAGCTTCATCATCATAGGCTGATAGCTGGATATGGATTGATAAGCACTTTCTTTTAGAGATCTCTTCTAATAAATTATGGTGTGGTGCAACTTTAGCCACTCTCCTTTCAATCATGGTGCCACCAATAACAAGCAAACTACAATTCTAAGCTTTATTTTTTACCTTTAAAATCAGCACTTATCTATTTTTTTATATGTGAAATAAAAATAATTGTTTGTATTTTAATAATTTAAATTAAATTATGATATTAAATTTTATTATTGGAGTTATTTTATTATTAATTCAGTAGTGTTGTACGATAAGTGTAACTTCCCTACAGTTAATTTTATTTGAGCCTTTTTAATTTTTAATTTTTTTATAAGAGCTTTAATTGGTTTCATTTTTTTTATATTTCTATTAACAGTCCTACATCGTCAATTGAGGTGGAGCAAAATTGTAAAAACTTTTCGTCTTTCATAAACTCGTTTGTTAATGATTGACACGTTGAATTGTGGTTAGGAAGTTGTTTTTAATGTATTTATGGAAGTCGGTGCTCTTTAATTGATATGATCTCCACTCCCTTTGATGTCCCATCCTCCGTTGCTTTGTGGTGTGCAAAAATAATTACTCCTTATTACACTTAATTTCTTATCATAAACAAAAACTTCTCCCCTATTCTCTTAACGATTTTTATAATAATTGTATATATCATTTCTCGCAACAAAGCGTAGGCTATTTTAAGGTACAATTATAATACCATGTGTAAATTAATCGTTATGTCAATAATTCAAATTGTTAGAAGACGGTTTAAAATAAATAATATATATTGTTGGTACTATTTAGATAAATATTAGTTATTGAATACTTACAATAAGAAAAGGTTGATGGTGTACACCACGCCACCAATTGGTGAGGAGGTACGTAATCAAAAGCTTAAAAACAAATGGATTTGGTGCTAAATGACAATGAAAAGCTCTTATTCCAGCAAGGAATTGTGATTATAATAATCTCTTTTGATATGGACCGTCATTAAATCAAGTTAATAAATCATTATGTTTAATTGAAGAATCTATTTGCTAGATGTGAATACAGTTGACAAATTGGCCTTTCAAAGCTAATTATAATCAAAATGGGAGAAGAATCTGATGTTGTTATGTCTTGCAAGATTTGGTGGTTCAGTACATGTATTACTTGGTTGAGTATGGGATAAGTTGATTGGACATGATAGAGCCATCGGAGAATTTGAGAATTATGAGATGAATAGATGGTGAAACACCTCTCGAAAAGAAGAGTACGAAGATTAAAAAAATTGTGAGACGGGGTGTATTGGTCGAGATCTACATTCCATCAATATGATGGAGTAATGATGGAACATCACCCCACATATAGTAGATGTCACATGTTTTGTTCTAATTGTTGGTCTTCTAAGAAGAACTTGATAATTTGATATGGGTACTCTTTTATGGTCGTGCCAAATGTTCTTTTTCCATAGATGATTCCGAGAGGGAGAATTAAGGTAGGAAGAGCGAACAATACTAAGAATGAGTTCATGTAGTGAGATCGATCTCCATACGGTTTGAGAGATATGAAAGAGCATTTATGGGCGGCGTGGTTCGCACCACGTTGAACCATATACACCTATAAACTCGTGCATGTCGCCAAAAAGGCAAAGATCTCAACAACTACTGCGCTACCAGCTACACATCTGATGCAACGTGAGGAAAGGTTGGACAAAACGGCTTATGTGTCGACTTCAATGGCCATCTGTCAGACCCCATGACAAAAACACAACCCATAAATAATACGAATGGTAAAGAACTCCAGGACATAGGGATCATTTAATGATAGAAATTTGTAGCTTTAGACATGTGGGTGTGTTTTGGGTCCATTAGGACATTTTGGTTTGGCACATTGACTATTCACCAATCACCTAGAATTCAAGTCCACTCATCAAACTAACCCAATATGGGCTGGGCTTAGTTGGGCTAGAATTCCCAAATAGTTCTCTAGGCCCTTGACAGTAAGCCTCTTCCATTAACATCATCAACCCCAAAGCCTGGCTGTGAGTCGGGCCATCCTAACCAATCGAGTGGCCCAAAATACATCTCGGTTTTCAATCAAAATTTAGTTGATATATCAACAAACGGTTAGATGTATTGAACCGGATGATGAAAAAAATTGATTACTCAATCTCAATTCTCATAGTTATGGACAACATGAATGCTGTGCCCACGATGATACTAAATTTTGCGGGTGGGAGTAAAACATACCCGAAATATGAAAGTTGCAAGAAACTTAACGAGCACGAATATGACCAATACCCGTCCCAACAACATCCACACACTACACACAAAACATTCCCTACTCGGTTTTGATGACCCTTTTCCCGGTTTGATACACAACCGAAAAAACAATCCCTTTCATTCCCATCTGTATATTATCAATGTCCCAAAATGGGGACCGAAAGAGAAAGCTAACAATTGATTGCTTTTAATGGCAGAAGGAGAAGTGGAGAATAGTACAAAAAGAACCTTCCAAATCCGTGTCTGAGTAGGATTAGCTGCTACTGTACTTTGCCTTAACTGTTACTGCTTTTAGATTTGGTACCCATGAGGCTCCTCTCTTTTCCTTTTGTTCTTTTCATTTAAAGATGAATCAGGTTTTGCTCCGATTCGTAACTTTGGATTGAAAAAGAATGTGATTCGGAGTTCGGACCATGTTGTTAATGTGTCAACAAACGACTCAAGTTGAGGGTTCGAGTTATCTTGCCTCTCTGAACATCCTTCCGAGTGCAAAGCTCAGATCAAATGGACCATATCGTAGTTCGGAGAGATACAGAACTCTCTGTGACCATATAACCAAACCATGACACAGAATGCCATTAACAGAACAAGAAAGATGCTTTCTTTTTCAAGAAACATCGACAAAAGGGCAAAGATGGCGGATTTCGGTACCCACTAAACGGATGAATTGACACAAGCAATCTTGAAGAACAAGAGTTTCTCTGAACTCATTTCATGCTGATGAACCAGACTACCAAATCTGTTGGTGTTCAAAGTTATTCACAGTTTGATCTCCCACTAATTGCATCAATGAAATGGGAAGAAACTTTGAAACAAATTTCCAGAAAGGGAGCAAGTTAAACAAACTTGAAGCCAAAAAGAAAAAAGTTCTATTGAATCTCAAGTAAAAAACCTGAAGTTCTTCCCCATTAGCAAAAGAAACAAGAAACAAAAAGAGGGGGGAAATTACCCATTACTCCATTAGCAAAGATTCCTGTATTGGAAGGTAAGGAATGAAGAAAAATTCTCAATCTCAGCAACCCATGACGGCACAATTATAGACGAAATTAACCGATTGCTTCCTCGCGAGAAGGTCCCAATGCGGAGGTCCACCTTCGCTAGGAACCCACGAGTTCAGCTCTATAAACCCTGCACCCGGCGTCCTAGGTCCACCAATGACTATGAGCTGATCTCCACAAGCCCTGAACGCAAGCCCCCAACCATTCATCGAGCGAGCACGTTCCGGGAGCCTCCCCACCGCGATCCACTCTCTCCTTTCCTTGTCATACTTCTTAACCTCCATATCGTTATGATCAGCGTTATATAACTGGTTATTCACCACAGCAAGCAACGGTGGGGCCCCTGCAGCTCTGGGCACTCCTTCCGGAACAACGGGAGTCCTCCCGGGATTCATGTTGGGAATCTCGGTCCAAGTCCTCGCTTCCAAATCGTAAACTTCACCGCAGGTGAGCACATCGTAGCCATTGGCACCGATTCCACCGATAACGTAGAATTTTCCATCCATGAACACCGCGGAACACATCTTCCTCGGTTTGTTCATGCTCGGTAAAGTAAGCCAAGCGTGAGTCTCGGAATTATACATCTCAACAGTAGTCAAGCTGTTCCCCATAGTATCGCAACCACCAGCCAAAATCGCGATCTCTCCTAGGCTTGCGGACCCGAAAAGGCACCTCGGAGAGTTCATAATCATCCCGGTGGACCAAGAATTTGTTAGCATGCTGTATCTGTATATAACATGGGACATAACCTCCTTACCGAATACAAGGAGCTCGGTACCTACAGCCAAGGACTCCTTATCGGAACACATGAAGCATTCGTTTGAAGGCATCCGAGGCAAATGCATCCACCTGCGACGAATGGGATCGAAGGCCTCCCATTCGAGCAAGTGGCACGAGAAGTAAACCCAGTGCTCGATCACACCGCGTAGCCTCCTGAGTTTATATATCTCCCCGCTCCGAAACAAGTTCCGGAAGCTCCGATTCAGCGAGGCTAAGGATCCGTAATCGGATCGAGAGTTTTTTATGAGGCAGTCTATCGAACTGTCGCGTCCGATCGGATCGATTAGGGGATCCGAGTCGGAGGACTGGCCAGCTTGATCATTACCATCATCACCAGCAGCCTCATCAGCCTGCTCATCGAGCAGGCTGCTGATGATGACATTGCCCGATATCCTGCGAGATTTGGATAGCCGGAAATCGTCCTCCGAATCCTCCAAGGAATGCTTGCTGCTACTTCCAGACCGGTAGTTCATGAAATTCCACTGCGATTCGGATTGGCAGGAGGAGCCTCCAAATACTCTAGTCACCAGGCAGGAATCACAGGATCTTCCCTCCAACATTTCTCTGCAAATATCCACAGAATCAGAAATGAAATCAAAACCCTAATCAACCAAACCAGAAAACAGAAAAATCCAATAGTAACGTTTCAGCAAAATCAGGCATGAAGAACCCAGAAAAGCTGCAATCTTTCTTCCAGCATGAACTCAATACACACAGAATCCAAGTTGGGTTTCGTAAATTTGTCCACAGTGGATCTAAAATCCAATCAATAGATAGAGGATCCATCAGAACCAAGTCAAATACTCAAAATTTCTCCTCCAACAACTTCAATTGAAATGAAAACAACAGCACACACACAAACAAGCCATGAACTGCAATCAGCCATTAGATTGACTGATTTCGATACAAACTATGCATCCATCAGATCTCTTCTTCACCAACATAAACCAAATGATACACTTAGAAACCCAAAAACCAAGCATTCCAAGAACAACCCACCAGCAAAATTTGAATACAGATCCGTTTCGATTCAACAGAGGATTCAAATAATGAACAGAAACAGAGCATAATGAGGGAACATGAGGAGGCTAAAGCTTACCGATTGGAGATCGAAGATTAAGAGAAAGGCTGAGAAATGAAGGAAAGATGAGACCTTTGATTGCTATATCTCTCTCTGTCTCTATTTCCCTTCAGTTTCTCTGTTCTTCAGCTGTAATTAGTGGTTAGTTTATTGTTTGTGTGTGTGCAAAAAGAATCAGAATGAAGGTTTGGGCATGGCGTTTGTAAGAAGAAGAAGAGAGGAAATGAAATGAGAGAGCTCCAAAAATCCAACTTGGCTTTGCTTCTTCTTCCTTCTTGTTGTTCTCTCCATTATTTATTATATTAATTAAGGCTAATTAATTTCAGATACGAAATTAAATTAGCAGGAGAAAAGTATAATAATTAATTAATAATATTCAAGGGGGGAAAAGAGAGGGAAGCTTAACAACTGTAAATTCCTCCTCTTTTTTTCTTTTTTTTTTCTTTTTTCGTTTCTAAAGAGACGGTGGTGCGGTTGTGGCTTTGTGGCGGGGAGGGTGGACGTGGGACCCACTAGCATAATTATATTATTCTTCCTTTTAAAAAATTATAATTGTATAATGAGGTGGGTGGATGTTTTCGTACGTTAGTTATCGTTTAAATCAGATTAGAGATTGTTTTAGATGAACTATGATGTCGTTTTTCATGAAGGTTTTTGGTAGGGAAATAGTCAGGTTTGGGGTTCAATTCTGGGTGGCCAACTAATTTCGTAAACCCATATAATTGTATTATGGGGTGGGTGGATGTTCTCGTCGTTATTTATCGTTTAAATCAGATTATAAATTGTTTTAGATGAACCTATGTTGTCGTTTTTCGCAGCGAATTTGAGAGGAAACTGACTGGAGTTGGGGTTAATTAAAATTTCGGTCACCCAACTAATTTCGTCAGGTAAAAAACCATTTAATTGTATTACGAGGTGGGTGGATGTTCTTGTCGTTATTTATAATTTAAAATTATATTAGAGATTGTTTTAGATGAAATGTGATGTCGATTTCTCCAGCGGATGTTGGGGAATTGACCGGATTTGGGGTTAATTAAATTTCGATCATCCAACTAATTGTGCCAGATAAAAAACTATTTAATTCTATTAAAAGGTGGGTAGATATTCTCTTTATTATTTATCATTTAAATTAGATTAGAGATTATTTTAGATGAATTATAATGGTTTTCATAAAAGTAGATATAGATAGATCAAATGAAATCTAGGATTATTAATCTATCGAGTTAATCACATGTACAAAAAAAAGGAGGACTAAAATGCAAATTTGAAAAAAGAAACGGGCAAAAATAGGAAAGTGATAGAAATAGCGGATTCGACGAAACCGGCAAATGGGAAGGCGGCTGGTGCAGCTGGCAAAGTACACGTGGTGGCCGGAGAAGAAAACGATTTTGAAACAAACTCATGGGAGTTAGTGCTACTGCCGTTTTCTGACGGCGAAGGGTCGGAAAGATAAATACGGAATTTCTCAGGGGCCTGTACTTTCCTTTTCTTATTTCCCGTTTTGGCTTGTGGATAAAGAGTTCACAGGGGATAAAAAAAAAGGTGGTGTTTTTTTACTGCAAGATTTTCAACTGTTGTTTTCAGTGTAACTGAAATTTTTGACCAACTCAGAGACTACAGTTCTACTGAATGCTATGTCCAGAAGTGGATAAAAGTTTATAGAAGGCTTGGATGTGATGAGTACGTGGAGATAGTGGTAATTTTTTGTATATAAATCGTTCACCAAATTAATTGATAACGATATAAAATATACAACTCATGTGATGATAAATTTATTACTTACCATAAATTTAGCTAATAAAAATTAACTTTTTTTAACACTATTGGTATTTTGACATTCTAAAGTGATATGTATACTTATTGGCTGGTTAATTTTACCACAACAATTGGCATGTCATATATAAATAGTAAAATATCATCTTTCTCAACAAATAATAATTTTAAATAACATTTTTTATTAAGAAATTTGGCTAATTTTTTTAATATTTTTATAAGTTTGATAACGATATAAAATGTGAAATGTATGTGGCGACATATATATAAAAGAAGTTATACGTAGATTTAGCAAAATTTATGTGAAATACAAAAATTTAATACAAATCTAGGTAGCAAAAGTCAACTTCTCTAATACCATTAGAATGGTGACATTCTAAACTGATGTGTATATGGCCAACTTTACCACAACACATATCATGTCATATATAAATAGTAAAATGTCATCTTTTTCATAGAATAATAATTTAAAATAATATTTTTTTGCTAATTTCAGTTTATCGATAAATTTGATTAGATTTGTCAATACTTTCTTAAGTTGGATTGTGTTTATGTGTTAGTATTGTATAAAACTAATCGAGAAATAATTATCATCCTAATGTGAGAGAGAAAACAACACGGTCATCACAAATAATAATAATAATAAGGATTAAAGTGTAATTAAAAGATAGTTTTGTTACAGGAACGAGTTAATATGAAATATGACTAAACGTTTATTTTGAATTCCTTTGATATTTGGTTCTTTAGGTTTTTTCAGTTTGTTAGTTCTGATAGTGTTGAATCGGTCTTGACTGGTTCTTTGAGTTCTACTGGATGAATCACGGTATTAAGAAGAGTTAGGATGTGAAGTCAATTAGCTGAAAGAATAGTTACTTTTCCTATTGTAATATGTATGTAGATTATACCTTTTAAATCACCACTATGTATTTTTAAGTTTCTTATTGGAATAATATGCTGTTGTGACATTATAAAAAAACTTCTATTTTATTTGCGTTTTGTAGTATGTGTATTGGATTAAATTCAAGACTTCTCATGTATCATATTGAGGTTTTATATCCTGAATTCGAAGTTTTGTAATTGACTTCATGATATAAATGATTTTAAATATAAAAGAATAATTACTAAAGTGTTTTATTAAACAGCTGGATTATAACCAATACGAAGTATATAAACAATAATTTACAATCCAAACCTGAAGTAGTTAGTATTTAGATTTTATTATTAATTTTTATTCACCGACAATCTTAATCAACGTTTTCAAAAAAAATTACCTGCTTATTATATCGACTTACTCATAAAAAAATTGTCCCTACTCTTTTCATCCATCGATAATGGATTATCAAATTAGGTCTCACTATTTATGTTTGGAACATATTTTTCATTTTTTTTTATCGAATTATATTTTTCCGTATTTACATATTTAATACGAAAAATCTACATGTATTAATACTCAAGAAAGGAAATCTACCTATTTAATAAAAAAACGCCGTCTTTAACGGTTTCCAAAAAGGACAAAACGGTAAACGGCGGAGTACGTGGTAACGGACGGTTGACTCTGACTTCCAAACAAAGGCCACGTCAGCCTCAAATTTATGTTTCTCTTTTTTTCTTTTTAATTTTGTTCCATAGAGTCAATTTATCGTACTTTGTTCTTGGTGTTGGGTCGTTATCTCATGCGGCGGATTTTTGTGTACTCGTCTTCTCTTGGGGGATTTGAATTTGACTGGTCAAAGTCCGACTTAATTCATTATCACCATAATTATGGTTGTTTTTATGTTGTTGTTTTGTTGATTAATTATCAATTTTTCACTTTGTGGTTTAATATACTTGATTTATGATTCAGGATGAATTGAAATATTGGACGTAATGAAAATTGATAATCAACATTTGAAAAGTACGTTTAGATTGATTTATCCGTTGAATTGTATGTTTTAATCGTTATCTGAATTAGTTGAATGTTTAAATGATTAAATTTTATAAAATCGTTATAAAAAACCAAACATAATGTACAATTGGAGTTAGTAAAACAATAATCGTGGTCAAATTCAAAGGAGATAATGCTAGTAAATCCAGTGGATCAGAGCTACCATTCCAATAACCCTATTTTATATGATCTCAAACCTTTGATAAAATGAATTGTCTCACAAAGTGTTAATGTAGAATTCACCAACCCTTGCTCCGAAGAATTTTGGAGAGTTCAAGTGCAATTCGATTCTAAAGATATGCATGCAATTTGCTTGATATGTCGAGAGGAGACATGTACACATGCACTCTGCTATTGTACGAGATATTCATTAGTTTGATCAATATGGCGTCTGGAACTTTTTCATATCTATAGATAGAACAATCACGTTGTTATTAATGCATGTATATCGGGTTAGATCGGTTATGGTTATGGGTTAACCGGAACTCTTATATATATTAAGGAACGTTAGTCGTCACTCTCATCAAAATCTCTAATAAGATTCCTCTTTTTTTCTGTGAACTAGTCGACCTCAAGGTCAGAAACCGCATTAATCATCGGTATTACTCGGTTATTATCTCTTCCTTATTCCTATCTTATTCATCCTTTATTCGACTTTTATCGATCGTAAACTATCTTGCCAATATTGTTGGTTCCTAGATGTTGTTTGGTGTTTGTAAGTCTTTGACTATCATTTGAGATAAATTGGAATTGATATGTGCGTTTGTTTGACTGATTAATTACGGTACGACTCCTCCAAGCCATGCCAAAGTCCAACCGAACAACAAGGGTCAAATACTAAGAAACTAAATTTGACACGGTTTCTCTTTAATTAATTTCCAACTTTATTCATCGAAAATAAAATAATTCAACTTTCAATCGTTACGATTAGTAGTAGAAAGAGCAAAGAATAAGAAGCAGAAGGAAGAAAATTACAACACAACAAGACAAGACCTAACTAAGTTTTAACGAGAGAGATTAACTCATGCTTCATCCTTGTCGCAAAAGATATCCCATACCCGTACAACTTAATAAAAAATTAAAAAATAAGATTATCACATAATCTAAATTTAAAAAATTCAAGACACATTATTATTTTATAATAAAACATAACAAAATAATTTCACAAATAAGTTCATTATTTCTATTATTTGTTTAGAGTTATATTTGATAACTAAATGTATTTACATATTGGGTAGGGTATGGGTATGGGTATGGGGCGGGGTATCTAAACTCATCCCCGATCCGTCTCTGTTCGTTTTTGTGGGTTTTCCACGTACCCGCTCCGTAACCCATTCAATATGGGTATTCCTCACTCCAATCGAATCGAAGAGGGTCGAATACCCGTGAGTATGAATAATATTGTCAAGCCTAGTCAACACCGGTAAAAAACTATTCCGCCTAATAAGATCGGTGGTCCAATGAGCAGTTTGATCTTCAAAACTTGGTTAGCCAGTGTCTCTCCAAGTTCTCTACCCGTATATAGACTATATAGTATTCATAAAAGCGGGTTTGCATGCTTAGTAAAGCATCCAATCCCGAACCGCATAAGGTAAGTGAATAGTATGTAGTTTTAACCAGGGATTCACTTTTCTTATACACAATTGTTATTCGAGTCGGATCGTCACGGTTGCCGGTTAGATTGGTTGAAGCTCGACTCATGATAATCAGAAAAGAAACGTACGTTCCTCTATCTCCTAATCAACTTAATTAATCAAATTGTATATATCTTCACAACCAAGCAAAGCGTTCACGGCTCATTGAGTCATTGTTGATCACTTTGCATGGCTTTTCGTATGGTACACGTATCTCCGTCATTACTCACTTGTGGATTTGGGAGCAACGAGTGTTAATTAGATGGATGGGTACGATACTGACGTGTATCAACAACTCTTTTTTCCGCATATCGAATAGATTATCGTCCCATCAAGAATTGACCAGATATCCATTAATCTATCAATACGTTATTCATAAACGGTTAATATTGTTTGAATTAGTAAATATATTATCAAACAGACTCTAATACCATGTTTAGATGTTACTGGATCACCTTGCATTGTCATTCTGATAGCTAGCTCATCGATTCAACATTTGTGCACAACTTTATTTGAAGACTGGACTATGTTTGTAAGCATTTTGAGGAATTCCGGCGAAATGTTGACGGCCGGCCGGCGGCCTGATGGGAAAGGATAGTAGAGAGGGACGTGAGTTGGGTCAACACACGTGAGATCAACTAGCAAGTCAACGGGGAAAACAGAGAGAAGTGGAAGAAGGGTTTGAGAGAGATGGTGTTAATCGAAAAAGAAGTGTTGAATTTGGGTCAAAGTATGAATGTACCTTTTGATTACTCGGTTCGATGGTAATTGACCGGTTCATCAATCAAACAAAATGGTCCAATTAATGTTCATGATAGTGCTTGTTCTTTTGTTTTTTTCAACCTAGCAAAAATATAAAAGAAACTCAAATATGTGGTTTTGGTTTTTAATTTAACCAAAGAATTGGACTTCAATTGACCTTAGGGTCATCGACGATAACTTGGCTTAATATCCATCATGGTCATCAATCTATTGCCTCTATAACAATATGGTCATTGAGTTTTAAAAATATAACTTACATACTACTAACTTGTTGTATATATAACAACATGATTATGTCGTTAATTATAAGTCCAAAAATTCTGATAAGTTGACAAATCATTATAAAAACTCACCATTTTTTCCATATCATCTATTTTGTCATGTCACATACGGCTGCGGAGCTAGAAATTTAGCCAAAGTGACGTCTTTCGCTATATAAAAAATATAAAATCGACATCATGATACTAAAGATTCGTACAACATAATTACAAAAGAGTAGTTCAAAGCACACCCACTTACAACAAACCACGATGTAATTTCACATTTTGAAAGTATTGTAGAGCACATTTTTTGTTCCTAGAAATGTAATTTTCTCAATTTTTAAATAATATATCTTCATTTAATTTTACATTCAAATCAACATTAGAATATAACAAATCAAAGACCAAACAAATAATGGAAAGACCATTCCCTTGAAATCATATATCATTGGCTGACGATTGTTGTTTAAATTTAAAAACAAATAACAGACACATTCAAATACAATTATATACCAACAATATCCAAAAAATAGGTTTAGTAGTGATGGTAAATGTGTGAATTCCGGGAAAGGAGGTAAGTGGTTTGAATATTAGTGATGTCTATACATAATAAATAATTTTGCTTTATCTGCCAAGTTGGGGTTGCATGCATCCTCCTAATGTTTACATAACTCCGACTTTGGTTACATATCCTAAACTCAACTCATTCAAACAAACTAACCACTTGAAACAAATGATATGAAAAGGACCCAAATTACTTATAACAACCCACATTAATCTAAATAGGTGACATGCTAGAAGGTGATGTGGACAAAAGTGTTAACTTGATATGGTGATCTGTCAACAGTGACAGATATGGGGACCTCTCTTTGTCCGCATGTCGTATCTTGGTTCAATTTTAGATCTGGAACTTGAATAGTATGTATTTTTTATATATATATATTTATAGGTGAATTGATATATACTTTATATGAGGTCCAATATATTTTAATTTTTGTAAAATTTGATCCAATGCATTGAATCATCCTAAATTTACAGTTGTTTGTAAACTTAATATATAGTTTAGTTTGCAAAATTGAGGGGATGACTATATTGTTACAAACACAATAAGTTAAGGATAAGAAACTTATATTTTGAAGGTTGGTGACTATATTGTCAAAAAGTTGATTGGTTGATGACCAGAATGGATATTAAGCCACGATAACTTCCCAATTAAAGGGTTGAAATTGCATTTTTTGACTTGGTAAACCTCACCCGTTCTTTTATCTTTATTAGTAGTCGACCAAATTACAAGGATTATGAGAAAAAAACACTAAAAATAAAAAGACCAAAACCCAAAGTGATTAAATTAGATTATCTTCTAATGACATTTTTGGATTTATAGGATAAGATTAGAAGCCACCATTGTTCATATGAATCGACAATGAAAGTGACCCTTTTTTCAAACTTTTTAACTTTTTAGTTACTTAAAAACAAACGACAAATCCCAATTCCCACCAATCTAGTTTGGCAAATCTCCCTAACACAAACCCAATTGGATTAAAACACCCATTTTATTTTGTTATCCATAATCTCAACCGATGAGTGGTGTAGTTGGGTTGGTAGTAAGATTGAGGGAGTGGGGTGATCGATGTTATAGGGTTTCATCATGTTTACATGGTTCTTTAATTCTTATGTTTTGAAGTTTTTATTGTTTGTAACTGGTGTTTTTTATCTGATATATGTGTCGGGTTTGACATTAAATGTGATGTAGAGTAGGTTTTTTTAGGTTTTAGTAGTGGGGTTCGTGTTATGGAGTTGGTGGCGCTAAGCTTTCATCGCAGTGGGGTTGGCTTATCGTGCGGCTTTTCTTTGATCGTGTGTGGCTTGTAATTGAGCTTCTCTTTAAGTGGCGTTAAATGCTCTTTTATATTTTTCCGAGCCGTGCGGAGATGAGTGGTGTAGTTGGGTTGGTAGTAAGATTGAGGGAGTGGAGTGATGTTGCCGGGTTTCAGAATGTGGTTCTTTAATCTTTATGTTTTGGAGATTTTGGTTGTTTGTGACGTTTATACTTGGTGTTTTTTATGGAATGTGTGTCAGCTTGCCCGGTTCGACACTAAAGGTGATGCAAAGTAAGTTCTTTTTCGGTTTTAGTAGGGTTGAGTTTGTGTTATGGAGCGGGTGGCATTTTCATTGTAGTATGGTTGACTTAACGTGTGGCTTGTAATTGAGGCATTAAATGCTCTTTTATATCTTTTCGAGCCATATGAAGGCTAATGTCACGATTTAAATACGTAAATACTTAAAATTTATTTATGTTTATTATCATAACTCCTCTTATTGAGAGCAATTTAAAAAATTGAAAAGGTGTCCCAAAACTAGTTAGTGGCGCCCCTATAGACTTTTTTCAGTTGTACGTCTTTTGTTGTTTAAAGAGAATATTGTTATTAGATTAGACGGCTGAAAATCTAGAAAATGTCATCGATTCATATCCATACTTTGATGAGGATTGATATGTCTTATAGATCTTGTTTGAATTGCTGCGATTGTTGTCTTTATAAATCTTGTTTGAATCGATAGATTCAAGTCGATCATAATGAAGTTATAACTAATATTTTTAGGGATAATAGCATTTTAGATCGTTTATTTTGAAAATATTATGTTCGATCCATAAAATTGGGTCAGATAATAATAACTCGAGATGAGGAATAATAATAAAAAAAAGCCAAAATCTCGGTCTAGTCAAAACTCGCACGTGTCGACTGAGCTTAAAAAATAAGAAGAAGATTAATTAGTGGTGAGATTTAGCAGTATTTCTGGGTAATCCCCCCCCAAAAGGACATCTAGTCTAGAAACCCGAGCCACGTGTCGGCGCACGTGGACAGCTGCTAATGGTGGGGGATTAATTAATTAATTAATTAACTAAACCTTCCCACTTAAAAAGGTATTTAAGTTAACCCCTTCTCCCGCCACTTTAAATTTAATCCACCTACTTATTATTTTATTATTCGATGGCCGCCTCCTGAATTGTCTTTTATTCCATTTTCTCGTAATAATTAATTTTGACAAGATTTACTATGGATTTTATTATTTATTTTTAGGGGTTTTGGATTTATTTATTCATAGGCCTTTTCAGAAATTACTAGAGGATTCAGGATTAGGGATTTTTTTGTCCATGTATTGGTTGAAAAATGTATTTTGAAACCTTTTTATAATTATGTAATCGATCCCCGTACTTTAAGTTATTTAATTTACCTCCTTGTATTTTTTTATTTTGACATGTTACCTCCATCCATTTTCGTATACAACATTGAAAAGAGACTTTTCTTTATATCTTGGATCGAAACGTTATGTATATGTTGAAACGTAACTAAGTACATTTTTGTATATCTCAGCATGCGGCTTGCATAAATGAATGATGTGGTTGTCAAGAACTGTTATATTTTAATAACTTGAATGGTTGGAAAAGAGTTTTGATAGGTTTTATAATATTTATTTAACACGCTCGATAAGCTCTCGAAAGACCTGAGGTTTGCACAGGTTCCCGCTGTAAGTCATGAGCACGGAATGGTGGGTACCGGGATTCAAAATGGAGACCGATCGTTTAACCCTCTGATATCATGTTAAGAACCGTTGCATACCTGTTGAGAAAGGATTCTGAACGATTTTATAGTATTCATATTAATGGTGGTAGACTAATAAAACAAAATATAATAGAGAAGGGACAAAAATCTAAGTTGAGAATGGTTTTCGTTAAATTAAATATGATATTATTTTGGAAATTGACGGTTTCAAAGTATCAGGACTGTTTATTAAAAATGATATAGTTTATGCACCAAAAACACCATTTTAACTTTGTTTGTTTTTTGTTTAGGTACACATGGGAGAATGTCCGGCTGTGCCGGCTTTTAAATCCATTTTTTTTAAATAAAAAAGACTATTGAATTTAATTAATTTACAAATTGATAATGACATTGTTTCAATGATAATATATGTGTTGGGGGCATGGAGGTTTCGGTTGGGTTCGAAGTCAGTATATCTTTCGAAATAAATATTCACTTTATGTGTTCTATTTTATATTGACCGAAAGATTCGATTTACTCGAAAAAAAACATATGAACTAACAAATAATTCAAACTTGTCCATACAAACATACACTTACTTTCCTTTTTGATATGATGGTTTGTTTTCTATAGATTCTTTTTTCTGTGTGGATTATGAGATTGTCATTTATGAAATAATGAAATGAGAGGGAAGAATTTGTTGTATACATTTGTTTGATAATTATCATTGTGTTTATTATACAACTAGTCGATCCATGATTTATCAAAGATTACAAGAAAATGTACTTGATAGGTTTATACTTAGTTTTAGACCATAGAAGGGCAACCATTTAGCGGGTGGTTGAATCGGGCATGAGAAGAGCAACGTAGTCGACATAATCATTAATCAAATTGAGTATTTAAGCGAATAGTGTATTGATAAGATGTGACTGAACTCGATTGCGAGTTATAACTTATACAATCTTTTTTCACAGAAACAATCTAATTCATGTATGTCTCTCTTTTTCATTTAATTATTTATATACTATTTTTATATACGATTCAAGCATTATACCAACATACACAATTCAAAGAATACAAATTATTTTCACGATATCTCGATTAACTATATAGTTGTCCATCGTGTATCCACAATCGTTGTAAGATGAAGTGATAATAAATCGTATTTAGAGCAAGATTAAGAACAAATTAGACACATATTAAGAAAAACTACATCAAAGTTTATGATTACAAAGGACAAAGGAGAAAGAAATAATCAAAAAACAAATAACTTGAAAATCAAGCAACTCCACTATCTCCAAAAAGAAAACCTACAAAAGAAAAATAGGGAATTAATTTTAAAAAATAATATTCTGGCGTGCACTAAACTCACCTAATAAAATAATTAATAATCTCACATCAAAATCGACACAACTTCCAATCAGCTAATGACACGTGTTAACCACTTGTGTAAAGACTTGTGGCCATGTGAACCATTCATTGGATGGGGTGAGAAAAAAGTTGCTTTAAATAAGTATTAATCTCTCTAATTACTAAAAAAAATAAGTATTAATCTCTCTCAGCATAATTAGGACAAATTTTGAAGGTGATCTAAGCGAGCCGCCACTTCTCTTTATATATCGAAAAATTTCCACTTCAAAATCGTATTTGATGTATGTTTCAATCCTAGTTCTCTCTCTCTCATAAGAACGTCAAATTTTCAATAATTTTATGTACTCATAAGGTGAGAAACCTTATGCAAAATAATATGATGTTATAGGTTTACAAGTCCGGATATTACAACCATCGTTCTAGTATATAATATCATTCGAATCACGTATTTTGAATCGAACTAATTAAGTATAATTTAGAGAACCAATTGAGTTTACGATCCAAGATGATGATGATGACGACGATGATTCTCAAATATTGAATACCTATAACCTGATAGCATACGGCTCGTCATTGTTTTATCTTCTATTCAATATGATGGTCGGATTTCAACTATGAGTACGCAGCCCGCTGGTTAAGAACTAACAAAGAGTACGCATCACAAATAAAGAGGGATAAATCGAGCAATTGAGGTGAACAATCTAATACAATACGATCTGTTATTATTAGAATCACGTATTTTGAATCGAACTAGTTATTTGTTTAGAGTATGGATCGAATTTACGATCCAAGATGATGATGATTCTCAAAAGAGGCCAAAATTGTCAGCTGCAAACTGATTGTCACATGCCAACCGAATTCCATTACTAGAACTGTAGCAATCTGCCTTGAACAAAAAATATAAATAATTAAAGGGTGGGCTTGATTGGCTGGCTGGCTACCAAATTGGACAATTTATTTTTCAATTGGTTGTTGGAAATGTGGCCAAATTATTGAAATTATTTCCATATATTTAATTAATTTTGCTGTTCTGTTTTGTTTGTTTCTGTGATAAGGCAAATTCCATGACCTGGCCAAATACCCTATTTTATTTTATTTATTCATCTTATTTTATTTTATTTTCCATAGTTCCACAAACCTCCAATTTCTGATATTCCACCACTAAGTTAGAGGCATCTAATTCAAAGAAACTAAAGCTCTTACTATTCATTTTATATCACTAATATATTTCAGTTATAATTTTGTGATATTTCTTTCAAATTTTTTGTCAGAAAATGGTTTGTTAACTTGGGATTCATCTTAATTAACTTTATTTGATATATTTTTATTGAGAGTTGACGGAATAACCACAAAGTTATTATTGAAATAGGTTAATAGTGTTTAAGTTAGTTATTCATATTATGGTAATCAAAGTGTTACACACTCAATAAGTTGATGAACACAATGGATACTAAGCCAATAAACTAATAAAACAATATTTTTCACCTCATTAAACCCGGGGAACGCAAGGTGAATGATATATTAGCGAATTTAAACTTTTTCTTCATAATTATGAGTTATTTAGATGCAACAGTTTATAACATAACTCGTAATTCAAGTATGAGATTCAACAATTTAATTTGTAGCTAGAACCAAAGAGTGATTATATTAAACTATACTATAACGTTCTGATGAATGACTTCCGATCGAATTATTTTTTTTACAGAACGATCGAATTAATTAGACTATCTAAACGTGTACCGTTTTTAAACACGAAGGGCCTTTTAAGTTAAAAAGGAAAGAGCATAAATTAAGTGGAGGATTGAAATTAATGATATGATTAAGTAACACGCGTATGATTCTTTTAACACTCAACACAAGTAACACATGTTTATTTAATTAGTATCATAATTAATTAATTATTTGTTCTGATTAGAATCGTTTCATTTTAGGCCGTTTTAACCTTTTTATCAAATTTTTCTTAGTTGAGATAGTTCTACCACAAAAAGTTCGCGCCACCTTACAAAAAAAAAAAACTCATAAAACCATGAACTTTCGATACCAACCCTCGATCTTACGGTTTGAACCAAAAAAAATCGAATTTTCTTTGAATTTTATGGTTTCTAAATCATCTTAAAAATCATACAAATTACAAAACCATATGGTGACAAATTAAATGTAAACCTCTACTAACTTGGTCACATCTCTTTTATACTATTATATATAAAGACAAGTAAATGTAAAAAGGAATGTGGACAAGTTTAATCACATCAACTTATGCTTTGTTGATTTAGATTGGCACAAAGAAGGTCATATACTCTATTGGGTGCATGGTAAGAAAACAGTAAAAAAGAGTCCAAATGTTATAGAAACTTTTTCCTCGTGCTAATCGGGTGTCGAATTAGATGAATCAGATGTTTAATTGAGATTATATGTCGAAAAAATCATTAAAGGAACTGGTCCAATTATTTTTATACAAAAATAAAAGGATAAATATACTTTTGCGCAATTTACTTTATGCCAAATTATTATACTAGTCCACTACCGCGTCGAATGCTCAATTTATCCTCTCGGTTATAACAAACTTAACAACCGGACTTTTCCGTCAGTCACTTCGTTGACTTTTCAACAGAAAACAACTAACTGATATGTGATCGTTGACTCATTATAGGAAAGTAAATAAAAATGTATAAAGCTGAAAGGAAATATTCTTATTTGATCGGAATTAAATATATAATATTTCTAAATTATAAGGCGAAAAACATAACAAATATGTTAAATCAACAATCACCATTGTTTACCATGATTCTTCAATCCCATAGAGAGTGTGAAAACCTTGGCTTCATATGCCTTTATTTTCTCCATGCCTAATTAAGTTGTCTCTTCTTATGTTATCGTAGTTCTGTAGATGACAATTAGGAGTTTGCTATTTGATTTGAAAGCTTCATTGGTCAATTATTCCATGTACAAACTTTGACTCTGAAAGAGATGTTGATTGGCCAACAACTCAATACACAAATTATATGGTTCTATTTAATTATTTATTTATCTAAATTTTGTGGCCTATAAGGTTACAACATATGCTCCAAATAGGATTATATACGGGGATATTATTTCATCTTTCATGTAATTTTAGACTTGGATGGGATGTTTGAATGAGTACGATTAACGATAGTCTGTTTTTGGGTTTGATTTGACTTGAATTTATGCTAGGGGGTGCACATTTCTTTCTTGATCGATTGTTTTCACTTATCCTTACTTATTTGTTATGAGATATTTTATATAGATCGGTTGATGATCAAAACGGTTGATTTGGAGAGTATTTTTCTGCTGTTTTAGGATACATATTGTTTGCTCCTAATTGAGTTTATTTTATGTTTCTAGTCATTTGATTTGTCTCTACACCCATGTGCACATTTGGATATGGTCCGATGGTTGGTGGATAAATAAATATGATATCATTCATTTATAAATAAATACATTTAGGATTAATTTTCTTTTATTTTCACTTTTGTTATTATATCTTTAACTTGATCAATGAATCCTTAATCTTTTTAGAATATCAAAGTTATTAATCATACTTCCATTACTTAACTTTTTCCATCTAGAATGCCCTTAACACAATCTTTTTGAAGAATCAAAGCAATAGTATTTCTTAACTCTCAATCAACTTTAAATTTCTATTAATCAAAATCAATATGATCTGATCTTAAGTTACACCTCATATCAAGACATTACGAACATCAAGACAAACGTCAAGCTCCAAATATTGACAACCCAACATATCCTACCTAAAATTTGGAAAGATCTCCTTATACCCAATAGATCACCATCCTCAATACTTAGGATGAATTGGTTCTTTGATGGGATATGAACCCATAACTAGAAGCTAAAGGAGAAACATGCATGGAGGTGTAGAATCTGGTTCTTGAGAATAACACATACCATTTTGCTGATGGTGATTGATAGCAAAAATACTTTGGGTGGGTGGGAAGAAGAAAGTTAGGTTTGCCCAAAAAGATGGGATTGCAAGAATCGATTCTGTTGCTACGTTTGTGGCTAGCTAGCCACATTATATGTTCTATGATGGTTCTTGTCCTTTGAAATTTTGAGATTCGACCTTTTTTGTTGTCGAGAGTAGAGATTTTGGTCAATAAACAAGGAAAAGCGATGCTTCGTTGTCCTGTCAGGGCATCTACTCAAAGGCCTGGCTTCACCATGTCCTCTCTCCTTCGGTGTCGAAGTAGGCTCTCCTTCTTTTGGCTTCTCGGCCCTCTACTGTTCTGATATGTGCTGTCCTGCCTGGTAGTCGGATGCCTCCTTTGGTGTCCAGACTCAAGATCAATGTGGTTGGGACAGTCTCATCTAGGTTGGCGAGCTAGTGGGGTTGGTGGTTTGAGATGCGGACGGGGTGTTGTTTTAGGGTGTAGGGCTGACATATTCAGGACTTTTTTAAGTTTTGTGGTTTGAAACTTCTGACTATACATGATGCATGTGAGTGGTGTTTTCATCTTGTCATTTTGTAGGTGGATTTTGAAGGTTGTGTTGCAATGGTTGTGAAGGCCAATTTGTAGTTGGATTACTAGTCTGGTAATTTTGGGCTCAGAAAGTGAAGCCCATTAATGAGGTATAAGAATCCATTTTTACAGAATACAGTTGGGCCAAACCAAATGGTACAAGCTAAAGCTCATTTCATCATCGTGATCTTAAAAGAAGCCCAGATGAGTGGAGGAGAGTCCAAATCTCAGCAGTTTTTATGAAAATACCTGTTTATCACTTTGTGTGAACACCCACCGTAAAAATTTAATTATTATTGTTATCAAGAAACAATTTTACTATACTAAATAAGGATTATAATTTTGATTCGTTGGTGAAAATCAAGTGCATTATTCATATCCATGAAAGCAATAAACACTTATCTAAATTAAAAAAATATATTATACATATCGAGAATCAAGCTATTTATCAATCATTGAAACTCAATTTAATCACTTTATCGTGAGATGTTTTACGGATTATAACTTGATTCTAACTACCCTCCTTCATGAGTTTTTGTTTGTAACGTCAAGAAATCAATTATGTGAATGTGTTGTCATGGTTATAATTATAATTATTTTGGTATTAAAACTCAAAATTATTTAAATGATTATCCTAGTTGACTTAATGCCCAATAAGGTATTAGGTTTACAAACATTTCTAGTGGCTCCTTTCACAATCAAAATCAAACCATCAAAAAGAAACATCTTCCTCAAGAACTTTTGTCCATTACTAATTTGATTAGACTAACTTTGTGAGTGAAGTGGACATTTTGAAGTACTTAACTTGAGGGGGAAACTTTAAGCTTGTTCCCTAGACAAGAGGTCATGTGAGATGCTTAATTCCTAGTTAGGAAACCTTAAGAGACTTTTCAACCAAATCTAGTGCATCTTTTGTGCGGTGGTGGCTCTAGGTGCTACGAATTCAAATACATTTTCATGTTGGTTCACCGATCGAGGGACAAATCCTAATGGTTTTTCTTTATGATTGGATCCAATGCTCCATTGGGTTTTGGTCAACATAACTGGTTGTCTTGATCCAACCAATGGACGTATATGGTTCTTTAAAGATGGTTAAAGTTCCAACGACTTTCCTATAGTCACGTATCAATCATTGATCCACCGCCAGAATCAACCTCTCTAGGTAATAAGCGGCTCGAATACTCATAAACCCAAAATACACAAACATTTTGTCATTGCAGTCAAAGGAAGCACTAGAAATTGATAAACCTCGACCCTATGAACACCCAACTAATCCATAGAAAGGTTATCGTTCATATCACTCAAATCGGTTAGTACTCCAACCTAATGAAGGTTGTATATATGATTCAAACTAAGAACTCTACCCAATCCAAACCCCCAATCCTTTACCACAAGACCAACCCATATGGTAAATAGTAGCAACTTCCATTTCCTTCAAAAGCTCAATTGACCCTACAATGTTATGGCATTAAATTGTCACATGGGAATGATCATGTGGGAGGAAGGATGGCCATCCTTTGAAGAGACAATGACTATATTACTCTTGCATTGTAAAAAGATTAAAAAACCACAAGCAAGACACTCGCATGTGTTTTGCTGCCTCCCCCTTAGGTGTTTGTAACCTACATCTCTCACTCTTTCGACGTCTATCTTATGTCAATTTTAGGCCCTGAACTAGTATTTAAAGACATCATTGGTTGTAGTTATGTATATTATTTTTCGAATTTGTTGCTAACAAATTTAATAATTTTTCAAGACTCGACGCTTGCGAGTTCTTCTTATCTTCCGACTCCATGAAAATAAACATGACACTAACCCAAATCACAAAAACTAAATCTCCTAAAATATGTGAGAAAACCTAGCCAGCTACAACTTGTTGGATCCCCTCATTACACATTTGAGTGATCTACTGTTCATATTGGCTGGATGCTCTTAGTTACACTGCCAAATTTGGTCGACTTTGCAGGAGGGGCTAGCTATAGCTGTTTCAGTTCTAGGATGCACAATATTTACATCAGAGCACATGTATCTTCACCACAAACAAAGGGGGAAACAGGGTCCATAACAAATAGAGGAATTCTATTTGTTACGGTAAGAAAGAATTTGAACCGTCTATTTTAAATGTCAAATTTGAAGGATAAAAAGATCAATTTAAATAACGGATAATTTTTTTTTTCTTATAAATAACAAATTTTTAGTTTTAGGGGTTAGACTATTGAGTTTTCAGTTTTGAATTTTAGATTTTGGGTTTCGATTTTAAATTTTGAATTTTAAGTTTAGGGTCGATTTTCAATTTTGAAATATAGATTTTGGGTTTCGATTTTAAATTTTGAATTTTTAAGTTTAGGGTCGATTTTCAATTTTGAAATATAGATTTTGGGTTTCGATTTTAGGTTTCGAATTGTTCTAAAAATGACAAAATTACCCTGTCATGATTTTGTTTGTAAAAGACATATGACATGATTCTCTTCAATCAGTGCTCTCTTTGCTTTTGTCAGTTTATATATAATGTTGATATCAAGGTTCGAACCAATGACACAGACACACATCAACACTAGCTAGGGATGTCGTGCTTATGAGCGAGTACTGTACACTATTGTAGGACTATCTGACTTATTCCTTTCAAACAGAAGAGTAGGAAGAAACTCCGAGCTAATAACTCAGTATTCGATGTACGTTACAGCAGGCGAGTGTGTGAAGTCGAGATATGATCAAACTCGAAATATTGCGCAGAGTTGCATGCTCGTTCTACCATCTCCAATAACCACTCGATGAGCTCACACTCTTTCTATTCCATCCCTCATTACTATCTATTTTCATAAAGTATATTCGACACGTTGAAGTTTGGTGATCCAAATTCTTCTTTGTTAAAAAGACCGAATCAACCCATTTCGTAAATCAACAAAAAAAATGGACCAGCACCTTAGTTAGAAGACAAACTTACAGTTGACGAGGGTGGGTAGTAGTACTAGTACATTTATTTATGTTTGAAACTTTGGATTCCCATATGCACGTTTCTTATCTTTCTGACAATGAACAAGCATCAACGACTGAATCCCCTGAAAAACAATCTAAAGGACAAAGATTTTCCCATTTCTATCGCCTTCAATGTCCAACCGAATGCTGCGATGGAAACATTATATACAAGCGTCGCGGATGGATAGGAGCTCTAGGAAGAAAAGGGGATCAATGAGCTTTGGATACGTTTCGTTCATTCCCACTTCAACAAACGGATAGTAAGAATTTCCAAAAAAATATAGTAGATCATGGGATCCAAAAGACCATAAATGTTATTCATACAATAAATGATAATGGATATACATAATAATGAGTTATGGATATGGTCGGTCAACAATGTCATGCACCTTACGGCAGTTTGCCCTTTTTTGGACTTGAGCAAATGCAAGCTTCTAGCTACCCACCCTAGCTCCCAATTTTCATGCAAAAACTGTACACTCATTTAATATTACGAGGCATTTTGGGAAGAAATCCAAAAATAAATATTATGTTAATGTACGTTAGAATGTTAGTAGGTAATCGTGCGATCCTTGCTAACGTATACTTATTTTTGTTCTTATACCTCATTAGCATAATCGAACTTAAAGATCATATCAATTGGTTCAATATTGATGTTGATTTATGTTTGACGATATGATCCGTCTTTACTGTTGCCGATTTTAAGTATAATTCGACTACAAAACTCTGATATCATGTTAAAAATCATCGTGTTAACAAAATTTTGGATTTATTTGAGAGACGTGTAGTCAAAGCATGCTAATCAAGAAATTCTAAGTGCATCTAGTCAAATAACTTTGTGTTTTTGTTTTTATTTTTATTTTTATAACTCGTAGGGATTGACATAATAATATGATATGTCTCATCATACTAAACAAGAGATAATTTTAATTGGCGATTTAAAACTTAAATTGAATTGTACAACTTATTTCACTATCTCGACTGATCTTGCCACTTTAACTTAAGATATCAGATCATCGAGTTTCGAGATGGAAACAAAAGATAAGTGTTATATATTTAACAAGGATTCGCCGATGACTTCAAATTACCTAAATACAATCTTCGTGAGTCCAAAAAATATTACAAAAACTAATTATAAACTTCTCGTAACAACTGAAATTATAGTGATACTACTTATTAAAATAACATTATCCTAATTAACTTCATACTGCCTCCCTAGTCATTTTTCCTTTTCACAAACTGAATTGAAAAAGGCATACAAAAAAGGAAAAACATAGGAGGAAACTTTCACTAGAAAAGTACAAACACACTTCTCTATATAGCCCACAACTTCCTCCCATGCACTTGTCCCTCCAAACTTCTCCATTTCTTCTTCCTCCATCCTAAGTTCTCTCCATAAACCCACAAACACAAACATCTCACAAATTGCAATGTCAAGTATTAGAAGATCATCTTCGTCCCGGTCGAGACACACCACGACAAGGAGATCTAGTGCCATCTCTGATGATCAGATCATTGACCTCATTTCAAAACTTCAACGACTCGTCCCAGAGGCAAACTCCACCTCTCACTGCTCTCGTAATAAGGTACATTTTGCCAGTGGACACTTACTACCCTTATATAAAATCTCTAGATAGATACATAATATAAAATTTAAAAATAAATCTAAAGAAAAATCTGAAAGATATGATCATGGTCATCGAAATTTTTCCAGGTTTGTTTCACCATGATCATAAATCTTTCAGATTTGTTTTATTTTGTTATGTTTGAAGCACTTGCCATCCTTCCTACATTGCCACATACACAAATGACAAACCTTCTTTTGTGTGGTCTATGTACATTCCTACAAGATAAAAAAAGCAATGTAATTTCACTACCTCATTTAATTCATTTGTGCATGTCTCACTTCACTTGTATGTGTGATGTAGATCATTTGCCGTCTGAAATGTACAAGACCCGTGATCTATATCTCTATCACAATATCCACATTATTATCTATCTATATCTATAGTTCCTTGATGTTGCCCACAACCAAATGGGATAGTATGGGAGTTGGGTTCGGCCCCACTCGAGGGGCGAACTGATCGAATCCAGGCTCATCTCTCTTCCAGTATTAGTTCTGATTGAAAACCCGACTCATACTCACGTGATCATATATTGTTATCAGGGTTCGGCATCCAAGGTGTTGCAGGAGACATGCAACTACATAAGGGAGTTGAACAGGCAGGTGGACGATCTGAGCGGAAGGCTGTCGGAGCTATTGGCCTCGATAGATTCCGACAGCGACCAAGCCGCCATTATTAGGAGCTTGCTCATGTAGTAGTAATGGATAACAAAACAAACCGAGAGTAAAAGCTAATTGTTAATCATGTCTTTTAATAGTCTTCGATTTATACATATCCGACTCTCTGCAACTCAAATTTAACCGACAAATGTGTGACTCGTATAAGTTGAACTAGGTCCCACGATCGAGTCCCCTTGTCGCTAACTCGTGTGTCTCTTCGAATTTACGTTGTTAGATTTATTTTGTATCTGCAATTTTCTCGATTATCTATATATATAGTTGAACCTCTTTTTACTATTGGTAAATATGGTTTAGATGGTCTTATTCCTCATGACCAAACCTTAACTACGAACGATTTGACCTTTGTGCTACTCGGGAGTGTTCAAACAAACTCAAGGGGAAGATCAAGGGCCCCATGGGGAACGTGCTTAAATAGTGGCTAATGAATGCTATAAATTGAAGGATGTTTTATTTTATTTGGGGTATGAATATGTTATTTATAGGACTAAAATTAGTAATATTTTTTTTTTATCGAAGATAGATTTTATTAAAAAGCAAAACGGTCAAAACTCAAAAAATACAAGCCAAGTAAAGAAATCATTCTTTTTTTTCATATTTAAAACGGATACACAAACATAATTTATTAACATTACCTTATCCTTTAACAAATTCCATATTTTATTTAGAAGTGAGTTGTAGAATCTGTTAAGAGGATAGTACAATGTTAATAAATTGTATTTGTGTATTAGTTTTAGGTATAAGAAAAAAGAGAGTGATGAGTATGGCAATTAAAAAAAGTTTGATATTAAAAATGATATGTGAAATTGAAATTTAATATTCGATTAATTATGAACCGTTGAAATCGAAAATTTAAAATGGAGGTTAATGATAATTATTTTAAAAAATAATTTTTTCTTTAGCATTTTTACCATATAAGTAACAACGCTAGTAAAAGTAAAGGTAAGATAACTAAAAAGGTCAAATAAAATTTAGATATAGTTCATAATTACATTACACAAAAAAGGAAAAATAAATTACCTTACAAAATGCTAAAAATGGAAACAAAAATTACCAAATTTGGTTTTTACAAAAAAGGAAATGTATTAGTCTACTTCCCATATTCCATATTTTAAGCACACCTACTCAAATTTTACTTACCTATCCATATTCCATAAATTTTTTTTTTCATCTATAAATCGACAGTTTATCTTCGTGAAATGAACACTCTTCATTCGCATATGCCAATTACATATACATTTTCTCACTTCTCCAATGCCTATTGAAAAATACTTCTTGTCGGAATTATTCATTCCTCCTTCAACGAAAAAGAAAAAAAAGTATAACATTCAAACGGCAGTTACAAAATCATATTAGTGATATAATTACCAGAATATGTGAAGATTTCCGGTAACTACATGATTAAGTTTATTCATTACTTCTTATGTGATTAATCGTTTTATTTCAATAATTTCGTGTTACTAATGATAGATTAATGTACCAAACTATGCAACTTTTTATAGTTATGATTTTGCTACTTTCTATTATCTTTTTCTCAGATTCTAATTTTGTTTTTTTTTTCTCAAAATTCTAATTTTGCTGAAATTTGTTTTGTCTTAGGTTGGGGCTTGTCTTAGACGGATTTGGGACTTTTTAATTTTTTAGATATATTGTAAGTTAATGGCACCCCTTCATCAAGTTCCGGCGACGGTTCCAGCTCCGGTGAGTCTTCAACGACTAATTCCGATGGTTTGTCGGCTATTAGTTCTATCTATTGTTTTGCATTTTTTTTAATTGAGCAAAAGTTATTATGTAATATGTAATGAATAAATGCAAAACAAAAATAAAAATGAAACAAGATTATGCAATAAAAAATATTTGTTTCAAAGACCAGACCATGGTTGTCGAGAAAATTATTGTAATCATATTCAAACTCTAAGTAAGGTAACATAATGGTCCACTAAGATCGCGCCACGTATTATGGTAGACGATCTGGCTAACTGCGCCGAGCTAAGTATTGTGAGCTTCTGAACTTGGTCGCACACCAATTCTTAACTGATCTATCTCCAATTGAAACCCACTAGAATCAAGCAGTCATATTCAAAACGGTCGATCGAACTAACCAAAACCTAACCAACCAACCGGGTTGATATCACATAACCGTTCCCAACTCGGCTATGAGCCCGGGTGCCGCGTTCCGGTGCAACTGCCATCTTTAACCCTTTACTAAGCAAAGAGCCAAAAACTACAGAAACCCATCTCCAATCTTCCAAGTTCAACAGCTGGCCACATTCGATTCTCTCTCGTTCTCCAAAAAGTCTCCGCCTTTTCTCATTTCTACGCCGAGATCAACAGCCTTTCCGGATCGGATCCCATCCGCTCTAACCAGGTAAACCCCACCTTCCAATTTGTTCATTTCCGTCTCCAAAAGATTCAATTTTTTTACAGGCAGCCCTGTGATCAATCAGCTAACCAAGGGCTTTCTGGGTTTTAGGTTCCTGAATCATGAGTGAAGAAGGTGGGTATGTGGTTGAAGTTACGGGGCTATCACCCAAGGCAACGGAGAAAGATGTTCGTGACTTCTTCGCCTTCTCTGGCACAATTGATAACATTGAAATCGTCAGGTGAAAAAGCAAATTTCTTGTGGCTGTCTGGCTGTTAGGGGTTTTCTTGTTCTAATAAGCTGTTGGATTGGTTCATAATTTTCTTGATACAGGTCTGGTGATTATGCTGCTTGCACTGCTTATGTAACGTTTAGAGATGCCTACTCTCAGGAAACTGCTGTCCTGCTCAGTGTAAGTTTAGTTCTGAAGTTTTCTTTCTTCATTTTAGAGTTTAGTTTAACCATTCGTCCCAATAACTCGAGTTGTGGTGAAAGGTTCATACTTGGTTCATATAATATTCCTTAACCAATATCATCTAGTTTAGTGAAATAAGAGGTGTAGCGGCCAAAGATATTGCGTTTCACTTGTATATACATTCGTTCACTTCCTATTAGGGGCTCGTTCTTCTGTTGTTTGTTCATCCCAACCTTTTCAATATCATGTTAGTCTTATCTAAATACTGACCCTAGACCGCCCTCTAATCGGTCGTGGAATTTCGAATGTGTTGCTTTAACCATGGTTTAAGTTGTGCCATTGGTTTTGAAATGCTTCAGATTATTGATAGGATTATGAGTCAGATTGTGTCGGGCTGTGCAGTTGTCTTCGAATTGGTTTAGCCATTTCTCTAATGCATTTGGGTGCATGTCAGACATGAATTAAAGACTCTTACTTTGTGAATGTTTGTAGCTAGTAGCTAGAGTTTAGACCCAGGCTATTTCCTGCTGTTCACCATGAATGAAGACTGTTGCTTTATGAATTTCGATGCTGATGAAGTTTACGATATGTGATATATACTCCAATGTTTTTGATTGTCTGTGCATTTTGGTTTGTTCTGTCACGAATCAAATGAGGTTTATCCTTTGAGACAATCGCAAGTTGATGCTTATGGTTGCAATGAGAGTGACAAGTTTCTGTACTGCTTCTTACTGTGAACTCAGGGTGCCACCATTTTGGATGAACGAGTGTGCATAACACGCTGGGGACGCTACGAGGACGAATTCGATTTCTGGAACAAGCCTTCGACAACATCGACAGACCACGAAAGCAATCAACCCCAAGACCCAACGGGCCAATTCCCGAGCAGTGCAGGAGAAGCAGTAAACAAAGCACAAGAAGTGGTCACAACAATGCTGTCCGTGGGATACGTGCTAGGCAAAGATGCACTAACCAAGGCGAAAGAGTTCGACGAGTCTCATCAAGTCTCGGCCACCGCCACTGCTAAGGTATCCGAGTTCACCGAGAGGATCGGCCTAGCTGACAAGCTCTTCGCAGGGATGGAAGCTGTGAAATCCGTGGACGATAAGTACCATGTCTCCGAAACGACCAAGACAGCTGTGGCTGCTACGGCTAGATCAGCAGCGTCGGCAGCTAACACAGTGATCAACAGTAGCTACTTTTCTAAGGGCGCTCTTTGGGTCTCAGGCGCTCTGAACCGAGCTGCGAATATTGCTTCTGATTTGGGCAGCAAGGGTGCTCAGCATTGAAGTTGGATATAATCAAGGATCTAAAGAACAGGTAGTTACAGCTTGTGTGGAGGATTAAGAAGTAAGAACTCTTTTGTATAGATAGTGCTTGAATGATCTTTACTTGAGATCGAATGGTATTCGATATCGAAGCTATGAAATTGATGGTTCGAGATTTAGTTGTACAATCGCTACGAAGACGTTTTTTTCTAGAAAATCTATCTTCCCATTTGTGATGTCGGGTCAATGGCTATTCGATCTTCGATAGTTTTGAGCGATTCGATCTTCGAGATGGCTAAATTTTTTATATAGCCAAGTTGAAAAGATCTAAAATTGAATATTGATGAACAAGGGTTAAATTAGATTTCCAAGCTTGATGTCAAAGTTAAGAACTTTCAAAAGTGTGCACGTGTCACCAGTCCATTTGTCTGTGACGTAAACAAATCACTTTCAGGAAAGCGTAATACTAAATTGACTCCACAGATCCCGTCGGTGGCGCGTTCACATCGTCACTTTGCGGCAAATGTTCAATCAAACTTCCACCGTCAGATGAATCCAACGGTGACTAATTCACTGAATTCACCCTCCTTTACGTTGATCGCACTCGTGCGAGTACAATACCCTCCTTGAGCCGCGCCGCACCAGATCACCGAAATTTCTCCCGAAGGCCGCCTGAAAATTTTGACGGTATTTTTTTTTTCCTCCACACGGTCGACGCTGGCTTTTTGCTTCTCTCTCCTCTGGCGGAAGAAGGACGATCGTAAAAAACGAATCAGATCTGCGGTTTCCAGCAGTCGGAATTCTCTCGTCGGAGGAGATTAAAAACAATACTATAAATGCTCAGGTGGGTAATCGGAAGCAAGTAATCGCAGGAGTGGGGAAATGGATGCTGTGTCGATTCGGGTGCCGTACAAGAACCTGAGGAAGGATGTGGAGGTGGAAATGGCGAGCTTGGGGGATGAAGGGTCGTCGCCGAATCAGATGTTCGAGCTGGATTCTCCTGCTTATGGTCACTTGTCGGTGAATTCCGACGGTACCAACTCCAATTTCGCTTCGCCGACGGGTGAAGTCGGATCGCAGGCGCCGAAGCATTGTAGCTTGGTTACTCTTGTGCTTAGTTGTACGGTGGCCGCCGGAGTGCAGTTCGGCTGGGCTCTGCAGCTGTCTCTTTTGACTCCGTATATCCAGGTAAGTCGGAATCGGCTGTTCGTTTAGGTGGTTGCGTCAGTTGCGTGTACGTGACTTCATGCTAGCTCCGATTAAGATTCTTAATCCGTAATTTGTTATTGAGGCACTGAATTGTTGTAGAATTGGAATAAAAAGATGAACTTGGTACAATTCAAACAGATTTGATTATATGTTAATGCTATGATGCATAGACTTCAGAAATTTGTTTGTTTCTCAGATGCTTTAATCATCTTGTTAAGCATCATTTCTCATTCCCTTTGCAGACACTTGGAATAGAACACGCTTTCTCATCGTTTATTTGGCTCTGTGGCCCTATTACTGGCCTTGTGGTAAGTCGATGAATCCAAAATCAAGGATTTTTACACTTAAGAGCTTATCCCATTAATGAATTCAGCATTTATTTGATTATCGTCTTTATGGAGCTTGAACTCAGACCTGCATTGGGTGTTTAAATTTTGCTGTGCTTAGGTGCAACCTTGTGTGGGTATTTGGAGTGATAAGTGCTCTTCAAAATATGGAAGAAGACGACCCTTTATTCTTGCAGGATCACTTATGATCTCGATCGCTGTAAGTGATTGCAGTATTTGTATACGGTTATCTCTTTTTGTTTACTCTGGTTTGTACTTCTAAACTAAGTGTTGTAAATTTAGGTGATAATTATCGGATTTTCTGCAGACATTGGTTATTTGTTAGGGGATACCAAGGAGCATTGCAGGTTTTTTCTCATAACCTTAGTCCTTTGTATTTAATAGAAAAAGGTACGAGCTTTAAGACTAACTAGCTTACTTACTGGAATGCAGTACATTCAAAGGCACTCGGACTAGGGCGGCAATTATCTTTGTTATTGGTTTCTGGATGCTGGATCTTGCTAATAATACGGTTCAGGTAACTTCACTGTAATCTGATTCTTCTACTAGTCTTCACTTTCCATCCAGAAGATTATGAGAAAAAGGGTAACCTTACATCTTTTCCTACAGGGACCAGCTCGAGCTCTTCTAGCTGATTTTGCAGGTGCATTTTCCTACTTAAGCTTTCTGTGCCATCTCCTTTTGTCTTTGTACCTCTCATCTCGCAGTTCACTGACGGGGAAGGACGGGGACTCGGGGAGGGTAGAAAGTGGAGACAGTTCTTTCGTTTTCTTTGATCGAGCGCGATTTGATGTCTGGTATCAATTATTTCAGGCCCTGATCAACGCAATACCGCCAATGCTATATTTTGCTTATGGATGGCTGTTGGAAACATACTTGGATTTTCTGCTGGTGCTAGTGGCAGCTGGAACAGGTAATAGTATGAAATGATGACCAATCTCTGACCAAATTCATGCATCAACGTCTATATTCTTGAAAACAATTGTGGTTAACATATACCCAGTTGTGAAGAATAAGATCAGTCCTTGGTTGAATATTCTTTTTCTTTTACTGTGCTTTTGTCATCTAGATGTCTTATCAATTCTTTGCGAATTACATCTGAGCAGGTGGTTTCCTTTTCTAATGAGTAGAGCTTGTTGTGAAGCTTGTGGAAATCTTAAAGCAGCATTTCTTGTAGCCGTGGTAAGTAACTTCTTGTAGTTAGTTTCAAATGAAGAAATAACTTCTTCTAGGGATGAATCACCTCTGCATATCGGTTATTTTTGCTTCCAAAAAAAATTGGTCAGTTCTTCTGAGAAAAGAGAGTTTTATTGGAGAATGAAATGTGAACTTGCTAAAAAGTTGTAGGTTGAAATATGTGGGAACCGTCTGGACATTATGAAATAATATTAGTGCTTTTCACTTTATGGATCTACTGGAGCGAGATATAACTTCCATGTCATATCTTTGCAGGTGTTCCTAACCTTCTGTACACTTGTGACCCTGTATTTCGCGGATGAAATCCCACTGAGTGCAAATCAGCCTCATAAATCATCAGATTCTGCTCCATTATTGCGTAGTGGCAAACAAAATGGCATCGAACTATCAAAATTTGATTCTCATGATCAACATATAGGGAATCCTAGTGCCAACGGTACTGGAAATGGGTATGAAAAGCTTCACGTTCATAATCATGCCAACCCTGTGGATGATTCCAGTGACAGTCTTGATGATGGCCCTGGAGCAGTTATGGTTAAATTGCTGACCAGTTTAAGGCATTTGCCTCCTGGGATGCATGCCGTACTTGTTGTTATGGCTCTTACTTGGGTAAGGATTTGAATTGTCTAGTTATCTGTCTGAAATTTTCGGAGCTCCGCGGTACGTTCGTGATAATAATATACTGAATACTTCTTCATGCTGGAACAACTACGATTCCTCATAATTTTGATGTCTCTTTGACAGTTATCCTGGTTCCCCTTCTTTCTTTTTGACACTGACTGGATGGGCAGAGAAGTCTATCATGGAGATCCCAAGGGGGATGCTAATGTGACTAACTTGTACGATCAAGGTGTCAGAGAAGGTGCATTTGGTTTGCTATTGAACTCAGTAAGAACTCCAATTTGAGCTCTTTTGGCAACATCATGTCAATTGTTATTCTCTTCCTTCCTATTAATCGTTTGCTTGCTCTTTCAACTTTGGAACAGGTTGTTCTCGGCATCAGTTCTTTCCTTATCGAACCAATGTGTCAGAAGTTCGGAGCAAGACTCGTATGGGCGATGAGCAATTTCATCGTCTTCGCCTGCATGGTCACTACTGCCATCATAAGTTTGGTATCTATGTCTCAATATTCTAAAGGAATTGAACACGTTATTGGTGCGAATTCCCCGATCAAGATAGCTTCCTTAGTTGTTTTCGCTCTTCTCGGTTTTCCTCTCGCAGTAAGTTCGACGCACCATTTCCCCCTTAGATATTTGGTTACCTTTCCAATAAGTCCATCTCCTAATTATGTATCTTTTTTTAACAGATAACCTATAGCGTTCCATTCTCAGTCACAGCTCAGTTAACTGCTGATTCTGGTGGTGGTCAAGGATTAGCCATCGGAGTCCTCAACCTCGCAATCGTCGTTCCTCAGGTACCCCAAAAACACCAAGCTCAAAATTTCTCAACTCCATACTTTCTGCCTCTTGGATCTCTCTGCATATTGCTGATATCTCCCATTGATTTCTAATTTCTCTGCAGATGATAGTATCCCTTGGGGCGGGACCATGGGATGCATTATTCGGTGGAGGCAACATACCAGCATTCGTCCTAGCTTCAATAAGCGCTCTTGCAGCCGGTGTAATCGCAACTCTCAAGCTGCCGAATCTCTCAAGCTCCTTCCAGTCAACAGGCATGCATTTCGGCTAGAAACCTAACCGGATTCGTACCCTTACACCTTTGTTTACGAGACCGAAGAAAACCCCACGACCCAGATGAATGCGGAAGTCGACCGGCATGGTTCTGTAATTTTTGGGTAATACAAACTCACATTTGTTCATTCTTTTATGCTCCCACCCTTTCATTTTGTACCCTCTAATGTAGATGTAAAAAATATCAGTAAAATATAGAAGTGAATACAGCGAGCATCAGTTTCTTGTTTCCACGTATCATTTTTTCGTACTATTCGGTGTAATAATACTATGTCATCGAGAAGCCGATCGTTGGTAGACATGACAATTTGGACAGGATCTGCTTGGTTCAACTCAGACTCGTCTTTGTGTCTAGTATCTTAAGGCATCCTAGATGCCCCACGGCTACAATAGCGACATTAATTCATAAGACCAACCAAAAAGTTCGGCCAAATTCGAGACGAACGATAGTACCAACCACCTAAATTCTCACCCTTTTTATATACCACTGCAGCATTTGCCTAATCTTACAGATGAACCTTGAGCAACAACAAACCAGAATCCCTTTTGCTTTTACAGATCTGCAATGAAGACAACGATATCCAACAACAGACATAGTACCCAGGTTTTGGAAGTGTTAGTTGAGATTGGTGGTGGTAGTGAAAACCACTGGGACCAGTGTACTCTTAATCGTAAGAATTAATCTAAATTAAGAAAGAAAATCATACTTTTGTCAAATCGGAATCTTCTATTTGTTACCTCTCTAATCCAACTGGATATACCTAACACACATGCTCATGATGATCAGCTGGTGGCTCGCGTTACTCGTATCGATATCTTTCGATCGAGTCTATTCGTATCTTATTTCGGTGTTTGTATCTTAGAATCTAACTTCAAACGAATCCATGCTGGTTGAAGGACTGTGTAAGGGTCGGTACTGCTGCCCTTGGCAATGTGCAGCTTGGATGCACCGCATGGACCAAATCCTGCAGCCGACACCCCCTCATATAGGTGTCCTTCACTCCCCCGATTAACAACTGCCTTGCTCACGGCAGCCTTCCGCCAATTGGTTACATTTTGCTTACTTTACCAATCTTAATTGTATGTACCATTTCAACCGCCATGAGTTTTAATAAAACGAGGTTTTTTTTCCAACAAAAAGGAAATTCATGTGAGTTTTGGTGATTTCGTGGGGATGTCATACTCGATGGACGTTGTGTATTTCTGACTCATCATTCTCTAAGAACTCTAGCATGCATTGGTTATCTACGTATGACATATCGTAATCTTATTTTGTGACCATTTCAAAAAACCATCGTCATATCTTTACCTCGAAATTCAAATATCTCTTCAAAATTTCAATTATATCCCTCTTCACATTTAGATTTATCTTAGATAATAGATATCTAACCATGAACTCAATCCACCTAATGATGAGTCAATCTAACACAAAATTTTAAGTTAATCCATGGATCATACTTTTTTGTATTATTATTATTATTATTATCTTCAATTGAATAAGATTAAAACCCAAAAACCATATAAACAAATGTAACAAATCCCAAGTTTTGAAACCAGACACTGAATCTTAGTACTGATCAAAAGCAAAAGCTTTTGTAACAGAGAATCTACAGTAAGTAAGTTGGTTAGTTAGCAGCCATTACAAGATATTTAGTGGGGGGAAGAAGAATAAAATATCAAAAGGGGCATTGTCCACTTTGCTAAATTTATTAAAGTAATTTGTCAGGTTGGGGAAATGGACGGTTCTGATCCACTGGGGCCAATTTCTGTATTTAGAAATTAATTAAATTTATATTAATATTTACACTATAGTAAATAGCAATGCCCACCACCTAGGCTTGGCAGTCAGCCCATGGGTTTAGGTTACCCATTGGAGCCCGCCCGCGAATGCAGCCCGAATGTCTTGGCCCGGTGGATGGTTATCGGTTTCGGTTAGGCCGTGACCCGTGCGTTTCGGGTAATGGGCGGATACGGATAATAAAATATCCGACCCATATCCAACCCGCGAGTTAAACGACGTAATATTGATATAGGGTATATAAGCTCAATTTCCAGATTAGGGTTTCATTTCAGCCATTTTTTCACGCGCCTCTCGATTTTTCTCTCGACTTCCTCTCTGTTGAACTCCATCGAAAGTTCGAAACCCTAATTTTTCGCCTAAATTTTCCTTTTCTGTTGATGTTCTTCGAATCCATCCCCAATATAATCATCACCTACCCATATTCAACTACAAAAATCCTTCAATCCGCACAAATCTGGTTCGAATCGTGCATGCAAAGGATTCGAACCACTGAAACCATAATTTTCCGCCAAAATCTTCATTTTCTGTTGATGTTCTTCGAATCCATCCGCACTATAATCATCACCTACCCCTAATCAACCCTTTCAGTGACAAAATGCCTCAATCCATACAAATCCAGTTCGAATCGTGCATGCAAAGGAATCCTTCCCCAGACCGAGATAAGTTTTTTATTCTGCCATTCCTTATTTTTGTTTATCCCTGCATGTATAAATTGTAGACTAATTTTGGGTTTATTGCTTGACAGAAACCCTAATCTATCAAACTTGGGATTTTGCCTTCCGATTCATACCATACCAGTAAGTTATGTTTTTAATTTCATAGTTATGTTCTCCAATTCCGAAAACCCTTTGAATGTTTTTGGATTATGCTCGCTTGTTTGAATCTTTTGTGGCTTATGTATGATTTTTGAATGTTTCTGGCTTATGCCTACTCTTATGTCTGCTTTTTTGAATGTTTGTGTTATATATTTCAGATTACTGCTCAGCACTTGGGAGTTATAGAATCAGGGCCAGAAATTGGTTCCATTACATTGTTTAGGTACGTTTAAGTAGGGTTTGTTAATTGAAACCCTTCAACTTGCTCTTTGAATTCTGTTGTTGTTTTTCCTTTTGCTCTTTGTAAGTACTGTAATGTAATAAAAGTTATGTTTCTGCTTAGGAGGAAGTCACACAGTTGGTGCTGATTAGGAGGCAGGGTGGAATTTTTTATCGTTGTTCAGGAGCCAAGACAACACTTAAGAGTTATAACAACTGTGAGGTAAGCTTATATTGTGTAATGTTATAACACTTAAGAGTTTTAGAACTTGTTCGAAGTGTTATGTTAGACTTAGATTGTTAGCGGCTTGAACCAAGTTAAACCCTCAATTGAACTCATAAATTCTTAACTCTCTAACTAATTGTTAACCCCTTATAAACCGTTAAAGTTAACCCCTTAATAAGTTGTCTACTTTCTAATAATACCTTTAATAATCATGTCTATTTTCGATAGTAAACCGTTAAACCCTCAATTGAACTCATAAATCCTTAACTCTCTAACTAATTGTAAAACCCTTATAAAGCTGTTAAAGTTAAGTAGTTAACACCTTAATAAGCTATTTACTTTCGATAGTACCCTTAATAATCGTCTACTTTATGATAGTAAAGCATTAAACCCTCAATTGAACTCGTAAACCCTTAACTCTCTAACTAAAATTGTTAAACCCTTAATAAACCGTTAAGCCTTACTAAACTGTTAAGTAAGCCCTTTCTGATAGTAACTGTCTATCTTTCTTTAATGATGTAACTATTAAACTATTCTCTCCTTTTTATGTTTTGTGTTCTCATTTTAAAACATTTTTGTTTTCTCAATCAGATGACACCTGAACAACTTTCAAATATACCAGTTGAGAATAACAATGGTCCACCACCACTCCTTTCCCTTGCTAATCCTAAAAACCAACCTGCAAATAATGTTGCGGACCCTCCCTTAGGTTCAACTAGGCCCTTAAAATCAGATGTCTGGCCTCACTTCACCAGAATGTTCATTCATGGGATTTTAAAAGCCAAATGCAACTATTGTAAGAAAGTTTTGGCTGGGAAGTCCACTAATGGTACTTCTCATTTAAGAACTCACAGGAATCGTTACGTTCACAAACAAATCCATGATGGTAGTCAGAGAATCCTAGGCCCTAACTACAAAGCTAAGGGTAATAGTGAGTTGAGTGCCAATCAATTTAGGAATGAGGTTTGTAAGAATGAACTCTGCATTATGATCTTGATGCATGAGTATCCTATTTCAATGGTTGACCACCTTTACTTCAAAAGGTTCTGTTGTACCCTAAACCCTCTCTTTAAAGTCCCAACTAGGAATACGATTAAGAAGGACATCTTTACTCGTTATGGGGATGAGAGGTCAAAAATTCAACGAGTCATAGATGAAAACAAAGGGAGAATAGGCGTAACCACCGATATGTGGACTGCCACAAATCGAAAAGGGGTTACATGGCCGTGTCGCCCATTACATAGACAACAATTGGGAGCTTAGAAGCCATTTAATTAGATTTCTATACGTTCTCGCCCCTCACACTAGTGAGAGATTGGTTGGAAGACTCTCTCAATGTCTTCTTGATTGGAACATTGATAGTACTTTGTCAACGATTATGCTTGATAATTGTATTATCAATGATTCCATGATCAATCTAGTGAGACAGAGGCTTCTCCTTTCCAATCTTATTAAGGATGGTGCTCTTTTGCATATGAGGTGTTCTGCCCATATCCTTAATCTGATTGTGAGGGATGGACTGGACGTTCGAAAGATGGGATTGAAAAGATAAGAGAGAGTGTGGTATTTTGGACATGCACACCTAGGAGAGTTGAATACTTTCACGAGACTGCTCAACAATTGAAACTTAATGTGTCAACCAAACTTGTGCTTGATTGTCCCACTCGTTGGAACTCTACGTACAACATGCTTTCTGCTGCTATCCCATGTAAGGATGTGTTTGCTAGATTGAAACAAAGAGAATCTCAGTACAACTCTCTCCCTACGGATAATCATTGGGATTTTGCTATAGTTGTCTGTAAAAAACTTGTTGTTTTCAAAGAGATTATAGAGGTTCGTCCGGTTCTAAATACCCTACGCAATCGTTTTTTCCAGACGTCTGTAAATTAAGATTGAGCATGATGGAATGGTTGGGTGATTCTGATTCGATGATTGTTTCGATGGCTGAGAAAATGTGGAATAAGTTTGCTAAGTATTGGGATGACATTCATTTGCTTTTGGTTGTTGCTACTTGTCTTGGATCCGAGGTTTAAGTTGGCATTGGTAGAATTTTATCTTTGCTAAATTTGGAAGTCCCAATATCGATCCGGTTGGTGAAAGGGTGAAATCGTAGTTTCGAATTGGTACTTGAGTATCAACGAAAATCAGCCAATAACATTGGTTCTTCAACCAATTTGGTTCCAAATTCTTCTCGCCATCGATATGGATTTTGATCCGTTTGTAAGCCAAAGGAAGAAATCTAGACCTTCTTTAGTAACCACCGAATTGGAACACTATCTAGCCGAGGAACTACATCCTAGGACACCCGATTTTGATTTGCTTGGGTGGTGGAAAATTGGTGGTGTGAAGTATCCCATTTTGCAATGCATTGCAAGGGATTTACTAGCGGTACCGGTAACCTCTCGTTGCATCGGAGTCGGCCTTTAGTTCCGGTGGGAGGCTTCTTGATCCCCATCGGAGTAGGCGCAACCTTCAACGGTCGAGGCAATGATGTGTTGCGAGAGCCGGTTACGAATGATAAGCATGCGAGTATTATTATTGTTTATGTAAATCTGTTTGTTTATGATTATTTTAGATTACGTTTTGATTTCGTACTTTACGTAGTTGTAGATGAAGCGGAAATGAAACGGCTCGAAGGCGTGTTCTCAACAATGGCAATGGATGATTCGACAGTTGAAGATGCATTTGGTTAGTTGGTTTATACATTGCTGGTTCATTAACAATCTCTACTTCTATTTTATACTGATTCCAACTGTGTAACAGATGGAGAAGGAACTACTCAGCCACTGCAAGGGGATGGAGATGATGTTGCAGCTGTTACAATCCTTGACGAATAGTTAAGGTTTGTGTTCTAACCGACAGTTTGATGTTCTTCTTGAATTGATTGACGTTTGATGAGTGCTGAATAAAATGGTGCGAAATCGAATTGCGAATCTTGCCGAATGAAGTAGCCGAACCGAAGTAGCATAGTTGAAGGAAGAACCGAATTGCGATTCTTTGAATTGCGATTTTGTCGTAGTTGATACATTTAAGTTTATTGATTGAGTTTCGGTTCGAACATTTAAGTGTTTTGATTGTGTTTAGTTTTCAATTCGAAGTCCGAATGTATGAACTAGTGAATGAGATGAACTATACCTTCAGAGTTTCAAGTTCTAACCGGAATCCGGATTTAAGTTCGGAACCGGAATCCGGATGGTCAATTATGTATGTTACGGATTCTTAATTAGAAGTCCGAGACCGAGAATTGGATGCTATTTATTGCCGGATTTTAATTCGACGATCCGTAATTTTCATATTTTTACATATTGTTGGACAAACCCGAAATCCACAGTATAACCGAAATCCATACCAAAATGGGTTTGGTAACAAAATTTTACCCATTACGCATAATGGGGCGGTTATGGGTAAAACCGTGGGCAAATTTAACGGGCAACGGATAGGGGGTAACCGCCCCGTAACCGACCCATTGCCAAGCCTACCACCACCATAGCACCAAGAGAAATAAATTTATCGAAATTTTATGTTTTATGGTTGTTTATATGAAAAAAATTAGGTCTAGTGGTTGACAAATCACTATCATTATAATTTTCGATTGGCCCCCCTTTGGAAATCAGATAAATCATATTTAAAAAGTTGATAAAATTCAAAAGGTCAAATGGGATATACTAATAACTTTAGACCGTGTTACGTATCGTTTTAGATATTGAGAATTAACCCTGATACATAAGATTGATTAGAGTGATACTAAATTATAACTTTCAAAACTGATGCGCTAAAATTTAATTAGAAGTTTCGAGGCCGTGCGGGACAGCTCATGAGGTACAACAGATGTTTGATGGCTTGCCGGAGATCAAGGAGAGGGTGAAGCGATGTCGATACTGAAAGGAATACCGTCGATACCGTTGATATCACCGAATTTGGAGTCTTATTGCTGAATTTAAATTGAGAGTCTTTTCTAAACTGGTTCTGTCGGTTTTGTTTGGTAGGAGAGATGATAATGGAGCCGTTGATCACACGCTTGTCATGCGGTCCATCACCTCGACTGTAATTGTTATAGGTGAGGTCCCTCCTGAATGGTTATCTGTCGATCTAACAAACATTTGTTTTATGGATTATCGTTAATAAGAGTTCGAGTTTACTATCAATTTTTTTATTAAAAGTTTCGAAACTCGTACATCTAATCCAAAAATTGCGCTATTCGTTAAATATTTGGGCCCGTTATATATATAAAATAAAAAACTAAAATATTTCCTTATTTTTGGGAGTGGAGGGTTTAGTATTTGATAACATGAGATTAACCAAACGAAAGGGGAGCAAAGAAGAAAGCTTTTGTATAGAAAATGAGGGCACATGGAATTGACAAAGGGGGGTGGCACATGGGATTAGTGTAAAGCTAAAGCCAACCCACAAACATGGTGGCATGTGGAGTACTAAGAAGATGATCCATTTGTGGTTTTTCCATTTCAAAGTATTCCCTTTTAATCAAATACATTTGTGCCGTGTAACATATTTTGTATCGAAACACGAGTCGAGTTATCTTAGAGTAACTGTCCGATCGAGGAGATGATACGAGGTTTTTGTCGAGTTTGAATACGTCGTGATGGTGTTATTTAGTTGCACATATGAGTCATTGCCTGACTTGTAGTCTTGAAACATTAGCGTATGAGTAGCTAGCATTTCGAAACTCGTGGTCTATATGATGAAGAAGTGAGTAGCAAGTACATAGACTAGGCTCGCGTATGATCAGATACGGTATATTAGAAACCTACTAATCTAGCATGGAGCTCCACCATCCTTTTGAACTATAGTATGGTATCCGAAACATAATACTGTTGATCTTAGAGTAACTATCAAATTAGTAGACGACAACGGTTTTTCTGATCAGGTCCATACGTGTAACGATGAATTTATGTTGATAATTTGTGACTTTATCCCGATTGTCTCTCTCATATATCTGACAATAACATATATTTGGAAAGTCGCAAACTTACCAATTCACGAACTCACTATAAACAATATTTACTACAACGAAGATCATGATATCGATATCAAAGTACAAATTTTGGCTGATGACAATCCTTGAGAAAGTCAGCTCCCAAACTACTTTACGTTGGAATCTAAATTTTTCATTTAACTGAAAAAATACTCAAAATTTCATCGCACATCCAACCAGCCAAACCAAACTTACGTGACTTGTAACACATATGTTGTCACAACTCACAACTCATCATCAACACTAAATATTAAACTAAGTAAAGAGAGGAATATGTGGCTAAAGAGAGAACATGGATCCACCCAATTCCAATGGGGTGGCTGCCTCCATGTATATCTATCCAATATCCCTTCACCTTCCTCCAACTAATAAACTCATGTGATGCTTCCACAGTGTTTCTTCCTTGTCTTCTCCCTCATTTTCTTGATTCATTTATTCATACCATTTTTAATTTTCTATAAATGGTTCCTTTTTTGATTGGTTGGCCCTATCTATATGATCCCTTTTTCTTCTCCAATGTTCCAAAGCCACTATGTAATATACTATTTGATTCGTACTCGATATCTTTACTTGAGTAACATCGCCTGTTCAGGATTTTATCGATACTTTTTAGTACAGTTTCTGGGTTTAGGGTTTTGGGGGATTTGAATTTTCGTGACTAACAATATGAGGTTCAGTTAGGTTAATTACACCATTACATAATGGATTGAAATGGTATTGTGATTGTATTAGACCTCATTAATCACAAATTAGCCGAATGAACAATATATATCGATCCCATTATGACAACACCGTGGACATACATATATAATATAGTCCAAAAGACCTAGCTAGCTAGGGTCCCAACCCTACTTTCTTTTAGATGCATAAGTAGTTCCTTTAATTTGTAGGCCCTTATGATATTTTTTGTTCCAAAATGTACAAATGCTACATAATATTCAGAACAAAATTAAAGATACATATAAGTAGAATAAAGGATATACCAACCCTAATCATTTTACCAATCACAAGCCACACTCTTTTTTCACATCCCCACATTTATACTCAAAACTATACTATAAAAAAAATATAAGCCCTTAAATTAATCAATCATTGTTGTTTTACTTTCTACCATTTTCATACTATATACTACTCATTCAACTTTATTTCAATGGTCCCATTTCTCCCATGCATGCATGCACACTAGCTAAGCTACTTCAAATGACACCAACCACCCCACTTATCACCTTCCTCCCCTCCCCTCCCTCTTTTGCTTTCTAGTTTCCCTTTCCCATTAATAAAATTGAATGGTTATCGATAATATAAAAATCAACCTGAATTTTCTTGTAATAATTTAAATTGAAAGGAATGTAATAGTTCATGACATAATATCAATTTAAAACGATTAAAAATTTTCATTTTGAATTCTGATAACACGATCCATATATACACATGACTTACCATTTTTGGTCCCATGACCATTTTCATCAAAAGACACACATTTCTTTTCATGGGACCAAATTTCTTTACTTTTTTGCTCTTACACTGATCAGAATAGCAAATTGATGGGTTTTCTCTCATTTGATTCTGAAAAATTTCCCCTTTCATCCTTTTTTTACAACTGATTTGATACATTTCTAGTTACAACTCCATTTCTGCCATGTTCTACAATTGGTTGTGATAGTGTTTTGTACCAATTAGTCTTTTCACTTTGGTTCCTTGACACAATGGTCTCATCTCTTAGCTCTTCAGTCCATTATCTACTACTCGATTAAATGTCCGAGTGCGAATTTTCTATCGATATAATGAGGCGGAGGGAAGGAGGATAAGTGGTTGCCATGGACATCACTTGGCCCAAAAAATAAATTAAACATCAATGTATACTTTATTTTACGTTAAATTAAAGATTAGATTCAAACTTTGGACACCACTTGATTTAATTCGAAATCCTTATCACTCCACTATAATACATTTTTTAGATATATTCCTCAACTTAAAAATGTCTATAATAACTTATGTCAAGAACAAGCTGTACAATCGAATAGGAGATGAAGTGTTACATGATTGTCTAGTGATGTATATCGAAAAACATGTTTATATACAATTCTTTCAAAATATAAAAATTCATTATAAGGTATTATAAAAAAATAAAATATTTATTATCGTATATGGATACCGCTTGACCTGATTTTTTATTACGCCGGTACTAGTGATGATGTACAATATCTATAGGAAATAATTTGCACACATGTGAGTGTCCATGTTGGTTTCCTGTATTTGAATACTGAAGAAGTAAAAACTTGTAAAAGCTTTCATTTTCTTTCATGTCTTATAGGTTGGATTTTTGCCTCTCAAAAGGCTCAATCATGAATATTCCACACCCACCACAAAAGTCCAAATCCACTCATGGGAAAGTAAAAATATGATGATGGGTACAGTAGGGGTAACTTTGAAGTGAGGGTAAATTGGTGGACTAACTTTAACAATGGTGTCTTTCAAAGTTTCCATTATCATTGAGCTTTTTTTTGCTTGTAAAGTTGCAGCCTTTCAGTCAATCAATGTGAGATAAAGAGAGAAAATGTGTTACTTGTAACTAGTACAGATGAGTCAATGACTGACTGGGGTACTTTCAGATCATCATTTGCATGCATGATAATCATCGGATCTGCACTTGTTCATGTGAGGAACATCAATATCGATCGATCGCACTCGATGATCGCGACCAGTTCCTTGTTTGTAGTTTGGAGTCTATAGTACACACATTTTACTTCAAGAAAACTTCAAATTGTGTGATCCTACTTCCTAGCTAGTCACGCTATGACATTTTAGGCAGATCCCACATCGATAAAGCACAAAATAAATCTATGTATAGGCTATAAGGAACAATCCGTCGTTTCTAACCAATAAAACGTGTTTTTGGTATGAAATTAAGGAGTTCTTGTAGTTAAACGTGCTCGGGTGGGAGTATGCAAAATGGGTGACCTCCTGGGAAGTCACTGTTATGCACCAAAAAACAAATACGTGAGGGTCTAGACCCAAAGCGGACAAAAATTTTGTCGGAAAAGGTCAGGGTGTTACACACATTTTGTCACTTGTAAAGAGCATCAGAATAAATCCAACATGATCAAACTTTATATGTAGTACGAGTTAATTGAAAATCAACAACCCATCTGATTGAAATTTCTCAAAAACCCACAACTCTTATGCAAACAACAAATCGGAAAACCGACAAAAACCCAATAATCTAATTAAGTTCCTGACCTATAACTCGATTAATCCAATTTATAACCAAACTATTTGAGAAGTCCTAAATTTGATATTGGTGTTGATAGAGTTGTGAAGTGTTAGAAGTGAGAGAACATGGCGAATGGCCATTTGCATTTCTTTATAGGTGAAAAAATGGCAGTATTTACCGTTAACTCTAACCCCATGTATTCACACCCAAGTAGTGAAATCCACGATCTTGATCTTAAAAATTTGAAGACTTTATGATTTTATTAGTATTGAATAATTCGGATTTCATTTAAAGTCGGTAATTAATAGAATTAGATAAAATTTTAATTAAAGTTTAAATTTTTTGTAAAATCAATGATTTTTCATTTATTTTATAATCCTACTTTCTAAATAAAAACTATTCATATATTTTCTCACTCGATTTATCTTAAAAGAAAAACATCTAAATATTATTAGTAATTTATTCATTTTATTCTAAATTTTGATTATTTCAGTAAATAAATAAAAACTCAGTCTAAAATTAATACATTTTCTTTTTCAAATGGCTGCCGTAAAATCTTATCATTTACAACTCGATTCCACAACTACACGTTCACGTTACTTTTCAATTCCACTATTTGAAGAGAGTTGATATATATTGAAGAGAGGTTAATTCGAGTTAGTAATATGCCCCATGATGCATGTTGGTGGGTTAGGTAACAAACCCTGCACTCAATGGACCCATCTTCCCCAGTCCCATTAGATTCCCTGCACTTCCCCCCTTTTCACATTTTGGAAATAAAAATCTCTCTTTTAGGCCTTTGGATCAAAGGATATGCATGCAGCCAAATCAGTGTTTTGCTCTCTTTTATGTCAAGTGATTAGTTAAGTTACTATCCCCCTAGCTATGGCTTAGTCCAAACCCGGTCAGTCGAGACGAAAAATCTATAATTTTACGTTCTAAATTGTTAGAAAAAGTTGTGTTACGTTGAAATTCTACAATGTCGAACTAGTTTCGTATTTTGTACCAGATTGACTTGTTGATTTGTATATATGATCGGATTGACAAATTAGTAACTTTGTACGCAAAAAACCTCTCCTAGCTAAGCATAAGTCAAGTCATGTTGAATCGTTCTCTCTATTGTTTATAGAAAACAATGGTTCTCGTCTAACCGGTGAGACGAGAACATTATACATTTCGGTAACCATGCAAACTGATTTAACGATCATTATATGAGGGTATCGAAAAAAAATATAGGACAAAAGTAGAGCATATAGTCCTCCAATTTGGGTTCTAATTTGTAGATGATTGCAACTCATGATCATCAAAGATGTAACATTTCGATCTTTTTCTGATAATATATTGGTCGATTTAGGCATCAGCATTCACAGATTCATTTTTGGATACTTAACAATGACTACTTCTCAGAAAATCACCCTTTCTGCTGGGCTCCCATTCGAACACGACAAGTCTGAAATTTTTACAAAAACTCTTCAATATCACCCTAAAAACACGCATTGTCAAAACGAACTTTTCTCGTACCTTGTATTTGTGTAAGATGTTACAAAAGATGTGAGGAGAGAGTACTTAGTATCCCACTTGTTATCATATTAAAGTATAATAGTATTTGTTATAAAAGCATTGAAATTAATTAAGAGATAGAAGTGCTGAGAAAGAGGGGAAATTAAAAATGTTTAAATTAATATTGGGATTGGTATATTGCAAAGAACACCACCAATTATTATGTCTGCTAAAATTATTATTATTATTATTGGGAAAAGGAGATTAATTTGTCTGAAAATGACATTGGGATTTGTGGAACTTTCTTTGCATGGCACAATTCTATCCATGCAGGGGGGCTGCAAATTCACACCTTCCAACTTGGATAAAATAGTCTTTTTCTTTTTCCTTTCTTTTGCAGAGATAGAACATGATTTCAGCAGTATTTTTGCCAGTCTGATCATATATCTTTAATTATTATATTAATTAACAAAATGATATCCAGGGAGGTTTCCCCCTCTGTCTTCTATTCATAATTTATTCCAATATTATTTAATTCATTAAGAGGGAAAAATACTTATAACGGTTCGATATTTAATGATATCGAAATGTGATTAGCGGTTAATCATAAACCAAACCATTATCGTAATTTTACTAATTTATCGTATATACTGATAATTTTATGTTTTATTTAACATTTTGGACCCGAAAATTGACCGAACGGTAATTCGTCTCAAATTTGCTATTTTTCCGAGTTTTTACGGTATGGAGAATTCTTGTATGTTCAGTACATTCAAATAATATAATTTAAATTCGATTCAAGTAACTTGAATGTACTATTGACAATCGATCAAATATCTGATTTTCTATCGATAATTATTAATCTCCGAATTTATTGAATATGTTCTTTTTTTTCCTTCTCTAAGTGTGTACAAGTTTGGAGTTGGCTTTTTTTACCCTCTTTCACCAAAGAGTAAGTAAACATACACAGAAAACAAGAGGATTCCTTCATTTATAGGGAAGCTAGCTACAGAATCATCCACACCATCATCATCATCATCATCATCTTCTTCTTCTTCTTCTTCTTTCCTCTCTTCTTCTTCTTCTTCTTGAGTTCATTAATTTAACTCTTCTTCTTCTTCTTGAGTTCATTAATTTAACTCTTCTTCTTTCTCCCTCATTTTCCCGATAAGGTATATAAGCTGTATATATCATCTTAATTCCATACTCTTCTCACTTCTTCTTCTTCTTCTTCTTCAATCATCAAACTTCTTCTCTTTCCTCTCCCCATAAAGAATCTTCCTTTGCCACCAAAGTCCCCCCTCCTCCTCCTCTATGGGAAGCTATAGCAATGGGATTTGAAGCATCACCACCAAGAACAACAACATCATCATCATCATCATCTTGAAGGAAGAGAGTAGTTAATTGCTTCATGACTCTTAATGGGATGGATTTCTTCCCAACAACTTTCATGCTCCAATCCCATCATGAAGATGATCATCATCAACATCATCATCAACCTCCCACTTCTCTCAACCCAATCCTCCCTTCTTGCACTCCTCAAGACTTCCATGGTAAGCTTAATTAACAACTCGAACCGATCTGTTGTCCAAGTGATCACAAGATCTAGACTTTGGTTAGTTAATCACTCCTTGAATAGAAACCCAAAAGCCTTAATGGGTTTTTCTATAGGGTCATCAGTCTAACTAAGTTCCAACCTTGAGGTCAACATTATGTTCTTCGTAAAGGCGCGACCGGACGAACAGGGCCGGCATGAATGAAGTTTCTTCGATAAAAAAAGTAGAATTTCAATATCTACAATTGGGTTTTTCTGTCACCGAGATTCGAAATGAAGACCTCTTAATCTTTTCAGGCTTCGATATCATTTCATGAACCATGGTGCGATCTTACTTTAAATTCCCTTTCCTTTCACAGGAATGGCATCATTCTTAGGGAAGAGATCCATGTCATGCTCCGGGATCAACGACGCCGCGAACAACAACAACAACTGCCATGACCAAGAAGGAGGAGGCTTGATGAATGGAGAGGAAGATTTTTCGGACGACGGGTCGATGGCAGGGGAGAAGAAGAGGAGGCTGAACATGGAGCAAGTGAGGACGCTCGAGAAGAACTTCGAGCTCGCGAACAAGCTCGAGCCGGAGAGGAAAATGCAGCTTGCTAGAGCATTAGGACTCCAGCCTAGGCAGATTGCGATATGGTTTCAGAACAGGAGAGCCAGGTGGAAGACAAAACAGCTTGAGAAAGACTATGATGTCCTCAAAAGACAGTTTGAGGGTGTCAAGGCTGATAATGATTCTCTCCAGTCTCAGAACCAGAAGCTTCATGCTGAGGTACTAATTCGTTAATTTAATCTAATTAATGATTAATTTGATGCAACTTTTTCGACTTATTTTTCTGTTGAAATAATTAATTTCCATTGACAAAAGCTTCTTTCACTGTCATCAAAGGCGAAAGCTTTAGCAGAATTCAGCTTTTCTGGGGATGATATAAAAACAAACACTACCAACTTTGTAAATCCTTCAAATGCTGGAAGGAATTGTGAAGGATGACGGAAGTCTATCATGACCGTCCAAATGTCTTCATTTAAATCTTGTGGCCGATGACTAGTGGAGTGGAGTAGTGCGACTCGAAATAATAACTTACGGCTGAAATGAGCTTCGATATGACGTCGAAGCCCATTTTCAGCACCAGATTAAAACTCGTGTTACTTAATCACAAGTAGAATTTAGTTTCTCCTATCATTGGTACCAATTCGTAATCAAATTCGGCCTTCAGTGGCCAAATTTTAGCTCGTAAATAGCAAGTTTTCTCGTGATCGACCGTAGACCCTGAACCCTTTCAGGGTACACGAACCTGGATGGACGTGCTTGTGGTTTGGGGTAAGCCTAAGGTGGCATGAGTCACAAGCACGTCCAGAACCGCGTGTTGATCATTGCTAAACCTTACATTGTTATCAATTGTTAGTCTTAGTGGTTCAATCTTGATATCGATTTTTCGAATTTCTTTTTGGGGGCAGATAATGGCACTGAAAGGGAGGGGACCAACACATGAAGCAATCAACCTGAACAAGGAGACAGAAGGGTCATGTAGCAACAGAAGTGAAAGCAGTTCAGATATCAAGCTAGATATCTCAAGGAGTAACACACCAGCAGCCATTGATAGCCCTCTTTCTAGTACTCCAAACGGGAGACCCTTTTTCCCCACAACATCATCATCTCATCATCATAATGTTAGGGCACCATTAGTCCCAAGTAATGGTGTGGCACAGCTTTTCCACAACAACTCAACAAGGCCACAATCGGCATCGGTCGACCAGATTGTCAAAGAAGAGAGCCTCACCACGATGTTCTATGGCATCGACGACCAATCTGCCGGGTTCTGGCCCTGGCTCGAACCGCACCACTTCAATTGACAGTCGAACGGATTCAAACAACTGGGGTTTTATTGATTGGCATCAGACATCTGAGTTCGAACTTTTGAGACTACTTCTACCACCACCATGCAATCAAAAAAAAGTTTGGTAATTTAATTTTTTTTCCTAAAGTGTTTTTTTTTTCATATATGAAAGGGGAGATATAATTAATAATTAATATCTTTTCTAGCTTCCATGTGTTTGTTTGTTTGTTGGTGGGTTAGATTGGTGCACACATTATAACCAGTAGGAGGGGTTGAAGGGTGTTTGTGTGATGAATGATGGTGATGATGATGAAGTGAAAAGTTATGAACTTTTTTTTATATTTTTTTTAATTTCTTGATTTATTTTTTCTTAACTCTTTTTCTTGAGGGGAATAAACAAAAGGGTTTGTGTCCTTTTCTCCAAATTACAAGTTTTTTTTTTCATATCATACCATGTAACATTTGTACAATAATTTCACATCAAATCTCCACTGTCAGACACATTTACCCACATCCGAGGATAACCCTTTTCTCTGAAATTCACGATCCTATAACGAATTGAATCAAGGACAAGAACTAGCTCGATCGCTAGATAGCGGTAGTTTGAACTTCTCTTGTGACTCGTCTGCTGTAACATTTTTCTATGATGATTAATTTCACATCATATCGATCGATCATATGCATTTACACGTATACGATCATGACCCAATTCATTAAACCATGATTCTACAACGATCGAATCGAGGACAAAAATAGGTAGCTCTAGGGTTTGGATCTAGGGACAAGTGTTTCAGGACCCTGATCATAAAAGGTTCAGAAAGGTTTTGTAAATATGTGGAAGGGGAAAGCATCAAAGCACGCATTCCCATGGGCGTAGAGACGACAAACAGAAGAGGGGAAATTAAATACACATGTGTACAAAAACTATAAGGTTTGCTTTCCCCTTAAGGTGGACACTAGTTCCCAATCTTTGCTGTGCATTGCTCCAAACTTCCCCACCTAGAGTACTGTTTTGTTCGATTTGATAGGTCACTTAGCATCATGACGAGGCGCCAATCGACCGTTATCATCGAAACCGCCTCTAAAAATCATCTTAACGAATGTGAGAAAGATGTTGCGCAAAATAGTCAACGGCTTTATAAGGTGGGTTGTACATGTTCGCTATGTCGAATACGAACATCGGGGATTTTTCTTTTCTTTTCGTGTACTACTCGACTATATCGAAAATGTGACCCACTAGCCACTCCAACTACAGCTACTATTCTATAGTGAGTTGTGACCCATTCTCTGACTGCCACTACTGACATCTTTTACCCAACACGGCTCCGCTGGCTACTCTGCCCTCCTCATCCTTTTTCCCTCATTTGTTTTATTTTCTCTCTTCTCTTGCTTGTATTTTCTCCACAAAAACTTCAATTAATTAACAAAATATTTCAATAGTATTGATGTATATGGTATATGTCATAGTTTGATTCGAGGCGGGACGGATGCAAGGGATGGCTATCTCGGGTTGGTGTAACCTCTTCGACTATGTATCAAAGTGACGTATTTTAGTAAAGTATTTATCAATAATGTGTAGATATGACCGTATATCACTTTAGATTTTTGATCCACCCTTACTAACAACAACATTGTCGATCAGTTACTGCTCGATGACTATACCGTAATCAACATTTGTTAATTGTATAGATAGATGAATCAAGTATGGTAGAATAGCTATATGTAATTTCATGTTTAGACGTCATCTTCGTACGATGTTAAGTAATTGGCACGGGATGACGAATATTAGTTAATTTCACAGTTTTATACTTTGAATCAAATTCATAATTTAAAACACAATTAAATAATATTCCTTTAAGAAGTTTCCAAAATTGAACTCGATCTTGTACACTTCCTTCTTTTGTACTTACTATAGGATTGAATCATGAATTCTTATCTAAGTTCTTACAATAAAAAAAGGTTTAATTAGATTTCATGAATAAATTTTAATAAAAGATTTTGATTGTATTTATTTTGTAAATAAAACAAAAGGCACAACTGTCAATAATCAGACTAGTTAATTCACTATGAGAGGGATCTGAGTGGAAGCTTATTTGTTGCGGCAAACAAATTGCCCACATGGCAATTTTGTCATTTAAAAAAAATTAAATTTAAAATCAAAATTTAAAATTCAAAATTTAAAACCCAATACTTTACACCTTAAATCTGAAAATTTAAAATTTAAAATCGAAACCCAAAATCTAAAATTCAAATTTAAAAAATTAATATTTTAGATTCTAAACCTAAAAATTTATTGTTTATAAAAAAGAGAAAATGATAAATTCATCCCTAATTTAAATTTATCTTTTTTTCATCAAATCTGACATATAAAATGGACAGTCCAAAATTTTTTTTATCAGAAACAAATATTATTTTAATATTTACCACGAACCATATCAGATATGATATTTCTGATTAATCTCCATCCTATTGGTATACATTACTTTGCCAACCAACCAAAAACCCACTTAATTAAATATTGTAGATCTTTAATCCCCACTGGTAGATTTCTTATTTTTTTGGGATCATTAAAATGAATTATTCTATACTGAGTTACTTAAGGAATCCATCTGTTTCTGTTCATTGGTTTATATGTTTAAATGTTTTATTCACATTATATTCATTTGTTGTCATTATATAAAAACAACAACCATGTGGCACAATCTAAAACAATGATATTAATACTCTTTTTTATTTTTATTTGCTAATCGTAATATCGAAAAGTTATATCGCAATAATTGGTTGAATTATTTTGGATATAATTTTATCGTAATGAGTTAGGTTCATTCTTAATATCAAGATGAAAAAGAATATTTTAAATCCTTTCAATGTCATGAACTTAAAAAGATAATTATCTTTGTAAATGTTACAAGGCATAAAGAAAATTCTTGATTTCTCTTTTCATCCATTAAGAAAATTCGTACAATAATATCTATAATATAGGTACGTAATAATGTGATATATACTTATTTTTCTTTTTCGGTTTTTGCTATATGTTTCCACCTGTAATCTCGTAATCCTTTTGTTACTTTAACTTGTTGAATTATTATGATTTTGTCTTACCATAATCAATGAGGTCATCTAACTATATTTTGCTCTAACGAGTCAAAATATCATGATATTTTTTTATCGTAATCGATTAAGTTATATCAACATGAAAAAAAACATCTAACTACATGTAATTTATTTCATGGATGAAAATTTCTCGACTAATTAAATTAAAGAGCCTGCAAAATACAAAATTTCTCAACATTTTGGTTCGTGGGATCATGTGGAGATCATATAATCATAAACTTAATTAATAAAAGAAATACCCAACTGAACCAAACCTAGCTGGAAGTTTTAGGCCACTGGATCGACAGCCCAGGTTTTTCCAAATTTTGTGCATACATACAATATTGGAAGAGAGAAGTGGCCACGTGGCATAGTGGGCTTAATCCCTCCACTAATCTAATTAATTAGTTTTTATTTTATTTCAGGTTCTGAGTTTATATTACTATTCAATTAGGAGAATCAGGGAATTTAATAGCATGTTTGTTATATATACATATTGGTCAAATACAAAATTGGTTACTTGAGTTTGAAGATATTAGCAAAATGGTCAGTGAACTTCATGTTTCAACATTATAGTAGCTTGCGTTTGGAAAAACTAACAGAACAGTGTTTTTCTGTTTCCTATTGAGTCATTCTACAAAACGTCACTCATCACGACACATTAGTTGACTAGTTGGATATGAGAACATAGGGTCGACAACCTTGGGCCATGAGGCTTTGCCAGCAGTAACAACCACTATACTCTACATTTGAGGATTGAACTTCAACTCTGATTTGAGTACTCTGGCCAAGTTGCAGCTCCCCTGGATAGAGAATCTAGCAAAAACCAGCGAATGATGTTGAAACAATACGGCGAGGATATGATGCTCTTGTGATGGTTATGGTCGGATTGGGGTCGTCGGGATGAGATTGTGCCAGCTGGCTCAATTTCGATCCCACGCCAAGGTATTGCGACCGATGCATTAGGGGAAATGAAGCTCTCGTAGGAGCGGATAAGCTTAAATCGAGAGGACGGCTTCTCTTGTTTGCCAGGCAGTTTTGTTTTCCTTTGTGAACATGCTACAGCATCTTGTCGCATCGTATTATCTGCATATAATCAAAGAGAATGAAATGCTATATGAGTAAGGAATGGTTTCATATGTGTAAACAACCAGTTATTTTGGCTGCTTAAGAACATAATCAAGCACCTATGATCTCGTAGAAAATGCAGTTTTCAGACATTTTTCCCACAATAGCTCCCAAAGTTAGATTCTTTGAGATTCATTCTTGCCCAGAAAGAATTGGAAATGAAAGAAATGTTCTTTTCCAAACCTCTACAGCAGGACGGTAAGCGATTGCAGCAACGATTTCTCTGATGTCGGTAAGTGATTTAACTGACATCCAGACACTTCCCAGATCCGATCTTTTCCATCTATAGATCCAGTGATGAAGCAGTCTTCATCCACTGGATTGTACTGAACACACATTACTGCAACATCAGAACTCAACAATCAGCGAAAGACCGACACCCGAAAACAAATATCGAAGAAACCCAAGTAACCAAGACTAAGCATTACCGTAGTTATTATGATGAAAAACCTTGAGGCAATTAATTGTCACAACCCACTTTCCATAGGCGCACTCTGTTATCATCAGAGGATAACGGCAGGAAGTTAAGGGCGAGGATTCAACGGCCGGCAAGACGATGAATTGAGGAAAACAACGAGAAGAAGGAAAAATAGCAAGCCCGCGCGTGTACAGCACACTGGCGCGTGAGTGTCAAGGCGCGTAACATTCCCGCGCGCGTGGGATTTCACTTTTCGAAAATAACAACCACTCGCAGACACTGACGCGTGTAATGCACGCGTACAACGAACCGGGTCGTCGGGTTTTGGGCGGGTCGGGTCAGAGGGCTTTAAGGCTTCCGAGCTTTTGAGCGGGGCGATGTGGAGCTGGCCCAAAAATAATTGGGCCAATACCGGGTCGGGTCAGCCGAAATTTCGGATCCATACAAAATGGGGTTGGAGCTGGACCCTTCCCCAAAGACGTCTGAAAAAGCCCATTTTTGCGCCACCAGGAGTTACTCATTTGTGTTGAGCCAGGCCGCAATTCCCAGGGCCATCCCAGGCCCACGCGCCATTTTGCCCCGCCTAAATGACAGCGGCCTGTATAGTTTAAAAAAATAGATAATATGGGCTTTTGGCCTTGTTACTATGAAACGGCAAGGCGAAAGCCGACTTTTACTCCACTTTCCCTTCACCTTCGGCTCCTCTTCCCCCCCTCACTTTCAAATCGCCGACGAAAGATTATTCCGACCGGTTTCGAACGGGGAAGATTCTCTTCTGGCCAAAAATTGAGGGAAATAAAAAGAAGTCAAAGGACTGATAGTTAATAATTAACAACGCATATACACCTGCAACTGGACGTCGGTTATAGCTCCTTTGTCCCTCCAGTCAAACTCATCCGGCAAACCGCTAGTGTCCATCGTCTCCGCCTCCTCCTCCGCCGCAAACAAACCATCCTCACCAGCTCTGCCCTCCATCATCGAAGCCTCTGTATAAAACCTCTGGAACTCCTCCTCGGTCGAGAAGAGGAATAGATGGAGCAGGATGATAGAGACTGTCGTGGGAATTCTGGGCCGGCGGCTGAGCAGGATGGTATAGTGATCTGTTTTTGAAGGCTGGGCGGGAGCGTGAGAGTGCAAAAGGACACGTGTAAGACCTGAGATTAGACCAAGTGGTAATGCTGCATGTAGGGCAAAGGCTAGGAACATCCAAATGAGTTTAGGCCACAGTTGAACCGTAGGCTTGGCAATATGTATAAACTTTTACACAATAAATCAGGTTGTAGCGGCAAATAAATTAACTAATGTTTTATTATATTGAAATTAGATGCAAGTCGGTAACGATAGTGAAGATATATTTTAATTTTTTAATATTAATTTAGATAATTCATTAAAATTTGCAAAGTATTTATACCCTTATCACAACATCTCTATTATGGTTATTAACTTATATTATAGTTTTTCTTTTTAAAACTCATTTATATTATGAGTTTTTAACAATCAAACGCCGATGTCAGCAACATGGTTATTTATTTATTCTCTCATTTAGAATTCTTTAAAGAACATAATTATAACACACAATCACTTCCTCTCATATATGTGATTTGTCTTCAATTCTACGATTAATCTATACTCTCTTCATGGGTTTCTACCTGGTCCAAATTCGTTCTACGTACTAACAAGAAGAAATGTTGTTTTGTCAGTTATTCCAAACTTAAGTTAGCCATATGTAAATGTTTAACTTAAAGAGACTCTTTTGCTAGTAACCTCAAACTTAAATGACTGTTAATGAAATTCACCATATTATATCTTTTTCTATAAGACATATTCATGTAATGGAAATTGCAAGAGAATCCACGGAACATGACATGTGACAAGCAGTACATCTTAGTGTAAGATATTATTAAGTGCTCTATATAAATTATTATTGTTATTATTATTTAGAAAAAGGAGGGTAATCAAATTTTTCATCCCTTAAAGACGACTAAAGAACATACAATGTGCCCATCGGAGGTATAGACTTTACAGACAGAGCTGTATGGGCCGCGGGTCTCCGCCAACGAGCGTTAACCTCGATCCTTGCTCACCAGCATACGAACAATGGTAAAGATCACAATCACCAGAAAACAATAAGTAAAAGTACGCAGACACATGATTTACTACTAAAATAAAACCTGGCTATGTACACTGCAATGTCCTTATTGGAAACACCATAAGGCTAGTTTCATGGCTATCCGTTTGATCCGCTTAGTTGAGCGGCTCTAGCCCCAGCTGGTGGGTGATCAGGCAATTCCCCTGTCGAAGGATTCGAGGGCCGTACCGCTGTTCCCAATGCCGGAAAGACCGGAAGCCGCAGTGGGTCGTGACTCTGCAGTTGCGGCGGCTAATTGATATACGGGGTCTCGTGGTGCATCCTACCTGCAGCGGCGAGCGAGAGAGATTGGGCAGCGGATTGAGGTTAAGACCTGTGCTGGGTCACCGGAGGATTCATAGATCTAGATCACTCCAATCCTCTATAATTCCAGCACAAAATTCTCATTGTAACCGGCCCGGAACTTGAGACGGCGACCGTCGGCAACAATCCTCTACGCGAGAGGGGCATCTAGGGCAACATGCAGCAGCGAATTTGTATTATTATTATTATTATTATTATTATTATTATTATTATTATTATTGTGTCCCTTTTAAAAATTAATATGGTTATGTCTGCGTAAGGTTTTATTTAAATGTTTTGTCAACGGTAACATAATATTTTAAAAAAAATTCCTGTCCATTTCCTTAATATTACTGCTTTTCCTTGTCCATTTATCGTTGAAATAATAAGAGTTTTCATTGTGACAATATCATATGTTCTAGGTCATTATTATATGAAGTTGTGTTTTGAGGTTGATGCACAAGAACTGAATTATTATAGAATTCAGGACCTTCAGGTATTCGTTGTTGAGGCATAAAAAGCGGGTATCGTACCAACATTTGGGTCGCTAAATGTCAAAATCATGAGCAGTAGGATTCGAACCTGCGCGGGCAAAGCCCACATGAGTTCTAGTCACACCCAGTAACCACTCCAGCACGCTCACCTTCACATTTATTTTCTTGAATTCTCTGATATAAATTATATAATTTTGATCACAAGTACAAAGATGTTCTTGTGGTCGAGTAGAGATTTTTTCGATCGGTATAAGATAGAAAGTATAAAACAAACATTACAATGGTGTTCGTTTCATGAGGTGTGCTGGATTCGAACCCGAAACGTAGCTTCTATGTTCGGTTTGGCAACTAAAATTATATTTTGAAGAAAATTTAAATTGAGGTTAATGCCTTAATGATCATTCGTTTTATGGAAAGCACAGCCAAAATTACTAGTGAGCCCAGAACCTCATAGCTCAGAAGGAAGAGCTATTTGGACATGGGGGTTGATCATGAACCAAAGGCCTCCCCACCATTGAACTTGGGCCCTAACTACATCTCCAGCCAAATGTTCTTAGCTAACATAGCAAGTCCAGAGCCCACTTACAAACCCAACTTTGGTTCTTTGAAAGAAAAACACAAGGTCAAAACCACGGCATTCTCTTCTCTGCTTCCCAAACCTTGGATTGCAGCTTTGTTGCAGAGTAATTATAACTAGTTACTTGAGAACAAAACAGCTTTCAGAAAAGAAACTGATTTGAAAAGACCAAACTTACAATCCAAAACCCAAGTTATAACCCCACCAGCCAGCCAGCCAGCAACACCCTCAGCCATATTTATAGCTACTTGTTGGGATGGCAGTAGTAGTAGTAGTTTAGATTTTGCAGCCTTTTGCTTTTCTATTCTGATATTTGGCATTTGCAAAAGTTTACCATCATTTCCCTCCAGCGAATCACACATTCCTTTCCACTAGCTTGTTAAATCGACCCTAATCGTGACCCGATCGAGACCAAAGTCTTTCGATATATCATGTTACAGTTTCTCGATCGGGAAGAGTATCCATGTGTGTTATTAAAAGGAATTTAAAGCCATAGGGGAAACACTATTGCATATGTATCTCGCACCTGACTTTGCTTTTGACTGTTTTTGGAAGATTCAGATCGTTTTTTAAGATTTGATGACGAAAAAAATCTTTTTATAAACGGCTTAGATCATTTATGAAGATCAAACGGTGGAGAATTTTTCTCATTATGCAACTCGGCTGTTTATGTTTATAGGTAAGCAAAATTTGTATTCAGGTTCATCTTCGACCCTCCCCTCCTGCTCATACTTATCTAACATCATCTGCGAGATAGTCATCATACGAGAAAATTAACATAGTCATGCTTCGATCAAACCATGACAACCAGAAGCAGAATAGCCAAGTTCTTAGTACGTCTATGTTTTTTAAATCGTTTAACCAAACAACAATCATTCACTTTATCAAACATAACTCATCCGACCATACAACTAAACTCATAAGAGGAATATGAACACATAGCCAATATAATAAACTTTTAAGTTTGACCATCAAAAATTTTAATTTGGATTTCTACCCATTTCCCACCACAAGCATGCAAAAAGTAAGCCAATTTAAAAAATTTTAACACTAACATAACATCAAAAAAATTATTTTTTCACTTCATTTGGACATTATTTACAGGGATTACCATAGGAAAACCTGATTTTTTAGTCATTTCCAACATGTATGTCAAATATTAGCTGATTTGAAAATTTAAAAATTTTCATGTCAAAATTGTCAACTTCCATGGTTTTATAACATATGAAAATTGACAATTTTGAAATGAAAATTGAAAATTTTCAAATTGATTAATATTTAATATGCATGTTAAAAATGACTAAAAAACCAAATTTCATCATCTTAATCTTTTTAAATAATAGTCAAATAAAATTAATATGGGTAAATTTGAAATTCGCTGCATTAATGATTTAATGTAGGTAAATTTTTCTTTTTTGTTATGAGAAATTGGCAACAAGTTCAATCATGGTGATTCATTCAATTGCATTCGTGCAGACTAATTTTCACAATTAATAGTAATAATGAAAGCTCAAGGCTCCCTCTGATTTGATTTGTAATCATTTTGTTCATCTCAAATATTTCAAGTTAAAACCTTTACACAGAAAGAGACCCCCACTCTCCATTGAACCCTTTCTCTTTTCTTCACCCAAACGCTCCCTTGCTGGAAAAAAAGTTTGATAAAGAGCATTGAAATTTCAAAGTGTTCTTTCTTCTTGATGCTTCTAGTTCACTAGTGAACTATTAGCAAGTGTGACAACATATGCCGAGCCATCAATCCTCTGATTATTAGAGTTTCGAGTTGTTGGCAGAGGTGCATTTGCTTGCATGTTATTTATAAACTCAGGTTGAAGTCGTCATTGTTTTGAAGAATGTACATATTTATTATACAGTGTGCCAATTACGGAGTTTGAATAAAAACACTTTATATTTAACTAAAAATCAAATAATACCAAGAGAGAATGAATCTTATCAATCTATTACATTGTAATACTAGTTACAAACCACTGGTTAGTGAATAATATAAATATCAATCAGAATCCTTTTCCAACAATTCGAGTTATTGAGATGTAATAACTCTTGACATGGTATCAGAGCCTTGCATGAGCCAAAAGTCTCCGTTTCGAATCTCGATAGCCTCCAATCCGTGCACATAACTTATTGAAGTTGTACAAGCCTCTGTTATTATGAGAGCTTCTATTTAAAAGGAGCGTCTGTTATCAATACTACAAATAAACAAACTAGAAATAAGAAGTGATGATGATCATCCATCATCCCATTGGCCCTCACGGGAGAACTACAAGAACCCTAATTGGTAGCCAGAAACTTTTGACCATAAATTTACAGGTAGTATAAAGAATTAAGTATACAGGCTTTAGGAGGAATATCTGCAGATCAGTCTCTGGTCTCACTATCTAGTTGTGGAGATAACTAGTTACAATCCTCTGTCTTTGTCTGCCAAGGTTGGTAAAACTCAGTTGGGTTTTGTGTTCTTCAATGAGCTCACCATCTTTATCGAACCATGGGTTTAATATCCATTGTGGTATCCATTTATTGAATTTCTAACAATGTGGTCATCAAACTTTATAAATCAAGCTATAATATCATCCAACTTATTGCAATTCTAACAATGTGGTCATTTTATTTGTTTAAAAACTCTGTTAGTTTGATATATCATCATGCCGATCGTTAATTTGGTCAGTCGGGGGGAACCGTTGATATACGGATCAATCGTACTTTGTGTTGTTTGTTTTCCACTTAGTTTAATTACCACATGTTTTTTCAGTTGAAATATCCAAATCATTGTAAATCCCTTTTTAGTTTGTATTACTCTCTGATCATAGTGGAGTTTTTGACGCTACTATGCAGTCATGGTTTTTCCCCATAAAGGGTGTCCACATAAAATAGATTGTGTCATCTATCTTTCAGTCCATTTATTTCTTTTATTGTTTGTCGATCCCTAACGCCAATTGATCGTCATTTATGTCGACGACACGAGATCTCTTGTCATGTCACGCATATTATCTTAAATCTAACTCATTCAACCAATCCAACTTAACCTAATACATATGAAATAAACGAGCCAAAACTAGAGTGAAATATAATATCCATGTTTGGTCTTGATAGAATAGCTGAAATGACAAAAGCTAGCATGGAAATCAGAAACAATGAGTTGGAGTGGTGATTTGATAACTTAACATAATATTTTGGACGACCGTATGAACATGTTGTTACAATTGAGATAGGCTAATTAATGATACCAAAGTTACTTTTTAAAGACTGGTCGATGACCATATTGTTAAAATCAAATAAGTTAATGATCATAATGGATATACTAAGCCTCCAAGCATGCCAGCAGGGCTGACAGAAAAGAGAATGTTTATAAAAATGATGTAATATTATTCTGTGTAATTATTTATTTACTAACTTTGTCAGAAGTTTCTGCTACCTGGAAAAGATAACCAAAGACCAGACCAGTCTTTGTCGTCTAGGTTTATTCAAAAAGGTAACCAATTTCTGGGTACTTAGCATAACATACGTAGATCCCCCCATTTGTGCATGTAACAGTTGGGTAATAGCCTGAGGTGAGATGCTCTGTGTAAACCATGTAATATTATGGTTTGTCGGAGGTTCAACTGGTGAGACTCAATACTATATATAGTTTATAATGTTATTAATACTGTCTATTTTAAGAATTGTTTGAAAGTTAGGAGCTCAAATTAAAGCCATGAAAGAAGTAGCTACTCCTACTGCATTTTTCTCGACTCCCCTCTACCAGAGATTCTCTTAATTCCGGTTTGCAGTAGCAGCAGGGATAGGAAAGACAAATAACCGGCCAACTATGTATGCCTTCAAGCCTGCTTTCCTCTCATCTTCCTTATGTACCCGCGGTAGCATTCAAATAATGTCCTTTGATTTCCCCTGTTTCGGCCTGTGATTTATAAATTGCTTCGGCACAAAATAAGAAACGGTCTCTCCAACGCATAAATGGTTGGGAGTTCACGTTTTCATCATCTTTGGTAAAATCAAGTCCACCACGGAGACATTCATAAACAGCTCTACCATAATTCTTAGCGGATAAGCCCAGTTTCGGTTTAATAGTAGCATTCGACTGTATTTGTCCATTGATCATCGACCTTTTTCATTCAATTGATATATATATAGTTATACTTTTATTTTGAAGATGATAAATCCCTACCATGTCATTTCGATAAAAATATAGTTTTGAAAATAAATAGTTGATTGAGCATTAACCGAGTGAAAAATGTTAGGTACACTATATTAGGTCGATTGACAAATTGATACATTTTTCAACAGATGAACCGTAAGAGGATCATAACAGAGTAGATGTTACATCATAGTTGCACCATGTGATTGCATCATAGAATCTTGATGACATGTTCGAGAGATCGCGACATGTATACAATGTGGTTTTTGGAGCTCTAATTTATACCATGTACTATATAAAGGCTTGGGTATACACATAGCGTAACCCAAAGGGGAAAATGAGCAAACAAGTGGGAGCAAAGGGGGTTAGGTTAGGTTATGTTGTGTAGGACATATAACTTAATGAATCATTCCTTTCATGACAAAGAAATTTCAGGATCCCTCTCAGTTAATGACAAAATCTAGATATGTGACCTTCCCTTTTTCAAAAAAAATATTAGCAAATTATTACAATAACAATATAGCAACAAAAAAACCTTTTATATCTCGTGATTAATCTACTCTGATAAAAAACCGAATAGTTATAATTGTACAAGGAAGTGGGTTGTTTTGATTGAATTAGGATAAATGTTAGACAAAGTAGAATAAAGACAAGGTGGCTAAAAAATAAACATAGAGAATGTGGCAAGTCAAGTTCACCACCACCCCAAAAGAAAAGAAACTATATTATTGTGTACATGTGTGAAGAGAATGGCATAGGATTCCCACAATTCCTTTTGCTTTTAGCGTGCTTTGTAGTGAAAAAGAGGCATAAAGGAGATCAAAGATGTGTAAGTGAGAGTCCATGAAGTGGCCATACATGATGCATACTCCCACACACATCAAGAATAAAACCAAGAAGCCAAGCCACTTCAAAAGGTGTGTCTCTAATATCCAAAAACTGGGTACCTACATGAGGTTTGTATATAAGGAATCCCAAGTACCTCAAACTCCCCCCGAAATTGAATTCAAACTTGAAATTTCATCTAATAAGTCTGTTAATGTTGGTTCATCTATCGATTTGTGCTGAAATTGACAATTATTTTCGCGAGCGTTCTTGAGTTGACAAACACTCAGATATACGAGCTCTAGGAATTTTACGTGTAATCATCGTACTCACCTTATTATCATACGAAATGATCAAATAAAATGATATTGCACGTAGATACCAAATGATCTACTATTTTTGGTTCCACACGTGGGGTCTTTTTATTTCTTGTTGTTTTATATCTTAGCGTTCTTTTCTTTTTTATCCCACTTTTTTGAACTGTTTTTATTGCTTTCTGGAATCAAAGAATATTTTCCCCTCCTTTGAAGTTTTGCTACTAGGGAGGGAGGGGAGTAGAACAACCATGAACAAGCTTGGAAATTCAAGTTTTAACATATGCTAAGAAATGGTTACAGGGAGAGAATGGGCGGGCCGGAGATCATAGCTAATTAGCGGGTTACAGGTTAATCGGGTTATGAGGGTTTTGGGTTGTCGGACCATGGGTAAAGTAACCCCACTACATATGCATGCAAAAAGTAAGTCAATTTGAAAATTTTGAACACTGATATAACACCGAAAAAATGTTTTTTTACTTCATTTCGGCATTATTTACAAGGGTTATCATAGTGAAATTTGATTTTTTAGTCATTTCCAACAAGTAGGTAAAATATTAGTCGATTTGAAAATTTTAAAAAAATTTCATGTAAAAAATTTCAATATTGATGGGTTGTTATAACACACGGAAATTGACAATTTTCACATGAAAATTTTCAAATTTTCAAATTCGCTAATATTTGACATGCTTGTTGGAAATTATTAAAAATTCAAATTTCACCATGTTAACCTATCCAAATAAAAACCAAATTAAGTTAAAACACATTTTCTCCGAGACTGTATAGTAATTACATTATATTTAGCCTTGAAAGTTTTCAACTTTAAGCAAACCACCGCATAATTAATATACATAAACTACATCGACAATATTTTTACATAGTATTCCAGTGAAAAGGTAGTTTGAATGATGATGATGACATAAAGGCATGAGGGTTTCATTGAACAAAAAGCTTAGACCAAATTTCATGACTTAACAACATAGAGTTTGAATGGATGCTAATGCTAATGCTATAGCTTGGAATGTGAATTGCTAGCTAGGTTGAACTTCTATGTTACACTTAACCCAATTGAATTCCTTCAAGAGAATAATTCCATTTCAATTACCCTTTTTAATTAAAAGCACTTAAAATGAGTCTTTTTTACTATTTGCTACCCTCTTTCCAAGCTCCTTTTCCCTTTATTTATCTTGTTTGAAAGTGAGGAAAACTAAAGGCATTTTGGTAAATGGCCCTTTTGCACTTAAGGCAAATGGGGGAGTCCTCTCTACCAAAAGTTTTACCCTTTCTTATTCATATATAAAATAAAAAGTTGAACCCTTTTCTCGATTTACCTTGTGCATGAGAACAAAACACACTTTAATCCAAAATTAAAAATTGAACTCCAATCTCTTTTGTTACGAAAAATTCGATTCACTTTGTGTGGTTTTAGAAAAATTCAATCAAATTAAACTCTAAACTCGTTCAAAAAATGTATTTTTTTGAGTTCATTTGATCCCGAACCCAATTTGGAAGAAGATGATAACCTACTAGCTGAAAAAGTCCAAGAGCATATAATATAATACATATTTTTTCCCACATTAAAATCTCTCACTTACTTGTCGACAAGAAAAAATTGAATGAATAATATTTCGTAGGTAAACCATCGCAAATTTTGTTATCAACTTAGCTGAGATGTCTCATGTACACCTCGATATGTTTTAAGTAGCGGATATTTGTGATCCGAATTGTTTTAAATTTAGTTAAAGGGCTCAATACACATTTTATTTATTTATTGGTAATTCATAGAGTCTGAATTCAAAGATGATGATTGTTGTTGGTCATATAAACAAAAACTTGAACCCTTTAATTTGTCAGGCTATTTAATTTAATTAATCCATTAATTTCATGATATCCAATATAATGTAATGGCTTTTTCCTTTGTGTCATACATAATGATGTCATTGGCCTACTTCTTCTAGCTCAACACCATCATTCCACTGATGATTTTTATAAACACAACAGGGAAGAAGGCAATTATCAGATGGAGCCTAATTACAGTAAAAAGGTAAATTAACTTCATAATAAAAATTGGAACAAATAGATTTTTTTTTCTACATAGAGTAATAAATAGTTGTAAAGACCAAGTATATATACTGACTAATTGCAAATAAAATTTGACAGTCTGGTATCATAATCGTAGTAATTTATTATTACATTATACGCTCTCAACCAACAAATAATCGACAAATTACTCGCCTGACCAAACTTACCGAAAACTTATTAACATCACGAAAAAACATGCTGCTTATGCTCGGCTCAACAACATCAAGTGCTTGATGAACCAAAACCTTGCTTTGACATAATAACCAAAATGAGTTTGCTTATTCATAAAAATAGAAGAAGTTTGTTACCTGATTATAAAACAACATTATTTATCTTAAAATTCACGCATAAATACTACTTTTTTATCTCGAGTTTACTATAATGTTATAAAAAAAGAGAGAAATAAAAGCCAAAAAGAGAATTGGAGGGGGGTTGAGTGGAGATTTGTGAGGAGATAATTGGGTGGCTAGCTAACTATATACATTGTTGTTGTTGTATAATAAAAGCCCCACCACCACCACCATTTAACAAAAATCAATCACCTTGGGAACTTGGGCCTCACCTCTTGCTAAAGCACAAACCATGAAGTAGATATCATGCTTGATTAACTGTAGTGGGAAAACAAAAGGGTTTTAATCTAATGTTTTGATCATAATGTAAAGTACTTAATCACTTAGTTAGTGATGGAACTAATATAATGATGGGTTTTGGCCCCTAGGTTTCTTTGGTTCATGGTGATGTAGGGATGAAAACATACTTATATATACAAGCTATGTGAACCTTAATGATCGATAAATATCTATATCATATTTTATAATTTTTATTGATAGATGAGGCTGTTGATGATTAACAACGCATCTTCAAACAGAGTGTACATGGATGAGGCTGTTGATTGTAGGACCTTACTAATCCTTATCCATCTACAGTATACATGTAGCATGTCATATGCTCTCGTAGAATAGATAGATATATAGGATCCTCAAATCACTTTTCCGATTTCCGTATAACATCAATGAGATTGCTGACACATTATGTTTTGATCAACCCTTAACAACTATATATGGAGATTAGGTTAGTTTGTTTTTATATATAATGTGTATCAATGGTTATCCATTGAACTTAGTTAAGTAGATAAACAACATTATTAATACCAAAGTGTGACAAAAACTAACAAGGGCACTTGTGATTTGTAAATATGAGTATAGATATAATATTGGTAATAATGAATTCTACATTTGAAAAAATTGGTATTTTTGAAAAAGACATGTTTTAAAGTAAATGTGGTTAGGTTTTTTGTCACTTCAGTTAGGAGACCTTCACTTGTTTGTCTCCTTTTCTTTTGTCTATACACCAACGTTTTCTCCCAATCTATCTTTGGAGTGTAGGAATATTCACTTGGTGGGGTTACTGATTAGTAGATGGTGAAAGTTCCCGGCTACAGGTTTTTTTTCGGTTGTCGAGTCATCGTTTTGATCGTTGGATCGTTAGCGAAAAAATGGAATACTACATTATTATAAGACTCAATTATTCATAGTTATATGAATTTTTCAAATCTGATAGGCTGGAATGTGAATATGACAATCTCAACTTTATTTTAAATGGTTCAAATATCACACTTCTTTTATGAATTATTATAAGGCTTAATCTAATTTTTCGTGGAAATATAGTTATCTAAAGTTAATTATCGTTATATGTAGACGCTAATGGATATGATAAGTGATTGAGTATTCGAATTGAACGAGTATCGTAATTTTCAGTCAACTATCGCACTTCTTTTATGATTACCATTTTTTTATTTTATTTGCGTTGTTGGATTTTGAAGGAACAACAATACATATGTTAAATACATTTTATATGATGCCATCATGGATGTAACAAGAAAGGGAGAAGTTATTGTCCATTTAAGACTATTTTTTATATATTGAATAAAATATTTTGGATGTTATTTTTATTTGATATTTGGTATATACTAATTAGTGACGTTTTTTAGCATCAAATATTACATATTCCATCTTTAACATCGAATTTTTTTTTATCTTACGATAAAAATCAATTTCTTATAAAATTAGATAATACTGCCTAACATGATGATGATAGATTATCTAAACTTTTCATCTTACCAACCCAAAATACATTTTATGAGAAATACTAATATTATCTTCGTTCTGATCGACTCCAAGAACACATAAAGATAGTTAGTGAAAGACAGACAAAAGTTAATATATGAAAAGACTTCTCCGACACCTCAATCACACCGAAATTAGACTAGTTACTCATATACTGACCGACTACGAAAAATTGTTAATTGTGAATAGTACCCTCTACCACACTAGTGGAGTAAAGGACATGCACATATAGTTAGGCACAGCCCAAAATGTCACTCAATGTCTTGTAGTAGTATAGTAGTAGGCATCATTCAATACCCACAAACACATCACGAGTCATATCATGAAATTTAGTGATTTCTCTACATATTTTCAAACTTCCCTCTCATACCCTGCCCACTATCCCAAAAAGAATCCGTTGGATCCAAATTAAATATTACATGGCATAGTCTCCAAAAACAATTATATACATTATCCCTATTTCATATAAAATAACTATTAAAAAAATATAGAAATGATGTCATAACCAGATTAGTCGTTGACTTGACTAGCGAGAGAGATTTAAGTGTTAAACATTGATCATCTTTGACCGAATCATTGAAAATTCGTTTAAAAAAACTTGTCACCTTATTGATATTCATAAACCGGATAGTATACAAATACCATGTTTATAAAACATCAATTACAAAACTAGAGTGCAAAACATCCTAACATAGCAATCAACATCCAAGACTATTCAACAAGCTGGAGTCGGTTAAAGCGTGGAGTGGACTAAGCCAATAAGCTGTAAACTCGAATATCAGAAGAGGTTTTAATGGTTCCACAACATCGACTTGACCAACTTCTCACTAAACTCAAAAAAACTAACAAACAATTTGAATTTTCTCGAGATTAAACTAAATCGATCCAATTCGATTCGAACTAACACACTTTAAAATACTAAAAACCAAGCAAGGTATAAAACAAGGAAAAGGAATTAAAAAGGAAACATAGAAGTAGTATAGCAACTAGTAGGGCAAACATAGAAACAAAGAAAAGAGAGGACTATCATTTCACTTCACACTTCCACAAGTTCCAATCTTTCTCTCAAAATTCATTGCTCTCTCAATCAAAACCCTCCCTTTTTTGCCTCATCGACCAATTGCTTCCATTTCTATGCTCTACACTTCCCTCTTTTTAGATCTCTATACTGCATAGTGCATACACTCCCTATACCCCAAATGTGAAGCTTTAACTTTGCCTTAGGGCTCTGTGTTCCAAATCTTTCCTTCAAATTTGATTCATTAGCAACTGTTTTCCTCCCCCCAAAGGATCCAAGGCTAAACAGAGAAGGAAAGGGGAAATTTTTATTTACTGGGTCCTATTTGGAGATGGATTAGCTTTATTAGGTCTTTATTTTTATTTTTGTGGTTTGATTTTTCCACTCCTTTCTTCATAAAAGGGCTGGCCTTTCCTCCCATTTTTCAGCAAATGCGACTTGGGTTTTGATAAAGGAGGAGGGAGCGTCTAAGGGGAGCGTTATTCAGGTTTTTACTGCTTGAACAAGTTTGATTTTTTTTGCTTGGTTGAAGAAATGGAAGAAGATAAGAAGAAGCAGATGATGATCAATGGTGGTGGTGGTGGCAGTGGGAGTGAAGAATCTACTAAGAAGAAGGAGAGGCATATTGTCTCATGGAGTTCTGAGGTTTGTTTGATTTTGTTGATTGATTAATTAATTGGTGTTTGGATTGAGAGAGAGAAGCTGTAACTTTTGTGGTTGGTGCAGGAAGATGATATACTTCGTCAGCAGATAAGCTTACATGGAACTGAGAAGTGAGAATCATTTTGTGAAAGTTTGATTATTGTCAAGTATTTTGATCTGAATGAGACTTAGAAAGTTGATTTGGTTTCAGCTGGGCGATCATAGCATCAAAGTTCAATGATAAAACAACAAGACAGTGTAGACGGAGGTTAGTGAAATCAAATGATTACTTTCTGCTTACTGTTCTGTTTAGAGCCTTTTGTACTTTGCTTGTTTAGGGAAAGGAAATCAATGCATTTCGATGACAACTTCTCATTTTCAGTTATTTGTGATGGTGACATTTGATTGATTTAATTCCTGATTACTGCAGATGGTTTACATACTTGAATTCCGATTTCAAGAAAGGCGGTTGGTCACCGGAGGAAGACTTGCTCTTGTGCGAGGTAAGAAGATCGGTTGTCATTCAGTTCTGTAATTTTGATTTCTGCAACAGTGCTTTGTTGATGGAGTAAAGTTGCTTCAACACTATATCCTCTTTGGTGTTATGATTCGAGACAGATAGTGGTTGATGCAGTCGAAACTGTTTTTGATGTGATGATTGATGAACTGATATGCAGGCTCAAAGGATATTTGGTAACAGATGGACAGAGATCGCAAAGGTTGTTTCAGGCAGGTATATATAACAAGTTTTTATCTTTTGCATTGTGGACGTTTGATTGGGAGATTTTGGGAGATTTCCATATGATTAGTCTGCTAACAAGTTTTATCGATGCAGAACGGATAATGCAGTTAAGAACCGGTTCACAACTCTGTGCAAGAAGAGAGCAAAGTACGAAGCTTTAGCGAAAGAGAACGAAAAAGGTGGATGCATCAATGCAAACAACAAAAGGGTATTGTTGGATCGCAAGGTGAACGCTGCCGGAAATACAGAAAATGCAACAGCTGCTAAGAGAACAAGGAGATCTCACATCCCGAGTCGAATGGAGAATCAAAACTTTGGAGACAGATCTCACCCCAAGTCTAGAACTCAACAGCTTAGACCTCCATTCATGGTGCTGCCTCCGGAAGTGCATAAAGTTAACGGTGGAAGCCAGCCGCCGGTTGACAATGAAAACGACATCTCTTCTGATGGTAAATGATATAGTACGTCAAAAAGCAGCCATCTTTATAAACTGTAGGCTTTTGTTATTAATATTTCCATTGATCTCAAATGTTTAGGAGCTCAAAGTAAGACTCAAGGAACTTTCCTGAAAAAAGATGATCCAAAGTTATCAGCTTTGGTGCAACAAGCAGAACTTCTGAGCACACTGGCATTGAAAGTCAATTCGGAGAGTACAGACCAGAGTCTTGAACATGCTTGGAAGGTGAGCTTCGTCTTTCAGCTATTAAGCCATATCGTCTGTCTGTTCATTCTCTAGATCAGCACCATAGATCACATTTATCGAACTTCCTCATGTACCATGCTTAAGCATATGATCCTTGTGCACTCTTAATAAGTATTCTCGTGGATCATTTTTCCGAAGCAGCAATGCTCAACGAATTCCTCGTCTCACTTACTAATTACACTTGGTCTGCAGGTTCTCCAGAATTTCTTGAAAAGCGGCAAAGGAGATGAGGTCACAAGTTATGCACTTCCTGACACTGATTTCCAGCTCGAGGATTTCAAAGACTTGATGGAAGATTTAAGCAGCAGTGATGGAAGCCATTCGTCTTGGAGGCAACCTGATTTATATGAAGCATCTCCAGCAAGCTCTGAATTCAGTTCCGGCTCCAGTCTCATATCATACTCAGCACCTGATGCAACAGAACAACCTCAAGGTGAAATTGATATGCTGCAGAATGATATCGAAACTGATTTGCAAATAGTGCCCATCGAAGGACAAAACGGCATAGGTGAATGTGACAACAAGATTGTGTCCGACGACAACATAGCCGAAGGTATTAGGAAATTAGCATTTGAACAGAAATCAATTTGTGAAATTGCTGCAAATTACTTTTCTTTGCTTGAGCTAAGCAAACCAATGCTGATGATATTGGTGTACATTTCAGGGAACCTGTTTCCATCCTTCAATGAACAAACAAGTGATGGCATCGTTGCTTCTGCTTCATCAAATACAAAGTTTGGCTCCCCTCATCAAGTTACCCCGCTATTCGGATCCTTGGCAGTCGGGATACCTAGTCCCCAATTCTCCGAAAGTGTGAGTCTTTTGGATAATGTTCTTTCTGTATTTATTTGTTATAACTGCACAAAGTAGGGAACTTAAAGCAGTTGGCTTTGCTTTTCTAAGTTCTATTATTTTGTCATTTATAGTGAACAAATCAACTTCCATATTAGGGGTCAGGCTACTACGACGAAGCTGAGGTTCAAGAATTTCATTAGCTAGTTCCAGAAGTCGATTTCACGTTAGGGGTTGCTCTATGTTATAATCCAAGGTTTCTGTTTGATGAACTTCCTAACCCTTGAAGATACAAGTCCCTAAGGGTTTCTTCAATGTAACAAGTTACTTACATAGGCATCATTAGATCAGTATGAAAGAATGTATATCCTAAGGGTTATATAATCAATACCTTCACTTGCTTATTATAATTTATTGTAGTGAGACACCCAATTTTGTCTCACTGTGAGACAAGAAACCTTTTCCAACGTCAAGTTCTGAAATTTCTCTGATCTTATGTATTCTTCATGCAGTAATTCTAGGCTAATGACTCTGTAATCCTCATTTGTGTGTTGTCTTTGTTTTCCAGGAACGTAGATTCCTACTAAAAACTCTTGGAGTGGAGTCACCTTTTCCTAATCCAACTACGAACACCTCCCAACAACCACCCTGCAAGAGAGTCCTTCTCCAAAGTCTATGAAAGAGCCTCACAAAGCTCTCAGATATTCTACCTATTTCCTCTGCAGCTAATCTTCGCCGAAGTTTTTATTCGTAGGCATGTGAAGATTTATGCATCCCCGCATCCCGTGTCTAGAATGCCACGGTGTGTATTCTAGCCACAAGCTCAGGACACATCTACCAATGTGATCCTGAGTACAATTTTTACTATCATTAGAGTGCTACCGCGGGGAGAAAGGTACTCCTCCGTGATTGCTAATGCGTGACATTCTTTTCGTTTAGTCGCTTGCTTAGGAATCCGGTAGATGGACTGCCGGATCCTGTTTTTGGCCATTCGATTCATCATCATCTGTACAGATCCTTACTACTACTAGATAATAATATCTGTAGTCAAGAGTGTAATTAGAGATTGGCATCTCGCCTATATAAGAGTAGAGTAAGCAACAGGAGAAAAAAAGGAAAGTAAAGGAGGATTAACCAGCTACTGATTGGATTCTCATTTGTTGTTTTTTGAGTGTGCATAGGGTATAGAATACAGTTTTCCAGTTTTCCCTTAGGGTTTCCTCCCTTTGCCTGAATTCTTATGTAATAGATAAAAACCTTTGTTGGGTTTTGGAATGGAAATATCTTCCTGGTTTTGGTGTGAAAATTTCTCTGCAAAGTTCGTTTCTTTACTGCAGTTATACTCAAAACATGCAAACAAGATGAGACTTGCTGCATTCTGCAGTGTTCTTAGTGTTCTTCACAACCCGAATACAAAGTTCTGATCTTTACTGCAGTTTACACTCAAAACATGCAAACAGGAGTGAGACTTGCTGCATTCTGCAGTGTTCTTAGTGTTATTCACAACCCGAATACGAAAAGGTAAGCGGGAGATCAAAGTGATCAACTTTACCTGAGTGTCTTTCCTCCTGTAGGCTCTTCTTGATTGATTGACTGATTGGTTGACTGGCACTGATGAAAGACAAGGAATGAGCACTCTTTCTTCTTCTGCTGCATTATTCCTGAGCTGCTCGGTTTCTTTTTCCTTGCTTCTTCTGGGAAAGGTTTTGTGGGGAAGAACTGAAACAAGGGGGTCAGTGAGGATTCTGTCATTTAAGTAACGTAAGTAGTGGGTAGTGGTGGGTGATGGTGGAGCACAAGTGTAATCATTTTTTGAACAAAGTTAAAGAGAAAATGAAGAGGGAAACGTCATATGAAATAAAGTGCACTCATTGGCTTTCTACTTTGTCCACAGATTGGTTGACTCTGGTTTGAAGAGAGGAAGAAAGGATGTGATGTTTTAACTACCAAGATTCAAAATTTCTAGCCAATTATGTTCTCTTACTATTCACATTGCCTTCTTGTAAGCGGGTTTAAAGTACTTTGTAGCCAGTCGTTTACCTTTATGTGATCATGAGCGGTTAATACACCTTATAATCAGTCGTACATTGATATTCACCCACACAAAGAACCAAATTTCGATCACAAAAGTGAAAGTTTTGCATTTTTTTCATTCAAAGACCCTAAATCAAATTACTGCCAGTCTTTTCATCTTTAGTTCATCTTTTGCCGAACAGTACAATTAAAAACATTCGCTTCGAAATGTTAACCGATTAACCGCAGGCTAATTCAACTATGCAATGCATCAATCCGAACCGAAATCTTTTGCATTGCTCACAAATTAGGTAAAAAAGCACATAATAGTTATTTACCAAACCAAGCTATCAGAACTTTCAATTAGCTATATATCAATGGGAGTTGAGTTCCAAGTTTACATCTAATTGTGGTCTAAGACATCTCAAAAGGCAGCCATTGCCTTCTACACTGATAACATAACCGTACATGAATAGACGTAACTAAAAGAGGTGAATGCTGAGAATATTCAAAACTGTAAGGGGTTATTTTCTATCTTTTTCAAGTGTTCTTCCTCTTCTTCTGGGCCACCTTCTGCAACTTTCTCCACTTGAGAAAGATCTGGTACGACAGGCCGGAGAAGACCATGGCTACCGACCCCCATTGCTTCGGAGATAGAGGGTTGCCACTGAGTACAGAAGAAATCACGATGCTCATGAACTTGCGGGTGGTGGTGATGGTGGTGTTGGCAAGTGACCCGAACCGGCTTATCGTTAGGAAGATGAAGTTCTGGCCCACTGCACCACACAGGCAGTAGTAGAGGATGTCCCATGCCGCCTCTGGATGCTGCTTGCAGAACTGGACCGCGTCGTATCCCATTCCGTGTGGCCAACCGAACATGTAGAGCACGTTGTATATGGTGCCCCATAAGTTCATTCCCAACATGATGTCCCATGCAGTAGTCTTCGGATACCTGTCGTAGACAAAGACGGTACGGTTATCTTTCCATTGGCGATGGTCTAAGGCCAAAGGTTCGAAGTGGAGTACGGGATCAGTGAACCTCTTAACTTTTTATGGGGTTAATAGGATCAATGTCAAGCATTCAACTTGATGGCTATATACAACTGAAAACAGCGAGTGGTGAATGAGTGTACCTTGCAGTAAGCGAATCTTGGGTGGCGTTTGTAAATCCATCGAATGCAAGGTTCAAGAAGCAAAGCCCGTATCCAAGAGGAGCATTAGGATTAGCCAACTTGCTAATGGTTTTCGAGCTAGTCTGTAATGCAACGTTCAACAACTAGTGTGAGAAGAAGCAGTGCAATACTGATAATCATCCATTTGAAAGATTTAACTGCAAGCATTCTTTACCTTCAATAGCGCAAACGTAGATACGCCTCCTGCAACGAGGAAAGTACACAAGTACTCTGGAATGGTATATCTTATGCCATATACGAGACTCCCCATCAACATAACTGCAGAAAAAGAATCAACCAAGGCGCCTTCATGAGACAAACATAACTAAACAAATTCTCAAAATACTACAAATAAGTCAAAACCACAATTGCAGATACAATGGGTACTAAAACAAGAACAGCTGTCCAATGGAAATAAAAATTCTCACCTGGAATCATCTTCGAAGATTTCGCGAGAACCTGCAAGAACGAGGACCATTATCACAACCAAATATTAGTTGCCAGCATTTCTTCTAACACGCAGAAGCCTAAAACAAGGTAATTGAACCAAGTGTTCACAGTGACGAAGAAACTGAACCCCATAGCAATATCTGCAAAACTATTAACACAACTCACTTCAGCTTCCCCTAACATCGACATTCCATTCCAAAAGAGTAGCAACAACGGCAATGTACTAATCAAAAAGCATCCAACAAAGCTAGACTTTCAGACAAGTGAGTAATGGAACATGCCTGAGCTGGATAGCTAATGTACTTCAAAGCTTCAATCCCCATAGCCGGACCAATCGTATTAGTAATGCCGGCACTCCAATACGACCACCAGGGGGCACCACCTTCGCTACTCCTAGACCATATCTTAATCACTGCAGATTCAACCACACCATTAAACTAACAATTCAGCTCCAAAAGCTAAGACTTTCAGACAAGAAATGAAGAAGTAAAAGCTTACTCATGTAAGACCAAATCAAGCAGACGACACTCTGCGCCAGATTAAGAAACGCCAAGTGCTCAAAACGCTCCCCATCAGGACCAAATCGCTTGGTGGATCTAATCGTGCCAAGTAAAGATAAGAATCATAATTCATAAGCTTCACACTTCATCAAATCTAAGTCGATCAAATGATTTTTGGAAAGGTTTTAGCAAAAAGCTTACAGAGTTTCCTGAAGGACCCCTTGGTAAATGTACGCGGACCAGATCCCGGCGATGCAAAACGCCAACAGAAACACTCGCCGAGACCCGGCGCCGTGTGCCTCCATTCCCGTCGCCGGCCGAAGATCCGGTGATCCTTCTTTTCTACGATTTCCACCGGCGAGTACCAGCTCCGGACAATATCCAAAACAAGTGGCAACGAATATGAATAAAACGCAGATCGGAGCTCTGGAAAACTCAAAAAGAAGTCGTTAGTTTAAAACATTACCGAACCGTCAACGGCGAAACGTGAAGCAACGTCGATGTTCCTACGTGGAGAGTCCTGATTGGATAGCTTTCGTGGCTGCTGAGCTGTAATTGGTCCGTTCGAATGAGGATTCGTATTTCTGTTTGTCACGGTGACGGTAGTATCTGTTATGGGCTGGGAATTTGTCAACGTCACTTGAGCCCCATTGGATGGTGTCATGGGCCTTTATTTATCCAGGAGGTGCTAGCTGGTTTGGACCTTAATCTTATTCCATATATTGGCCACCTGGGAGAATCAAATTAGGTAAGTATATCATAACTACATCAATAAATCAAAACAAGATTGGAAATAGAAAGAAGAATAAATATAAAAGGGATTTCGTGCCAATGTTAGTAAGGTTGTCTGCGACATAATTTTCTTTTTGATAAAAATGAATAATTCAATCTTCTATTTCATCCTCATCATCTCATGATCGTCTTATTCACAGCAACAGAGTGCTGGTGAATCGCTCATGTTTTCTAACGTATCAACTATAATGCATTACAGGAGTCTAATTTCACATATACTCTCCGATATCCTATCTCTCAAATCTATATTAAGACCAGTAACATCGAGATTAACTCTGCCCGAGTGAAAGAACACACACCCAAGCTCAATCTGAAAGCTGAAAGAATATGGCCAGCTGAATCTCGAATAAAGCCTTTTGCAGTTATTTAATTTTTTTTTGAGATGATAAAACCATTCGAATTAAGAATAACCCACTTTGAAGGTGTCGGTTTTCAAAATATATATTTGTTGTGTCATTAACTGGGAAGTGGTGCTCAGCTGTTGAAAAAGAACTTTGTGTCTAGACTCTCCATACTCCCTCTACTTCTGTCTCTAGCTCGACTATGATCCCCAAATACGATGATGAATTGGATCTGATTAAGCAAAGTAATTAGTTTAAGTAATCTAGACACTCTCATTTTGCATAGATAGGAATCATGCTTTTGGAAGTTTAAATCATTTGGATATATAGTTAGTTACCCTGTGTTGAAGCTGAAGCTATTCATGTTGTGATGCATGGCAGGAAGAAGGAGAAATCCTACAGAATAAACCCAACTTTTCAGGCTAATCTCCAGAAGCATATAATGATCGGGTGAGGCCACATGTTCCGCAGCTCGTCTATTTATCGTCACGTTTGTGAATGGATTCAGATGTTCATGTAGCATGTTTTTGTGTCCTGAATTCTTTCGCACCGGTTTGACCTCGAATTTTGACCTTAAATTGTGAACCGGCCGAAAGAGTGAAAGAGTATTGAGACGAGTTGTTGAGAGAGAGAGTTCCTAATTAGTTTCATAGTATTCATTAACATGCTCCCATAGAACAGACCTAAAAATCGCACGTTGGGTGTGAAAATCCCACATGCGGTGTGAAAATCGCATCATGGGATGTGAAAATCGCATCTTAGGGTGTGAAAATCGAACCCCGAGGTGTGAAAATCGCACCTTGGGTTTGAAAATCGCACCCTGAGATGTGAAAACTGCACATTGGTTGTGAAAATCGGACCTGGGGCGTGAAAATCGCACCCTGAGGTGTGAAAATCGCACATAGACTGTGAAAATCGCACAGAGTGTGAAAATCGCTCCTTGTGTGTTAAAATCGCACATAAGGTTTGAAAATCGCACCTTGTCGTATGAAAATTGCACATTGGGTGTGAAACATCGCAACTTGAGTGTGAACATTGCATAATGGAGTGTGAAAATCACACATTGGGTGCGAATATGGCACCCCAGGTGTGAAAATCGCACATCATACCGGTTCGGGGGTTCTCCGTAACAAAAAACAAACTTTCAATTTGGGTAAGGTTTAGAGTAGGTATGGATGTCTGGACGAAATCACAAAGAAATGGCAACATTGCTTGTCGACAGTAATATGTAGGTAGTGATAACTGACCAGTGGTATGGAGACCGTCAAGGAGTGGCAAACAGTGCGACAGACAGATGAATTCAACACGGCTTTGAGCCTTTGACCAAATTGGGGATTAATTGCTGACCGAAATGGCACCCTCCTCAACTACCTTCGTTCAAGTGTATCGTGGATGTCGATATCAAGCCATCGGAGCATCGTTGGGGAATGTTAGCGTGATTTTAAGAGACCACGAAGGTTCGTTCATTGCATTGCAGGCACCCTGAGGTCCGGAAAGGCCCTACCACTGGCGGAGATAGCGAGTAGCACTCGTGATACTATAGAATTCAGTCATATGATCATTGCTTCTTGCTTGTTATTGTAAATGAGACATAGAAATGAGGTCTCTTATGAGATTGCTCAACGGTCATTGCCAACCGTTTAACATGTACCTTCTATTCCACTCGAACATGAACTATCGTATAGATGCATGCATTTTGATCACTCACTCATATTACGAGCCCTAACGATCCTAAAATGGCTTTGCCTTTTGTAATGGGGCTATAGAGCACATAGATGGGCTACACTGCTGTTGAGCTGTAACTTGGCCACAGGACCAACCTCTTTCATCCCAGGGAACAATTGGCCAGCTGAATCCAGGCCCATAAGATTTGTTTTTTTGAAACATGTCTACATAGCAAATATACAAAATCAGAATCTAACAATTCTCTGTTGGCCGATTGCTCTCGCCGTCGTCTTACCCTCCTCCGAGTCCATCCCTTGATCGGCGCGGCTCGATCCCTTAGCCCCGAGGTCGGAGGACAGAGCACCGACGATCTTCTTGCCGATATTATCGTCAAAGGTTTGTTATCCTTATAATACGAGAACTAAGAGCAAGCAGTTCAATTTTCGTTTCTCCTGAATCCCAAGGATTCAACCTGTAGATGGAGCTGAATCTGACATTAGTTTGCTATTATACTCGTTGGAAAGTTATAGACTTGATAGTTATCATCGAAGATCACCAGCAAGTTCTCTTTTAAGTTTTAACATAATTCCTGTATAGGGTTTTCCAATCAATCAAATCCCTGCAAGCAAAGAAGGGATAAAGATGCCTCAAGTAAAGATAATTGCGAAGAACTTCATGGACATGGTGGCAGCTTTGCCCGCCATGAAACTCGATGTTCTCTACGAGAACTCATTCATCTGCGAAGCCATTCTCAGGTAAGCCGAACCCTTCATCATAAAATCCTCCAATTTTCGTTAAAATTTAATCAAGCTACAGTCTTTTCCAGTTTTCTAGAGCTTATTTACATTCTTTTGTGATTAGGTCACTCCCGCCTCTGGCGAAGAAGTACGTTATACAAATGCTATACATAGAAGGCTCTGTGACTGCTAAGTTATTGGAGGAGTGGGTACTTGCCGACGGTTTGACCAAGCACTTGGTCTCCATTGATCGGTTGGTTCAGCTCAGAATCTTCACCGAAGCCGTTGAAAGGTTTGATTCTACTAGACACTCTCATTTTGCATAGATAGGAATCATGCATTTTGAATTTTGAATCATGATTCATTGGGATATAGTTAGTTACCGTGTGTTGAAGCTGAAGCTATTCATGTTGTGATGGCAGGAAGAAGGAGAAATCCTACAGAATAAACCCAACTTTTCAGGCTAATCTCCAGAAGCATATAATGACCGGGTGAGGCCACATGTTTCGCAGCTCGTCTATTTATCCTCACGTTAGTGAATGGATTCAGATGTTAATGTGGCGTGTTTTTGTGTCCTGAATTCTTTCGCGCCGTATTGATTATTGCCTGCCAGATAATAGGTTGCCTCTGTGTCTAATTACTATAACTCTCCAATTCTATTATCGACACTGAAGTTCAATGCTACAGAGGAGTTTTCCCGAGGCAACCGATGCCTCCTGGTGTTGGAAAGCTTCCAACGTTGAGTGAACTCGAGACTTATGCTCTTGACCAATGGGAGGTGTGCAATCCTAGTATATATGTTTTGCTAGCACTCTTGCAGTATAGTTAGCTTATATATAATGCAATTTTTTTATGTTGCAGTGTTTCCTGCTGAACCTAATAAACTCAGGCCAATCCGACAAAGTAACTAGCTTTAGTTCTTCTATGATGCGAGTTTTCCAGCGCGGTCTTCTTAGGTGCTTCTCCTTTTTACAGTCTCATTTATACCTTCTTGCCTATATGAACATTTGAAGTCCTATGTATAGTATGTTGATGATTGACGTGTCTGTCTGCCTTTTCTGCAGTGAGAAACAACCTGCAAGGTTGACAGAAAGGGGTTTCCAGTTTCTGGTACTTATGCAGTGGTCACAAGATTTGCCGATTCATATGTGGAGATAAAACTGATTTTTTTTGTAATCTGTTAATTTGCAGCTAATGGAGACAAATGCGCAACTATGGTATATCATCAGAGAATACATAACTAATGCAGAGGTATGGACTATCTAGTGATTCGAAAGCTGAATCCCTGTGATTATTGCTGCCGGGAGTTATGACATAGCATCAAGTGTACATTCTACAATGTAACATCTTTCTCTTTTGCATTCACTTCTCTTGATTCAGGAACGAGATGTGGATCCAGTGGACCTAATTTCTTTCCTGTTAGAACTCAGTTTTCATATCACTGGCAAGGTAATAGGTTTATGATGTTGACATACCGATTTTCACCTCCATCTGATGAGCAATGAACTTCTTTGTGGCCATCTCTTTCGGATTGTAAAATATTACAAGGACCTTACATTTTCACTGTTTCAGGCATATAATTTGAATACGTTGACTGATGTTCAGAGGAGTGCAATCAAGGACTTTGCGGACTTGGGATTGGTTAAACTTCAAAAGGTTTTTTCCTGCCAGTTCTAATGTTTGGAAACAACAATCTTCCAACATCCACTTACTTAATCTATATGCTTAATTCCAGGGCAGGAATGAAAGTTGGTTTATACCTACTAAATTGGCTACCAATTTATCGGTTAGCTTAGCTGATTCATCAACACGAAAACAGGTGTGTGGAAGTGTACATATTTTGTATTTTTTATGAAATATCACCCAAGTGACCTTCTTTGAATCTTACTACAATAAAGTTGAATAATTAGTATAGTTTCTGTTGCCAGTTATGCAGTGGCATCTCTGTTTTGTAGAGCTCCAAGTTTTAACCACGGTCTTCATATTTGTCTCACTTCTCATAATTGATTATCCTCTTTCTAGGGATTTCTTGTAGTGGAAACAAATTTTAAGATGTATGCATACTCAACATCTAGGTTGCACTGTGAAATTCTACGTCTTTTCTCACGGTATGTAATCAAATACGATTTCCCTCGAGTTATATATTATGTCTGCATAAGATTATTTAAATTAGCTAAATGTTGCAGGGTTGAGTATCAACTTCCTAACCTTATCGTGGCAGCAATCACGAAGGAAAGCCTGTACAATGCTTTTGTAAACGGAATCACAGCAGACCAGGTATATTTTCTAGTTCTCCTATATTAAACCATCTTTGCAGATGATGCCGCGCTGTGTAGTTCTTCCCTCTCCTTACTTCCGACACTAGTTAGGCATATCAAGCATCTCTGACTCTCATTCTATCTTCTCTTCTTCTGAAAATTCTCGTAACTTGCTTTCATGTTCGTTGTTATAAAAGAAGGCTAAATAAAGGAAATATGTGGTTTTAGATTACAGTCTGGAGCTTTATCATGCTGCATAAAATTCCCAGCTTTTCTCCATGCAGATAGTTTCCTTCATGCAGCAGAATGCGCATCCTCGTCTAGCGCAGAAACTACCAACAGTTCCGGAGAATGTCACCGATCAGGTATGTATCGAAACTGATTATACAGACAATGTTAGAGAGTCACTCTCCTGGTTTGACCATTTTCTGTGCTGGTTTGGAATTAGATACGGCTGTGGGAAACAGATCTCAATCGGGTCGAACCGACCATGGCTTACTTCTACGACGATTTCCTATCTATGGTGAGCACTTCCGACTGTGATTGTTTATAACTTGTTACGTGGAAAGTCCCATATGAATGTGTTCTTCCTCTCTTTCTCTGTCGAAACAGGATGTGTTTGAATCTGCTTGCGACTTGGCACGACAGTGGAGCAGTTTACTGTGGGAAGATTCGGACAAAATGCGGCTGGTAGTGAAAGCTGAAATCCATCAGGACATGAAAGACTTTCTTAGTGGTCAGAAACGGTAAAGCTGAAAGCCAATACCTTCTGGCTTCCACCAAGAAACTCAAGTTTCTGCAATTTCACTGTTTTTGTGTATGACAGTCAACTATCAATGGCATTTGGTCTCCGCTGACTTTCTTGTTCCCTTTTAGATTTAACCTTAATCCAAAATCTTATGGGAAACTAGTGTTAGACATGATGAAACGGAGACCGGAAAGGAAAACAATGACTCGAGAATTGTGTGGTTCACTTAGAGTTGTCAATTTGGTTAATTCGGTATAATCAAATTAATTAATTCATAAAATCTATAGTCGCTGAAATAAAATTATTAATTAAATTAACCAAATTAAAATCATAATCAAAATAAACATTATTAATTATATTCAGTTTGGTTAGTTGGTTAATCAATATATATATATATATATATATTATTATGTACATAAAAAAAAGAAAAATGACATGCCAAACAACATATACTAAAGTCTCTAAAGGCTCTCAAACGACACTATAGAAACACACAATGTTAGGTCATTTTTTTTTTCCTTTTTACAAATTGTTAGGTTATTTTTGGTTTGTGATTTTGGGTTATTATAAGTTATTAGGATAGTGTAATTTAGTAGTGAAATTTTATGTGATATTGAATTATATATATGGTGTATATATATGTTCGGTCCATGATTAGAATAGTTAGTGGGTGTATTGACCGTTTTAAACTAGTATAACCAAATTAACCAATAAAATTAAATATTTAAACCAAATTAGTCACACTAACCAAATTAAATTAACCAAATGATACCGGTTAAAATGATTAACTTGGTAACCTATCCGTAATCACAATCCTACGTGTAGCCCAACCCACTAACAACAACAATCAAAACACTTAAAAAATATTTTTTAAACTTTATTAGACTATCATTTGAAGGGTTTAACATGGTCAAACCTTAACTTTTAGCCATTTTCAACATCCATGTCAAATATTAACCAATTTATAAATTTTCAATTTTCATGTGAAAATAGTCAATTTTGAAAGGGGTTAACCTATGGAAATTGACCATTTTCACAATAAAATTTTAACATTTTCAAATTGGCTGATATTTGACATGTATGTTGGAAATGACTAAAAAATCATATTTCATTACGGTAACCCCTATAAATAATAGCCAAATGAAGTTAAAAATCAATTTTACTTGGTATTATGTTAGTGTTGAAAATTTTCAAATCGGCTTACTTTCTGCATGCATGTGGTGGGAACAGCTAGAAATCGGAGCTGGAATTTGTATAGTCGAAAGTACATACATCTATGGCTGTTAATTTGGTTAATTCGGTATAACCAACCCAATTAACCCATAAAATCCATTAATCATCAAAGTAAAATCATTAACCAATTTAAAATCATAACCAAACTAACCATTACTAATTGTATTCAGTTTGATTAACCAATATAATCATTAATTTTGTATGATAAAATTGTATGTATAATTTGGTTTAGGTCACCGTGCCACTAGAACCTAAGTCTACCCTAACACTAACAATGGGAGGCTCCTTCCCTCTCCCTCCAGATGTGAACCGGCTCCTTGAAGGCTGGAACGAAACCCAAAGCTCTTCTCGTTTTCAAAGATTTCGAAGAGTCATATCATCCGGCAATTTTATGGTTTCTATGGATGGAACGTAACAATAGAATTTTTCGTGATAAAAATTGCTCGATTAATTAGCTATCCTGGAAAATAGCGCTCAACACGACCCGATGGCTCCATGCGCATGGGATATTCTAGGGTTGCAAATTAATTTAGACCATTTCCTAAGCATTATTAACTAGCATTTTTTTATACAATTATAAAAAAAATCACACCATAGACTCAATTTTTTCTACTCATATTTGGTTTGTGGGTTCATTTGTTATACTGATATTTGTTTTGAGAGGAGTTACTTTATTTTGTTAATCGGACCATATTTATTTATATGACATTATTAATTAATTTTTTAAATTAGAAAATTTTATTAATTTATATTGTTTATGTGGATCCTAATAAATGTTAATAAGATACTACCTTACCCTCTATTTCAATTTAATGTCTTTTTTTTCTTAACTAGAGATGAAATTCAATCTACTAATTATGTTTCGATCGTTGTGATGGTATAATGTTATTTGTTAGGCACGCTAAGTGGGTGCACGATCTATGATGGTCATAGCGATTTTTCCTTGATTCTACTAAGGGGCGGAGTTAGGCAGGCTAAGTGGATGCACGTGACTTTACTTGCCAAAAACTAATTTATATTATTGTGTCAAATATTAAAATCAAACTTAGGACCTCACTCGAAACACTTACAACTCCACTAAAATACATTTTTGAAATATATTATCTCAACATATATGTATATCAAGAAAGATATCGTTTACATGCAATTTTGACAAAAAAATATTTTGTATAGTACTTTTAAAACAAAAAAACTCGTCATGGGTACTATAAAAAAATAAAATTTTTGAATAAAATTTTTTTCTTATTGTATAAAACCCCACTTAATTTAATTTCGGATTACGCCACTGGGTCTAATGGTTCTTCACGTGTGGCACATCACCAACCGAACAATTCCTAACATTCAAACGAGATCAATGATGTAACACACAAATTAAAGGTATGGATTAATTTTTAATTAGTGGAGAACTTGTTGAAACTAATTAAAGTAAGTCAAGTAATAAAATTTGCCACATGCATGCATGCAGCGCAGAAATACGATGATAAAGCAAATGATTAGTTTAACTAATCTATTTGTAGTAGTTTATACGTCAACATTAATTATATTATCTTTTTTCGAAAAACCTAATTAAACAACAACCGGTGGAGTGTGGATTATATAATTTGAGTTTTAAAATCAGCACGTGATATTAGACGATGGAAGGATGCATGATAGCTCTCGACGAAAAAATCAAGATAACAAATACACATCAAGTTAAAAATGGATCAATTCATATGATCGGTCTTAACATGGTCTAAAGTTAAAAATCAATCAAATTCATGCGTAATCATTTTGGCGTCGATATGATGGCATCCCTGATCTTATTTAGGCCGACAATCAATAACGTTGAAACTTACCTAACGATGATATTACTTAATGTGATACCCGTCAAAATAGTTCTTTATATATAAAAAAGAACATTCTAGGGTTGTGAATTAATTTAGACAACTTCCTAAGCATTATTAACTAGCATTTTTTCTTATAATTATAAAAAAATCACATCCGATATAAATTCAATTTTTTATATTGCTATTTGGTTTGTAGATTCATTTTTCTACTCCTTTTTTATGTTGGGAAAAGATTTTTTATTTCTACAAGTAGAAAGTATAAATAAAAATTACAAAATATCTATTTTGTAGGATATATTGAATTCAAACCTAAAATTTTCAATTTACAAATACACAATTCTACGATGAGAAAAAATTTCATTTTATATTGATATTTGGTTTTTGGATTATTTTTTCACTCTAATGTCCTCAGATATTATATTTATAAAAAAAATACCTTGATAAGTCCACCCTTGGAAGTCTTCTAAAGAATAAAAACAAAAGTGGCCATTGTTGCTTTCACACTCGTTAATTGGAAGAATTTGTACCTCAATTTTCAATAATATTAAAAAGCCAAACTGCCTCTTTGTTAAAAAGGGCTTTAATAAAAAATATTAAAAGGGTCAATAATGGTGTTGACTTCCAACCTAAAAACACATAATGGGGTTTAACTATGTTTGCTTGCAAGGAATCATTTGATGTGGGTGGGGAAGATCAGATTGTTTTGGCCATAGCAAGCTAGTAGAGTGATCAATGTGAAAGAGTTTGAGTGTGTGGGATGGAGAAATTATACATTAGGGTTGTGAAATTTAATACTTTTTAGTTATATAAAATAACCTTAGGTTTAAGTGAAATTGACGATATTGTTTAAATTCTTAATTTTTACTATTTTTATTAACCTTCGTTAATAAAGATGATAGCATAAAGTTTTTTGGGATGATTAAGTTTTTAATTGTGATAAGATTTTTTATCTCGACGGATATGAAAGAAGTTGAGATTGCATCTTGTTATACGAATCCATCAGACAAATTTGCTAATGTTTTGGTTGGTGAGGTTTATTATAAAGTGCATTAAAGAGTAATATAATTATCTTGGATCTTAATGCCAAGTTTGAATCTTGATTTCAATTTTCTTGAATCTTGATGTCAAGTCTTTCTTAGTACTTGCAAAAGAACACTACATGTGTCATGGTTTTTTTCGTTTTCCTCAACTCTTTCTTTTTTTGTTTTAATAAAAAGTTATAGAATTCAATGAATTAAAAAACTATAAGTAAAGTGAGAAAAATAAAATCATAAAGAGAAGCATACAGACATGAAGACGCAAATGGGGGTTTCAACTCTTATTTTTTCTTCTTTCCTTTTCTCTCTAAAAATCTCTATGATTTATGAGTCTGAAAGCATTAGAGCGTAATAATTTTATTTCAGTCAAAAAGTTCAAGAAAATGAGAAACATAAATACACACCATATCAAACAAAACAGGAAATTGAAATGCATAACATATCATTTTTTACATGAACACAAATGTTGTTGGTAGATGTTTTGAAAGTCAATGTCAGCCCAGATGCGTTCGGTTTCTTGGTCCATCCTGGACCTAGCAATGGAGTAGATATGCCGGTAATCAACTCTATACATGTTGCTTTTGTGATACATAATCAAATCACTGTCGTTCAATCACATTAAGAATCCTCTTGATAAGTTGAACACAAATATTTTCTACACTAACCCAAATGATGTTTGAAGAAAGAAGTTAATAGATTAAAATAGGGAAAAACATGGAAGACTAGCAACAAAAATAGTAGAAAAACAGATAAGAATAACAATAAGAACAGGTAAAAACAATAGCAAGAATTTTCACCTTGTCAGTGCTTGAATCACACTAACGATTGTATCACTCTTATTACCAAAGGGTATCTCGGTATTGTAGAAGTTAGTTGAATCAAGAAACATGAAAAATTTTTCTAAGGTAGTGAATCAAGAAACATGAAGAAAAGTGAAAAAAATGAAATCATAAAAAGAAGCATACATATGTGAAGATATGAAAGGGGCCTCAATTATTCTTTTTTCTTATTTTCTTTTCTCTCTAAAAATCTCTAAAATTTATAAGTTTGGGAACGATAAAATGTTATAATAATCTTTTTATTTCAGTTAGATTCAAGAAAATGAATTTTATATTTAAAATATTAGTTTTTTGAATTAAAAAAAATGTCTAGATCTTGTATTTTTTATGATTCCTCTATATTTGATCATGATTAATTTAAAATGTAAGGTTTCAAAAAAGATTGTGCTTTGGAACCAAACCACTATTAATCATAATATCTTGATTGTAGGTGCCTAATTAGCTTTCCTTATTATCATAATGACGTCTTTTATTTCGATTAGAAGTTTCAAGAAAATAAGATTTATATTCAAAATATTAATTTTTTGAATTAAAAAATGCCTAAGTTCTTGTGTTTTTGCATGATTCCTCTCGAGTTTATCATAATATGCCAACTAGAACATGAAATGCTTCACTTGCTTTTTATGAATCGAGTATAGTGTATTAATCATAATATACATATTTAGTTAATGAAAAATACAACAAAGTGATTTATTAGAAACCTAACTTGATCAAGATAAAGCATCCAAAATTTAAATGAAATTTTGAATCAGATAATTAAATTACAATGAAGTGATTTTTTAAAAAAACAAACCTTTTTACGTTCTATTCTATTTTTTCACCAGCCAAATTAAATCAGAGAGGAATCCAACTGCTTACCATACCAACCAACTATACCATCCATGAGTCCACATGAGAAGAGCTTTTCAATTAGGTTGTAATTTGTAAAGTAATGATCATCATGATTAGTCAAAGCTTGAAGGGATCCAAAACTACAGTGTGCTTCCCACGTCATTGCCAGCCAACAAAACCTCAATTGGGTCTCCTTTCTACAAGTCGATCCAAATTATACCCAGGTCCCACGCGCTACAACGACCCGAACACATCTCAATCGGTCCGGTTAGCTAACTGGTTCACCCAACCAACCAAACATTTCTTCTCCATTTCCTCTCTGCGTCCATTTCTCTCATCAGTCTTTACCTTCCCCTCCCGACAGCCATCTCTCTCTCTCTCTCTCTCTCTCTCTCTCTCTCTCTCTCTCTTTCCATCTCTTTCCCAAGGTAGAAAAAAACTGCATCATGGAGTTGCTTATTTGAGCTTCTTTCTTATCCGGGCTGGTGAAAAGTTTCCATCTTTTTTCTTTTTGGTGGCTGCTGTTAGTTGTTCTGATGGGGAACTGCTTAGATTCTTCTGCTAAAGTTGATGCTACTCTCAGCTCTCATAATATCCCTTCTGGTAATAAATTGATTGGCTTTCCTTATTTCTTTGTTTGCTTTATGTTTTTCATGTACTGATTTATGATGGGGTTTGTGTTTTTCACCTGAAAGATCAGTTCTTGATAGGGCTCTTATGCTCCCTTGTATTGATAATTGTGTGCTTGAACTAGACTTCTTAGTTTGGCTGGTGGGCTGGTTGATTAATTGTGTTAGGTTGTGTTTAGATATCCAGATTTGGATTTGGTAATTGAAAGTTCAAAATTTTTTTGGTCACAAAGTAGATTCTGTATTTGAATTTGAGTGAAATGTATCTATGGGATTCTATGTAGATGATGGTTGTATTTCAAATTCCTTCCTTTAGAGTAGTGATTTCAAATTCTTATAATTTTGAATACAAACATCCACACACAACCTTAAAGTCTGTGATTAGATTTTTGCTTGTGTGCTTGAATTGACTTCTTAGTTTGAATGGTTGGTTGATAGATTGTGTTAGGTTGTCTTTAAATATTTGGATTTGGTAGTTGAAATTTCAATTTTTTTGTTAGAAAGTAGAAATTGTATTTGGATTTGAGTGAAATGTATCTATGCAATTCTATGTAGGGGATGGTTGTATTTCAAATTCCTTCATTAAGAGTAGTGAGTCCGAATTCGTATATTTCGAATACAAACCATCCAAACACAACCTGAAAGTCTGTGATTAGGTTTGTGTTCTTAGTTTTGATGAAGGGTTTGGATGAATGTGGCCTAAAATTCGGCAACTAAAATTGGAGCTCAAATTTCTTCTCTTTTACCAGGACCAGGAGGCTCAAGAATTTCGAGTAAAACTAGCAGCCAGTCATCCGGTCCATCAACTCTGACCATTCCGTCATCATACAGTGAGAGGAGCTCCGACTTCCTGCCTACACCTCGAACCGAAGGCGAAATACTCTCATCACCGAACTTAAAGGCGTTTACTTTCAGTGAGTTGAGAAATGCCACCAGGAATTTCCGCCCGGACAGCCTTCTCGGTGAAGGCGGATTCGGATACGTGTTCAAAGGCTGGATCGACGAGATCACGTTGACTGCTGCTAAGCCTGGATCCGGTATTGTTATCGCTGTCAAGAAGCTTAAACCCGAAGGCTTCCAAGGCCACAAGGAATGGCTGGTAAGGTTTTGTTTGATTGTTCATTTTTGTTTTTTTTTCCACCTTATTTGTTTCTGATTTTGTGTGATGTTATCCAGACAGAAGTTAACTATCTTGGCCAACTTCACCATCCTAATTTGGTTAAACTGATTGGATATTGCCTTGAGGGCGAGAATCGGCTTTTGGTTTACGAGTTCATGCCCAAAGGGAGTCTCGAGAATCATCTGTTTAGAAGTAAGCAAAATGCTGTTGGATTTCTCATGTACTTACTGTCTTGTTTCTTAACATGAAAATAAGATGCTTTGTTGCTGTTATGCTACCTTCAGCACTGTGATGTCTTTTTCGTTAATCTACTACTCAACGATGATTTTCTACGAGTTGAAGTAACGAAAGTGTGCTAATGTTAATGTTTCGTGTCGTCCAGGAGGGCCAGACCCACTCCCATGGGCAGTGAGAATGAAAGTTGCTATAGGTGCAGCTAGAGGGCTCTCTTTCCTTCATGATGCAGAGTCACAAGTCATCTACCGTGATTTCAAGGCTTCGAATATTCTTCTAGATGCGGTATATATGCAAGAAGCCTTATGATTCTCCTTTAAAGCTATATGCTTTCTTTCTTGATCTGATATAACATCTAAAAATGTAGGATTTCAATGCCAAGCTGTCCGACTTCGGCTTGGCCAAGGCCGGCCCCACGGGGGACAGAACACACGTGTCGACTCAGGTCATGGGAACGCAAGGCTACGCAGCTCCTGAATACGTAGCAACAGGTCGTCTCACATGCAAGAGCGACGTGTACAGCTTTGGAGTGGTGCTGCTCGAGCTGCTATCGGGGAGGCGAGCTGTGGACAAAACAAAAGTCGGGGTGGAGCAGATTCTCGTAGACTGGGCGAAGCCTTACCTGAGCGACAAACGGAAGCTGTTCCGGATCATGGACACGAAGTTGGGAGGTCAGTACCCGCAGAAATCAGCCATAACAGCAGCTCACTTGGCGTTCCAGTGCTTGAACAACGAGGCGAAACTCAGGCCTCGGATGTCAGAGGTGCTTGCTGCTCTGGAAACGATCGAGTCCCCGAAGGCTAGACAGATGGTGATGGAGCACCACCACCAGGGGGCACTTAACTCTCCGGTTCTGCGCTCTCCACGAAATCATCAAGTACGTCACTCTCCTGTTCACCTAACTGCGAATGCTTCGCCGTTGAAAGGGCACCGACTCTCTCCACGAGTTCGCTGAGGCGAAAAGATGATGATGATGGAATCTTGTATGTAAAGTTATGTAGATTTGGTTTGTAAGTTTGCAGGTTGTTGTTGTATGTAGAATATGTAATGTTGAGTGTGTGTAGTAGTAATGTGTAATGTTGATGCCCCAATTTTGTTGACAACCTATGATTTTTATTCAAATAGAGATGCATGCCTAATTTAGTAATTTTATTTGAATCATGTTGAGACTAGGTTGGTCGATGAACAGCTTGAGGTGGCTCGCAAAAACTCGCTCATGGTTTTATTCCTCTCTAAACCAGCCAATCTTGAGTTATGATATGCTAGACTCAACAAGACTTGATTAGTAGCTCGACTATAGCCCATAATAAGCTCGATTACAACTCATAATCTCGTAGATTTTATGAGCCCAAATCGTGTTGAGCTCAAATTTTACTTATCAATAGTCGTTAGAGAACCTACTTTGACTCGGCCGAAACTCGAGCTCGCCTAAAGATTAACGAGTTCCATGCCGTTTGCGTTGCATTGCATTCCATCAAGTTTGCTTACTCTAGACTTGAATGCTGACTTGTCGCCGACTAGAACGCTGACGTGCCCCTGATGACTGGACAGAAAAGCCACCTGTATCTGTTGCCGTACGGTTGGCCCAATTTTTTGGGCTCACATAAACGGTAACCCATGGTGCAAAGCAGTCCAGCCCAAACAAAGTACAATTCTAAATTCTTCGATCAGCGTTGTTCTTCGGGAAAGTAAACGGAAAGGGTTAGTTGACGACAAGCCCCGAGAAAATTTCGATCAGCGTGAGTGTCAGTTTCTCTTAAGAGAGTTCAATTGATCGCCGCAGATTGATCTTGCTGGTCGGTGATAATTTGGCGACGTTGTTTATTCTAAAGAACAGGTAAATCCGCATTGTTTAAGCGATTCCTACTCTCCAGTTCTACCGATTGCTTGTGATGCTCCAAATCTCGACCTAATTCATTGAAAAGGAAAAGAAAAAGGATTTCGGTTTTGATCAGTTGGGGCATGATTTGATCTGGGTTTTGTTGCTTCGTTGATTTTGATATACAGAATTGGATGCTCACGGCGATAAAGATGATGAGTAGTTTGGAGGTGTTCAGCTGGTGAACACCCTGAAGGGAGCTCTTAAATTATTTCCCCTAATTTTTAAAAAATCAAATTTATCGTTGTTTGAGTAAGAGAGAACAGAATGGTGTTGGTTTTAGCTATAGGAGACCTTCATATACCCCACAGGGCAGCTGATCTGCCTCCGAAGTTCAAGTCCATGCTTGTTCCTGGCAAGATCCAGCATATCATTTGCACTGGCAATCTCTGTATCAAAGTATGTACTACCTTGCTTCAGCTTTCAATTGTTCTGTTCTTGGTTGAAGTCGATCCTATATGTGGTCTTCTTGATCAATAGATAATTGCTGGCATTGCTGCATTATGTATTCGTACTTGATAGATAGATAGATAGATGCAGGCATTTTGCAATGATATCCTTCCCTGTTTGCTGGTTGAACAGTTAGCTTTGATATTTTGAAAACGATATTTGAGACCTCACATTGAAGGATCATTAGTGTTATTAGCAAGACAGTTATGTATTATATCTTTATTTCCAGTGGTTACATATTTGATGGGATGATGGGTGTTTGTGAATGGCTCTTTGTTATAATTTGGCATTCAGTTTCTCTGCTTTACATGGATGTCTACTAGTCCATGGTGAAATCTGTTTACTTGAAGAGCAGGTTATCTTTTGTTAGTACTAGAGCCATGTTCTCACTGTCATAGAATTGTTCTATCGTTTTCTTGCTAATTCTGATCTAATCCGAATCCTAGCTTTCCTTTTGAAGTCATTAGTTGTTGTCCATGCTCTGTTTGTTACCTTCCACTTAACTTGTAATACGTTTGAACTGTTGTTTCGTGTGATGTTCATGAACAGGAAGTGCATGACTACTTGAAGAGTCTGTGTCCTGATTTGCACATCACAAGAGGAGAATACGACGAAGACTCACGTTATCCAGAGACCAAGACACTCACCATCGGCCAATTCAAGCTCGGAATTTGCCATGGCCATCAGGTTTTTCTTTCGCGAGCTTCTCACGTTTCTATTTATCACCTGATTTCCTCATTTAGATTATATCATGGGTGGCAAGGTGTAGGATTTATAGTGAAATCCCTCATACCTCAGCTTTTTTTATGCTTGGAAGGTTATTCCATGGGGAGACCTGGACTCACTGGCCATGCTACAAAGACAACTCGACGTGGATATCCTAGTAACTGGCCACACGCACCAGTTCAAAGCCTACAAACACGAAGGTGGCGTTGTGATCAACCCGGGCTCCGCCACTGGCGCTTACAGTAGCTTCACCTACGATGTCAACCCGAGCTTTGTGCTCATGGACATCGATGGCCTACGTGTCGTGGTGTACGTATACGAGCTAATTGACGGAGAGGTTAAGGTCGACAAGATTGACTTCAAGAAGACCGCCAATCCTCGTTGATCAACTACGCTTAGCCACGCCTGTCTAGTGCACAAGACGAGATCGGATCCCAGGGTATATCCACTGAAAACAAAGGCATTTGAACTAGCTTTTTGCAGGATCTTGAAAGGTTACTTTGGATGGATAAAACTCCTATGTAATGTTTGTCTGAATCTATATGCTTTCACTGTTTATGAGTTTGGGGACTATTTGATTAGAGGGATCCGTGGTTGGAATGTGCAGCTTTGTATTTGCAGTCTTTGGCATGTTTTACATTTACTCGGTTTTCTGATTGGGCCGGTTTGGAATTTACTTCTGTTGTTTTGGTTAGTCGGTTTTCTCTTGCCACATCAACAACTTTAACAATTAATTTATTGAATAATTTCTAACCACCCTCATCACTACAATCTTTAGCAATTTCTAATAAATATTTTTATATTTCTTAACACCATTTTTTTCACCAATTCTTCTCATATATATTTTTCTTGAAAATTGGACCTTAACTTACGTGACATTGTTAATTAATTTTTTAAATTAGCAAGATTGTTAATTTTACAAATACATACACATTCTTAGCCATTACTAATATAGTGCCACCTCACCCTCCACTTCACTTTAGCAATTGCTAAAATTTAAAAATGAAAATGCCCTTAATACCTCTATCCCAACCATTCTTTAACAATTTATATTATTAACACCTTTATCTTATATATTTTAAAAATTTATCCAATTCGCCTTTACTTAAAAAATTGATCCAATTCGCCTATATGACATTTGTAATAAACTTTCAAATTAATTATTAAAAAAAATCAATTTTATAAATTTATAAATTAATAATTACCCATGCATCCAATGGCTAATTACACGTTATAATGACATATTTTATCAGTGACCTATATTAACTAAACCTTTATATGCTCTATTTTATTTATGTTAATTATTAAAACTAAAGTTTTTGCCAGACACAAATGACATGTGTCATGTAACCAGCACCAATGTGTGAAAAGTGGAAACAGACTTAGGATATGCCAAACCTGATGGTGAAACCAAAGTCCCAAGAAATAAAAACGACATCATCAACCGTTTGCTTTCACAGATAACTCCAACCGTATTCTTGTCATGATTCCTTCAACCGTTTAATTAAGATTCCAAAATTCTTGCTTCAATAAATGTAACAATTTTCTCCCACTTTGAAACCCACAAAACCAAAACAACAATAATGGAGGAAGTAGGCCACAAGAAGCACTTTGTGTTGGTTCACGGAGCAGCCCACGGAGCATGGTGCTGGTACAAGCTCATCCCGCTCCTGAAATCGAAAGGCCACACGGTCACTGCTCTGGACCTCGGAGCCTCCGGAACGAATCCGAAGCAGCTGCACGAGATCCGGACCGTCTTCGATTATTCGGAGCCGTTGATGGAGTTCATGGCGGCCGTTCCCGAGGATGACAAGGTCATTCTTGTGGCTCATAGCTTCGGTGGCTACATTATTTCTTTGGCTATGGAGAAGTTCCCTCGGAAAGTATTGGTGGCTGTTTATGTTACGGCTGAAATGCCTAGTCTCGTCCATCCGCCTGCCACTCTGATGATAGAGGTCTGAATCCTAATCAATATTATTATATTTGTTTAACTACCGTTCTGTGCTTCTGTCAATGTTTAAATCACTACAAAAAAAGACTTTTAGTCACAAAAATTTCAGTTTTTGTGATTAAAGGTGGAGTGGGGTAAAGACATTTAGTCCCACAAAATTTATTTTAGTCACAGTTTTGGTGACTAATAAAAAAATGTGTGGCTTAAATTTATTATAGTCACAGTTTATGCGACTAATAAAACATTTTTGTGACCAGATATCTTAAGTTATTCGACCTTTAGTCAAGGGAAATGATATTTTTGGGTAACTAAAGTTTTTTTTTTTGGGTGATTATTTGCTTGTTATTATAGAAATGTCGTGGAATCTTATGATTTTACGATTCAATTTCACGATTACGATTTCGCGTGGAATTCACGAATTTATTATTTTAGCTTGGAATATTGTGAGTAATGTATTTTAAATGATTCAATATGAAACAACTGAAAACAGCTCCTGGAGGGGACGCCGGAGGAAGTGATGGCACTTTGTGAAGTAAAATTTGATAAAGAAGAAGAAAAACTTCCGATATCAGCATCTTTTGGACCGGATTACATCGAGACTCTAATGTACACAAAGTGTCAACCAGAGGTAAGGTCTCTTCATCTTCTAATTATCCGATTGGAAAAAATTTCTTCTCTCAAAGTAAGAAGTGAGATAAAATTAATTATCTCACTATTAATAAATTAGATGGTCCACTACCTTTAGACCCTCCCTAATTTATTAATAGCGAGAAATTCGATTTTGTCTTTAACTGTGAGACAAGAAACACTGTCTTATCCGATTTTCACGGTAAAAATTCGTTACATAATCTAATACTTACATACTTTCATCGTTGTGGTGGGGTTTCAGGATGTGGAACTGGGGAAACTAATGCTGAGACCATTCAAGTTTTTCCTGCAAGACTTGTCGATGGAATCTCTGCTGAGTGAAGCTAGATTCGGATCTGTGAAAAGGGTGTACATAGTGTGCAAAGAGGATATTGTGATGACGCAGGAATTTCAAGAAAGGGTGATACAGAGTTACCCACCAGACGAGGTTAAGTACATTGAAGGAGCTGACCATATGGCTATGCTCTCGAAACCGAACCAGCTTTGCCAGGCCCTGCTCGAAGTTGCCGACGAGGATTGGCTGAGTTTTTAGCTTTAAGGAAAAGGAATAGGGCATCAATGATCAATTAAATTCGTATTGATAACTAGTTATAATTATAGATTTGTTGACAATGGCTATATGCCAGTCAGTTGAGAGTTGGAAATTTGTGGTTCTAGCTTTGTGATTGGATATTTGATTTATGCATTTAATGGAAGGGTTATGGGGTTTTTTATGAATGAAACTTTTATTAGAGGGAATCGGAAATTTCAAATGATATCGAAAGACAAAATTGCAGGTTTCAATAAATGAAATCATTGTTTACGTAAGCCCCGATATACTTTTTTATTGTCTTATCATCTTTTAAATTGTCAAAATTTGATTTTTCGAATAAAATGTACCAGATGGTATTTATGTTTGACATTTTTTTATATATTAAATCACTAATATGATTTTTCAAACACCAAATGTCATTTATGTTTATCTTTGATACCACAATCGGTTTGCCTAAAATATATTATGTGACCAAGCCCAAAAGTCCACGAAAAAAGGGTTGGGCCATCACGGATAGGTCTTTACTTACCGCTATATATAATAAGTAGGGTATGCAGTTAGATTTTAACAATATTATCAGTTAATGGTTAGGATCGCTCCGATTGCATATACTTTTGTGATGAAACAACCTCGCTCGAATGCGAGACTATAAATACTGTGATATATACCCGATCTGTTGGAGGCATACCATCATAAAAGAATCTTAACCCATTAACTTATAAGCAATGTGGTATGGAAGTGTAAAACACAAGTTAACTAACAAATAAATCTATTAAATAGACATGTTTTCATATTCTGTCTGTCAATTTTAAACGATCATTTCTCATTCGTCATTTCGAATTTAATCTCCCATTTGATGGAAATTACGAAATTAGAAGATTGTTTGTAGCTAGGCAAAGTTCAAGCCGCTCATGGAGTCTTCTTTTTGTAAAGAGGATACTAATTAATAATCCGTTTGACAGGTAGAATGTAGATTAGAATTTGAGTGAGAACGAAGAAATTAGCTCTCAAAATACACTTTGTTGAAATTTAAATTTTCTACTTAAATAAAAAAATGTTCAAGATTCCATTCCGTATTCCACCTCACAAACATACTATTTTTTCGCAAATCTCTATAAGTATGCTAATCAAGACGGCAGGAATCACACGGATGAAGAGAATCATTTAGAAGAAATCTTGTAGCCAAGTATAAGACCAAAACACAGTAGCTAGAGAGACCTATAGATAAGCCATCCTATTCTACCCTAAGAATTAAAAATACCATAGTAGATGCTGAGGAGGGCGAGATTATACTCGATGATTTTCAAGTTTTCTTCTCGAGGTGATTATTTTATGAACGATATTAATATTAAAAAAGGAATAAATTAAAGTGAAATTGTTATTTATCTGAGGGTCCTTTCTTTCGGATCAATCCTATTATTAATTCAATAGTTCAAAATTATTTTCGCCAATTTCAATATGACAGTTGGAATTTTATCAGGGATATAACGGGAATTTAAAAAATATTCTTTCTCTTTCAACTTTTCTTTCTCTTTACTCTTCGCACGTAAACGAGATATAATAATTACATAACAATGATGTAATAATGACGTAATGTGGATATAATAATTTACATACAAAGTCGACATAATGAGCCTATATAAAGAACATAATAAAAAAACTCGTAAAATTTATATATCACTTACGTATAAAAGTGGTAAACTGGACATAATGATGATGAATTCAACTACTCATAAAATGTATGTAACAATAACATCAAATATGTAAAATAATTATATTAATAGCATAACAACATGCCCATTCATACAACGACCACATTCATATAATTTGGTAGTACAATATTCATTACAAATTTGATCATTAACAAAAAAAAAACTAACGGTCGTGAATGGAAAATCCATCAAACACCGTCGCCACCAAGCAGGAAGCGGAACCACCAGCCACCAACAACCACTCACATCAATCAATAAATCAACTTCGACCGCATCAAACAGTCTTCAAACGGTAAGATCGACACCATTAATTAATAGCCACACGAACCACAAAACCGAGGAAACGAACCCGGGCTGGAGTCGGCTCCGGTGCATGGTGATAGCAATAAAAGCTCTATTATGATCAGATAATTATATAGAGGTTACAATAATTCAAATGAGATATTCTATACGACTAAACATGAGGTGGTCATTTCATGAGATGTATTAAATTTGAACCCGAGACCTCCAAATCACCATACACCAACTCCACTTGGACAACATGAGGCCTTCATTCTAATAAGTGAAACGGATCATACAACTAGTAATAAGTACAAAATACGACTGGTCTGCATCTTTCAACATAGAATAATTGGATCACCAAACTTCTACCGGTTTATCATCAATGGAAATTACAGAAATAGAAGATTATATTTGTTTGTAGTTAGCTAGGCAAGTTGAAGCCGGCCATATACTAGAGTCCTCTGTTTAGCAAAGATCAGAAAAAGTATAATTCCACAAAACTCCAATCAAAATTCTCATCAAATCTTTGTAACTCACCATCATCATCATCTATATACAGAAAGTGCTTCAATCAATGAATAATCATCTTTCTGTCAACCAAGGAGAAATAGCTAGGGTATACCGTGTTATCAATGGCTTACTGGTCGTCGAAGATCATCATCGTACCGGTCCTTGGCCTTCTAGGATGGTGCATCAGCCGTGCAACAGCTGGCTGTGACCCGGAATCCCCGATAGTCGGTCCAATGCCCGAATTCACTGATCATTTCCGAGCCGTCTTCGATTTGTTGGAGGAACAAACCCCGTTGCAAGTGGGGAAGAAAGGAGGTAGATTCGAAGCTTGGTCGCCACCGGATGGGCAACTGGGTGCCATCGTGGCATTGGCCACTTGCTATACCATACACCCAAGTTTCTGCAAAACCTGTATCAAAGACGTTGCCATCTTTCTGTCCAAGTGCCGCTCCGGAGCTGGTTTCTTTGGAATTGGACTGTATTGCGACGTCCAGTTCTGGACCGTTCGATGATCGTACTTTGGAGAGTTGGATAAAGCTTGAAAGGTGCCCCTAGACCGATTTCATTGTCTTGATCCTGTGTAATTTTCGTTAAATTTTGAGTAATTAATCTATTTTTAATACACTGCTTTTCATGTTCTAGTATTAATTGAACCATCCTGGACGTATGAATGATTGTAAATGCAATAATAAAGATCATAGACGTACGGTACAACCTTTGTTCATCAACAGAGTGGATGAACAAATGGCAAGGAGAAAAGAAAGAATACACGAGCAAACCTCCAAAGTCCAAGGTGGCGACGCTTAAAGACGATCATGCGGTAAAAAGGAAGTATACCAAGCCACACCCAGAGTTCCTCCAAACACTTCAGTGAACTCATCTGCCATAACAGAGCCTCAGTGAAGCGTTCAGAGGAACTCCAGGGGACACCTGGTTTATGCATGCATGCAAATCTGCTATACATCAAACTGGATCTCGGATGGAAATTGTTATTGATTGCTGAGTTCCTCGATCCCCTATTTATGCACTGAAACCTTGGACTGGCTGGCAAAACATTGGGGATGAAACTAGACGGAGTTTTGGGCAAGGTTTGATAAAGGAAAAGAAAAACTCAGCAGGAATCTACCTTTTTCTTCTTCTTCTTCTTCTTCTTCTTCGTCATGTGATCTAATTAGATTTTGGAGATATGCGTTGGAGGACCAAGGAATACCACCCACGTTAGTGGTTTTTGGCTTTTTGCATGGGACCATCCATGCATGTCTTCTCTACTTTAGTAACTTTCATCAAACCCTAATTAATATCTACCTTATACCATCATCTTTTTTTGTTTTTTTGACAATTACCTTATACCATCATCGTTCCACAATTTTATGCCTCATATATGTGATAGCAGTTATATATTTTGACAGTTTTTTCGAGGCAGTAACGGTTTTTTTTGAATTTTTTTAAATTGTCTGATTTTTAATATGTGTAGGTAAAAGTTAGTTAGAAATTCAAGTTTCATTATATCGACCTTTCAAATCTGAGTGAAATGAATTGAAAATAGAATTTTAATTTTTTGGCCGGTTTTTTTTGCCATTTCTAAAGGGCTACCCTATGCCGTTTTCTATGAAAATTTGCTAAAAAAATCAAATTGGCTAATTTTTAGAATGTGTGTTGGAAACGGTTAGAAAATCAAGTTCCACTATGTCAGACCCTCGGATTTTAGCCAAATGAGGTCAAAAATATAATTTTCACGTGTTTTTACGATTTTTTCCATATGTACATCATGCATTATGTTGAGTTTAACTAACTCTTTCTTATGTTGGATATATAAATTGACAAGGAGTTCGATTCCAGACTTGATTCCCCTAACTTTTTTGTTCTTAGTTTAATTATACAGACTGTGGCCATTCCCTTCAATATCAAGAAGAAAATGGCTTCAAGTAGATACTTCATCATCTAACATCAAACTATCATGGACAAACAGAAAACACCTGCATATAACTTTCTTACCATCAGACCACTACTACTCTCCTATGTATCTAAATATCTCTTGTCTTATTATTCGTTTCTTCTCCATGGGAGCTGGATGAACTTGGACAAAGGGAGTGGCCAAGTAAGGAAAAAAATGAAAGTACTGTTGGAGAATAATACAGAGAGAATATGGAGGGGAAGATATATAACTAGCTACGTGCATATATTTGCCTCCACACACAGAAGTCTGTCCAGGTTCACTGAGTACCGAGTTCAATTTGTGCTGTATACATAGAGGGTGTTCTCTACTCTGCTTTGATGAACCCCAAAAGGAAGAAGGGAATAACTAGTTATAAGTGAATTATAAACTTTGTTGTCAGTTGTCTCCTTCAGTTCTCCTGATCAGCACTTCATTGGGATCAATTGTTGATCTATGTATGATGATCATCACAAGCAAAGCATCCTAATGAAGTGTTTGGGGGGAACTCTTGGCGGCATCTGATGTTTTTTTTTATGATCGGTGATCGAAAGCATTGGTGGATTCATGATAGTTCATTATATTAGGTCGGATTGTATGGAAATAACTATTTATAGGTGAAGGTTAATTATCAGCTGTCTCCTTGAGTTCTCTTAGCACTTCACTGGGTTAACTTGTTGATCTATGTATTTGATGATTATAATGTATATCGGGTTAGGCACGTTATGGTTATGGATTAATCGAAATCCTTATGTATATAAGAAGTGCTAGTTTTTCTCTCTTTAATTAAGTCGTTACTCTCACCAAAACCCCTAATATTATTCCCCTTTCTTTCCGTGGATTAATCAACCTCAAAGTCGAAAACCACGTTAATTACTGATATTACTCCTCTATTATTCCTTCCTTATTCCTCTTTTATTCCTCCATTATTCGACTATTATCAAATCAAGCATCCTACTAAAATGTTTGGGGGAAGTCAGGGCGGCATCTAATGCTGTTTGCTGTTTATTATTTCTGATTGATGGTCGAAGGAGGATTCAAAATGGTTCATTGTATTAGATCAGATTGTATGAAAATAACCCGTTATAAGTGAAGGATATCAGCCGTCTCCTTGAGTTTTGCTGATCACTTCATTGGGATAAAATTGTTGATCCATGTATGATGATCATATTCAAGCATCCTACTGAAGTGTTTGGGAGAACTTTAGGCAGATGTATTTTTAATGATCGGCAGTTAAAAGCATCGGCAGATTTATGATAGTTCATTATATTAGGTCGGATTGTATGAAAATAACTAGTTATAGGTGAAGGTTAATTATTAGTTATCTCTTTAAGTAAGCATCCTACTGAAGTGTTTGGGGAACTTTAAGCGGCATCTGATGCTTTTTTTAATCGACGGTCGAAAACATTGGTGGATTCAAGATAATTTGTTACATTAAGTCGGATTTTATATGTTATCAAAGTTTTAGATCCGAATATGAACGGAACTTTCATTAGGAAAGGCCCAGCGATTACAAATTTAACTTTGGTGTATTGGTATTTGTCATAATCATGACGACATTCATCATTAGGACCAGTCATTAAGGTGTGTATATCGGCTTATCCTTGTCGTATGATCTAAAAAATTACGGGGTCTCAAAATCTGTCAATTTTATTATCTCGAATAATTTTTTAGTTTCGATGTGTTTATTATATCGGACAAGAGTTATAAGTAAAAAAAAATTAAAACTGTGGTAAATACATTATTTTTCTGCTTGCAATCCAAGTAATAACTTTGAGTAAACTTTCTACCCAATGAAACTGAAGGCTAGCATTGGGCTGGGCTCGTGGGCTGGGCCTGAGTTGACGAACAATATAAAAGCTCAAATAAAAACCAGAGCAGCGAAGAGAATCCACTGCCCTCTTCCTCTCGCCATTCCCCGTAGCTCTTCCCAAGTTTCCATTTCCAGTATCCGCTTCGATAGTTCAACCCCCTCAAATTTTGGGCTTATTTCACCAAGCAGATTCTCGCCGGAGCTTTTCCGCCGCCGTTTGAAGTGAGCTCTCTCTCCATCTCTATCTCGTTGTTCATTTTATCATCTTTCGGTTCCACCTTCATCACCACTTCAGCTGCTTTCCGTAATTTGGTTATCGCTATCCTGATAGCAACATCACCGAATCTTGTAGCCCTAGGGTTTTCGTATGTCTGATTGTGTCATTTGGATCTATTTTATCTCAGAATCTATGTAACGTAGAGGCTGATCCGCCGCCACCTGCGTTTCGAATTATTATGCTCCGTCGGAATTGATTGCTTTTTATTTTCTGCAGTCGTGAATTCGTCGAGATAGCATTACAAGTAAGATAGAAGTTCATTTTTGAATTCCCTATCGATGGGGAGAAAGAAGCCAGCTGCTCGCGGGGACGACGATAATGCTCCCGCCGTGTCCCAGGGCGGTGGAGGGAAATCTAAGAAGAAGGCGTTCATGATCGATGATGATGAGTATTCCGTCGGCACGGAATTGTCTGAGGAGTCTCAGGTACAAGATGAGAAACCTATCATTACAGGAAAGAAGAAAGGTAAGAAGGGGGACAAGAAAAATTCACGGGCTAAGCTGGAGAGTGACGAGGATGACGAGGTCCCCGAGATTTCTTTTGCTGGAAAGAAGAAACCCAAAGGTAAGAAAAGTGGAGGGACGAGTGGGTTCTCCACTTCGAGTTTTGGGCTACTTGGGGATGAAGATGATGGTGATGAGGATGAAGACAATGAGGTAACTGCGGTTGAAGATAGTGAGGATGAGGATGAACCGGTTGTGAGCTTTGCAGGCAAGAAGAAGAAGTCTCAGAAAGGCGGGAAGAGTGGTGGAAGCTTGTTTAGCGCTTCAGCTTTTGAAGCAATTGATGATGGTGAGGATGATGGAGAGGTTATTGATAAAGATGATGAAGATTTGGCCATTGAGTTCACTGGGAAAAAGAAATCCTCAAAGGGTGGTAAGAAGGCTGGTAATAGTGTAGTTAGTGCCGCAGCTAGTTTTGATGTTCTAGATGAGGATGAGAACGAGGAGGAAAAGGATGATGACGATGATGATGTTTCTGCAATAACTTTCTCTGGAAAGAAGAAGAAGTCATCCAAATCCACTAAAAAGAGTGATAATAAGTTTAGCATGGCATTACTGGATGACGAGGAAACTGTTGGAAGTACAGACGGAAAAGAGCTAGATGATGATGATGAAGATAGCTCTTCAATGGCTTTTACAGGTAAGAAGAAGTCTTCCAAAAAGAAGGGAACTACCAGTAAGAGCACTGGTGTATTTGCCACATTGGTTGAGGAAAAAGAGGATGTTGTTGATGATGCTATTGCAAAAGAGGAACCTAGTGTTACGGAATCTATTGATTCGAAGGCAAATAAGAAGGAAGATGTAGCTGAAACTTCAAAGAATAAGAAGAAGAAAAAGAAGGGTGGAAGGACTGTTCAAGAAGAGGATGATTTGGACAAGATTCTTGCGGAACTTGGAGTAGCGCCACCTGTTCCGAAGACTTCTGAACCGCCTCCTCCTACAGAGGAGAAAGCTCAGGTCCAACCTGAACCAGTTTCTGAATCAGTTGCTGAAACGGAGGAGAATGATGGCGAAGATGATAAGGAAGAGTCTGCCGCTGCTAAGAAGAGGAGAAAGAAGAAGGAAAAAGAGAAGGAAAAGAAGGCAGCTGCTGCAGTCGCTGCTGCTTCAACAGAGGTTAAGGGAGTAAAAGTGGAGGAATCAAAGAAGCTCCCAAAGCATATTAGAGAGAAACAGGAGTTGCTTGCCAAGCGGCAAGAACTTGAGGCGAAGAAGGCTAGGGAAGAGGAAGAGAAACGGAGAAAGGAAGAGGAGGAAAGACTTAAGCTAGAAGAACTTGAGAGACAAGCAGAGGAGGCTAAGCGTAGGAAGAAGGAAAAGGAAAAGGAGAAAATCCTGAAGAAGAAGCAGGAGGGGAAATATTTGACCGCAAAACAGAAGCTCGAACAACAGCGGGCAGAAGCTTTTAAAAAGCAAATTCTTGGTAATAATGCCAATCTTGGACATATTGTTGACAAAGAAGCAGCTCCCACGAAGAGACCGATTTACAAAAACAAAAAGTCAAAATCAGCTCCCAAGCAAGAAAATGGTGCGGCACCTTCTGTTAACGCTGAGGAAGATAAAGAAATAAAGGCAAAGGAAGAAGAGGAAGAAGTTGAAGAAAAGACTGAGGACGTGGAAATAGAACCAGTTGAAGAGAAAATGGAAGTTGCTGATGGCTCAAAAGAAAACGGAGTTGAGGTAGATGATGATGATGACGATGATGAGTGGGATGCAAAGAGCTGGGATGATGTCAACCTTAATGTCAAAGGTGCTTTTGATGACGAGGAGGTTGAGCCTGAGCCTATAGTTAAGAAAGATGCTAAGACAGTCATGCCGGCTGCTAGCAGTGCAGGTTTCTTCCAGCATCAACTCTGCTTTCATTATCTGCTTTTAACTCCTGCCTTCAATGCTAATCTTTGTTTTTTTGTTTTCCCCTTACAGCTCCTGCGGCAGATGCAACCAAAACGCCTGCCTCCTCTCAAGAGAGCAAAGTTCAGGATGTCCAAAGTAGAAAAAGCCAGCCCCAAATTGGGAAGAAAGGTTCTGGTGGTGCCAAAAGTGGAGTGTCAAGTTCAGATGCCCCAGAGCCTGAAGAAAATCTCCGGTCACCAATTTGTTGTATTATGGGCCATGTCGATACTGGTAAGACCAAGCTTCTGGATTGTATTAGAGGGACCAATGTGCAAGAAGGTGAGGCTGGGGGTATCACGCAACAAATTGGTGCAACATACTTCCCTGCTGAGAACATAAGAGAGCGAACTAGAGAACTGAAGGCCGACGCGAAACTGAAGGTCCCTGGTTTGTTGGTTATTGATACCCCTGGCCACGAGTCATTCACCAATCTTCGTTCACGAGGCTCGGGGCTATGCGATATTGCCATATTAGTTGTTGACATTATGCATGGGTTAGAACCACAAACAATAGAGTCGCTCAATCTCTTGAGAATGAGGAACACGGAATTCATTATTGCCTTAAATAAGGTGATACCTATTTCTGAGTTCTTAAGTTAACTTCATTTTGCATACGTCCATAGTCAATGGCTCCTGGAGATGGTTATTGCTCTGACATGCTTGCTGTTTGTTGTCTATTATGTAAATTTCATAGGTGGACAGACTGTACGGGTGGAAAGTATGTAAAAATCAACCAATTGTCAAAGCAATGAAGCAACAAGTAAAAGATGTCCAAAACGAGTTCAATATGAGGGTTTCGCAGGTCCTAATATCTTAGTCTTTGCTTTTCTCCTCCCTAAACCCTCCCCCTGTCTCCATGAAGCATCGTTTCTTAATCATTGTAAACTATCTGTTTGTCCAGATCATTACCGAGTTCCAGGAACAAGGACTGAACACTGCATTGTACTACAAGAACAAGGAAATGGGGGAAACTTATAGTATTGTACCGACAAGCGCTCTTAGGTCTGTTCCTTGCCCTCAAGCTGTTCCTCTTTTCTGCCAAAATTTGTATTGCTATTCATAGTGATGATTATTTGATGGATTTTCTTCTTATAGCGGAGAGGGCATTCCTGATTTATTGCTGCTGTTAGTCCAATGGACTCAAAAAACTATGGTTGAGAAACTCACATTCAGCAATGAAATGCAGGTACTTATTGGGCCACATTAGTACTACTACTGCATGCTTAAAGCTAACCCTAATCTTTACACGTCATTTTCTTCTGCTTTCCAGTGCACTGTCCTAGAAGTAAAGGTTATTGAGGGCCTTGGAACTACGATTGATGTTGTACTAGTTAATGGCGTGCTTCATGAAGGGGATCAAATTGTTGTTTGTGGTTTACAGGCATGTAAAAGATATGCATTTTTATTGTTGAAGACTTCATTAGACAATTCATATGGTTATTCTCTAACTGACTCTGCGAAATCCAGGGACCCATCGTCACCACTATTAGAGCTCTCTTGACACCTCATCCGATGAAGGAACTCCGCGTTAAGGTATGTTTCTGTAATTAATGAAGTAGAACCTATCTTGTTTTGTCCATGCTCTGAGTTTTGGTTTTTGTTTTAGGGCACATATTTACACCACAAGGAAATTAAGGCTGCACAGGGCATCAAAATCTCTGCTCAGGTGAGAAAATGTATCATTTTTTGTCTCTCACTTTACAACATGGCTCAGGTTACTGACAATAACTCTATGAATTATTTGCTTTTTACAGGGATTGGAGCATGCTATTGCTGGAACTGGTCTATATGTCGTGGGTCCTGACGATGATTTGGAAGATGTTAAGGAGTCAGCAATGGAAGACATGAAGTCTGTCATGAGCCGCATCGATCGAAGCGGTGAGGGGGTTTATGTACAGGCTTCGACCCTTGGATCGTTAGAAGCTCTGCTGGAGTTCTTGAAGTCACCCTCTGTGAAAATTCCGGTTAGTGGTATAGGAATTGGCCCCGTGCACAAGAAGGATGTCATGAAGGCCAGTGTAATGCTGGAGAAGAAAAAGGAGTATGCTACCATTTTGGCATTCGATGTCAAAGTCACTCCCGAGGCCCGTGAATTAGCAGACGAGTCGGGCGTGAAGATTTTCATCGCCGATATCATTTACCACTTGTTTGATCAATTCAAGGCCTATATCGACGACCTCAAAGAGGAAAAGAAGAAGGAAGCAGCCGACGAGGCAGTTTTCCCGTGCGTGCTCAAGATTATGCCCAACTGTGTTTTCAACAAGAAAGATCCTATTGTTTTGGGAGTTGATGTTGTTGAAGGAATTGCCAAGGTAAATATGAATATAATCTTCACTCGAGAGTGTACTATGAGTCTACATACTGTTGATCCTCTTGTTCTTTTCAACAGGTTGGCACTCCTATATGCATTCCTTCACAAGACTTCATCAACATCGGTAGGATTGCTTCCATTGAGAACAACCATAAGCCAGTTGATACAGCCAAGAAGGGGCAGAAGGTGGCCATTAAGGTAAAACGCAATTTTCCCAATGGATTCATTTTTCTGCAGTTTTTGTTGCTTCGCGCAATCACAATTGATGAACTTGAATGTGATAATGGATGTTGCAGATAATTGGTTCGAATTCAGAAGAACAGCAGAAGATGTTCGGCAGGCACTTTGATATTGATGACGAACTTGTCAGCCACATTTCCAGGAAATCGATTGATTTACTGAAAGAAAATTACCGGGTACGTATCGAATCGAGAATGGGTTTGGTTTCTTGTTGTCCATTTGTGGGAAGATGGTATTCGATTGAGAAAATTTTTGGATGACTGAGTGTGAATTGTAAATTGAACACAGGATGATCTGTCTAATGAAGAGTGGAGGTTGGTTGTGAAGCTCAAGAACATTTTCAAGATACAGTGAGAGAGATCAGAGCTCAGAGAAATCGAACAATTTTGGTTGCTGGCCGCAGTTGGATGACTGCAAACTGAGATGTGCACGCTGGTTGAATCTGCAGCTTTCATTGGTGAAAAAGGATGCTGGAGTATCCGGTTCCGGGTTGCATCACCCGCAATTATTTTGCATGCTGCAGTATCTGGTGGCTAGCACAGTGTTATGAAACAGAGGGGGAGTGAGTCCGTATGGAAATGATTCTTGAAAAGGTTATTGTTTTTTTTTTATGAAACGAGAGAGCATCAAAGGAACAGAAAGAAAGAAAGCAGAGAATAGCATTGAACACGGCTTCTGTTTCACGAGCGGTTTTGTCTGAATGCTTAGATCATCTATTAATCATTCGACATTGCTTTAGAAGTGTGTGACTAGTAGAAAACAACCTTGTCTCGAAGAATCGCGGTTTTTCTCTTTACCGGACCGATATTGGGTCACATGTAAGGTCGAATGAATCTGTTGGTGCGACGGACGGTATGAACTAGACTGCAACGAACCAGCCAACAGATTCATTTAACTTGGCAAGGTTGTGCGAAGAGTGTTCTTGTAAGTGCAGAGCAAAAATTCAGCTTCCTCTAAGGAAATAATAGTAAAAATAAAAAATATAAAATGAAATTCGATCACGGTGGGACTCGAACCCACAATCTCCCGCTCCGGAGGCGAGCGCCTTATCCATTAGGCCACGCGACCATATGTTGGAAAATACTTCATTCCAAAATACTGATTGAATTTATCCAAAGCTAAGAGTCAAGACTATCGGTTGTGCGGTTGATACCCGGTAGTTAATACTCAATACACATTTTTGTCTATTTTTTATCGTCGCAAGTGTCCTAATTAGAGCTGGATGATAAAGAGTAGACATCATCAAATATACATCTAATGTCCATCTTCATGCTAGAGTCAACATAATGATCAACCTGAAATAACTAGAGTAGACATATTAAACCCGACAGACATACACAGTAGTGTCGAAAGCGTGGTAATACCTTGTGAGCTTAGCACCGCTTCGCATTCTCCGAGCTAGTTTTTAAAAACGAGCTGTTTCTCATGGGTTGTAGAGACTCCCAAAAGGTCGTTTGTTCATCAAATTCAAAGGGGCTTTACTAGCCAGCCTTCTCAAGATGTACGCATCCCCAACAATGCCCTGATTCTGAAGTTTAAGATGCCATTTCACCTTTATCCCTCATTTCCCCTTCCTTTTCCCCCCTGCTGAAACAAACCGCAAAGAAAGCTGTGCTGTGAACTCTAATCTCTGATTTTTCCATCATCTCCTAAAACTTCCCTAAGCCAATGCCGGACAAGATCTGCATCGAAGCAACCCTCATCTCAGCCCGCGGCCTAAGGCGTTCCTCTTCCACACTCTGGAAGCGCCACTGGTACGCAGTCGGCTGGATCGACCCCAAAACCAAGTACTGCACCACCGTATCCAAGGACGGAAGCTCAACCCCAACTTGGAAGACCAAGTTCGCTACTTTACTCGACGAGTCCACTCTCCTGAAAGACTCGGCAGCAGCAGCAGCACTGACTGTCCAAGTGTACAGCAGAGAGCCCATCTTCCTCAGGGAATCCCTCGAAGGCACTGCCACCATCTCGCTCAAAGAGTTCGTCTTGAAGTACTATAAGGATAAGGGTTCTTCTTCTGGTGGTGGTGAGGAAGTTGGGAGCTACCAGCTGAGGAAACGGAGCTCGAATCGGAGTCGGGGTTTGGTTGATGTTTCGATTCGGCTTACTGATCAGGAAAGTGCAGATCTTTCCGGTTCTTCGTCATATCCTGGTATGTATCATGTATGATTACTGGTATGAACTGGGTTTGTTTTCGATTGTTATGAAAATCCACTTTATGTAAGGATTTCAGGTGTGGTTGGTCCATCATAGAGCTTTGAATTCGTACATAGTATGACGATGAATAGAAAGATCCATTCTTGGCAACAACTCCAGAATGGATGCTTGTATTAAAGTACTTGTCATGAAAGTGCCTCCATATTGAGTTTGTTCATTTCCTTGGGAATTACAGGAGGAGATGAAGGAATTGTGCTGAAGGATTATCATCATGGCAATAACCAACCGCAGATGTTCCCCTTACCCCCATTTCAACAACAGCCTCAGAATCCAACAACATCCACCTCTGCAGGGTTCAATCATCAAATACCATACTATCCTGCATATCATCATCATCATCCTAATGGTCCTGGAAATCAAGGTTCATATCCAACGATGCCACCTCATCATCAGCCTCAATCGCACCCTCCAGCGCCTAATGGGGGTTACTACGCACCCACTTTCGTTCCGAATTCGGAGTATGTAAACATGCCAGCATCTGGAGCAACATCAGCAGCACATGGAAGGTGGTCCGGAAGACCCACGGCTGGTAATTTGGCTGCGGGAGCTGGAGTTGGAGGAGCTCTGGCTGCCGGGGCTATGATTTACGGAGACGATTTCATGTCTGCATTTGGCAGCATGTCCTTACAAGATCCCAGTCTTGCCATATCATTAGATCCTCCCTTTCTATGATAACAATGCATCACTCCCTAATGCTGCAGGCATACTAGTATGGAAGAAGTTTGCTAGTAAAGGGAAAAAGACTTGGTTTTTTAAACATCCCATGTATTATGGTTCACTAGAGTAGAAGATAGAACACTTTTTTTCCAGATTAGTTTGATGATTACGTTTTCAGTCCACTTCTCACTCGTTAGCTCAACATATCATCAACCGCTATGTCATCCTTACTTGCTTATAAGATAGAATATCTTACTTGTATAAGATAGAATATCGAGTTGTGAGTCTAACAACAAAGAAATTTATGGGTCCGAATATGTGAGATCCGCCTCCTAACTCCTAAAGCCTGGCAATTCTCAAAGCTATCTGTATTTGGATTCAAAGAGAAATTCTTTGGATTTGGAAAATCCGAACCTCTTCAAAACGAAATTCATAAGGTTGAATTAAGCCAAAATCTGACAAATTTGAGATGTAGTTTTAGGGCAGTGGAAAATGTATCCAACAAAATTGATTGGATGTCCGCAATTAACTCATAAATCCGCCTAATTTTACCCCAAATCAACCGAAAAAATGCAGCATACAAAATCGATAACCTGTGTATAAACCGCTACCATCGTGCCACACTGCCACCCAATGTATCGCATATTGGGCCGCATTTTACTTGAAAAACCCATCATAAAAAGCCCGATAAAGCATGTATCTAATCCAGCCTGCCACCTTCGCGTCCGTATAAAATTACCCTTCGCCATCGATACTTGGCTCTCTATGCTAAACCCTAATTGCCGTCCATTGTATTCCCGCCGTTGAAGCCCTCGCATCTACCTCCCACCAACAAGTAACAATATGGCGGCTGCGACTCAGATGAGCAAGAAGCGGAAGGTAATCAACCGCGATCTGGATTTCCTCTCTTCTGTGCAATGCATTTCTAAGTACTTGTTCTGATATTTGTGGTGCTTATGCAGTTCGTCGCTGACGGAGTGTTCTTCGCCGAGCTGAACGAAGTTCTGACCAGGGAGCTTGCCGAGGATGGTTACTCCGGCGTTGAGGTTAGGGTCACCCCGATGCGCACTGAGATTATCATCAGGGCTACCCGCACCCAGAACGTCTTGGGTACTTTGTTCGTTTTACCATTTCAGACGATTGTTCATTATTCTGTACGGTTTACATGATGTTTGAGGTATTGGATCTGTTTTGTTGATGAAGGTGAAAAAGGGAGGAGGATTAGAGAGCTTACCTCTGTTGTGCAGAAGCGGTTTAAGTTCCCTGCAGATAGCGTTGAGCTGTACGCTGAGAAGGTGAACAGCAGAGGTCTTTGCGCCATTGCTCAGGCTGAGTCTCTGCGTTACAAGCTTCTTGGTGGACTTGCTGTTAGAAGGTACAATATTTCTTATTTCGTAGTTGCTGTTGTACATGGATTACGAATTGGATGGAGGATGCTTGCCATTAATGTCTGCCTTGTATGCAACTTGATAACTTTGATCAGCATTTGTCATCTATAAAGCAGATTTGCCTCCCTATGACAAAATTTGTGTCGGAAGATGACTATAGGGATATTTCTCTATGACATTGTCAATATGAAATCCTTTCATTTTCATCTAGCTAGTTGTAGAGGAGATATTGCATAGGAGGCTGTTCTATTTCTTTATTACTAGTTAAAGCTGCATCTTTGTGCTGCCACGGTTAAAATGCAGCACTTGTCATCTATAAAGCAGATTTGCTCGTATTTTGACAAATTTGTGTCGGAAGATGACTAAAGGAATATTTCTCTATAGCATTGTCCATATGAAATCTTTGCGTTTTCATCTAGCTAGCTGTAGAGGAGAAATTGTGTAGCATGCCGTTCTATTTCTATTTCTATTTCTTAACCATTAGCACATGTCATCTATAAAGCAAATTTGCCTTTATATGACAAAATTTGTGTCGGAAGATGACGAAAGGAATTATCCTCCATAACATTGCCTGCATGATATTCTTCTGTTTTCATGTAGCTAGTTATAGACGAGAAATTGCACAACAGACTACGAATCATACACTACTAGGTAGTAGTCATGTTCTATGTAGTCAGTCTTGTCATTCAAGCTTGCTTGGTCTGCTAATTATTTATGTGTAACTTAGTTTTTATTTTGGAAGCATCAATTGTCATCTACACAGCAGGTTTGCCTATTCATGACAAATTTGTGTCTAACGATGACGAAATGAATAAGAATCCTGGATCATAAAAACTCATGAAATTCTTCTTCATTCGTGTAGTAACATTTCAAAGGAAACAATGTATAGGGACTGGCCCTTTTAATCATGGTATTTGTATTAAAGATTATTAGGTTGCTTCACAAATTCATCACTTCTTTGGTTTTGGCCGCAGCAGCCTTTGTGATAGCCGTTTATCATTTGTTTGAACTTCTGTATTGTTCCAGGGCCTGCTATGGTGTGTTGAGGTTCGTCATGGAGAGTGGAGCTAAAGGCTGCGAGGTTTGTATTCAATCTTCCACTGCAATCAGTTGTCATTACAACATTGATGAGTTACCTTAATTGCACTCTTGAAATATGATTGTTCAGGTTATCGTCAGTGGAAAGCTCAGAGCCCAACGTGCTAAAAGCATGAAGTTCAAGGATGGATACATGATCTCATCCGGGCACCCGGTCAATGAGTACATCGACTCTGCTGTGAGACACGTTCTCTTGAGACAGGTTTGTATTTCCTTAATTCGAATACTTCCCAAGTTTTTGAAATCTGCTGCTGCTGCTGCTTTCGTTATATTAACAAGTTTGCTGTTGTCTACTTGACATGGTAAAAGGGTGTTCTTGGGATCAAGGTGAAGATCATGCTTGACTGGGATCCGAAAGGGAAGCTTGGACCAACAACTCCTCTTCCTGATCTCGTCACTATTCACCCACCAAAGGAGGAGGAAGAGTACACGAGGGCTATTACCATGATGTCCGCCCCGGCCCCTGCTGCTGATATCGAAATTGCCGCTCCTATTGCTGTTCCAGTTTGAGAGTAACTGTGTTGTTGAATGATCTTTTCTCAAGCATATGCGCTAGTTATGAAAGTTTCATTTTGATGGATGTTAGCTATCTAGAGAAACGTTCTTGAATGGTCTTTGCATTGCTTTTGTTTCTGTCTATTACAGTAGCCTTTTTTTGGCTTGGATCATAAGTTATCTCGTAAGTGAAATAGTTGTTTGGCATCCTTGCCATTTCCAAATACTACCTCGGTACGATAAGTGTCGTCCATTAAGTGGTACGTGGTGGTAGAGGCTCTTCATTATCTTGTCGGTAGTGTCGTCCATTAAGTTGTACATGGTACTAGAGCCTCTTCATTATCTTGTTGGTAATGTATTTACACAGGCTGAGCCTAGATGATAAGATTGATCAACTCTATCTCTACCAGTTCGTATATCAGTGTATGGTTACTTTTTGTAGAATGTCATTGTCGGCCATTTAGTGGTATTTGAAACTCTTCATTATCTTGTCCTGATGATTGTATTAGTGGTATTCGACGTTCTTCATTATTTTTTTTGTAATAATCGTAGTTTTATTGCCTGAATAGTTGATTGTGGTTGAAGGAAGAAACTTGCAATTAAATTGAATTAAAAAATTCATTGAAAAAAGATTTGAGTCTAAATCACCCAAGTTTCGAGCTAGGGATGGCATTCGGGCGGATCGGGGCCGGATTCATATGAATCCGTTACCCACCCGTTGAAGTGGCGGATTCGGGGATTCCCCGCCCGATGACAGCAATCGGGTTTAAATTCAATACCGTCCCCGCCCATCATCGGATTTCGGAGTTGTTCGGAGCTCCGAACTTCTTCCGAAACAAAACAAAAATCGACCACACAAGTATGAAATTATAAAAAATACTAAATTTAGTATTCGAGTGAAGCATCAATCCATCATCCAACACAATTCCAGAAACACAAAAAACTTGAACCAGTGAGTGAACCATCAATCCATCATCCAACACAATTCCAAAAACACAAAAAACTTGAACCAGTGAAACATCAATCCATCATCCAACACAATTCCAGAAACACAAAAAACTTGAACCAGTGAGTGAACTTGAATCAGACACCAAAAATTGAAAAATTGAAATCCGATATAAGAAAAACTTCACCTTTTCAAACGAATCTGCAGCCTGCATGTATCTGATTGTTGTTGTCGTCGTGTTCTCGACACCAATATCTCAGTCAGACGTACAGAGACACAATCAAACAAGTAAAGCAGAGCAGGTAGGTGAGTAAGATTGATGATTGAAATCTGAAACAATAGATGAACTTTAAAAACATGAAAACTAAGTGAATACCCACCTCGTATATATAGGCATCTCGGGAAGTCCATACGAATCGACTTCTACTCGCATGCAAGCACTGTAACTCATCCATTGGAGTATCGCCGATACTGTATCGGAACTGCAGATTTATTATCGGGAAAGGAAGGAAGTTAAGGAAATAATGAATGATTTCACGAGAAGGATGTTAGGGTTTGCGATTCGAGAGCGTTCAGAGAGAATCGGGAGATGAGGAGGTTTTTTTTTTGATTTGGGAATTGGGAGATGCAAGAATGGGAATTGGGAACTGAACAGTAGCGATATATATTAATATGCAATTCCGGGCGGACTCGGGTCGGATAGCATTGAATCCGATCCCCACTCATTACCCGACCATTTCGGATGCGGATTAATCCGAATCCGATTCCCTACCCGGTCAAACCGAATTTTATCCGCGTTGACCGAATCGAATTCGGACGAATTTTCGGGTTTCCGGATCAGAATGCCATCCCTATTTCGAGCCGAACCAGACAAACCCAAAGAGAAGAGGACGGAGAAGAAGACAACCCAAAACAGCAAAACAAAATAGCAACGACGGCGGCGAAGTAAGAAGAAGAGACTAGAGAGAGAGAGCTTCCGACCGACCAGTGTCTTACCGGCGTTGGACACACTTGATCGGAGATATGAAAGCGCAATTTCCCCACTTCTATTTTTCACTCTCCAATCCTAGGTCGTGATTATTATTCCTCCATAGTGCTTCTACTTCGTCAAGTATTTTTCTTTGTTCCATTCTGAATGCTGCTGAGTTTTCTCTGATTCCTGAATCCAAAAGAAAAGCCAAATGTCAAAACCCTCGCACCATAGAATCATCCAAGGTCTTCTCCGCCTCCGTTTCTCTTCGCAATCGACCTCGATCCCTCGATTCCAACAACCTACTTCTTCTTCCCCTTTCTCTACTTCCACTTCCTACCCAAAGTTCTCTCCTTCCACTACGAACCGTACTTTACCGAAGCTCCCAAACTCTTCTTCTTCAACGTTCCTTCCGAGGACTTACTGCTATGGCCTCCGTCACTACTCGTTCAAGCCCTCTCCCGGCGTTGGGAAAGGGATCGGCGGCGGCGAATTCGCCAAACGGGCGTTGGAGAAGCCTGTGGATGTAGTTTCCTCTGCGTTCTCTAAGTACCGAAGAGCATTAGGTTTGCACTTGGATGCATTTTGGAGAAGGAACAATCTGTTTCTGTTTGGGGTTGGAGCTGTGGTGCTGTGTACTTTGCTTTGGAGGGTTATGTTTGGGATTGCCAGCACTTTTGTTCATCTCTCTGAAGGCATGGCCAAGTATGGCTTCCTCGCCCTCTCCACTGCCATGGTTGCCTTTGCTGTAAGTCTTGATTCTGCTTACTGGATTGTTTGAGTGCAGCTGCCTTTGATCTGTGTTTATGTGCCTTAAGCTAGTTCTGGTGACAGATGGAGTTTGTAGACTACTGGAATTAGGAAATTCAAAGCTGGTTAGCTTAAGCAAGTGATAGAAGTATGAGATGATTATCTGAATTGCTTCACTAACTGTTGCTTTTATTCAGTTGACGATGAACGTGCTCGATTGGTAACCAAGTACTTGAGATATATGTACTCTGATTTTTCTGATTTAGAACTCGCATGTTAAAGATGTGAAGTTGGTGTTAAAAGGTAGTAAATTAAGGACATCAAGTCCATAGAAAGCTAGAGATGGATCAAGATGAAGCTATTGGACACAATGCAAAAGGATGAAGAAACGTCGCTAATGGCTGAGAATTTTTGGTCCAGTTTCATGATATATCCTATCTTGGTTTCTATTGTCTCAATGCTTTGTGATCTTTGTCTTCATTACAAAGGAAATTGATATGTAGAAAATTCTCCGAAGTCACAGGAACATCAGTTTGTTGAAAGTATCTCATTTCATTGTTTTGCCAATCAATGATGTCTCTGTCACATCAATGTTTATGTATGGCAAATCTTTGATCTTTTCCTTGAATGGCCATCTCCCATAATCTTAAGAATGAATTTGCTCCTTTTTGCCTGAGGATGTGGTTGAGTTCGAGATTTTTGTTTCACGCTAACGTTTCTTTGTAAATGCAGAGTCTATATGTTCGCTCCCGACTCACAATTAACCCTGATAAGGTTTATAGAATGGCTATGAGGCGGCTAAACACGGATGCTGGGATTCTGGAAGTCATGGGTGCTCCTCTCGCTGGAACTGACTTAAGAGCTTATGTGATGTCAGGAGGAGGGATTAAAATGAAGAACTTCAAGCCTACTCGTAGTAACAAGCGTTGTTTCCTTATCTTCCCAGTACAAGGTTCGGAGAGAAAAGGCCTAGTCAGCGTTGAAGTTAAGAAGAAAAAGGGCCAGGTTTGTGTCTTTCCTTTCTCTTTACTATCAATAATATAGGAGTAAAATTCCATGTCTTAGTGTTTATCTGAACTTACTTATGTAGAGCCATGGTTTAGTGAAATCGTTTTTCGGTAGGATCTTCCATGTTTTGTATATTCTTAACGATCTTACTTCCAAAGCTATTGCACTAATAGCTTTGGTGCAGTTTGTTAGTGAATACCTGTGTGTGTATGATAGAGAAGTAAAGCAATAGATAAACATTTTCTGGTAGAGATACAGATTAAGGGACAGATTTGTAATTTCCCTGTGCAGTATGATATGAGGTTACTGGCAGTGGATGTACCTATGGCATCGGGACCTGACCAGAGGCTGTTTTTGATCGGAGACGAAGATGAGTACAAAATCGGGGGAGGGATCATCGGCGAGCTGAGAGATCCTGTGGTGAGAGCCATGACTGCTAGCAAGGAATTCGACCACCTTGACGAAATAGAGGAAGAGGAAGATGCTGAGAGGGAGCTTGAGGAAGCAGAAAGGAAGCGACAGGAGGAACTCGAAAAGCTCGAGAAGGATGGATCATAGTTCCTTCACTGCACCGTTTGTTTCTCGCGGCTTTGAATTGTTTCTCAGTTTTTTTCCCAGAAACCAGTTTGTCTCATGTTGCTAACTGAGCCAGGATGTTGATAATAAAAAGCCATTTGAATAGTTCATGACACAACACAAGGCACTGAGGCTATATATATTTCTACAGATGAGGAAGATCTTCATGGTTTTGTTTATTCGTGTGTTATTAATATGTTAAGTGGTCAATATAAAAGAAAAATATGGCCTGATGCGATATTTCTCCTTCGAAATGTTGCATCAAAGGGCTTAACTCGATCGATGCTTTTTCGGATTTCCTTCTTCATACATTCGAATGACCTGAAATACTCGTCAACGGAAAAAAACTTGACCGACATGAAAACTATAACGACATGATATCATCTTTTACTCATTGTATTCGGACCAATATGGCGATATGTATTACTTATTTTTTGAAGAGTTATTTTTTCGGTTGGAAATTAAATGTTTATATACATCGTTTATTTTAAAAAAAAATTATAATATAGCTCAAAAAATGGCATGGAAGGTTTCAGGATTAGGATAATCTGCTTTTTTCATTCCCATCATATTTTCATTTTCCCTTCACAATCTGATGAGAGGGGAAAATGGCTTCAAATTCGATGATGTAATTTTCTTCACTGCTCATGAAATCCTGGGATCAATACACCGGCGATTGCATCCCATTTTTCGAGGATTTTTCCGAAGGTTCATTAATTTTTCTTGCGAATTTGATCTTGTTTTTTAAGCTATCTTCGTCCTCTCGAATAAATTCAACGATGAAAAACATTCTTTTGCATATCAACTCCCCTCTAATTGCAATTATGTATGAAAAAAACAAACCTCGATGCTCAAAATGTATAAATGGAACGAGTTCGATCCAAATTTACGATCTTGTTTTTTTCTTATTATCGATTTACATCTTTGAATAATAATCTAAAGGTTTTAACTCTTTATTTTTGTTTTAAAATATAATTAGGGGCAAATTTCAGGTATAATATAACCAAAGATCCAATTGCTCAAAGAAATGAAAAGACGATGTTGCTGGCCAAAGGTAAACAACTACAAGCTACCTTGACTTGCAATCCAAGTAATCGACTTTAACCTATTCACCATGCAATGGTTTGATTGAAATTGGGGTTTAATTTGGTGCAGACATTCAGCTGTAGAAGTTGTTACAATTTTAGGTGGTGTTGTAAATGTTCATACCACAGAGAAGATCGAGACCAAATCGACGCGAACGATAAGAATCTTCACATAGAGCTCGCCACGGGAAGGGTTCAACTTATAAGCACAGTACAAAAATGGGAAGACAAGCTCATAGAAGCGAAAACCCCCGGTAGGGTCGTTGTCCTTAACTTTAGTTCTTCGTGGAGCACCCCCTGTAGGTCGATAGCCCGACCGTATTGTAAGCTCGCGGACAAGTATCCTTCGATCACGTTTCTGACAGTGGACGTAGACGCACTAGCTGAGATGAGCTCGACGTGGGAGGTTAAGGCGACGCCGACGTTCTTCTTCTTGAAAGAAGGGAAGCAGTTTGACAAACTTGTTGGTGCAAACAAGGTAGAGCTCAAGATGAAGATTGCTAACATTGATAGTCTTCCCTTGTAGTGTGTTCCAAAGAATATACAAAAATAGTGAATGTGATTATTTTGATTAGTTTTGTTGCCAAACTTTTGTTCATTTTTTTAGCTTTGCTCGTTGACACACATGATAAAGAATACGAAATGATGGATCTAATTTAGCGTAAGTGATGTATCTATTACGGTGTTCATATTTCGTCAATTCTCATCTCATCCTATTGTCTCATATCCCTAACCAAACATGTTTGATTGAAGATATGCAACAAAAAAGAACTTGGGGCATCGCAGATAGTTAATATGTAAAGTTTTCACGAGGGCGTCTCTAAAATTGAAAAAATGGGGAGCCAACAACCCGTGTAAATTTAAGTATACAAAGCGTGCTATTTGTTTACCTCCACTAGTTTGTAAGAGATTCGATGTCGGCTTTAACATGAATCAAATGTCTATCTATGAAGGTAAGTACCGACGAGCCAATATGAGCACGCTATTCCGAAACTCGTATCACTTCTTGTTGTGACGGTGAAATCCTACTCGAATGGTCATCGCGAACAAACAAGCTTTCGCGCATTGGTAAACTCCGACGGCGAAATCCTAATAGAAAGTCTGCCGATAGAAATGTATAGATGAAAACAAAAGGTTAGTTTAAAAACGTCAGGCAGCTAATGACTCAAACGACAAACTTCCATCGATAATGCCCATTCTACGGCTAATCCTAGAAAGCTTCCAGAAATGAGCAAAATTGTCAAAGAAACAGCTGAAGTTCTGTTTCTGCTAAACTTACTACTCTGCCTGAGATGGTTTGCTCTTATGTTTCGGAGGGGTCGCATAATTTCGATCCAAACCCTCTGTATTCGCGGACAACTCAAGAGTTCGAGCAAGTATACAAAGCTACGAGCTTTTGGTAGTTTCATAGATCACACTAGATGATGAGTTTCGAAACAATTTCACCCTATTAAGCTAACATTATCCTCAAATGCAACCATTCGGAATCCTGAAAGGGGAAGCAAATAAGACACAGCCTAGAGAGAACTAAAATATCAACTATTTCTCCTAGAAAATAACAAAGAACACACATTTCCTAATCTCGATTCATCTGAGATGGCAAGAGAAAAGGCGGCGAGCACAAAGGGGATTTCTTGTGCTGTAAGTATATGCGCACAATCCATTCCCCCTTTGAAAGCTCATCAACCTTTACTACCTTGTATGCATAAATAATGGCCAATGGATTACCATTAACGGCATCAACAAGTACTTTTTCAACAATCATTCAGAAGTTCACCTTAAAGCAACAAGCTTTAGCTACGTACCTCTCTTTCCAACATGTCTGACGGGACGAAGGCCGTGTTCTCGGCCCTCGACAATGCCAAGACGCAGCTGTACCATTTCAAGGCCATAGTGATTGCAGGAATGGGCTTCTTCACCGACGCCTACGATCTCTTCTGCATCACTGCCGTTACAAAGCTCATTGGCCGCCTCTACTACTTCGACCCGGCTTCTGGTAAACCCGGCAAGGTCCCAATCAACATCAACAACGCCATAACCGGGGTTGCCCTCTGCGGAACACTAGCTGGCCAGCTCTTCTTCGGATGGCTTGGAGACAAACTCGGCAGAAAGAAAGTGTACGGAATCACACTTGTCACCATGGTGGGATGCGCTATATGCTCCGGCCTTTCCTTCGGTTCCACATCCAAGAGTGTGATCGGAACCCTTTGCTTCTTCCGATTCTGGCTAGGATTCGGAATAGGAGGGGACTACCCTTTATCAGCTGTGATCATGTCTGAATACTCCAATCAGAAAACCAGAGGAGCGTTCATTGCTGCAGTTTTTGCTATGCAAGGGACTGGAATCCTATTCGCAGCTTTCGTTACACTCGTCGTAACGAAAATCTTCAAGGATAGCAATCCAGCTCCGATCTTCAGCAAAGATGCAGTTTTATCCACTCAGCCTGCAGCAGACTTTGTATGGCGGCTGGTTCTAATGCTGGGAGCAGTTCCTGCAGCATTAACATTCTACTGGAGAATGAAGATGCCTGAAACCGCAAGGTACACTGCCTTAGTTCAAGGAAATCACAAGAAAGCTGCTAATGACATGGCTAGAGTTCTTCACACGGATTTCTCAGTGGCTCAAGAATCAGACTCAAACAACAATAAATCTCCATCAGCTAGTAACCCTCAATTCGGACTGTTCTCGAATGAGTTTATGAAACGACATGGACTACATCTCCTAGGCACAACTACGACATGGTTCTTACTAGACATTGCATTCTACAGCCTACAGCTAGCACAGAAAGACGTATACACAGCAAGCGGATTGGTCAACAAGGCTTCAACGATGAATGCTTTAGAGGAGACTTACCAACTGAGCAAGGCTATGACCATAATTGCACTCCTGGCCACCGTTCCTGGCTACTGGTTCACGGTATACTTCATCGACAAGATCGGGCGTTTCATCATACAGTTGGTGGGTTTCCTTCTGATGGCTATCTGTATGGCGATTCTGGGGGTGAAGTACCACGACGTCAGAGGCGAGAAAGAGTACTGCTTTAACTCCGAAAAGGAATTCTGCGGCGGCAACCGTCTGATGTTCACTGTACTGTTCGCGATGACGCTGTTCTTCGCCAACTTCGGCCCCAACAGCACGACGTTCATCATTCCGGCGGAGATTTTTCCCGCGAGGTTCCGATCGACGTGCCATGGCATGTCGGCGGCGGCTGGAAAGGCTGGGGCGATACTGGGGGCGTTCGTGGTGCAGAGCTCGACGCAGTCCGGGGATTCGAACGGGATCAAGAAGGCCATGCTCGGGCTGTCCGTTGTGAACTTGTTTGGGTTCTTGTTCACATTCTTGGTTCCGGAGACTAAGGGGAAATCGCTGGAGGAACTTTCTGGCGAGGACAGGGAGCTCGGTGGCGGCGGTGATGAGAAAGTGGTTGCCGTCGATGTGCCGTCGGCGAGTCAGGACGTCGCGTGATAATATTATTTGTTTTTTTTACCTCCGCCTTTACTGCCTTTTCAATTACTAATTTACTAGTGTACCCTTGGAGTTGTCATTTGTGTTTAATAAAACTATAAAAACATGTAATAATTACTTTTATGAATAAAAGGTCGTTTAATGGTAATTAAGTATTATTAAACATGACAACTATTTTAGTATTTTAGGACAAGTGTGTGATTAGCGATTAAATCGACTTCCACAATGATTGATTTAACCGGTCACAAATTCAGTCGAACCGAATAACTATAGCGAATTCCCAATAACCAGTAGGGCAGAAGAAAGGCGCCAAACTTCAAAAATTCAAAAAAGTAGCGGACGGCGAAGGAGACAGAGAGAGAAGAAGACAAATGGAAGTGGGGGCCGCCGCGCCGGTGGTGGAGAATGCCGGTAAATCAGGCGTTGGCAGTTTCTGATTCAAAGTTTCAAACTTTTTCCCGTATCTCAAATAGTACCGTTTTAGAGCCTTTTTCAGTTTCCTCCTCCCACTCAACTTCCCACTTTCCCACCTTCGGAAATTCAAATTCTTTGTACCTTTCCGGCCTCCCCAAACCCTAGCAACAATTCCCATATAAATTTCGAGCTTGATCATTTCTTCTCATCCTCTCAGCCGCCTCCTCAGTCTCTGTCCCTTCCAATTCTCTCTTCTTCTCCTCCGCCGGAACTCTCCTCTCTGGTAATCTCTGATCAGCAAGGTCAGTGAATGAAACTCTGTGTTTTTTTGTGCTTGTGTTACTGATTTCATGCTCTAGATTGAAAAATGATTGATCTTTATGAATGGTAGATTAGATCACTGTGGTATCTCACTGATACTGATTTAGTGTGGAAAAAAGACCGGTTAATGCACGGAATTGGGAGTCGCGATTTTAACAAATCCTCTGTTTGTTATCAATGCTTAAGTGAGATTTGATAAGTTTATATCTTGCAGAATTCAGAATCTTACCTATATTAGTAAGATTTCAGAATCCCTGTTGGTGTGTCATTGAGCTCATAAATTACATGTATTTGCGTCAGATTTTTAAGTACATGGCTTAAAACCATACCAAACAAAGCCGTGTTTATAATGACTTAGCATGATTTTTTATTATAATTTTCCTGTGTGTTGACAGGTATGGATCGGAGTGAATATGTTGTCTCTCCTGTGAAGTTTCAACAGATGATGCCTAAATTGATTCCGGAGGTGGATCAAGTCTACCCCACTTATGATTCTGATACTTCTTTGCTGACTCCTGATGCAAAGGTGGCTGGAAACAAGGTTCATCAAGTTGATTCTGCAAGTTCTGGTGGTGCTAATAGCTCTGACCTGTCCTTAAAGGAAGGATCTGAATCATCATCTCTATCGCTATCAGATTCCGACTCGGAATCTTCCAACTCCACAAATGCTTACAATAGCCTTTCTATGAACACTGACAAGAAAGGAATGTTTTTCCAGACTGAAGAGAAGAAGAAGGCTACTTACGAAGAACTGCTCAAGAAAGTGGCGGTGTACGAGGACGAAATCAAAGTTTCGAATCTGAGATGGCAGAAGTCGGAGGAAGAGGTGTTCTGGTTGAAGACTGAGCTAAGAAAGGGTGCAGAAACTTTGCAGTCTCGACTCGAATATGCTTATGGAGAGATTGACGACAAGGAGGCTGATCTCAAAACAGAGAAGAGAAGAGTCTTGGAGCTTGAAACCAAATTAGCCGAGGATTCATGGCTAGCGCAGAACCAGATAAAACTGGCTCGAGAAGAGATTGAAGCATTGAAAGCTGAGCTCAGTTTCGAAAGGAAGCAAGTCACAGCATTGGAAGAAAGCAATTCAAGCTACAGAACACTACATGTGTCGTCGGAACACAAGCTGACACAATGCGAAGCTGAGAAGATGAAAATGAAAACGTCTTATGATGCTCAGGAGATTCAGTTTCGAGGCGAGATTAGTCGGTTGAAGGTCGATCTTAACTGCAGAGCTGTACAGGTGGAGGGGTTAATAAAGAGCTATGATACGGTTAAGGCTGAGAGAGACGAGTCGAATGCCAAGGTGGACAGAATGAGAGATGAGATTCATAACCAGGAGATTCAGAAGAAAGATATGGAGGAGAATCTAGGAAAGCTGAATCTCAAAAACGGGGAGATGGTAGAGGAACTGAGGTTGAGGGCTGTGGAGCTTGAGAAGGAGGTGGATAGGCAGACTGGTGAGATCTTAGCCATGGCTGAGGAGAAAAGGGAGGCAATTAGACAGCTTTGCTTCTCTTTGGAGCATTACAGGAGTGATTACAGAGAGCTTCGTGAAGCCGTTGTTGGCCAGAAAAGGGTTCGAGTTGTAGCTTAGTTAATTATAGTTGTCTTCGTCGCAGAAATTGAAGACATCAGTTCGTTGAAGTGTTCAAGTTTCTTTTTCTTTTTTGGTTTATAGTATCTCTGTATTTCTGCTGTATGATATGTGCATCAAAACGAGCAATGTTTTCAATCTGGGAAACTATGGATGAAGACGAGGAGGAACTTTCAGAATAAATCGATATCGAAAATTCAAGTGGTCGAAGCTTAAACGGCTACTTATGAAGTAACTGAAATCAAAGCAACGACTGGAATGGGAGTCGGAGAGTCATAGCCGAAACGAGGATTCCTCCAGAGGGAATTCACACCGTTTGAGAGGTTTTCAGTTTCCTTCTCCTACTCGACTTCCCACCTTCCAGAATTCAAATTTGTTGCACCTCTCTGGCTTCTCCGCACCACAACCTAGAACAATAATTCCAGTATATAGGCTCTCCCTCCAAACCATGCCTTCTCTACATTTCGAGTTTGATCATTTCACCTCTGTTCTCTCAGCCGCCTCATCACAGTCCCTGGTAATGACAGATCAGCAAGGTCAGTAAACTCTCGTCTTTTTTTGTTGTAGATGTGAATTGTTACTTGAATGATTACTTGTGTTACTGATTTCTTAATCTAAGCACACGATCTGCTAGATGTAAATGGTTGATCTTTATGAATGGTAGATTAGATCACTGTGGTATCTCACTGACTAGCTTGGACTGTTTCTGCTTCGTTATCAAACTGCTCGAGAATAACGATATGTTGTTGGCTTAATTAAGGTTTAATTTCATGACAGGTATGGATCATAAAGAACTGCTCGAGAAAGTGTTGAAGTATGAGGATGAGATAACGGTTTCAAATCTGAGATTACAGAAGTCGGTATTCGAGTTGAAGACTGAGCTAAGAAAGGGGATAGGAGCTTTGCAGTCTCAACTCGAATCTGCATGTAGGGAGGTTAAGGACAAGGTGTCTGATCTCGAAACAGAGAAGAGAAGAGTTGTGGAGCTTGAAACCAAATTAGCTGACGCTTCATGGCAAGCGCAGAACCAGATTAAGCTGGCTCGAGGAGAGATCGAAGCGTTGAAAGCTGAGCTCACTTCTGAAAGGAAACAAGTGGCAACATTGGAAGAAAGCAATTCGAGGTACAGAAGCCAACAGGACTCGCTGGAGGCAAGCATCCGGGAGCTGAAAACATTACATGCATCGTTGGAACACAAGCTGACACAATGTGAAGCTGAAAAGATCCAAGTGAAGAAGTCGTGCGATGGTCAGGAGATTCAGCTTCGATTATTCAAGAGGGGGGCTGGTTCGTTTAGAAATTTGGGTATGCAGGAGGAGGATAATAAGCTGAGGTGAAGATAGACTGTGGAGAGAAACTTTATAGCGATAAAAGTTGAATAAAAGAGGAATAAGAAATAATAGTGGAGTAATATTTGTGATTAACGGCTTAATTATAGAGAATGAGACTTAACACTTTTTATATATATAAATATTTTAATTAACTAATAATCATTACGAGTTTAACCCAATATACATTAACAAAGTATCTTTCTATAGGTCATGAGTGGCCCAACTATTGTGTAGAAAAAAATGGTTACATGCCCTTTAAGATTTTAATGAATCTCGCCTCCATCGTAACTGATGTTCATTTCGTGAGGTATACTAGATTCAAATTTGAAACCTCCAAATCATTAGACTAACTGCTTTACCATCAGAACAACTCTACTTAAACACATACTACACCAATTCAACAACCGTTTATATTTTTGGTTTCTCTTATTGTCATATATTATGAGTAAAATGCACGATTATTGGCTGCTAAAACCATCTCCAATGATCAAAATCCTATATTGAGTTTCATATTTGGGATTTTAAGAGTTTAAAAAAGTGTTTTGTTTTATTATGCAATCTTATATTTATAATGGACTCTTCTACTTCTTTTGTGTTAGTTTAATATAATATTATTTTTTTTATTTTTATGTAGATATAGTAATTAATTGAGATGACCATTTTGCTAATAATTGAGCTTGACAATTAGGAGTACAACGCACGTCTAATAGAAAAAAAAATTGGTGCAGGTATTTGTATGATTAAATTTTCAACCTAAATATTTCAGTAGTTTGATGTCTTCAAAGTCTTTAGCATGTCTCTTTCACCAAACAACTAATGCAATTAATCAAGTTAACAACTCCTTAATTATTATTTAGTGAAAGATTAGTTACATAAAATAGTAATATGGTAACTACTCACTTGTGATAGCGAGTGGCCGCTCTATCATTCAGGCAATCTGACAGCTCTGGACTGTTCGCCAATAATACAGTAATTCACTCAATTATCTCTTAAATTTATTTCGAAAATATTATCAATAGGTCTCACCTTAAGTAAATTGTTAGAGCTATCTAAGGGAGAAAAAAAATATAATCACTTGTGGTATATTAGTCTGCCACATATGCCGGCGGCAACACGGAGGTGTGTTTGGTAATTTCTCCATTTCCGACTTTCCGTTACAAACCGTTTTTAAGAACAACGTACCGTGGGAACGGTTGACTGTAATTCCCGGAAAAACGAACAAACAAACAAAAATCATAAAAAGCAGAGGAAGCACAGAGGAAATCGCTACCAAATTTACCCATCATCATCTTCTTCTTCTGTCTCCTCTTTCACCTCCAATTCTCTCTGACAACTACAGAAAATACCCAGAAACATAATATGTCTCCTGCACAAGAATAGAAGCAAAATCCTCCTCAGAGTGCGTAGTTGACTCTCTCTCTCTCTCTCTCCTCATTTCTTCTGTAGATCTACTACCTCTTGTGCTGCCAATTTGACCAGCTCTTCAGCTGTTTTGATCCCTTTGTTAATGGGTTCCGCAGATTTCCCATGATGTGCTGAATTTCAGCTGACTACAGAGCCCAGTTTCTAAGGAAGATAAAGACTCTTTCTTTTTCCGGAGAACTTTTATTTAATGGCGAGTGTAGAAAATGGAGGAGCAGCGGCGCCGAAGATAAGGCTGGTACAGTGTCCAAGATGTAGACAGATTTTGCGTGAGCTGCCCAATGTTCCTGTTTACCAGTGCGGCGGATGCGGCATCCACCTCCAAGGTCAGTTCAACCCTAATCTTTTGAATGTTTGAATGTTTGAATTTTGTTTCTTTATTGACTTTGAACTGAAAGTTTTGAAATGTTGAATTGAACCCAATTTCCAGCCAAAATTCGGCCGCGAAATGGGGAAACCAATTCTACATCGGCTGATTCTGCCCGGTTGAGTAGATTGGAATCCACTGGCAGCAGCTCTGTTCATCTACAGCCTGATGTTCCTCCAGATTCCTCTGTTAAGTTGAATGACGATGGGGAGGCTGGGGGATCGAATTCGGTGGTAGACCGCGAATTATCCGTGAAAGATCAAGTGGTGGAGGATGATGAGGTTGCTGCTCATGGTGGCAATTCAGCTTGCAGTGTTGATAGTACTACTTCGGTTGATGATGCTAATGATGATGGTGTTAAGTTGATTGATGATGGGGAAACCGGGGGATCGGATCATGATGAAATCGAAGAAATAAGCAAAGATGAATGTGGTGATCAGCAGGTGGAGGATGAAGTTGCTGCTCATGGTGAAAATGCAGCTTACAGTACTGATCATAGTACTACTTCTGCTGAGAAGCAGGAAATGTCTCCAGATGTCGGAGTGGATTCCGAATCAGAAGTCAGCATTGAAATTCCGAAGGTATTTTCCATGCTTGAGGATCATTCGGAAGCGAGAAGATCGAGCAGTGATAACGTCAACGAAGAAACTATAGAAGCTGCTTCGACAGTTATTGCGATTAGACCAGCATCAGCATCAATATCTGGAGGAGTTCTCGCGTCTCCTCCTAATCGGATGCAGGAAAGGGTGCGTTTTGATCCTGTTCATAATGCAGATACATTAGAAGAAGCTGATGATTTCGTCAGTTCGGAGCTAAGTGGAATGCTTGTGGATTTGACGAAATCTCCAACTACTAGAAGTTGTCATGCTTATTACGATGGAATCTCCGAGGGGACTGATGATCAGGTTCCTGGTCGACTGAGACCTTATTCGAGGAATGCTCAAGTTCATAAGCCTGAAAGCTATATGATAGCTGAAGAAAAAGCAGAAAGTGCTAGGAATAACTTGGGATTGCAGTACCAGCAGAAGAAATATCATTCACCAGATATGGATTTGGATTCAGATTATGTCCTCCCTAGTAGGAAAAACTTGGAATTCCAGTATCAGCAGAAGAAATATCATTCCCCAGATACGAATTTGGATTCGGAAGAGCTGCGAGGGGTTGCAGTACTGAACAATCCTGTTAAAAGTTGGGGGAGGTTGGAAAGTGATGACGAACTTCCAAGGAATTCGTACATGAATGGCTACGAAAGTGGCAGCACCTTGTACCAATCGCAGAGTGGATTGCGTAGCAACTTAAGCTCCCATCCGCGAGTTAATGCAGCCGATATTGAGCAGGAGAGGATCAGATTGCTGAGAATGGTCTACGAGTTGGAGGATCAACTCACCAGATCCTGCTCTCTGAATAATAATGTTAGTAGAACGGTCTTTTCGGGAAATGTTCGAAGGGATGATGAACATGTTCCTTTTAATTATGGTACGGATCGCAGACCGTATAGTCGAGAGATTACCAGCTGGTCTCAGCAGCAGCAAAGACAGCCTTCAAGAATTCCATTCTCTGCTGAAGTTGATAATCACTCTTCTTGTTGCAACCGTCAGGAATGGAAATGTTCGGGCCAACTGCCAACGCATTGCTTGAATCACAACAGGGTATTCTGCAGGGCGCACTCCGGTTTGAGTTCGTGCAATTCGTATGGCTCTTGTCCCTCGAGTCCTCAGAGATGCGCAGGCTCCGAGTATTCTTCTTCTTCCATTCATCATGGCCGGGCGACAATGTCCTGCGAGCAAAGGCACGGTAGAGATAGCCGCGATTTAAACAGGTACATTCGGGAGAAGCAGCACTTCACTGGCGCTGCGAAGAAGAAGAGGCATATTCGTCCAATAGCCGGTGGAGCACCGTTATTAGCTTGCCATTTTTGCTTGAAACAGCTGCAACTGCCTGCGGATTTCCTCGTGTCGAAACGTAAATCCCATACGCTGAAGTGTGGCGCTTGCTCTGAGATACTCAAGTTCTCTCTGGTAAACAAGACTCATCTCGTCCCAAACTTCACCGAGGAGGAGGATCATGCTCCTCGCCGTACATCCTTCCACCATGCAGCATCTCGCAGCATGGCGAATTCGTCATCTGGTTCGTTTAAACACGGTGAACAACGACAACAAAACAAGGCCATAATACCGGACAAGCTCATCAAAAGCAACGGTAAAAGTCCAGTGGAAACACACCATGGCACTGGACCTTCGTACAGTCCAAAGAACGATAAAGAGGAGATACAAGGAAGAGGCGGCTCGCCTCTTCATCGACTGATGGGGTACTCCACCTTAAGTGGCGTCCTGCGGCGTAACTGACCTTCGAAAAGTCGTTACAGTTCATTGGAGTTGATAGTAGATATACTAAACATACTAGAACTCAGTTGCTGTTTGTTGTATAGAAATTCAGAAGGCAAAGATTCATAGATTGATTTGTTGATTTATTTAGACTCTCATGATTTTTAGTTTATTGATTCTGTATGGTGATTGTAAATCTTTTCGACGATTTATGTTTGTGTACTACAGAAAGGGAAAAACTGGGTTTGGTTTTCCAGTAAAAGATAAGCTCAGTTGGACCAGTTTTCCTTTTTATCTGGTGGGATACATGTTTCACCGTTACACTAAACAAACAATGTACAATCACGTGATCTAAAAGCTTCAAATGAATAGGAAAAGAACAGAAGAAGCCCACAGGATTGCTGGCTTCCATTATCATCCTTCGCCAGAAAAAGCTAACAGTGACAGCTCAAATTTCAAGAGTACATTCTTGCATTTCCAGTTGAGAACTTTTCAGAACTAGAGATCAGAGAACATGTTAAGAATCAGAATTATGAACCTTTTGCAGCTTTATTGTCTATCTGTTTTCCCCCATTCAGTGGCAATGATGAACAAGAGACAACCAAAGTTGATGTCTTTACAGAGTTCCACTATGTCATTTCTAGTCTTTTTTGTATGCTATGATTAATAGTGGATCTCTCCATTGTTTAATAGTGGAGAGAACATGTTGTCTTTACTTGCACTATACAGCTACTACTACCCATCTAACCAATGGAAGAAAAGGGGAAAAAAATACTAAATACATCTGTCAACCAAATTAGGCATGTGGTTTTAACAGATTAATAGTTGAAGCTGCTGTCTCTGTACCGGTTTCCGCGGTTCGAGACTATGGTGACTCTTTGGTCCTGAAGCATGTTCATGTTGGGTGCCAGCAACCGTGTGTACCGGTCGAAATAAAGGAGTTGCTTCAGGAGAAGAGCAAACTCCCTGGGGAATCTGAGTCCATACGATTCGCTCACCCGCACCTGTTGTGTACAAGAAACATGCCATGAATGTAACGAACTAATGTACGGGCTCAAGTAACCAAACTCCAGAATCAAGTAAGAATATGATAACCTTGTATCGAAGTAGGTGAAATCGTACATCAAGAAAAGATTTCGTTTTTACATACCACGTCGAGAAAAAGGGCGTTCATCTGCCTTTCGTCAACCATCACATTGGCAGCGACCGCAGTTGCATTTGTACTGCCATCTCTGGCCGTTGCCACTACTATTTCCGTGTCCATGTCCTGTATCGTGAAAACGATGAGAGTTTCAGGCAGGCAGTCCTATTAGTTTCAGGAAGGGTATTGAGTTAAAGGAAAAAGAGAAATGCTTTGCCTTTATAGATGAGAATATTTTCTCCAAGTCTCTTGCAAAGGCCTTGGTGTCAACGCTTTTGTTTGTAGCACCCATCTCAGTCAGTGCAGAAGCCATTGATTCATATTCTTCGGTTGCAATTGATCCTAGAAACACTTCCATAGCTTCCCATGTCTTCGGGGATATGCGTCCAACGATTCCTGGATACCAGTAGTTACTTTTGTTCAGAAAGATAACACCTTCACATTTCAATGTAGAAAGACAAAGTCCATGGCAGCTTAAGACCCATGATAAGTACTAGTTATGCGTGAAAATAACTGATTATAATAACAACTTATAAAGTTATAATTGTCTATAACTAGTTATATGTGACAATAACTGGTTATAATAAGAACAACTTATAACTAGTTATAATCATCTACAAAGGGAAAATTAGCCACTTTAACCTCTTTATCTACTTTTGAGAGTGTAATAAAAGTAAATATAGATGGAAAATTTGGTAAGTAAAACTTACCAAAATCAAGAAACCCAATCCGACCATCACGGAGTAACCACAGGTTTCCTGCATGTACATCTGCATGGAAACTTTCACATGCTAGAAGACTACCAAACCTGCATCCATATGTCATATAATAATTTAGAGTCTGTCAAACTAATAGATGAGGATCTCAAGGATTTGTCTGTAACAGATATCCTACCACACATTAAGAGCAGTAATAAGGCTTGCTTCCGGATCCACCACAAGGGAGCTTATAGAGTCTAGATCGGTAAGTGGCACTCCATACAGTCTCTCCATCGTCAGAACTCTGCGGCTGCTGCAATGGTGATATACTTTTGGAGCAGTGGCTTGTCTCGTGAGTCCCATCGATTCTAAATATCTTCTAAAGGACTCGATGTTCGCAGCTTCCTTGGTAAAGTCAACTTCTTCAAGCATGGATGCCCTTATGTCTTTGACAATACCAACCTACAAAAGCCAAATGTAAATTTAGAGGATGAAGTAGCTGTACTGATTCATAAGGAATGACCCAATACCGAAAATCGTCATTCTTTATGAAATAGTCAAATATCCATATTGACTCAAGAACGAAATCAGCAGAGCTTAGAAAAACAGCAAGAATATAATGTCTTACCAGTGATGTACGGCTGAACTCGGGACTTAAGAACTCAAATATGCGGGCAATGATATATATGAAGTTCAAATCTGCCACTAAAATATCTTCTATCCCTGGTTTCAGAACCTTTATCACCACATCCTCCTGGGAGCCTTTGAGTCTTGCACCATGCACCTGAATTATCAAACACATTAGTCTTTCACTAAGGAAAAGAGCAACACAAGATTATGCTATTAATGGAAGAAGCAAAAGAGGCACCTGCGCTATGGAGGCTGAGGCGATTGGGGTTGGGTCCACATACTCATATACAGCGTCTATTGGTCTTCCGAGTTCCTCACGCAATATTGCCTGAATTTGTTGGAATGGAATAGTTGGAGCTCTATCGAAACACTTTTGAAATTCCTCAACGTACTCTGGCGGGAACAATGTTGGCGCAGATGCTACAAACTAGCAAAAGCAAAGCTAAGACACCATCAGCATTCAGTACCATACAGGGAAGGTAAAAACTATCACTTTTTGCTGTTAAAACTGACCTGGCCCAATTTAACATAAGTTGCTCCCATACGTTCAAACAATTTCCTTAAATATACCGGCGAAAGCACTCCAAGCCTCATGTCAACAGGCAACCCGCCAGGCGAATTTGCCGACTGCAAGCAACAGAAAGATGTCAAAGATTCCATCTTCGCTGATTCCATGGTCAGAGAGCTGACCAAATAAATTCACATTCTATAACTGTTTTTCCATCTTAGTTTAGGGGTTATTCAATCTACATTCACGAATGAAACGATATAGATGAAGCAGATTAGAGCAGTGCCAACGGGCGCCTACCCGTGATACATCTTGAAGCCATTCACTGCCAACTCCAACGACTGCTTGAACACCTTGCGCAAACCTCAGAGCTCCACGTGGACCGGTGCTAATGGATGTTTGTATGATATCCTCCACCAGTTTCGGCAAGTTCTCTAGGCTATCTGATTTTTTCATAGAAATATAAGCTTAAGGAAAGAGCTCAGGTAAGAACTGAAGCATAGTTAGAGCCAAAGGATACGCCTTTTGCAGACAATCCATGGAGCTAATTTCTAGTATGCAATGCAAAGTACAAATCTTTTTTGGAAGACCAACCTCGAAAATTCGGATACTAAACATCACAGTTCAACCTACTTCAATCCAGAAAGTTTTGTTCTTTCTTGCAGCTAGTAAAACACTAATCCATCTTCTACACGGAATGTTCTATCCTATTTCAAACTTGTTTAAAACCAGACACTGACACACAAACCAAAGGAAGCAATTGGCCTTATCAAGTTGATTCCATTAATTTCTTTCAACAAACCGATATATACGAAAAGAGAGTACCTTGGAGACGACTTGAAGAGAAGGGCGTCTGAGACTGAGTTTGAGAATACTGGGCAAAAATGGTGAAGGGTTTTGCAGGACTTCTCAATCTCTTATTACCGAGTGACGACTGTGATAATTTTACCCGATAGCTGCTGAGGCAAGGAATCGGGAAAGGGTTGGAGAAAGTGAAACGAGAGCCTCCTCTCAGAGCAGGAGCTGAGATCATGGCGGCAGAAATATTGGAAATTTGGCGAAAAGAAAGAGCAAAAAGATCAGAAATGAAGACTGGTAATTCTAGTGGTAGCTGCTGCGAATAAATTGGAGAAATTCTCTACAGAAGACGGAGGGGGGATTTACGCCACGTGGCTGGCTAATTGTTCATAAAGATGAGATCTTTTTATGTGGTTTTAACTTTTATTAATGGTTGTTAATCAATATTATCACAAATTGGAAAAGTAATCCCAACTTCAGTGAATCATCTCCAATGAGCTTTGGATAACAAGTATTTTTACAGAACTCCTGAACAAATGAATTGAAACTTGAGTAAATACAACAAAGTTCTCTGCTTTGGTTGGAAAATCATTACGAAGACGAGATTCTAGAAATGCACATTTCTTCAGTACTAAGAACCAGAATCAGATCCTGTATCTGAGTCAGCTTCTAGAAATGGTGGCTGGACTCTGTTCATGTTGGCTTTCAATGGCGGGAGCCCATCATCACAGTCGCTTGAATCGAGATCCTTTGCTTCTTGGTCTGTCCCTTTTGAATCAGAGGTTCCATTGGTTGTGGTTTTGAAGACTTCAGGCCTGCATTACAGTGAAAACAAGGCTGTACTATTACGCAATGCAGGTGAAATCATGAATGTAGTTATAATTCTGACTAGTTATTAAAAAATATAAATTAGAGTTTGATGTGAAAAGAACACAAACCATGCGTACGGACATGTTCGTGGAAGAGAACCCGAGAAACAATGCAAGTCACCTTGCTTCCCGACTCGATCTCCTTCCCACTTCTGTCGACTACCACGAAGCTCCCTGCCAATCAATGAAACACAAAGTACTATATAAACTGCAAGTCTTTAGACCATCCAATCTAAAAACCGAACCTTTCTTGATCCACATGCTCTTGTGAAACTTAGCAGGGAACAAAGCCAAAGACTTGCCTCCATCCGGTCCAATACTTTGTAGTACAAGAAACCATCTTTTAAACACATTCCATATTTTGCAGACATAGTCAATCAATCAACCAGAGTTCATAGCATTCGAGTTCGGCGATCTAACCTCGATATGATTGGAGCTTCGGAGAGACAACACTTTCATGATACTTTGACCATCTTCAAGTTTCAAGCTATGTTCCTCTGCTGCTGCCCTCTTCAGATTCTTCCTTCCAGTCTTCATCAAGAACACCACTCACTGTTCAAAAACTAAGACATAGATAATAAAATCCTTCAATACACAGAACAAACCCTGGAAGTCAGCAACCACAAATTTACTCTTCAATGTCTCACTAATTATAGCTCTGAAGCTGCAGGATTAAGCATCTTAAGAGTTCAACTAGGGATCCGAATTTCAACCATCCAGAGAGCTAAGAGCAGCAAAAGGACAAGACTGTGAAGTTGGAATCTTGTTTCCTCTATAAGACAGAATGAAAAAGAGCGTAACTATACTAAGAACATTGTCCAGGACATAACGGCGATCAACTACTGTGTCTGGTTTCTTTGGAAAAGATGGATACTTTACAATTGAAGTAACAAAAATGTACGAACTTGTCATGTCGCACCTGATACCGCGGAGAGACCAATTAGAAGAACCCTAGAAAAACCAACAGGAATCTTCAGGTGAAAAAGATTCGTTCTTCGACGTGAGACACACACAGTTGAGAAGGGTAATAAGGTAAATTGCAAATAACTTGGACTATGGAGTGTTAAATTCTTAAATAAACATAAAAATACTCCAAAGAGAAAAACAAGAAATAATTAACCACGTCCGTAACTTGGCGCGTGACAAATATTTCCCCATTCTCTTCCTCTCCCTGCCGCGAGATTTTGTTGCTCTCTACGCTCAGACTCGTCTCCTAAAACCTCCATAAGCACAAGCTGAAGGACTTACTCTTCTGAAGGTTCTTCATCTTTGTAGCCAATTTGGTGTTCGTTGTGCTACTTTATCCATCAATCAGGAGGGAAATAATACCTCGCTTGAATTGACATTCCTTGAGTGTTCTCCTTTGCTTTTCTGGGGGTTCCTCGCATTCCCACTATCAAAGGTGCTTACTTGAATTCAATTTAAGCTATACTAACGAATTTGTTAACTGTATTTACTTCAATTATGTTTATCCTAATGCATTGATTTGCAACGTTTCCAGCTTCCCTTTCTCTAAGTCATGGGTAGAAAGAAGCAATCCAGGCCTCACAGGTCTGGTGGTCTAGTCATACAACCGGGTGAAGATGCTTCTGGATCAGAATTTGAGAAAGGAAAGGCTACTGAAGAAGCTGAGGCTACACAACAGAAAGATGATCCCTTTTTCATTCAAGTGGATAGAACTGAGTGGAGTTCAGTGGAGCACTTTGATCTTGCTGAAGTTGTTCTTACCAATTTGTGTTTAGGTGAACGATATCATACTTTCACAATAGATGCCGACTTTTATCACGAGTCGAAGTACTCGTTACGGATACGTGTTTCCAGTCTTAATGATAGTGCTCTTAACGGTATAAAGTTTGCTCATTGGCCCGTGGTGTCATCCGACGATGCAAAGCTCGAGTTTGTTGAGAATGGGGAAGAGAGGGAGAAGTTTGTAGTGATGTCAGGGTGTTTTGATGGGCCGGATGAGGGTGTTTCTGGCCTTAGTCACTTGATAAGATTGAATTTTTTGACATTGAGGCCTGTTCCGGGGTTCGAATATTCAGAGGGCGGGATGAAGTTGAGGGTTGAGGTGATCAAGGATGCTCTTGATGCTTGTGAGTCACTTCTGGAGAACAACAGGCAGGACTGGAAGAAAAGTATGATGGATGTGATGGGTTGGCTTCGACCAGAAGTCATGATCTCAGAGGCTAGATATGGAGTGACTAGTAGATCAATGGAGATCGACAATGATGGTTCTACCTCCAGGAAGCGTGCAGGTTTTGATGTTGCTGAATTTTATGAAGCAATCAAGCCATCAAAGTAAGCATAGTTTGTTTTAATGAATTGTCTGTTATTTGTTGATCATCTGATACTCATTTTTTGGCTGAATGATGTTGCTTTTTAGTTGTGTTTTGGTTGGATTTGTGTCCCCTAATTGATTGTTTTCCGCGCACTTATCAATCTTCATAGATCGGAGCCGATGCTTGAAGATGACTTGCCTGACTTGGTTCCAGTACTTAGACCCTATCAGCGGCGTGCAGCATACTGGATGGTGGAAAGAGAGAAATGGCATACTCTTGATGAAAATGAAAAAAGTGACTTCTTTTCTCCTGTGAGTTTGCCCGTGAATTTCCTTGATTCATGCACAAGAATGTTCTACAATCCATTCAGGTGTGATATTGGGAGTCTTTTCATTTCTACAAAGTGTGGAAACTTCTCAAAAAGCCTATTCACACGCTCCCTTCTTCAATTTATTGACAATTTTTATCATCTCTGCAGTGGCAATATTTCGCTACAGCCTGAAAGCTCTGCACCACCCATCTTTGGTGGGATTCTTGCTGGTAAAGATCCACTCTTTGCTTCCTCTCTAGTATTCTTACTGTCACTTCAGTGCCTGAAGAGGACTGTAAGTAAAAGTTACTATAAAGATAGGACCCTTTGATGATTGATGAATGATTACTTCTGCAGATGAGATGGGTTTGGGGAAAACTGTCGAAGTGCTTGCCTGTATATTTTCTCATCGACGATCCGAATCTAACGGGGACATCATGATTGATCGTGGACAAAAAGATACCGAAAGTCAAAAGGTTCTTAGAAGATTGAAAAACGAGCGAGTGGAGTGCGTTTGTGGAGCTGTAACGGAAAGTTACAAATACAAAGGACTGTGGGTACAGTGCGACATGTGTGATGCTTGGCAACATGCAGATTGTGTTGGTTATTCACCAAATGGAAAACGAAAGAGGTCAACTTCTGTTTTACAAAAGGATCGAAAGAAGACCACTATCAGCTTTGTCGAAAGAGAAGGACAGCATATGTGTCAGATGTGCTTGGAACTATTACAAGCTACCGACTCTCCTGTTCCCTCTGGTGCCACTCTTATCGTATGTCCGGCCCCTATACTGTCTCAGTGGCATTCTGAAATTATCCGGTATGACTTCCTTCTGTTGGTTTTTGGTTTGCTGCTGAAGTTTTTACTGCCTTGTAAAAAGAAACTCAACATTGCGTGATATTGCACTTTTTTCCTTCTTCAGGCATACGCAATCCGGTTCCCTAAAAGTTTGTATTTACGAGGGTGTACGAAAGGCATCTCTTTCAAACACACCTGGGATTGATATTGGGGAGCTTGTTGGTGCAGACATTGTACTAACTACATATGATGTGCTTAGAGAGGACCTCTCCCATGACTCAGATAGGCATGAAGGTGATCGACGCCTCTTGAGATTCCAGAAGAGGTTCTTACTGACCTTGTGATTTGTTCCTTTCAATCTGATTTTTGTAGTTACTTTGCACTCAATTCATCAAGATGATCGTGTTTAGGTACCCTGTTACTCCAACTCATCTTACAAGAATATTTTGGTGGAGGCTTTGCTTGGATGAGGCACAAATGGTAGAAAGTAATTCTTCAGCTGCAACAGAGATGGCTCTCCGGCTATCTGCTAAGTATCGTTGGTGTGTTACAGGGACTCCTATACAACACCGACTCGATGACTTATATGGACTTCTGAGATTCCTTAAAGCAAGCCCCTTTGATGTTTGTAGGTGGTGGATTGATGTTATAAGAGATCCATACCAGGTATGTGAGCTTTTGTTTAGGCAAGGTAGGCCATTCTCACTTAATGTCGATCCAACTTGATTATATTTATGTCTCAGAGGCAAGACGCAGGAGCTATGGAATTTACACACAAGTTCTTTAAACAAATCATGTGGCGTTCTTCAAAAGCTCACGTAGCAGATGAGTTGCAAATTCCGCCTCAGGAAGAGTGCATATCATGGCTTGCTCTTTCGCCAACTGAGGAACATTTTTACCAAAGACAGCATGAGACTTGTGTGATTTATGCTCATGAAGTTATCGGTCGTTTGAAAGCTGATATTGCGAAAAGAGAAACCTCCGGAGGTATCGATCGTCCTCCTCCTTTATTTGAATTAAGAATAACATTTTACCTTCGCCTAAGCAGCTTCCTTTTCTCTATGCTTTTTTTTCAAGCAGATTGCAAATCTTCTAGTTTGACCAATCCACTCATCACCCACTCAGAAGCTGCAAAGTTACTCACCTCTCTCTTGAAGCTTCGTCAGGCTTGCTGCCACCCTCAAGTAGGAAGTTCGGGATTGCGTTCTCTACAGCAATCGCCGATGACAATGGAGGAAATCTTACAGGTTCTTGTTAGTAAGACCAAGATAGAAGGGGAGGAGGCTCTCAGGAAGCTAGCTGTCGCTTTAAACGCCCTTGCAGGAATAGCTATCATCAAACAGAATTTCAGTGATGCTGTAACATTGTACCGAGAAGCATTGGCTCTTGCCGAGGAGCATTCCGAAGATTTCCGCCTTGACCCTTTATTGAATATTCACATTCATCACAACCTTTATGACGTGCTTCTCAAGGAATCTGGCCACAGTTCAGAAACCTCTTCACATGGAGACCATTCTGACCAGGACAAGTCTCTGAGTGTAGCATGTGAGAGTTTGAAACAGAAATATCTTTCTGTGTTTAGCTCAAAGCTCTATGTAACTCAGCAGGACTTCAAAAAATCACACATGCAGGTACTTGCTTAATTTTATGGTTATTTTTCAGAGATAAGTAAATTTTCTGTGGCCTCAATTGAAAATCGGAATGCTTTGTGAAGGTTGTTAACGAGTTTGGCAAGTCGAAAGATCAACATTCCTTTTGGTGGTTGGATACGCTCGATCATTCTGAACAAAACAAGGGCTCAGCAAATGAACTGATAACAAAGATTGAAGAAGCCATCTCTGGAAGTCAAAAAGCTTCGAAGTCAACAAGAGTTCCATCTCGGTAAGGTGCCTTACATTTTATGCTATTATGGCCTTCTCTTTGAAATGCACTCTTCTGACTTGAAATAATTTGGTCCAGTTTCCGGAGCATTGCAGCCCTGAAGTACCACATTCAGGCTCGTTTCGACCAAGTGGTAACGTCCAGAGAATCATTGCTTGACCGAGTGCTGGAAATCGATCGATCAATGGAGAATCCGAAAGAAGAGGATATAGAACGTGTAAGATACTGTCGAGTTTGTCAAGCTGTTGATGATGGCCCCACATGTGTTCATTGTGAACTGGAAGAACAATTCAAGGTCCGTATGTGTTCAATTATCGTATATTGAAGAACTGAAAGCCTATATATTCCATTTACCTCTGTCAAAAAACTTTTTTTCCTCAGGATTATGAAGCAAGGCTGTTTCGTCTCAACAAAGCAGATGGAGAAATCATATCTTCTGCTGAAGAAGCAGTGGATTTACAAAAGAAGAACTCCGAGCTGAACCGTTTCTATTGGAATTTATCACGGCAAGAGAAAAACACAATCGTGTCCGGTGATGGAAACGATGAATCGAGGAAGAGAGATATAGGGGAAAGAGTTGTGGTAAACTTTTGCTGGTTTTACAACCTTTTTCAATCATCTTTTTTGTTTGTAATAGCTGCTAAAGATTACATTGGAATCACTAGGTTTCAAAGATGCCATCTGAACTCGAGGTTGTGTTTGGAGTTGTAAAAAGCTATTGTAAGGCTCATTTGAGCAAGGAGCACTTATTAGCAGCCAATAAGCAGCTTCATTTACTGGAGGTACAGTCTTTCTGATCTCATCTTTCGAATTCTGTTAGCTGTTTAATGGTTGTCTTACTCGCATTTAATTGGATGGTTGAAGAGCATGAGGAAGGAGTACAGTTCTTCAAGGTCGCTGGCGGTTACTCAAGCTCAGTTTCTGCGTGCTCATGACGAAATTAGGATGGCAACATCGAGACTGCATCTAAGAGAGGACGAGAACGATAATTCTCTCGACGCATTAGGTCCAGAGGAACTCGATACAGCTAGTGTGCAGCAATCTAGTGACAAGTTCTTGGCTCTGACTTCTTTGTCGAGCATTAAAGGAAAACTACGTTACTTGAAGGTATTATGTTGACTTTTATCAGGGTTTATGTTGACTTCGATTGCTTTTTTTACTTCCCTTGGCTTATCTTTGCTACCTGAATTCTTTTCTCAGGGTTTGGTGCAATCAAAACAGAAAGTTCCTTCTGATAGTTCAAATAACTTGTTATCAAAAACTCAAGAAACAACCTCAGTATCGGTATCGACAGACACGAGAAATGACGTTCTACCTAAAGACGATGAAGAAGCATGCCCTATCTGTCATGAAAAGCTAAGCGATGAAAAGATGGTCTTCCAATGCGGGCACTTTATTTGCTGTAAATGTAAGTTCTGCATCACAAACTTTCCTTATATACTCCATGCTTTTCGTTATCGAATACACGTTTCTGTGCAGGCTTATTGGCGATGACAGAACCGAAAGAGCCTCAGGATCGCAAGTTCCAGTCGCTAAAATGGGTGATGTGCCCAACATGTCGACAGCATACCGATTATCGGAATATTGCTTATGTCGACGACAGAAAAGGCAAAAAATCCTCGAATTCAGGTAATCTGCCAACCACACAAGATTCCTTGAGGGGCGAAGCATCCTTAATTGTCCACGGTTCGTATGGTACTAAGCTCGAAGCTGTGACACGAAGAATACTGTTGATAAAATCATCAGATTCCAACGCCAAAGTTCTCGTTTTCTCAAGCTGGAACGACGTCCTGGATGTATTAGAACATGCTTTCAAGGCAAACGGGATAACGTATATCCGAATGAAAGGTGGCAGGAAATCAGATGATGCCATTAGTGAGTTTAGAGGGCAGAACAAGAAAAAGGCAGAATCGATCCAAGTTCTATTGCTGTTGATTCAACATGGAGCGAATGGACTCAATCTGTTGGAAGCGCAGCATGTTGTGCTTGTTGAGCCATTGCTGAATCCCGCTGCAGAAGCACAAGCAATCGGCAGAGTGCACCGAATCGGGCAGGATAAGAGGACACTCGTGCATCGTTTCATTGTATGTGTAAAAAATACCCATCTTTTTTCGAGCTGTTTCGAGTTTTTGATCATTAACTTGGTCTGTTTGATTATCCTGAAGGTTAAAAATACTGTGGAAGAGAGCATACACCAACTGAACAGGAGCAGGAACACGAAATCGTTCGTGAGCGGGAAGACTAAGAACCAAGATCAGCCTGTTTTGACGCTGAAAGATGTCGAGTCTCTCTTTGCCTCTTCTTCTTCGACGTTCAAGAATGGCGAAGAAGAGCCGAATGGGAACAGTAGTAGTAGCTTAAGACAGCTTCCGCCAGGCGTGGCAGCTGCCATGGCAGCTGAGAGGAGACTCCTGGAGAATGGAATCTCAACTTCTTCAGTTCTATAGCATCAACTTTGTAGCTTCTATGTAATCTCTTACTGTGTATTCAAATTAGTAGCATAGGTTAGAGAAGTAAAGCGATAGGAGGAAGGAAAACTAGTTCAGTTGTTGTAACATTGATGAGAATCTTAACTGCAAAAGATTCGTCCATTTGTAACAGACTACGGTTCATTTTCAATGCTCTGAAGTTGGACGGAGAAGTCATTCTGTCGGCTTTCCATCCAACTTATTGCTATTATGATTGGAAATCGCAATCTCCTTGACGAGCTGCTTGAATCCTTGTCGTCGCTTGCTAGAGTCTGCGGATTACCTCTGGAAATATCGATTCATACATCAACCCGCCACGACTATGCCTTGCCGGAATCGTTTTCCCAAAACTGTAGGCGCCGCACTCGAGTTCTTGTACTCGATGGATGCTCATTGGAAGCGTTATCAGGTTTCTTGGCAGAGGCTAGGGATCTGGAATCACTGAGTTTGGTTGCGGATGGTGAGGAGCTCGAAAAGCTAGGGAGCAATCATCAGTCTGAAATCCCTCAAGGTTAGGGAGCTGCCAGCAAGCTTGCCATCTGTACTAGAGATTGGTGCTGCCCCTTTATTAGAAACCCTAGAAGTAATTCACCGTGATCTGAAGGTATTATCTTCATCTCCAGCTCCAAATCTCAAATTCTTAAGAATCTGTGACTTCTCGTATGACTACTACGCACGTGACTCCCAGAAGTTCACGCAGGAGGAATTCAATGAGATTACTTCCAATCTGCCGTCTCTGGAGTCTCTTTCTATTGCAGACAAGAGATTCGCAAGCGGTAAGTGCTGGCTAAGGATTTCGAATCCGCCTTACAAGCTTAGAGAGTTCAGCTTGATAAGTAGTATGACTCCAAATCTAGCCGTTGTTGAACATTTGATATTGGAGACCAGTCATGAGACAAATATGTGGAGAGATTCTCAATTTAGCCAAGAAGGACATGTTCTCCATGGTTGTGTTTCTATGTGTCCTCCTAAGCTTATGTCGGCCTTTCAGATTCGCCAAATACAGTTACAAAATGGTATGCACTTCCCTGAGGTATGCACATATATATTGACTTGCACACATTATCAACTCACGTTATATCGTTGACATAAGGTAGTGGGTATTATTTACTTACTTGATATCTTTGCAGGGAACTCATGAATTGAAACGGTGTCAAATGTTGCGGCGACTGATCAACATGTTGGCGACATGACTTAAAAGATGTGAAAATAAAAGGTACTAACGGAGAGGCTATCAAACTTTCAGATCTTATAATGCACAACATTCTGATGCACGGACTTTGCTACGCGGGTAGGCTATCTGACTCGGTAAGATTCTTGAAAGAGATGAAGCTTTCGACATGTGTTCCTAATCTTGTTCGATCTACCGCCGCAAGTCTGGTTCTTGCACAATGGCTCACGTCAATCATCAGACAAGCTCTGAGTTGATGATTCCTTACAATCAAACAAAATATTGCAGTGCAGGGGGCCAATCGCTAAGTCGGTAAAGTACAAGGGGTTGAATGACAATTTTCTATATTCTCTAATATTTCATACCTACGGTTCCTTGTCTAAGAACCTTGAGCACAAACCTCTTTTTGTCATAGGTAGCAATACTTGATACACTTGAGAGAGAATTATAATGTATTGGTAATGCTACAACGAAAGATTTATTAAACGACAACGGCCACTCATATAATGTATGTTGCGGTTACAATCTTATATCGTTATCAAATATATGTGAGAGGTGCCTCGATAGCAAAGAGCGCAAACCTATATACTCAAAAGTAAAAAGAAAAAAGACTCTGTTTCTTCCTCCACGTTCTTTTGTTTAACCTTCACTGATTTCTTCTGCCCCTCACTCACCACCATTGTTAGCCTAGAGAAACCTCAAAAAGCTTTCGCCTTTCAGCTCTACTATGACTATCCATCATCAAGGTTAAATCTCCACTCTCTCAGAAGCTCAAACTCCCACTATCTCCCTCACTCTGCATCTTTCTCCTCTGTTTCCTAGCCAAAAATCCCAATCCAGATCTGCACCATTGATCTGTCAGGGGTACTTTGATGACCGTTGGATCTCATCATCTTGCAGGAACAGACAGATTCCACCGTCTATCTAATATCCCCACAAGTTGCTCTCTGTGTGTCAGTGCAGAGTTACACATGTACGTTAAATATTAAATTCAGGAAGCGCTCCAAAGGCACTAAAAACCAACCATTCTTCACACTTTCAGAGGCACCCCATTACTAAGAGCTGCAGCAGCTGCATCATCCACGCCACCCCCCCCCCCCCCCCCCCCCAACCCACACACAACCACCAACTTCAGAAATCAGAACTTCACTCAACCGACATTTCAGAGCTCTCCCTAATCTCATTATCCTCAATGGGCGCCGAGGTAATTTGAAATCAATGAAAGCACTTACCAGTTACCACCTTCTTCTCTCTGGATTCACTTTTATTATAACTTGTTTTTTTTAATTAGGAGGAGAAGAAACCAGCGGCGGAATCGGAAGTAGAGAAAAAAACAGAGGACGAGGAGAAAAAACCAGAGGAAGAGAAAAAAACAGACGAGAAACCGGCAGGAGAGGAGAAGAAGCAGGAGGAGGCGCCGCCGCCGCCGCCGCCGCCAACGCCAACGCCAACGCCGCCGCAGGAGATTGTGTTGAAAGTGTTCATGCATTGCGAGGGATGCGCGCGTAAGGTGCGGCGATGTCTTAAAGGGTTTGAGGGGGTTGAGGAAGTGACGACGGACTGCAAAAGCAACAAGGTTGTAGTGAAGGGGGAGAAAGCAGATCCGATCAAGGTTCTGGAGAGAATACAGAGGAAGAGCCATAGGCAAGTTGAGCTCATTTCCCCTGTTCCCAAACCACCTGAGGTTGAAGCAGACGAGAAACCCAAGCCTCCTGCTGAAGAACCCAAACCGGAGGTTTGGTTTCGACCTTCCTCCTTTCAATTCAACCTATGTATATTATAAAGATTCGATCTTTAAATCTTTCTCTTTTTTGGTGCAGCAGCCTCCACCGGTGGTGATCACAGTTGTGCTGCAGGTTTACATGCATTGTGAAGCTTGTGCTATGGAGATCAAGAAACGGATTCAGAGAATGAAAGGCATGCTGCTCTCTTTCATTAATTGTTTTCCGTTGAGGTTTTCTAGTCCACCCGATTTTTTTTTCTTAACCACTGATTTTAAAATTGACCTCGGTTTGATTTTGTATCTCCACGAGCCGCTGAGTTGAGCAAGGATATGCTCGATTCGACCCCAGCTCGACTCGATAGGCTAGCGATCTAGTTCGAATACTAGCTTGCTGAGTATATGGTTTGTTAGTAGACTCAAAAATGCAATTTGCACTTTACCTCAGAATGCCATATGCATATGTAATTTGTGATTTGCCAATGCAAATGCATGTGCTACATTGTTTAATGTATAAGTTTTAAATTCATCTCAAACTCGAGCTCGATCTTGAGATCGCCTAAAAAGTAACGAGTCATGCTTAACACAGTAGTGAAGCTAGGCTCGGTTTGTAACAGCCATAATCTCAGCCAATGGAGAAAAGAATTGACGGATTAAAGAAAGTTCATTTTCTTTTGCTTTCCCTCATTTCTACGTTGAGTATTTGTTTTGAAAATAAGAGCTCAAATTGTTGGAAATTGTTATGTAGGGGTGGAATCGGCGGAACCAGAGCTGAAGAGTTCTCAGGTGACGGTGAAGGGAGTATTCGAAGCTGAGCAGCTGGTGGAATACGTCCGCAAACGGACAGGGAAGCAAGCTGTGATCGTGAAGCAAGAGCCGGAAAAGAAGGAAGAGAAAGCCGGGGAAGATAAAGAAGGCAAAGAGGATTCTTCTAAGGAGGAGGAGAAGAAGAAAGGCGACGAATCACCCTCCGACGACAATGCTAAGAAGGAGGAAGTAGACAAGGGGAAGCCAGCTGAGGAGGGGGATAAGCAGAAAAAGGAAGAAGGGGATGCCAAAGAGACAGAGGCACCGGCCGCGGCAGGAGAAGAGACTACTACTAAAGTGGTGGAGGTGAAGAGGAATGAGTGCTACTATTACCCTCCGAGGTACGCCATGGAATTGTACGCTTACCCTCCTCAGATCTTTAGCGACGAAAATCCTAATGCTTGTGCCGTTATGTGATATATATATATAACGAAAATACAAATAAACATTGGCCAGTCTGAGAGGGTGGTAGATTGCAGAGGAAATTCCATATGTAACGCCATCATAAATGGAAACAATAATACTTGTTGCTGCAGTTTCAAATAAATTGCTTGTTGCCCAGTTTCAAATCCAATGTACAATAGATAGAGATGTGTCGTGGCGCGGTCTAATGCTGTCGGATTCCGACGACACCAAAACAATCCCGGTAAGTCCTCATATTTGGCGACTTCGATCTCCTGAAGCCAGACCAAAGCAAGGAGCGGGTGGGAGGAAATGGTGCCGAGGTTTCTGATTCCCTCCAAGCAGAGACGAAAGATTGAAGAGAGGAGGATGGATTAACCAAGAACGGCCGATTTTGAGTAAAGAAGAACTACACCGCCGAGTTTTGAGACGGAGCCAGGGGAACAAACCCCGACGAGTTCAAAGCTGCGGCTCCTTATGAATAAGTTGCTTCTCAGATTCAGAGGGTGGACATAAATCTGCTCTCTGCGCCAAATTATGACAAAATTTTAACGGCTATATATATGAGAGCACGTGAGGTCGACATGGGGATGACATTTTTTGTATACAGATGATTGATTTCATTAATAGATCAAATCGCATTCCATTAAAATATATCTCCAACGCGAGGAAGAGAAGTAGAAACAAAACAGAGCTATACAGAATCACTCTGTAGCCCGCCTTCTGAATGTCGATCTTAATAACCGAACAATGGCATAGAACATAATATGCATATGTTCTTGTCGGGTGGGAATTATGTCGTTGGGTGTCAGTCGGGACAGCCATCAGAGGGCCGCCAACCCATCCCTTTGACGGGATGATATTGAAGATTTGATGAACAAGAGACGATGATGATTCCATTTTCAGGAGTTGGTGGCGGGATGTAGCCATGGCGGGGACGTTGGAGATCAAAAGGATGATAACAAGTTATAACAACTAACAACAAGATTATTTTATTCTATTTTTTTTGGAAATTAGTTTTTTATTAAAAGTATATTGAAGCCATAGGATAATGTTAGTGTTGCAATAGTCTTTTTATCTAATTGTTTAATAAATTTTAATGGATGGTTAAATATATTTTAATTTTATTTTGTTATTATTTGATTGAAAAATTGTCATTTCGGTACAAACGACCCCTAAAAAGAATGGATTTAGAAAACTAAAATATAAATTTAGATATGGTAATTACAAAAAAAATTACATTGCATTTCACCGAAAAAAGAAATAACACTACAAAAATGGAAATTGGAAATAACATTTTCTCCATTAAGAAAAATATCACAACAGATGATGTATTTTGATTTCCTTCCCATATTTCCTATTTTACCAGCACCTACCTGCATTTACTTACCTACCAATATTCCATAAAAGAAAATTTTTTCGATTATAAATTCACAATTTATCGTCATAAAAAGAATAACATTGATCTATGAAAACAAAAAACTATATATATATATATTCTTACTTTTTCGATATCTATTGAAAAATTTCTTCTCCAATGAAAAAGAAGAAGAGAAAAAGACATTTTAACAACGGTTATACAATCAGATTAATGATTTACCAGGATATGTGAAGATTTACGGTAATTATATGGTTAAATTTATATCGTATTTTCTTTCGTGATTTACCCTTTTATTGTTACAACCTTTTATTAGTAATGGCAGATTAATGTGGGGGACACTGTGTAACGTTTGATAGTTATGGTTTGACTTCTAATATTCTTGGAGTTATGTTTTGTCTCAGGTGAATGTTGGGGTTTGTCTTAGACGGATGTCGGCGCTGTTAGTCTTGTTACATCACTCGATTTCGGGTTTTGTATATAGTTTTGATTTTGGGTTTTGTATATTATTTTGCACCCCGACAACCGCAGAGAAGCCATCCGAGAATCGATTGGCAAACAATATTGCACACCATCGTTAACAAGAATGCACTTATGAGATCGTTCTTTACACTAAGTCATTCTGTCGTCGATCCGACCCCAAACTTAATATGTATCTAACCCGATGAACCAAGCGAAATTTATTTTGTAATATCTAATGAATAAATGCAAAAGGAAAGAAAACCTTAGTGAATATCTAAGCATATGAAGTAAGCGGAAGTCGTCTTGTAATATATAATGACTAAATGCAAAAAAAAAAAAAGAGATTATATGCAATGCAAAATGTTTGATTCAACAGATGAGATAGTTGTCGTCTGTCTAACTGATGGTTCCCGCATGGTATCTGAATCAGAGTCTTCACATTGTCCAATTCGATTAAGAAGACCTGAAATCGAATTTTATGAACGCCGCAATATAATAATTTCATATGTCAAAATTTAGACTAATTGGCCGAAATTATCCCTAGGCCAAATCACAAACGGTGAATTTCGAATAACCAAATTAAATTCATATGCAATAAAAAAAACAAAACAAGGATTAATTTTATTTATTCAAGAAGGTGCGGTGAGCAGCAGCAAGAGGCAGAAGGAGAGAAACAACGACGTAGGAAGAAGACTCCGACAGCCTATGCCGGCATCGAACCCACATTGCTTATTCTTACACATGAAACAGAAAATAACAAAGCATAAATTAATTAACCCAAGAGACCAATCCCAGTCATAATCATGATGCATGTCGTACATGTAAATTTCACCACGACTGACTAAAGACGATATCTTTTCTTTATTCTTCTTCTTAAGTATTCGAAAATACCAGTACGTACTCACGTACGTACGAGATCATCGATCTTATGGACTGAGATTGATGACCGACGTTATTAAAGGCGGCCAGCGGAAGAGAGAGCCCGACGACCTCCAAGAGCAACGCGAGCAGCGATGAGCTGATCGAGATCAAAATAGTTAAATAATGAGGACTTGGGACTGGTCTTGCTGGCGAAATTGGTGAACCAGCAAGCAGAGTTCTTGGGGTGTCTGGAGAGATCGGTGTAGTTGACGTAGTACAACCCAAACCTAACTGTGAATCCCTCGTTCCATTCGAAGTTGTCGGCGTACGACCATGCAAAGTATCCCTTCACATTCACCTGGCTCTCGCTGCAAAAATCCCATAATTCCATACATCATCAGTTGTTATTCTTATGATTACTAATATATTTACATAACAATGATCTGTTTTGTACTGACGTCATGGCTTGCTTAACACTTGTAAGATGACTGTTGTAGAAATCAATCCTCATCTGGTCCTGTAGTGCCTCTTCAAGTGTCTGTGTAGCGTTGTCCTTCTCCGATAACCCTGGTCATGACCACATACTTAATTCGTTAATTAATGTAAATTTCGTCGTTGTGTTGTGTGAAAGACTAATTAGTTTAAATTAAATACGTACCATTCTCCGTGATGTAGATGATTGGATCATCATATTTTTCCTTGGTGTATTTTAATAGCACTCGTAGACCTTCCGGATACAGATACTGCCAGTATGACCCCAACTGCATGCCATAAAAACTTTAATTATTTTTTCTAGTGCTATTTTATCATATTATCAACTAGTAATTAATATGTCATTGGAGCAAGCTAATCACGTACATGTGGTCCAATGTACTCTCCGTCTCTGTCAGCTAATGGAAAAACAAGAAAGAAAAATATTTGTATTAGACCATTTTACATTGGAAATTAATTTAATTTAGATAGCGAATATTATACATACGCGTAGTAATGCCGTGATGATCAGTTGCATATCGAAGATGAACTTGATCAAAATCATCATCGTTAACGTTCTTGACATAATAACCGGTGTAATAATTGAGGCCCAAAAAATCGAATGACTTTTTAAGCAAGTGTGATTCCTCTTGTGTGAATTGGGGTAAACGAGATCCCAATAAATCTACCATGGTTCTAGGATAGTAACCATAGGTTAGTGGATCCATATACCTACATTTTATTTATACAATAATCAGTTTAGTATGTTGTGAAATAATTATTTAGAAAACGTAGAGAAGTAAATTATTTGTATTGATAAAAATATAATACACTCACCAACCATACAACCAGTCCAAAGCTCTTTGGGCAGCATCAATGTCTTTAGATGATGTATTATCGTAAGGAAGAAACCAATGTGTGACAAGAGTTATTCCTATCTCAGCAGTAAGATTCTGTTCCATCAACAAAATAAAAAAATATTAAGAATACAATTAAGATCCTGGTTTTATATTTAATATTGAGAAATGAAACTAACCGTGTACTTGGTTTTGTACAAGTGATAAGCGGCGGAATGAGCAAGAAGTTGATTGTGAGTAACAATGTAAGGCTCGGTTGATGAGTCCCCAAGTCGACATTTTCTATCGACCCATACAGAACAATGACCGGGTGCAAAAACTCCCTCGTCGTAGGACTTCATCGAGTTACCCATAGGCTCATTTAGAGTTATCCATTTATATACTTTTGAGCCATATTCTTGAAATAAGAGATCGCTGTAATCCTCAAAGTCCTTCCTGTAGAGGCAAGAGTTAATTAAATCACCTTAATTAGAAACTAATTTATTTAATTCGGAATAAGACTTACACAATGTTGCGACTGAGAAAGCCACCATACTCAGCTTCCAGACCTTGCGGGGTTTCCCAATGATACATTGTCACAAAAGCTTTGATTCCTACATATATTATTATTATTATTATTATTAGATTTAATTAAAAATAATAACATTAATTATTAAACTCTGATTTTAATTAAACAAAATTGTATACCGTTTGCATTGAGTGCATCCAGGAGGGTGTGGTAAAAATTAATTCCTTCTTGATTTACTCCGTCACTTCTCTTGCCAGCTGGACAATTAAGACTATATTAAATGAAGACTTTTTTTATATATATAAAACAGTAAAAAAATGAAAGCACGGATTGTAATTACATGGTATGATTCGAGGCCATGAGATGGAGAATCGGTATGCATCCACATTCAAATATTTCATTTTGCCTATATCTTCCTGTTAATTTAAAACAAGTTAGTACGTACAATCATTACATATAATATATGATTCATCACCATAGATATGTACCATGTACTTGTGATAATGATCCAATGCCACATCTCCATTACCGCCTCCTAGAATCCTATCTGCAACATACAAACAAACGGAGAGAATGGTATAAGATTCATCCTTAACATACAAATACACAACTCGAATTATTGAGATACAAAGTATAAGAAAAGCACAAATTAACCTGGGTAGCTATGGGTAAACCTATCCCAGGTGCTGGGACCCTTTCCGAACGTAAAATCATGAGCCCCTTCAATCTTCACCAGTGAAAAACACATGAGAGTTAACTAACATATATAGCCGATTAGCCAAGTCAACTTCTAACATCAAACAGTGAAGTAATGTAAACCTGATAGGAAGAAGTGGCAGTGCCGAAGATAAAGTCATCAGGAAATTCGTAACGGCCCTTGGGAAGCTCCAGCGAGGGTTTGTATACGTAGGTCGAGGCTGAGCAAGGATCACCATCATCAGCTAATATCAGAGGGCTACCAGCAGCTACCAGCAGAAACATCATCATCATCACTACATTTGCTAGAGCCATGGCTGATGCCTTTGGTGTTTGTTTGGGTTGGTGAGGGCTTTTGCTTCAATCTTGGCTTCCTTTATATAGAGACTACATTTTGGGCATTTCTGCAATGCCCTAGTTTCAAAGTCACACATATCACTGTTAAGTGTCAACATGCAACATATATCTTGTAATATTATCGTTGCCCTATTTTCTTTCTTGTTATATATGTTTTAGGGTTTTTCTTTTGTGCAGAACAAAATCTCTCAAGTTGTGGGAAAGACAAGAAAGGGGCCGTTTGGATATGGGTAGATGAGGTTTGAGGGAATTGCATTGTGGAATTTCAGCTGGGAAATCATGAAACCCATGCATGCATGCAACGTACGTAACTGAGCGAGTCAGCTCACGGAGCAGGTTTGGAATCCAGGCAAAGAAGGGTTCCAGGATTTTAAAAACGGTCCTGGACCGTTAGATATCACGGGTTATAGATCTAACGGTCTGTATAAGAAAAGCATGAAAGTCTTTTTAACATAAATTATTTAATTTATTATTTATTTCGGTTTGAGTTTGGGTTTAGTGTTTGGGTTTTGGGTTTAGTATTAGGATTTTGGTTTCGATTTTTTGTTTTGAATTTTAAATTTTGGGTTTCAGATTTTGGGTTTAGATTTTAGGTTTCGGATTTTTAGTTTTAGGGTCAATTTTGGATTTTAGATTTTAGGTTTTAGATTTTTAGATTTAGGGTTTAGAGTATTAAGTTTCAGTTTTGGATTTTAGATTTTGAATTTCACATTTGCGTTATCAAAAATACCGAAAATACCAAAAACCTGAAAATAAAAAAAATATTTCAAAAATACCAAAAATATCCCGCAGTCGAAAATCCTAGAATTTTTTTGCCCGGATTTAAAACTGCTCTCTCAGCTCACAGGACATATATATAGCTTCTTTTGTCTTGTTCTTCTTCTATATTATCTTCATTAGCCGTGTGATTATGGCAAATGTGTTCTATTTCCACAGGGCATACAGATTACAAAACAGCGTTACCCATTCTCAAGGGAAGTTGATTTCCTTTGTTTTTATTTACCTTTCTAGGACTTGAAGAGGTATAAATAACTCTTGGAATCTACATTAAAAAATATCAGTCTCATGTTTAGATTTTAGATGTAAATTACAATATCTACAAACTAAAACATTAAAAACATATCATAATCAGTGTTGGCAACATATACATTTACCGTGATAGATGATTCGATCGAGTTTTTCTTGCAGCGGAATATGGAGTTGACATTATTACTTTTGTATTGGTTCGTTTTTATTGTGTTATGTTTAAAGGTACTTTAAAAAAATTAAGAAAATATAGATGATCAATAGAAATTGTAAAATAATTACGAGGATGGAGGTAATTAGAAATTTCTAAATGAGATAATAATTACTAATATTGTTGATGTGGCCGTATAAATACAATTAGAAAAATAATTAAACAATTTCTAGAATGGGGGTGGACACGGCTTTCTTACTTCTAACGAGGAGGTTGTTCACTTTCTTCTAAAGCTATTCAATAGTTCAACACTTCAATGGCGAAAAACGAGAAGAAGGCACGCTCCACCGCCGCTGCGGTTCAACCCTAAGGAAACAGACCTAATCTACAACTTCCGCTGAAAATCATTCACGACATTCTCTGTCGCCTAAAGTCTCCGGAGGAAGCTGCCAGAACTTCCACGTTGTCAAGAATATGACACCGCCTTATCTAGCGTTCGCGGTTCCAAAACCAAGTTTCAGAGCTTTATGGCCTCCGCCATTAAGACGCATCAGAACTTACATAATGTCACGGCTTAGAAAGCCACCATACTCAGCTTCAAGAGCATGAGGGGTATCCCAATGCCATATCGAGAGAAAAGGCTCGATTCCTATGAGTCATCAACATACAACGCTTTAATTTGTGTTCTGATCAGAACACCTAATTGGGCTCTCCTCGTGAGAACAAATTATAACTACGTTAAATAAGATATTTTCATAATGTGAAATCTCCTCTCTATCCCTACCATTTTTAATTAATTCATCAAGATAAAATATTAAATACCATTGATACTAATTAATTAATAAAACGAGTTTAATTGGTATACCATTTCTAATGAGTTCATCAAGGAGGTCATGGTAAAATTTAATTCCTTCTTGATTAACCCCATCATGTCTTCTTGGTATAATCCGAGGTCATGAAATAGAGAATCTGTACGCGTCAACATTCAGATACTTCGTTTTTTGCTAATATCGTCCTGTTTTTTTATAAATCTATGATTCAGTCAAATATTCGATCGAAGAAAGTGGGTGATTGATTCGCGTCATCGATTGTGTGTATATACCTTGTACTTGTGATAATGATCTATTGCTACATCACCATTGCCTCCTTCTAAAATCCAATCTGCAACAAATGAATCAACATCATCAGCAAGAAAATCGAGCGGCGACGTTTTCGTTGAGAAATCGATCAAAGCCCTAAATTCGCACAAACCTGGATGCCGATGGGTAAATCTGTCCCAGATGCTCGGACCTTTCCCGTACGCAAAATTTGGAGCTCCCTCAATCTTCATTCCCACCAGATTAAGTAAGAAACAAGATAAATAACATACAACTAGCAGTCATATAGTGTTTCTTTTATGACGAGACAGTCAGGTAAATCTCGAGTACAAAACTACCACCTCGACTACACCTAGTTCGCTATACTAACCTGAAACGAAGAAGTGGCGGTGCCAAAGATAAAGCCAGGAGGGAAACTATAACGACCATGAGGAAGCTCTTTGGAAGGTTTTTACAGGTAGTCCGATGCTGAGCAAGGATCAACACTTGGAATTGGATCAGCTGAATCAGAGATACCAGCTGCCAGCATACTCATTTAAACCATATCTCCAGTCCACACAAAAGCTGCAAACACAAGAAATTGAAAACAAAGAGCTAGGGAGGGTGGAAACTGATGCAGCGCTGGATCCACCAACGGCTATCCCCGCCAGTTGCCAGATCATGAGCTTTAACCCAACCATAAACGATAGAACCAATAACCTTCCTAATAATATCAGCATTTCACACCCGCTTGTCTTCAAATATGCAGAGATTACGGGTGGACCACATGAACCAAACAATTGCATGAGGCAGTAGAGCTGCGAACTGAGTCTTTGAGCAATTTAAATTTAGCTCACTCTGTTTTTGCTTCCAACAGTTTGTTTTTTTTACTTCATATACAATCTGTTTTTACCTCGCACGACCGGTTGTTGTTGGCGCAATCGTATCCGTATATAAATGAACTAAACGTACCCATAAATCCATCAGAAATAAACAACCAAATCAACAACAGAACATCCTTTTATTTGTTTAACAGGCTGAGATGAACAAGATCACAGCTATCTTAGACAAAAGAAGAGAAACAAGAGTACACAATCGACTACAGGAGCACTCTTGCATGCTTATTCTTACACACACAACATAAATTAATCAACCCAAGACCTAATCACGATGCATGTCTTACATGTATATTTTCACCACGATTTGGCCAGGGTCGTCGATGATACATTTTTCCCGGTTTATTCGTCTTATTTGGTAAAGTTCGGCCGAAAAAAAACACTACTAGAGGCGGCGGCCAGCGGAGGAGAGAGCCCGACGGCCACTGTTCAGAGTAGCGCGTGTAGTGATGATGAGCTCATCGAGATCAAAGTAGTTAAAAGTGGACACAGCCGGCCGGGTCTTGTCGCAGAATTTGGTGTACCAGCAAGCAGAGTACTTTGGGTGTCTCGAGAGATCGGTGTAGTTGATGTAGTACAGCCCGAATCTAACTGTGTACCCCTCGTTCCATTCGAAATTGTCAGCGTAGGACCACGCGAAGTACCCTTTTACGTTCACGTTGCTCTCACTGCGTGTAATAGTGATATTATTCGTTATTATTATTACTAGAAGTAACCCGCGCTATGCCGCGGAAAATAATACCTTATATTAAATATGTACTTACTTCATGGCTTGCCAAACACTTGTCAGATGTTGGTTGTAGAAATCAACCCTAGTTGTGTCGTTCAGGGCTTCTGCCAGTGTTTGAGTAGCGTTATCCTTTGCTGACATTCCTGATGATTGTCATTAGAACCACATAATTATTTAGTAAATGAATTAAGCATATTCACTTGTGTGGTTATATATTTGATAAATACAATTTAATTACCATTTTCGGTAATGTAAATAATTGGATCATCATAGTTTTCCTTTGTGAACTCCAGTAGGAGTCGTAGACCTTCGGGATATAAATATTGCCAATACGAACCCAACTGCATACAAAAACAAGTTGTATGATTTTTGTTGTGAGTATTTTATTATTGATATTATGATCTAGTAAATAATATGTTTTTTAGCACGCTGAGGACATACATGTGGTCCAATGAACACTCCGTCTCTGTCGGCTGGTGGAAAAAAGTAAATATTATTAGATATCATTTTAAGTTTTATATTGAAAATTAAGGAAGCTAATTTATTAGCATAATTCCATATGAAAAACCGATACGGTTTTTTAAATATATAAATTGAATATTTTTTTATCAATAAATATATAAACTGAATATCGAATTGTATACGTGTAGTAATGCCGTGGTGATCAGTTGCATATCGCAGATGATCATAATCAAAGTCTTCATCTTTAACGTTCTTGACAAAATAACCGGTGTAATAATTGAGGCCTAAAAAATCAAAAGACTTTTTAAGCAAGTTGGACTCCTCTTCTGTGAAGTTTGGTAAACGAGATCCCAATAAGTCTACCATAGTTCTAGGGTAGTGACCATAGGTGAGTGGATCCATATACCTACATTTTATTTGGAATAATCAATTAAGTATGTTGTGAATAAAAAATGTATGAGAAATGATTTTTAGAGCGATAATTAACAAGATAATACTCACCAACCATATAACCAATCTAAACCTCTTTGAGCAGCATCAATATCTTCGGATGAATTAGAGTAAGGAACAAACCAATGTGTGACAAGAGTTATTCCTATTTCGGCAGTATGTTGCTGTTCCATCAAACAAACATAATAAATTAATTTTATGTTAAAGTGCAAATTAAACCAACTATATGTTCTATCGGAAAATGATACTAACCGGGTACTTGTTTTTATACAAGTGGTAAGCAGCAGAATGAGCAAGAAGTTGGTTATGGGTAACAATGTAAGGTTCGGTTGAGGAGTCTCCACGTTCACATTTTCTATTAACCCATGCAGAACAATGTCCGGGTGCGAAAACCCCTTCGTCGTAAGATTTCATCGAGTTACCCATAGGCTCATTTAAAGTTATCCATTTATACACTTTTGAACCATATTCTTGAAACAAAATGTCACTGTAGTCCTCAAAGTCCTTCCTGCACGAGAATCAAACTGGCTTACATACTCAAATCCTCAATACAAATCAACTTATTTTGAGGAGTACAAATCAACTTACACAATGCTACGACTCATAAAGCCACCATACTCTGCTTCAAGAGCTTGAGGAGTTTCCCAATGATACATTGTCACAAAAGGTTTGATTCCTATATATATATATACATATATTATAATTAAATTTAACAATTTGGCGTTGTTAATAATAAATAATAACATTGATCTTAATTAAACCAAATTTTATACCATTTCGAATGAGTGCGTCGAGGAGAGTGTGGTAAAAGTCAATTCCTTCTTGATTTACTCCGTCACTTCTCTTGCCAGCTGTATAATTAGTACAAGTATCAAATGGAGAATTTATTACAAATAATAATGTTTACATTGGATGAATACACACGCAAAAGTACTAATCCTTACATGGTACGATTCGAGGCCAGGAGATGGAGAATCTGTATGCATCTACATTCATGAATTTCATCCTCGCAATATCCTCCTGTTAAGAGAATAACTGATCGGTTAGTTCCGAATGTTCTTCCCATCTGTATCAATAACCCTAGTGGTTAGTAAACGGGTGGAACTGAATTTTGTGTAATCAATTCGTCGACCCATTAGTTGAGACAGAGCGAGTCTGTCTCACTGGAATCGTTACGGTACGCACCTCGAACCTGTGATAATGATCTAATGCCACATCTCCATTGCCACCTCCCAGAATCCTGTCTGCAACCAATAAACAATCAACAATAAGCACCATTAGCATAATATATCGATCGAGATCGAAAGCAAGTATATATCAGCAAAAGGGATCGATCGTTTGCTTTGTTGAGAAATCAAAGCGCGGTCGATAACCAGCATTGAAACATGCACGGACCTGGAAAGTCATGAGTGAACCGATCCCAGATGCTGGGACCCTTGCCATAGGTAAAATTATGAGCTCCCTCAATCTTCACATTCCCCAGCACATGCATACACAAGTGAAAACCACGGGAGTTAACTAACATATGTAATAACAATCTAGGTTATTTTATCTGTCATCCTTGCGCAAGGGCCACGCTAATCTTCTTTGTATCATTATGTTCTTGTAAGGACTACCAAGCCAGTTCATTAGTACCTGATAGGAAGAAGTGGCGGTGCCAAAGATAAACCCGTCGGGGAAATCGAAACGGCCGTTGGGAAGCTCCGGGGAGGGTTTGTATACGTATTCGGATTCCAAGCAAGGGTCTTTGGTTGGGATTTCCTGCTCAGCTGATAACTGAGAGATACCAGACAGCAGAAACATCATCACTAGAATTGCTAAAGTAGCCATGGCTCTCTATGTATTGAGTTTTGGTGTGAGGGATTTACTGCAATCCGGAGGTCCATTATATAGGGTTTCAAAAGCCAGAAAGCATGAGCATAATAATCTGTTATATTACTTGTTGATGCACGTTAATTAATTGCTGAGTTGTGGTCCCGAATTGGGTGTTAGGTACGTTGATGAACCGAAAATGCTATCGATCCGAGAGGCCTTTTCGGATCAATCCGACAGCCAATCCAACGGTCCAAAATTATTTTTGCCAATTTTAATATGACGGTTGGAATTTTACCAGGGTATAAAATGAGAATTTATTCTCTCTCTTTCAACTTTTGTTTCTCTCTCCTCTTTCTACTCTTCTCACGTAAACTGGATATAATAATGACATAACAATGATGTAATAATGATGTAACGTGGATATAACAATTTACATATGGAGTCGACATAATGAGCCTATTAAAAGGACATAATAAACACGCATAACAGACTTGTAAAGTGTATATATATCATCGACATAAAAGAGTGGTAGACTAGACATAACGATGATGAATTCAATCAATCGTAAGGTGGACGTAACCACGACATACTGAGCATGTAAAATAGTCGTATTAGCTATATAACATGCTCGTACAATGACCACACTCATGTGATATTTTTCAAATTTTTTTGTTCTAAAGCTACCCCTATTCAAATCAATTCATTTGACTCATTTTCAGCCGTTGAATAAAAGTTAGGTTAAAAGTGACTTAATCCAACGGCCCACAATCTGTCGGATTGATCCGATATAAAAGGCTCTCGGATCAATAGCCGCGTTAGTCGATGAACCACCGTTTGGGTACTTCATTGTTAAGTTTTAGGGTTTGTTTCTCTGTTCCACCGTTTTCTTTTTTGGTCATAAAACAATATGCAAGTTGTAGAAAACGGAAAGTGTAGGTATCTTGGAAGGATATCCGACAGAAGGAAGCATATCTAGCTAATTAGATGATGAATTAAGGATAATGAGATCTAATGACTCAATCCCGATTCATATATGGGATGGAATTCTTTCGGGAATGTGGGATGGAATTCTGAACATTTTTTTCTATTACAGTGGAAAATTTAGATCCCAACAAGGTATATTTTAGAAAATAATTTTTTTATTCATAATCAAATTTCGTTTCACATTCCAGCTTGCAAATGGAGATATAGTGTTTGTTAGCTACAATTGGCAAGTAAAATGGTAGACTAGACATATTGAATCAGCTAGGTAATGGCTATTTGATGAGAAATCGTTAGAAATCGAACTTAAATTTTTTGTAGTTGAAAGCACATACATCCCCACTAACAACAACAATAAAAATCCTTAAAAATGCTTTTTTAATTTCATTTAGCTATTATTTGAAAGGTTTAACATGGTGAAACCTCAATTTTTAGGCATTCTCAACATGCATGTAAAATATTAGCTAATTTTCAATTTTCATGTCAAATTGGTCAATTTCCGTGTGTTATACTATGGAAAATTGACCATTTCACAAGAAAATTTCAAAATTTTCAAATCTGCTAATATTTTACATACATTTTGGAAATGGCTAAAAAATTAAATTTCAGTATGATAACCCTTATAAATAATGGCCAAATGAAGTTAAAAATCAATTTTATTTGGTGTTATGTTAGCGTTGAAAATTTTCAAATCTTACTTAGCCTTTTGCGTGTTGAGCTGTCATTATATGAGTTGTGTTTTGTTAACTTCAACCATAAAAAAATTCATGGAAACCAAATCGTTTTACCATACATTTTAACACATATAAATCCCAGATTACGAAGCTGTCGACAGGAATTACACTTGTAGTACTTTTGAGGTACGGATACCCATCCTACGTGGCTCTTGGACATCAACATTATAGTGCCTAAGTGACTTCAAGGTTTAAATACTAGTACAATACCTCCTACATAACCACTGACATTAATGATATAGCGTTAGGTGACAACCATGTAAGGGAGTATTCGTACCGAATACCGGGCGGACTTCAAAACATTGTGAATGGACTTGTTTGTTAACTTACAAGAAGAGGACTTACAGATATATTGTCCTTAATTAATAAAACATGCGATAAAATGTAATTAAGAAGAGATATGGGATAGGATTCAGATTTAAGTACTAAAAGAAAATGAAAACTTTTAACAAACTTTTAAAGGAAAGTAAGTGGGGAAATTAATGAAAAGATAAAAGATAAAAGAAAAAGAAAAACAAATTAAGTTGATTGGTTATTTGGATTTGCTTTCCTCCATGCATGTTTTTATTGCCTCAATTATTGATCAATAATTTTCAAGTTTATCAATTCAATAAAACTCAATTAGTTTAATAATAAGCAAAGGAAATTAATTAATGGAAAAGCAGTAGAAAAAAAGAAGAAAAGTTGCAATGAAAAGGGAAGAAAATAAAAAAATGAAATAAAAATATTATATTAGGTATTTTCTAAACTTAAAAAAAATATTATAAGATGTTCGATGAAATATCACAACAATATAATATTTTATTGTCAGTATTTCAACATAAATAACTTAAAATAATCATATTATTCGATATGAATGATATAAGTTGTAAGAGAATTACTATGTTAAACTCGCACCTATGTTGACATTACAATATTAAATATGTTCTTCGGATCGATGAGAATATAGTGATTATTTTCGCGCCATATGTTTTCGAAATTAGTTAATTCTAAACAAAATTTTCCAACACACGACAGCACCATTGAACTACTTAAAGGAAAGTAGAAAAGAAAAGATTATAAGTGCTTTAGTCAGTGGAGGGGAAACTAAAATGGTTTCAGCTTAGGACAAAAACTAAAAGAGTGACCGTCGAACAAGCTTTAGTTGGCCGGCCGACGCAAATTAAGCATATTATTATGGCCGGCCGACGCAGTACTACTCAATTAGACACTGGAATTAATTAACTGCACGTTATTTAAAACATGTGAAGATAAAAGTAATGCTGGAAAGACTGAAAATGATGTTTTTCTATTACAATATCTAAAAAGTATATTTATACCAAATGTGAAATCTTTTTTAGGTGTTGAATTAAGATTTGTTGACGTTTAAATTTGACGATTAAAATTTCTTTTTAAAGATTTAATGGCGGCCCCATTTTATATAAGCCTTCCCTCCAATTGGTTGTATGAGGATCTTTGAGTGGTTCGATTTTGGAAAGTTTGGTTGGTTGAGTAGAATAATGTGCTTTCTTGAATAAATGGTTACGAGTTTTTGTAGATGATTTCTTACAAGGTGTATAAGAAAAAGAGTAGTAAGAATAGAAGTTGATGTAAAAAGAAAAAATAATTGTAAGAATGTTTTGAAAATAGAGAAGTATAACAAATGCCATGCCCAAGGGCACGAGCTTGTCAATTGTGCATCTTTTTATTGTTTATGAGATAGTTGGGCATTTTGGAAGATATTGAAATTTTTTGAACACGGAGAAACTCAACAACTTTTTTCTCTAGAAATTTATGGTGAAATTGATTTGTCTTGCGGTTAGGTTTGGTGTCGATGGCTATTTGAAATTATATGAAAGTTATTATAAACATCTCTTGATGAAAGGTCAAATAAATATTGCATTGGATGTACGGTTGTAAGGTACGTTGAATCAATCTCAATATATTTGAGTTATCGACACACAACTTTATCACTATAATCACTTCATTGGGTATGTTTCAGAGATTGCAAAACACCACAGACATATGGAAAATGACATTTCTACCACATAACTTATGAAGAAATTCTCAAATCATCCTTCCTTCAGGAACCATCCATTTTGTGGTCTACCACACATAGTCAACACGTCACCATGGGGCAAATATGAGCCCAAAGTAAACTTGGACCAAATCTGAACCCAAGGTAACCCTTCTGAGCCGAACCAATCTGGGCCGGTTATGGGCATCTGAGTATTGGGCTGAAACGATTTCATGGTTGGGTTGGGCCTTTGGGTCCTAATTCGGGTTCAGTCTATGGAGTCTAAAGTTTCAGGTAATGAGGTCTATCTTCAGAAATTGGGTCTCTCCCTAAATTGCATAATGACATAGAAAAACTTGAAATTTATTCCTAACCAATATCGAAAATTGAGTCATGATGCGGTTTTCGAATTTACGCTACAACATGTTTCTCGATTCGCATAATAATATGTAGTTTTTCCATTTAGATCTCGACTCAGTATTCCAGTTCACTAAATCTCGTTTCAATCTATTCTTTTAAATGAGATATCGAACTAGTTTCGGTCCAGTTCACAAATTAGAGTTCATATTGTTTTGAATTGAAGTGAGAACTTCGAAAATGGAACATCGACCTAGCTCTCAAACTCTGATCTCGACCGAAGTTTCGAGATTTGTGACCTTGATGTGGTCTCAAGTCTCAGCCAGTGGTGACTGATATCATATCATCAATGAAGTGTGAATGCATGCAATGTGGAAAAAGGGACATGTTAGAAAGATGAGAAAGCGACTTTGTCAGCTTCCAGAGGGCTTCCAATGGCGATTGATTTGTTGAAGTATGGTTAGGATTGGGTCGAACCATCCGGTTTGATGATAAAATTATGAACTTTATGTCAAATCGTTTAATTTTAAACAATATTATTCAATTTAATGTCATTGAATTATCAAAATTTTGAAAAAAAAACTGAAAAATTAGGCAAAATCCCCTATAACAAATTAGCCCTTACAATAATTGAAAATCAAACCCAAACCAACTCTACTTTATTGCGGTTGTTGTATCCTCCTTTTCCTCTTCCCCTTCCCCTTTCCCCTCCCCGTCACAATAATTGAAAATCAGACCTAAACTAACTCTACTTTATTGCGGTTGTTATATCCTCATCCTCCTCCTCCTCTCTGTTATGTAAAACTCTAGATTCTTAATCAAATGATCGATGATAGCCACAACATTAGTTTGATTCACGGAGTCAATCAACTTCAACTGCTGCTCACCCAACTTTATGTCAAATGGCTTGATTTTAAAAAATATTATTCGGTTCAATGTCATTCCACTATTCAAAAAAATTGTCCACTTTGATATGTAACGCTCTAAACTTGTAATCAAATGATCGGTGATAACCAAAATATCAGTTTGATTCACGGAGTCAATCAACTTCAACCGGTGATCACCCAACTTTATAGCTTCTATCACCAAAGTTGGAATATGAGATTCATCCTCCTACAATGTTCAATGAGATAAAATTCATTGTCATCTTCTGTGTATTCTTCTAGTTTTCCAATTGAATTTCCTCAATGACTTGTTCTAGCATATCTTCATCTCAAACCACAATCTGTTTGTAACTGCGTTGTCTTCAATGGACTTTTTAGTTTTTCGTAAGTTATAGGAGGCTGATAGTGACAGTTCTGTGTAAGTCTCATTCTCTTCATCATCTCTTCCTCCGCAATAAGCCTTTCCTCCTAGACTGCATGTATTTTCTTGATATCTTGATATCTGCGAAAAATCTAATTTTGCCAAGAACGTCGAAGAAATCGATCTATCAATCTTGATTATGTCTTCCGATCCGAGCTCCTTGAAGTCGATGCGTTCTCGTCGCTACGAAGTCTCTCAAATTTCCTCTGAATTTCGTCCCTCCGGGTCTGTGAATTATGAGTGAGAGTTGGGCTTTTATCGAGAAGGATTCCTTGAGCTTATCGGATAACAAAAATGCACTGCACACTTTTGGTCTATTTAAGGCGCATTTTTAGTCTATTTTAAAGAGACCTATGAACTCTAAAGTTATAGAAAATTGAATTAACTTTTCAACTCCGCCGACCTTGCATCAATCGGACTTCTGAGTTAGGAGATAACTCCAAAATACAAAACTGCAACGTTTTCCGAACAAATCGAAATCCAAACTTCTTGAAGATTCAAAATGCTTCACATTGCTTGTCCTAGACCATCCACACACACCGTATCGCTCTGATTAATACCTCGATGTCGTTATGTACCTGAAATCTATAAAAAAACACTCCAAAACAACATCAAATGGACCCCAAACGGGCATGAGACACTAAATCGAGATACATGTTAGAAATGCATGAAACATTATAAACTTCTACCCAAAACTATACAAATATGCATGAAATGTCGCATAAACGAGGGCGATGAACACGACAAATCAAATGTCATCACTAATATATAATTTTTCGTATGACAAGCATGACCGATTATTTAAATGTGTTTTCCCATTCTTGGTTGAACCTCTTACTCGACATCTAGTCCGATCACAATAGATTATTGACTAATTTTATATATTTGTGGGGCTAGCTAATAGCTATGGTGGAGGAGAATAATAAGTATATTGAAAAGGGAGTAATGGATCCAACTATGTAATTCCAAAGTAGTACGAATCCATTTAGGATGAAGATATGAACACTTCACTATCCCATTAATTTCTACCTCCCTTTTGTTATTTGTTTCACATTGCAATAATTTTGTCCAATGCCAAATCAATAAGGTGAGAGGTTGGCCATGGAGGTTGATGACAAGATTTATATTAAAATATTTTTTTTTTAAGAAGATAATGATGATAAAAGATCAAATTTAAGGAACACACTTGTTCCACGCTATGTCGGGAGATATCGGTGGTGGCGGAAAGTATGAGATTTGTTAATCCAATTCGTTGAAAGGATTGTTTTAGAGGGATTGTGAAGTCGAGATATCGATTACGTTTTATGAAAAAAAAGAATTATATTGAATCAAGTGGGTATGAATAAGGGTTAACCTTATTCGTAACCGAGCTTGAACAACTACTCAGGTTCAAACTGGGTGCTCAAGCGAAATGGGTGAATGTCACCGTGTGGAACTATCAGGTGAGTTTACGTGTTGTTGTTTACTTTATATTAGGGACAGTGAGATCACACATTAACGCTCTGGTAAGGCCATTATGTTTTATTAAAGGTTGGATGAGACTCAACAACAAATTTAAATATATTTATTGGAATTACAAATATATAGCTTATAATTTAAATTATATGATCCAGAACAGAACATGCCTTCATGATGTTGCCGCCACAAGGTTAGCTTTGTCGTAGGCTTTTTTTATGTGATCCGCATCGATTTGTGTGTTTTATTATTGTTTGTATGTGTTGAAATGTATGGAAAAACGGTTCAGTTCCCATAGAATTGTGTATGGTTGAAGTTAACAAACCGCAATTCATGTAACGTCTACTCAACGCGCAGAAAGTAAGCCAATTTCAAAGTTTTCAATGCTAATATAACACTAAGTAAAATTATTTTTTTAACTTCATTTGACCATTATTTACAGGGTTATCATAGTGAAACTTAATTTTTTAGTCATTTCCAACATGCATGTCAAATATTAGCCGATTTGAAAATTTTGAAATTTTCTTGTAAAAACGGCCATATTTAGTATTTACATAGTATAACACACGGAAATTGGCCAAATATTGCATGAAATTTGAATTTTTTTAAATTAGCAAATATTTGACATGCATGTTCGGAATGACTAAAAATGAGGTTTCACCATATTAAACTTTTCAAATAATAGCCGAATAAAATTTTAAAAAATATTTTTTGAAGGGTTTTGATCGTTGTTGTTAGTGGGGATGTATATGTTTTCGGCTACAAATTTTTTAGCAGTTTCCCACCACATGCATGCAGAAAGTAAAATAATCAAAAAAAATTCAACAGTAATATATAAAGTCAGGTAAAATTAAATTTTAACTTTATTTGATCATTATTTATAGGGGTTATCATAGTAAAAACAGTCAAATTTCCATAGTATAACACACAAAAATTGACCAATTTTGATATAAAATTGAATTATTTTGTTAATATTTTACATACATATTGAAAATGATTAAAAATTAAAATTTTACCATATTAAATCCTTTAAATAATAATAGAATAAAATTAAAAATATTCAACCATCCATTAAAATTTGTTAAAATATTTAGATAAAAACTACTGCAACACTAACATTCTCCTATGACTTTAATATACTTTTAATAAAAAAATAATTTCCAAAAAAATAAAATAAAATAATCTTGTTGTTTGTTATAACTTGTTACCATCCTTTTGATTTCCAACCTCCCCGCCATGGCTACATCGTTTAGGATTATATTTTATTTCTGCTGCAGTAGACATATGTTATTTACATATTATCCTATGGTACAGTTTGTACTGTACACATATAATTAAATTTTGTAACAATATACAACCCAATCATCAACTAAGGAAAGTCATCAAACCAAATTATGGGCTAGCTTTTAATGTTTGTAACTCTCCTAACATTCGTATTATTACCGGATTTTTCCTATATATCGAGGACGACTCATAAATTCTCAAGTATATATTCATCGAGTTGCTGATCGTTGTCGTTTACATACTTCATATAATTGATTGACATATAGTTAATAGAGTGTTCGGAATAAAAATGGCGGATATAGGCAAATTTGAGTTATAAATGTGTTGGCTAGTTTAAAAAGGAGTCAACCAATTATATTAGTACGAGGCATTTTGAGAAGTAACTCGTAAATAAATATGCGCACGCTTCGACGTACCGGACAGTATGGGCTGACATATAAAATTAGATTTACAAGCATGTGAGGTCTTTTTCACTAGCAATGAAATGCTTTGAATCTACCTTTTGGTGTGGGGAGATCATCATAAAGGATTGGTACTTGTAGGGTATATTTTGGTTGCCTTCATAAGTACGTTGTGTTGTAGCATTAGAAACCCTACAGACTTTTTCCAAGTTGGCTACTTCCCAAGTAGGCTTCTTTGGAGGCTTATATATATATAATTAAAAAGGTAAAATATATACAAAAACCATGTCTTACAATGTCAATCCATTCAAATGCTCATTCAATGTTGCATCTACTCTCATCCATCTATTTCTATCTCTCGCAAAATCGTGAATTCAATTGTGCAGCGGATTTTCTTACTAGTCTTGGTCATTTGTTGAATTTGAGTTTACATCTTTATACACCATCAATTAGGGGCATGTCCCGTTGGTTGCGATACGACACTATCGATGTTTGCATCCCTCGTACTATCTCACTACAAGAAAAGAAGTATTTCGCGTCGATTTCTGCGAATGTATTTAGCGTCAGTCGGTAAATAGCCGACGAGAAGTTACAGAAGCTTTAACTTCTCGTCGGTTGGTTATTAGGCAACGACAAAAAATGACAGCATATAATCGGTTAACTATGTTAATGATTTGCCGTCGGTTAGGTCAATAATTTTGCATCGGTTATGAGAGGACCGACGGCAAATATTCGACCAGTCAATGCAAAAAATGTGGCGCCACTTTCTCGTCGGTTGGGGATAAATATGGCATCGGTCGATAGAGCAACCAACAACAAATGTTTGACCGGTCAATATTTTTTCAAAAGTGGCACCAAGTTCGCTGTCGTTTCTCAAACAACGCGGAATATTATGTCATCGGTTGATGACTGACGCCAAATCCGAGTTCTGACCAATGACATGTGGCAGATTCTTATAATCTCTCTTTAAATGACAGCGTATTAAGATAAATAGAATCGAAAGTTTGAAAGAATAAGTACAACACATAACAACCGATCCAAAATTCATTGTCTCCCCAAGTTCATGTCCAAACAAATTGACAAGTACGATATGACCTCCCTAAAATTCGAAAGTTTTGACGAAATTGAAACTTGGACAGTGATTAATCGATTGAACCCACAAGAAAAGAAAGGCTAAATGCTAGTTTCATTCAATATATCTACAGACAATTTACAGTAAAGATGCTTTTATAACAACTGAGAATGTGAAGGTGTCACATTATTAAGCTAGTTATTAAGCTCACTAACTACAACCTTTCATACAACAGAAAAGACACTATATCTAGTGATAATCGAACCGAAAGTCGGTCTCGAAATCATCAATATCCTTAACCCCGAAATCAAAATCCAAAACTTGCCCACCCTGATCCCCACAGAACCCATAATTACTATAATGATGGTAATCATAGTTACTGATTGCCTCCTCTGCTTGATCAAATGACTCCAAACCCTGCATCCACAAGTCCACATTATCATTAATCTCGGTCGTCACTTCACTCGGGTTCTCTTCGTTGTTCACATTGTTATTGACGTCATCTACATTGACCATGGTACGAATCTCTTTCTTCACATTCACCGCCGTTGAAAGAGGCTCCACCGACGATCGAGACACCCTGGTGGCGTTCTGACAAGTGTGGAGCCCCATGTAAGTTATGGAGTACATGGTCTCTTTGGTTTCTTGTTCAAGCATCTGGACTTGCTTGGTGGCCTTGCAGCCTTGGTCGTGCTTGTGTGTACATCTATAGTAGCTCCTGTAACATCCAACAATATCAATCATTGTTAATTAACTTCTGACCTTTTTCAATTATTGTGAAAATCAAACGAAAATAAAAACGAATTGTAGAAAATAAAAACAGACTTTTATGGTTATTTTTTCTAAATGTTACAAATGAACAAGCTAGAAAGAGAACAAAATAATGGTATTGATTATTACCTAGGGAATTTGGCATTGAGGATCTCCTTCTGGCCATACTTCCTCCACGAATGTTCGTCGTGCATCGATGATGAGATTTTTACATCAGAATGTCCACTCTTTCTGAAACGAATCAAAACCGAATTAATAATCAACAAATTACTTCTTCGTACCTATATACGCAACATTTCAATACTCCAGGATACCGAAACGCTTAACTAGCCTTACAATTATATATAAAGTTTTATAATTATATATAACATATATAAATTATATACAATACCTTCTCTTATAGGACCCTCTATTGTCCCTTCCGCCACTCTTCCCCGCCGCCGCTGCCGACGACCTTTTCCGGCAGCTCTCGCCGGAATCCTCGTACATCCCGGAAACAGAGGACTGCTGCTCCCCTGCCTGATCGCTAATGGCCACCATGGAAGTTGAAGCAGCGGTACTCATCAGAGCAGAGATACCACAAGTGAAAGATTCCAAGATCTTGTTGACAAGTTCATCTGCAGCTGCAGGATGGTCTTTATTGTTCTTGAGGAGGAGCTGGAGCTGGGATGCAAATCCATGGCCTTGAGCAAGCTCCTTCATCGCCATCTCCTGCCGCAGCTTGTTGTTCCCCTGCATACCCATTTTTACAGATCACTCTGTTTTTCTAACAAGTGGGTTTTTGTTAGTAATGGACAGGTTTTTGTTTCCTTTTTGCATTTATAGTTGAAAACTGAAGAGAGATTGGATTTTTTTTTGTCAAGGAAAGAGAGGAGCAAAGTGAAGGAAGGGAGGAGGAAGGTTCAAAATTTTCAATACTTCAAATTGAATTAATAATCAGAAATTTTTTAAATTAAAAATTGCAAATGAGGGAGGAAGATTCCAATTTGCTATCACCATTCGATCACAAAATGAAGGTGATTACGTGGTGTTTGTGAGGTGGGAGTGATGACGTCATTGCGGTGTAATTAATGCTAATAACTTGTAATTACTTTAATTTATCTCCACTCTTCATCATTATGGAGGGGGGAGATTAATTAATCTAATCAACAATTAATAATTGCTCAAGTTGTTTGTACTAATAAATCCTACTAGCACATGTGTCATTGAAGAAAAGGGTTGTGTTGTTTTGTTTAAAGGATTTTGTCACTTCTCAATTGTTAATTTGTTATAATGTTCATTAGTTAACTCAATTATGGCAAGAGGGATTTGACCTCCAAAAGTTTTAATTTCTTGAGAGAGAGTTGATGGTTTGATGATACTTCTATAATCAACATAGTAATAGTAATTAAGATATAGATTTTTTGTAGTTTTCGATAATAGTGATTGACTGGTTTATAGAAGAATGAATGAGATTTTATTATGTAAAGAGGCGGTGAATTGTGATGCCCGATCTTAAGGGTTTTTTAAGCCTTCTTACAAGTATATATATATATTTAACCTACTCATGTACAATTATATAATGATATATGGAATATTAACAATTTTATGAACACAACCGAGTCAATATATGATTCTATCACAATCAACAACATACCATCAATTCTGATAAAAAAAAACATCAACGATTTGAAGAAATAATATCTAGCATAATTTATTAGGCAGATTTGGATGTTAAAGTGTTAGTACTGAGGACGAATATGAACACTATAGTGACAGGGTATAGCACAATTTGAACTCAACGAATATAAAATATGTAAAAAGGACGATAGAACGAGAAATAAAAAATAGAGAGATGTGATAACATCTAATACAGTTGACCGTGTTCATGTTATATAATAAGTTATCACAAATATATATGATAAAACAAAATTTTAATAAAAATTGTTATATATGTCAGCTGTTATATTAGAATGAACAAAAAAATATAAAGAAGTATATAGAATATTAGTATGAGTTGGCCCATTGATATATCAACTCTAATCTTGATGAGCTTAATTAATTAATCTTAATTAATTAGGCATTAACCCACAATCCAGCCTCAGTTCACTGCATCTGAGCAAATGTTTCTCTACATAACGTTTAACTACGGTCGTGCTTTGCCTTGGTTTCAGGCAAGTGCATGAAAAGACAGAAAATAATAGATATAAAAAAACAAATAATTAATAATAAAGCAGAAATCTAAGTTGTACTCTATTATTAGCAAACAGACATGATACACATGACAAAATAAATTAATAACAACCAGTTGCAACTTGTTTTTGGATATTACACTATTCTATAGCAGAAACATGTATAGAAATTATTCATCGATTGAATTTGGAGAGATAACGGTCTAATAACATTCGATAGTGATTTTATCGTTTAAAAATTGTTAAAGTTTTTTTACGTTAAAAAAAAGAAAGGATAAAAATTCCTACAATTTAAATTAATTAGTATTGGAGTTAAGAATGTTCGATGGCATTGGAAAATTAGTATCAAGGTCGTCTAATTAGTAGACGAAAGATAAGCATCATAAAGAATAAAATAAGTATAACCTAAACGAGAGATAAACCTGTTTAGGGACGGATGTGAGGTGACTTGCTCTAGGTTACAATCACCCGTCATTTATATTTTGTTCTTTATAATTGGTTAATTTTTTTTATAATTTAATTTAATAATATTTTAAAAATATGTTCATCATAAATTCGTTTATGAACTTGTTGTTAGGGGCGATGAGAGGACAACCACTAACAAACCATTATGATCCGTGTAATGTGGAACCATTATGCTTTATAATTACTATTTTTGAACAACAATCTAATACTTAAATCTCGATCAATGTGTGATTAAGTACTAGGTTTTTATTTTATATTATATTTTTGAAAAAGAATATAAGTTTGGAGGAGTTGGAAGTGGGTGGCCATGTCATTTACAGGCCAAGTTGGCCTTTTGTTTGGGCGGTAGTTGCAATAGTCAGATTCATCATTAAATGGAAGATAATCAACTTGTCTCTTTAGTCTTTACTATATGGTATTCATATCTTTTGATGGATTGAACATGGATGAGTAATTGAATCAACATTTGATGTTATATAGTTTCAACATTGGGTAGGGCTTTATAGGTTGGTTCGTTCAATCGAGGGTTAGAGCTAAGGCATTTTTTCCGCTAATTTGTTTTAACTTAAAATAAGGTGATTTTGTGTTCGTTATGCTTGTCATTCTAGAAAAAAAGGCATCCAACATATAACTTGTGATTAGTACCGTCACACTTCGGTAGTCGATATTCCTGACTAGACAACGCTTCATATATGTACGTACTTTTCTTCGAGAAAACAAATTAAGTTAACAAACCTTTGTATTATGTGTTCATTTTTTTGGTTTATAATAATAAGTACATTCTTTTTTAGATAGAAAATATAAATAAACATTACAAAGAGTGTTCATTTTCTTAACGGTGTACTAAATTCAAACCTGAGTCTTTTAGTCAGTTAGTATACAATTTTATCTTTAGAGCAACTTCACATGAGCAATTATAAGCATATTCTCATATAAATTTTTTTTATTTAGATTTGAGATGAAGAACATTTTCAAGTGAAGTTATTCTACCGCTAGTAGAGTTGTGTACTCAACTAAGGTACCAAATTAGCAATATTCATATAGTGTTGGGCTGGGTAGCCCGTCCGGAATATTTGGAAAGAATGGGGGCCTTGTTCATCCAGGCCCAGAAGTTCAATGGGCCAAATCCATCTTGCTCCTCCTTCAGTCCTTTCTGAGAAACTACAAGAGATTCCGCAGGAGAAAAGTCTCTTTCGTATTCAATTTCTCCATCTTCAATTTTTCGATTCTGACTAGGGTTCCCACAAATCAGAAATCAAAAGTTCTCGACCATGGCTGGCGGAGGAATGTTCAAGATTTTCACCCCCAAGCTTCGTCTTCAGGCGACCGAGATCCAGTCCTTGGCCTTTTGGGGCGCCGCCGCTGCCACCGGCGGTCTATATCTCACTCAGGTATTATTAGTTTTTTACCACCCTCGCCTATCTCTTCTTCCTCCTCGCATGTAGATTTGATGGCCTTATGCATCAGCAGCCTGACATGGGTTATCCCTTGATTAATTGAATTGCTGAGTTCTTCGAACCCGATGCATTAGATGCCGTGAATTTCTTTTGGCGATTACCTTGGATAGTTTATAGGGACAAGATGTACATAGATTGATTATGGTTTATGATCCTTGTTATTGGATTGCGTATATGATTGGTATATTCCTAGAAATGACGTTCCTTTGTCGGGATCAATTATACTGCATATCGACCATTTTCTGATCGTCACCCTATAATATTGACCGAAAAGTAAACAACTCTCGATTCTTTATGGTTAGGAGCTGTAATCTGAATCTGGAATTGGATTGACAGACGTGGAGACTAAGGGAAGCATGATTGTGGGGGATCTGCTAGCTTGATTGTTTGGAATTGTTCTTTTCTAACTTCTACAACTATATGTTCATCATTTCGTTTTCAGATTGTTCTTGTATCATTATATCCTATCCATCCATGGTGTTTTTAGGTTACCTGTTAGCATTACTATCGGTCAATAACCAACTTGGTCATGGTTGCATTGGCAATTTGAATTTCCCGTTGTCCAGAGTCGGAAGAACTTTGTGTGCAGTCTACACTATCTTGTTCATATTCAATATCCATATCCTACAATGTTCATATTCAATATTACTAGCGGTAAAAATGGCTGCTTTGGACTGTGTTGATGGCAAAGCGTCTTGTATTTGTTTTCCTGCTTTGACCTCTCAGTACACTAGTCTGAATCCGTTGTTTAAACCTTAATCTTGTTTACCATTGCTTATGCAGCCATTCAATTACATAAGGAAGACATTTTTCGAGAAGCCAGAGAGTGAAGAGAAGTGAAGTGCAGAGGCAGGGTGTCTGCAATTTTTTTGGCAATGGTTTCTTTTGTTCTTGCCAAGCTTTACTGAAAGATGACAGAATGAACCTCTTGGTGTTAAGCCGAATAATGTTGTTTTCTTTGCTAGAAGTCTCGTCGCCATTGGATGTTGGCTCTCCATGTAACACTTTGGAATCGTATCAATTGCACTTTTAACTTCTGCAATGTGATTTACCCCATTGGCCATTTCTCTTTTCTCCAAATGAAAGTTTGATTCTTGGAAGTTGGAACAGAGCATAAACAGCGACAATGTTGTTTGGTGGGCCGACTACACTCAGCACTTTTTCATTCATGGGCTGTGATGAGGTTAAAGGCCCACTGGATTCTTACCAAGTTTTTTTTGTATTTCATTTAGGCCAAATATGTCAGAATGTCACGAAATTTGGGTATATGAATAAAAATGTCACCACCGTTTTTATATAAATTTTTTGTCACGAACTATCAGTTTCATGTCAAAAATATTTTGCCGTTAATTTGTATTGTATTGCAAATGACTCAGCTTATTTACTTTTTTTATTTCCACGTAGGTTCTAAATATAAAAGACCAGCTTCGCCTCCTTCCCTACCAACATCTAATGAACAGAGAGGCGGTTACTACTTCTGCCGCCGCCGCCCTCCTCCCACTCTCGGCTTTGATTCCAAACCCAACGTCCACCCTTCCGCTTCTTCCGACTACACCATCAGCTCTCGTTTCTTCTCCAATGCCGATCGATCTCGTTCTTCCAACATTCATAAGTTCCGTCCTATCAACACTACTAACTCCTCCGAGTTCCTCTACCTCGGCACTCTCGTCAACTCCCACGGAATCGGTACCGACGCCGCCAGTGGTCCTGTTTCTAACTCCAAAGTCAAAAACGGTAGGTGTTCATTTGTAGGGTTTGATTAGATTCGAATCCGATATACTTTAGATTATCAACACACAATACTATCAACCACAATACATAATATAATTTTGGTCTAAATAATGATAGAAGCAACATCGAATAAGGTTAATAAAGAGAGAAACGTGTGCATGAAGTTCATGCAACTGAAAAGACGTAATGCTTATCAAATGAAAATATGCTAATAAGTGCTAATTGCCTCGACAAACTCTGACACATGCACGACTCTGGACTCAAACACAATAACTCTAACTACACTGACGAAACTGTAAATAACCAAAAGAAAGAGAATAATAACAAATGGAAATAATATTGCCATAAACACACGGCTAATGAAGATAATATAGAAGAAGAAGAAGAAGAAGACAAGAAGTCAGCTGACTCTCAGTTACGTACGTTGCATGCATGCATGCAGCTGAAATTCCACAATGTGCATGCAATTACCTCAAACCTCATCTAACCCTTCTACCCATATCCAAACGGCCCCTTTCTTGTCTTTTCCTACAACTTGAGATATTATTTTCGCACACAACGGATTTCATCGTCATAAACCCTAAAACATAGCAAGAAAGAATAATAGGGCATGCCATAAAAGACAATAATATTACAAGTGGCTTTGAAACTAGGGCATTGCAAACCTTACATTTCCCAGATGCTAGAATCCTCACTATATAAAGGAAGCCAAGATTGAAGCAAAAGCCCTCACCAACCCAAACAAACACCAAAGGCATCAGCCATGGCTCTAGCAAATGTAGTGATGATGATGATGTTTCTGCAGGTAGCTGCTGGTAGCCCTCTGATATTAGCTGATGATGGTGATCCTTGCTCAGCCTCCACCTACGTATACAAACCCTCGCCGGAGCTTCCCAAGGGCCGTTTCGAATTCCCTGATGACTTTATCTTCGGCACTGCCACTTCTTCCTATCAGGTTTACATTACTTCACTGTTTGATGTTAGAAGTTGACTTGGCTAATCGGCTATATATGTTAGTTAACTCTCATGTATTTTTCACTGGTGAAGATTGAAGGGGCTCATGATTTTACGTTCGGAAAGGGTCCCAGCACCTGGGATAGGTTTACTCATAGCTACCCAGGTTAATTTGTGCTTTTTTTATACTTTGTATCTCAATAACTCGAGTTGTGTGTTTGTATGTTAAGGATGAATCTTATATCATTCTCTCCGTTTGTTTGTTTGTATGTTGCAGATAGGATTCTAGGAGGCGGTAATGGAGATGTGGCATTGGATCATTATCACAAGTACATGGTACATATCTATGGTGATGAATCATATATATAATGATTGTACGTACTAACTTGTTAGAATTAACAGGAAGATATAGGCAAAATGAAATATTTGAATGTGGATGCATACAGATTCTCCATCTCATGGCCTCGAATCATACCATGTAATTACAATCCTTGCTTTCATTTTTTTTACTGTTTTATATATATAAAAAAAGTCTTCATTTAATATAGTCTTAATTGTCCAGCTGGCAAGAGAAGTGACGGAGTAAATCAAGAAGGAATTAAGTTTTACCACACCCTCCTGGATGCACTCAATGCAAACGGTATACAATTTTGTTTAATTAAAATCAGAGTTTAATAATTAATGTTATTATTTTTAATTAAATCTAATAATAATAATAATAATAATAATAATAATAATATATGTAGGAATCAAAGCTTTTGTGACAATGTATCATTGGGAAACCCCGCAAGGTCTGGAAGCTGAGTATGGTGGCTTTCTCAGTCGCAACATTGTGTAAGTCTTATTCCGAATTAAATAAATTAGTTTCTAATTAAGGTGATTTAATTAACTCTTGTCTCTACAGGAAGGACTTTGAGGATTACAGCGATCTCTTGTTTCAAGAATATGGCTCAAAAGTGTATAAATGGATAACTCTAAATGAGCCTATGGGTAACTCGATGAAGTCCTACGACGAGGGAGTTTTTGCACCCGGTCATTGTTCCGTATGGGTCGATAGAAAATGTCGACTTGGGGACTCATCAACCGAGCCTTACATTGTTACTCACAATCAACTTCTTGCTCATTCCGCCGCTTATCACTTGTACAAAACCAAATACACGGTTAGTTTCATTTCTCAATATTAAATATAAAACCAGGATCTTAATTGTATTCTTAATATTTTCTTATTTTGTTGATGGAACAGAATCTTACTGCTGAGATAGGAATAACTCTTGTCACACATTGGTTTCTTCCTTACGATAATACATCATCAAAAGACATTGATGCTGCTCAAAGAGCTTTGGACTGGTTGTATGGTTGGTGAGTGTATTATATTTTTATCAATATAAATAATTCACTTCTCTACGTTCTCTAAATAATTATTTCACAACATACTAAACTGATTATTGTATAAATAAAATGTAGGTATATGGATCCACTAACCTATGGTTACTATCCTAGAACCATGGTAGATTTATTGGGATCTCGTTTACCCCAATTCACACAAGAGGAATCACACTTGCTTAAAAAGTCATTCGACTTTTTGGGCCTCAATTATTACACCGGTTATTATGTCAAGAACGTTAACGATGATGATTTTGATCAAGTTCATCTTCGATATGCAACTGATCATCACGGCATTACTACGCGTATGTATAATATTCGCTATCTAAATTAAATTAATTTCCAATGTAAAATGGTCTAATACAAATATTTTTCTTTCTTGTTTTTCCATTAGCTGACAGAGACGGAGAGTACATTGGACCACATGTACGTGATTAGCTTGCTCCAATGACATATTAATTACTAGTTGATAATATGATAAAATAGCACCAGAAAATATAATTGAAGTTTTTGTGCATGCAGTTGGGGTCATATTGGCAGTATCTGTATCCTGAAGGTCTACGAGTGCTATTAGAGTACACTAAGGAAAAATATGATGATCCAATCATCTACATCACGGAGAATGGTACGTATTTAATTTAAACTAATTAGTCTTTCGCACAACACAACGACGAAAGAAACATTAATTAACGAATTAAGTATGTGGTCATGACCAGGGTTATCGGAGAAGGACAACGCTACACAGACACTTGAAGAGGCACTACAGGACCAGATGAGGATTGATTTCTACAACAGTCATCTTACAAGTGTTAAGCAAGCCATGACGTCAGTACAAAACAGATCATTGTTATGTAAATATGTTAGTAATCATAAGTATAACAACTGATGATGTATGGAATTATGGGATTTTTGCAGCGAGAGCCAGGTGAATGTGAAGGGATACTTTGCATGGTCGTACGCCGACAACTTCGAATGGAACGAGGGATTCACAGTTAGGTTTGGGTTGTACTACGTCAACTACACCGATCTCTCCAGACACCCCAAGAACTCTGCTTGCTGGTTCACCAATTTCGCCAGCAAGACCAGTCCCAAGTCCTCATTATTTAACTATTTTGATCTCGATCAGCTCATCGCTGCTCGCGTTGCTCTTGGAGGTCGTCGGGCTCTCTCTTCCGCTGGCCGCCCTTAATAACGTCGGTCATCAATCTCAGTCCATAAGATCGATGATCTCGTACGTACGTGAGTACGTGCTGGTATTTTCGAATACTTAAGAAGAAGAATAAAGAAAAGATGTCGTCTATAGTCAGTCGTGGTGAAATTTACATGTACGACATGCATCATGATTATGACTAGGATTGGTCTCTTGGGTTAATTAATTTATGCTTTGTTATTTTCTGTTTCATGTGTAAGAATAAGCAATGTGGGTTCGATGCCGGCATAGGCTGTCGGAGTCTTCTTCCTACGTCGTTGTTTCTCTCCTTCTGCCTCTTGCTGCTGCTCACCGCACCTTCTTGAATAAATAAAATTAATCCTTGTTTTGTTTTTTTTTATTGCATATGAACTTAATTTGGTTATTCGAAATTCACCGTTTGTGATTTGGCCTAGGGATAATTTCGGCCAATTAGTCTAAATTTTGACATATGAAATTATTATATTGCGGCGTTCATAAAATTCGATTTCAGGTCTTCTTAATCGAATTGGACAATGTGAAGACAACAACTATCTCATCTGTTGAATCAAACATTTTGCATTGCATATAATCTCTTTTTTTTTTTTTTGCATTTAGTCATTATATATTACAAGACAACTTCCGCTTACTTCATATGCTTAGATATTCACTAAGGTTTTCTTTCCTTTTGCATTTATTCATTAGATATTACAAAATAAATTTCGCTCGGTTCATCGGGTTAGATACACATTAAGTTTGGGGTCGGATCGACGACAGAATGACTTAGTGTAAAGAACGATCTCATAAGTGCATTCTTGTCGTTATTAATGATGGTGTGCAATATTGTTTGCCAATCGATTCTCGGATGGCTTCTCTGCGGTCGTCGGGGTGCAAAATAATATACAAAACCCAAAATCAAAACTATATACAAAACCCGAAATCGAGTGATGTAACAAGACTAACAGCGCCGGCATCCGTCTAAGACAAACCCCAACATTCACCTGAGACAAAACATAACTCCAAGAATATTAGAAGTCAAACCATAACTATCAAACGTTACACAGTGTCCCCACATTAATCTGCCATTACTAATAAAAGGTTGTAACAATAAAAGGGTAAATCACGAAAGAAAATACGATATAAATTTAACCATATAATTACCGTAAATCTTCACATATCCTGGTAAATCATTAATCTGATTGTATAACCGTTGTTAAAATGTCTTTTTCTCTTCTTCCTTTTCATTGGAGAAGAAATTTTTCAATAGATATCGAAAAAGTAGGAATATATATATATATATAGTTTTTTGTTTTCATAGATCAATGTTATTTTTTTCATGACGATAAATTGTGAATTTATAATCGAAAAAATTTTCTTTTATGGAATATTGGTAGGTAAGTAAATGCAGGTAGGTGCTGGTAAAATAGGAAATATGGGAAGGAAATCAAAATACATCATCTGTTGTGATATTTTTCTTAATGGAGAAAATGTTATTTCCAATTTCCATTTTTGTAGTGTTATTTCTTTTTTCGGTGAAATGTAAGGTAATGTAATTTTTTTTGTAATTACCATATCTAAATTTATATTTTAGTTTTCTAAATCCATTCTTTTTAGGGGTCGTTTGTGCCGAAATGACAATTCAACATAAGTGTAAATTTGTCTCAGCCATTAGATCTCTCTTCTTTTCAGTTCTTTTTAATTTAAAGGCTCACATTTAAATACATAGTGTAAAGATTTTAATAAAAGTATTTTTTTCACTACTTGTTTTTAAATTACAAAACTTTTTAAATTTAAATTTAATATGAAAAATATGAAAAATTGGCCTTTTAAAAATGAATTTAACGAAACTAATATCAGTCTTATTCAAAGGACTTTAAAAACTACTTATTTCCCCACTTTATTTCGAGCATAATTTCTTCATTCTAATTTTTAAGTTCGATTTTCATTTCCTCGACTTTCTGCAAAGAGTCTCCCACTTATCAACTCTAGATTGTCGATACAATATTTTGCTCTAGTCACAATCTAACAGTCATTTAGAAGATGGCAGGTTCAATCAGTTGATACAAGATTCTAAAATTTATTCCCTCTTGTTTTCCTCCAGATCTTCTCCAACTCGAAACACGTAGTATTCTGATGCAGCTGGTGGTGCAGCACTTGACAGTAGCTTCCTCTCCTTCCTTATCTCCAACGTCGCTGTCGGTACATCTCCACCGCTGACTCCCGAGAATGGAATCATCGTCTCCTGTTCTTCAATATCATCCCCTGTCTCCTCCGAGTACGAATACCTGCACTCGCAAACAAACAAAGAGAGGTTCAAATACACGACCCCGTAACTTTGGACACGATTGGGTTACATAGTGGTCGCGTATCTTCGAAACCGACATGATTGGTAACGTAACTTTGCACATTTGTAATGTGATGGTACTATTCTCATTGCCAGTATACATACCTTGTTGGGTTTGGGGAAGGAGCCCAGAGAAAGCATACAACGATGAGAAGTAGATAAGCAAGCAGAGTCCAGAAGGCCGGGATGATCCATGCTACTCTCCACAGCTCTCCCAATGGATCGGTTGCGTTGAAGTACAACTGAAAGAAAGAAGGAAGAATTAAATTCGGTTTCTGATGTGGAGCGAAGAAAGTAGCAGAACCTCATTCGTTATCAGTAAGTAACAAACCTCATAACCTATCCAGCCAATCGACAATAGCACTGAAGCAGCAAGGAAATTGGTGAACTTTTGGTACAGTGCAAACTTAGCTCCACTTCTTCTCACCTGTGTCCAATATAAGCATAGCTTTCTTAGATCATTAGCACATTCGTATACACGAATCTGAACACTCTCTTAACAACGCGAATCTAGGATGCACGGCAGCATTTTGACAAATCTTAAGCACGAAAGGGCGGAGTACTATTTTATTACCTGAAGCTTCTCCAAGGTTTGGGACAGTGCCGAGAAGATCCAAACGATGAAGCAGGCATCCAGTACAGCAACTGGCAATACCAGGATAAACCTGGCTTTCCCATAGAAGTCGTTGATGTTCCCCAGATTCTCGAACAACCCAAGCGCTTCGGACGATACGAAATACGCCACACCAAGGAGCAACACCTTGAACGTCAAAGCGCCAAGAGTCGGCCGCACAACGCCATACCCCATCGAAACTACCAAGAGGAGAAGACGAGAAACGGTTTTCTTGACAGCACTGAACGTAACTGCCCAGAAGGTTATAGCCAGAGGTCTAGTTCCATTTGAGTTGAAGTTAGCATACTCAAAGTACCAGAGAGCCATCTCGCACATTCCCAAAGCGATCACAGCCGTAATGTGGAAATGCAGCTGGATCACGTCTTTCCAGTAGCGCGTGAACCAGAGGAACCAGACAAGACCGAGTCCCAAGTAAGCTAGAGACATGAAACCGGAGAACGCCATCAAAGGCGACATCTTTCCAGGTAGATACCCGTCCGGGTTCCTCCAAACTGTTCTGCCGCTCACCGTTGTTCCGATGAGCTCCGGGTCACAGAACATGAAGTAGAGATAGTACATTCCGTCGTGGTTGATTTCCACTGTCTGAAGAACAAGCTCGGCCATTTCGTTCTTCCCTTCGAAGAATGTCTGGAGTCTCTTTGGCCCTTCCGGACGGTTCGGACTGCTCCAAATGATCACCTCTCCGACTTTGCAGGAGCCGTTGCCAGCGAGTTCTGGTGTGCAGCAGATTGCACTGGTGTTCAGATAAGAACCGCCGATCTTATCTCGGTCGTTCACCCTAACTATTAGAGCTTCCACTAGTCCTGTTTTCTGCTGCATTTCGTTCTTCCTTTCGGCTGACTCCTTTGGTCTTCTGTAAATTACTGACTCGAACCTGCATCCATAAACATTAACAAACTAAGTTCTTATCTTTCTATGACTAACCAATTATGTATGAATGGATTATTAAGGAATTTAATTGTTTTGAATTTTTCTGGAAATCAAATCTTCACAGCACGTGCTATTGCATTATCGATTACCACCCTTCACCGTAACTAAAAGATTAAAAAGGACTCAACAACCTGAATGCTGATAGAACTTCACTGATTACGCAAGAAAATTCTTAAAATAGAGCCAAATTGCCAGAATTTTCATGATAAAATATCATGATTGATGCAAAAAGAAATAACCTTTTTGTGATCCAAAAGGAAGAACAATGAAAACTGTAAAAGGCTCTACGTAAGGATCCAGAATCTCATTTCAACAAATCATTGCAACAGTTTCTGATAGTTCATGCAATTACGACGTAACCGGAGTCGGATCAATCTGGAGAATTTTTCTCCAGGGAACAAACAGACAGCAGGCATAGAGCTATCTATGTACGTACCTGATAAAAGATTTCCCCTTGATGGGCTTGTCTTCCATGGAAACAAGTTGACCGGGGATTTCATCTTGATTTCTGGATGCATAAAGGCCTTCACTTCCACCGTGAAAGAAGTAGGAATTCGAACGACGAATGAAAGCACCATCCTCATATTCATGGATCGAGGCATCTACCAAGCAGCTCAGGCACATCAATGTCAGGGCTACAGAGTAATGGCTGACCGGATTCGGAGGGAAGCCATGACAAACGACATCTCGAAATTTCGCCATGTTTTCTCTCTATCTGGGTCTTTGCCTCGTCTCCTTTGTGTCATGTATCAGAGAAAGCAGAAATTTTCAGATTTGGGAGAAATGATGGTGTCCTGAACATTGACCATTCAGAAGAAAGAAACAAGAGAACAAATTGATGCATGGTCAAGAAATCGTTAATTTAAACGGTAATCCATAGATGGTAAGCTAGGTGATTAATTACACAACAGGGCATGTGACGATAAACCATTATAGCAAGGCAAATAGCAAACGAGCTTGCTTCTAAAAGCATCAGATGATGGACCACTAACATTCTTTCCTAGTAGCATTTGAGAAAATGCATATGATTTCTTGCCGAAAAAGGAAAATCAGACCAACCCAAACATGTCCATTCCGAATTCTCAACCCTCAAACCGATTGGTTTAGCCCGAAGTAACATAAAGTAACTCAGCTTCCACAAGTCAAGGAAAAGTACAAAGGCAGAAGAGCAATCAAACACACTGATCAAACCGTGAAGCAGTCTCTTACCAGGTCTCTGCTGAATTAAGCTTCAGTTTCCAGTTCATTTGAAATTGAAAGTAGATCAGCTCATCATTATTTTCCGAATCAAATCATTACCTAGGGCACAAGCAAGGCCTTCTTTCATTCACAGCATAATATGAACGAAGACTGATGCTTTCAGATCAGTAGCTTAAAAGGCTTCAATAGTATCAAAGTTGCTTTCTTTGTTGACCATGTTTCTCCTAAGGCTACCCAGTGCCTCGTAAATCTGAGGTGTCTGCGGAGACGAGGAATCTCCAGAGAAGAAAACATCAACTCTGTTCCTAACTTCAATCCAACTGCATCCACCTTTCTTCTTGACCCCCTTCTCTTTCATCACTGCCCTTAACTTTGCAGCCCTATCCCACATCTCAGCTTCTCCATATATATTCAGAATCTGAGCATAATTGCTGCCTTGACTTGGTTCAATCTTTAGTAACTCAGCAGCTGCAACTTCTCCGAGCTCCACATTGTGATGAGCTCGGGAAGCACTTAATAAGGATATCCAAATACTTTGGTCTGCTTCAGTAGGAATGTTCTTGATAAGAGTGTAAGCATCATCAACCCGTCCTGCTCGGCCCAACATATCAACAATATTCACATAATGCTCTGATCTGGGTTCAACCCCATACTCCTTTTCCATGGAGTGGAAAAGACTATAGCCTTGCTCAATCAAGCCAGAATGATTGCAAGAGGATAGTAGAGAAACGAAGGTAATATGATCAGGCTTGACCCCGGAATTTAACATTTCATCCAGTAATGCCATTGCTTTCCCGCACTCACCGTGAGATCCATATCCATCTATCATTGAATTCCATGTAACCAAGTTTTTCAGGTGCATCTTCTGGAAAACATTCTGTGCATATTTCAGGAGTCCACATTTAAGATACATGTCAATCATGGCATTTTCTACATGAATATCATACCGAATCCCTTGTCTTATGAGGTAACCATGCAGAGCTTTTCCTCTGAGAAGAGCTCCTATGGATGAAACAGCAACAAGGACATTAGTGACAGAGAGTGAATCCGGTTCCATCCCACACTGTAGAAATTGAGAAAACGTATCAATCGACCTCTCAGGTTGGCCATTCCGGCTATAACAAGATACCATGGAATTCCAAGCAACGGTGTTCTTGAAGCGCATGTGAGAAAAGACATTGTCAGCCATCTCAGGGAGCGCACACTTGGAGTACATATCCAAAAGGGTACTTGCAACAAAAACATCATGCTCCAGTCCACTCTTAATAACCAATCCGTGCATCATACAGCCCAGTTTTACGTTCGCTATCCCCGCACAAGAGCTTATGACGCTTGCCATAATGTCAGAATCGGGTTTCACACCATGTTCCTCCATTTCACCGAAACGAGCCAAAGCCTCCATAAAGTTTCCATTTTGGCAAAACCCCGAAATCATGGAGCCCCATGCTACCACATCTCTGTCTTTCATACTGCTAAAAATCAAGTAAGCATCATACTCCAGTCCACATTTAGAGTACAGTGTAAGCAATGCACTTTCTGCAGAAATAGTTCTATCTATAGGCATTTTAACAAAATCAGCATGGATTGACCTGCCGAAGTTGACCAATTCATCTGTACTACAACAAGATAGCACATGTGACATCGTGAAAGAATCAGGTAGAATTCGAGAAAGCTTCATTTCCCTGTAAGTACTCAAACCCCCATAAACACATCCATTAGCCGCATAGGCTGAGATCATTGCATTCCACAATTCAATTCCCTTGTCTCTTACTTTCTCAAACACTCGTTCTGCATCTTCCACCAATTTGCACTTGGCATACATCGTCATCAGAGAGGTAAGAACATATTGATCATCCTCGAAACCCATCTTAACGACATCAGAATGAACCTGTTCGCCAAAACTTACACAGTCGCCCCGCCCACAAGCACCCAAAGTATTGGTGAAAGATGCCGAAACAAGTTCAACTTCCTCACTCTTGGCCATCAGGTACAACTCCAAGCTTCCTTCCCACAAACCATTCTCAGCAAGTCCTCCCATCATCACATTCCACGCCACAACATTGATCCTCCTATTTTCAATCTTTTCGAAAACACGCCAGGAAGTCATCGGCCTACCGCACCTAAAGTACATATCAAGGAGCGAACTTTCCAAGAAAGGGTCACCACAAACTACGTTTCGAACGATATAACCATGAATTTGCCTTCCTTGTTCATACCCCAAATTCCCAAGCAGAATGCACAGTGAATACCCATCGGCAGGAAATCCATAACCCAGCATCCGACGAAAGTGAGCTACACCCTCGTCAATACGACCAAACCGGAAACACCCATCTGCTATCGAGTTCCAAATCGACGAATCCCCAGCTGCAAGTTCACTCTCGGGCAATTCGTCGAACACCTGTACTGCGTCCTGCAGTGACCTGCATTTCACATACATGTTGATGAGCGAGCTGGTAATAAACGGGTCGATGAACAGACCCGTGGCGATGATCGTTGCGTGAATCGTTCTTCCATATCGAAGGTTTTGGAGAAAAGCACAAGCTTTGAGAAGTGAAGGGAAGGTGAACTTGGAAATGGCAAGAGGATTGTGCCGAGCATACAGCTGGAGTGCTTGTACATTCCGTCCTTGTTGAATTAAGTCCTTGATTTTAGGACCGGAGAATTGCGAGCTTAACGTTGCAGAAGAAAATCGACGGACAGTTTGCCGATTCAGGCTAAACCTCATCCCACACAGTGAAGAGTTTTTGAAAAAGAAGCGCGAAAGAATTTGCAGCCGCGCCAAAAAGGAGTACGGTTTCAGTTAGCAGTTAAACTGACCGACTAAGTGGGCTATTTGCGAAGGAGATAAAGCCCACCAGTAGCCCAATGGATCACAAAATCGTTGACTTGGTTATTTTATATTTCTTGTCTCGTGGACTAAATAATTTAATTAAATTTAGATCACCAAAAAACAACTAAAATCAACCAGCTAATCAGAGCACAAAACTGGCCACTTACGGAACGGATAGTATGGTTGTGAATTCGCTCAGGTTTTCCGCTTCTCAACCTCTAATTTCGGTCGGAATTTTGAAATCCATCAGAACTCGGATTGAATGCCAAATCAGCCAATCATTTTAACAATCAATTTAGTACCTCTCCAAATAAAGTTCGACGTCTGAAATTGAAGACTAAATTAGAAATATCGCATTGTAGACGAAAAACCGTATCGCACATACAAATTCAACGGCTAAAATAGGCAACATCAGCCCTCAAATCTAACAAAATTAGGGATGCCGCTTCATAGCCACGAAAAATGTATCCCACATAATTGGTCCGATAATCAATATTGGCCTCATATTTCAATTATTGACTACAAATTACAATATATAGGCTTAGTTTGACAGGTAAAAAGTTGAATAAATCTTAAAAAATAACGGAAAAAGTTAACTCTTGAAAACACTTCGTTAGGATCAACCTTTCTCATCTCGATCAAAATTCCATCTAATTTTCCACCGTCCAAACCAAACAGGTAGGTTATGGATTGGAAAGTGCACATGCTAGCAAAAAAGTCTTATAACTCCTCCATCTTCCAGTGGTCAAAACTTTGATATTAGTATACAGTAATGTGCATAGTTATACAAGTTATCCACTTGAACAAGAAAGGAAAACAAAAAAGCTTATCTCAAGACTCGGAGGAGATCCATGTTTTTTTACCAGTAGTAACCTTCCTTCTCTTTGCCAACCCTTTCTGCTTATGATCCTTCTTCATCTGCTTCGAATGGTATCCGCCAACCAGGGAAGGCTGTTGCTTCAGGGCAAAGCTTTTCGCAACATGCCCCAGGTGCAGCTTCTTCACCACGAATATCCGTTTCAGCTCTCCTCGGTGAGCCGTGTAAGCTCGCACCCAGTAGCAGAACGCTTCCTGCGCCAGCTTGTTCACCCTCGGCTGATACAAACGTGGCAGAACAATATTTAAGTTACAGTCAAATCATTGATGTATAAACCCTAAAGTGATACAGGGAAAGGATCGGTACCTCGGATCCGACAAACGATTCAAGTGCCCTCTGCAGAGATACCAGAAAAGGGTGCAAGTCTAAGAAAACTGATCTCTTTCCTCCGTGAGAAGGACCATACAAAGGGAAACTATCCAGAATCTTGAGAACCGGATACTCTGTGAGGGATACTCCGTGCTTTTGCAGCTCTTCCAAGTAATCTACTTCGACTGGCTGCATAAATAGTATAGAATCTCCCTTCTGGCCTAACCTGGCAGTTCTGCCAACTCTGCAATATGGATAAAACAAAAATTATAATAATGCGCTGGTGAATATGGAAATAAAGATCCAGGGCAAGAGTATCTATAACCTGTGAACGTATTCAGTAGCGTCTCCTGGGGAATCATACTGTATAATGCATCTAACTTTAGGGAAATCTAAGCCTCTGGCTGCGACATCTGATGAAAAAAGAAGAGCTGATTTCTCAGTTTTGAAAGACTGGAAGGTGGTTTTCCGATCCTCTTGTTCCATATTTCCATGCAGCCGGAAAGTCTTGCATTTCAAGAACGTTTCCTTGAGTTCTGAATTGGATTTTGAAGTGCTTGACCAGCGGAATCCATTCAACAAAGCGTAGTGAAAATCTACTGCAGCACATGTCGAAAAGAACACCACAATCTGTAAAATGAATATATGAGAGATCTCAATGGGTTAAAAGGTAATATGGTTTTAAGATGATCATGACAAGAACTTAACATTACGGGACAAGTTATAAATGAAGATACGCTAAAACAAAGATAAGCTGGATATACCTTTTGGGATGCTTGTTTTTCAAATAGATGTTTTAGAACGGATAGCAGCACTGAAAGCCTTGCACCACATGGCACTGCACGGAAGTTGAATACATTTCAATTCATACTCCAGGCGTCTGACAACTTGAACAGCAAAATTAGAAGAGAATTTGAGCCAACTTACCTTTCACATATGTCTGCACTACTTGAGAAGGTAGCCTGTAGTCTTCGGTTGCTGCGCTTTTCAGTAGATTATCATCAGCATCGAATTCTATGTTTTTATGACGTGGAAGTGATGGATCCATATGAGCTTTCTTGTCATCAAGGCCAATCAAAACTGGACTTTCCAAACTTATTTTTGCAAGATTATTCACTTTTTCATTTAATGTAGCAGACAACAACAAATTTTGCCTCTGGACAGTAGAGACACTTGTATGCTGGTTTCCCGTGTCTGTCGAGCCAGTTTTCTTGGAACCTAAGACTTCCAATATATCCTCTATCTCTTTGCCAAACCCTAGTTCCAAAATTCTGTAAATAAATTGAGTATATGTGAATACAGGTACCTTATTTTCCAAGTCTCACTGAAAATACATAAATGAAAAAAGTATTAAGGGAATAAATACCTATCTGCTTCGTCAAAGATTACCCAGCGTAGATTTGAATGCGTGAACGACGATGTATGTTTCATGTGATCCAAGAGACGGCCAGGAGTTGCGACTAGAATGGAAATACCTGCAAGGAAACAGCGAAGTGTTCACATTCTTCTGTCACTTATCAAGATATACACCTTTAAGTTGGATTAAGCCTCTTATACAGTACTGCACACCGAATAAGCAAATCCTCGTGAAGTCTGAACACAAAATCGTACCTTTACGGAGCCGGGCTTTCTCTTTGTTTCTGCTTTCACCACCCATCACATAACCAGGGACAATCCAGTGAAAACGGTGCAATAACTTCTGCAGAATCTCGTAAACTTGCGTGCACAGCTCCCTCGTCGGCACAAGAACCAAAGCTGCAACGCAGATAACAAACACAAATTTCAACTCCAATGACACAGAAAGGCTATAAATCCAGTCCGAAGCTCAAATGAGAAAATAAAAGGAGGGATCAGGTACCAAAAGTTCCCTGGGAGCGGTCAATCTTAGGAATGTAGCTCTGCAAGTGATGAATAATTGGAGCTAAATATGCAACGGTTTTTCCAGTCCCAGTAGCAGCATTCACAAGTCTACAATCAGCTTAGCGTCAAGGCCATTAACATCCTATGCATTGGTTTATCAAATTAACAAAAGAACAATTTATGAACTGCAAATACAAAAATTAGAGAGATGAAAAGGATACACATGGCGGCCAGAGAGAATAACAGGAATAGCTTGAGCCTGAATCAACGTCGGAGCTTCAAACCCCATCCTCTCTGCTCAATGAAAATCTATCACTGAATGAGGTCTAGCGTCTGGATAAAATTCGAATTTCTAGTCAAAATAGAGTAAAAAGTAGTTCACCTCGGAGCTGGTCGCAGAGGGTGGAATGGAGGCCGAGAGCAGAGAAAGAACAATCTGCAAACACATCGGAACTTCCCTTCGTCGCTATAGCTTCAACTTCTTTGTTCTCCAGCTTGTCTTCATCTCTTCTTCTCTTCTTCGTCTTACTATCAATAACTTGCGCCGCAGCTTTTCCCATCTTTCAGCTTTCTTATTCTTTCTCCTCTGCTTCACCTAGTGGAGCAACAACGGGAAAGAGAGAGTCTAGGAATAACTGGACGGTGATCGGTGGAGGTGCTGCTGCTGCTGCCGCCGCCGTGAGGTTGCCAAATTTTGGAGCAGACTCGAAGGAGAGAGCGGCGGAGAGGTTTTAAGTTTTAACAGAACAATGGTCAATTACATAACAGTACTTAAGTTAACAGTGATGACAAAATCAATCATTCTAGAATAAATTATAAACCGGTTGGAACTCGAACTAATCAGACTAGGAAACCGGTTTACATCCGAACCAAAACGAAACGACGCCACAGCCTTTTTCGTTCAAAGCAAGCAACAACTGTAACCGGGTTGTAGTGTGAACGTAAAGATAGATGTTCACATTGTTAAGTGTTTAATCAATCAAGTTGTTAAGTTAGATTGTTCGACCGTTCATCGTTAAGAATTCCAAGCTCTATAATATCTGATAAATCCACGACGGTATATAGGCATCAAAAAGCTCGAAAATCGTCTAGCAAATCCTTATGGTGATTCTGAATTCAAATCACAAATGAAGGCTTAGCTCTCAAGTAAGCTGAGGCAAACATTTATGCAGCTATTCTCTATTTCAAGTAGGAAAGAAAAAGGCATCAAACAGTGCTCTTCGTATCCTCGCCTACGAGAATTCCACATTGTCTCGAGTTTACGGTATTACAGGACCTTAAATAGATTATTCCTAAGAGGAAAGAGAGCTTTCAAAATGTTGGAAAAACAAAACTGGGGATGCTTCAGCTGATGATCATCTTTTTGAAGAACTCAGCATGCTCTGGAAAAAACTCCAGCAGTTCATCCTTGGTCACCCACACGAAATCCTCACACTTCCTGATTTTGAACTCATTCGTCGCAATCACCTGGGACTTGAAAAAGAATTGCTGGAAGGCAAAAAAAAGAAGTGAATTATCCATCAAGAAGGTAAAAATTGAAAAACTGGCTTATCCATCGTAATGTCTGACATTACAGCAACTGAACTGATACCTTGTAACCGAGTTCATGTGGCTTTTCTTCGGGCTGCACGACCAAATGACCCATAGGAGCGTTTCCCACGAAATATGTGTGGGATAGGTCTCCTAAAACAGACTGCAATGCGGACTCGGCACACTGTTCGAAAATTTTGGGGAATTATATGAGAAGAATATCAGCACATGATATGGGGCATAGAAAAGATAGAGTTGAGTCGGCTCACCTTGCGCAATGTCTCTTCAGAATCATAAATCTTCTGTGGGAAATGCCAGATAGGCTTGTCATCGGGAGATCCATGAGCCTTTCCGTGGAGAAGAAGGTACAGCCTTCTATCAAGTGCCCTCTGAAGGGACCTACAAACAGCATTCACACAAAGTTGACTGAAATTTTGATCCTTGTGCCTTCTCTCAACGAGTTACAGGAAAGACCTCCAACTAGCGAAATCCTCAAATTCAAACCAAACATATAAATAAGTAGAAACATTTGTCTAACGAGGAGGGAGAACTTTCAATCATGGATCGATATCTAAGCAGTTGGAAGAACAACATAGTATGTCAAACCACACTTACTTTCTGTCATTTGCTTCGTCAGCTTTTGTGATCCTTGGAGCTGGGACATAGTCTATTTGGTAATCGCCTTGTGCCCTGATAAAAAATTGCAATAATTTATAAAAACAGTTACAAATGTGTAGCCTCACATGGATTCTATAAAATGGATATCGCACTTGCTAGCAGTATAAAACAAATATATCAGAACATAGACACAACCTAATCCTTGTAACTGACCAAAAGGTCAAGTAAAGAAAGCCTATATGCTAACTGATAGGAAACATCTTCATCACACCTTAACTGAATCATCATCAAATTCTCAAAATCGAAACATCACTCGGCAAGCTAAATTAACAATCATTGACACATGATAAAAGCTTTCAGCATAGCTCAAGGTTTGAAGGAAAAATTAGTGGTTTCTAAGCATAAAAAGAAGGAAATGTACAACCCAAAGCAGTGGTATCTAAGCATAAAAAATTTCAAGCCTTTCAACCTATTGTTCCAACACTATACTAGTCTAACACTCAAGAATATCAATCAATCCGATGAAGCATTTCCATCTATCCTAAACCAGCATGAAGGATCATTCATTTTCATTCGAATGCTCTTTTTAAGCATGGAGAGAGTAAAAGATCGTATAGTGTTTGAGAGAAAGTTGAAAAGGGGCACCTGGAGTTGGATTTGTTCAAGAACTCATCCGGGTATCTTCTGCTATACTGCTGCCGCCACCGAAACCTTTTATCAAACGAACAAAATCCCAATCAGCAACTTAACAAAATGAGCCAATGCAAAGTTGAGAGACTGATGAAAGAGGGAAAGACTAACGAGAACTCCTGGAAAGCGTAAACGACAGGGTCGATTTTGGGGATGACGACGGGAAGCCTCTCGAAGAGGACGGAAGCTACGATTTTCTCCGAGCTGCTGGTAGAGAACTCCCTCGTCGTCAGAAGACGACGGGGCAGCAACGACAACGACCGCCGCATCGATGAAGATGATCTGAAAGAGCGAAACAATACCAAAACATAAACCCTAGGAAGGATAAACCCTAGTAAGGGGAAGGAAGCGAAGGATAATAGCTCACTGGAGTGGGATGGGATTTCTGCTTTCGCCGCGCTCACTGAGACTGTAAAGCTCAATGAGCTTCTGAGTTAGGAAAGCAAGGAAGAAGGACTGCAATGGAGTGAGTGTTGCTCAGGCGCTCAATCGGACGGCGACTGCGATCCGATCCCTCTCGCGGGTCAATTATTTTTAACCAAAATGACACTCCTTTGCCGTCGAGCAGAGCTCCTTAATTTTACCGGCGAAACTGTCCTTTTTCCAAGAAAACGGCGTCGTAATATCATGTGAGTTATTATGAACTTAAGTGACTGAAATGTTACCTACTCAAATTTTGAGTGACCTCCAGTGCTGTTAACTTGATTTAAAAAATGTACAAATAAGTTTAGTCGTGACACAATTGACTAGTAAGTCGTAACATTGATGTAAAAGCAGGCTTCCGTCAAGATGGCGAAAGAAGCGTTATACACGATCTAAATTTTCGAGGAGTGGCATGTTAGGTCAGGTGTTCGATTTAGCTATCCTTTACCACCAATGTTCTTCGGTTCTACTAATTCTAACTCTTCAATTTAGCTTCTTTTTTCGAGTTGTAGAGTATACATATCTTGTTGATAACAAATAATAACTAAGAAAACAACTATTGACGTTGATATAGCACAAGCATTACAAGTACAACTCCTGGGAATCTCCCTTTCTTCCTCGCCAGTCAATGCTCGAAAACCTCACTCATTCGCGACTCGAACTCAGGATCCGTACCACTACGAGCTTCGTCGACAAGCGCCAGGCTCAACATTTCTCCGCAGAACTTATCCTCTGGTTTCAGCCACAGTGCCTTGTGGTAGTACGTAATTGCAGCTGTGAAATTGTCCTGCAATAGCAAAAGACCATGCAGAATAAAACAAACACGAAAATGAGCAAGCGATACGAGCTCCGAGGAAAGTCAACAGAAAGGAAAAGGGAAAGCAGAGTACCTGCAGATGGTAAGTGTATGCGAGTCCGGAATAAGTACTCAAACTTGTGGTAGATAATGCAAGAGCTCTCTCGTAGTAGGAGATTGCATTGTCGTATCTCCTGATAGGTTGTAACCAAACAAAAATGGCGAGTTTAGAAGCTTAACAAGGGAAGGTAAAGATAGTTTTAAACTAGAAACACTGATTACTACCCTAACCGAGACGGATATCGACTCACTTTAGCTTCCGGTACGCATGGGCGAGATTTACGACAGTAGGTTCCCACTGTTGACTTAATGAAGGAATATGTGCCAAAGTCTTCTCGAACCAGAACACAGCCTTATTATACCTGCAAATGTTCGACAAAATTCATATAGCTATAGATGTTAGTCTCAAAAGCACTTCAAATAGCAAAGAAACAGATTCTCGATATAAAACTACAAGCAACAAGGGTATATAAACCATTGATAAGAGATCCTTACTCCTTCATACTATAAGCGACAACTCCAAGTTCATTATATACTAATGGATCAAAAGAGCAGATTTCCTTTGCCTGCAATAAGAACTGGCAGTGCCAACAACAAAATCAGTCTAGTCGAGGTGTCGAACCACCAACAATCATCTACTAAAGTCAAAATTGAAGATGTTTTTAGCTCGATAGCAGTCCTCCATCTTTTAGTATTTAGTTGTAAGAAAGCTCTAGGATCACAAAATTTCCCTAGTTATCTAATGAGCTATAATTCACATGTAATCTTGGGTTGGATCTAGGGTTCCTTGCAAGTATAAATAGATGCTACAATGGTATTGATATGAAAAATCCAATTCCCTAGTCCATTCAAAGTACGTGGTGTGTTCATAGGCATCATTTCAGATTGTTCACCAACTGGAGAAAACCGAACCAGATTTCATCTGACAGGAAAATACCAGCACCGATACTGAAAGATGAAGAGTATAAAGAGCTCCTCGCCAAAACTACTGAAAGTTGAGATTACCTGCTCAGCAAGTTTGAAGCTATGACTCCGCATGTACTCCATCCCAATATATAATGTTGGCAGGTGGCACCTGGAACAAGAGAATATCAAGATTCAACCTGTAAAATCAATTTATAGACAATATGAGGGGTTTCCTTAATGCAAAATATGAACCAAATCAGCAATTTAATGTTACAATTTTTATTATCCTACAAGCCATTGTCATTTAAAACTATAAGCTAAAAAACACAAAACGCAGACGGCAAATCAAAAGGTTGAGATTAAGCTCTAGATACCACTAACTTAATAGGCACACAAATGCAAGCTACTAAAATTAATTGCACGGAAGCACCTCAAGTGGAAATTGTTGCATATGCTAAAGTCAAAAGCATTAAATTATCGCTTCAATTAAGAATACCCTGGAAATAAACGGGCTGCTGTACGGTAGGCGGACATTGCATGATCACCCTCCTTTTTAGCAGCATAAGCATTCCCATAACCTATCCAAGCAGGTGCAAAGGTCCCGTCGAGACTAGTTGCTTTGCTGTTGTACCAGAAGGAAGAGAAAACCCAATTTTTAAAATTAAAAGGAAATAAATGTGACAGAGCATGATGGAAGTTCATCTATCAAATAGAGATGAAAATCATTTTCACTCATCCCCTTGTGAGAAAAGGCTGATGGGAAATTCAGTCAGATCTTATTAATTTTGAAACCGTTGACAAGCATAAATTTACCCGAAATATAGACGTGCCTGGTCATATTTCTTGATAGAAGAGTAGTAGCAACCAACAGCAAACCATGAAAGAGCCCTGACAGGAAACCATTGGCTGTCAGCGAGATGAATAATCATTACTTCGACACGAAAAGCCAGCATAATGCTGACTTAATAAGCTCCATTCTTACAACTTGTATCGTCCAACCTTTGAGGATCATCCTTGACCAAATTGCACGACATGACATAAAGCTCATTTGAATTTCCAAGCTCCATGGCAGAAGCCAAATGTACCAAAGTGCTTCTATAGTGGAAAGGGTCCTTCTCAAGCAATCTGTCAGAAATAACAGGATGAAAATCTAATTCTATGATTCAAAAGTGGATATTAAATCTGATGGAATCAATAGACTCACGAAGATGTCATTTCGAAGCACTTCTGGTATTCACCCGATTGATGGTAGTACTCAGCTTTGCAGGCCAAGAGATCAGTATCATTTTTCAGTGTGCGCATAAAATATGGACTGGAAGGATTATTGTTGCAACTCTCGTTCTCAAGCTCTCGGAAGTTGGCTTCTACAACACTTTCTTTGTTGCACTGGAGAATTTGCAAAAGAAGATATCAGTACATAAGAAACTGGAGAGAATTTCACCCCCTCGATAACCATTCTTCTGCTTGAATTTGAAATGTTCATACGAGGGCTACCTTTTTCCCCAAGCATGAATAAAACGATGAAAGCCAGCCATCTTCATCACTGAATTGCAGGGATGAAAGCAGACTTGTCTCTGCAAGTCGGAAGAAAAAAATAACTTAATTTCAGATAAAATTATGGAACTGAGTAATCTACTGCAATATCGGAAAGCTTTGTACCTTCTTCACAAGTCAGCATGTGATTTTGACAAAGACATTCCAGAGCCTGCAAAAAAAACTTACCTGATCAATGAATTCTACATCCAAACATGGGCATGAGGAAACAAGTACGAACTTCCGAAATTACTGTTGAAACATACCTCATAGCATAGGGGATCGGCTTTAACAGCAGCTTTGTACCTTACAAAAGCAATCAAATGGAACGAATAAGCTCCTCAATCGACAAAGTAGGTCGTGAGTAGGCAAGAAAATTACTTCAGTTATGCAAAAGAACAGTAATAACCATACCACAGCCGAGCCTGTGCATGATTTTCCAAGGCATCGTATGCCTTTCCTCTTAGAAAACATATCGCTGAAGATATCTGCCACCACCAAGAAGGAAAACAAAAGATAAGGTATCAATCACATCCTCAAAATGCCCAGTTGATTAATTCAATCAAATGAAAACTCAAACTCTGGCAAAATTCAAGCAGAAACTTACATTAATCTCACGGTCTTCCCCATCTTTATCCAAGTACATAGCATTCGGATCCCCCGTGTCATAAACATTCCCATCATCATCAACCTTAGCACCACCCAGCATCAACAGACATTGATCCCACTCTTTCAACTCCTCCTAAACGAAAAAATTCACCAGTCAAATTTTCATCAAACAAACAGTTTTCCAATCAGGAAAATGGAAAAATGCAACTAACGAGGCATTTGGCAGCGAGGTAACGGAATCGGAGGTCACGAAGCACGATCCTGGAGGCGTTGAGTAGGTGGAAAGCACGGCGGTAGTGGCGGCCGAGGAATAACGCCTGGGCTTGCATGTAGATATCAGCAGGGTCGTTGGTGAAGGCGGCGACCTTGTCGGCGAAGAAGATGGCGGAAGAGTACAAATGCTTGCTGAGGCAGTCCCGCACCACGCCTCGCAGCTTCTCGAGTTGCTCTTCTCTCATCTTCTCCTTTCTTTCACCCGCTTCTTCTACTTCTGTTGCAGGCGAGGAGAGATGCACGGCGATGAATCTCCGACGGTGGCCGAGCTGAGTAAATGAGGTTTCAGGTGGGAGAGGGTTTTTCGAATTTTGCCCCCAAAATTTCAATCAGTGCGAGTGAGTGGAAACCAGAGTAGTGAGTTTTTCTTATTGGGCCTTACGTAGGCCCACCTTGATTTATCCGAAAACATAAATTATGGGTTTGTTTTCCTTGTCCGTCAAGGATTTGAACTCCAGTCCAGCCCAAATTTATAAACATATTCTCCATAATTACGCGGGAAATCTATGGGGTATGGACGTATGGTACTCGTAGTGGGTCAGTGGGTGAACTAGTACCATACCCAATATTTGACCATCATTCACCGAAGATGAATAAATAATAAATGTAACAAATAACAAAGTTATATACAAAGAGTGCCCACAAACGCGATGAAACTGTTTACGGATCGAATCATATTAACTTGAAATAATTGTTCTCCTTCTGCACTCGACAATGAATCAACCACGGCACAAAGCTCGACTTGTTCCCCATCCTCTACACTTTATCTTCACATCTTTCAAACGATGTCGCCAACACTTATTATCGTCGCAACACTCGGATAAAATTCGGTTCATAATATGCCTGCAGACATACTGTGTTTAACAGAAACAAACGGTCATAAGATGGTGATTTGATGGTAACAAATAGTTTAACACAAGCTTACAACACATGCAATATTACCTCCAGAAATGGGGTTCTTGTCGTCGATTCTTCGAGGCCAGTTTGAACAAGCGACAAAAGTTTAGAGCGGCATACAGAAAGGCATTCATTCAGAGGACACCCGGCAGCGATACTACACTGGGAATTATTGGTCCAGTATTGCGCCTCCAGTCGCAAACGATTAACCGCCACCAAATTCTGACTCTTCACCGACGCCCAGAGAACCTGCTTTAATTGATCTCGTAGTGCTGAAAGAAAAATACAATGTGATAAATTAATATTTAGTATAAATAAATTTTTAAAAAATTTATGAAATTTATTTTGAAATAAATTGTTTTATATTTGTTATATGAAGAAATTTATTTTGAGTTCTAAATTTTAAATTCCACAAAATTTAAGTTGATTTTTGCATGTAGAGGTATTTGGAAATAAATTTCATACAAATTTTACTAATTATTTTAATAAGGTGATATATAATTGTTAATTCAATAAGCTCTTTTGTTCAATAAATAACAATAATATTTTGTTTGTTGAAAAAGGTTTATGTGGAAACTATTAATTTAATATAATTATGACTCGTATACCAAACATAATTTTTTATCAAGCAAGAGTGCTTTATTAATGAAAGATCATACATTATGTTAATGAGCAGGTTTATCGGGAGGTGCTTCTGCATACGGATAGTAAAAAAGAAGTAAAACAACATGAATTATCCTACATTGCATCCTTAAACTTCTTACAACCGTGCAATTACACACCCACAATCAACTCGATAATGCTAACAACAAAAGAAAACTAACCTCTACCCGACACAAAGAAAGAAACCAAACTATTGAACTACATCGACTCACTACACGCCTAACAAAACCGTATTAAAGCATAGTTTTGGGACTGGATGAAATAATGCAAAAAAACCAACAAAAACAAGGGGTAGCCGACTATTTCGAGCGATGATGAAGTCGTCGGAAGCTCCATCCGGCGCATGATTTAAAAATTTAGTTTAATTTGATTTTAAGAATTAAATATAACATTTTAAACATAAAATTTATTTAGACGTAATTCATTTTAAAATAAAATAAAATTTTAATTCATTTGATATCAAATGGTAATTTATTTTAAAATGAGATCAAACGGTACGTAAGAGATGGGTTAAATCAAAACAAGGGAGTTACATAATTAACATAATTGTTTGTTGATTCTAATCGTAAAGCGAGTACCTGCACTGGCGAGAAACGGTGCATCCCTTGCAGAGTCAAATCCGGAGTGTGAAGTTGAGTTCCAAATGGTGCTATAAACTCCTTCAATGATTCACACATGCATATAATTCCCTGCATCTATGATAGCTGCAAATCGAAAATCAGATGCCACGCTGATCACGTCGAACTTCATAACCAGTAAATCCCAATAATGTTGTTCGCAGACCAAAGCGGCAAGATTAGGAGCATCAATCTTGATATCGTCGAATGGATGCCGACAGTACGTTAATTTCAACTCCGTAAGCTTCGAATTCGATGAAACCCTTAGCCAGCACCTCTGCCCTGTGAATTTCGACTCCACCAAAGAAAGAGACTCAAGAGATGGCAGATTGCAAGTCAGGACATCAATGTCGTCTTGCTTCACCTCCAGGTTATTCGAATTCGTAACCTTCAGCCTACAGTCAGTTACAAGCCTTAGCGTCAGAGTCTCCAACAGCGGCGCATCTGAGATCTGGAATTCATCGTTATCATTTTCAGCCGTTGGATGAAATTTGATCGAAAATCGTCTGATCCAACGACCAGCATCTGTCGGAACGATCTCTAGGGACCGTCTCACGGAACCATAGCCGGGTTGCCCTACTTCCACCTCGGACGACATGCCACCTGTCCGAACCAACCCCAATTAATAGGTCCGACCAACCTATCTGGTCCACCCCTCTCCTTTAATATTAAATTATTAATGACACCCAACTAACTCTTTCTCTCCGTTTTCCACTTTTCCTTTTTCCCGCAGCTCTCTGTCTCTCTTTACACAAAGCCCCACGACACGACTCCACAATTACCATAAAACCAAACACTTCCTTCTTCCACCCACCACTCTCCCCCTTTTCCGGCAACCGTCAAACCACCTCCTCCACCGCCGCCGGCGACTGCACCACCGCTACTTCCTTCTCCCTCCCTCCCTCCCTTCCTCATCCACCCATTATAAAAAATTAATCCCATTTTTGTCATCTTCCCCGCCGCATACTTTTCCTTTTTTCAACTCCATTGACGAATGTAGCTAGCTTTGTTCTTTTCCCCTTGTCCACTCCTCCTCTTCACATGAGAGCCTAGCTGTTTGAAAAAAAAGCTCAAACTTTATACACAAATCCTCAATCTCCCCCTCTCCCAAATGGTTTTCTGAACCGAAAATTGCTCAAGATGGGAAGAAGAAAGCTTGGGACTTTGCTTCTCCTCCTGCTCATCGCCATTTCCACTTGCTCCTCTGTTCTAGGATCTCTGTCTCCATCCCTAAACGACGACGTTTTGGGCCTGATAGTGTTCAAATCCGACCTCCAAGACCCAGACGGAAAGCTTGCCTCCTGGAACCAAGACGACGACACTCCTTGCAACAACTGGTTCGGAGTGAAATGCAACCCCAGATCCAACCGGGTCACCGAGCTCAACCTAACTGGGCTCTCCCTCTCGGGTCGGATCGGCCGTGGACTCCTCCAGCTCCAATTCCTCCGCAAGCTAACCCTCTCAAGTAACAACCTCACCGGCTCTTTCCCCGGAGAGCTCTCCAACCTCCAGAACCTCACCGCCGTCGATTTAGCCAACAATTCCTTCTCCGGGGAACTCCCCAGCGACTTCTTCGCCCAATGTGGGTCTCTCAGAGCTATTTCTTTGAGCCAGAACAGATTCTCCGGGAAGATTCCTGATTCCTTAAGCTTATGTACTAGTCTTGTCTATGTCAATTTCAGCTCCAATCAGTTCTCTGGCTCTCTGCCAGCTGGCATTTGGGGTCTGACCGGGTTAAGGTCAGTTGATTTCTCCTCTAATTCGCTGGAAGGTGAGATTCCTTCAGGGATTGAGAAGTTGAACAACTTGCGTGCTGTGAACTTGAGCAAGAACAAGTTTACTGGTAACATTCCTGATGGTATCGGAAGGCTTTTCTTGCTTAGAACTGTTGATTTCAGCTGGAATTCCTTCTCTGGATATCTTCCTAGAACAATGAGAAGCCTTGGAATGTGTTGCTATATGAGCATTGGTCATAATTCGTTGACAGGTGAAGTTCCTAGCTGGATTGGGGAAATGAAACGCCTAGAAAGTTTGGATCTTTCTATGAATAACTTCTCTGGTCGGGTTCCTGCTTCGATTGGGAAGCTTGGAATGCTTAAAGTATTGAACTTTTCTGGTAATGCTCTATCCGGTTGGCTCCCGGATTCGTTGTCAAGCTGTGGTAGTCTTACTGCTTTGGATTTTAGCCGAAATGAGTTGACTGGTTGGCTCCCGGATTTCAACTCGAGTTCGAAGTTTGAGTATTTGGATTTGTCGAATAATCAGCTGTCTGGCGAGATTGGATTGGGAATTGGTTACCAAAGCAGGCTGATGGTGTTGGATTTGTCGAAGAATTCGCTTGCTGGCCCTGTACCTGGTGCCATTGGGAAGCTGAAGGAGCTTGGTGTTCTGGACTTGAGTGATAACAAGTTTAATGGGAGCATACCTTTGGAAATTGGGGCAGCTTCTTCGTTGAAGGAACTTAGACTGGATTCCAACTTCCTGTCTGGTCAGATTCCGAATTCGATCGGAGACTGCGCAAAGTTAACCACATTGTAAGTAAATTTGCCACCCCCTCCTGTCTGTGTATCTTCTGTTTGTTTGATACTGTTGTATACTTTGGTAAAGTTACAGTCTTGAACTCCTCAGTTGCTTTACTGCTTAACAAGACTTAGGTTTGGTTTGATATATGAAAAGTTGGATGGAATTTTGAGCATTTCCCTGTTCGGACGGGGACGGGAAAATTAGAGCATAATGCTATAGTTATATTTCTTGTAGGGTACTAAACTGTCTTCATTTGTATTGAACTTATGTTCTTGTGTTGCAGAATTGCTTCTGGGAACATCTTGAGTGGACCTATACCTGCATCAATGGCCAAACTCACCAACTTACAATATGTAGACTTATCCATCAACACCCTCTCCGGAACCTTACCAAAGCAATTAGCCAATCTTCCAAACATCATCACTTTCAACATCTCACACAATCATCTGCAAGGTGAACTTCCCTCGGGTGGTTTCTTCAACATCATATCGCCTTCTTCCGTCTCCGGAAACCCCTCCCTTTGTGGAAGTGTTGTCAACAACACATGCCCGAGAGTCCTCCCCAAACCCATCGTACTCGACCCGAATTCGACCACTGAGTCAACCAATGGCTCGCTCCCTCAGAATCTCGGTCACAAGAGGATCATTTTAAGCATATCTGCACTCATTGCCATCGGTGCAGCAGTTGTGATCTTCGTGGGAGTAATCACGATCACTTTGCTTAATCTCAGAGTTCAATCATCAACTTATCGATCCGCAGCTGCATTAACTTTCTCTGCAAGCAATGACGATGGATTCAGCAGTTCGAGTAATAACTCGGATCCGAAAAATTCCGGGAAGCTTGTCATGTTTTCAGGTGACATTGACTTTAGTGCTGGATCACATGCCTTGCTCAACAAGGATTGCGAACTCGGTCGTGGAGGATTCGGAGCAGTTTACCGTACTGTCCTTGGAGACGGGGGCCAGAATCCAGTAGCGATCAAGAAGCTCACTGTCTCGAGCCTTGTGAAATCTCGAGACGATTTCGAAAGGGAAGTCAAGAAACTAGGGAAGATTAGGCACCGGAATCTCGTGCAACTCGAAGGCTACTACTGGACTCCGTCGTTGCAGCTGCTCATTTACGAGTTCCTATCCGGTGGATCTTTGTACAAGCATCTCCATGATGGTGGGAATATTCTTTCCTGGAATGAGAGATTCGATCTGATTCTTGGCACAGCAAAGGGGCTGGCTCATTTGCACAAATGTGGGATCATACATTACAACATCAAGTCGAGTAACATCCTGATCGATGGTTCATCGGGGGAGGCGAAAGTCGGAGACTTTGGCCTTGCAAGGCTGTTACCAATGCTGGACCGGTATGTCTTGAGCAGCAAGATTCAGAGCGCGCTAGGGTACATGGCGCCCGAGTTCGCGTGCAGGACTGTGAAGATAACCGAGAAATGCGATGTGTATGGATTCGGTGTATTAGTTCTCGAGATTATCACGGGTAGGAAGCCTGTGGAGTATATGGAAGATGATGTCGTGATGCTTTGTGACACAGTGAGGGCAGCATTGGAGGAAGGGAGGGCGGAGGATTGCATCGACGAGAGGCTCGAACGAGGTGGAGGGCTGTTGGCATCGGATGAGGTGGTTCCGGTGGTGAAGTTGGGGTTGATTTGTACCTCGCAGGTGCCATCGAACCGGCCTGATATGAGGGAGGTTGTTAACATATTGGAGATGATCCGATGCCCTTCTGAAGGACACGAATGATCTGAAATCGAAATGACTCCATTAGGGAAAAGAGTAAGTAAAGTAGAATGCATCAATTATCCGGGGAAGACGAATCCGTTAACTGGTTATAACCGGATTCGTCTTCCCCGGTGTCCCTACTCCGGGACACCCCTTGTTGTTGTAGCTTTCTGGTGTTTGGATAATGATTGTAATATGAATGAGTTGTCAATTTTCTTTCTAGTCGGTAGCATAGGTGTTTTTGTATTATAGTGTAATGATGTAACATCAGAACTGATTGATATGAGTGATGATGACTCCATTGTTCTAAGCTTCTGGTTGATTCCATGTTTCCTGTTTCTTGCTTCTTGAATCAGTTACGTTAACTTGGGATGTAAGTCAGTTAGGCTGTTGCTTGTTCTGCAATACTCGGGAATCCAAATCTCGATTACCCCTAGTCAATTATACATGATTTATCGAAATTGTACAAACAACCTCTTATCATCAAATGTCAAAAGGTAGATGGGGTTATTAAAGTAGTAAAAGAATCCTGTTGGAGGATGGACTCCCAAAGATTCTTTCAGACTAGAAAAGTAGTGAAGTTGAACAACAAGGGTAAAAAACAAAACCAGTCAGAAGGAAGGAGAAGGTTGAAGACTTGGTTAAATTAATAATTAACTGATACCGACCATAATTAAACAGGCAGAGGTTACTACATTGGTGGCTGTCTTTTGTCAGATAACTGCACTTGCTTTTGTTAAATTAATGTTTAGGGAAATAATTTAGAAACACTGCTAATCCCATGTGGTCGTTGCCCATATATTTCTAATTTCTTTGCAAAAAATGTTTCGATGGTAAATCGAGACTCGTATTTTGTTCGCGAATACAAGTTCGATTTCACGAGGTTCGTTAGAAAAGCTCATAATCGTTGATAAATTTTTTACCGAAGTGTAATAACTCGGCTAGGATCGTTGGCTCGATTGAAACATGTTCGTGATGAGTCGACATCACAACTGCCCCTTCTCTATTGTAAATAAGAAATGGAACTTGTTATTATCTTCTTTCTTAGCATTGAATGTGCAGGGGAGCGAAGACAAACTACCAATGAGGAAAATGAATGAAATTTTTGCCATTGAATTGTGAGTTGTCCCTATTCCCTATTTTCAATTAGGGTTATGTTTTCAGAATCATTAATAGTTGATGGGCCCTAGAAAAGAAAAAAGAACTTTGTAATAAGCAATAATTTTTGGAATTGGATGGAGAAAAGGAAAAATATTTGGTCCGGGTGGATTAGTGTAAAATTTATTAATCAGTCGATGAATAAAAGATCATAATTGTTTGTATATCAATCTTTAAATTTACAAATTTCGAATATCCGTAAGTATCTTCATCACTGCAAAAAAATCACAAAACTTATTTAAAATTGCTGCCTCAACGAAAAGTAGAAAGTTCCCGAATTTAAGCTTTCTATATATTCAAATGCATGTATACAGATGCACCAAATTAGGGATTTGAGGTGAAGGGACTAAAATTTGAAATTAGGGAATATATAAAACTACATAATTTTATATTATGGGTATAGAGTAGAGGTATTTTAAACTCGTCTCGCATCTTCTCTTTTTTTTACAAAATTTCAATACTTTTTTATAATCTGATTAGTTTGAGTATTACTTTTTTCGATCGTACCGAAAGGATCAATGGTACGGTAATTTTTTCATCCTTAAGCTAATTAAATGGGTTTTGGATGGTGACAATCAAGTAATCAAGAGACTCACATGGGATACCTTTCAGGCTTCTAATATAATCTTTGGATTGTACATCTTTTTATTTTGGTCCAAATTAAAGATGAGCATGCCAGCATGGGGATGAATATCCCACTTAGTGGGTTTCTGCCAAGTGTCAGACTGGAAAAAATAAAATTATGACAGGGGTATTTTTGTCATTTTAGAACAAAATTGAAATTTAAAATTTAAAATTTAAAATCTAATATTCTAGAATTTGAACCTAAAAACTTAAAACGGAAAACTCAATACTCTAAACGCTAAATTTAAAAATTTACTGATGATAAATCTTAAGGAATTTTTCGATTCAGAACGATGATGATAGTCAAAGATGAAAGAGTATTCTGTTGTGTTACATGCCTATTTTTTAATAGATAATTAATTTAATTTTATTATTGTTGGTTAGTTTTAGAGATATAAGATATGATATAATTTAATTAGTGATTGAGTTAGTTTAGGTTATTATAATTAGACTTTTGTTTAAGAGTTAAAAGCCTATAAAAAGCTAATATGTACACGTTTGAGAGGAAGGAGGAAAAAAACTCAAGTTTTAATTATTTTGTTATTTTTTAATTATTCTCTTGTCAAAAAATAAAATAAAATCTGAAAAGAATTAACCTTCATCATCTTCGTCGTCAATTCAAAAAACGTGCCGCAATAAACACGTTACATGTTGTTAATCTGGCTTCCACTGCACAAGAGATGAAGAGAAAAGCCACAACGACAATGGTGATTAGAAGCTTGTTGACATAATTAACTTGCTTTCGTTCTTCTTTCTTCTTTAATTCGCCCCTTAGTTTATTTAATTTGGTTTATAGATTACTGTATTTATTGTAATCTTCATGGCTACCAAACTTATAGTGTCAGAGGTGAAATTTATGGTTTAGTTAGCGGTAGAATTTGTTTAATTTGCGATTAGTGGTTAAACCACTAACCAAACGGTTAACCAAATGAAAACCAACAAAATCGAGCATAAGAAATTAAAAATTAAAATTTATGAAAACTATACCAAAATGCTAAATGTCTAAATTAAAAATTCGTAAACCTAAACCTAAACAGCTAAACTCCATCGAGTCATCGATCTCCATCCATCGATTGTCGGGTGATTCTTATTCCATATTCCGTACAAACTTTATGATAATTGATTTAAAAAAAAAACTTAAATACCGTACAAACTCGTACTCTTAGCTGCAAAATTAGTCTGAAATAAATGCTTTAATTCCATCGAACAAAATGTAAGGAATTAAGTGAGGAAAAAGTTGACCAAACGGCAAAGTGAAAGAGTTAAATTGTCACCTACAATCCATTTAGTTTAGACGGTAACCTCTAAGCTAAGTCACCCATTTAATTTGTCCTTACTAACTATTTGTAGCCGGCTACACATCATTATCACAAAAATTCCAAACATTTATTGGATGGTGTTTCTCGTCGCAGCGGTCCGACGGTGGCTCCGTCCTTGAAGTCATGGCCATCCGATAAGTACTTTTTGTGACGGATGTTTGATATTTGGAATCTATCCTCGTACATTGAGATTCAGCTGAAGTGGTGCGTTTAATATATCAACTCCTCACTCACTACCCTTAGTCTCCTTACATTTCATTCACCGGTTAGATAATTGCGTCATTCATATCCTTTATTACCTGGATTACGGAATACTTCTCAATTTTTTTTTAGAAATGTTTTGTTCATTTGAAAATAGTAGATAAAAAGGGGTGCAAAAGAACAAAGATACAGTTGTTTTTTTCCCTGGACAAATTTCACCAAACTAGGACACCTCTCTTCCTTAATCACTTTGATTATTCAATTAGCATGATGTTTCTTAGTAATCACCAAAGAAGAAGACAATTATATCTCTCGGTACAACTAATTAAGCCACTTGTTTAATCATTACTAACATTGTCTTGTTGGTTAGTTTGTCTTCTAAATATAGGTTCCAACAATTATCCACAAACAAATATTATATACCCGTTAAGAGTCGCAATCAATTTTAACGATATAATTGGTCATTTATGTAAATTGTTAACCGAAACAAGTGCTACTTTAGAGGCTATATATGAGCAATTACAACGAATCAAGTGAGTGTTAATAATCAAATCAAACTTAAAAATTACACAAAACCAACCTTAACACAGGAACTCATCGACGAAATATTCACCCACAATGAGAAGAAAGGGGTTCTTCAAACAATCTATCGTCTTCTAAAAACAATCGCCCTTTTGCATTAGACACACTAAAATCTCCAAATTATCTCTTCTAAAACTTATGTTATCTAAATTCAAAATCCTAACGTATATTTCGATCTATATCATAATTTATAACCATATCATCATATTCGCGAACTTCATCAAACAGTCTATCATCCTCCATAATCCGATAAAAAAACCCACCAATATAAAGACACTAAAACTTCCAAACATGGTGGCAAAGTCGGATGAGGCACCACTGCCATTATTCTCCAACCACAACGAAAACTTCTCCAAAATCTCCAAAGACAACGGAGATCCCCACGCCCTAATTTTGGAGACATTCACTATGTTAATTAATAACACTGTAATTAATTAATTAATCCCAACATTAAATCTCATGAACAAGAAATACGAAAGTTCATCATTTTTAATTAATTAAAAATAAATCCCATAATGTATTTCAATCTCCAAACACATATATATGGATCCACCGTTCCAATCAGCAAATCCCACAAATTTTAGAAAAACGATGACCCTCATTTGCCCACGGCCACCGTCGACGACGACGATGTCCGCTTCGCCGGCGGCGCCCACCACCACCGCCGAGAGAACAACGGATAGGAGAGGCGCCGGTTGCAACAATAATGGCGCCGCGGCTCGAATCAGGGCGATGGGTAACAAGAACAATAATAATGTGGGCGGGCAAGGGGATCAAGGGCGGCGGCGGAGGAATCATGATCATCGGAGGAAGAGGCAGGGGAATGATAATAATAATAGTCAGCCGACGTTGAAACAGAGGTACGAGGCCGGAGATCCGGAGGTGGGTCTGCTCGGGGAGGCGTCGGCGAGAGGGAATTTCGAGTATTACGTGTTGTATTCAAAACCCAAGAGTGATGATGATTTGGAATCCGCCATTAGTCCCAGTGGATGGGGAGATTGATTTCTTGGTTGGTAATTATGATCCAAGATTGAAGCTGTTTTAATTCGCATCATTTTTCTGTCGACGAAAGTTTGGTTAGCGATCGAATTTCGGGTCGGGGTTGGGTTGAGTTAGATCGGGTTAATATTGTTGACCGATTGAGCAAGAGAATTTTCTGCAATGTGTTACTTTAGGTTATGACATACGAGATATCTCATGGCGGATTATAAAGTTTGTTATTATTAACTATCACATGATGATATCTCATTAGTGGAAGAAGTTGTATTTTTCTGGATTAAAAGAAATTCGAGTTTGATAATTGAATGGTTATTTGATTGTTAAAGAATTCAAAAGAATGTCCTTCATATCGTGATCGTTTTTTTAATAATTTTAGTTGTTATAAAGTTTCGAAAATGTTATTTTTATCGAACATATCATCGTACCTGAGTTTTAGTAAGTTGTAAGTACGACTATATAGAGAGAAATCTCGTTAATATTTTCGTTGTAATGTGCACCTACATTGACGGAGCTACTTGAGACGGCATCGCTGGGATGAGACTGTTCACTAAGCAACCAGCACACTGACATCTCAGCGGGGGACACTTCTTAATATTATAGACTTAATAGTCTATTTAAGCCTCGTTCTCTCTTGATATTTAAATTTCAATTTCATATTTAAGAATATTTAATCTTATAAAAATCATACACCATCGTCCGTCCATCGTCTGCTCTGCTCCTATCCTTACTTCTCTGAGGCTCTGCTTCCATCTGTCTTGCCGTTGCCGAGGCGCTGACCGTGGCCCACCGGCCGGTCACCGACTAATTTTTGTCTCTCTATCCACAGGCTCTATTTACTCTTCGTAATTGCTGACAGCTCTAATAAATTTAGATAATTTTTTTTTCACTCAGATGGCTTCGCGAGGAGTCAAGAAAATAAAAAATAGTAAAACCTAAACATCAATTCAGAGAGAACTATCGACAACACCCCTAAAAGATATCCAAGAGGCAAAAATGTCACATAATGGGCGGCTTCATTAGCTGAGCGATGAATTGATTTGACGCAGAAGTCAGAAGAAATAGACAACTGCCCTAAAATCTCTCGAATAGTAGCTCATCGTGATGAGAGAGGGTTACGTGACCATGATGGATATGAGTTGTAACCAGCTCCGCATCCCTTTCAATGTCCACCTACAAAAAATCACAATGGCAACACCAAAAGCAAGCATATCGAAACACAAGTAACTCAAGCAACAAAAGCATATCGAAACACAAGTAACTCAAGCAACAAAGGGTCAAAAATATTGAGATACGGTGTACTGACGGCGTGAAGCAGCACGCCTGCAGAGACACAGAGGACCCAATCAGTGGAGCCACCAAGTCCCTGACGAGTCGCCCATCGACATTGATCTTAAAGCGCAAGAAAATCGGCGGAGACCAACAATCATAAGGAATGGCAGCAGAGACGGGGAAGACTGCTGAAACGAAGGAGGGGAAGGGAGAAGGAAAGGTAGCTCCGTCACCACTTTTTTAATACAGAAAAGACACCTTTTAATCAAAATCTTGAATGCGCCTCTGTACACATACATCAGATCTCGTTCAGTATAGCAATGAACTGTCGTTTCAAGTATTCGAATCTCGTTCAGTTGTGCCAACGGTGAGGACAAAATATGGATGTCGACCAGCTTGGTTTTAAAAGATTAGGCCTTAATTGGTAAAATACCGAAAACTATACAATTAGGAATTCCAAAGCCCGCCATCCGCATATTGGGCCTGCAACAGCCAACAATTCTTCAACTGGGACCTACCACTCTCCCTAAAACTCCTGACCCGCACCAAGCAGAAATGGGTACAGCCCATCCCGGCCTCCGACCCGACCCTACTCGTCTTCAATAAGTAACACACTGGCCCACACCTGGCCCCTCTCCCTTGCACCACAACCCCCCACGCCTTCGTCGCCGCCGCCGCCGCTTCCTCCGCCGTCTCCTCTCCCTCGCCGCCGTCCCGGATCTGCTCCACGAAAATCACCCCCTCCGGCGACTCCGACTCCCGCTTCCTCCACTTCTCGCTCAACCTCCTCCAATCCCCTTCCTCCGCCCCTTCCTCCTTCTCCAGCCTCTTCCTCCCTTCCTCGTCGGCGAACACGTGCACCAGCAACGGCCCTTCCGTCGACAAGCTCTTCACTATCTCCGTCACCGACTCCCTCATCCACTCCTCCAGACTCTCCGCCTCTATCCCCCTCTTTTCCGCCTCCGACGACGGCGGATTTGTTCTTCTCTCTTTTACGGTTTCCGCCTCCAATGCCACCGTCGCCGCCGAGATGCTCCCCCGAGGCGAGAATCTGCGATTGCAACGCAGCATCGCCGGAGGAGGGTTTGCGTTGTTGATGACTAGACGGTGGCGTTGATTTCTCAATTGGACTGCTCCGCCGCAGTGAATGCCGGCGGTTGAAGCCATCGTGGTAGCGATTTAGTATCCGATCGGATTGGAAATACGATTTGAGAAGAAGCGGAGACGGAAAGATTTGGAGCTCTGTCTGTTGAATCGTTACCTCCAAAATTGAATTTCTGGATAAAAAGATTGAAAATTCTTGTATTTATAATTGTTTGACGGGAATTAGCTGTATAAGGCAAACAACGGACACGTCAACCGAATCGTGTACAGTTGCATTAGGAATTGGTGGAGGGAAACTGGTCACCTGTTTTGACCACCATTGGATGAAGAGTGCGGTGGAGAACAGAGCATCGGACGGACAGGATGCGTGGGGGGGGGGGGGGGAGGTTCAGAAAGGGCGCGTGCTGGCATGCTGTGGTTGCATGGTGGAACAAAGATGACACGAGATGAGATGAAGCTGGCGGGAGGCTAGTGCCACGTCGTCATCTGCTTGGTGCTTGCGTGGCGTGGTGACATTTACATAGTGGACACGTCTACGGCCCATGTTGTTGATAGAAGGCTTTGTAGGCCCGTTATATTTAAAGCTAACTGGGAGGAAGGTCTATAATTAGTTCCTTGGATGACAGTTTGGGCTATCAAGATTATGGGTTGACTACCGATTTCAAGAATTAGGTAGGATTGCTCACGAACAGAATCGAGTCGAATTTCATCATGTTCAAGTTTGAGTCGTTAAGTTTTAGTCGAATTCGAGTTAGAGAATTTTAACTTTTTGTTGAGCTTGAATTTACTCGAGCATGACTTGTTAACTCCTATTGATGAGCTTGAACTTCGCCCACTATCAACAAGGCATTTGCAATAGTCTTCATGCTTCCAACGGAAACGATAACTTGTTATGGGCAGTGGTGTCGAAAGCATCGGCGAGAAACATCAGTCATAACGGCGGCAATCTATTCGACGTGGGATTAGGGTTTAATATTGTCATATGGTTTACTGTTTAAGGATTACCATGGATGCAGGAACTAAATGAACTTCATAATTGAAGGTTTACTGCTTAAGGATTACTGGATTTAAGTCAGACGGCCATTGTGTAATATGTTTATCTGAATTTGCATAATTAATTTGGATGGTAAGGATCTGCTCTTCGCACGGCCTAGATCGATTCAATTAAGTGGGTGTATTTGGTGCACCGAAGAGTTTTCCATATGTATATATATTATTCATATTGCATTATTGAGTTTACTGTCAAATCAAATTGTCGAATAGGCTTCCGAGCCTATCAAGTCGAGATCGAGTTTGGCTCGTTTTTTCCGAGCCGAACACCAACCTACTCGCAAGCAGCTCTATTCGTTACAGGCCTATAATTTTAGAATCAAGTATTGCACGTTAATTTTCCACGCATGCAACTGGGAAGTATTGAATGGGTTAGTTGAGGGATAAAACAAACGACTGATAAGTAGAAGTTGGTGAGTTTTGTGGCCACTAGCTACGCACATCTGTGTAACTCTGCCCAATTCCCGACCACAGGGAAAGAAGACCGAATTAAGTTACAAACTAAAATAATTACCAATATTACGTCTATTTTCCTTAATTACTAGAAGAAATTAAATATCCAACGGCAAAAGCTAACTAGTTAGGTTGCAACAGCCACCGTTAATGTTCTCAGCCGCCTACCTAACTCGTCGAAACAAAATATCTGTAACCACTACTCATCCATTCGTTTGTTTGTTGAGAAAGAAAATTCGTTTCGTACCATACACATATACATACTATTTTTTATTTAAAATTTATGTTTTTACACTGTTGTAGACTCATTTAATTTTTTTATATTTATTTAATGTTTACGTATTAAATATATATTAAAGAATCACACAAATACACATAATTTTTATTCACTTTTAAAATTATAAATTCTTTATATTTTATAACTGTTGCTTTAAACGTACTGTTATTATACATGTATTGTATTTTACTAACTAACTTGTTATCATATCCGCTTGATAACGTTGTTAGTTGCTGATCAAAATTAAAGTGATATTGAGTTCGAAATAATAATATCTCAATATAATATATATTTTCTTTTTATCTCTTTAGATCTTCTAACTTTCACAACAAAAAACAAGCCACATGGCTATTATCGGGTATTCCATAAATACTATGATATATTACCTTTTATATAAAAATGAATAATTTCAATTTTTCACGTCCTTTCCAACATTTTCAAAAATTCCTCTTAATTATCATTACGAAATGATGGAGCTGGTGGTCCATTTATTCTCCATGGTGTGGTAAACCAACCACACAAAAAAGAGTTGAAATACACATGTATTTACTAATTACTTTATCTCATAAAATTATGTACAAACTCTTCCAACAACTCATAATTATACGTATGGTTTAAATTTAATTATAAAAATAAAATAAAATAACTTATATCACGATCCATCGTAAATATATCACTCAATTATTACACAATAACATTTTTTTTGAAGAAAAAAAAGATCAAACTTACCATTGAAAATAAATGCTCCCAACTTCTTCTTTTCTTGTCTTTCTCCCATCTACCACTCTCACCCATACTATAAACACAAAGCTTTTCCCTCCCCTTCATCATCAACAACCACTCTTCAACATTTCTTTCTTCCTACAAAAATCTAAAAAAATAAAATCTATTCTTCCCCATTTTATCTTTGTAATGGACAGCTCTGTTATCGAATCAAAAATAATAATCGACGATGAAATCACTCTCCCATCCTTATTCACGTCTACTGACAAATCCTTACCCTTAATCGCACACGGTAAGCACAGTCGAAAAAAAGAGAGCCAATCCCGACTCGAAAATCGAGATAAAATCAATTTTAAATTTTTTCTAACGCTACTTATTATTAATTTCTGGAATTTTAGGAATCACGGACATCGAGATACATTTCCTCCAGATCAAGTTCACGGCGATAGGACTCTACCTCGACGCAAACGACGTTGTCCAGCACCTCCAAACCTGGAAGGGAAAATCGGGGAAGGAGCTCGAATCAAACGACGACCTCTTCGACGCGGTAGCAACTTCCCCGGCGGAGAAGCTCATCCGCGTGGTGGTCATCAAGGAGATCAAGGGGTCGCAGTACGGCGTCCAGCTGGAGAGCGCGGTGAGGGACCGGCTAGCGGAGGAGGACAAGTACGAGGAGGAAGAAGAATCGGAGCTCGAGAGAGTCACGGATTTCTTCCAGTCGAAGTATTTCAAGAAGGGATCCGTCGTCACTTTCCATTTCCCGGCGGCGGGAGGGAAGCTGGAGATCGGGGTCGCGGTGGAAGGGAAAGAGGAGGCGAAATTGGCGGTGGAGAATTTGAATGTTGTTGAGACGATTAAGAAGTGGTATTTGGGAGGGACGAGGGGTGTTTCTCCGACGTTGATTTCGTCGCTGGCCGGTGCTCTGGCTGAGCTTCTGGCGAAATGAGCAGCGGTGGTGTTACGGAGTTTATTGGTAGATGTTAACGGTAACGGGGAGATGGGAATGGGCTTGGGCCGGGGTTTTTTTCAGATGTTTTTATAAATTTGGGCCCAGTTGGATGTGATAATATTATGTTATATCATGTTCAAATCCCTTTTCTGGACTGGATTTGTAACACTAGCCCGGGCCTATAGATCACACATGAAACCGAAAAATAAAAAAATACGGCTCATGTCACTATAAATTAAAGTTAATGCATATTGGCGTATTAGATTTAAAATTCTGTATTATCAATAAGATTTAAAATTTTATATTATATGAGCGGTTGATGCAGTGGTATCAGGGGGTTGCATTTGGAATGATAATCCAAGATTCGATCCTTTATAACAACGTTAGGAGAGAAATAAATCTTTAACTGCGACCATTCCCGGTTAGATTAGTAGGTCAATGGGTCGGATACCAAAGTTTACACCAAAAAAATTAAAAATCTATAATGAATGCTATTATACTAGTGGTTTTCGCACAAACAGTAAATACACGAAAATCACGACTACAATGGCATTCCGTCTAGAATCTTAAGTATAAAAACATATCATGCAATAACTTATAACTATAGTGGCATGAGCCGCATTTTACTCGAAAAAACGAGTTTATTCTTGTTGAACACCAATCACTAAACTAGCCAAGTCGGTTATGAACAGTTGTACGTTTAGCTCGTAAACAATTGAGAAATAGTCTTTGTTTCGAGATCAACTCAATATTAAACTAGTAGAATCTTAAACTCGCTTTATCGTTGAACCAGAATGATAAATCAATTTATTTATAACAACCTAAACCCTTTTAATCAATCCTTCAATAACCTTATTTTCTTTTTGAGGATAATATAACCTTATTCATGCAAGTAAAATGTGATTCGTAACACTATAATCATATATACTATGACCCGTTCATTTCTCCATCGTCTATGACTTTTACACACACTAATCATTGATTGATCGTGGTCTTAATATCACTGCGATTTTCTGAATAATTAGTAGGCATTACACTGATCGGAGCAAACGGTTTACAGAAGATGAAAACGTTAATTACCACCGATCCGCCCCATGTTTCCCGCCGCCGCCGCCGCCGCCGCCATGTATGGCATCTACTCTGAACTCTCATTTCGTCTACCCCCTCTGTTTCCATTTTCTCCTCAACAAATTCAAAAATTCCAGCCGCCACCTTGACAAGTTTACAAAATCAACACAGCTGCCATGGCTGACTCACTTGACTCGAGACTTCAACTCACCATCTTCACCACCAACCCAACTCTCACAAAATCCATCATAAAACCCCCCAATGAACTCCTGATGAAACACCAAAATTCAAACACAGATCACCAAAAATGGCCTTCTCTGCTTCACTCACATTCACCGCCCCCAAACCAACATCCTCCGCCGCCGCCGTCCCAACATTCCGGCCAATATTCTCCAGCAATCTCCCTTCCCGCCGCCGCCTTCCCGCCAAAATCCGCTGCCAGAAAAAATCGCTCCCTCCGGGCCCACCTAAGCTTCCCATAATCGGAAACCTCCACAACATGATCGGATCCCTCCCGCACCAAGCCCTCCGCGACTTAGCCATCCAATACGGCCCCTTGATACACCTCCAGCTAGGAGAAATCTCCGCCGCCGTGGTATCCAACCCGGCGATGGCGCAGGAGATCATGAAAATGCACGACCTAGTCTTCGCCGACCGGCCGAGACTCCTCGCATCGGAGATCGTCACGTGGGGGAGCCAGGACATCGCCTTCTCCCCTCACGGCGAGTACTGGAAGCAGATGAAGCGGATTTCTCTCACCGAACTTTTGGGCCCAAGGAAGGTGAAATCTTTCCGGGCGATTCGTGAATCGGAGGTTTCCGATCTGATCGAATCTGTCAGGAAAATTTCGATTTCGAATAAGGCGGTGAATATTTCCGAGATGGTGATGAATGTTACCAACGCGATTACCTGTAAGACGGCGTTTGGTTACCAGTGTACCGATCAGGACGAGTTCATCGGATTGACTAAAGAGGCCGTGTCGGCAGCGGCTGGATTTGGGATCACCGATGTTTATCCGTCGCTGGAATTTCTTCAGGGGATTACAGGGGTGAAGAATAAGTTGCTGAGGTTGAGGAACGGGCTTGATCGGATCTTCGATAAGATCATCAAGGAGCACAAGGACAAAATGGTCAATCGTGGAGGACTTGAATCCGAAGATGATGAGGATTTAATGGATATTCTGTTGAGAATTCAGGGGAGTAAGAGCTTGAAATGTCCGATTACAAGCACAAACATCAAAGCAGTCCTGGTGGATTTATTCATCGCCGGGACAGACACGTCATCGACGACGGTGGAATGGGCCATGTCGGAGATGATGAAGAACCCAACCGTAATGAAGAAGGCACAGGAGGAGGTGAGAAATTGCGCCAAGGGGAAGCAATCAATCAATGAAGACGACATCAAGGACTTGCCTTACTTGAGCGCGGTGATCAAGGAAACGTTCAGGCTACACCCGCCGGCGCCGCTGCTTTTGCCGAGGGAGAGCAAAGCGGACTGCGTGGTGGCGGGGTACGTGATTCCAAAGAAGACAAAGGTGATCGTGAATGCGTGGGCCATAGGGAGGGATCCGGGTACGTGGAAGGACCCCGAGAGGTTCTTGCCGGAGCGATTTGACGGGAGTGAGATCGACTTCAAAGGAATGCATTTCGAGCTTATCCCTTTCGGTGCTGGTAGGAGGATATGTCCTGGGATTGCGTTCGGGATGGCAAATGTTGAGCTTCCCGTGGCGCAGTTGTTGTACCATTTTGATTGGGAGCTGCCGAATGGGGTAGGGGTTGAGGATTTCGATATGACAGAGGATTTCGCAGCAACGATGGGGAGGAAGAATCCGTTGTGGTTGGTTCCTAGGGTTCATCGTTTTTCCAATGTGAGACCGAGAGGCCATGAAGAAGAGCAGATGATTAGTACCGTAATGTAATATAGACCTTTTTTTGGACATATATTTCTGTGATGAGACAATATTAAAATAACACATCACTCTAAATTAGGAATGTAATGTAAGAAATTTTCTTTATAATGAAACTGAAATTCAATTTTTTTTTACAAAAATCCCAACTTACGGAGAATTCTCATAAATGTAACAAAATTAAACGAAGTGCTTATACAAGCCTATCCAGAGGTGCATATCACACAGATGAGATTATATAGATCACGGGCCCTTTTCGAAACAAAAGCTACCTCAATCCTTGCTCTCATACAAGGTATTCGACCGATATAAGAATTATGAAAGTGGAAAAACAGATAGACCGTAACCTAAAAAGTAGGAAAGAGGTCCGACCGGAGGGGGTGAGCGTTGCTAGAGCGGATTCGATGCTCCACAACCCCTTAGAGACGATTATGCCGCTGGGCGGGTCGTCCCTGACTGACCTGCTTGTACTATGAGGTGGAACATGACTTCTCTTTTTCGGTGACTTCAACAACTTTTGATCGTTGACTTTTTTGCGTTCTATTGGCTGGATTGTAGAATGTCCTTAGAAAATTCTGATAAATGGAGAATATCAAATACATTGTTGGAAAATAAAAAATAGAAAAAAATATCAACAAATTATGTGTTATATCCAACATTTTATAGGAAAAAGAGAAGAGAGGGTGGTGGAATAAATAAATTAAATAGAAAAAAAAAAGAATAGACCACCAGATCGTAATTGTAGCAACGACCTAAGATTCTTTGGGCCATCGGGATCACTGGGCTCCACACAGGTCTCAGCCCTAGCTAGACAAGCCTCAAAGAGACTTTCCCGGGCCCAATAGGCTCATTCACTTCGTCTATTGTTTCTCTTCTTTTTCAGCGATGTGGTACAAAATTCTGTTCCACAATAATCAATGTCAACTTGTTGCTGTGCTGTGAAAGATCCAGTTATACATTCCAATTGCAAGACATAAGTTCATGGATGATCATGTCTGATATGGTGGCGGTAAGCTGGACGACGAGACAGACTGATTTCGACACTAACTCGGTTATGTTGATCAAATTCGACAAGGTACGTATACCAACTACTTCTGAATTAAAAATGTTGCAGCAACGTCTGGTTATATTGGGATAAATCATCGAGAGCAGTTTTAATTTCAGATAAAAAAAGTTCCAGGTTTTTTAGGAAATCTGACCGCGGGACATTTTCTTTTTATATAAACCGTTAGATCTAAAACCAATAAAATCTAATGATCCAAAATTATTTTAAAATTCTAAAACTCTTTTTGACCCGAATTCCAAACCTACTTTAAAACCATCGATTTTCGTTTGTATTATTATTGGAAGCTTCGCAACAATTAATTAATTAACTAATACAATGAAAGAATAAATGAGAGGCGGCTTTGGACGTTGCTCCTAGCTATTTACTTAACTAACATATCCCACTTGCTTTGCTTGATACATATATTATTATCGGAGCCGACAAATACAATAAAATAATTAAATAAAACAAAGACATGCATGCAACAGATTAGTCAAAAGTATATAAACATGCAGAAGTTTCCTTTGCATTGGGTTGTTGGAGTACTACTACGTGTAGTCAAAACTCCAAGGACTCGACTGTGCATGGTCAAGTTTAATGTCTACACATGCACTACACGTCACTTGGTTATTTTTGAAGCGGTCCCTCAAGTTTGGGCATGCAACAACCAACCACAAATTTGTAGACAGACGAGAATGCACGAGACTAGGCCATTGACCCTTCTCGATGTCATCATGTGGTGGATCATGGTAGGTGGCTATGTGGCATGTTATGTAAATTTCGAGGATGTCGAGGATGTTGATGCTTCTTGGTATTTGGCTACCATGTGTATTGCTGGATGTGAACTAGTGCGGCGGGTTGTGTTATATAATAGAAAGTATCAAGTTTGATATTAATTCACATTTTCACATATAAACATTTTATATTATATTTTTTTTCTTTTTTTTATTTAAAAGCATTTTTATGTTGTCGAGGAAAAAAAGAGAGTCCTGGAACTTAAACCACTATAGCTCAATTTAAATATCGTGATATTTGTTAGATAAGATGATGTGGAAGTGAGATAGAATCTGTTAGATAGGATTGTGTGATGTTAATGAATTATGTTTTTCTGTATCAATTTGTATATAGGAATAAAAAAGAGTGACTAGTTTACAAATTGAGAAAATATATGAGGTCAAAAATAAAATGTGAAATAGAAATTTAATATTCGAAAACTGAAAATGGACGTTAGTGATAAATTTACGTTATAAAAAAAACTGGGCATACCAAAATTTTCAATATACCAAGTATATAGAAGAATATATTTATTTTATGAACGACAGTAATATTAAAAAAAAATTAAGAGTTTGCGAAACGAAGAAAATTAAATGTTTTGCGAGTCGAAATTATTTGTTTACACAATTTTTTATGTTAGAATTTTAGACAATGAAATAGACTTTCAAGGTTATGTTTTTTTTTTAATATAATTTCATTTATAAAAAAAATTAAAGCATGAAGCAGAGAGGTGGCGAAAGGCCTGAAATCGAAAATAGAAACAAGTTTTTTTTTACAATAATAATAAATAAATAAAATAGAAACAAGTTGTTTCATAAAAAAATATTTTATTTTATTTGTGGAAATTAAATTAATGGGCACATATCCATATAGTTTGGTTGGTGCTGGCTGCTCTGACACTCCTTAACAATATAATTATTCACATGAATAGTAAAAATAATGTATGGGGCTCTTAAAGATTTGGAATCTTTTTAACCAATATAATAATTCGAGTTGTTAGAAAATAACAACAAGTGTCATGTCTATCAATAGAATTGCATGTACGTCATCAAATTTTCATAAAAACTGTTATCTCGTGGCGTCATTACGAAAATCTTCCATTGTCAAACCTCCGGCCAGAAAGATTTTCGCAATCACATCACGAGATTATAACATTACGTACAATGAAAGAGATCGGTATTTGCCGTTGATCGATTTGCCCTATAGTTTTTCAATCTGCAATTTGAGTGGTAGATGGATAGAATCGTGAAGTTATGACCATTGATTGTGCATGCATGCATGTGACACAGTTATTTGGACTTGTTAGGCTTACTCCCATTAATTCTACACATGATCACATTGATGCATATATATTTATAATAAGGTTAATTATGCAGTGCCCTCTTGCAACTAAAATAATAACCAGTTGGACCAAGTCATACGATCATCATCATATCTCTCAGTTATCTCTATATATATAGCCTTCCTTGAACTCTTCATGCAAATCATTAAGTATCAACATTCATTCATTCATTCATTACTGGTTCAATCTTCTGTCTAACCTTGTAATTTCACTATTTTCGATCGCAATGCCTACTCGTAGCTTGTCGACCAATCCTTTGCCAGCATCAGGTTTTCTTCATCTCTGATCATCAACCTTGAATGATATTTTGTTATATGCTTGAAATTAAATGACTGTGAGACAGCTAATTCATGGAGTTTTTTTCTTCTGCTTTTGTTTTCTCAGCAGCAGCAGGGATCTTGAGAGATGTTAATGGCGGATCAGCTGCAGTTTTATCCCCAGATTTCATACTTAAACCCTCCACCCTGGTATATATCCGGTTAAATTCCGGTTAAATGGGCTCATTTATATTAGGGATTCGAGAAAACCACATAAGTACATTCATTATTCGAGTTTTCTCGAACCCTTATTATAGTATGAGTATTGCGCTACTCCTTCTCTTACACTCATTTCGGATTATGTGTTAAATTAGAGCTTTGACGACCCGACGAAGGAGAGGATCAAGAAGCTGTTCGACAAAGCGGAGTTATCAGCGTCCTCATACGACACCGCATGGGTAGCCATGGTTCCAGCTACTTCTTCTTCTTCTTCATCTCAAGTTCCTTACTTCTCTGGTTGTGTCAACTGGTTACTTGAGAATCAACAAAAAGATGGATCTTGGGGTTTGCCCATTGACAACAGAGATCCTTTGTTGATGAAAGACACTCTCTCTTCGACTTTGGCTTCCGTTCTTGCCCTCAAGAAGTGGAATGTCGGTGACCAATACATTCAGAACGGTACGTGATATGGTATCTATAAATATTGTTCTATAACACTCTTTATTTTGCGTATCATGCTTCATGCATGAGTTCGTAACAAGTTGACTAAATTAGGATAAACATTATCTCTACCGATTTAGAAGTGATTTTTTTATTAATCAAACTTTAAAATCAAATTCATTTCTTACCTTCCTTTTGACATTTTTGCCCTTCTCCTTGTCAACTTGAGCAGCTCTCGGGTTCATGGAGCGGAATTCGGGCTCGCTCACCGACCCGGCCCAAGAAACCCCCATCGGATTCGAAGTCATTTTTCCCGCCATGATTCAAATGTGCGCTCAAGATTTCAATTTGAATCTCCCGCTAAACCAATCAAACGTCGACGTTCTGCTCCGCGGCCGAGAATCGGCGCTCAACTCCGCGACTCTTCTCCAATCAGAAGGAAGCTGCGCTTATTTGGCTTACGTCTCCGAAGGAATCGGAAACTCTCTCAATCGTCGACACTGGGAAACGGCGAAGAAATTCCAGAGGAAGAACGGCTCATTCTTCAACTCGCCGTCCGCCACCGCCGCCGCTTTCATCCACCTCCGCGACGCCGATTCTCTCCGCTACCTCCGGTCAGTCGTCGACGCCACCTCATCGCGAAATACCGCTGCTTCAGGTTGGTATATTTGAATCCGCGCTTGCTCCGAATTCGTCATTTTGGTATTTTAGGGTTTTGACGTTCAATTTTTTTGTGACATTGCAGTTCCAGCGATTTATCCCAATGGAATCTACTCTCGGCTGTGCCTGATCGATTCGATTGAGAGTTTGGGGATCGATCGACTTTTCCGCCAAGAGATTAAGCTCGCGTTGGATGAGATTTACAACTGCTGGCAGCTGGGAGATGAAGAAATATTCCTCGACAGCAGTACTTGTGCCATGGCGTTTCGGATACTTCGCCTCAACAGATATCCGGTCTCTCCAGGTACTTTCGAGCTCCATTTTTCAGGATTGATAGATACTTTTACTACCGATTGCGCAGGACTGAGCATCTGGAAACATTATTACTAAACACATTTCCATGTTTCTGTCATGTAGATGTGTTCAATCGGTTCGCAGAAGACCGATTTTGGAATGATACAATGGAAGGGTATTTGAAGGACGAGAGAGCTGTGCTGGAGTTGCACAAAGCTGCACAAGTTATATATCCTGATGAACCAATTCTCGAGCATCAACAATCCTGGACGAGTCAATTCTTGACGAGACAACACGAATCATCATCACAGACACATGTAAATACCATGTCTAGAGCTAGTAAATACATTTCCACACAAGTGAACGATGTGCTCGAAAATCCATTCAAGGCGGATTTGGAGAGGTTAACTCACAGAAGGAACATTGAACAATACTGTACAGATAACACCAGAACTATGAAATCCTCCTTCAGGTTGGTTTAGCTTCGAATTTTAGTCTCCAGAGTCTCCGTTTTCCTGCATTTGATCAATGTCTCATTGATGCATAATCTTATATGTCATAGTTCTTCGAGCTTTGGGAGCGAAGACTTGTTAACATTAGCCGTGGAGGACTTCAACTTCTGTCAGTCGATGCACCAGAAAGAACTCGGTCAACTAATGAGGTTTATATTCTGTAATGTTGTCTTGCTTATTGCTTCATGTCTTTTTGAAATCTAAGCCTTACAGTACACAAAAAACTTGCAGCTGGCTAAAAGAATACAAGTTGGACGACATGAGGTTGGCCAAGGTGAAGATGGGGTACTGTTACTTCTCAGCTGCATCGACTTATTTTGATCCGGAGCTCTCCCATGCCCGAATCTCATGGGCCAAGCACAGTCTTCTCACCTCTCTAATTGATGACTTCTATGACATCTTCGGGACCGCTGAGGAGCATGTTAACCTGCTCGAGCATTTCGAGAGGTACTAATTACTTCTAGTACTAAGTGTTTTCGTTGATCGAAGGGATTTCGTGTTAAACGTGGTGTTCTGATTCGACTAATAGGTGGGATGTAAATGGTCCAAGGGGAGAGTTCTGTTCAGAGGAAGTCGAGACATTCTACTGGGCAATCCACTGCGCCATTTGCGAGACTGTGGAGAATGCATATGCTTGGCAAGGGCGTAGCATCATGGACCATGTCGTCGAGCTAGTAAGAACAACTCATCATCATTATCCTTTTAACATTGATGTCTGATTCTAGCAAGTCCGAAAGTGCTGAAATTTTCGAAATGTTTTGCTGAAACAGTGGGTGGATGTGTTGAGAACAATGCTGGAAGAAGCAGAATGGTCAAGAACAAACACGCTGCCATCGCTCGACGAATACATGCGAAACGGATACGTTTCTTTCGCCTTAGGACCCATCGTGGTTCCTTCTCTGTACATGGTTGGACCTCAGATCACTGATGAAGTCGCCAGGGGTCCGGAAGTCCATCGTCTTTTCGAACTCATGAGCACCTGCGGCCGCCTGTTGAATGATTGCCGAAGCTTTCAGGTAACAAAATTGTTCATGGCTGAGAGTTCTCCGCTTTAAAAAGTCTGAATCTTTCATGTGGAAATGCCACACAATTCTTATGATCGATTTTGTGTGGCTCGCAGAGAGAGGCCGAGGAAGGGATTTCGAACGCGGTGTCGTTGAGGATGGGCCAAGGGATCGGAACAGCGGAGGAAGCGATCGAAGAGATCAAGGAGTTGATCGACGAGCAGACGAAAGAGCTGTTGATGCTGGTTTTGGATGAAAGGAAAGTCAGCAGAGTTCCAAAGGAATGCAGGGAGTTGTTCTGGAAGATGAACAAAGTGTTGCATTTGGTTTACAAGAAGGAAGACACTTACAATTCTTTGAAGCTGGTTCAAGTTGCTGAGTCTGTGATTAAGGAACCCATCTCCCTTTGTGTTCCATCAACTCATATGTAATGTAACTAATTAGTAGATATATTGCAGTAATAAGTTTTATTTAGGAGGATCTCTCTCAAGTCTTGAAAAAATGTAACGAAATGAAAAATGTGTAGTGTGTATCTATATTAATTTTGGGTGTTAGTTATGTTGTGTAAGGTACGATCCAAATACTTTTAGAATTATGATACATGAAGTAAATTTCGTAAGAAGTTTGGTGTTTGGTTCAGAAAAAAATTGCTCGAAATTTGGTTTGATCTCAATCGAGCCCAGCCTGTTTTGGGCTTGTTGGCCAAAATGCTAGTGAAGTATAACTTCTCAAGGGCTAGGCCCAGTATGTTTGGGCTTAAATTATACGGGCCTTACCGAGTCCGGCTCAATAGAGAGAATATAAACGGAAGAGGGAGAAAACAAAAGGGCGGAAAAAGAAAGAAGGCGCCTTCTCCTCAAATACCCAATGCGGGTGACTGTGAAACAAACAATGATCGCCGGCGATAAAAAAGAAGAACAACTACGAAGCTAAACCACCGTCGCCCGATCAAGGCATAAACACGAGAAAAAATAAAAATGCAGGATGATACCAATCCAAATCCAAATACCACGGCGTCGCAAACGCCAACGGCGGCGATTCCCAAACCCCCAGGGGATCCTTCCACCGTCGGGCATTCTCCGAGTTCGAATTCCGCATCCCGGACGACCTAGATCTCGACCCGCTCGACGCCCCCTCGGTGACTTCATTCGACGAGCTCGGATCTGAGGATGACCTTTTCTACACGTACATGGACATGGAAGGAGGAAGCCTCGGATCCAAACCCGACGACATTGATCAGAAAATCGCCGGCAAAGTTGGAATCGACGACGCGGCGGCGAATCCAAGTTTGAGCGGCGGAGTCGGAGGAAACACGGGCGCGAAGGGGAAGCACAGGCATAGCAATTCGGTGGATGGCTCTTCATTTGTGCAGTCGGTTGAAGCTAAGAAAGCAATGGGTCCTGATAAGCTTGCTGAACTCTGGAACATGGATCCCAAACGAGCCAAAAGGTTTTCTGCTATTTTCCCTTACTGCTCAATTTTTTTGAAGAAATTCAGGAAGGAATCATCTCAGGGTTTGCTTATTTGAATGTTTGAAAATGAATGCTAGCTTTGGACTTGATATGATAATTGATTAGGTTATTTTATATCTCGGGATTATGATTGTTCTGGATTATGACGCAGGATCATTGCGAATCGGCAGTCTGCAGCAAGATCGAAGGAGAGGAAAGCTCGTTATATATTAGAACTGGAGAGGAAAGTGCAGAATCTTCAGGCAGAAGCAGCTACTCTCGGTGCACAACTCACATTATTCCAGGTTGAAGAGCTTTTAGTTTCATCATCTCTATAAGATCTAAGTTATACTTTGTTTTCATTGTTCTGATGTGTGTTTTGGTTTTTGGATTCTGTAGAGAGATACATTGGGTCTGACTAACGAGAACGCGAACCTGAAGCTTCGGGTGCAGGCCATGGAACAGCAGGCTCAGCTACGTGAAGGTAAGTTACAAAGATCAAATCTTCTATGGTAAATTTCTTCCTTGTGTTCATACATTTGCTGTAAATTTTATGCTTCTCTCTGTCTTTATCTGCAATCATATGGTAACCAAATATAACAGAATCAATCTAATATGAACTCTCAAGATCATACCTTTACTAACTGCAACAAATTTTCGAGTCAATCTTCCATTCTATCACGAATTTCGCTCCTCGTTCATACATTTGCTGTACGGTAATCAATCTAACAGGATTCTTTCGCTGCAGCTGTAAACGATGCACTGAAAAAGGAAGTAGAGATGCTGAAGATAGCTATGGGCGAAAGAACGGCGCAACAACAACTCGAATATCCCTACAACATGGGAATGCACCATCAACATCATCATCTCTCTTACAACCATCCTCCTTTCTTCCCACTCCATCAGCAACAACCTGGAAATATCATGTATAACCCTCACAGCATCCAAGTCCCACAGTTCCACCCTTTCCAGCCTAATAATAACCTCCCGAATTCGTGCCACCTCCCAACTGTAGCTGCTGCTCTCCCCAATCATCACGGCCGTGGATTTCCAGAGATGTTGCCGCACGAGAGACTCCAAGGACTCGACATCAGTGGTGGAGGAGGAAGAAGCTACGTTGTGGTGAAATCTGAAGGACCCTCCATTTCCGCCAGTGAGAGCAGCAACTAATGGCTAGAGATGTCACGTAATTCGCTTACTAATTGTGTTTATAGACAGAACTTATTAACTTAACCACCCGATTCATTTGTTGTAGTTCGAAACTTGTTAACTTAACCACCCGATTCATTCGTTATAGTTTTTTGGTTCTAATTAGTTCCTGAGAAATTCTCCAGGGTATGTGTTTATCGGCAGGCCGGTCTACAACTTATCCTTACAGTAAAGACACAAATTCTCCTCCATGGCATTTCAAACTGTTGTCTTGTTTGTAAAGCTACAGGTCTGACTGTTAAAAAAGTACAATTTTTTTGCAGTCCAGAGAACCACACATGTCTAACCGTTAAGAGTGCTAGTCGATGGCCATCGCCTCTGTGGCCGCAGATGCATCCTCCGTCAAGCTCTTCTGATCTTCGATTGCCATTCTAGTTTCCTCCATTAAGCTCTTCTGGTCTTCCTCTATGGTATTTTGCAGTTCATCAACCTGAGGTTCCACAAAAAAACATAATATAAGACAATGATAGTTTTCAGCATTCTGTTCAAGAATATGACAGAAGATTGTACGGTTGGGAATCTCATCGAGTAACGAAGACAGATCACCGGCCAACTGTGTAGCAGTTCAAGTATAAAGACCAAGATTCAGAAATGATTGCCGATAGTTGTTACATTATAACATAAACAAGTTGGTCTTCAAGCTAGGAAAAGAAGCAAACTTGATATTTTTATTTCACCTTGGACTATGTACTGATCAAGGTTAAGTTCATTTCTGGATCTTAGAGAAGAAGTCGGGTCTGGTGATTCGCTGTTATGACAGTTACTATATAGTATTTTCTGCAATGCGCAACTTTACGTTAATCATTCTGGAAAAGAGAACAGCTAAGCTAAACAAGTTCATGTATAACAAGTTATATACTGCTTCATCAAGATTTGATCTTGCAGCATAAAAGTAACCCTACAAGCTTACTACTTGAAATTAGTCGCAATCAAGTTAAAGGGACCAAATGGGAGGAAGCAACATACCACATGAAGCAGCAGAGCAAACTGTTTCTTCCTCAGCTCCACCATCCTGGAACCAACCGTGTTCTCAGTCTCCAACGCCACGATCTCCCCCTCAAGCTCAGTGATGATCTTCTGCGTCTCTGATCTCGGAGGCTGCATCGCAATCAGCTTCCGGATTGCCTCACACTCTTCCTTGTGCCGCCTCTCTACTTTACTCTCTTCGAGCTGCTTCTTCAGATCCTCTATATCAGTCTGCGCCTGCAAGATCTGCTTGTTTATCTCGTTTTTCAAATCCGTGAAGTTCTCCTTCTCTCTGACATTGGCATCGATGACCGCCTTGCTCTTAAGGAGAGGAATCTCAAAAGTGTTCAGCTCCTGCAAGAAGGCCTTGGACAGTCTCAAGCAGTCGTTGTAGTTGTCCTCGTCCTTGTCAGCCTCGATAACGAAAGAGGAGAACTTCTTTTGAAGCTTCTTCAATGGCGGTTCGCCCCTGGTGGTTGTAGTGCGGGTGAGTAGTCTGTGTTTGATGATCGCGTCATCCTCCAAAGGTCCGAATGCATAGTTTGCTGCTACTGTTTCTCCCCTTCCAGAAACTTTCCTTCCTTTAGCCAACATCTATACCTACATTCATGGAGGAAGGTACTATCCTATCATTACAACAAACGAAACTCTACAGACTAGCTCAATAATTTTTCAAGAGGTTTTCACGATCCACATTGGATAGTAAGGAAACCAAACATGCTAATGGTTCTAATGCTAGAGTGAAATCCATAAAACCCTAGAATCAATTTCAACTTTACAATTCACAGCTGGAAGCTTCGCATTTTCAATCCAAGAGACTGGCGGTAGAATGGATCAACGAATCGAAAGCAACAGTGCGAAACGGTGCAATGAAGATGAAATTCGAACATGATATGAACTATGATTGCAGAAGAGGAAAAAAACGCATCGCTGGGGAAAGGCCTCACAATTTTTCAACCGGATATGAGGAGAAGAGAAACTTACTGTGGCTGAGATGGAGAGCACTACTAAAAGATACTGGAGCAGGATCGCCGTGCGCAGGGAAGGTGATAGGGAACGTAGAGAGAACAGACGGCGGAAGAGGGGAGGAGAAGGCGACGAGTGAAGAAACGCCGGCTGCCGGCGGCGGTGCTTTTCTGTTATGCGTGTTTGTGGAATATTTTCGAATGGGAAACTGGGCTTTCGGGCACCATTTCGACTGGATCTGAATCTAAAGCCCATTGGACTCTATTTGCAAAGGTGGGTAGGTCTTTCAAACTTTTATATGTTATGTATCCATTGAGGAAATTTTTTTATATTAAAATTCATTCAGGAAACTCACAGCAAACCGTTGGGCAGGTTCAAACCCTGTCATCGATGGCACCCACCCGAAGAATGCCTAGTTCAAGGTGAATGCTGATGGAGCACTTCTCATGGAGCACCGATACCACAGAGCAGTAGCAGTGATGAGGGATGCGACGGGCCGATATGTGAGCAGATGCCAAGCTTCGTCGATGAGTTGGTTCCGACAAAGGAGGCACAGGCGAGGAAGATGTGCTAAAAGTGGATCGTCGAAGCACTACCGAAATGGAATCACACGACTATTGTAGATGGAGGACCAAGAACATCCATAACAAAGACGAAAGAATCACAACAAAAGCACTCTGCTCGATTTCCCAAAAGCAAACGTCTTTATCAAATAGCACTAACAATTCTTCATGAGAAACTCCGAAAAGGATTCAAATAAGAAACCGTAATAGATGTCTAAAGTCGGGCAAGAAACAGCCTACACAACAGTACTCTTGTTCTTAGTATTCAAGGCACATTCATCAAACAAAAACAGAGGACCATTTCTCTTCCTAAGAGCGGGCTGGAAACAGAGGATCACTTCTCTTCTTAAGTACGGACCGGAGCTGGAGCACCAGCAGGGCGAGCTCCAGGACCACCTGCAGCACCTTGGCCAGGCTTGTTGTCCTCCTGCACATCAACATGAACCACAATCAACATCGAGTAAAAAAAAAGAGGTATAATTCCCAAGTCATCCAATCATTCTCTGAATGTCACTAGACATGTAATTTCTGATTGCAGCAGAAAAGAGAGTGAACTGAGATCGCAAGTAAGAACGGATAAACAGTATTACACAAATGGTTTCATTGGGTTGCCAGACATCAAGAAACAGGACACCCAGTTAATAACAGCATTATCTAATCATTAACGATAATCTGTTCGATTTGTAATTCTAAATTCATGAAAGTTAGGAAGCAAATACTGTAAACAACATGAGAACCTTCAATTATGTATACATTACCTAATCCAATTTAACATTCCCAAATATAATTACATAACCTAAATTGGGATATCCAATTTGGACGAGAGATATTACCTTGCGCCTCTGGAAACGCTGTGGTGGGTCACGCTTCCTACGATCAACAGTGGATCGCACCCTCACAACACGAGAGTGGATAGCACAGGAGACACAGTATTGCATCTTCACGTACAGCTTCGGAAGAACATATCCTGAACAGAAATAATCCCAAGTTCAAATTCAAATTCAATCCCCAATTCATGACCGAAATAACAGAAGAAATGCACATCTAAAGCATCAAAACATCTATCCCTACCGTCATAGACGCAAGCCTCCTGAACATCACGGACAGCAGCTTGCTCAACGATGTTCCTCACCAGAAACCTCTTGATAGCTTTGTCCTTCATAAATTAAACACAGATTCTCGTATCAGGAAACTACGATCTACAAACAGTCCTAACAGCTCACTCTCGAATCATCCATAAGAATTGAAAACAAGAGGAAATACAGAAAGGGAAATCGGGTTACCTTAGGGCAGCATTTGCCGCAGTTGGAGCAGCGGATGAACTTGGTGTGGCCACGTCCGTGCTTGTTGCGACCTCCATTCCTTCGCTTGAACGTCTGTGGAATCGGAAACAATAACAAGAATGAACAATTGGATGTTACGAAGATTCATCTAGCGATCTAGCATAGGAAGAGTTTGGAGTACAAACCATGGTTGCAGCAGCTGATGATTTCCTTCCGGCGCGAGAGAGAGGTGGTAGTGTGGAGCTGCTAGGGTTTTTGCAAGCTTACATAGGAATTTATAGGTGCTTTCATTTTGTAAAGTGTGGATCTGTTAATGGCCCAAACACACACAAGCCCTGTCGTGTAATTTTGACATTTCTGGGCCAAGTGCAAATGAAGCCCATATCCGATAAAAAAAATTAATCCCGGCCCTACAAGCAAGTGTGGCAGAACTATTACCAGATGGATTATGAAAAACAAGCTGATAGACTATGTATGGATTACAAGGGTATGAGTGTAGAATCTTAAGAATAATGACATATTCATATAGTGCATTAACTTAATACTAGAGTGATATGGGCCGTATTTGTAGAACTATTACCAGATGGATTACGGGAAATAAGTTGATAGACTTTGTATTTGTATGTAGCACTAAATGGATTACGAGGGTATGAGTGCAGAATTTTAAGAATAGTGGCAGATACTGCATTAACTTAATACTAGAGTGATATGTGTCGTATTTGTAGAACTATTATCGGATGGATTACAAGCCAACCTTAGTGTTCAAACCCTCGATATCCAAATGGATTCACTATTTGTCGTCTCTCGGGAGGAAGGAGTGATCATCGACATGCTAGCCAAATGGCGTGATACTAAAGCCTTGCAAACTACGAATGAGAGGTGCATTTTAGACACACTTATTAGGCAGGCAATCACGCAACGGACTATCTTGCAAATCATGGCATGAGCTACAAGAATGGTGATTTTTGTTTTCCTGCAACCTCATATATAATCAGCTCATATTCTTGGTGTCACAATTTTCATTCTTAGGTTCTAAGTTGAACCACAAACATTATTTTGCCTCAACGGAGGATCAGCGCCGCCGTGTGGGTGCTACTCGGAGCTCAAGGGGGGCATTCTTGTTGGTAAATGTCACCGGCGTACTTCCAGTTCATCACCTTCCATATGTTCTTTAGGTAGTCTGGTCTCACGTTCTTGTACTGCAGCACGGAAAAGATTCAAACAAGCATCAGTTTTGCAAACAATTCGTACGTAAATAGTTCAACCAATGCACGCATATCTTGAGAGCTTACTTGTAAGTAGTATGCATGCTCCCAGACATCAATACCAAGTAAGGGGATCAATGTTGCTCCCTTAGTGACCAGCGGATCCTGTAACAAAACCCAGAATGTTCAGTCTGCAAGCCAAATGGAATAAAAAACCGGGATGGACACAGTTCATATGCAAGGAAATGTCGCAAATATTACAACTGGTACTTGTTACAGTGGAACTCATCAACGAAATGCCGTAATAATGTGCAGTAGACACACAAGAGGCGAGATGCATCATTAGTTCTGTTCAGGAGTTCTGTTGATAAGCTTGGCAATTCATGAAATGGAAGCATAAGGGGAGAGAAGCTGAAATTTCAGGAAAGCCTAACATGGATCTAGAGCAGGAATTAAGAACCCACATTTAACCTCATCGAGTTACCTGGTTAGCAGTAGTCTCAACCACAAGCTTCTTTGTGTCCTTGTCAAGACCTAGCCACTGCAAAGAACAGTAGGGAAAATGGTTAACCAACGCAGTTGACAGACACAGCCAAGTAAAACCATCAACGGAAGTGGTGCAGTAACTTACCACCCATCCAGAGCCTTGCAGAGCAGCACCTTCAGCATTCATTTTTTGTATCAGTGCTTCAATGGAGCCGAAATGAGAGTCAATAGCCCATCCCAGGGAACTGTGTGGGGGTTCACCGCCTCCTTCCTGCGAGGAGGATGAAGAACTTTGTTTGTTATTGAATTCAACTAAGAGGGAAAACTAGTTTATCAATGGAACTTAACATACACGAACAGGAGCAAGATTCTTCCAGAAGATTGAGTGGTTAACATGACCTGCATCAAGGATAGCTCGTTTAGACTCATAATTCTGGCGTTATCGACCAGAAAGCAACAATGCAGCCATGGAATAGGTTTTCTTAGCACACAAGCTTAATTCAACCAGAAAGCAACAATTGCAGTCATATAGTAGTGATTCTTCAATTACATTCTAGGTAATAACCTCCTTATTGCATAGAGATTCCCCAAATGCTCTAACAGTCTTGCGAAATGGAAACCTTACATTCAATCAGACTGGTAATTCTGGCATTACAACACTCCAGTAAGAGCTTTGATTCACTTCTCAATTGGCCCAAACTTTGAAAACAGTACAGTTCATATATCAATTTCATTCCTAATCAACAATCTAATCCGATCCTCAGCTGACTAAACTAGATAAGCAAGAACGGAAAGCGATAAAAAAGAAGCACAATCTCACCTCCGCCATTGAACTTGATGGCGCTCTGGAGCTTAACGACGGTCCCGGCATCGCCCTTGAGGGTAGCTTCGTGGAGTTGCTCGAGAGCCTTGTTGTAGTTGGTGACGTAGGCCTGGTGGTGCTTCTGGTGATGGAGCTTCATAATATCGCCGGAAATCGCCGGCTCCAGGGCGCCGTAGTCGTAAGGGAGATCGGGAAGAGAAGCCGTCGTCAGGTCTCTAGATTGGGAGAGCGGCCGCAGACCTAGGACGACGGAGGGAGATGTTTTTGATACGGCCGATAATCTGGCGAGGGATTTACGAGAGAAGAGAGAGCGGATCGCCATTGGCAATGTGCTTTGTGCTGTTCAGTATCGATTAGATTTTTCGGAGTTCTGACTGAGAATGGGAAAGTTCGAGTTGGTTAAAGAAAATGGCGAGCGAGTGAGAACCGGATAATATATAGAAAGGACGATAGACAGAGCTCCGACGTGGACGCCACTTGTAATTTTTTAATCGCCACCTCAGCTGCCGGCGGCCGCTGGTGGATGATTAAATACCAGCGGTTGTTAATACCGGGATTTGGATTACGTCATTTTAAATTTAAACTGTGGATTTTTTTTCCAATGACTTAAACTGTGGATTTTGATTTGTAAAGTTTCATTCGATCACCTAGTTATTTTATCGAGTATTTGATATGTATCATTAAATTACTCGAATTTAGAGTGAGAGTCGTAATGAAGTTATTTATTAGACATCAACACTCATACGAATATTGTAATTCTATTTTATAAACGTAATTTGCATGGGCATTTAATACGTTTACCGTTTTGTTTGTGTAATTTATCGTTATTGTATAGGCATTTAATACGTTTACCGTTTTGTTTGTGTAATTTATCGTTATTGTATATTTGTAACTTAACTGATTTAGTTGATTATAATGTTTGATAATTAATAGTATATTATGATTAATGTTTATAGTATTGGGAATGATTTGTTCGCCTTGTTATCTTATCGAATACTTGACATGCGTTGTCAAATAATTCGAATTCATAGTTACGGGAGTACCATGATTCTATTGAAGTGGTAAGCATTGGCATTTAATACGTTCGACGTCATGCGTTTAAGTAAATCATCAATTGACTTCATGGCCCAATGGATAAGGCGCTGGTCTACGAAACCAGAGATTCTGGGTTCGATCCCCAGTGAAGTCGGGTCATCGCAAACTCAGTTCTTTTTCTGTTGAAGCTAACCATGAATTAATACACTTGTTACAAGTTCTTTTGGATGAATATCCACGAGACTCTTAAAAGGGCTTTTTTTTCTTCTAAATGAGGTGAGCTTGATTCTCCTGGCTTCCTCACTATAAAGAGCCATAGCAGAACTTTGTTTCGTATCAATGATCCTTTGTAGCTCCCCCAACCAACTTCATTGCCTTCCAATAGTTCTTCGAAAAAAACACTTGTCACGAGAGCCAATCTCGAAACTACACTGGACAAGGCATTAACACTGGGGGATGACGCTCACGAGTTCCTTGGCAAGCTTGACCAAACCTGCCATTGGACAGTCTGTTTTGATGACATTCGACGCGATGTGTGACCGGCTAGCAGCATATCCCATCTGAAAAAAAAAAAGATGCTTAAGCCTCTCTCAAGTTTGATGCAACAAATTTGGATACATACCAGCAGTGGATTTTGCCATTTTACCTTATGCAAGGAGCTCATCATTGTCTTTAATGGAGGGCCAGTGATCTTCACTCGTTTCGTAATCTCATCCAGTTTGATGTATCCTGGCGGTAATCTCGGGTCACTTTCATCCAACATCTGGTTCAGAAGCTTTTCCAGGTGAGAAACTATACTACCATTTCCAATCCATCGCCATTCTCCTGCCAAATTTGACATCTGTGTGATGTAATCGCTGCTATGAAGAGGTCCTATCCACATTGGTCCCGACACTACGAATGGCTGATGAGATACCTCTGAGTTGCGACAAGAGCAACCAATCTCCCCGAGCTCCTCCCATGAAAACGGTTGAGAATGCCCGCAACGGTTGCAGTAACCAATGAAGCCATAGCCCCTAAAGAGAGAGTTTCATCAAGCCATGGTGACGAAAATAGCAAATGAAAAGATCGAGTTCATCGAATCATGGTACCCTCACCTGTTCTGGTGAAGCTTCTCGAAAACCGGTCCATGGTACGCATAGTACGAGAACAATAGCGTGACATGATAGCCTAACACCGCTGCTTCACGAACACCTCCACCTATAAGCATTCTTAAGCCAATTTCGTTCGAAAATGGCAACGGACGAACAAATGCTCCATATGCATCCAATGAACTACGACATCACAAAATTCGAACCATTTCCATAAGAAAATCGTGAATTCAAACAGTTCAAAGAGATCAAAATCCAGTTTCGAACACACAAACTATACTCACTGACGAGGTCGGTGGCCGCCGGAGGTATAGCCATCGGTGCCAGTGAGGTAAAGCAACCCACCCAATCTCAAAGTTAGCATCGCAGACCTCAAGAAAGCAGACTCGCTCCCGAACGAATCGATATCAATCAAATCGAAAAAATCCCTCTCCAAGTAACGCTCAGATAGAACCTATTCGCTTCAGAATGACAAACCACCCTGTACTCATCATTCGCATCGTTCGCCATCACAAAATCCGCTTCCGATTCCATCAAGTACCGGCACGACTGAATCCCGCACCCGAACATCGGGTCCAGCACTCGCAGGCTCCCATTGGATCGCCTGTAAATCGAAGCGGTCAGCACTCCCAAATCTCGCCCCGTCGAGCTCTCATGGCGGTAGAATGCCCCTCCAGTTTCGAACTCGACTCCTCTCTCCGTTTGCCGCTCTGGACTGCAGCAGTTCACCTTAAACCTAGACGGCGATGACGATGAAGTTCCCCATTTCGGAGCTCCGGTAGAGAAATGAAGGGATAGGGTTTTGGGGACGAAGTCGAGGCTTAACATGATAAATGGCGGGAACCAATTCTTGTTCGGTTCGGTAAACCAGAGTAGCGGGTTTTTTTTAGTTTTTATATCTCGGTCCGAATTTTTTTTAAAATATTCCTAATTTTAAATGAATATTAAAATAGTAATGTCTTATCATTTTTATTTCATCCCACTTTGATTTTCGTCGGTGATATTCTTCGCTCTGATTGAATGATTTCTCTCTTCTGTGGCTGTTTCAGTGGAGGAGCTAGGGTTTATGAATTATGATTGATTACTCTCTTCTGCTCTCTCGCATCGTCTCAGAGTCTGAACGAAACATGCTATTCTTCGACTCCAATGGCGGTGGCAGAGATTTGCAGAGCAAGCAGACGAAGAAGAAGCAGAAGTGGCGGGACAAAAAAGAACGTTGGCATCAGTTAAGGTAAGTTCCTTCGTTCCATTGTTTTTGGGAGTTTCCATTTTAGTGATTCATGATTGTTATCTCGAATACCTTAACAAGGCAATTATTCGCAACTGGACATAAGTGCTCGCTGTTTTTTCCCCTTTTTCTGAACCAGGGTTGGCTGGAATGGAAACTGACATCGGAACAATTGAACTGTTGCTCAATGGGGGGTGGAGTTTTTTTCGTTGTTGGTATTTCGTGGGGTTGAGATGTGCAGTGATTGGAGCATTTGCAGTATGTGTCATTTTGAATGACTGGCACTTCTGTTACGTGCCTTCAACGAAGGTATGGAGGCAAACCTGTTGATGCGAACAGTCTTCTCTGTTTTGTGATTTACTGAGTACCATAGGTGTCTCGAGAAAAAACAACTCCATTTGACAGTCTTGAGTAGATTTATCCTTGTGGTTTCATTGGTATTGAGTTCTTCTTCTTATTTTCATGTCGTTGATTGCATGAGCTTTTGGAAGCTTGGCTTGTTAGTGAAACCAATGCCTTCAATTTAAGATTATGTGAGAGTAGTATCAAGTATTAATGTACATTTCGCCTTATAGCGAAACCATGGCCTTAAATTAAGATTATGTAGTGGTGTTAACTCACAAATGGCTTGATAGCAAAACCATTTCCTCCAATTAAGATTACGTAAGAGTAGTAATAACTGGCAACTGACTTGATAGCAAAAATTGGCCTTCAATTAAGGCAATGCAGAGAGCACTAGAGCAGTATTGACTCATGCTAATGGATGTCCAAACTTCTCTGTCTTTGCAAGCCCCTTTATTAGTGAGCTGCCACTTTATGTTAATGAAAGTTTGTTACTTATAGATAACTGTTGACCCTGAAATTGTTTGTTTAAATGGGACTCAGACAATATATTTGAGTTGGACTATTTTTTTTCTTTTTGGTTTTATGATTACTATTCTTCGTTTTGGTTGTCGGTGTTAAGAGGTCTATCGGATAAATTAGAGTTAACGATTCGATAAATTGGAGTTGATAATTCAACATTTACAGAGCATAACTCGGTAGACTACTCCAAGCCCTTTGCATAATACGATCTTGTGTAGTCCATATCTGTTTGCAAGTCCTTTGGTGGCTTCTTTGGATAAATAAAGTGCTATCACTTATAACAAACCTGTTCATATGAACAGTCTCCCTTTGGTTTGTGCTTCACACAATAGCATAGGTATATCAAGAAACCCCCATTTGACGAGAATAATCCATCAGTTTCGATGGTATTACGTTTGTTTTTCTTTTCACTTAAGTGTCTCTGTGCTTTTGAAGTTCGGCTTGATAGTGACACTATTGCCTTGAATTAAGACTATGTAAGAGTTGTTTTAACTCACAACATACTTTGTATTATGCTATGGAAGTCCGGTCTCCCGTGTTTCTGCAAGTCCTTTGCAGTTGCCATCTCTTTAGGTAAATGAAGGTCTTTCACTTATATGTTAACCGCTGCACCTTGAATCACATGTTTTTTTTTGAAGAGAATCGCTTGTCTGATGGGATTCATTTGACAACAAATCGGAGTACCATTCTTCTCTTAGATCTTAGAGATCGGTCTGAATAATTTGAGTTAGTGGTGTAATATTTATGGCATAACTCGTTAGGATATACATGCATCCCCTGTAGTGTATAATCTTGCGGTACATCGTGCTCCAAGTCCTTTGCTTTTCTCTTTCTTCATATAAATAGAAGGAAGACATTATTTATAGGTTAACAATCATTTCTACGTTCATTGGATGTTATAAGCCAGAGTAGTATTCTTCTTTTTGCTTGAAGAGTTTGCCTGGTCGATTCGATATCGTTCATTGCAGAATTGTTAGGGCGCCGCTTTTACAGAATATGATCTCGTGTAGAATCTGCCTGTGTTTGGTGGTATTTCATAATTTTTTCAGTTGTTGATTCCTAGCAAGAGCAGTATATAAAGAATCGAAAACCTAAATTTTGCGAGATCCAACAACAGATTTCGCAAGGATCGAGAGTAATATACCTTTGGCTACAGAACATTAAGATCGGTCCGGTCCATTAGATATCTTAATTTAACATTTATTGCAAAATTATAAGGGTATGTTTGCATCGTTGGCATGTTCGTAGTCTCTGCATGGTTTCGGAGGTACGTTTTAAAGTCTACGTAGCTTAACCGGTGATTCAGTTGTTAACTTCCGATAACGAACTGAATTTAAAGCCTCGGAACCCTTAGAAATGACACCAAAGTGGGAAAAGCAATATCCTCGTATAGGTTAATTACAAAAAATATTCTGTTGTGATGAGTGAAATAATGTAACGTCTCTGACATATTTTTTATTTCTCACCATTCTATTGGTAGAGTCTATTTGACCCCTGTATGCAGTTGTTTTCTTTAATTCCACAACTGATTTTGTTTTTAAGCATAACACTTGTACTTCATGAAGAAGACTCTCTGCATAATAGTTTTGGTCAATTTCATGTCTCAATTTGATGCAAAATAACACACTGAAATGCCTTGAGATATCAGTTGCAGGCATCTCTGACCTTCCATGTCATGTTATTCAGTCGAAGAAGGAGGCTCCTGGTAGTGATTTGGAGTTCCTTAGTAACTCAAAAGTCTTATACAATCCACTGTAACTGTTGTAGTTTACAATTTTACTTCTACACACATGGCGTGAACATTAGAACATCCTTATGCTTTTCTCATGCAATGCATTTCATTGGTCATATCTTTGCATGCCATGCCAGATGTAGTTTGAATGGAGTCGTTTCTTTTCCATTTCTTTTTCTTTTTCGAAAATAAATGAGATTTTCAGTATCTGAAATATGCATATAGGGAAATTACATAATAGTTCTAAATGATAGGTCATATATATGGTAACCAAAATGTAAAAGTTATCTATTCATTAAAATATTAACCATATATTGATTGTTGATCAATTAATGATGAACTACTCTCGTCCTGATAAACCCCCCCCCCCCCCAAGTTCCCTACTGAAATCACAGTTGGCTATCAAATTTTGTAAAACAAAACCTCTGTAGGCATGGAGGCCGTCCAGCAACTAGATCTTTGTGTTCTTTTTCCTTGCTTATCTGCATGAATCTTCAGTTCATATATGCCCATTACAATCATCCTTTTTGAATTGAGTAAAGGGAAAGGTGATAGAAAGTGGTTCACTTTTCCACCCTTGTTTTTATCATTTCTATCAGTTTTCTGGAGACTCCTTTGTTTTGATTTGCTTTCCTTGAAACTCGAATTTCAGTTTCAACTCTGTTGGTAGCCTTATTCCTGTGTGAAGTTCAGGTATATTACATCTCTTATCATCTTTGTTTGGTGCAGGACTTCTTCTTGTGTTCTTTTGACCAGGAAAATTTGAAGATTGAGCCTCAGAATTTGATATAAACCCTGGAAGCGCCTTTATCCATTCACAAGGCTCAAACTGAGCTACGTTTCTTGTCCAGTGACACATATTTGCTTGTTTGACAGGTTAATCTCCATGCTCTGTGAGATCTGTATTGTACTGTCTACTTCAAGTGTGCAAGTATATGCTTGTCAATCTACCTTGTTATGTTCTGAGAGACTGCTGTTACTGATTTATTTTTTCAATTTCCAGACTGTCAAGGGGGCGTTGTCTTGAAGAGGTTTCTTGGGGGTTTTGAATCCACCCCCTGCAGGAACAGTTGAGTTGAATTGCTTACATGGGGGATCCTAAGAGGATTTCATCACCTGTATCCTCATCATCCTTTTCCTGCCCCAGACCTGAACAGAACCCTTTGGTTATGGACCCAGAACTCTGGTTGATGGCGGAACATAGAATCCATGAGATTTTGTGTTCTATTCAACCTGCTTTCGCATCTGAGAGGAAGAGACATGATGTTATATCATATGTAACGAGGTTGATTAAAGCACATTACCCAACTGAGGTGAGGGTTGTGTATGGCCTTTCTGGATATCCCTTTTTTCATTTCTTGTAATTCTGTAAATAGATTTATTGGGTTGTTGATACTGGCCCCAAACCTTAAACCTAGGATGGATTAGATATTTTTCACTTGTCATCACTACGCTAATCCCTTTGGTGGTTTCTGTCTCCATTTAAATTAGCTAGTTTGGTTTTTTATATTGCACTGTAAAGTAGTTAGGGGTTTACATGTTTGTTGTCATACTGATCAATCCATTTATAATCAGTGTAGTTTTCTCTTATTTTCATTTCAGTTTAAAGATGCCCATGTGGTTCTTAGTTATAGAATGACAAGAACTTGGGTTGCAATGGTTGATAGTTTCAAGTTTTGCATTCACTACATAATTACTATAGGCCATTACTCCCCCACGTCCTTTCCTTGTTCAATTTTGCGGCCCTCTTACTATTTTCAATCTTCATTCCTTGGCGCAGTTCATTTACTACTCGTTCACGTTTTTGTTTTTCCCCTTCATGGCATGCATGATTTTCTTATTGCTAAAAGCTTTGATCTGTCTTCATTTGCTATCCTAACTTCCAATTGCAATATGAAGCCACAGTGCAACACGTGGTATGCCGTTTTCGCTTTACTTGATTTCGCATGTGTGTCTGTCTGAATGGCGGCGCATGATGACTTTTCATGCTGTTGCCTTTATAGAACTGACTCCCTACTTACTCTTCTATAGGTATTTAATTGTGCATGATCTAGGGTAACTGGATCTAGGGTACATTCTCATATGCACTTTCTGTATTTGTATAATTGGACTCACTAACAGGTGAAGTTATCGGTAATTAGGCTCACTTACATCACTGCTTTCCTCGTGGACTCTTAATTAGAGCTGCAGTGACATGCAAATTATTTTCATTGAACGATTAGGTCACCAATTTGTGTTATGTTCTAATGTTTACTGTCGCTTTCAGGTTTTTGCCTTTGGATCAGTGCCCTTCAAAACCTATCTTCCGGATGGAGATATTGATCTGACAATCCTCAGCCACCAGCCTATGGAAAAAGAACTGGCTGAGGGTGTGCTTAATCATCTCGAAAAGCATGTGCACGACCCCAGATTCAAAGTAAAGAATGTCCAATATATAGAAGCCCAGGTTTCTCCATATCTTACTTGCTCTTGGTATTCATATATCCTTGTACTTGTCTTGTTCTGTTAACACAACACTAATTGCCACTTGTTACCTTGAATTAGGGTGGGTGGAGGTTCTAGTTCAGTGTTGGAATGCATATGCTTGCTGGATATGGTGATTGTTTTGGAATATATTGCAACATTTTCACAAAACGTTTTTATGATGGAATCTGACTATCAATTCTTTCAGTCCTTGCAAGTGGATCATAAATTGCCTTGTAAAATGCCGTCGACTGATATATTTTGTTTTTCTATTCATTATCTTACCATCTGAAGGCCCCAATGTACTACTTTTAGTCTTTTGCAACGGAGCAAAGAGCAAAAATATACTGATAGTTCTCTAGATGGTATTTATATGTGGAAGTTTTCTGTCAACTTTGGAATTGGACTATTGACTTAATTTATACCTAGGAAAGGTTAATTCACCCCGTTTTTGCGACTGCCTTAAATTTAAAATCATCTAGTATCTCCTATTTCCTAATGTGTCTGTTGAAGGGTGGGTAGGTATAGTTTCTGACTATTTTAGTGAGGGTAGAAATGAAATATTTGAACCTTTTTCTTGAAAGGGTAAAATATTTAAAACAACAGTTCGTAAGCAACCACGTCATATAGCCCGAGATATAGTGCGTGTTACTGTTTCTCAGCGTAATTACTGTTCACTCTTGTTATTGCTCCTGTCCTGAAGTATATAAAATAATATGCCAGATAAAGGAAAATCGGGATAAACATGTCCTAGCATTTCTTCTGCCTGAAGTTAACAGTTGAAATTCTGAATGGCAGGTTAAAGTTATAAAGTGTTTGGTGAATGAGATGTCTGTGGATATATCTTTCAATCAACTGGCGGGGCTTTCTGCTCTCTGCTTTCTGGAGCAGGTAAGAAATGGCAACAGCCGATTCAGTCACCTTTTTAATTCCAATTTATCACAGTGCATATTTGGTGAAGGTGTATTTAGCTTCCATCCCTCATTTTAGCATCGTGCATAAGTAAAAGGTACTTATCGTAAGTTGATTTAGAAAAATAGGATTTCCAGACTGTCCTTAGTTCCACCTAGAGTTATGGCTTTATCAGAACATGAGTAGAATTTTAGTCTTCTTTGCCAACTGATGGCCACTTGCCTTACTTGTCTTGGTTTACTGGACATTGACGGCTTAGTTTAGATGTCTACTTTTCTGGGAAAATTTGAGCTCATATGCGTACTTGCTTTTAATGGAATTCTTATGCTAAATGGGCTCTAAAATCTTTTTCCTTCAGGTTCCTCATAATCGGAACGTCATCCCTTTTTCAAAAGAGTTATATACCTTAAATTTCATAATATGACATATATCTCATGTCTGTGTCTCTCAGGCTAACCAGATTGCCGGGAAAGATCATCTTCTCAAGCGGAGTATTATCTTGATAAAATCTTGGTGCTTTTACGAGAGCCGAATCCTTGGTGCAACTCATGGGCTGATCTCCACATATGCTTTGGAAATATTGGTCCTGCATATAATCAACCTTTTTCATTCATCTCTAGGAGGCCCTTTAGCAGTGAGTGAATTTCTACATTGCCAGTTTTGTTGCGGACTTACTGTTCCATCAGTAATTTAACTGTACTGACTGGTTCTCAGGTCCTCTATAAATTTCTGGACTACTATAGTTCTTTTGACTGGGAGAATTATGGTGTCAGCGTAAATGGTGTAATTGTGACATCTTATCTTCCCAATATTGTGGGTAAGGTTTAAATTAGCATGTGAAGATGCCATAACATTAATAAAATACATTTACGTGTCTTTAGTGTTTGCTAGTGATTTGTCTTTGCTTACTCTCGGTTGCAGTCAAGCCACCAGCACAGGTTGAAGATCCATCGCTGTTTGGGCCTAGCTTTCTTGGCTATTGCAATGAGACGTATGCAGTGCCAGTTAAGGCACTCGACCGTGGGAATCAAGAATTCATCGTTAAGCCCATGAACATTGTGGATCCTTTAAAGGAAAACAACAACTTAGGCCGGAGTGTCAGTCAAGGTATGTGGTTTATCCAACAATCATGACCTTGTAATGTTTGGGTGCTGATGAATGTATTAGCTTCTTAAAGGCATGGAATAAACAGGTCGTTTGGATGAGGTATTCGGTATTTGGGGGAGTTATTTTGGCCCAAATACCTGATTCTGAGTTATTTGGGTCAAAATAACTCGTTTGGCATCTCAAAAACAATATGTGGTATTTCGAGACTGTGGTATTTGAAATAACTCACATTGAATTCTAATTAGTTTCGTTCTAATTAGTTTATTGTGTTACAATACACGGGCACTTCTGTTTACGTGTTTGGATAGTTACTTGTTTTGGAAGTAATTTTTATTCAAAGCTACATTTAGCTTATTTGGTTGCGTTGTCATCCGTAGGAAATTTCCACCGCATCAAATCCGCCCTTTCCTATGGGGCACGGAGGCTTCGACAAATTCTTAGAGGGCCTGGAGGAAATCTTGGTAAAGGATTGGAGACATTTTTTGTCAACACTTTGGGCAGGAACGGTAGGGGAATGCGACCTGATGCAAATGTTCCTGTTCCACCTTTTGGCACTGGAAGATCCGAGGTCAGTGATCTCTTTGCTGACCATGTAACTTGGTGCCATAGTGGTCTGCTACAAGGCCAGTGGTATCACCATTATACCCTTCCTGATCATTTCCATCAGCTTCTTTCATTACGTCCTCAAACCTTGTCAAGGGGTTCTGGAAATGTCGTCCTTCCTGGGTCTCTGCAACACAGGCAGACTGTTCTTCATCACCCAGGAACCAATGCGTTTCTGCAACGAGGGCTGCCAAAGCTTTGCCCTTGTCCTGCAATAAAGTGTAGAAAGGACGCCCCGGAAAACCCAAGAGTTACAGTTACAAGCATAGGCACAGGCACATTCATCCCAAATACGGTACGTCTGGATTCTGCAGTTTTTGCCTCACTTTAGACCAATACTGACTTTTTTATCTATTACATGGTTGAGTGCAATTTAGTCAAAATCGATTTTGATCCTAAAATCTTACCATTTTACGATTTCATTGTTGTCTAAGGATCTTGATTCCACGCAAAATCGGTGGCCTATAAAATTAGGTGAAATCTAGATTAAAATCTTAGAATCTTATTAAAACAAAAATTTTACTGTATTTTATGATTTCACTTTCTAAGTACAAATTATTTATTTGTCATTGTATCTCACTCACTGACTTTGACATGGAAGAAAGGAAATTAAATTTTATTAGTTCTGTATTATTTTAAACATTATTTTGATTATTTAGTTAAAAGAAATAACAATAACGTACAGTTAATTTATTTTCTTCTTCAAACGGCGACTCAAGAGTCAATCTTTACTCTAATTTTTGTATCCTGTTAATTTTACATGCGAACTTCTTGGTTTTTATGTACTATATTTAACTAATTATTACCTTAATGCCTTAGGCATTTTTGCGATTTAAATCTACGGTCACGATTTTGACCACCTTGGTTGAGTGTTCGTAGTGATAGATATAGTAACACGTTTGGTGCAGGTCTTTTATGGACCAATATTCAAGGGGAAGAGCCCGGATCTGGGACAAGAGAACCGGCCAGCTAGTATGAATTTTAACGCGATAGATCTCGGACTGAAGAATTTCCCGTCACTTCTCTCTACTGGAAATCCTGCTGGTGTCGTGCTGCATTTCAACAACTGGTCTACGTTCTCCATTGGCGAATCTTCCAAGACCTCGAGTGATTCATTGTCACCAAAATCAGAGCCAACTTCATTGGTCGGTGGTAGCCAAGATGATTCTCTCATCCCATCCAGTGTGGAATCTTCCGTCACTCCGACAGATGAGGAAACTGCTGAGCTTGAGATAGTTGACGTCCCTGGAGAAAGGTATGGCATTTCCTGGGTTTTGTCACGAAAATATAATCCATGGACTATCCTGAAATCCTTTACTGGTTGATCTTTGTAGGGTTGCAAAAGAAAATGACAAAGGAAAGGGTCTATTGAAGAGCGAGGATTTCCCTGCTTTAACAAAGCTGGGCTAGCTATAAGAAACCACACCTCGGCGAAGCAAAAGGACCAGATCAGCAATCCAGGACTGGAAATTCGTCGGGAACAGCAAGCAACCAATTTATGTTTCGAACTTTAGTTTATGACATTGCTCATGAGCATTGTCCCTTTGAACAATGGCAGAAAAGACTTCTTGCATCTCTGTCAGCTTTTACCTTTTTTCGGGTCTTTCTATTTTCATAACTGTTGGAAAGGCGGCCATTTTCGTGAATGGATCTTTGCATCGATTCACGAGTTGCCACCGACACCCTCTTCCCGGATGGTTGGTCGGTGGTTGTCGTCCTTTGTCCAGGAAAAAAGAAACTATGTTGAATGACTATCTTATATCTATGCATTTGGAGACTTTTTCCAATCTGGTGTGTTTATCTTCTGGTTTATTCTGGGTTTACTGTTTAGTTATCAGTATGATTGAAGAATATCTATGCAGATGGGGGACATTAGTCTGTCTATTCTTTCTTTCTTTCATCTTTTATCTTGGTATTACAGTAAAAAATGCAGATAATGTGGTGGAAACAAATCCTGTGGACTCAATTGAAGCAACAGTAAAAGACAAAATCAGAAGAACAGAAAAGGCAAAGCCAGAAGTGAAGAAAGCTGCAGAAAAAGAATGATGAGCCATTCTTTGAGTCTCATCCCCAAAGCCTCTTCTTCTTCTTCTTGCTTTACTTCACCAAGATTGCTTTGGAATTCACCGGTTTCATCAGCAAATCGTCTTGTCAGTCAACAAAAGGACAAGACCAAGCAAGTAACAAGTAGAGTTCTCTGCATCTCCAGACCTGATAATGACTTCTTCAAGACCAGCAGCAGCTTATCCATTCAATTCGGAGCAGCTCTTGCCATGGTAAGTGAAGACGACCGAGAAAACATCCATCGTTTAACTCGACTAGCTTTCTTGTTATAACGTCTGTGAATTGTTATTTTGCTGGGACAGCTTGAGCAGCCAGCATATGCAGTTACGGGAATGAACGACACCGAAGATCTGACATGGACTTTGATCCAAGCAGCCATTGTTGCCTTCGTTTACTTCATTCTTATGCCTGTAAGTGATACTTATCCTTGTGCCGTCTAACCAATGATTCGTACCCCTCGTACAATCTTTAATAATCACACATATGGTTTCTTTCTAACACAGCCCATCATAATGAACTGGCTGAGGATAAGGTGGTACAGAAGGAAACTGCTGGAGATGTATTTGCAGTTCATGTGTGTATTCCTCTTCTTCCCAGGGTGAGAGTTCTGAAGTTCTTACAACTATTTATTAACTTCACTAATGAAAAAGTGTTGGACATGTGAAATGGGTTTTATTAACAGAGTGGTTAAGTGATGCAGGGTACTGTTGTGGGCGCCATTTCTCAACTTCAGGAAGTTCCCAAGAGATCCAAACATGAAGTACCCATGGTCTGTGCCTGAGAATCCTTCTCTGATCAAGAACGATTACCGGAAATACCCTTTCGCCGCTCCTGAAGATTATGATGTGTTTGAGTAATCATTTCATGAAGTGAAAAAAGAGCTTAATATGTATAAAACATGATGAAATGTCAATAACATTGTTTCTGTTGTATGGCGTGTTCCGATATCGGCTAGTGGATTACAATTTGCGTGTGATTCGTCCTCACCGGAAACGTTTAATTCGATAACTACGGTGATAGACGATATTAACTACTGATCATTCTATATTTAAGATAGTTCGGTGATTACGTTTTCAATCAGAAAAGATGCTGAACCAAAATCTTCTCCCTATCCCACGTGGAGTGGACTGCCGGCCCAATCTCAATGAAGCAGTGGACTTCGAAGTGTAGTATTAGCGGGCTTGGAATCAATAAACTTGAGCCCAACAAAAAAGTTGGGGTACAAAGGAATTTCGGGTGTGTTTGTGAAGAATTTGATATTTTAAAGTATACTTGTTTGTTTAAACATAAATTATATTGAATTTGTGTATTACAAAAAAACTCAAAATTTTCAATTGTTTATATTTTGTTTATTTTGAAAATTTCTACAAATCTCTATTAACTTCCTCTAAATAAATAGGTGAATCCCGCTATTTTTCTAATGATTTTGCCTATCAGGTGTATATACTATAATATTAAACAAAATAATTACGTTCTTTAATTTTCAAAAAATACTATTTCACAATTTTTATCAAAATATAAAATAAAAGGAAGAAAATAAATAAGTATCCACTTTTCCCTATTTTTTCTATTCTTAATACTTATTTTCTAATTTCATAACTTTATACGGAATGACTTATTGGTGTATTTTCTAATCCCAGAGTAATGTTTAAATATTGGAAGTGGTAAGGTAGAAGATTGCATGAGTGGAGGGTGCCATGTAATTCCACGTTGGTAAATCACTACCCTCATATCCTCTTATCTCATTGATGGTCGGAACTTGGAACCTGATCTCATAAAAGGTTCATTCTAAAAGAAGCACCATACCTCCATATATATATATATATATATATATATATATAATAGCTTTCTTATAACGAAGTGTACATGTGCAGTTTGATCTCTGTTATGCATTGCGGCTAATACGTTAAAAGATAGGGACATTATATTAGTATTTCGTTATTATAAGCAGATTCAGGAGTTGATGAGGAGGGCGTGAAAGATCGAGTTGGTTCGTGTTTACAGAGAAAGCAATCATGTTGCAGATTACCTAACCGGCATTTGGCACAAGATATCCTTTAGTGTTTACTCATTTTTTTTTCCTGTTTTGACTTATTGATGTATATGATGTTTTTTTTGTTTTGGCTTATTGATGTATTTGATGTTTCTGAAAATAAATTAATTGTGAATGAAAATTAGATACGTTGTACCTAAAATTTTCCAAAAAAAACATGAATAGTGCACCTTAATAAAGTGGTTTTATACCATCACATAACCACAACAGTTGTCGTGCTACAAACAAAATATAAATGAATCTCGTAGATTGTGATGCTTGGTCGAGCTCGTAAAGTTTTTGACTTGTGTTGTCTCGAGGGTCACCAATTTTGGGTTGAATAATAGGTGATCGAGATTGAATTATTAAAGTGACAGATGTGTATATTTTAGTGGTTTGACTTAATTATTTTGTTAAGACTAATCTCATGGTTATTGTCGAATCTAAAATTGCCGGAGATGAATTTTAAACAATTTCACAATACCAAGATCAAGATTCGAGAATACACCTATATTTTAGAAAGGATATCATAGTTATTTATAAGACATCAATTATATACTCCGAACCCGTCCTTATTATTAGTTTAAAAGTTCGATTAAATGTAGAGAAAATATGTTCAATCTGTACTAATTATAATTTTCCATTCAATCCCCTTCTAATTGTTGTCCACATCAATGAAGCTGAATTCGGTACACAACTACACTGAAATAACATTATTCCACACTAACCATAACACTAAACTAAAAAAGAATTAATTTGAGCCAACTAGACAAATCAAACCGTAACCCCCAACATTATTTAATTTAAACCAAAAACTTGCCCTAAAATCAACTGTTCAAACACAGAAACATCATCATGTCAACCTAAAAGTGATTAAATCTAAAGCCTTTTTAAACAAATCAATATAGCAACATTTAACACTGAAGAACTCTACAACCACACATTAATCAATTCCAAATACATAAATATATGACATTCATTCCACTCCTGGGTGGGAGTTGGGACGGTGCAATTTTCAATACAGCAAGTGGATGATCATATCTTCCCTTTAAGGGTTGATTTGATGATAGAATGAAATCAAAATCCCCAAATCCGAAGCTGATGCTGCACATGCACTACTTAGTTTTAATTAGTTAAGTGTTCATCATCAACTTATTTTATGTCTAATAATATACTTAGGCGGCCACCTGCTGTTCTTTCTTTGTTGCCCACTGCCTGTTCACCATGGTGAATTCTTTACTATTATTTTATAAACATTCTTTATTTCTTTTGAAATGCTTAAAGCAGGCAATCTCCACTAGCAGTCGCCATTGTTGGTCTGCTGCAGCAAGCAGAAACTTACTTTATCAGCTTTTTTTCTCTCTCTTCTCCCTCCCAGAGTTCCGTTCTTTAAGACGAATCCATCCCCATTTCTTCAAATGGTGAAAAGGGCTTCTTTAAGAGATTGAATGGTGCAGAACCCTGAAGAGGAATCACTCCGGAAGGTGAAGAGATGATAAAACAAGGCAGCTTTGGTGATAACCCATTTCTCCTCTTCTCTTTTTTCCTTCTTTAGTGCAGCTTGATAATGGTCTTTTGCTGTAATGATTTATTTCCTTTTTTATAGTAGTTGAAATTTGCTTAGCTCAGCTGGTCCAGAAGCAATGATTGTGTGAATTGAGGGTTAGTTGAGGAAGAAGAGGAAAGCTGTTTTCTTTAGTTGCATCAGCAAATGATGGATGGGATGGGATAGCTATTTAATTTTTCCACACCATTCATAGAGTTTTATGCCGACCTATTGGAGAAAGGTAGAGATGCGTTACGGAATGTTTAGGGATGGTGTGGTAGCTGAGTTATTAAAGACTGTGTGGGCACCATAGCTCAGTTGTGTGGGACAAATCTGTAGGGAAGGCATCGAAAGCTAGAGATGGAAGGAAATAGTGAGTGAAGGGTAAGGCCTCGTTTGGTGAGGGTGGTTTTTCAAACCACTGATTCATGAAACCATGCTATTGTACATGAATTATGATCATAGCTGGCCAAAAAGATTCTGCAACTCTTGTACAAAGAGAGGGGGGGGGGGGGGGGGGGTTTCCAAATACTATTGCCAAACGAGGCCTAAGTAGACGGAGAGGTGTGGAGAGGCATGTGTAGGAACCATTAAGAGGATAACGTGTAGTGTGCAGGCTTATAAGACGGTTTTTTAATGTATCACACCAACTGTTCAAGTGCTTCTTCCTGCTTAATGTAACTGTGCCTTCATCATCTCACGTGGTTTTGCCTTGTTACCTGTCTCCCCTTGCTCTTTTTTAACCACTCTTGGTAGTGTAAATCCTCTTTGGATTCTTCGTCCTCCCGCACTTTTCCTTTGTTTGTTCTGATATATACATTACAAGAAAACTCATCACTCACTGGCCCTGTAAGCCTGTAGCAGTAGGTACTTGACTGTTTTTACAAGGGTCTTATCTCCAACCTTTTTAATTTCTCCCCTTGTTTGTTTGTTTTGTCTATTTGTGGGTTTTGGTTTGCATTGCCGACAATCCAAGGCAGTAAAAGGCATCAACGTTTCCCCCAAACCAGTTTCTCTTGTCAGCTGTCACTTGTCATCATCATGAGAGGTGTCCTTATACTGAATTGGGAGAAGAAAACAGTGGGAAAAAAATATATTAATGCCATAGCCTTATCTTTGGAAAACTTCTTGTTGTGTAGTAGTCCTCAATGTGTTAAAAATGAAGCTTTACCAGAATTATGAGTTGGGTTTCCCTTCCGTTGAGAATTTGGTGGCGATGGTGATGGAGAGGTGTGGATGGCAAGTTGGTATATAGGAAAGTGACCTACTTTGTTGGTTGTGAAGTTTTGAGGAATATGAATATGCTGCCTTTACAACTTCTTTGCCATTTCCCTGCTAAATGTGGAATTCTCACATTGCTTGGTTCCGAACGTGCAGATCTGCTGATAACTAGTAGTTTTTCAAGAGCGAGCTCATGTCCCAGCTCGGAGTAGGAGCAGTCGATTCAGGGGTTTCCAAGATGTCCCAGGGTCCAAAGGTTTGTAGTACAATCTGTCTATGTTGGTTTTTTGGCTATATATGATATTCATGTCCATGGTTGCCTGAAAAAGCTGCTTCCTTCTTGTTTTCAAGAAGGAGTCTTGGAAGACACTGTTGATTCTGGCTTATCAGAGCCTTGGTGTAGTCTATGGGGACCTTAGCATATCTCCCCTCTATGTCTTCAAGAGCACATTCGCGGACGATATCCAGCATTCTCAAAGCAACGATGAGATTTACGGGGTTCTGTCGTTCGTGTTTTGGACACTCACTTTGGTCCCCTTGTTCAAGTATGTGTTCATTGTTCTCAGAGCTGATGACAATGGAGAGGGTAAGTAAGTCATTTTGCAGAAATTCTTAGAGTGTGATGGACAATTTTGCGAAAAATCGATCATCACATGTTTTGATCTTTGTAGGTGGTACTTTCGCGCTGTATTCTCTACTCTGCCGGCATGCCAAAGTTAGCCTTCTTCCGAACCGGCAGGTCTCAGATGAATCACTGTCCACTTATATCCTCGAACATCCCCCGGAAAAGAAGAATTTCTGCCCCAAAACATTCCTTGAGAAGCATAAGGGCTTACACACTGCTTTGTTGATCTTGGTTCTTCTTGGCACTTGTATGGTTATCGGGGACGGACTCCTCACTCCGGCCATTTCGGGTAATTTTCTGTTCTCTTCCACTGTTGATCCTGGTGGTACATGATCATTCAAGTCTTTTATATATCCTTATTCCGTGCAGTTTTCACTGCGGTATCTGGACTCGAGTTGTCAATGGAGAAACATCAATGTAAGCTTCTAAACTTTGTAATATAAATATCCTATGCTCTCTTAATGTTTGCAAAGGAAATGATTATATGTTCTATGGTGATAATTTAATTTGTGTGGCTGTAACTGGTTTGCAGATGCAGTTATTCCAATCACTTGCTTCACCTTGGTGTGCCTCTTTTCACTCCAACATTACGGCACTCATCGTGTGGGGTTCTTGTTTGCGCCGGTCATCCTGTTGTGGCTGTTCTGCATAAGTGCCCTCGGGATCTACAATATACTCTACTGGAACGTCCATGTGTATAGAGCTCTTTCCCCGTGCTACATGTACAAGTTCCTGAAGAAAACAAAGAAATCCGGGTGGATGTCTTTGGGTGGAATACTATTGTGCATAACAGGTAACCAGTTATATAGAGAATACCCATTTATCACATCACAAACCATGTGAGAGTTGCTTTGAAGAATGTTAATTTATGTTCGTCGCCGCATTGCAGGATCGGAGGCGATGTTTGCTGATCTTGGACACTTCTCATACACTGCAATTCAGGTGAATTTCTGATGAATTTCTGATGCATTCTCCAAGTTTTGGTGCTTATTAGTCCATTATGATTACTATGCTAACTGCCTTTCTGCAAATTTATGCTGCTTCAGATTGCTTTCAGTTTTCTGGTTTATCCAGCGCTCATACTTGCTTATATGGGTCAAGCTGCTTACTTGTCACAACATCACGGCAATGCTAGTGATATCAGCTTTTATATCTTTGTTCCAGGTAAGCCAAGATACAAAGTTCAATTGTGTTATCAAACTCACTTTGGTTATTTCGTCTAGTTTTCAAACTTCTAATAGCTTTATGAAGTAATGTCGATATTGATGTTGCAACCGGCCATGGCCTTGATGTTCGTTGACTTACTTCTGAATAAAGTTCAAAGCTTTAGATTCATTTGGTCTCTTGGAAACACAATAAGCTACTATGTTCTCGTATGCATTGTAAACTCAAAGGCGAATTCTTTTTCGGTGCAGAGAAACTAAGACTACCTGTGCTCCTACTTGCCATTCTTGCTTCAGTTGTGGGAAGCCAAGCTATCATCAGCGGCACCTTCTCCATCATAAACCAGAGCCAATCCCTAAGCTGTTTCCCAAGGGTGAAGGTTGTTCACACCTCTGACAAGATCCACGGCCAAATCTACATCCCCGAGATCAACTGGATTCTCATGATCCTCTGCATTGCAGTCACCATCGGATTTCGAGACACCAAGCATATCGGAAATGCATCAGGTAAGTCAAGCAGGATCGAAAATCTCATTCTCGAAACGCTAGATCATTGCTCAATAACTCAATCATGTCTATGTCTGATTTTGTTGTTGCAGGATTGGCTGTGATGACTGTAATGCTGGTAACTACTTGTCTCACTTCCTTGGTCATTATGCTGTGCTGGCACAAGCCACCGATTTTAGCACTCGGATTTCTACTCTTCTTTGGCTCGATCGAGTTGCTGTACTTCTCGGCTTCGCTAACCAAGTTCCGAGAAGGAGCTTGGCTCCCGATCCTCATGGCACTCATCCTCGTCACCATCATGCTGATCTGGCATTACGCCACAATAAAAAAATACGAGTACGACTTGCACAACAAGGTATCGCTAGACTGGCTACTAGCTCTCGGACCGAGTTTGGGAGTCGCTCGAGTCCCCGGAATCGGTTTGATCTTCAGCGATCTCACCTCGGGAATACCGGCCAACTTCTCTCGCTTCGTAACCAACCTCCCTGCCTACCACCGGATCCTCGTCTTCGTATGCGTGAAGTCGGTCACAGTTCCTCACGTCCCGCCAGACGAGAGGTACCTTGTCGGACGTGTCGGTCCACCTCAGCATCGGTCATATAGGTGCATTGTGCGGTATGGATACCGTGATGTGCATCAGGATGTCGACTCGTTCGAGTCCCAGCTTGTCGCTAAGCTAGCAGACTTTGTTAGATTCGACTGGCACCGTGCAACAAATGGCCAATGCTCGTCCCCAGACGATGATGAAGTGCCACGTTCAGTAGCATCATCGAACGAATGCAGGTTAACCGTGATAGGAACCATGTCGTTTGGTGGCAACCCGGCCTACGAGGTGGACGACACAATGCATGCAGCTAGTGTCTCGGTGGGGATTAGGACGATAGATAGTTTGACCGATGTTATAGAGATGGAACCGGTCAACGATACAACATCAAGGAGAGTAAGGTTTAGTAGTACAGTCGATGATGATTCGGAATTTCAGTTGGAAGAAGAGTTGAGGGATCTGTTAACAGCGCAGGAGGCCGGGACCGCGTTCATACTAGGGCACTCGCATGTTCAAGCCAAGCAAGGGTCGTCGATCCTGAAGAAGCTGGCGATCGATTTCGGGTATAACTTCATGAGGAAGAACTGTAGAGGACCGGATGTGGCGCTGAAAGTGCCTCCGGTTTCGCTCTTGGAGGTCGGTATGGTGTACATTGTGTGAGAGGGTAAGGTATGTAGTATGAACGAATGTAAAGTAAAATGTTGGTGAAATGAGTTCTGCAACTCTTTCTGCATTCAGTGGTTTCACAGAGCAGCATTTGTTAGCTGTTGGCCGTACCATTTTGGTTAGATGAAATGGGGAAAATGAGTGCTGACGATTTTGGTACAATGTTTTTTTTTTTTTTGTCTTCTGGTCTAACTTTGACAACCTTAATAGACACCTTTGGTGAGACGAGTTGGTAAAGTAGTTGATTTGAGTTACTCTCTCGGGTGTTCGACTCCTCCCATTTGGTTAAGGCTTAAAGTTGTCGACTAGTGTAACTATGGATATTTGAAGGTACCGATACAACTACTATAAATAAGCTATGCTAGCTCATTGGCATAGGACAAGTGAACGTTACCTAGCGTACACTACTTCACAAATGTTGTCCGATAATAGACCAACCTCGATATTCTTTTTGAAATTTCTTCTCCACTTTTTTTTGTTTGTTATTTTTTTTTAACTACGAAACAGTCAATCAATCTTTCATTTTATGAGTATTTGACATCCACAAAATTGACGAAAAATTGTGATAGTATACACTAATTCATTTAGCAATCATATATAGATGTATTTAACCCAAACTTCTCAAAAATTAAATTTGAGGACAAATCCTTGACCTACTTCATAGTTCCTACTTCCTAGTCTCCACCGCAAAATGGCGGGAAACAACAGCTTTGGCGGGAAAATGTGTCACCTTCCTTCCCTTCATATGCTCATCTTTCCTATCCTGCGCGCCAAATGTCTACACTCTCTTCTCAATCTTTTCCATTAATGAGCGGAATCTCTTACAAACTAAAACCCTGAAAGCTTAATCTGGAAATGGTCGGACCGATGTACGACTGCCTAGCAAACCCTCTCGGAGCAGTCCGACTCACATTCGAAAAGGCGGTAGGTTCCGCCGGCGGCGATCCATCCGCCTTCATCGGGAAAGACTGGGGAGCTCTCGACGTCTTCCACGAGTTTCTCTTCGACCAAGGAAACCTCTGTCAGGTTAAGATCTTTCGATAAATCCAAATTGCTCCTGATTAGATGTTGATTGGGTTTAAAGAAAGCTTGTGCCCTTTAACTGATTCTTGATTTCTCTTCGGCTGTGTGAACTTTAGGTTCCGGTTCTTAATCAAGAAACTCTGAGGTGGGTTCAGCCTAATACTCTGGTTCGGTTTAGGGGAATGGTACAGGACATGCTGGGAAATGAGTTCTACGTTGGTGCTCACAAGGTGAAAAAAACTGTTTGTTTTGAATCTGTGTTTCTCTATATTGGATGGAAGCAATCCTTTGGCTTTTGGAGATCATGTGAGTTTGTTTTTATGTAGGATGGTGCGGTGTGGAGAACCAACAAATTTGCAGATGTGTCGCCATATCCCATTTCTACAACTGATGTAAAGATTTGGGAACGGAAATTGGTGTCCTGTGTTCCTGTGAGTTTGGCTTTCTGCATTGATGGTCCAAAAGTTATTGTTTTGTTCGCTTGGAGGTTTTAGTTTTCCTTCATCATTTAATAGCTATTAACTCATCATCTAGGTCCCTGGACTAAGTTCATGGGCGGAGTGTGAGACTCCTGCAGCCACTTGCATGGATTTGACATCACAGCAAAGAGATAAACGTCCGAGAAGTGATGCTGAACCTATGGATTGCGAGGTTTTTCCCTCAATGCCATCTCTTTGATCAATACTTTCTGCTTTCTGTTACTTTAATGTATTGACTTCATATATTTTTGTATTTTGTGTTGTGTACCATTTACAGGCATCAGTTACTGTGCTTGAAGATTCTCCTAGTGCAAAGAGGATGGTAAGTGTAATAGGGTGATATAGTTGTTGGTTACGACCCGATAGGCCAATACGGGAGGTTCTGATGTCGTGTTCTTTTTCCAGAGAGAGGATGGACATACTTCTCCATCTGTGCTTTCCAACCTTGACAGCGAAGGGCCATGTTCTAGCGCAATGTTCAGGCTAGAATTTGGTGGAGATTCTTTTGCTCGTCTTGTGAAGGTAAAAGACTAACTAACTTATCTCAGACTCTTAAGTTGTTGAGATCCATGGACTAGAGCATTAAAAATCACATTTTAGTTTCCACTCCTTGATATTCGTTCTTTCCCTGTTTCTCACTTAGGTGTACGATTGCCCGGAGTCTGAAATGAAGCTGAATGATGTTTTTGAGTTTGTTGGTGTCTTCACTGTTGACTCGGATCCTATACCACTGAACGATGATGGTGATGATGTAGACTTAACCACTAGCTTAGGCAATGATATGATCCGCAAGGTATATTCACTCTTCTTAACTACTAGCTTATGGATTCAAGTAGACATTCTTAAATTATTCTATGTTGCAGGTCCCATGTCTTCACTGTATCATCCACAGGAAGCTTGCAGTTTCTGACTATATGAAGTCTTCCTCCAAGATAGAGGTAACTGTGTTGTTGATCTGATGCTGATTTCTCGCACTTGTGGCATTTCAGTAAAATCTGAGATCTTTCTCAAATTTATATTTTTTACAGCAAAGAATGCATCTAGTCAAAGATACAAGGGAAGCTCTGTTAAGGCATCTTACTATGCTTTTAGGCAATGATGGCCTCGCAGCTCACTACATGTTGCTGCATCTTTTGTCCAGGGTAAATGAGTTTCTATCTTTCCTTTTAATGGTGTACTTCTATATTCTTTGTTTGACAAAAAAGAGTGAGTTCTCCTGTTCAGGTACACGCCCGGGTTGAGAATGCTGCGATTGGGAAGCTTTCCTTGAACCTAACATGTTTCAACAAAGAGACTATGTCTGTATTCGGTGCTCAGCTCACTAATGCTCTGAAGAACCTGCTACCATTCACAAATTCCATACTCTTAACAGTCGATTATCTTAACAAGGCTTGCCTTGCCCCAAAAAAAGATTATCAGAAAAATCGGTAGGGCCCTTTAGGCATCTTATATTCAGTTTTAAATTCTTCATTTCCACTGATTTTGCATTCTTGCTAATGCGTTGATGTCTCAGATTGATTCAAGGAGCACTGCAGCTCGCTGAGGGCTCCCACTTGACAATCGACGAGACTCGATTAGAAGCTGGAACGCTCAACTCTGTCGGAATTGAGAATGCAAGGTTGCTTAAGAATCTTACAGAGTTGCAGAAGGTTGTCTGTTCTGCAAGTCATCTATACTTGGCGATTCATCGAAATTGTGCTGAAGCTGACATGTCTTTTTCTTCCAGGTGGAGTATGATTTCACATACTACAGGATGGAGATGTCAGCAGATGTTCAGCTACTGATATTGTCAGAGGGGAAGTCGAACATATTACCAGCCGATATAGTTTTGCCAGTGAGGCCTACCGATGTATGTTCCCCGGAAGCTGTGAACACTGATACCATGGAAGCTTGGAGATGGTACTTGGTTACCATGAGAACAATGTCCCATATTATGGAGCCCGAGATGCAAGAGGTTAGAGTTGCACTTGCAGCATCATTGTGAGACATTGAAACAGAACTAGCCAACCGGTTTTTGCTGATTATATCGTGTTTCGTGCAGGTGGTGGAAAAGGATCTAGTGGCTGCAAGGCAAGCCGATCGAAGCATTGGTAGTGAGGAGTTTAGCAGAATGCTGACTATGGGGAGGCTGTTGTCTTTGAGCTTTGGGGATAAGGTGCTGACTTTGGAGCACTGGGAAATGGTGAAGGAGCTTGAGAGGTTGAGGAAGGGGAGACTTATTGATTGAACACCCTCTCTCTGCCTCACTTGTCACTTCTTTTGCATGTTTGTTTAATGGATTGGTTTCTTGCAACACAAGTAAATAGTTTCTGATTTCCACAACCTTAACCTTAGGATATGTTTTCCACGCCGGACTTGGAGGCTGAATTGGCCGGATTCGGTGCTCAATTTTGCCCGATTACAGCTGTCAAATTCTGTTTGGAGGTATGTAATTGCAAGTCTAGCAGATCTGGCCTCGAATCCTAATTCCAGCGGATTTAATGATTTTTTTTCCGGAATTGGAGGTTGGAGAACGGGAAACATTGCCTTAAACTAACCAACCTGTGCTTTTCGGAACTGCTGAACCAGTTTTCAACTTGACTCGAACAAATTATCCTCTGGTAGCAAACTGGATACATGGTTTCTTCCAAATCAAGAAACCAGATTGATAGTAATAAAAAACACATGAAAAATTAATAAAAATCTCTACTTTGTCCTATGTCCCAAATCTCATTTTGGTTACATTATTTTCTAATCTTCAGTTTCCGGAGTACGAAGCCTCCTTCTCCCTTCTAACCTTGTAAGCCTATTTCTTCATAATCTCACCTGAGACAGCAAAACAACAACAGCATCAGATGCAAACATCGACTCGAAAGAGAGTAATGTAGTTACTAGTCAGCGAAAAAAGCATACAAGGATTGAAGGAGACGGAGCACTTGTCAGGAAGAAGCATGGCCATGTTACGATCGACCCCCGAAATCGGAGGACCATTGACGAGGGCGCAGAGGCAAGGCTGTCCTAGGACTTGAGGGCATTGCAGCATCCATCGTTTGGAGGAATTGGGCTGAAGGGAGCCACTGCTGCCCTACACGGTATCAGCTGCACTAGAGCGGAGAAGAATGTACTCCCGCAGGTGGATCCTAGCTTCCCTTCTCCAACTCCGGCCGCCACGGTCCACATCATCGCCATTACTACGAGCGCCATTGCTACTCTCTTCATCCTTGTTTTTGATGAAGGAGTCTTTTTCAAGTCTTTTGAACAGAAACTGGGGAATTTGTGTCGACATATTTACACAAGTGAAGATGATGATGTGGGAAAGGAGGGTTAATGCAGCTTTTGCTTTCTATCTGACCCAGATAGAAGAAGAAGCATGTGTTTCCTGCTGTTGATGAAAGCAGTTACCCAGCTATAATTTCATGTCCCTCTTTTTTGAATTATCGGAGGATCTGTAGAAAAGGGAGAATGACATATTAGCAGACATTATATACATACAGAAGCAACACGGAATTCAGCTTCTATCATCAGGCATCAGAAGAAGAATTATTATCCAGTAACAAGTTATATAACAAAAAGAAAATGTACATACGGTGGTGAGACCTTGATAAGTCATCAAAAGCATAGTAAACTTGGTTGAGAAGGAAGCCGGTTTTCTTTGCCATCAGAAACCGATGCTTGCTGCAATCTAAGAAATGAATTTCTAGCTGCAATCAGAAGACTCAAACAGGACAAATAAAACAGGGGAAAAAATGGTTTCCCGATAACTCGTCCTTGCTCTCATTATTTCAGTAATCTGTGTTCAAACGTTACTGTATACACAAGGAGGCTTTTCATGATGTTCAATCAACTTGCTGAAACATAGACAGTCATTTATGGATATCAAGATAAGGAATTTCAATGAACAAGATAACAAGAGGAGTCTCCTATACGCTAAACAATCGATAAAAGATTCCGCCTTTTGCAGGTTTCCAATGCCGGGTCTGATGAATAATCTCCAACAAAATCTCCAATATTCAGCAACAAGGTTACACACTGCAGGAGAAAAAACAGAAAACAACTTAATTAATACACACAAGGAACATCAGTGAAAGAACAAGCAAATGAAAAACAAGAGAAAGCTAGGCCAACCTTAAGAGCACCATTCTCTGGCATTCTGAAACATCTTTAACCATGGGCTAGGGCCTTTCTTGTCGACATCCCAGTGGGTTGGGTACCATGGGAATTGCCACATTAAGAAGCAACGCTCCGGATGGGGCATCATAGCGAGATGCCTTCCATCAGGGGAGCAGATTGCAGCCACTCCCAATGGAGAGCCATTCATATTAAATGGGTAAGATTCTGTCGGATTGCCATCATCGTCAGCGTATCTCACTGGCGCTAAGTTCGAATGAATAACACGATCGAGAACACCATCATCCGGGAAGTACGCCCTTCCCTCACCGTGAGCTGCCCACACACCTATTGTACTACCTTCCATTCCTTTAAGCATTACAGCAGGGGACTCTTGTATTGTCACACTTGTAAAACGGCACTCGAATCGACCCGACTCGTTGTGAACGAATCTTGGCTGCGAAGGGTCCCCTCCAGCACCATGAACACCACCAACCTGGGGACCCGGAATCCACCCGAGAAGAGCCATGAGCTGGCAACCATTACAGATACCAAGACTGAAGGTGTCTTGCCGCTTGTAGAATTCCTGAAATTGGGCTAACAGAGGCTGATTGAATCGAATGGAAGCAGACCAACCTTTTGCGGAATCGAGCACATCAGCATAGCTAAAACCTCCCACAAACACAATACCCCGGAATTCACCAAGGGATACGTCTCCTTTCAGAAGATCGGACATTGCTATATCCCATGGTTCGAACCCAGCAGCATAGAATGCACCGGACATTTCCCTGTCTCCATTGCTTCCTTCCTCTCGTATTATGGCGACCTTTGGTTTAGAAGTCGCAGTAAGATATCTGTCATCTGTAAAAGATGGGGAGAACGACAATTTCCACATCGGCTCGTGTCGGTATTTCAAACCTTCTTTCTCTGACTCCACACAAGACGCCAATCTTTGAAGCTTTTCCAGCTGAAAGCTTGTATCCTCCCACATGTCTCTGAGAAGTGAAGTTTCCTTTCTCAATTGAGTTTGTCCATCAACAATAAGTTCCACCAAGGGAGAAGTAGTTACTTGACCGATAATTTCGGCAGTAACTTCTCGACCATTAAGTTTCCCCATCACCTTATCCAAGTTATTCCTGCTAACCTCAACAATCATGCCTAGCTCTTCCGCAAATAGGGTTTGGAATAGATTCTTACCCCGTGACTGCAAGTCTAAAATGATACCACGATTCCCAGCAAATGCCATTTCTAATGCACAGACAAGTAAGCCACCATCACTGATGTCATGGCCTGATGAGATGAGCTCATCTGTAAGTAGTTCCTGGACACCCTCGAATACCTTCTTCAGATAAGGAACATCGTCAAGATCAGGACAGTCATTTCCAACTTGATCAAAAGCTTGCGCAAGTGCAGAACCACCTAATCGTCGATTTCCCTTGCCCAAATCAATATGAAGCAACACACCATCATTCCCCAACTTTAGATCAGGTGTAACAGTTTTGGTGATGTCAGGACAAGTGACGTAAGTACTGATAACCAGATTACCAGGAGCCTTAACGACCTCATCACCTGCATGAGCAGCCATTGACAGACTATCCTTTCCCCCATCAATTGCAATACCAAGTTCGATCATCGCTTCTGAAAGAGCTGTTGCAGCATCATACATATCAGCTCCTTCTCCGTCAACCTTGGCAGCATACATCCAATTTCCACTTGCCTTAACATCAGAAAGAGATGTAACTTTTGCCCAGACCAAATTTGTGAGTGCTTCTCCCATTGCCAATCTTCCCATTGCTTTTGGATTCAGCAACCCTTTAATTGGTTGCTCCCCAATAGCACAAGCCCCTCCAGTCAAGTCCGAATAAGTTTGAGCAATGACAGCCACGTCAGCAAGTGTAACCTGCAAAGGACCCACAGTTTGTTGCTGGGCTACAAGCCCTGTGACGCATCTATCAACTTTTGTTGTTAAGAAACGCTTAGAGCATACAGAAGGAAGGCGCAATATCCTCTTTAAGGCATCCATCACAGTAAGCCCAGGAGCAATATTAAGTGGCTCTTGAACTTTAGCAACCCGCTGGAATTCAAAAGTCTTCTGAGGCATATCCCCAAGTACTTTACTAAGCTCAAGATCTACAGCAGGAGGAGGAGTAGGAAGTCCACTCGAACGAGATCTCTCAGCTGCTAACTTGTCAACCAAAACACAGCGTCCATCTCCACTTATTGTCCCTATAACAGCCATAGATAACCTTTCCCTTTCACATACTGATTGCAAGAGACTCCGGCTTTCAGGTTTCACCAAGATTGCATCTTGCTCCTGATACTCCGCACCCCATATCTCCAAGACAGACATGGTATGATCACCAACTACAATTGCTCGGATGTCAATCTCAGCACCCTTTGGGTAAATAATTTCTTTGACAACATTGCAGTTACCACCAGCTCCTTGATCATGGATGCTGATGATAGGGTTTTTTTCCCCCATCTCAATGCAGGCACGAACAACTCGATACAATTTTTGTGCCATCTCAGCATCTCCGCGCTGTACAGCATTGAAATCCAGCTCAGCATCATTCGTCCCACTCACCATGCTGGAAGCTGCCCCACCTCCCATTCCAATGCGGTATGCAGGACCTCCAATCTTGACTACCAACATACCGATATCAGGCTCCCCTTTGGTTATATGAATATGGTCAATTTGCCCAATGCCTGCACTGAACATAATTGGCTTCAACCATTCTCTTCTCTCCCCGCTTGGAAGTCTCATCCCAAATGTTCTGGTATAACCTTGAATCAAAGGTTCCCCAAATTTGTTTCCATAGTCTGATGCACCATTGCTAGCATCAATGAGAATCTGCAGAGGTGATGCCAAATTTGATGGATATGCAAATGAAGGATCTTCCCAAGGAGCATACGATCCCTCCATATTCAGATTACCGACACAATAGCCAGCTGTGGATGCAACAACAAATGACCCTCTACCCGTCGCATGTGTATCCCTGATTCGACCTCCAGCACCTGTCTCAGCACCAGGGTAAGGTGCCACAGCACAAGGAAAATTGTGCGTCTCAGCTGTAAATAGAACATCAAGGTCCCGAGAAACAGGACCCAACGGACCAGGTAACCCAGGCTTAACTGGCCGTAAATGTTCCACAGGGAAACCCTTGATTGCACTAGAGTTATCCTTGAAGCCAATTACCGAATTATTCGGATTCGACTGCAACGTGCTCTTCACAATTTGCATAAGTGTTCTGTTCATGGGTTCGCCATCAACAACAATCTTCCCGGTGAAGAACCAATGCCTACTATGCTCGCTATTAGATTGGGCAATGTCGAATAACTCCACAGTAGAAGGATTCCTTTTGATATCCTCCCTAAACAGCCTGGTGTAGTACTCCAAATCCTGCTCATCAAAGGCTAAACCCATCTCCTGATTAATCTCCTCCAAGGCCTTCCTTCCCCTCTCCATAACAGGCACAAACATAACCTCCTCGGGAGCCACACTGGTCGCAAAAGAAGTCAACTTTTCAATGTAGACACACTCAGTCATCCGATCATGAACCATGGACGCTAAATCATTAATTTGTGAATCCGATAAAGGACCCTTACTGTATAGCAAATACCTCCTGGACCTTTCCATTCTACTCACCTCAGTTAGGCCACAAGCACCGCATATCGAAACAGCATTTGCTGACCAAGCAGTGGTGAAAGATAACCTCGGACCAACCTCAACTATAACCTTACACAGCCCTTCTCTCTTCTTCTTTTCGAGGAAGCTTTCCGTGCCCAAATTCTCAGGCTCGTACGTTTCCTGAAGAAGCCATCTAAGTACTGCAAGCTTGTCCTTCGAAAGCTGGGAAGTGAGCCCAACGTTGAAACACTGTTCAGTCTGTAACCCAACAATCTCTTTCGAAACTTTAGTTTGAACAGCCTTGAGAAGTTCGAGAGTTGCACTCTCTTGAATCATTGGTACACGGTAAAAATGGATGACTTCTTCTTCAGTAGGCTTGTCAACCAACCTGGCATGTTCCTGTTCAACCACTGCTCTTGCTTTCTTCGAATTAGAAGAACACCTCAGTGAAACAGCTCGTCTTCCTAGATTGGGATTGTTCCCAGCACGGAGTGTTCCCAATATCAGTTGGTTTCGCCTGTTAAGAGGCAAATCCCTTCTTAAAAACAGGGCCTGCCCTGAAGTGCCCTGTGAATAAAAGTTTCATATCAATTCAAACTTAGAACATAAACTAGAGGACGATCCTGGAAATTAAGGGGAAGAGGAAGAGAAAACTAGAAGAGAGGACTCACTCTCAGGAACTCAGTAGCTGTTGCAGCTAACCCTGTAGTGCCCGCCATTTCTTTAGAAGAAGGGAGTACTCGATTTTCGGTGTAGGACTCAGAAGTTGTGGCGACAAAGCTTTGGAGGCGGTAACGGAGTTTTAATCGACGGCGATAAAGGCTCCGGCTTTAGGCCACCGATGGCGTCTTCAGTCTCCAGAGGGTTTAAGGAAAAACCCTAGGCAGCATAATTTTATCAATTCCAGATTCCCCCCACAGCATCTTCGTTTCCTTTTAATTTCAGCCGTTTCTTTTAAATATTCTATATATTTGATTTTTGTAAAAGTTGAGATTCTTATTTTATTTTCTTCACTACCTCTTCTTTCTCTCACTGTAAGATAATCCGTTACGAAATTTTGAATATAAAATGTTTTGAGGAAAAAAATAAAATGTTGGATCCAAGATGTAATAACCCAATAGATACAGGACCAAAATGATAGTTAAGGCTAGAACCGTTGACCTGTCGCAAACGACCATTGTAGCAGAGGACTGAGCGACGGACGACGAAACAGCTCTCTCCTTCACTCTGCTTCATCGAATCATTTCTCAAAGATTACAGGAGGATCCCATCTCCGGAATCGTCGTCGCCAAATGGGGAGACCTCGATTGGACGCCATTATCTCCGTCTTCGTCACCGTCCATCCTCACGAACTTCACGCCCTGATTCACTCAGCTTCCTCTTTCTTCTTCGTAAGCAGCAGCTAATCGCAAATTCCATATTCCAATCGGTGGTCATCTCCGCCTTTCACCATGATTTTCATTTTTTCCAGATACTCAGCGCTTATTTCGTGGTGCTGCCATTGCGGGACGAAGGCGCCATTTCGCTTGGACTTTCCAACCTACCATCGTTGTTCATCGGATCGTTGGCCCTTACTTTGATTGCAGCTCCTTTGTCCACTCTCATATTCTCCTTTCCTAATTTATCCAAAACCAAGGTATAATCAATAATGTCTGTGTTTTCACTATGAACAGTGATTTCATTTTAGTAAAAGTTGGTTTTGGTTAATGCTTGCTTCATGAATTCCAGGGTTTGGTTTTCATACACAGGTTTTTTAGTGTATCCCTTGTTGTATTCTTCTTTCTTTGGCATTCCTCCTCAGTTGGGATTGATGGCTCTTCGTCCTTGGAAGGCAAGGTATGGCGACTGTTTTGAACTGTCATGTGATTAGATTTGCTTAATGCTTCTCTTTATATTGAATTGAAGTACTTCGAAGATGGATGCAGGTGATTTGAAGATGGATGAAAATGGAGATGGTAATGCACATCCTGTAGTCTGGACTAAGCATGGATGGTTTTATGTTTCTGTGAGGATTGGTTTATTTCTCTGGGTATGAGAATATATTAGCTGTTAGTTTACTGTTCTTGGGAAGTTGTAGTTAATTAGAAGTCCTGAATGTTGATTTTTCTTTCGATTTCCACATCGTTTGAAGGTGGCATTGCTAAATCTTATTACCATCTCTTCGACTTGGGCGAGGATAATTGATGTGATGGACAGCGAGGTTAGTCTTTGTCTGCAACATGACAATTAGAAGTCGTATGGTTACATTGCTTGCTTTTGATATTGCTCCTGTATTCAGTCAGGTTCGAGATTATTTGGGTTCATAGGTGCTGGTGCCACTCTGGGACAGCTTTTCGGATCACTATTTGCCTCTGGAATGGCTTGGTTAGGATCATGTATGTCCTCTTTTTTTAACTCATCGCGATGAATTATTCAACTTAAAGAAGCTTTTTTTCCGATTTTTTAATTGAGTCTTAAGACGTGAGCTGCTTCGCTGCAGTTTTACTTCTATTTGCTGCTTTCCTAATGGAACTTGCTGCACAATCATCGAAAGGGATTGACAAAGATTTCTCCCATCCGCCTGAAGAGTTATTTCCCTTGAGGTGAGTTATCTTTCATGAATATCTTAACTCTTTTAACTGTAATCTCTTGCTTTTTTCATGATTTCAGTTGTCATCATTTATTGATATATAACTGTTATTTGCATCATAGGACCTGTGATCCTAATCAACAAACTGACACTGACAGACAGTCATCGCCAACTTCTAGAGTGGCTACTCCAAAGTCACCTCAACCTCAGATGAAGCCTCAAATATCTGCGATCTTAGATGGGTTGTGGCTTATATTATCATCAACTTATTTGCTATATGTGTCCCTCTTCCTATGGCTGAGTGCAGTCGTCTCGTCTTTCTTCTATTTTCAGGTAAGTTGACTGTGGGGTTTTGGAGATTGGTTTACTGTGAAAACGCAGTGAGAGACATTTTACAGAAAGCAAGTCTGATTTAGTGTTCTTATGGTGCTCTTATGCTCTATTACTGTTTCTCACTAGCTATTTATTTCTGGCACCAAACTGAAAAACGTCTTAATCAATATATAACACGAGTCCTTCTCAGAGGGAAGCTGAATACCGTTGATTTCTTATCTCCTGTTATTAGTAGCTGTCATATTTTCCTTGCTACTTTCTTTGGCTACTCAACTTGTAGCTCAAGCATGTTGATTCTGGAGTGAGTTGCTTTCTTAGAAGAATTAATATGGTTGTGAGATATCCTGTACAGTGTATCAAATATATCTCAGTTCCCAATACCCGGTCTTACTTATTGTTATTGATTCTGTTACGTAATCGTGAACTCAGTTTCTGTTTGTTAATAAGGGAACTGAAACCTTTCATCAGTCTGGTTTGGCTAGATTTTTTCTCTTGCTAACCCTTGTGCTTCTATCTACCTGTTGTCTCTGCTGCAGAAAGTGACAGTTATTGCGTTGACTATAACAACTTCTATTGGCAGAAGGAAAATGTTCGCCCAGATAAATAGTTTCATCGCCATCTTTATACTTGCTGGACAACTTACACTAACGGTGAGTTAATAGGAAGACGAGTCTCATGCATGCATTATTACGTCTCTTAATGCCTTTATAATCAGCTCATCTTTAATAGTAAATTCAACTACAGGGTCCTATCTTGACTGTGGCTGGGGTAACTATAGCTTTATGCGCTGCTCCTGCTGTCGCCTTCTCCAATTTAATCGCTGTTGCTGTTTGGCCAACTTGGATGGCTGTTGCCATTTGCGAGACCTTACGGAAGGTATGAAAGCATATCTAATGCCTTCAGTTTCTAGTTTGGACACACAGTTACAAATGCCAAAATGAAAAAACTTAGTTTATCGAAAAGGACCGGCTTCTTGAATGGAAACGTTGAATTCATGTTCTCGCAGGTTGTTACATATGTAGTCACCAGGCCAGGAAGAGAACTCTTGTTCACTGTCGTCTCTCAGGACGAGAAGTACAAAGCTAAGGTATGTGAATCTTTGTGATCTTTTCTTCTCCTATACAAAGCTATAACCTGAAAGGTAACTGAACTGAGTGTCTCGACTGCCTAAGAGCTCAATGCTGTTTTCTTTTTTAGGTCTGCATAGATGTAATAGTTCAGCGGCTTGGGGACGCCACAGCAGCAGGAATGTACCAATTGCTATTCACCTCCCTTCATGAAAAGCCATCAACTGTTTCTCTCTATGCCCTACCTGTACGTATCACCGGCCATCTTATCTCGAAAATCATCTGTTTTCAAATAACGGTTTCGTTACCATGTTCCTTTACTGAACAGAAGGTAATTGCCAATGTCTTCCCAGGTCTGTGTGTTGTGGATACTCACTGCATTCCATCTGGGAAGACGCCAAGTCCATCTAGCAAAGCTTCAAACCGGTCAAACCAGCTGAAAACTTTTCGAAACACACGAATTACCCACTCCGGCCATCGGATATTTGACGTCTAACTTCCCCTGAAGAATCGCTGAGCAACTAGGACACAGTAGTTGTAGATACAAAAAACTATATTAGTAACCATGTTTCACATAACTTTTGTAAAATATTATAGTTCAGTAACCTTTTATTAACAAGTTTGAATACCTGGTTCACCCGGTTCACTGAATATTCGTATCGAGAATGATTTATATGAATGCTTAACCAACTATTAGAATTAAAGAAAAATTATGTTCAAATGGAGTTGTTTTAGTGGTAGAGTAAGTGTTTGATTATTCGGAGGTTTTGAATTCAAATTCAGTACTTTAAAAAATGGACACCTTTTTATTTTCTGTCTTTTATCTTGTATTTACCGAGAATTTCGGTCTACTTTGAAAAAAAATTAAGAAAATTTATCATATAAGGCGGAATCCATCTCGGTTTGATCCGGTTGGTTAGTTATTTACCAGAACCGCGGGAAAACAACTGGGTCGAACCGGAATTACCGGGCGGGTCCTACTGATCGGATCGATTTGAAAACTTTAATTGTCTTTTTCTGAATTCTTTTTCCCGTCGATAGATTTCCTTATCTTAATTATCCATTTACCTGTCTCAAGATGAGAAGTCGCCGGAGCTGAATCTCCCACAATCAATCCTCCGTTGACCGATTCCCCGGCCTCAAGAAGAAAGCTCTGAAATTTAACTCCTTCAGTCGAAGTTTATTGTAGGGATTTTTTTTCTCTCGATTTTCTGCAATCCACAATGTCTGCCATTGTCTCTGGAGGAGGAGTAGGAGGAGCAGTTAGCTCAATTAGCTCTTCGTTCTCCGCTCCGACGAGAATCTCCTCTCCTAAGCATCCCTCTGTCGTACGCTGTGGGCTTCAAGGTAATGAAATCGCTTCCTCTTATCGACTTCTTTTTCCGTTGAGGATGGCCACTGTATTGGGTTTCATCGGTATTTTCACGAAGGAGCATAGTGAATGCTGTTTCAGATTAGGGGTTTCCCGTCCGTTTATACCAGTTTTGTCATCGTGATATATCATGAATTGAAAAGGGAATTTGAATTTGGTGGTGAAATGCCAGCACACTATCTGTGACGGGTTTGTAGTATTATAGACTGGAAATGAGAGAATTCTGGAAAAATTGTTCTGTATAGAAAGTGTCGACTTTAGCTCTTCTTTACTTCAAATTGTATGCTACTGGAAATGCATAGTTGGTTGATTTGGTTTTGTGAAATGTGAGCCAAGGAATGTTGCAATCATATGCATTATTATTGATTAAAAGAGAGAATTTCTCAAAGAATATCTAGTTTACGGTTGTTTTCCATATCCCTGAAACACTTCAAAGCTTCCTTCTCACAAAGTTGAGTTTTTGTACTGAGATGCTCCTTCAATATCTCATCCAGGAACGGTGGCTGAACCACAAGCTGCATCTCTTACTGAACCCCTTCTGCTTAATGCTGTTAAAGGACTTGATGTTGAGAGGCCCCCAGTTTGGCTTATGCGGCAGGCTGGGCGGTACATGAAGGCAGGTCTATCCAGTTTCATTTCTGTCATTTTGAATATTATGCATCAGTCTGCGTTGTGGATTTAGACTGTTCTAGTCTTGCATTAATTATTAATGACGTTTTTCGTGGAATCCGTTTTCATAGTTTTTCTGTCGTTCTTTGAGCAGAGTTACCAAACTCTATGCGAAAAGCATCCTTCATTTCGTGAAAGATCGGAAAATGTTGATCTTGTAGTTGAAATCTCACTACAACCGTGGAAAGTTTTTCAACCTGATGGGGTAAGATTACTCGAGTATTCTATACAATTTCACTTAATTATTTTCTGCAACTTCAAGTGTGGAATTGTTCTCTTAAATCATCCATAAACAGTTTGGTAACTGATGCCTGATTATTTGGCAGGTTATCTTATTTTCTGATATCTTGACCCCACTTTCCGGGATGAACATACCTTTCGACATTGTGAAAGGCAAGGGTCCCGTCATCTTCGATCCTTTGCGTACATTAGACGATGTTGATCAAGTGAGAGAGTTTGTTCCGGAAGAGTTTGTTCCATATGTTGGGGAAGCATTGACAATCTTGCGAAAAGAGGTCCGACTTCTTACTCTTCGTTTCGTTTTACATTCCGGCACTCAGTCCTCACCAAGTTTGGTTCTTTGTTTTCACCTTATGTTGCTTGATAAGAATCTTCAAGCTTTGTCAACTGTTCTTTTTCTCTACCCTTTTGAAGGTTGATAACAAAGCTGCAGTGCTGGGTTTTGTTGGAGCTCCTTTCACACTTGCATCGTACGTTGTTGAAGGCGGTTCATCAAAGCATTTCACCAAGATAAAAAGATTGGCTTTCTCACAGCCAAAGGTAACGCACACAAAAGATCTGAGAAACGTTTCTCAACAAAGAAACTTTTTCTTTCCACTACCGAGCTTCATATCTATGCGTTCGCTTTACAGGTTCTACACGCGCTGCTTCAGAAGTTCGCAACATCCATGGCCAAGTACGTCCAATACCAAGCCGACCACGGAGCTCAAGCCGTCCAAATCTTCGACTCATGGGCCACAGAACTGAGTCCGGTCGATTTCGAGGAATTCAGCCTCCCTTACTTGAAGCAGATAGTCGACACAGTAAAGCAAACCCACCCGAACCTCCCACTAATCCTCTACGCGAGCGGATCTGGCGGGTTGCTCGAGAGGCTGGCACTGACCGGTGTGGACGTAGTTAGCTTGGACTGGACGGTGGACATGGCGGAAGGCAGGAGGCGGCTGGGAGCGGACATAGCAGTCCAGGGGAATGTCGATCCGGGTGTACTTTTCGGGTCGAAACAGTTCATCACCGACCGGATCGACGATGTTGTAAAGAAGGCCGGTAAGGGGAAACATATACTGAACCTTGGACATGGGATTGTTGTTGGGACACCGGAGGAGAACGTTGCTCATTTTTTCGAGGTTGCTAAAGGGCTTAGATACTGAGTTATAAGTTATTTATTATTGGCTTTGGACATTTTGAGGTTCTTTCTTTTCCGCATCAATGAAGGATTAGCTACTGGTTTGTTCATACACCACTTCTGCAAAGTTCATTTGAATCAGATTGGTGACGGGTTGGATTGCTTTAGGTACTGATTTCGGCGTATCCAGGATGGATCAAAGCACTGCTCTCATCAAAACAAAAATTATTAATCTAATGATTCCTATGATTAAAAATGGACTATATTTACAAAATGATGTTTAATCCTTTTCAATGAAGCCAATCATGTGGTAGTTGGTTATTTATTAGGTTAATGTGGACAGCCTCCGCCGTAGCCACGCAGGAAACCAGCTAATGGGTGCCAACTAAGTCAACTCGGTTTGACCAAGAACAGTAATATGTACATGTAACCATGTGGTTCATGTTTTTTTTACTAATGTTGAAAAACGTGTCGTGTTTCAATACACCATGCAACCATGTTGATGTAGGAGGGGACCTTTCCCAATTCCCATTACCGCTCGGGATGAAAATCTCGATCAAGTTCACATGCGACATCTGGTTCTCACTCATTTTTGAATATTAATCAAGATTAAATTTTGAGCGTACCTATTAGGGTCTGATGCCAACTTCCTAAACGACATTCCAATCCATCATGCTTTATGCTCCTAACTCGCACTATAATCACTATATTGTTAATCATTATCTGATTCCTCGTAACATCCCATACGAATTTATCAATTTCCTAATTTAATTGCTTCCTAATAAATACTAATCATTACTAAAGCGGTCAAACTGATATGTATTGAACGGATTACTAATCAGATCAAAAATTAATCGCATTGAGCCACATGTTCAACACATCACTTAGTCTTATATGATCATCTTATCAATAGATTAGTTGGAGATTTTGAATGCAAGCATGTAAAATCATTGTTAATCCACATCACCAAGACTCCTAACCATAGCTCCATGGACCCTAAAGATATTCAAATCCACCATCCTTCATGTTCCCCGACTCATATGGTAATTATTATGTCTTTAATTATTACTTTGACAAAAATTATATCATTCATATTTCGTATCAAGGCATAACAACGTGAGAGGTAAATGTGTAATCCTCACCAATGAGATTAGCATAGATTGTGGGTTTTTGCAGTAACAAACATCTCAATCCATTCTCTCCAACAAATGAACAATCCAATAGGAATTCACCCTAAAAATAAAAAATAAAAACACTAATAATCACCAACGAGATAAAAACACAAGCCAAAAACAAAAAATAAAATAAAACTTAGAAATAAAACTAGAAAAAAATAAATCATAATCATCACTATAACTATCGATCTACCACGGATTAATCAAGTAATAGGTTGAACGCATCACTTAATCTTGTATGGACAACTTATCAATAGATTAGTTGGAGAAATGAATGCAAGCATGCAAAAGTCATCACTAATCCATATCACCAAGATCTTAAGAACATCATAAACCTAATCATATCTTCCCATGGTCCATGGAAAGTCCAAGTCTATATTAACAATAATATAAAGAAACGAATCACATGGATCACAACATGGTCACGTCGCCAGTCGCCACCATATCGCCATCGTTTATGTGGGTCATCCACACTATCCCACAATCTCCATCAGCTGCATTAAATACTCGACGATTCTCCTGCAAAATCCCCAGCAGCATAAGAAGCCATCGGTCCTCTTCTGGGTTCAGACAAAAAGGGCTAATCTTGATCCTTTCCCTTCCCCCATTCCTCTCATAAGAGGTAACGTCTATGAAATTTATCATCTTTCTTCAATTACTGTATGTGGGTCAGTCAAATAACTCAGAGTTGTGAGTTCACTGTGCTTTGATTTTCTCATTCTGTTAGTTTCTGGGTTTCTACTGTTTGGTTGGCTAATTGAAATTCATCTCCAAAATCGTTGCTTGTTTAGATTTTTTCCCCTGCATGATTTGTGCATTTTCACCAGTGGTGGTTGATTCATCTGTTTTTAACAAGTTGGTGCAATAGCACAGTTTCATGCAAGCTCCCACAATATGCCCCATTTGCTGTTAATTCATATGAGTTGCAGGGTTTTCATCTCAGTGCCAGATTGCATGTCAGATTCCCTCAAATCTGTCCTAAACCATTGTGTCCCGATAACTCGAGTTGTTAAGGGAGAGTTCAGATGGATTTTTATATTACTCGGCAATATGCCCCCTCAAATGAAAAGCTCTTATAATAGCTGATGTGTGCACAGCTTTGGCTAGTTATGTGCTACGAATTGGGGCTACCAAATTCAGATCGGAGACCTCTCAAGAACTGTTGCATCCCACTTTTGAATAACTCGAGTTGTTGGAAGAGGGTTAATCAGATTGGTTTTTATACGAGAATCCAACCAAAATGCATGTAATCTGATGATCCTTTTGGCTGACAGTACATAATATTGGATTTCTAATTCTTTATTTCTATGATCCAGATCTATCTGTAGTGCTGCAACACCAGGACATGCAGGAAACATGTATGGACGCCTGCCAATTCATGTAGAACCTATTCCGTGTGTTAAAAAGAATTCTTCACCGGAAATGGAAAACAATGGGACCAAAATTCTGATGGAGAGGTATGAAGTCGGCAGGCTGCTAGGCCAAGGCCAATTTGCCAAAGTCCACTATGCTCGAGACCTCCAAACCGGAAACAGCGTGGCAATCAAGGTAATCGACAAGGAAAAGGCTCAGAAAGCAGGACTAACCACCACCAACATCAAGCAAGAGATCCACATCATGAGACTCGTGCACCAACACAAAAACGTGTTGAACCTCTACGAAGTCCTGGCCTCGAAAACAAAGATCTACTTCGTCCTCGAGTACGCTAAAGGCGGAGAGCTTTTCCAAAAGGTTGCCAAGGGCAGACTCAAGGAAGACACAACTAGGAAGTACATCCACCAGCTGATCAACGCAGTTGACTTCTGTCACAAGAGAGGAGTTTACCATAGAGACCTCAAGCCCGAGAATTTACTCCTGGATGGGGACGGAATGCTCAAAGTTTCCGACTTTGGCCTCGCGAGGAATTCTCGAGATTCGATGATGTTGCGTACGATGTGTGGGACGCCTGCCTATGTGGCGCCAGAGGTTGTGAGCAGAAGAGGCTACGATGGCTCGAAGTCCGATGTGTGGTCGTGTGGGGTGATCTTGTATGTGATGCTTGCTGGCTATTTACCGTTCCACGACGAAAATATCATTGCCTTGTACAGGAAGGCTAGCAATGGTGACTACAAGTTCCCCACTTGGTTTTCGCCTGAAGTGTGTCGATTAGTGTTGAGAATGCTGGATCCGAATGCAGCTACTCGGATCAGCATTTCAGAGATAATCAACGATCCTTGGTTCAGAAAAGGGTTGGATGATCATGATCATGAAAATGATATAACCAACTCTGTTACTACTAGCACCGCTGAAGAACAAGAAGGGGACCGAATTCTTAAACCGACAAACTTGAATGCATTTGATATAATCTCGTTTTCGACCGGACTTGACTTGTCTGGTATGTTTGCTCAAGATGATCTGAAGAGCATGAACGACAAACAAACGTTGAAGTTTGTGTCGATGAAGTCTGGATCGGAGATTGTGTCCAAGCTGGAGGGGATTGCTGCGAGTCGAAGGTTACGAATTAAGAATAGGGACAGAGGGATGTTGGTGCTTGAGGAGGCAATGGATGTTGAAGGAGGTGTGATAAGGGGTTTATGTGTTGATGCTGAGGTGTTTGAGTTCACTCCTTTCTGTCATCTGGTTGAGCTGAGGATGTCTGGTGAAGGTGATTCGGTGGAACAATGGCGGATTGCAGAACGGAGCTGGTTAAGGGAAGATCTGAAGGACATTGTTTGGTCGTGGATGGATGGTTCGTGATCAGTATGATTGTTCTTCCTAGCTCTGTAGTTGTTTTTTTCATTGTCTTATCCATTCCTGTATACCACCAAGTTTGAAATCTCATATATGTATAGATCTCAAAGTTTTGAATATGTGATAATAGCTTTTAATTATATCTTTGAGGAAGAGTCTATAGTCCACTCGTTAAATAATAGCTACGAATCTCCGGCGACCGGAACACCATCTCATACGATCGAAAAATTCTTTGTTTATTCCAATTTTTATTAACAAAATTTTTATATACACTTCGTATTATACTTTTATACGAGACTTATACACTGGTCATGTTTAAACAGAAGACAATAGAGCTGAATAATAGTAATTACTTTTTCATTTACAGAACCCTTTCATCGTATTTGAAAACGTAAACACTATTATAGAAGTGCATTACAATATGTATGAAGTCCAAAAGAGGTCCAACAACGGGCAGCGGTGGAAGTCTAATGGATCATATCAAATTTACTCGGTGTTATTTTAGAATATTGAAAAATGTTTCTTAATTTTATTTGACTATTATTTGAAGGACTTAACAACGTAAAACCTCAAATTTTAGCCATTTCCAACATGCATGTCAAATATTAGCCAATTTGAATTTTCATGTCAAAATTGTCAATTTTCAAAGGGGTTAACCTATGAAAATTGATCATTTTCACAAGAAAATTCCAAAATTTTCAAGTCGACTAATATTTTATATGCATGTTGAAAATGGCTAAAAAATCGAGTGTCATTATGATAACCCCTGTAAATAATTGTCAAATGAAATTAAAAATTAAATTTATTCGATGTGATTTTAGCATGTTGAAAAATATTTTTTAATTTTATTTAACTATTATTTGAAGGATTTAACATGATAAAATCTCAATTTTTAACCATTTCCAATGTTAAAAATATTTTTTTATAAAAATAGTCCACTTTTATAGGTAAGTGTCCACTCCCATATTTTTGCCATTGAAAATCACAACCGTTAATATATTTAATGCTTGAAATGTAATTTGAGTTGTTGGATCCGATGACGGAATTGCGATCATTTTGTTGTTTAACGGCGAACGAACAACCGGGCTTCAACGGGCTGATTTTAAGCTCTTTATTAAGCCTATCGGCCCATTAATAGTATTGAGTTACGTGGACGGGGCCCATTAAAATTTTAAAACAAAACGAAATATCCTCTCTCCATTACAAATCCAATCTTCATCTACCGCCTTCTCACCAGCTCAAATCGTCGGCACCGTCACCGTCGATCCAACTCTTCCCGCCGGAATAAAACAATGGCGCCGTCACAAATCCTCTCCACTCTCAACTACTGGCTAGTCACCCACCCTAAAATCCTCCACTTCACTTGGTCCCCAGGCTCAACCTTCGCTTCAACTCCCCAATTCCTCGCCGCCGCCGTAATCTCCTACCTTATCCTCACCCTCCTCCTCCGCCGCCTCCCTTTCCCTCCACTCCCACCTCCGCTCCTCAAACCCCTCACCGCCGCACACAGCCTCGTCCTCTTCCTCCTCTCCGCCGTCATGTCCGCCGGCTGCCTCCTCTCCGTCTTATCCTCCGGCAGCAGCATCCGCCACGCCGTCTGCTTCCCTCGGGGCACCGCCAGATCCGGCCCGCTCTTCTTCTGGGCCAACGTCTTCTACCTCTCCAAATACCTAGAATTCGGGGACACGCTCCTGATAATCCTCAGCAAGTCGAATCAACGACTGACGTTCCTCCACGTGTACCACCACGCCACCGTCGTCGTCATGTGCTATCTCTGGCTCGCCACCGCGCAGTCTCTGTTCCCGGTGGCGCTTGTGACCAACGCCACCGTCCACGTCGTCATGTATTATTACTACTTCAAATCCGCCGTCGGGTCCCGCCCTAGGTGGAAGAGGCTGGTCACTGATTTCCAGATCGTGCAGTTCGTCTTCAGCTTTGGAATCTCTGGATTGATGCTGTACTACCACTTCGGCGGCGGCGGTTGCTCCGGAATGGCTGGTTGGTGCTTCAATGCCGTTTTCAATGCTTCGCTTTTGGCGCTCTTTGTTGATTTCCATGGGAAGAGCTACAAGAAGAGGAAGGAAATGGAGAAGGAGAAGATTGCTTCCAAGAGCCAATAACTTGTTATAAGTTGCTGCGAGTCATCTCGGAATCATTGCTTTTGAGAATAGTCCTGTAAGCTTCATTGACTTTGATTTGCCTGCATGCTCTGTGCATTTCACCATTGCTGTTACTTCATTTACTCTTGTTTGTATTACATAAGAACATGATTGAATTCTTACCAGAATGCTCTGTCAAAGTCCATTCCTTTTATCTAAGCTCTCCACTTCAAAGCTAACCCTCTCTGAGAACTGTCGAGTCGGGGTACGAATTCCTTACCCCGACCATCAGAGAGCGTTTTATCCGAAACACGCAGCTCGGTTGATGAATGGCTACACAACCGAACCCGAAACCGATCGTTTGCTCGATTCAGTTGTCATCTAACCATTATGTTATCAGGGAATCTGAACAGAGGTTTTGAGTGACAAAGATGAAGATGTTCATCCTCCACAGTAAGTGAAGAGAAAGCCCCACATGTCTTTCCAAATGGGTAATCTTGTGTCTTGTCACATCCAAGTCCAAAGAAGACAAGGATTTCTTAGAAATGGCAAAAGATGTCCTCTAGGCATTATGTATCTTTTTATGTACATAGATGTTCCTCCTCCATAGAAGAAGCTTTAAGTGCTTCTTCTTTGTCCTTTGCCCACTTGCTTTTTTTCTCCAGAAGACAAAGCATCTCTTGTTTATCTAGAAGGGGGCATGGCCTAACTAGTTCACCACCACCATATGCATCTATATATTCCTCTCCCTTTCCCCCTCTTGTTTTTATGGCTTGTACCAAAAGTTTTAGCTGGCGGCCTGATGGTATTGGAGTTTCTGAATTTCGTCGATGGTTCAATCGTTTTTCAGCTTAATCATAAATCAAGTTTCAGAATAAGATCAGATAATTGATGACCGATCACAATAAAGTTCAACAAATTTGTGTTCCGGCTATACTTTAACCTTCATACCTGAAAATTGAGGGTTTTACAAAAGCATATAATTTAGATCGATAACAAACTAACAAATAACATAGAGACCACCAAACTTGTAACATAGATGGACATATTGAAGAAATGAAGAAGGTGAAAACCCATGGAGAAACATGAACACATGTTAATGTAAGGGTTTGTAATCATAGTTCAGACCCTTTCACATGAAAAAGCATTTGGTCCCTCTCTTTATATATATAGTCACATTACCAACTTTGAGTTCCCATCAAATTGGCTTGTCCAAAATTCACAAGAAAACCCATCAAAGTTTGCCTACCCTCTCTTTCTCTTAGAAGAGTCTACAAAAATCATGCCCTAATGTCATTCAATTTCAACATATATTTGTGAGTTCTAGCTCAATCCAACAATAACATTTCTCCATTTGACTATTTCATGTTCAATCTGGTTTTTTTAATTATTCGCTAAATTCTTATATGGTCAACATAACAGGATGTTTTGAGTATCCTTGTGCATCATAACTTCGCGACATCATATAGACATGTTATTAGTTTTTGTAAAATCTCCTCTTCTGACTTTGTTATAACATATTGATTTTCGTATGATTTATTCAACAAAATACATGTTCGCCATTAAAGTTTAAAAGCTTCTGACACTACTACAACTTATTGATTTCCATATAACGTAGTTTTCGAAATAGAATATGTGCATGCCTCTAACGTTCAAGGGGCCAAACAAGTAGTAGTCGAGTAGTTATAGCACGTAACTTTATTTCCAGAGATCCTGAATTCGGAACTCGAAATGCGCAATCATTTTGACTCTATAATAGCCTCACTGATCATATCTAAGTTGAAAGCCGATAGCCCGAGTGCTTAAAAAAGAATCATAACTCAAACTATATGTCCATTTTCCCCCTTTCCAATGTTTACTATATGGCTAGTTCATGTTAATTTTAGAACAATAAGTGGGCAATTTGGAGAGGGTAGGAAGACATCATTGTCAAGAGAGAAAAAGAAGAAGGCATAAGGGGGTGGGGGGAAGGGAGGGGGAAAAAGAATTCATAATCCATGATGTTGTGTCTTGGTGAGTTGTGAGCATTTTGGGAAGAAACAAGTGGAGAGGGATCTCAACACACTAAGCAATATCTACTCTCTTTGTTTCTAGAACAAACAAACAAACCCACCCCCACTTTTGCAACCATTAAACAAACTAATACTTTAGAAAATGTAATAGTTCTTTTCAATATTGTTTCATATATCAAACCGTCCAGTCGGTTCGATTGTGAGTTGTTCAATAGGGTGGTCTAGTATAATTAAATTTACTCGTTGTTTAATTATGATCTATAACAAGTAATTGAACTGTGTATTATTGGTCATGTATATCAATTCGATTTTGAAAACAAGTAAACGTAAGACGGGAAGAACTAGTTTCATATATTTGGATTTCCATATTTACACATTAACATTATCAGAACTGAGCGAATCCAAACCGAATCTCTTATATTTTTTAACCATACCAAAAGTCTTGCTACAAACATAAAATTCTTATCTAATAAACATGCAAGGAAGAACATAACTTTATATATTTTTGGTACTTTCTCACACCATCCACACATCAACTTTCACTACCAAAAAGCTAGCTATACTTACAAAGTGTGGCTGGCTGGATCCAACAATATGATTTTTTGTTGTTATTAAGTACACTAATGAACCATTGAATTCAATGGTTTTCTTGCAACTAACACATAATTAATTAATTTGGTGGACCTATCTTTAAATGTAACTCTCTAGCTTTATGATCTTCTTGTTGCATCATTATTGGCATCCATCATTTTATCCATGATGATCCATAGTTTCCTTAGCTTTTGTGGTAATCTTGGTAGGAGCTATTTAGCCTTCTCGATCATAGGATTGATTCGATATGATGAAAATTCGTTAACAGTGCACATCAAGCAGAAATTTCAATTTTTTATAACTAAGAACATTCGTTAATAGATTTGCAGTATGAACTTATCAGCTTTTTATAGTTCGAATCATTATTATTATTAACTTATTTAAATTTTTAGCTTTTTATGTACAACTTTTTTTTATATAATAAGTAATGATGAAGGATAAAAAAAGGTTTAGGAAAAGGAAATTAATTAAGATTAGAAAACTCAAAGTAGCATTAGCCCACTTGGTGCAATGGATGCATTGTATATAACTTAGCTTATAAAGCACCCTTGATGATTGGTTTCATCATTATTTATCTACTAATTTCATTTTTAAGAAAAAAATATACAATTTTTTCTTAAAGATCACCTAGGATTACTTCCCAACCACCTTAGCTGTATTGTATCATCATCAACAAAAGTTAAACAACCAAATTATTGAGCACAATCGTGGCTAATAGGTCGAAGTGGGCATTCAGTCACGAGTTAACGGTTAAAATTGTCCGAGTTTGTTCGATCAACAATTAACTAAAATTTATGTGTTATTAATCACACCGACCAACTTTTACCTTTATTAACATGCTCGAAAATTATGTCTTGAGTCACACCTTATTATGATCACTTCAAATTTTAACTTCTCCATATCGTTCAAATTTATTAAAACCCAAATTTTCAAATTTATTTGTTTGCGCAGAAGAATGTGTCGTGTTCGTTAAGTCGTTACAAAATTAATGACTTGTCATGCACCTATTGGACGATACAACATGTTACATGATACTCTTTAGAATTCGAAGTGAAGAGACATAAATAAATAACCCCGCTTTGTGTTTTTGTGTGTCTTAATCCCACAATTCCCTCTGTATATATCTTCACAATATGATAAATTTGTTTTTCTTTTATTTCAATTTTGATGGTTTCGTTATTTTTTAGATAGTTCTTGATGATATCGAATTTTTTTTATACTTACAGCTTGAGTTTATACACCAACATTCATCTTATGAGGTCTCCAACTTTATTAAGATGATGATGTATAAGAACGAGATGGTTCATATCCTAATGGTATTCATTGTATTGATATATTTGATCCCCGCTCACTTGAAAATAAGCCGAATCGAATAGATATAAGAAAACTCGTGTTCGAAAAGGGATTTATGTTCCTACATGAGAGCTGGCCTTTAGAGGGTTTAGTAGCCATAGTGGTGGTAGGAGAGGTAGGTTTAATTTAGACCAAACAAACCCCTAAATTCCACCCCATGGTAGAAACATCCATCTTGGTCTTTTACCAACTAAAGTTAAGTATAGTATGACGTCATACTCATGAAGCTCAAAAGTCAAAGTCAAACGCCATCTCTTTCATCCTTTTCCACATTCATTTCAATCTAAATTACTAGTATTTTTATAGGTGATTCGGATCTAGATGAGTTTTGTGGGGTGATTAAAAATTGCCGTGTGGCTATAAAGAGAATTTTGTTGATGATTTCATATAACTTGGGAGGAGTAGAGATTTTGGGAGAGGTAGAGAAAATTTGAGAATTTTAATTAATATTTTTTTAATCAAATGTAACATGCTAGTACAGTAGAATAATTAATAAGAAAACATATTAAACTATCCCATAATGTTTTGTTAGGTCAATGTGGGACAAAGGGTTAGTGAGTTGATCCAAATTGTCATGTCTACTCATCTTCCACATGTTGAAAAACCGATCTTGGTATTCCTATATTAATTAGATATGAATTGACTCTGAACTGAACATCCATGTACATGGTGATTGACATGTTGGAGTTGAGAGGTGTGAATAAGAACGACAGAAGGGAGGAGGGATTTTGATTTTGATTTAACTGGATATGGTGGTTAAAATTGGCGTCAGCTTTTTCAAGTTCGAAATAGACGATCGAGTGTGTCTATAGTAGTGAAATCGTTGATTCAAATGTGGGATTGAAAATTGACGTAAATTTGTAGTCATAGAATCAAACCGTAAGATTCTACGATTTTCCTATTATAGCAAATATCTAAAAGTTGACGGAACAAAATATATATAAAATAGTTATAAAAGCTTATTAAGTTCATTATCCAAAGTCAAGAATAAAAAATAATAATGACTAAAACAATCAATAAAAAGAATAATTTACTAAATTACATTTATTTTAGGATGAATTAATATTCCAATAACCTCGTCATGAAGTGATACATATATAAATAATTACGATCAAGACGAAAATGAACTAATCCAAAAGGAACCGATTTCTTGTTTTGGTTCTGTTTTTTCCAAGGTTTAGACAAAATTGATGAATGGAGCATCCCATTGCGTCGGCTTGTCTTGTGGCTAATGTTACGTCACTCAAACCTCCACGTACGATTTCGTATGACCGATCTTTTCTAAATAGGAGGTTTGTTTGAAAAATCACAAAATAAAATTTATCTATAGTTGAAAGAATATAGATATCCGTTTAATTCAAATGATCAGTCGATATTGGATTTGGAGTTGTGGATAGTCCATGACACCCATTTTTTGCAGTATTTGATGTTTCAAGCAAGAATTCCGATAGTGGTGTAACCAGATCTATTATCGATTGATAATGAACTTTGAAAACGAAATAAGAAAGACGAAAAGAGGTCGAACGATGATGGGTTTCATTTCATTACAAGATGACCGCATGTGAATTGACAAAGGAGTGGATGATGATACTCTTATGTATGATCCGGATGAATTTATAAATATGTACTTCGATTTTCATTTTAAATTTCGACTCGATACACTGACTAAAAAGAGAGTTAGTTGTCAATTTCATTCACATTTATGGGTTGCTTGTGACTATTGGTAATTTGTCTTCTTCAGTTCATACACATCACTGAAAGAACAAAACCCTAATGTTGTTAAATAACTCCATCATTCATCAAAACCAATCCCAAAAAGAATCTTTCATTTTTAAGAAAGAAACAAATAGTGTACCCTTATGTTGCAAATAAATAAGTACACATGAATCATCACTTACAAAAAAAACAATTTGTAAATTATCATGTACACAAATAAGTATCCTAAAGTTGTTTTCTTTTATATGTTATATAATAATATTTACTGAACCTCTTTATAAAATAATCGATAATTCGTAAAATTGGACTATATATAGCCTTCTGGAACATGAATTTGTACATACGCAATTGTTAAATAAAATTTTATATAAAGTTTATCGTTAATCTCATATTTATTGCAAAATGTAGAATGAAAATTATGAAAAAGAAAAATATTTTTTTTAAAAGGAATAATTTCAACTTTCCAGCACTCCCACTTCCCTTTTTCGATAAATAAATATTAGATTTAAATAAAAATCCAAAATAAAATTATTAAGAAGATCCCAACCACACTAGGATATGTGCTTTCATGAGTAATATACCCCACAAGCATATCACAATTCGCCACGTCATCAGTTTGCCCTTTCTTCCAAATCCGTGTCATACTAATTTGTGTCATCATTGCTTTACAAAGGTTTTTTTTAAAAGGTGAAATACCTACGTTTTTACAATAAATTTAAACCATATTATATATTGGTCATAAAACTTTTATATGTGACATATTAGCTCTGAAAAAACATCTAAAAGTTTCATAACCGATATGTGACTAATCCGCGGAATATATATAGTGCATCTTTTGAGTTCTAACTCGTAATTTAATGCTTTAATATTATGTAATTTCTCTTGTATTCACCGCTACACTGTCATCTATAACCTATTTGAATCAGTTATTTTCTAATGAAGGATACAGAGTACATCTGTTGAGCTTTTATTCAATCTATTTTTTATTTAAAACTTTAATATTATATTTTTTAATACTTATAGGTGCATAAATTAATGTATTTCTTATGTCCACTCTATTCCTTGTATTGAACCATCATAATTTCGTTGATGCGGCCTTAGGCTCTCGATTGTTTTTCTAACCTCCATTTATTTTTGAAATAAAAAAACATAATTTCAGAGATTCTTCTGAAAAAAATCATGGAATCTTTTATTCAAAAATCAAAATAAAATCTGAGCTTCCAAATATGTCCAAGTTAATTAATTGTTTGTTAATTTAGAACTTGCCACATCGTGTGTAAAGAAAATCAAAATCCCTAATCACAATTTTTTTTGTTAATTTAAAATCTCTCCCGCCGACTGTATTTAAACACCCACCACCATTCCCACTCTCACTTTTAATCTTCACTTTCTCCGATCCCAAATGGTAGACATGGACGACCCGGAATCTCCACCTCCGCCGCCACCGCCGGCGGCGGCCAAACCATCCTTCCTCACAGGACTCAACTCCGCCGTCGCCGCATCTTCAATCGGTAAGCGATTCAAACTCGACGCCCGAAACACCACCTTCACCACCGAACTCCGCGCAGGCACCGCCACCTTCCTCACCATGGCCTACATCCTCGCCGTCAACGCCTCCATCCTCACCGACAGCGGCGGAACCTGCTCCGTCTCCGACTGCGTCCCTCTCTGCTCCGACCCCACCGTCCTTCTCAACCAATGCTCCCGGGTCATCCAACCCGACTCCTCCTGTAAATTCGACCCGGTCAACCCGGGATACTCTGCCTGCCTTGACCGAACCAGAAAGGATCTAATCGTCGCCACCGTCGCTTCCTCCTTGATCGGATGCTTAATCATGGGGGCTTTCGCTAATCTCCCTTTGGCTCTCGCTCCTGGAATGGGAGCCAATGCGTATTTCGCTTACACAGTCGTCGGATTCCACGGATCTGGAAACGTATCGTATCAGAGCGCTCTGGCAGCGGTTTTCATCGAGGGATTGATCTTCTTAGCAATTTCGGCTGTTGGGTTGAGAGCTAGATTAGCCAAATTGGTACCCAAACCGGTTCGAATCAGCTCGTCGGCCGGAATCGGACTCTTTTTAGCGTTCATCGGTTTACAGAGCAATCAAGGGATCGGTTTAATCGGTTACAGCTCATCAACTCTAGTCACACTCGGAGCCTGTCCGAAATCTTCTCGAGTTTCGTTAGCTCCGGTGAATGGAACAGGTAGCTTAATCGCCGGCGGGACTATCTCCGGCGAAATCCTCTGCCTCGACAGCCGAATGGAAAGCCCAACTTTCTGGCTTGGAATCGTCGGATTCGTAATCATAGCTTACTGTTTGGCGAAGGAGATCAAAGGAGCTATGATTTACGGGATCGTGTTCGTAACCGCCGTCTCCTGGTTCCGTCACACGAAGGTAACGGCGTTTCCCGACGATGCCGCGGGAGACGCGGCCTACGACTATTTTAGAAAAGTAGTCGACGTCCACATCATCGGGTCGACGGCGGGCGCTTTAAGCTTTAAATCGATCGGGTCGGGTCAGTTCTGGGAGGCGCTGGTGACTTTTTTATACGTGGACATTTTGGACACGACGGGGACGCTTTACTCAATGGCAAGATTCGCCGGATTCGCCGACGAGAATGGCGATTTCGAAGGGCAGTACTTCGCGTTTATGTCGGATGCCACGTCGATTGTGGTGGGTTCCCTTCTGGGGACGTCGCCAGTAACGGCGTTTATCGAGTCGTCGACGGGAATTAGGGAAGGAGGGAGGACGGGGATAACGGCGTTGACGGTGGCGGGTTACTTCTTCTTGGCGTTCTTCTTCACGCCGTTGCTGGCTTCGATTCCGGCCTGGGCGGTGGGGCCGCCGTTGATTTTGGTCGGGGTTCTGATGATGAGATCGGTGGTGGAGATTGATTGGAACGACATGAGGCAGGCGATCCCGGCGTTCGTTACGTTGATTTTGATGCCGTTGACTTACTCGATCGCGTACGGTCTGATCGGCGGGATCGGGACTTACGTGGTGCTGAACGCACTGGATTGGGCGGAGGGCGGTTTGGTAAAATTGGGGGTTTTGAAGAAAAGAGGCGGTGGTCTGAATGGCGGCGGTGGCCGTGGTGGTTTTGATGGGTCCCACGGGGAACGGATAGGGCGGGAAGGGAATGTGAAAGCGGCTGAAGATGGAGTTTAATTAGAGGGGGAATTTTATTTAATTATAGCGAGGAAATAGTATTTTTATTTGATTTATTTATTTTTGCTTTTTAATTAATGATTACTTATCTTTTTTAATTGCAAATTGTAAGTAAAGAAATTAGGTTTAATGGAAAGATCATGATTATATTTGTGAAGAGCAGACGTAAATAATTGACTTCCTTGCATCATGTGCACTTGGAAGTTTTTAATTACAATTTCTGTTATTTTAATTATTTTAAGCTTGCCAAAAATAAACTATTTTAAGATTTCTGATTAGTGCACATATATTGATTAGTTCCACCGTTGTATATATATTTTCTGTCATTTTAGCCCATAAAGGAAAAATGTTTACATTTTGGTCGTCATGTACAAATTGGCACTTGAGAAAGAACAATTTGTATGTTTGTTATTATTTGATATTCACACGTACTACTTCACTATATAGTTGCAAAATCATTCTCGGAGTGGTCCGTCCTTATAACCTTGTAATCTTTGGCCCCGTGTTATTTAAAGTCAGATAATATACCTGATAGAAGGACAAAATTGATTATTTTTGCTCCTTCCGTAAGATTTGACGATTCGCTGGGTGATCCCCTTATGTTTACAAAACAAAGGCAAGCACCACCACTAGCAGTAATCATACCATCTTTACGTTTTAACAGAACATCTCGAATCTAAAACACGTAGGGTCAAAATGGGTAGTAGAGGAATATTGGGGGTCATGGTGATTGTGACAAGATGAAAGTTGAGGAAAATCCAACCCAAATTGAAGCTTATCTAAAGGAAAGGATTGAATGTGTAGGTCATATATGGTTGGGATAATAATGGTTGGGGGACTACGTAGTACTTTTTATTGATTGTACCAAAAATACATATCAATTATGCTTCTGAAAGATATTAAATATATGGTCCCTATTCTTAATAATAAATATACATTGTGACCCCTTAGACCCAATCTACTCCAAGGACTATCAATGGGTCATGGGAAAATTTGGTAAAAGATCACATAGGTTAAAAAAAAGTCGATGAGGTTTCTAAAAAGTTTATATTTTTCGCCCATTAAAAAAAACTACATAATTTTCAACTTGGTAGTTCATGGAAATTATATAAAATCATGATTATTGGTTGCACATTCATATTGGTCAGAGACTTTAATCAAAAATGATTTTTGATGGATATATTTTTCTTTACATATTTAATGTTGTACAAACTCAAAACTCTTAAATATCTGGTCAACATTAAAAAATATCTTAACTAAAATTCCATAATACCGAAACTAAATATAAAATATCTTGGTTTTAGATTCAAACTTGATCATTTATCTATCAAATAGAGTATATCACTGAAATACTTATAAAACGTCTTTTTATCGAAAATAAACAAAATCTCAAAATAAGAAAGTTGTCAACGTATAACACAACTAACTTGACTACTCCACAAAACCTTATGATGTGTAAAAAAGTGATTATTCCGACTAATTACGAGTCACGGAGTTCAATATTTTATAATTCAATTAGCAAAAAGAAATACCACTTTCCAAATTGATCTTTCAGAATCTTAAAAACAAACAAACTTGGGTTACTATTCAAATTTGAGATAAACACGCATGTACTGGGAATGGTACGTCTTGATAAGATTCTTCCTCCTCTTAAATGGGAATTTTAATTGTTTTTTTTTCTCCTTCTATTTATTTCCTTTTCATTATAAAAAAATTATTATTATGATCATTAATAAAGCATATATTCTTCCTTTTCTTCATAAATACAAGTGTCAATTTGCATAGGATACATGTTGGTCTGGATAAATTTTTTTAGTTTTTTCTTATCTTAAAGAAAACAAAAACAAAAAATGTTGGCTAATTAATCATGCCACGTGTATTAACTATTTAGGATTCTTCACTTTATTCATAATGGTCTTTTAATTACCATATGGTTATTCTTCCTCCTTTCATGTCACTTTTTGTACTATACCCAAAATCCATGATCATCTGAATTATGATTTTTTTCAATAATCGTTCTATTTTAATAATTTGAGTTGTTAGATGAGAATTTTGATTGGTATTTATATTATTTATTAATACGTCCCCTCATATACAAGCTCTCATAAGAGCTGATGTTTGCACTTTGATAAGTCATGTACACAGATCGAAAGCTATCAGGATTTGAAACAGAAACATCGTCATATAAAGTTTTGATACCATGTGAAGAACCATTGTATCACAATAACTTGAATTGTAGAAAAACAATTCTAATTAGTATTTATATTATTTACTAATATTTTCTGCTATTTAGGTGTCATAACTCATATATGGCTTATCAAAAGAGTGTAATTGGTTTATCCCAAGTTGGAAAATGACTGGAGGGATTGTGTGAAGTTTTATGACGGTCAGAGATAATTAAATCTTATTCGTTCCTAAAGTTTTTAACGTAAAAAGGCTTAATAATATCAAATAGTGGTATCACCAAAATTTAAAAATTATTATTGTGTCCCGAGCAAAGCCAAAATTTAAATTTTTTTTCGAATGAATAAATTTGGATAATTTGGACTTTACAAAGTTAATGTGTTATATAATTCAAAAATTAGAACGTCAAATAATAGTCCTCTTCAGATATGACGGCACCAAACTAGTTTACCCGAAGATACGGATAGCCCCAAAGACTAAAAGCCCAGTTTGATGTAGAGAATAATGCGTTATGGCCCATTTTGTTTACAGCCCGAGAGGGTAAGGGTGTGAATCCTAGAGTTGGCAAATCGGGTTAATCGATTAATTTATCATAATCTTATCGAATTTAATGGTTATTAATCATGTTAAGTTATAATCTTTAACTATTAATAATTGATAAGATTAGGTTATAAATTTTGTAGTAACCACATTATCACCATAACTAAATTTGTGCATAATCATCCACAACCGTTACATAATCAATATTTACCCAACAATATATCAACATAAACCCACTAACATAACTCATATGTACATCAAATATATACAAAAGACTAAACCTAATATATTAGTTGATTGCTTCCTAAAAAATATCTCATTCATCATTCTTTAATTTCGACGAAATTTTTTCATCCCCTCATTTTCTACAAAACTCAATCATTATCATTCAATTTATTAGATTATAAGAATTGATGCAATCAACTATCCTTTCTCAACCATCAATCTAAAACAACCACGAAAGATAAGTTCATCATTTTGATTTTAAATATTTTTTTTTTGCTTAACGATACATTATAATTGTGGGAACATAACAATAATTATCGTTAACCGTATAAATATGGAGATCAAACTAATCTATCAGATCCGCCGGTGTATTGTACTATTTTACCTGTAGAGAAGTGAATGGCACGGACAATTGCCAAACATGTTACATGCCAGATGAGACAGGTCATGGGAGCACCGAGCATCCACGAGGAAACCGAACTTACATGTATATAATGCAGTGGGGGTGAGATTAGTTAATTGGAGGACACGTGTCGACGATACGGCACCGACAGACACGCAGGAAGTAATACTATATTTAATGTCGGGTTAATGGTTTGCATGCATGGTACTGCACGTACAGTAATCTTTAAGGTTGAAATTAATTAATAAATATAGATGCAGACAGACAGTATGGGAAGCAGTCACTGAACTTTGAGGAATTTAGCAGCATGGTCATCCAACTTCGAAAATTTACAGTACTACGGTCATTGTATCTTGAACGTTGTAACGTATGCTACTTCTGTTTCATTTCGGTTTAACTAACAAATCTTGTATTATAGACTTTTTGCCGACCCAACGTATTATTCAACTTCGGAGATTAATAATGCGGTCATTGAACAATACGATATGTCATTTCACGCAATAAATGAACTGAGGAGAGGGTTTTCGAGCTGAGAAATCGATTAAAAGTACATACGCAATAAGTTAAATATGTACAATTAGGAGTGGAAGATGGGAGATCGTGTGAGTTTTGGCTTACTGCACGATCTTTGATAAGTCTCTAATATTGAAATTAATGTACATTCACGATCATTTTGAATCTCGCTTTTAGTATTTTTTGTTCATTATTGTGTTAGTTCGGTTCAATTCTTGGTATAATGTTTGTCGATAATTAGTTTTTGAAGTGGGTTCGTCAAACAATTAAAAAAATCAATTCAACATGTTAAATTCGATTCAGTGCATCTTTCAATCTCAAACAAAACCATTGATCACCGACAAGTATGCAAGGAAACGTTTATATCTTGAACGTTTTTTCTCCGACGAACTGGAAAAAAACGCCGGTGAGGAAGCAAAATATTATAATCTTGAGTTTCAGCAAAATCAACGAAAATGAAAAGAACGAAAACCTTACAACCCAGACGAAAAATGCCAAAAGACAAAGAAACACATGACAATTAATAAATTACAAAAAGACCCTCACGCGCCGATGATAATAATCAGCTAGCTAGCTAGCTACGGCCGCCGCCGCGGCATCCAAACAAGACATTCCTCATCCGTCCAATCGAATCCCACCCTCCTCCTCCCATCGACAACGACCTCCGCTTCAGCTTAATCTCACTCCCCCCTCCAACATCATCGTAATTACCTTTATGCCCTTCCGATTCGAACTCCTCATCCTCGTCGTCATCATCATCGTTCACATCCCCATGGTGAACAACAGGCAATCTGGAGCAAGAGAAGCACCTGCGCCTCCTATGGCGGCCCCCATCCAACCCGGCGGATCTCCCCGGCGAGAAAGAGGCCGCATTCGCCGAGGAGGCGGAGGAGAAGCTACGAGACGACGAAGTCCGGAGGCCGGACAGAGCTCTCACGAGAGGGAGGAACAACAACCTCTTGGAGGAGAAGGAGCTACGTGAAGAAGAGGTGGTGGAATGGATGGAGGCGGCGGAGTAGAAAGAAGGCGGCGGAGAGAGAGGAATCTGATTATCATCAGATTCCGAGGAAGAGTGGTGCTTGGGAGTCCCTGGCGCGGTCTCCCAGGTGAAAGGGACGGCGACGGAGGCTCCGCCATAGTAGACCCTGAAGGAAGGGTTGGGGGTGCTTATGTCTTTCGACATTATCCTCCTCTTGGAGTCTATTTGCGGCGGCGGTTGTGGGAGTTTGGTGGCCGGCTGTTCGTTTCGGCGGCGGCCGGAGGTGGTGGTGGTAGTGAGTCTTGCACTCAGCATTTTTTGGGGAATGGATGGGATTTACTGATTTAGTTAGGTATGGGAAGATAAATAGTTATGAGAATAACTAAAGAAAATAAAATAGAAAATAATAGTTATATAATTATAATTATAATATATTATTATTATTATTATGTAGGTACCGCTTATTTATGGGGGAAACAGTTGAGAGGCAAAGGGGGAATTAGTTGGGGGAGTAATAAATCATTTCTGAAGAAAATAACAATTTGCAACGGATCAATAGGGACGTTACGGCTTACGTGGTCGTCCATAGGGACGCACGAACGTATTATGCATTCAATTTTTTTGTTAAGCATCCGGAAGAAGATACATCGACAAGAGACTGAAAGAGATTTATTTTGCGCAGAATGATGACGATATATATATAGAGTATTGAGTTATGAGTTTGAGAAAGTTATTGGTGTGGTTGAAGGAAGGGTGCTGACGAGGATGGTGGATCGAGTTGAGCTTGACTGGCTAGCTTGTTACTTTAGGTCGGAAAGACTTTTGAGATCACTCGTATAATCTTTGCGCTAGCTAGATGTATATTGTATGGTTCGTAAATGCTAGTTTTTAGCTAGCTAGATGAAATGTTGTAGAGAGCAAAACACAATCGTAGATGAAGAACATATGTGTTGTTATTTTTAGATAATTTAACATGTAAATTTGTTTACCTATAATTCCCCTTCACAAAAAGAATATGCAGAGTCGATGTCAAACTAAGGATATTAAATATTATATTGTGATGATATCGATTATATATATATATATGAACTAACCCTAATCATATGTTAAACTGAAACCCAAACCTACATAAATGCCCTGTGTATGGGGCCGTGACATTAAATAGCCACTTATATAGAGGCCATGGCATAAGGTTTTATAACAAAAAAAAACTATTAATGAGATGATATTAAATGCCCAACTGACCACTATTGGTCACCCATAACTGAATTCATTATTATATTCATTATTATATGTTGATAGTGCTCGAGGTTTAATAACATCTTCGATGATCATCGAGGTCTGGTGATATCGTCGATTGAAAGTTCGATTATAGATAAATCTCTAATATTATTTACCAATTCGTCTTATCACTCTGATAAGTTATTGGATTTCCTTTGGTGTCCAGCAACATGGAGGCATACTCTACTATTAATATGCTTTTTGGACTTGTGCCACTAGATTAGGAGTTTGAAAGAGTTAGAGTACTTTTCTTCGATAGTCAAATGCAATGTCTATAAAATAAAGTGTGTATCAATGTCTATTATTAGCAAGAAAAATGAGAGATCGTCACAAAATAAATGAGCGAGAACAAAATAATCGAATAATAAATTGGTAATATTTATCGATTTAGACTCACGAATGATCCCAATCCAAATTTACCAAGTTGGTCATTTCAATTTGTGAAAGTTCTAAGGTGAAACAAGCTAAATATCAAAGGAGTAAAATGTCATCAGAACACTGTAATTAATAATTCACCATAATCTGTTGTTTATTCCAAAACGGCATCGTTCTCAGTCGGAGTCAAAGCTGTCGAAGCTAGCTACTACTGAGCAGAGAATGAAAGAAAGGCTGCTCACCGTCGGCGGGAAAGCAAGCTATGTATACAATCAGAACCTCAAGATCACCCATTACGGGAAAACCGGCCGAGTCAACGACGCCGTTAGAGTATTCTCTCAGATTCCCCGCAAGAACACCGTCACTTACAATTCCATGATATCCGCCTACGCGAAAAACGGCAGATTAGATCACGCACGCCAGGTGTTTGATCAAATGCCTCACAGAAACACGGTGTCGTGGAACTCTATGCTCTCTGCCTACTTGCACAATGGAGAAGTTGAGAAAGCCTCTAAGCTGTTTGACGAAATGCCTGAAAGGGACCTGTTCTCATTCACTTTGATGATCACTGTCTACACCCGGAATGGGGAGCTTGAGAATGCTAGGAACGTGTTCAACTTGTTGGGTTCTGATGATAGGAAAGACCCTTCTTGTTGGAACGCATTTATTGCAGGTTACACGAAGAAGAGGAGGTTTGACGAGGCTAAGAGTTTGTTTGATGAGATGCCTGTTAAGAATTCGGTCTCGTGGAACTCGATGCTTGCTGGGTATACCAAGAATGGAGAAATGGAATTAGGGAAGCGGTTTTTCGAGGAAATGGAAGGGCGCAATGAGGTTTCGTAAAATTTGATGGTGGATGGGTATGTTGAAGTAGGTGATTTGGATTCTGCTTGGAAGTTGTTTCAAGATATTCCTGTGCCTAATGCAGTTTCTTGTGTGACTATGATAACTGGATTTGCACGAAGTGGCAAGGTTTCGGAAGCTAGGAGATTGTATGAGAAAATCCCGTTCAGAAATTTGTTTACTTGCAATGCCATGCTTTCAGCTTATACTCAGAACGAATGCATTGAAGATGCTGAGAAGCTATTTGGAGATATGCCGGAAAAGGATTCCGTCTCGTGGACTATCATGATCAATGGATATGGCCATGTTGGTAAGCTTTATAAGGCAAGGGAGTTGCTGAAGAGAATGCCTTTCCGGAACGTTGCAGCCCAAACCGCGATGATCAATGCTTATGTACAGAACAACGGATCGACAAAGCCGGTGAAATCTTCAGTTCTATGAAAAACAATGCTGATGTAATCTGTTGCAATACTATGAGCTCCGGCTATGCTCAACACCAAAAATGGATGAAGCTTTTCATTTATTCAAGAAAATGGCTAACAAGGACACGGTCACGTGGAACACCATGATTAGAGGCTATGCTCAAGCGGGGATGATGGATCGAGCTTGGGAGATATTTAACGAGATGGGGATGAAGAAAAGGAATTTAGTCTCGTGGAATTCGTTAATCAGCGGATACACACAGAACGATATGCATTTTGAAGCGTTGAAAAGCTTGTCGTTGATGGTGGAACAAGGAATATGGAAACCGGATCAGTCAACTTTCGCTTCGGGGCTAAGTGTTTGTGCCGGAATTGCTGCTTTACAACTGGGGAGACAACTTCACCAGCTCGTGGCGAAAAGTGGATTCACTAATGAGTTGTTTGATAGTAATGGCTTGATCACCGCTAATTCGAAATGCGGAAGGATTTTCGAAGCCAAGCTTGTTTTCCGAGGTATTTCTAATCCTGATGTGGTATCTTGGAATTCCTTAATCAGCGAGCACACGTTGAATAGCTACGGAAATAAGGCTCTCGAACTATTCACCACGATGAAGTTGAAAGGTGTGGTTCCTGATTCGATCACGTTCACCGGAGTTTTGTCAGCGTGTGTTCATAATGGGATGGTTGACTTGGGTTGAAGTTATTCAACAGCATGACAGAAGTGTACTCTGTAAAACCATTGCCGGAACACTATGGTTGCCTGATCGATTTGCTTGCCCGAGTAGGGCAGTTGGACGTGGCTTTCAAGTTGATAAACGCAGCGAAAGATGAACCGAATAATGCAGTAGTATGGGGTGCACTGCTCAGTGCCTGCAGGACACACCGGAATCACGAGCTCAGGAGTGTAGCGTCGGAGAAGTTGGCGGAACTAGAACCTCATAAAACGTCCAGTAATTATGTCCTTTTGTCGAGCATTCATGCCGACAGTGGAAGATGGGACGAGGTGCGGGAAGTTAGGGAGTTGATGAAAGAAAAGCAACCAGGATGCAGTTGGATTGAAATCCGAAACCAGGTCGAAGCTTTCCTCTCTGCATCATCAATCCAGCAACCTAGACTAGCAGATATTAGTGATTTCCTCAAATCCTTGGCTGCTGAGATGAGAAGCACATCTCATATGTCAGAATCCATGACCATGCCAGCTTGATCATATTATGTATGATTGAACTTTAAGCAGAACGTGCCTTCGAAGAGTGTTATCGCCAGACAAAAGATGAGATCGAATACTAGTACGTATATATCCTGTTGTCAATTTCGAATGCCCTTTCCCGGCTTCAGTTTATTCTGTTACTCAATGTGCTTTCTGTGCCTTTTCCAGGGAGTCCAAGAAGAACCGACTTCACGAGAAGCGCGAATGGTTTTCGGAGGAGGGTTTCCTTGTTTGGATTCCAGAGGGTAATTGGCTATTGTATCTGCAGCAAATCACAGCACCTAGACTTGTATAGGATACCGACGAACCAAGCCGCTCATGAGCTCATGAACCTTTCGGTGTTCGGCGCAGAAAAAAATTCGATAGGCTCACGAGCTGGCGCGAGCTCGAGAGCCATCTTGATCTCGATAATTTGGCTCGCCAGTAGACTCAATAATGTAACATGTTTCTTGCCTCAACTAACATATACAATAAAATATACATAGAAACTTATAAATTTTAGGATAATTTATTTTTTGAGCTTGACTTGTCGATATTTTTTAGCGTATCAAAATTCAAATTGGACTCTCATCATGAGCTTTAATGAGTGAAGTTCGAATTGAGCTTGAGCTTGGCTTGTCAATGATAATTAACAATCCAGACTCGTACTCGACACAAGCCAAAAATTTAGCTCGAGTCGAGCTCGGCTAAACCTTAACAAACCAAACTTGAACATGTTTAAGTATGATTTGTTAAGTTTTATTTTTAACGTGAAAAGCCTTTAGCTCGAGTTCGAGCTTGGCTCGAACATGATAAACTTCGGCTCATAAACGAGCCTAATTATAGATAAAATTTAACAAACCAAACTAAAATATGGTGAAGTTCTGTTCGACTAGGTAGGTTTAGATCTGTACTAATTATAAATAAAACTTAGCGGATCACACATGTTCGGCTAAATAGAATGGAAAAAATATTAAACACCGGATCGTAAGCCCCGTTCTGTTAGCTCAAGAATGAGCCAAGTGAGTAACTGTAGCAACGGCCAAATTCTTTGGGCCACCGAGATCATTGGGCTCCACACACGTCTCAGCCCTAACCCGACATACCTCAAAGGGCTTCCAATTTCAGGAACTGCATCTCTGCAGATAGTGGCCCGGGGACTTTCCTGGGCCCAACAGCCCATTCACTTCGTCCGGTGATCGGTACTCTATTATGTCATTAATCATTTTATAAAGCAGTTGTTTCTCTTACTTTTTAGCGATGTGGTACATATTTCTGAATCCAGTTTGGCGGCTCATTTGTCAAATATTCAAATCAAATTCCCCGTCTGTCTCCGTCTACTCTCCATCTGATCGGCCGAAAAAGCTCCAACAAAGTTCGGTGATCGCAGAGGAAGCTAAAGTCTGACCGACGTAGATCACTAAAGAGAAATGGCGGCAACACTTTCAGGTATCGGAATTGCTATGCGTCAATCTTCATCTTCTTCAACTCAGAAACTTCCCCATCACTCAAAGAGGAGAAATTGGAGGCCTTCGTCAGTGAAAATGGCGGCTTCTCTCGAAGAGAAGCAGCCCAAGAGTTACTCGCTCAAGAAATCTGAAGAAGCCTTCAATGCCGCCAAGGTACTATCACACTATCGTCCCCACCTTTTATCATTTGCTAGTTCGTGATTTTCCAGAATTGCTAATCAGTGTGATATCACGGGAATTTAAATTTAGTGCTTCAATTCTATACCATCTTTTTTCTTGTTTGTTTGCAGGATTTGATGCCGGGAGGTGTAAATTCACCAGTGCGTGCTTTCAGATCTGTTGGTGGGCAGCCGATTTTGATGGATCGTGTGAAGGGATCTCACATGTGGGATATTGATGGAAATGAGTACATTGACTACGTTGGTTCTTGGGGTCCAGCCATCATTGGCCATGCTGATGATAAGGTCTGAATCTGATTTTCGTCTGCTAAATTTACTTGTTTTGTTTCCGATCTCGACCATCACGAATTCGTGCCATGCTGCTAGCTTAGGTTTAACAATGTGGAGTAGATTATGGCCTTCCATTCATTGCTTGTTGAGACTTCAGTTAGGTTTGTTAGCTCAGTATCACTTGAAATTAGTAGATATGTTCCAGTTCATCTTTCGAAATTAATGGATAGATGGTTTTCTCTGTAGGTGATTAAAGCATTGACCTTAACCATGAAAAAAGGGACAAGCTTTGGTGCCCCATGTCTATTAGAAAACGTCCTTGCGGAGATGGTGATCAAAGCAGTTCCCAGCATAGAAATGGTTCGATTCGTCAACTCAGGCACCGAAGCATGTATGGGAGCTCTCCGCTTAGCTCGTGCTTCACCGGGCGCGAAAAAGTTATCAAATTCGATGGATGTTATCATGGACACGCCGATCCATTCCTCGTAAAGGCAGGAAGCGGCGTCGCAACCTTGGGGCTCCCGGACTCTCCCGGAGTTCCCAAGGCAGCAACTGCCGTAACTCTCGTTGCGCCCTTTAACGACATCGAAGCGGTGGAAAAACTATTCGAGGGCAACAAAGGAGAGATCGCTGGGTTGATACTCGAACCGGTTGTTGGAAACTCAGGTTTCATCGTTCCAAAACCTGATTTTCTGAACGCGATTCGCAAGATTACTGAAGAGAACGGTGCGCTTCTCATGTTTGATGAGGTAATGACTGGATTCCGTCTGTCGTATGGCGGAGCACAGGAGTATTTTGGGATAAGACCGGATATCACGACGCTTGGGAAGATTATCGGTGGAGGATTGCCGGTTGGCGCGTACGGAGGGAGAAGGGAGATTATGGAGATGGTTGCGCCAGCTGGACCAATGTACCAAGCTGGGACGTTGAGTGGTAACCCTTTGGCAATGATGGCAGGTATAGAGACGTTAAAGCGGTTGCAGGAGCCGGGAAGCTACGAGTATTTGGACAAGGTTACCGGCGAACTCGTGCAAGGGATCCTGGAAGTTGGCAAGAAAGCGGGGCATGCGATATGAGGTGGGCACATAAGGGGAATGTTCGGTTTCTTCTTTGCAGAAGGTCCGGTTTACAACTTCGATGATGCCAAGAAGAGCGACGGCTCGAAGTTCGCCAGGTTCTATCAGGGGATGTTGAAGGAAGGTGTGTACTTCGCACCTTCGCAATTCGAGGCTGGGTTTTCTAACTTGGCTCATAGGGATGAAGATATACGGAGAACGATAGAGGCGGCTGAGAAGGTTATGAAACAGATTTGAGCTTGTGTTTGTATCGGAGAGATGTATTTGACTTAGGCAGTCTGAGTGTCGGACTTCTTTTTCATTGTATCACTTGCTGTAGATGGAATTAATAAGATTTAGTGAGATTGTTTCCTCCCCTGTATAATTGTGGAACTGTTATAAAGTATTGTCTGGGGTTTATGATCAATTGTTGATCGTTTCGCGCAAGTGCGATGATAACAATTAGCTATTGCTATCGATGATTGACACCCTAAAATTCTGACGTAAAAAAAGAATAGCTGCATAATTATTTGGGTAATCTGGTAACTCCAAAAGAAGATTCAGCGACTCTGAGTTCTTCTAAGGGAAGGCATTACACTAGTCACTGTACACTGGTGTGAAACTGGTTTCTAACGGTTAAGGCCACGACTCCGATATCAGGTTCCACGGTGACGAAACTGATGCTATACATGGTTGCAATAGCTTCACTAATCTGTACTCTTAAGTTTGCTCATTATCTGCTTCCATCTGCACATTCCGACTCATCAGCCGCAGTGACCTCTTCTACTGATAGATCAAAAGCATCTATTTCGGCGAAGTATGCTTTCTGCTTCTCGATGAAATCTTTGGGCAGAGTATGTTTGACTGCAATGTTTTCAGCCTGGAGAGAAAAAACAGATGTTTATAGACGAGACGATCGTCATGAACAGCAGAAAACAAACATCAGATCTTGAAACCCCATGTAAGAACTAAGACAATAATGAGAGCAGGGAAAGGTAATCAAGCAAAGTGAGTTCAGAAGCCACACATTCATGGAACAAAATATGGTAAATGTAACGCGATCGGTAACTGAATAGAAGATGCATGTTCACGTGATAAACTGTACTGATCCCACTAACTGAGTTCATCTCAAAAAGCTTATAAACAAGTCCAATTGCCAAACGGACATGCATACTGTAGTAAAGAAATTACAAGAGTATATACCCTTTATACTAGGTGCCCCCGATCTTCGACAGAATAATAGCTCCATCTTGCTTCGTTTTATCGCTGCATACAATTTCCTGTAATCAGAGTCCTAGGATAGAAGTACTGGCAAAAGAGATTGTTATATTATAAATTTCCTGCATACAATTACCTGCTGCTAGGATGAATCTTTGTAGCCGGCATATCAATTGTCTTCTCCTTCTCCTTCCTTTTGGTTCCAGACTGTCTCCGAACATAAACCGGAGAAAGTTCCAAGACATCATTGGACCCTAATAAGGATTTGAGGCAAGACAATCATAAACTGAAAAACACATTCTCAGACCCTAATATGAAAAAACCCCAGCTTCCAGAAACAAATTTTTAATGAACTACCAACATCAGAAGATGGCCTGGACAGTGGACTAGCAGGAGGATCTCCGAACAGCAGACAGAGGAATCAAAACTCTACAGAGCAGAAAACAAGTAAAGTGCATCAGTATAGAATTAGACATGAAACGTGACAGCACTAGCTGTAGTTCCCAAGAAAAACAGCAGGAGCATAGATAGCCGTGATAAGGAAGAGCAAATTTGATAACACTGTTGAGCTTTAAGCTAGTGGGAAGTGGATAAAGAACAACTGAAAAGACCCAAAATACTTGGTCGTGCTAAATCTGTCGATCTAGTTAGCTTATCCCCACCCATTCCATAAAATTCTTCTCACAGAAATGTTGAATCCGTTTCATACTGCAGATTGACCAATTCAATCTCTAAATTTTCATTTACTATAATTCTATAACATAATTCAGGGGACCAGAATTGATAGACTGGAACATACTTGTTGCTAGAACGGCTCCTTGTAGAAGGTACATCAATTGGATTCTCTTTATCCTTCCTTTTCTTTCAGACTGCCTCCACATAAACCGGAGAGGTTTCCAAAACACTATCTGTCCCTAATAAAGATTCCAGACAAGACAATAAAAAATTAATAACACATCCTCGGATCCCAATATGAGAAATGCCCTAGATTCCAGAAACCAATTTCTAATAAATTACTGGCATCGGAAGATGGCTTGGCCAGTAGATGAGCCGGCGTAGAGATATTTTGCTTGGCCAGTGGATGAGCCGGCGTAGAGATCTTTTCCTTGGCCAGTGGATGAGTCGGCATAGAAGTCAAAGATTCGGAAGAATAGATGGAGGAATAGTAGCAACACTACAGAGCAGAAAACAAGTGCAATTGCATCGGAATTTAAATTGGACATGAAATGTAGCTGCACCAGCTGTAGTTCCCACGCAAAACAAACAGTAACAGCATAGAGCCTTGATAAGGAACAACAAATGTGATAACACTGTTCAGCTAATGGGAAGTTGATAAAGAACAATTGAAGGACCCAACATACTTGGTTGCACTAAACTGTCGATCTAGCTAACTTATCCCCACCCGTTTCACGAATTTCTACTCGGTGAAATATGAATCCATTTCGACATGGCAGCTGGATTCACCAATCCAATCTGTAATTTTCATTTCCTATAATCACAACCCGATAACAGAGTTCAGGGAACCAGCAATTGATAGAGTGGAACATACTTAATGCTAGAATGGCACTTTGTAGAAGACACATCAATTGGAGTTCTCCATCTCCTTCCTTCTGCTTCCAGGCTGCCTCCGAGCGTAGGCCACCAAAGCATCATCCCCTCCTGCTAACGATTCCAGATCAAAACATTAACCGAAAAACAAACTAAACCCCCAAATCGCAATATGCGAAAACCCTAGATTCCACAACCCAGTAAATCACCGACGACTGCTGATGGCTTGGGCAGTGGACGAGCCGGATTGTAAATCGACAATCCTTTATGAACGGTAGACGTGGGAATCGAAACCCTACTATTCTTGACTGAGTCGGTGGGTGATCCAGAGGCCGATTGAGCCATATCGATAGGGGATTTAGAGGAACTCGCATGATGGCGTTGCGAATCGAGAAACTGGAAGGAGACGGGAAAGGGCTTTTTGAGAACGGAACATGAAGAGGAGGAAGAAGAGTAAGTGGTGGAGGAACCTAGGTGGACTGTGTTTGTGCAATCGGAGAGCGGCAGCTTCCGTTTACCGCCGATCCTACTTCTAGTTCCATCACGTTGATAATCCATCGATGGATTGAGAAGTTCTGTCTCGAGCTGGAAATCAAGAGAGCTCAATTTCAGAAGCTTGCGATTGTATCGTCGTCGTGGAACTGGAGAGCGGGAGATTTTCAGAGGATTCGTGTGGAGAAAGCTTCAGAGTTCTGCAATGGCGGGAAATTATCAAAAAGCGTAGAATCGTGTGTGTGGAGAGCTCTCGATGGCTTTGGAGTATTTCCAGTAATTTACCACTTCACCCCCACCGGTTCTCTTGCCAGGTATGGGCTTGGCCTAACCTTCCTGGGCCGAGTCCGCTTGCAATCGGATGCAATAAAATTAGGCCCATATGTGATTTATTGCGAAAATGTGGCCCATATGCCATTTGTCAATACTCGGAAAATGCAACTTCACTAGCTATTCCTCTTTCCCGCCAAATGATCACTGTCTTTCACACTCTCCCGCTTCTCCGCCTCCTTCCATCCTCCTCCGACGCCGCCGCAATGAAGAACAAGAAAGCGACGGAGCCGCTATCCTCAGCAGCTTCCTCCAGAACAATCATGGACCTCTTGAACCCATCCAAGCGTCCCAAACTCTCTTCTCCGTCCAAACCCTCCCTCCTACCTCTCGCCAAATTATCCGCCGCCGGAGATTCATTTTCTCCTCTCTCAACATCCGCCCTCTCCGAAGATCAGAAGTCCCGAGTCGAGTTCAACAAGCTCCGCGCCAAGTCCAAGCGCAACCTCAAGCTCTGCTCCCAACTCGTTTCCAATTCCAAAGGTAAAATTTAAAACCTAATAAATGTTTCAATTTAGTCCCTTAATTTAAACGATTGAACGATTTTTTCCGCGAAACTTACGAACATTTCAGAAGAAGGCTTGGGTTATGTAAAATTGGAGGAGCTTCTGGTGGAGGAGACATGGCTGGAAGCTTTACCAGGAGAGCTCGAGAAGCCTTACGCAAAGACTCTCTGCAGTTTCGTCGAGAGCGAGATTCGAGGCGGTGGAGTTCCTATCTACCCGCCTCAGCATTTGGTGTTCAATGCTCTTAACACCACTCCATTTGACAGAGTGAAAGTTGTGATCATTGGACAAGATCCTTATCATGGTCCTGGCCAGGCTATGGGGCTTTCGTTCTCAGTACCGGAAGGCGTCAAGAGTCCTTCGAGCCTTGTGAACATATTTAAGGAGCTTAAGCAGGATGTTGGATGCTCGGTTCCTTCTCATGGTAATCTGGAAAAGTGGGCCATTCAGGTAAATGCAAATAACTGCAGAAAGCTTTATCCTTTCTATAGTGGTAAGCTCAGATTACTGTAAATTTGCAAATGGAAACTTTTGTTTGAGGAAGAATTCAGTCTGTTGCTTGTTCTTGATTCTGCGCTGAAGTGGTTTCGGATTGTTTCTTGCTTGTCTGCTGTAGGGTGTGCTGCTACTCAATGCTGTTCTTACTGGTGAGCTCATCTATTTAGTTGATGAACTTAAGTTACATGCTTTAGTTGATTTGTATCAGGCGAATTCTCATATAATCGTTCGAAATTTTGTGTATTTCCCCTTGCAAGTTCAGTTAGGGAACGTCAGGCGAATTCTCATGCCAAGAAAGGATGGGAACAATTCACAGATGCTGTTATCAGAACTATTTCACAGAAGAAGAAGGGAGTTATTTTCCTTCTTTGGGGAAACTTTGCTCAAGAGAAATCCAGGTACTTCATTCTGTTTCTTGTTTAGTTTGTTATTATAAAGCATGATTTTACATAAAGAGAGAATTTTTCCACTCAGGTTGATTGATGGGACAAAGCATCACATCCTCAAATCAGCGCACCCCTCTGGTCTCTCAGCACATAAGGGCTTTTTCGGCTGCAGGTTAGTTCTTACAACGTGATCGACTTTTGCGGAATTCGTTAGTTATGATTTGCTTACTTGATGCATTCCACGACGACAGACATTTCTCTCAAGCAAACAAGCTCCTGGAAGAGATGGGAGCTCCGCCGCTAGACTGGCAGCTTTAACTTCGACCGATGATAATCCCAGGACAAGTTCAGTTCTTCGGGGGCACAGGACTTAAACTTCTTTTGTAACACTTCTCTGAACCCTATTTTCTGCAGGCTGTGAGATGCATATGTTCGGATGGTGATGAGTCATCATGATTTTGTTGTGTATGCCTTACCTGCGTATTCACGTTCGGAATTGAATCATCGTGTAATTATAGTCTCGTATGATATGCATACCGTTTGCGTGCATTACATGGAGCAACGAGAACAGGTTACTGGATTATGAAATTAGTTATTTTGTCTCGTAACTAGTTATTTTCATGTAACTAGTTATTAACTATTAAGTCAATTGGATCATTCAACTCAGCCAGAATGGGCGGATCCTCTGTTTCGCCTCTTGCAACAAATGCTTCAAATCGAGTAACGTAGTCTCGCTCTGTGTATTGTTTATGAAAGTCGTAGCGATCCCAGTCTTGCCACACCTTCCAGTCCGTCCGATCCTGTGGACATAGTTCTCGATCTCACCCGGCATGTCGTAGTTGATCACATGGTGAATCTCAGGCAGATCTAATCCCTTCGAGACGACATCCATGGCGACTAGGACGTCTTTCTTGCCGGCATTGAAGAGTTTAATCGATTCCTCTCGGTCCGACTGGGACTTATCTCCGTGGATCGAGGCGGCCTCGACTCCCTTAAGGAGGAGATACTCTTGGATGGCGTCCAAGTCAAGCTTCTTCTCGCAGAATACCAAGACCGGAGGAGGCGTCTTCTGCATGCATTGGAGAAGGTAAACGAGCTTGGCGTTCTGCTTCACGTACTCAAATTCTTGAATCACGTCGAGATTTGCTGCACCGGTTCGCCCCACGTTGACTATCACTGGCTTTACCAGAGCGGTTTTCGCGAAGTTCTGGATTTTGGTCGGCATTGTGGCGGAGAAGAGAAGAGTCTGCCTTTGCTCTTTGAAATGGTCGAATACTACCCTGATGTCGTCCTCGAAACCTTGATCCACGAGCCTATCAACTGTCGAGATTCATCTTCTTCTTCACGAGCAGATCTTTCAGCCTCCCCGGAGTGGCAACAACAATATGCACTCCTCTCTTCACAATCACCAGCTGCGATTTCATTTCAACTCCGCCAGTACAAAGCATAGCTCTCAATTCAGGATATCCAGCCTCCCGCATCGGAGCCAAAAACTGCTCTACCACGTCAAAAGTCTGCCTAGCGAGTTCTATCGTGGGACAAACAACCAACCCGAAGGGCCCTTCCCCTGGTAGTAAATGCATCATACAATCCTCCTGCAAGGCGATCATAATCATTAGAAGAACAAAGACCAGCGTTTTCCCCGAACCAGTAAACGCAATCCCGATCATGTCTCTACCGGATAGGATAACGGGAAGCCCCTGAACCTGAATTGGAGTCGGCTGCACAATCCCCTTAGCTTTCAAGTTCCTCAAGATCGGTTCAGGAAACCTCATCTCCTGAAAGTTGTTGATCAATGGAGGTACCAACTGTTACAACACCATGGGTATAACTCCTTTGTCAGGAATTTATTTGCCGCGGCAAACAAATGCTCACGTACTAGTACAAGAATGACTGACTTGTTTAACGTTATTGTTTGTTCAAAGAATAAGAAGGGTCTTTTCACATCACTTTCGTTGATGGTTTCTCCATACCACTTTTCTCTTACTAATCTGACTTAAACCAAATCATGATTAAAAACTCTATATAAGTCATACAGAGTACGCAACGTGGGTAGAAGATTTGGTAAATTGCAACACTTACTATTGAAGCCCTGGTATTACACACAACAAATTCACATCATGAACAAAAATAAAATGAATATGAAGTGGTAAATTATGATCAAGACCAGTAAAGTGGTCCGTTGTCTAGTTTCATTTTCGATATATGTATGTGCTCAACTTTGATTATCCAACTCCGATATATGTCTTTTAATTTTTATCATCTAGTGTCGATCTAACATTTGATCACTGTGTCAAATGGGTTGTAATTGAGTGTTTGTAGTACAACCTCATTATTTTCCTAGAGATCTTGGATTCAAACCTGGAATGCACACTATTTCAGCCTCTTTGATGCCATTATCAATCTCACCTATGTCGATGGCCGGCAGCCCCGACCCAGACTTAGGTTGACAACAACACCACTAAATGCGGTTCCTGTTGAAGCGATGCAATACGATTTAGAAGTAATGGCACATCAATGATGTAACATGTGTTTAGTCTTAAATATCATATCCAATAAAACATATGTAGAAACTTATAAATTTTTTAGGATAGCTTGTTTTTTATAAGTTATTTTTATAAGCTTGATTTGTTGATGTTTTTTAGTATGATTTATTGATGTTCTTTACCGTACGAATTTCAAATTTAATTGAAATTGGACTCTCATCTTGAGTTTTAACGAGCGAAATTTGAATTGAAAATTCGAATTTGCTTTTTCTACAGTAGTTAACGAGTGAAGCTCAAATTAAATTCATGTTGGGCATAGGGAATGGTTTGACGAATTCTTAAACAAAGACATGCAAACTAATTACTTCATTTAATTTAAATCGCCGGTTTCATATCCTCTGGTTCGCTACTGTCGACAAGGATATCCATACAGTACTGTCATCATCGATTCGTCAACATTATTGTTTATTTCAGAGTCAGATTAGAGCAAAGGGGAAAGGATCCAGGCAGTCTAACTATGGTGGCAGTGGTGCTGGTGCCGCCTTCTACCTGCCGGTAAGCTGCTGGAGCTAACAAGCCAGTGATTGCAGATTCAAGAACTTCATGGTTTCTAATTCACAATCTCTCCTACTGCTCTTTGAATGCAAGAAGTATTCCTATGTCTTTCACAGTTAACATACTTCCTTAGTTCGCTATTTGGTTTGGAATATAGTATTTTCAACTTACCAGTATAGCTCTACTAGGTGAAGTATCCCGCTTATCATGACGGTAACCACTCATATTAGACTGCCAGAATCAACTGTAACAAGCTGAACTGGTCCTCTGTTTTTCCATCATTAAGAAATTAATGAACCCGGCCCCTCAAATCAAAGATGCTAAGACAAAAACAGATTAAGAACCCTAATTTCTTTAATCATTTACTACTAATTTGTAGCTATTAACATGGACTTATTACATTATGTTCCTCCCGTGAATCAGTATTTTATTTAATATTATTTCCCCCCTCTGTTTGTTCTTTTCCCTGCATCTCTCTGTTCCCCTCTGTATATTACACCGCCACCAAGAAACATAATAATGCAAACCCCATAGAAGCTCCTCCTCCCATGGCTTCCTCTGATCTCGCAATCCATGTCAATTCCCAGGAAACCTTCTTCCTCAACGAGGTAAAGATATCATCTTTTTTTTAAAAATTCAAAATCCCCTGTTTTTTCTTCTGCTTTCAAATTACTCCATTACTGTTAACTGATTTGCTCTGTTTTTCGCCAGAGAATCGTGTGCTTATACTTCGGGAAGCTAAGGAAGATAATCAAACAAGAGAAGCGACGTAACCAGATCAAGATTTCGGCAATCGAGATGGAAGACTTCCCCGGTGGACCGGCGGGGTTCGAACGGGTCGCCGGATTTTGCTACAACGCAGGCAGAGGAGTCAGCCTCTCCGCCGCCAATGTCGCCCTCTTCCACTGCTCCGCCGTCTTCCTCGGAATGACGACGGAAGGCGGCGGAAACTTACTCCGGCAGACCGAAGAGTTCCTCGCCGGAATCCTGGACTGGCCGCTCGCCGACGTCGTCGTTTGTCTAAAAACCTGTGACGGGTTCTTCCACTACGCCGATTCGTTGGGGCTCGTTGGGAAGCTGGTTTCCGGGATGCTGGTGAAGATTTCTGATCGGGAGAGAGTTTCGTCGGAGGATTCGGATTGTTCGAAAGCAGAATGGTGGTGGTTCGATGAGTTGGTGGGTCTTTCTCCGATGGTGATTCAAATGATGGTGAAGAAGCTGGGAGCTTTCAGGTCGGAGAATAGCAGCTTGACACTCACGAGGTTCCTCCTTCATTACCTCAAGAAGAGGGCTCCTCGAGCTAAGTCGATCGGAGCATCGAATTCAGGTATAATCAATCAAGATAAAAAGCAGTTAATAAACATTGATAGGATATCTGTTCTTGGGTGTGCTAAATTCATATCCGAAACCTCTAGACCACCAATACACGACTTTACCAATTTGATTTAAACAGTTAATTCTTAAAGTCATAATTTACTTCGAAAGAAATTTTTTCTTTTTAGTAAAGGACAATAATAACCACCGTCATTTTGGGTATTCATTTAAATCGAAACTAGTTAAATAAGATAAAATTCAATTTAATCTTGTATTTTTAGGGTATGGACACGCTCAGAATTCGTTAATTATGTGTGGGTGAATATTGAAGTACCAAACGTGTCACTTCAATTCTTATCAAAATATTTTTGTAATGAGATATTTTATGCTTACAATACTCAATTATTTTACTTACCACGGTTAAAATAAAAAGAATGTTTGAGTTATTATATTATATGAACTTTACTATCCAAAAAATTGTTCAGTTTGATTATTATTCGAATCTGAAACCACAAAAAATAAAAAATTAATTATTCGGACTCGAATCAACCATTACTACCATCTAAGTTTTTATTTGTGTCAATGAACCTTTTTCAATATTATACAAACTATAATATCTGAAAAGGTTATTCAAAGCGATTATTATCAACTATTCGGGATCCGAACCAAACCTTACCATCAAACTTTTTCGTGTCAATAAACTTTTTTCCTCTCAAAAATCAGGCTCGGTGCAACTTTCAATCCCGGAATCTAGCCTGGCGGACACAGCGATCCACGGCGTGATCTCATCCCGCAGAAATGCGTTCTCCTACAGAGGATTACTCTGCGTTCTGAGAGTGGTCTCGGCATTCAACCCAACAGAGAGTTTCAAAGGCGAATTGGAGAGGATGATTGGGGAGTTGCTCGATCAAGCCACCTTGGACGACCTGCTAGTCTGCGGTGGAGGTGCAGGGGTTTACGATGTGGACTTGGTGATAAGACTGGTGAGGATATTTGTGCTGTGTATTAAGGAAGTCAGCAGCCATGGAAGCAGCAGGAAGATGAAGAAGGTGGTGAGGTTGCTTGATAAGTACCTGAGGGAGATATCACCTGATCATACCCTGGAGATGTCCAAGTTCTTGGAGGTTGCAGAGAGCTTGCCTAAGTCTGCTAGGGATTGCTTTGATGGTGTTTACAGAGCCATTGACATCTACCTTGAGGTAATTATTAGTCATTGTTTTCTTTAAAACGTTTTACTATTTTTACTCTTTTTTGAATCATTAGCAATCTCGTTACAAAACCTCCTAACGTGACTAACCGAAAATAACAATTTCAAACGTAAGATACCTCCTGATAGCGACGGATAATGTCTCCAAACTCAATAATTAGTTGGGTGCTTACCATTTTCTTACCCTTTTTGGTTCATTGATTTTTTGTATTTAGTTGGGTCCTTACCAAATTTAATTAATACACAAATTTAGTCAAAAGTTTTAAAATGTTGTCAAGTCTATGAGAATTGAGAAATATAAAATAATAAAAGAACTACTAGATAATTTGAATAAGAGATTTAAACGGATGATTTTGATTTGAGTAGTAATTTGATATGAAATTATTCGTTTTGGTGAGTTTAGTCATTTTTTTTATTGTTTTATTTTATTTTTACCCTTTTTGATAGGGTGGAATTTGGTTTGTGGCTTTCGAAAAAAAGAATTTGGTTTGCGGATAATGATTTTAACCGCAAACTGGATCGTACATTGTGGTTTGTGGTTAATTATTAACTGCAAATTCAGTTAGAGGTGTGGTTTTCGATAGCAATTTTGAGTGCATTTTTAGCTCATTGTTCTTTTTATTCTCGTGTTTGGTTGTGTGCCCCTTTCTTTATTTCCACTATGCCTCTAAGTTTATGGTAGTTTGGGCTAAAGTTGATGGTTTTGGAAACAATTGACATTTTTTTCTGATAAGATATTGTCGAATTTTAATTTTAATTTTTGTGAATTTGTTTTAGGGTATATCGTAATTATTTTTTATGAGGTCATTCATTTTATGTACTATTTTAGTCTGAGCACCATCAATTAAATGTAAGATTGTTTTTTTTATAAATTATAAATCTCTTTTGTACATTGTCAATGAATAATTGACACAGGATGTCAGTTAGACTAGTACAACAATGAACCAAAATATTGTGACATGATCGAACTAACCGGTGCATACAGTTGATCCAGTTATTTTATATTATAATGGCAAGTTCTTACCTTTTGCATCATGGGTTCATCTAAATCATAACGTTCTCTCTTTGTAATATAATCGTTAAAACTTTGGACTTTGGACCATACTAATTTTATCGGTTCAAACCTCCGTTGCGAGAGCATATCGAGACAAAAGTGCACCTTAGCCCACCCTCTAATATTCCAACATTTTAGTATAAAGGCTACTAGACCAAGTTGTGGATAAATTTTACAAAGGCAAAGAACCCATATGAATGATTCTCTGTGTCTGTCTAGGGTTTATTCTTTTGTTAGGTGTTTTGTCCTCTCTTGCCATTGAAGGTGCAATGATGGCAGAATAATCGCATTACAAAACAAAACCAGAGGAAACCAACAAAATGAGAAAAACCAGACAGAACTGACACCCAGAAGAGTTTACTAGACATCATTGATGCTAAGTGTCAAGCTTGGAGTCATTCTCACCTAACATATATATATACTAACATGAACAATCAAACAACAAAACCAAGTAAGTCTAAAAGTACAGAAATCGAATCTCTAACTTCCCATGCATGGATTTTTGCATATTCTAATGCATATGCATGTGGTATTTACCCTTGTGGTAAATGGGGTAAAAGTACCGGAGAATCGGAGTCGTTAGTGACAATGCTTTCGAAACAGTAGTTCGTCCCATGGCTTTATTTGTACACATCAATACCTTTCAAAATAGTAGATGTGATTGATTTGGTTGTACATTTTCTCCTGACCGTCACTCGATCCTTCTTTCCTTCTTCGGAAGGTTATGGTTTGCCTTCTCATCCAGCTTGAGATCGGCCAGATAGGATTTTGCTTTGTTTATTCGAAGTTTTTTCCATCTGGTTTAAATTCGACCGAACAAAGAGGAAGTCTCTTCCAATTGATTGATCTACTTGCTTGTAATTTTTTTGTCAAGATTGGCTTGGTGTTTAGTCTACTTGGTAAAAGATCGAAATCATGTTAAAAGCGTCTTTAACTGATGGCACGTGCCCCTAACTCCGGATGGCCAAGCCCCGGTTCCCAGGGTAGTATTCTGAAAATATTTTAGTAAGTTTCTCAATTTAGGTGACTACATTGATACATGGGACAAACTTAGGTGATCATTTCTCAACTTTTCTTAGAAATCACTTCCTCTAGCTTGTGATTCTGTGTGGAATGTAGGATCATTTATTCATTTGATTCTGTTTGGCATGGTTTTTTGCAGTCACATCCGACGCTTTCGTTCGAGGAGAGGTCAAGAATATGCCGATGCCTCGACTTTTCGAGATTGTCGATGGAAGCATGTAAAGAGATAGCTAAGAACCCCAAGATCCCACCCACGGTTGCAGTCCAGGCACTCATGTCCAAGAGATCATCATCATCTAACCGCAACCACCACCCTTCTGCCGACCAGCCATCGGGTACTCATCCTCAAAAGTCGAAAAGCAGGTCCGTGAGCACTCCAAGCAGGGTATTAACGAAGAAGGACAACGCAGACTCTAATACCCAGCTGCGGAAGTACTCTTGTAATACTCCCACTCGAAAGTCGAGAAGCGGGCCCACGAATACTCCAAATAGGGTACTAACAAAGAAGGACAACGCAGACTTTGATACCCAGGTGCGGAAGTACTCCTGTACTACTCCTGTTCGAAAGTCGAAAAGCGGGCCCACGAATACTCCAAGTAGGATATCAATGAAGAAGGACAACACAGACTTTGATACCCAGCCGCAGAAGTACTCTTGTAGTACTCCTGCAGCCAGAGGGAGAGTATCCTCGGTGTCGAAACAGGGGGGAGAAGAAGATGAGGATGAGAAGAGGATGGTGAGGATGCAGAAGAGGGTGGTTGAGTTGGAGAGAGCTTGTCAAGAGATGAAGAACCAGATGTCTAGAATGGAAAATCATGGTGGTGAAGAAGAAGGTTGTAGTAGTAATGGCCTTAAGATTATGACTATGTCTTTTGGGTTTGGTAAGAACATGGGTAGAATCTGTTACTAAGAAGTAAAAAAACCATAATGTTTTTCCGTATAAAGTCCGCTCGGTTTGTTTCGATTATGTTGGTTAAGTGCTGGTCGCTCCCCCGGTTTATGATTCGAGGAGGAACTGATCTTTATTGGTTTGTGTAGATAATCAAATGAAAGGTAAAGAGTAAAGTTGATTTTTTCCATGTCAATTGGGTTTTCGAATCTCGAATTTGTAGCTCGTTAGCTTAGCTAATATATGCACAACCTCGTTCTTAATTTTTCGATGATAAATTATACAACCAAGGGTGAGGAATGATACATAGATGGTTAACTACCCCAAAACCAGTTAATTATAAGTTTATAACTGATCAAGGTATAAGAAGTTACCATCATTAAGCATAGTAAACGGTAAACCATTAACATCCACAGACTAGTGTGATGTGGTTAAGTGGTTACGCAACCATATCCGACCAATATTTCGAACAGTTAGTAATTAACCGGTCTGAAAACGAGCAGAAAGAATTGTTTCGAGATAACCATATAACAAAGAAATCCAACGTATCTAACAAAGCTCAAAATTTCCTCAAGAACCCCACAAATCAGTAATAACAGACTTTAATTACAAAAACTCTGTAAATAAACTGACCGAAACATTTCATTTCCACAACCAAAACTCTCAAGAATCTCCGGAAAGAAAACTAGAATCAAAAGAAGGCTGAAAACCTTGGACCTCTGGCTCCTGGATCGAGTCTCATCAATGTCGGTACCTGTTACGTTCGCGATCCCTATCGCGCCCATATTCTCGACTATCTTGATCGTAATCGTAATCACGGTCACGATCCCTCCCCCTATTCCTCTCCCTGCTCCGGCTTCGACGCCTGTCCCTGTCGTCGCAATCCCTGCTGCTGCTGCTATATCGATCCCTCCCTCTTTCTCTGCTCTTCTCTCTCCCGCCTCCTTTTGTTTCGTTCAAAAACATAAAAGACTTTGATAAATAGAAAGGAATTGACCAGAATGACCTTGAGAATGTGCAATATTTACTCACCTAGTTCCTCAACCTCCCATCCTGCACGCCCTGCACCGGGTACTGTCCTGGCCACTTCGGGTTGCTGGGTTTTGACTCGGTACTTCTTCTTCAAGTTTCCGAATTCATCGTACATCTCACCATCATCCTGGTTATCCCATCAACGAGACATTAGTTTGAACTGTTATCTATGGATGAAATATGAATATAGACAGAGGTTTTACTTACATCTTCAGCTTCTTTACGACGTCGCCTTGTTTCCTCTATCTCCTCTTCGTCGAGTTCTTTGTAGCCACCTCCACGCCCACCTCTGCCAATGCCGAGGATCGATGAAAATTAGTAAGATAAACAGATTTACTTCCACAAGTTTGTTTTAAGTTAAACAGATTTACTTCCACAAGTTTGTTTTAAGTTAAACAGATTTACTTCCACAAGTTCTTTCTATAAGTGAGTGATTCTAGAATTGTATGACAATGACAAAAATTAAGTTCTGTAATAGAATTAACAGATAATTCCAGTTGTAACGGGAGAATGTTAGGTATAATAATTAAGAGCACCTGACACCGCCCTCATTCTGACCAGGTTTGCTGGTGTTGCATACGTTGCACTTCAGACGCTTTGCCCAGTTGATATTGCCACACCTGAAAACAAACAGGGATGAGAAATAACAGCAAAGTAAAGTGCAAAACAGCTTGATAATAGCTAAACTATTTGGTTAGCTAGTACTACTGGAGGTTTGTTAGTAGGCATTATGCTTAGGGTTCGGCGAACGGTACCGGAGTCGGTATGTAAAGTTCATAAGCGATAAATGGTCTAACTACCTGCGCCTGATAAACCAACCTTAATAAAATGAAATGATAAAATCCAACCGGGAAAGTTGGAATCTCACTAAGCATTCCTAGCCCGAACAAAGTGCCAATAATATGGTTCACTGAATGAATTAATCCACTTAACAATGTGAATGGTACCGAGAGCTAACGAAAAAGGACAAACTATACCATTGAGCACCAGAACTCATTCATGACTGACTTAAGGTAACTAGATACCTATTCCTTCTACCAATATCCAGCAAAAACTGATATATCCAACAAGCACATCTGTGGCCCACGTGAAACCATCATCCCCTAATTACGACACAAGACTTCCAGTCTAAACTAAAACTAAAGAGGCATGAATTGAACACACATTGAAAACAGATTACATATTATAATTCACATTGGATAACACCATGATTCATCAGTCAATCTAACAGAACAAATGAAAAGAATCTCTTACATTGGACAAGGCCAATCATTTGGACCAAAGAGCTTCGAAGTAGCACCAACAGCCCGTCCAGGTTCCGGACCACCTCCTCGACCCCTACCACGACCAGCTGCCCCTCCACCACCGCCAGATGCACCAGAAGGCCGAGCAGTTCCACAACGATTGCACACCCCCCGAAATGCAAAGTTGACATTTGTGCAACTGCTATATAAACAGAACAAGACCAGATGATTTCAGCATCCCAAATGTTAGAGCAAAAAAAGCAAATCAAGGATGCCAACACAAAAACAAAAAAGATGAAAGAGAAGCTCACCAATATCATAGCACAGACCTTGTATTCGGACACAACCAATCTCCATCTTGTTGCCACGCTTTCCCCGAAGCATCACCACCCCTGCCTCTACCTCTTCCACCACCACCATTGACATCCGCAGTATCATCCTCCACCCCACCAAAATCAACAGCCGCAGCATGCGTATCAGGCACAGCACTATACGGAATATCATCTTTACTCTTAGACTCCGCCATGAGGACTCCGATTACGCTCCCATGAAACTCCTTGTTGTTGAACCACTCAACAGCTGCTAGAGCAGCATGAGGATCCTCGTAAGTAACAGTTGCATCCCCTTTCGGCTCATTCGTCGTTTTGTCACGATACAGCCATACTTTGGGACGACCAGTTCGCTTGTCTTTCTATCAATTGGAAATGAAAGAATGTAAACAAAACTGAAGATTTCTGAAAAAAAAACATTGAACTCAAAACCGGGATAGTACCTAGTGACACTCCCTACCTTTAGCAACCCAATGGTACCAAAATGTTCTGCCAGCATTTCCTCGTCGGTTCCGTCAGGCAAGTTACACACATAAACAGATCCATTTGTTTGTCCGCCTTTCTGTGCGTAAGCCATCGTGCTCCAACACAGACGTACTAAAGCCTCTGCAGCAAACAAATTGATGGTATCACAATACATCGACATTCCTATCAGGAAACCTACATCAACAAATATGAGTGAACATGGAAACTATAATCTTACAAATGAGTTCATTTTCAGTATAGCACGTAAATTCACTGAAATCCTAGGGTTTTTGGCTTCGCAGGAAGTTCATAGAAACGGAAAAGCTAGTAAACTAAATGCGAGAACGTAAACCCTAGAAATGGACCTGAATCGTACCGGCGATTGATGATAAGAGAATTGAGCGATGGTTTTGGCGCCAGAGCCGCAGCGAGCGGCGATGAAGAAGAAGTTCGACGGGGAGAAATATGCTTAGAGCTGCTTCTTCTTCTTCTGGTTGGTCAATTCACGTTCCTCGTAACATCGAAAACTCGAATAGGAGTTTAGCTGGCGATGTCCTTGGTTTCCGCCTCCGTGCCCTCATAAGCCAAGCGTCTAATCCTATGCGGGCGCGTCCATCGCAACAAATAAAATAAAAACCGTGAAAAAATTAAACCACTGAAAAAATTTGAAACAATTACCATATTGGAAACACTGATTAACTGAATGCAAAATTAATTAACTGAATATTTTTTAAAAAATGTTTTTTTGATAATTAGAAATAAGAAACTGAAATATCCGCCATTTCTTTTCATTTTTTAGACTTGTTTACTTCAGTCTCCAACTGACCAGGAGGAGGAAACTGGAATAGCTTATATCCGAACTTTAAATTCCATGTCCATCTCCGGCGTCCCCAGCCATGACCGACGACAGCCCACCACAGCCACACCACCTCCTGCCGCCGGCGAAGCCAATCACTCCACAAGACTGGGAGCTACTCATCGAAGACTTCCAGCACGGCGGTCCACTCTTCCAGAAATGGACCTCCAGCGACAACAACCTTAACCTAATCCTCGACCACACCTTCTCCCATCTCCACAGGAAAGACTTCCCCCACAAGCTCCTTCTCCTCCTCTTCCTCGAGGAATTCTCCGAACACTTCTTCAGAGGCTCCTCCCACCTCGACAGAGTCCTCGACCTCCTCCGCTCCTTCGTCCAAGCTCCGCTCGATGGGATCTCCGTCACTTTCGCGATCAAGGAGCAGTTCATGCTCTCCTCCACTTCGATCTTCATCTCCGTCGATTCTCTATCCCGATTCCCTCCCAACCAGACCGAATCACTCGTCGAATTGCTGCTCACCGTCATCAATCGCCCCAACCACGGCGTCGATCGGCAGACTCGAGCGATCGCGAGCCAGTGCCTGCGGGAGCTGGAGAGATGCTATCCTTGCTTGCTTTCAGCGATCGTCGGCCATCTGTGGAGCCTCTGCCAGAGTGAGCGGACTCATGCCTGTCAGTCTTACATGCTTTTGTTTGCCGCCGTTGTTCATAGCATCGTTGATCGGAAGCTGAATGTCTCCATTGCCAATACCTCTGTTCCCTTGGTTCCGTTTAATGTGCCTCAGGCTGTTACTGGATTGGATTCCAGTAGTAGTGATAATTGCAGTAGTAATGGAAGCTTGAATTTCAAGGAGCTGAGGAGAGCAATGGCGTTCTTGCTCGAGTCGCCTCAGGTTTTAACTCCATGTGGAATGATGGAGTTTCTAAGCTTGATAATGCCAGTAGCTTTAGCTCTAGAGTTGCAGCCTTCCATGTTGAAGGTACAGTTCTCGAGGATGATCTACTCCTTCAATCCTTTGCTGTGTCATGTTGTGTTAGTGATATATTCACAATTCGTTGATGCTTTCGACGGACAAGAGGAGGAAATCGTCAGCCGGCTGATCCTTATCTCGAAGGAAACGCAGCATTACTTGGTGTTTAGGTTACTTGCGCTTCACTGGTCTCTGGGTTTCTTGAGTAGGCTGGTGGTAGGGAAAGGGATTCAGAGGAATAAGTCGGTTATCGAGATGGGGAAGAAGTTTTATCCTGACCTGTTTGATCCGCTTGCTTTGAAATCACTGAGGCTCGATATGCTGGCGTTTTGCTCCATATGGCTTGAGAAATCTGGAAGTGAGGTCGGTTTTGGTGGGAAGGTAGGCAACGGGAGTTCTGTAGTGAAGCTATTTGATATCGGTCTTGCTTCGATCTCGTCATTTAAATGGTTACCTTCTTCGAGCACTGAGACGGCTGTTGCATTCCGCTCCTTCCATAAGTTTTTGATTGGCGTTTCGTCCCCTAATGATGCTTATCCTTCTGAATCTGCGCCGGCTGGGGATTCCAGCGTGTTGTGTTCATTACAGGTACATTCTCCTTTCTTTCTTTCCTCCCAAGCCTGAGGCTTTTTAGAATTAGTTTCGACATTTCCTATAGCAGTTGATTATGTAGCTTCTTTAGTTACTATTCAGTGAAATGTGACTTTTCCAAGTACAATAGCCGTAGAATTAGTTTCGACATCTCGTATAGCAGTTGATTATATAGCTTCTTTCGTTACTATTCATTGAAATGTGACTTTACCAAGCTCAATAGCCAAAGCCTTAAACGAGACATTTCGATTTTTATACTGTTAACTTTAGTTCTGTATTGCATCATATCATTTGGTGTAGTTCTAAAGTTTCAGAACAGAGAGTTCTGACTCTGATGAATCTATTGTCTGAAGAATTTAGAATTTCTCATCATTACCATGGTTTAAACTTCGAACCAAAGGAAAACATTTTCGAGTCACTAGTGAGCGAAGTTCTTATTCACGCAAAATTCGAGCGTCCTAAACATAATAGTACACTTGCATGACAATTGGCTCTGCGACGTAGCTTTGGTGCAGCGGGTTTATGATTAACAGGTCATGCAAGTTTCTGCGTTCAATGTGAATAGACTGTACCAGAAATTAATATCTTAACCTATTTTTGTGAATAATCGATTGTCAAGTCATCAACAAAGAGAGTCTGTTTATGTTATTTGTACTCTTAAGTATCTTGGCTCCCTTTCTGCATTTGACTGTATTTTGAGCTCATAACCGACGGAAGTGCATCTTATATGTCATTTCTCAGAGGATGCTCGTGGACATGACGCTGGCATATCCCAAACTGGTCCTAGTAATTGCTTCCTTTGTCGACCGCTTGCTAGGCTGCAAAACTCATCGCCACTTGGGAGAGCTTCAGCTTCAGACAGCTGATCGGTGTTTACTTCCGAAACTAAAAGTAGACTATAGACTAGTTTCGTTTTTCCCTATTTTTGATCGTATCGCAGAGAACAAAACGATACCTCCTCATGGATTATTGGACGTGCTTATCAAATTCATGATGTTCCTTGTCGAAAAGCATGGTCCTGATTCTGGATTGAAGTCTTGGTCTCGAGGAAGCAGCATTCTGTGTATCTGCCGGACAGTGCTAATGCATCACAGTAGCTCTAGACTGTTCCTTGGGTTATCTCACCTCCTTGCATTCACTTGCCTGTACTTCCCCGATCTGGAGGTTCGCGACAATGCAAGGTATCATTGAGAAATGATTACTCAGATAATCTTGATTTTAGCTGTTCTATGTATTCTTAATTTCTTAATTTTCACTCTAATGCTGCAGGATCTACTTGCGGATGCTGATATGTATTCCCGGGGTGAAGCTGAGAAGCATACTTGGTTTTGGGGACCAAATCCTTAGCGCCACACCATCCCCTCTCTCCAACTCTTTTTTCAGTGTGCAGTCCCCTCGACACCATCCGGATATCAAGAAATGTCAGAACATCTCGTCGTACATCCATCTTGACCGAATGATACCTCTGCTTGTCAAGCAAAGTTGGTCCTTGTCTTTATCTCCTTTGGGCATTGGTGGCCGGAAGCTGCCTGATTTCTCGGAGGGCTCAAGAGGTGATGACAATGGAGTCCCTTTTCAATCAAGGGTGGCCTCTTCCTTTGTATCAGAGAGTACGCCTGAGAGCGGAATCAACTCATCACAGGAGACTTTACGAGTAATGGATGCAAAGATATCCGAGATCTTGGGAACACTCAGGAGGCACTTCTCTTGCATTCCTGATTACCGGCACATGCCGGGACTTAAGATAAGGATAACTTGCTCCCTAAGATTTGAAGCCAAGACGTTTACCAGCATATGGGGTAGTGAATCTGCAACGAATCTGTCAGATGTGGATTCCCTTCCTGCACTTTACGCAACTCTACTGAAGTTCTCGTCATCAGCACCATATGATCCAATTCCATCGTTTCGAATTCCCTTTCTTTTAGGTGAGCCGGCCAGAAGCGATCCTATTCCCCATCAGCCTTCACTGGACATTGTACCTGCCGGAGATTATTCTGAAGAAGAAAGCTTCAGAGTTCCTGTAACAGTCGATTTAGAGCCACGAGAGCCAACCCCCGGTCTAGTAGACGTTTCACTCGAAGCAAACATGGAGACCGGTCAGATAATCAAGGGTCAGCTCCAGGGAATCTCGGTAGGTATAGAGGACATGTTTCTCAAGGCTATTCCTCCTGCTGACATACTAGAAGATGCACTTCCAGTCTATTACTCGGAACTATTCGACGCGCTGTGGGAAGCGTGCAGTGGCTCTTCGAGCATCGGGCGCGAGGTGTTTCCGTTACAGGGAGGGAAAGGTAATGCAGCGATAACTGGTACTCGCTCGGTCAAGCTGCTCGAAATCCCTGCTCTCTCGTTGATCCAGGCCATCGAGCTGTATCTGGCACCTTTCGTGGTAAGCGTGATTGGCGAACAGCTCGTCAACATGGTGAGGGACGGTGCAATCATAAGAAACATCGTGTGGAAGGATTCGGTTCCCGATTCTCCGAAGGAGAGTCGGGAGATGACTGCTGGGTTCGAGTCTGGTCCTCTCCATCTTACTTACACCGACGATGATGACGACGAAGAAAGGAGAGAGTATGATATGATTGTCCCAAGTGGAAAAGTAAGCAGCAGTAGAAGGAACCTGGGAACTATTCTGGTACTGATATTCCTCCCACCAAGGTTCCATCTTCTGTTCCAGATGGAAGTTACAGACCTTTCGACATTGGTCCGAATCAGAACCGACCACTGGCCGTGCTTAGCGTACATCGATGATTATTTGGAGGCTTTGTTTTTTACATAAAGAGAAGCTTTTTTTTTGGGGGGGGGGGGGGGGGGGGGGGGGTGGGGGGCTTCTGTTACTGTTTGCTGCTGCAAGCGATTGATCTGGAGAGTTTTGTTTACTGTTTGATTGATTCTTTTTGTTTCCAGATTGCTTTTGCACAGAGGGCAAATGGGTAAGGTTTTTTTTGGTACCCGAAATAACAAAAATGTCCTGTACAAAATGGTCATTTGTCCTTGCTTTATTTTTTTGTATTCCCGCATTGTTTTTTGTAGGCATTGTAGTGGGTTATTTTAGTGTATCAGAGAAAGGTACGAGAGCTGTTGTATTACAAGAGATGGAAACTGTTGGGAACTCGAATCAGATACCTTTTTGTTACATTTAGTTAAAGTAGTGGCGGATTATGAAGTCTACATTGTCCAGGAAGGTTTAGGATCTGGGATCTACATTGGCAGGTGGTTGACCTTGGAGATATGAATGCTGGTGTTTTGCTTTTTTTAGTTACAACCACTAATCCCATTACGGAAAAAAAAATTATGGTCTGTTTGGTAGCTGGATTATGGAATAAAATTTTGAGCACTTTCCTATTCAAGCGGAAAACTTAAATTCCAATAAAGTGTATTTCAAAAGTTTTCTTATTCCCATCTAAATTTCATTCCATATTCCTACTTTCAAACCTAAAAGTTCTGCTCTAGGCCTCTAAATACACTATCGAATTGGAAATTTTGAGATTTGGGGATTTATTTGCGAGCATATTTTCTTTTGATAAATGGGTAAGTACTTTTGTGTACAAATCAGCTGTACAAACCTGATTACCGACTCGGAAGAACGGAGAGAAAATCAGATTTCGACTCAAATATTAGGGCCGAGTCCATGAACTGTTCAGATATGGTCCCGGCCCAAGTTGATAATGACGCGAGATTCAAAAGATTTCATCCCTTTTGTTCCCGAGATCCTCATTCCTCAAACCGACTTGGACACAAAGGTTTAACTCCAACTATGACGCCACAACAAAAACAGCCATTAATGATTCAGTTCGATTGAGCTCAGTACTCATCAAATGTTTCTCCTCCCTAATTTGTAACCAACTAATCATCAAGTTTGTAACGTAGTGATATCGCGAGAATTCATTCCTTGTTCATGGTTAAGGCCCTAGACAAATTCCAGATTAGAGAGTCGCTTAATTATACACGGTTTCGTATTGGTTAGGTAGGTTGCAGAGGTTCGAGAAATACCTTCAAGATTCCCCCTTAGGGTTGTGAAGCAGGTAGCTGGCATTGAGCAGAACAGCATTGATCTCCTCGTTCGAAGCATCAATGAAGCGCAGTTCCTTAATTTCTTCTTGCCACTGGTCAATCTGTTGCTTGTGGATCCTGAAAAAAGATACAAAAAAGAAACGCATGAATTTCAATGCAGTAATGTTTGATTCTAACAAACTCGGATCCCTACGATATCTTACGCAACCAGTCGTTCCTCAAATTCGTTGCTTAGCTCCTTAAACATCGCTTTCCCAGAATCTAGCATCTCAGAAACCTGTGACGAACACAGACAAAAGAAAACTTGAGCGTGAAGAAACTCATCATTATATAACTATTTTCCAGCATTGTAGATGGTTGTTATACCATTTGAGTGAAGCGTTCGATCCTCTCCATGATCTGAGAGATGTTAGCTTCCATCTCATCCGAAATAACAATGCTTCCTTCTGCTGGCTCAGCCTCCTCTAAACCCGATGGATACTCTCCATCTCGATTCTTCTCGTCCATCTGAAAAAGAAAATGATCACAGCAGAGTTCAACTCCATCATACAATTACAAGACGTAAAACTTGTATAGAGTGATCGAAAGAAGTAAAGCTTACTCCCAAGTTCCTGCGCTTAGCAGATGCATCGCTCCCATCTTGATCCTTCTCGTCCATCTGAGATTAAGGGGGGGAAAACATATAGATCATGAACGAATTCTGCCTCCTGGATAGGCTAAGTTCGCCCAAATCACAATTACAGACTGAAACGTGTAGAGATTGGCGAAAGAAGAAACCGGATTCCTCCGCTTAGCCGAATTTCCAGATGATGGACTCTCCATTTTGCGGTTTGGTTTTCCTGAATCTGACGAGACAGCAGTAGCACCAGACATTCTGCACCAAAACAAAAGAGACCTTTAGACGAACACATGATAGTCATTAATCTAACTGGATTCATTTCAGTTCGCACATTGAACCACATATTCTGGTTTATCAACAGTTACACCGTTTGTTCTGCAAGAAAACAACAGAGACCTTTTGACGAACACATGATGGCCATTAATCTAACTAGATTCACAGCTCGCACACTGAACCAGATATTCTGCACAAAACAACAGAGACCTTTTGAAGAACAAATGATATCCATCAATATAACTGGATCTCTTAGCACAGAGATTCATTTCCTACGCTAAACCAGATATTATGCACGAAAACAACAGAGAAACTTTGACGAACAAATGAAAGCTATCAATCTAGCTGGAATTCTTTCAGTTCGCACGGAGATTCAACTCCAACACTACGACATGGACTCGAGCGATCAAATCTAGAACTGAAGTTATATAGATAATACGGATATAGAATCTCTCGTACTGATCTCGCTCCCGATTCAAAACAGAAGAAACGAGAACAGACGCTGAATCTCATTTCAGTCATCTTAAGACATGATCGGCTTAGAGAAGAGCAAGATCTAATCAATTTCGAACGAGATGAAACGAGAACTTACCTCAAAATCTGGAGATGAGCAAAATGTTCGAATTCTGGAGCTGTTTGGAATGAAGAACGCCTCTGAGAGAATTGCCTTTTGAATTCAAGCGGGAAGAAGATGGCGGTGAGCCAGTGACTGATGAGATTTCGCTCTTTTATAGTAAGAAAAATTTAAATGTCCAGCCAACTTGGCCGGGCTCAGTATCTAGTAAATAAAACCAAGTCGGAAACAATACCGGGTAAAACAGGCCGGAATCAGGCCCCTAACCCAAATATTTCCTGTCATCTGGGCCAAGCCCAAAAAACAAGATGAAAGCTTATCCCTCATTCCTCAACGGGACTGAAGCTTTTACTTCCACTCAGCTCCACCTTCTCCCTCTCCTTTCATTTATCACTCGGTTCCCGTCGCCGGCCGCCGCTTCCCCTCCGCCGGCCTCTTCCTTCATCGACGACACCATTTAGTATTCTTCTGCCCCACTCAGTTTTCTCGGAGCAGGAAGATTTCCAGCCAGGATTGCACTATAGTTGCAGGAAACCAAAGGTACTAATTCATTAAACTCTCAAGAATTTACAGTGCCGATTCTGTCTCAGTTTTTTATGATTATCGTAAGTTTTTCCGGTGCCAAAATTGATTACTGAAGTGTGTTTCCTATAGTTCTTACAATTTTACAATTTCTATTTTATCTGAGTTATGCGGTTTTAGGAAGAATATCGATTTAGGCTATGTTACTGATAATCACAAGCTTGATAATCATATAATTGATGATTTTCAGGGTTAAGATACAGAATTGACTGGTATGTGAAGTTGCTGGAGAGTTGCTTTAGTCTTGTTAAGCATGGGTTCCACATTGTTGAGAAACATCCAAGCTCAGCCATTGTTTCAGTATCCATCCGCTTTGTTCAGAAGGAGCAATGGCGTTCTGTATTGCATGACGACAACAACCACCTCACAGACATCTCCACAGATCAAAGTTTCCCCACAGAAGAAAACCACCACCAATCCACTCGACAAAATCTCGAAAGATTTCGAGGCAGTCATCGGCATAGAAACCCACGTCCAGCTATCAACACTGACAAAGGCATTCTGCAGCTGTCCTTACAGCTATGGTGCTCAGCCCAACACCTGCGTCTGCCCTGTCTGCATGGGTCTACCCGGTGCTCTACCGGTTCTTAACTCGAAAGTCATTGAATCCGCTGTAAAACTCGGCCTTGCCCTCAACTGCAAGCTGTCTTTCACCTCCAAATTCGACAGGAAGCAGTATTTCTACCCGGACCTTCCGAAAGGTTACCAGATATCTCAGTTCGATATCCCAATAGCGAGTGGCGGGTCCATCGACCTGGACCTGCCTCTCGAATTCGGTGGAGGTCATAGGAGATTTGGCATCACGAGAATTCACATGGAAGAGGATGCCGGGAAGCTAATGCATTCCGGAAATGGAAGCTACTCACAGGTTGATTTGAATCGAGCTGGAGTGCCATTGTTGGAGATCGTTTCAGAACCGGATATGAGAACCGGCATTGAAGCTGCTGAGTATGGAGCGGAGATTCAGAGGGTTGTTCGGTATTTGGGGATCAGCAATGGTAATATGCAGGAAGGTTCGCTTCGTTGCGATGTGAATGTCTCGGTTCGACCGATCGGGCAGGCAGAATTCGGTACAAAGGTATCCCGGGTTTTTTCGGTCAGGAAAGCTGATTTTCTGTTGGAATGGCTTTGTTAATGGCTGCTTTGTTTTTTCTCAGGTTGAGATAAAGAACTTGAATTCGTTTTCTTCAATGAGTAGAGCTATTGACTACGAGATCTCGAGGCAGGTCGGCCTCCACAGTCAGGGCGAACAAGATTCGATCGTACAGGAAACTCGCCTTTGGGAGGATGGCGGTCAGAAAACAGTTACAATGAGGAAAAAGGAAGGGCTTTCGGACTATCGATACTTCCCAGAACCGGATCTTCCTGAAGTTATCCTTACGAAAGAGTTCGTCGATAATGCTAGCAAATCGCTGCCAGAACTTCCGGAAGCGAAACGTAGGAGGTACGAGAAGATGGGACTAAGCATGCAAGATGTGCTTTTCCTTGCGAATGATATGGATGTAAGTATACTGGTTTTGAAGTCTTCAAGGTTCAATCTTTTTCACTTGAGAGGTATACATAAGCTAATTAATAAGATGGTTCACTTTGAATCAGGTGGCGGAATTTTTCGACACGACACTTGCAAAGGGAGCTGACGTGAAGCTAGCTGCGAACTGGATCATGGGTGACATGGCTGCTTACTTGAAAAACGAGAAGCTGTCGATAAACGACATCAAACTTGTGCCAGAAGAGCTGGCTGAGCTGATAGCTTCCATCAAAAGCGGGACGATTAGTGGCAAAATTGGGAAAGAGGTACTGAAATTCTCGGTGAAATTTCATCGTTTTGAATCGAGCTGAACTGATAATTGTTTTGACAGATACTGTTCGAGCTCATGGCTAAAGGTGGGACGGTGAAGGGAATGATCAAAGAGAAGGATCTTGTCCAGGCAAGTGATTTTCAATTGCCTAGCCTGATCAAGTGATTAGCTCGAAATTTCTTTCATTATATATATGAAGAATCTGTGTTCTTAAATGCAGATAACGGATCTTGGTGAGATCGAGAAGATGATTGATAAGGTGATTGCCGAGAACCAGAAGCAGTTACAACAATATAGATCAGGGAAGACTAAGCTACAGGGTTACTTTGCCGGCCAGGTAACCATGGACCGAAATTTCAAATTTTACCTACATGGCATGAAATGAGGACTCTCCGGTGTTCCTGGGAATCATTTTTTGAAACGGTTATTTTGTTGGCAGGTAATGAAGGAATCGAAAGGCAAGGCGAACCCGGGATTGTTGAACAAGATACTCATCGAGAAACTGAACGCCAAAGAGTGAAAGATAATTGCAAGTGCTTATGATCTAGGACTGATACATACATACTTTGCCACATTGGCACTTAGTTCAGTTTGGTTCTCTCTGTATTTAACTAATAATCGTCTCTGTACCATTCAAACAAAAGCCATTCATTTTGAAAGTAATCCTTTCAAACCCGGAAATTAACGCAGGGCTCGATCAGTTGCAAAATCAACAGCATTCAACTGAAAAGCTAAAGACACAAAATGAAAAGGGGGATTCTTAATACCTACGAGTTGCAGCGTTTGATTGAGTCGAACTGGTGCAGTCCCTTGCCCAGTGCCCAGGCTTATTGCATTTGTAACAGGCAGTGCTGCTGCTTCCTCCTCCGAATGATGCTGTCGCTCTAGAACCGGAGGAAGAAGACATGGTGCAGTCCTTTGACCAATGTCCAGTCTGCCCGCACTTGAAGCAGGGAGAAGACTCAGCTCTAGCACTGTAGCCGATGTTGCTTGAATCTTTGGAAACATTGTAAGCACTCGTAGGAACAGGTACAGAGGAGACTGGGCAGTCCTTTGCCCAATGTCCAGGCTTACTGCATTTGAAGCAGGAAGAAGACTCGGATCTTGCACCGTAGCCAATGTTGCTAAAGTCTTTTGAAGGGGTGTAAGTACTTGTATGAGAAGGATTATTGGCTGCCACTTCAGTCTCGCTGAACCACTTGAAGAAACCACAAGAGCTTTCCTGCAATAGCAAAAGAACAGCAGATACAAAGCAGTAAAGGTATTAAACATAAGCAGTAGAGTTCTCTGTAACAAACGGTTCGGGATAGGTTTCTATCTAAGGAACTTGCGATAGACAGGCAATTCGGCAGTAAAGTAACTAGTAGATAGGAGTTTAAACCTACGCACTTGGTTTGCAGGGCAACAGTAGAATTGCTGGCCGACATTCTTCCCAGTTTTTGCAGTGAGGAGCTTGCAGAATCCAGCACCGCAAGGACATTGAAGATCCGAACTGGCAGCAGAGCTGTTGTGATTGTTTCCAGAAGCATTGTCACACCACTCGAAGAAACCACATCCTCCATTTTCCTGGAAAATGAATTCCAAAGTTTCATCATCAGATTCCAAAGTTCATCATCCGATTCAAGCCATCACCATCACCTCTACCAACATTTCAAAATAACATCCAAGGACTGGAAGGTTCTGCTCAAACTAGCTAGAAATTGAACAATTTCACGAATCATTTGTTTATCTCTATATGAATCTAACCTTCAGGTACCGCAGATTAACTGATGCTGTAATCTAAACCCTAGAAGATGACATCCAAACAAGAAGAAGGCAGGATACTCACTCACCTGTCGCACAGGGCATCGGAAAAACTGACGTCCGCGATTCCTTTCAGTATTCGCGGTGAAAACAACACAAGCTCCCTGTCCGCACGGACAATCCTTCTCGGACACCGAAGGCTGCTGCCGATCGGATTTATTGAAATCACCGCCGCCGCTCGCAAAACCGCCACCACCACCAGCGACGGCGTTCACTCTAGAACCGGAGCGATTCAGCGGATTCTGCTGCCAAGCGAGACTGTTGCTTCCTCTAAGCGCAGCCATGTAAGATCCTTTCTCAGTTTCCTTCAACTTCGGCGTACTGTCGATCGCCACAGCCATTTTCTTCAGCTGCTGATCTTCGTCTCCATCATAGCCGCCGCCGAACTTCCGGCGCTTGTTGGTGGTATCGGAGTTGAATCTGGAGAGCGCTTCAGCTTCGGCGGAAGCCACCTGAAATAGGAACTCATCGTCCTCGTCGTCGAAATGGCGAGTAGCTGCCATCTTCCGATTCCGATCGGCTTCTCTCTCCGCTCAACTGCTTTGCAATTTCTTGGTCGTGGAGAATTTATCTTCGTTTGAATTTTCGTATTATGCCTTCCCGCTTGTATATATTTTGTGCCCGCATTACTGAAAATTGTGATTGTTGCACTGATTAGGCCTCCGTTGGATGGTGGGCCGAGCCTTATTTATTACCGGCGAGAACCCAAATATTAAATATAATAATTTGTATTTTGTTGGTCTTTCGTAACTCTCAATATCGTTTTGGTGGTAGAGTTGAGTGATGGAAATCTGGAAACATCAAGTACGATTTTAGTTATACTTTACTTACAAACATTATATAATTTTTATTTCTTTCTTCTATCGAATTCTAATCAAAAGGTCTAGTCTTACAAAACAAAACTACAAAAGTCAAATATGAACCCTAAACATCCATATAATGTATATTTCTTTTTTCTATCGTGTATACCGACCAAAAGATCTAGTCTCACAAAACAAAACTACAAAAGCAAATACAAACCTAACTATCCATCCAAACATCTAAGAGCCTGTCTTCTCACCAAATGAGCAGCTTCGTTTACCGTTAGGTGACGTGCCCTGATGCGCATGCAAGGCGGGAGATGCATCTAAGAAGTAGCGGTTATGTCTTGGTTCGATTTGATGACCAAAGAGGCATCATCCTCAATGTCATTCAACATCAGTCCATCCAAGCCGGTGGCAGCGAGCACTTCCCACGGGTAGGTAGCGTTGTACAAGCTCCGATTAAAAGACACTGCGACATCGTGCGGCCACCTATAAACCCCACTTGAATGTTCTCCCATCCATAAGTATCTCCGGGACGTGGGAAATGTTGGGCCAATCTTCACCGCTCCCCTTTCTGCATCTGTCTTCCAACTGCGGGCGCTCATTAATCTCCAGCTTCTGTAATGAACTCAGACTCCTCACAGCAACCAAGTCCGCTAATCTCGAACACTTCACAATCTCCAACACGGCAAGAGACCTCAAGTTGCAGATACCGCCTTCTTCTTCCGGTAGAGTCAAGAGATCATCCATTGCCACCAGCCTCAAATGTGTCAGCTTACAAAGAGAAGTAGCTCCCATTCGCATCGTAAGCAGAAATGGTCTGGAGCTGGTTCTATGCAGCTCCAGACCGCCTTCCAAGGTCAGAAACATAGGCAGGTCAGTCAAATTAGGACATTCCAAGATTTCCAAGCGGTGAAGACGGGGGAACAAGGCATCATTTCATGATCATTCTTATTATTATTCAACCATCCTTTCAGATTCGGGAAACCGTCAATCACCAGCTCTCTCAAACATGGGAGTTTGTGTAAGGGAGGCAGGTACTCACATTCTCTGCAATCTTCCAAACGACAGCTCCGAAAGATTGGTTATGGCCGACAGCCAGTCAGGGAGCTTCGTGCCTTTGTAGTTTAGTATCATCAACTTCTTCAGATTCGAATGAGGCCTTAGCTGTTCAATGATTGCATCGTCTTCATTATAACTACTCATAGCAGCATCGTCTTCTTGTTTTTCGTCATCATCGATATACTCCTAATCTAAAACCAAAGACTGAAGAAATGCCTTGTCTTTCAAGACAAGGTGATCATGAACATCTGCCTTTCTTAAGTTTCTGATGATTAACTCTCCACGCAAGGCATTCAACCCTCTCAACTCATCCAATCCACCGCAAGTCTGCTTGTTCTTGTTGCTGACCACGAAGACCGGTAAGGTTTCGAGGGACGTTAATTTCCCGATACCTTTAGCCATGTGGGTTAGCTTAACACCGAATGGATAAAGGTAAAGATGCATCAAATTAGAAAGCTTTTCTATATCCCTCGGCAGCTCTTTCAACAGTCGACACCAGCTGAGATCCAACACTTGCAGATTAGGCAGGTTGGTGATGGAATCCGGGAGCCTTGCCATTTCGTCGAAATTGAGACGAAGGAATCTCAAATGTTTCAACTCACCAACCGAATCCAAAGCATCTGGACAACCGGATCCTCTTACATAGAGTACAAACACTCACAAGCGTTTCGAGCTGCTGAGAATTTGCCTGCATTCTCCTCTTAAGAAGGTCACGTCATCGCTTATGAATGTCCTCACTTTACTTGCTGTACAAGCCACTTCACCGCCACGTACATCATCCCGCCATATTTAACTACGGACAAATGGCGATGACTTGTTAAAGAAGCACGTTCAAGAACAACCGATTTAGTACCTTCGAGCATCGTTCCTCCCGTCACAGCAGCAGCCAACTCGTGCATCAAGTCGTGCATCCTGCATTGCCGCAGATTCCCAAACTCATCCATCTCCACTTCCTGGAAGAACGACCTCCACCATAACGTTTTGAAATAACGTAAGCCTGTATTGAATTCTCCTGCCTCTATATACCCTTGTGCTCTCCAGAACTTACCAACCTCTGAACATCAAACACATGACCTTTTGGAAACAGTTTGCAGAAAGCAAAGCATCGTTTCAACCGCGGAGGGAGATGGTTGTAACTCAATCTGAGAGCTGACATGATAGGATCTCTTCTTCTTCGGAGATCGTCCATAGCTCCTTCTGCAATAACACTGGCCATTCAGTTTCCGGATCTTTCGAACTTAACAAACCGGCAACAGTACTTACAGCAAGAGGAACCCCGCAACATTTCCCCAAAATCTGCATCCCGACACTGAACACATTCAAGTTTTCAGGTACTCGTCCGTAGAAGGCCTTCCGCAACATCAAGCCCCAAGCCTCTTCCATTTACAATCCTTCCAAAAAATAAGGCTGAACTGTAACAGTATTGAAAATCTTGCTGCTAACTTCTGCTACTTTACTAGACCGTGTAGTCACCAACACTTTGCTACCGGTGGCACCAACCATCAAATACTTCCCCAAAGCTTCCCATCTTTCGACATTCTCCTCCCAGACATCGTCCAACACGAACAAGAATCTCTTCCCTCTGATCTTCTCTTGAAGCAAGAATCTCAACACATCCAAAGCAAGGTCGCCCGGTTGAGTCTGACAATTCATGGACTGCAACATCTTCCCCAAAATCTCTTTAATTTCGAAATGCTGAGAGACGTACACCCACTTTTATCTCGAAATGCTGCTTCATCTGTTCATCGTCAAACACAAGCTGAGCTAATGTTGTCTTCCCCAACCCGCCTATACCGACAATAGGAACAACAGATATGTTGTTGTCTGATTGATGATCATCAGAAGCGGAATTAAGCAGCAAGTCAATGATTTTGGTTCGGTCTTCTCCCCTGCCAACAACAACGGTAGGTGGACAAGAATCTGTCTCCCTATCAAAGAGGGTATTCTGATGAATACGACGAACTTGGAGGTGGAAACTGTCCTTATCTTTGGACAAAGCATCAACTTTTCCCGAACTAGCTTGATTTCACCGGCGATCTTAAGACTGTACTTCAATCATTCCAAAGAGCTTACCTTTTGGCTTCGCCTACGCATAGCCACGGTGGAAAAATCGTCGAGGAGATCGTCGACGTCGTACATGACGTCAGAGAGTTTCTCAAGCCAATCTTGTACCGGGCGATTGTGGAACTGCTGCTCCTCGGCATCGAGGAGCACGGCGTGGATGGCGGAAACGGTGTGTTTGAGCTTTGCCAGCTCGGATTTGAGTGTGCAGAGGAGTGATATCCGTTGAAGAGCTAAATCGGTTAGCTTGGAAATTTCTGTCACGACGGGGGGTAGAATGACGGAAGCCATCTTTGAGGGGAACAGTAAAAGAGAGATTTCTGGGGATCGGATGATGAGCAATTGGAACAGAATTCATTGCCATTTGCCAAGTTAACTTACTTGGCTTTTGAAGGCTGAAGCATTCTGTGATTACAGTGACGAGTAAGCGCAAAAGACTTGGACTTTTCGATTATGTCGGCGGATACAAATATCAAACGGCTCAAGTTTGGTTCTGAGATCCAATGGCTCTAAGCCTAGAAGGAAGGTTGTAAGAAAATATTTAGTTTCTGACAACGAGCACATAAAATCGGCGGAGTCTCTGGATTGGACTACACACAGACAAACAGTACCAGTCGCAAATTAGCGGGCAATCGACTGGTTTTCCTCGCCGGCAAAAACCCAGCTGAGCCGCACCGAACAAGCAGCAGTACAGAGTCCCATTTCCCCACTTTTTTCCCTCAAGGTAAAGTATTCGATCCGTTCTGTACCACTCCAGTTTGCCAAACACCCATTTGAATTTGTTGCTCAGAATTCTGACTTCCTTGTTGCTTAGCTAAAGAGCAGAAAGATGGTGGGGGTTGTGGCTGCCGGTTCAGCTGTTCCGTCTCTTCTGTTGAGGGATTCCCGACCGTGGATGAACAATTGTGTTGTTGGAACAAGCTTCGGGGATCGGAAGATTCGCGTTGGTATGGATAATAGAAGAAGAAGGTCGCTACTTAAGGCTGGGCCACCCTCTTCTTTCTTCTGCAACCCTTCTGATGATCCCATCCTCAATGATGCTCTCAAGGTGAGCCTTTCAATACCCTTTGCGATATTAATAGAACTTGGGATGTGATTTTTGTTCTTTAGCTGATATTTCTGCTTACTTGGGATGTGATATAGTGAATGGAGTATTATCTTACATCTGTTTGTCGAATTAGTCGATAAGATTCTATCATTCAAAATTCTCCAGTCCTACTGTGATTCTTCTGTACATCATATGATCTCGTCGAGAAATGCTATGCTTCTTCGTTGCATTGTTCTTTTGTGTTCTTGGTTCCAAGTATGTATCTTTGGATTCTGCTGCTGGTACAGACTGTGAAAAGGTTAGTTACTAAAAAGGTTTTGGTGTGTTGGATATAGGAGCCGGTTGCTTTCCTGGGAGGGATGTTTGCGGGGCTATTGAGGCTCGATCTGAACGAAGAGCCGCTCAAGGAATGGGTGACAAGAACCGTGGAAGCTTCCGGGATCAAAGAAGAAATAGATGTTGAAGCTGGAAAAGAAGCTGCTAATGGTGATGACTCCCCTCAGCAGATACAGATAGAATGAGTGATTACCTCTCTTTTTTCCCCACCCCTGGAATGAACCTAATTGCTCTCTTCTTTGTCTCTCCTTCTTTCTTATTCCCACTGCAATATATGTACGGCACAGATAACCCGATATGCAGAGGTAATCTAAATCGTTGTAACCTCGAAAATATCCACCCAAATCCCAGTATAGGTACAGAATTCGAACTGTTAACCAATCTGCTCAAATTGTTAGCTCGAATGAATATCACTAATATACAACAAACGTACAGTGCTCTTCACGTTCCTACCACGATAACAATCAAAGGATTAGAAACCTTCTAGCATCAGTACAGTCTACCCAAACTATCCATAAATAAAAAAATGAAGCTCGAAGCTCATCTTCGATCTTGAGGTCTCCTCGATGAGGAGAGGTTCTTTGCCGGGTCGGTAGAGCTCCTACTTTTCGAGTCGGTATGCCTCTTGTTGTCCTCCTTATCCGAACCACCTCCCGCTTTTTGCTTCTTCAGCATATCGCCAGCATGCCGGCGCCAGAGGATCTCCCTCTCCTTCCTGGGGGTCTTATTGTACCTAGGATCGGCTTTCAGTAGGCGTTTTGCTGTTGACCATGAATCCAGGACTGTCTTCTCGTCTTCCGTCTTGTTTGCAGCTGCTTCGGCGGTTATGACTTCAGCCAACAAGGACTTGAAATCTTGCAGGCATCGCTTTTCATGGAAAAGACAACGGAAGAAACACACTGTTAGTGTCATTCAAGAATGTAATAAACTTTTGTGCCACAAAGTGTATTCTATTCTGTTAAGTTACCTCTTGCAACATCTTGACATGTTCGCGGAAAAGTCGCTCCATTTCGGAAGGATCTAAATCAGGGTGTGCTGAGCGTCCTTGCGGATCCTTCTCCAGTCTGGCCTTTGACTCTGTCCAAGATGCCTGAAGGTATAGATACAATACAAACAAGTTAGTGAGTAAGATTGAACTAGGATTTCGATAGCTTAGCTAGTTACTCATAGAATAGCATAGATGATCTTTGATGCAGCTTTTATAAATAGAAACATCAATAGATTTCTTCAACCTGAGAGTCCTTGATTGTTTCGACGAGCAAAGCCTGAAAAGACGAAACTGCTTCCTTCCTCCTAATTTTCAGCCGCACCCTCTCCATTTCTTGTTCATCTCTTTCCTTTCGCTTCCGCAACTCTCGCTCCCTTTCTTTCTGCTTTTCCTGACAAGAGATTGAAACGGAAGGTAAAATTGTAAGCATGATTCCCCAATAAAATGAACAAAAGAGTGATTGCTATATTCAACTGTATCCTGTTTTCTTCGCTTAACAAATAAAGATCACTTCCAAATCTGTTTCAGTTAGCAGAGACAATAAACTACTGAAACAATCTAACGAGACGGAATTAAGACAGTAGAGGGATTCAGCTGAGTACCTGTTCATCCCTTTTGGCTTTTAACTCACGATCGGCTTCCTCTTCAGCTGCTTTTAAGTCTGCTAAATACTCGTTGAATAATGCCTCACGATCCTCATGCTTTATAGTCTTGTACCTGGGGTCATTTCTTAGACTATCCTTAACCTGCAACCAGCAAAAAAGCAACAAGCTATGAATCACATTTGTGTAACATCTGCATGTATCAGATCTTCAGGAGATGAGTGTATTTCACAATCATGGTTGCTTTCAGGTACAGGTCTCTTACATGGAAAAGCAAATCTGCAAATGAGTCAGGGACATGAATTCCTATTAATTTCACAAAATAAGCATTACAATGGTAAGTCTGAGAAAAAGGGGCTTCCCAAGGTCATGAAGTAATAGGAAACAGGAAGTGTTATTTTACCAAGCACATATTATTGGAGTTATTCTTTAACCTGATGCGACCTGTTTATAGAAGAATAAAATCCCTTCTTCCAGCAGGAAAATCAATCCCGGACTGGATTTTATCAAATACGCAAGGGTCTTGCCTTTTTAAGGAAAGAGGAAGCTATAAATACAGTAAGAAATGACATGCTGAAAGTTATCTAATCAACAAACAAAAACTTCAAAAAATTGCTTCTGTGCAAGAATCATAATTAGGACTTACCCTGGACCAACGTGATTGCAAGGTTATATCTCCTCTCTCTCGAAGCATAGACTTGAAACTAGCCGCTGTGGCTGAATGCTCAGCATGAGCTTTTTCTTTTGCAGCCTTCTTCAAACTAAGAACCCTGTTACAGAAATAGCAATGTTGACTATCACCAGCGAACATGAAAAAAAGAGAAGTGAACAATAAGCGCAACATAAATGTACCATGCAAAAACAAAAAAACAAAGACATCGGAGGCTAAAAGGACACTTCCATATTAAACCTGAAGAAGAGAACCACAGAAGTCGCAAGTTATCAGCAAATGATACCTTTCATTCAGCAGATGCTCTCTGTCCTTGCGGTCTAGGGCCTCAAACCTTCGGTCATTGCCCCACATCTTTCTGAATGCTTGATAATCAGTATACTGATCAATATCCTGGAAATCAAAACAAGTTAGATAAATTACCAATCACAAATTCAAAGCTGGGAGATTCCAAATCACTGCTATCTAAGTACCTCTGATGCTTCTTCCAGTAGCTGCTTAAATCCCTCTATTGCAGCCTTCTGAGCTGCACGTTTTTCCTTGCGCTCCTCCTCAGCACGTGTTTTGACATAGTGCTCAAATAAGGACCTCCGAGCTGAGTGGCTTGGTATAGCCTGAACCAATACAACTATTAAGCTGAATTTACATAGACCGACAAACAAGTAACTCGTAATACAGATAAACATGAAAATCCACACATAAGATGTCTACGAGACATCATTCTGAATCTGGATAATCTAGTTGCTTCTTTGAAACGAAAAGGACGCCAGGACCATCTGTTAATTGATTGTTGCTTATAATTTCAAAACTTCTAGGGAAAATATTGTGGATCAAGTTATCTAACCATCTTGATTTATATATTACGACTAATAGATAATGCATAAGAAAAACTTCATATGAAAGCAAGCAGCATGGTCCCAGTGAGACCTTTCAAAAGTTTAAACGCGCCTGATTCATAATCAAAATGACTGAATACGCTCTGCTTAGATGCTGCCAATTTAGACAAATTCTTTAAGATTCAAGTCGGCAAATAGATGAATCCACCAGACATGCTTAAGAAGTTTCAGCATACTACAGTTTACTGAAAGAATGTATAATAATTATTTAGGCTCGGCAAACCTTAAAACGTGGATCAAATAGAATCTTCGGAAGCTCTTTATCCCATTTTGAGAATGGTGCTACTCCTCTTTCTTTCAGCATCTCCTACGCATCGCAAAGCATAAAACAAAATATATTACGCTTATACTGCTGTTCAAACTAACCGAAATATATCAAAATCCAGATTGAGAAACTGACCTTGAACTGAATGATGCAGTCCTCCTTTGTTGGACCACTGTCTTCATCCTCTGAATCTGAAGATGAATCTGACATATTTCCATCACCATTGGTAGCTTTTACTTTATCTTTGCTATTATCGCTCGTCATGCCTTTAGCTGTAGTAGCTTCAACAGATTTTGAAGCTTTAGAATCAGAAGTTGCAACTCCTGATGAAACTGGAGCATGGGATGAATTTACCGGAGATCCAGAGTCTTGCAGCTTCCTTTTAATCATATCCAATGCAGATGATGCCCCAGGCACATTTAAGCTTCTCAGAGCTATGGCATCACGACCACCAGTGTGTATTGCCGGAGCATTCATAGTGACTGGAGCAGATCCTGTATCAGTAAGGACATCAGGAGCTGGGACTGACATTGCTTGTTCTTTTAACATCTCGTCCTGCTTCTTTCTCGTTTCAACCACCTCATTTGGGACCTGCCAGCTGCTTACCTGGTACGACAAAATTCACTTGTAACACACTAACACATATCTAGCAGACATTCATAAAAAAAAAATAACAGGTACTCAATCAGCAAAGTACAACTTAACATTTTCAGAACCATATAACTGTTTGAAAGGAACACAACCAAGATGCCACCATATCATCCTGGAATTTAACTTGAATCTGGAATGGAGAATAGTCTACTTCAAACATTTATGTACGACTTTAAAATCTCTTGAAATTATTCAGCGATAATTCGGATTTAAACTCCCACCTTAGTTATGCTGTTGTAGTAATACTTCTTTCCGTCATTTGTGGTCACCAAAGCCCAATCAGTACCAGCCAAATTCTCCCTACAAAATAGGAAGATACATAGCACCAACAAAAAGAACCAAATCTGAAATCTCTACTAAAATTCAGAAGGTGATGAAAACTATTTCTTAGACAAAAGAAAATAACCAAGTCAAACCAAGAAGGCAAGATCTAAGAAGAAATTCAATCCAAGCCGGTTTTTATAACTTAACAAGGTTCAGAAATTCATCAGACATCCGAAATAGTACATAAGCAAATGCAGAACTTACATTGATACTGGAGTTGGCTGACTTACGACCCTCTCTGCCTGCATCCATTAAGACAGAAGAACAAAATTACCATCAAACAAGCATGATCCTTATTTCCTGATGCAAACAATAATCAAATCACTTCTGCTAACCGTACCTCCCATTTAAACCCAGGTGGCTTTTCATAAGTGGAAACTCTTGAAACAGCATTGTAATAGTACATAACTCCAGTGTCCGACCTGTGAGCTGTCCAAGCATCGGCCGCCTCATTAGGTGAGGCATTAGTTTTCACCTCAGCTTGAATAGGCTGACTCTTACTTTCTGCGAAAAGGAAAACATACAACTCTCAAGAATGACAAAGCTCAATCCAAGTCATTCCAACAAAAAATGAGCAATTCCTTACATTGGGACCCTAGCATGGGAAACCCTGAGCATACCGATTCCTGGAGGCGTTAATTCAGTCTGGATCCCTGGAGGCCACACAAACTGCTGCTGAACCAAAGAAGCAACCGGAGGGGGAGGAGTGACCATGTGAGGAGGAACGTTCACATTCACAGGGACCGCACTTGGAACTGGCAAAATTCCAGCGGGAGAAGGACGGGGGTTTAGGTTAGGGTTTCCAGGCATAGGGAAATGGCCAGCTGGTGGACCTGGAGGATACGGCATGAACTGCTGCTGTTGCTGCGGAGGCCGCATCAGCCCAGGGACAGGTTGCATCATTGGCTGCAACCAACCGCCATGATGCGGCGGCGGAGGAGGAGCGGCGACGCCCGCAGCAGCCATAGGAGGAGGTTGAAAAGAATGATACGCGTTAGGGTACATCTGCTGAGGAATCGTAGCTCCGTAAGGTGGATGAATGGGAGCACCAGCGGGTCTCTGCTGACCTATGAAAGACATGTGAGGGTCAATTGCGCTAGGAGGAGCTGAGATTGATTGGTTAGCCATATGGTTACTAGTGGCTAGCTCAGTGGCCGAAGATGACGGTGTTGGAAGCTGAACCGCCTGTGAAGTCGGAGAAGGAGAGACATTCATCGAATCGACGGCGACTCGAGGAGATGCTAGAAGAAGCGTCCGCTTCCGCCGGCGACGGAGATCGGATTGGCGTGGACGTATTCAGAAAACTCGCGGGAGTAAGAAAGAATCTGAGATGAGGCGGTTGACGTGAGATTATTCTCGTCGTCGGAGACGGTGGCTTCCGGATTGATGAAAGAAGAATGTCGCCGCCGAACTGGAGAAGTTGATAAGAGTAGAACGAAATCGTCGAGGAGGTAATCGGAGGAAAAGCAAGCTTCAATCAAAACCTTAATTTCTCGTGTTTGATGTTTCACGTTCACCCTGCAGGGGGGGGTGAAATGTGGGCGTCTAGTTATTTAGTGCAAAGTGAATCATGGACCAAAGCCCATGGGCTTTCACAGATGTATGTCCATTACTTGATTGTATGGTCGTGTATTTGTTTTGGGCTATTGGCGGTCCGAAACTTTGATGGATTTTGAACAATTTACTAATTGGACGAAAAATTATATATGTGCAAGTGATTTTGTGTTTCTTTTTTTTATACTAAATTCGCAAGCATGTTTTTAATTGCATCGCGCGCATATAATGTATGTAGGTATTCAGGAGTTTCAATTCACACACGCGTACATCGAAAAATGTACTTAATCATATTTTAGTTAATTTACATCGCATTTTTATACTCCATCCAACCAGAATCAATCGCTAAAGGCATTTATTTTATCCGAACTAGCTAGACACGACTCTAGATACTGAGTCTGCTATTTTAAAGTGCTTCAAAGTTATTTTCTACAATTTCTTATAAGGCATATGAAAAGGTTATTAAGAGAATGTTTAGGGGGTTAAGGCGTACTACGTATAAAAGAAAATGTGTGAGATAGAGAAACATCGGAAGTGTTTTTAATCGTGTGATCTTAAAACAGACTACCTTAATACGTAGAGTACTGTCTAAATTTTAGACGTATATGAAAATTGAAAATAATATATCCCCTTTAACGAGGAGAGTCCTTCGATTATATAACATTCTTGCAATTTGAGCATATCCTTACATATCGTTTGATGGTTGATCATGACCCGATTGAAATTGAATTTAAAATTGCTTGCTTCTAGTCACAACCCACTTGCTAGGATTACTTGACTTAATCAGAATACAAAATGGACGCAGTCAACTGGTAGCACATCAATTGATCGAAACACTTCTCATTGGTAATGATGTTTGGTGGATTGGAAGACGCCCAACTTACTGGTTTAGTTATAAACATTACTAATTAATCCTTGTAAGTTTACAATATACTTGAAGTGTAATTAATTATCCAATTAAATCTGATGCAATTAAAAGATTATTCATAAAATAAAACTTGACTGCTTCCTTGGTTGTCATTTTGATCACATAATTAGTAGTATATTATACAAAAAAATCTTTAAATTTTTTTGATAACAAGATACAAACCAATAAATAAGAAGATACCTCGACTATCACGCAACACCATATTCTTACCGATTCGTCGATTTGCCCGGAATACTGATGTTCACATTCACTTTTCCATTCGGAGCCCGTACTGTCATTCGCATTCACTTCCACTCGTATCGCATGAGACTGAACGATGAAAGGAACCGATGAACCTTCTGCGTTTTGACCAAATCTCCGACCACGTCATTACATTCATACCAAGACATGCTATCGTGTACACTGCAGTTAATGCAAGTTGCATTTCCAAATACATCCATCCACGTCCAAATAATATCTGCAAATAATTTCCAAATAAAATCCCATAATTTTTTTATTTATACGTAATTTACTTCGTGCCGTTTATATTTTATTATAAACAGATTAAAATGTTCGTAATAAATAAATAAATTTATTATTTTATTAAAATGACTCTTATTATAATAGTTATCAACACAATTAGAGTTTTATGAAAAGTGAATCGATGAAAAGAAAAAAATTTGAAGAAACTATTTCTAAACTCGTAAATTTTTTGGGATAATTTTGTAGCCATCATTGAGACTTAATATGATATGAATTATTTAAATAAAATAGTATATATATATATATTATTAAAAGTATAATCATCATTTTATAAAATGCTTGAAGTAAATTCGAACTATATAAAAATATGGGCTAAATCAAGAATTTAGAATTGACCATTAATTAATTTTCCCTTAATCAGTTGCCATTTGCCAAACGCATAACGCGCAGAGTATGGAGGGGGTCAAGAAAGAAGAAAATAACAAAGAAAAAAATCTAAATATTTGACCTTTTCTTCAGCTCTCCCATCATTTACGACACCGTTTTAACTTTTAACTCCCGTCACCCTTTCTCTATAAATCTCTCTTCCCTCCGCCACCATCGCCCACCACCAAAACCTCCCGCTCAAACATTTCACAACTAAAGCTCCGATGGAAGTAATCACCGGACATGAACGTCAACCTTCTCTCGCCGCCGCAGCCGACACCCACGAGCAAACCAACTCGGAATTGAACTGTTCAGATCAAGTTGACAGGGCTCCCTCAGAGTCAGCCAAGCCAGAGGAGGCTGAAGTAGTAGTAGTTCAAACGGCGGAGGATGCTGAGGTTCACGATCAAGATCATTCTCAAATCGAGAAGCACGGAATCGACGGCTACATACAAGTAATCACCCCTGATTCTCACCTCCCGAAGCCAGAGCCGCCTCCAGGACTCTCCAATGAAGAAAACGAAATCACCAGCTCTGATTTGCTCGGCCGGTCAAAATCCCTAACTGAGACCTTCGGGGCCGCGGTGGACATGCCGTCAATTGGAAAATTCTTCAAAGAGCGGAGCAGCAGCTTATCAGCAATCGCCAAGCGATTCAGCCAAATCAGGAACGATTATCAAGAGGACGAGTATGATTCCGCGTTGAGGAGCAAGAACGAGCTGCTCAATCGAAATCGCAACCGCGACGACTCGGTCTTCGAAACGTCTGAGTTCAACATCTCGGGGCTGAAAGTGGTGGTCCGGATGAAGACTGACGACGGAGTATTGGCAGGCCGAGTCAGCTTCTTCTCCAGATCAAACTGCAGGGACTGCTCTGCCGTTCGCGATTTCTTCAAACAGAGAGGCCTCCGATTCGTCGAAATCAACGTCGACGTGTATCCAGAGAGGGAGAAGGAGCTGGTCCAACGGACGGGGACTCCGCGCGTGCCGCAGATATTCTTCAACGAGAAGCTGTTCGGCGGCCTGGTCGCTCTCAACTCGCTGAGGAACAGCGGCGAGTTTGATCGGAGGCTGAAGGAGATGCTAGGGAAGCCTTGCCCGAAGGAAGCCCCTGCTCCGCCCGTGTACGGATTCGACGATCCGGAAGAGGATGATGATCCGTCGGAGGAGGAGGAGGATTTGGTTCGAATTGTGAAAGTGTTAAGGCAGAAGTTGCCGATTGATGACCGGTTGATGAAAATGAAGATCGTTCGGAACTGCTTCCCCGGCGGTCAGATGGTGGAGGTTCTGATTCAACACTTGGACTGTGGGCGGAAGAAGGTACGAAAAAGGACGAATTTAATTATTATTTATTTTGCAGGCCCTTTTTTAATTTTTCTATTTATGGTTAGATCCAGTCCCGCTTTTCGTAACCGTTAGATTTATGGTTAGACCGTCTTGTTCTCTAGTAACGTGCAAACTAACTGCACGGTATCCGTAATTTTTGGCAGCTTGTTTAGTTGGAAAATGGAGATTTCTTTTCCAATTTAATTAATTCTTTGATAATTTGTTTGCATATTAATAGTAGGTTAGAGATCCCAAATGAAATTTTAAAATTAATAATTAATAAGATAAAATTTTAATTTCGAACAATGGTCTTGGTTGGCTCATCCCAAAGCTACATGGATTTAAAATACAATGCTAATTTTTATCTTATACCAGCATCTCATGACCAATTTAATTTTTATGTGATAGTAGATATGTCAAGAATCGTTGTATTTCAATCAATGCAAGTTATTGGGAGAGGATTGTGAATACTATTCATATTATCCACTAACACACCTCCTCAAACGGAAATTCTCATAAGACCCGAGGTTTGCACATATTTGATGAGGCATGTGTGTGGATTAGTGGCTAGCAATCAGAATTTGAAACGAAAATCTTCCAAGTCATGTAAGGCTCTGATAACATATTAAAAATTATTGCATTCCAATAATTTAAATTAATAGAAAAAGATTCTAATTGATATTTATATTATTCTTAGTTTTTTTTTGTAATTTGGGATAAAATCTTAAAAAATAAAGGGCGTTTACTCCTCTTGTGGTCCAAATACCTGGTCTGGGATTCATTATGAGTCGTTAATATTTCATTTGGTATTTTAAAAAACCTTATAGTATTTCAAATAACTACTAGTGGTATTTTGACTAATTTAATATTTTTATATATTCATATTAAATTAATTCATTATCAAACAAAATATAACTTCCACCCCACAAATTTTGAACCTCATAAATACCAATTTTAAATAATATAATTATGTTCCAAAATATCTCATCAATATTTGCAACATTGTAGATTCTTTCAGCATTTTTGAACTTGGTTTTCATTGTTTATGAGCAGCTGCCGTCCAAAATGAAATAGAACAAAAGGGGAGAGATTGCATGCAACTATTTATTTCTTCTCTTCAAATATACAAGTTGATCAAAATTCAGAACTCTGCATTAAAAAATTACGTGAGAGAGAGCGTAAATTAAACCAGCTAGCGTGGAGCATGCTGGTCTCATGATGGCTGACGAGGCATGCAGGACAGGATTCCAGATTACATTAAAAAAAAACAAATCGTTATTTTAAAGCAACTGAAGAGGAAGGTGGAGAGACGGTAAACAACCTCCTCGTCCTCGAGATGCAGCTCCTATTAATAATCAACTAACATCTAATCCCGTTGACTCTCATCCACTTAGTACCATGGGATCCCGTGTTTGTTTTCTGGAAGTTTGACATGGCTAGATTAATGCTAACTGCGAGGTTAAGTTTCAGTGGACGTACCGCATGCCACTTTGGAATGCGAGTCCGAGTTATTATAAGCTCGTGTTATAGAGATTCGAGAAAGCATAATTGGATCTATTTTTCTAGATTATAGTCTTATATTGGGATAAGAGCCTGACGAATGAGGTGTAATCAAGGTGGTAATTTAGCTCGTTTTCATATAGAATTTAAATTATTATGAGCTCATAGGCATAATAGAGGTTTGAGAAAACATAACCGGATTTATTTTTCTAGATTATAATCCTGAATCCGGATAAGAGTGTACATTTGACGAATGAGGTATACGTAGCTAGTCAGTCAAGATGATAGTTTTGTTGGTTTTCAATTTAGAGATTCAGTTTCAAAATTTAGGGAGCACACTCATCATTGTCTTTTGTAACATCTTCGGTGTATTCAAGCTAAAAGTTGGCAACTTCGGAATTTAATTATCTGACCACAACGTTACAAAATGATGAACGTGGAAATGATTTCTTATCATCACATATGTTGAGTTGTTAGTGAATAATACAAAACTTGATTTTGGACTTCTTCTCGTAGTTCAAGTTATTGAGATAATGAGATGCGCCCGTTTGTAATGCCTTAATCTCAGAATGCTAACATGTTATCCAAATGACTTTCATGCCTTTATTTTAGGCTGTTGAGATCGGGAAGCGGCTGGTTAGGAAGCACTTCATCCACCATGTATTCGGGTACGAAGAAATAACCCCACTATAAGATAGGTTTAAATTTAAGTTATTATAACATTTGAATCATCACCGTTACGTTGATCGTGTAGGGAAAACAATTTCGAGGACGGGAATCACCTGTACCGTTTCTTGGAGCACGAGCCATTCATCCCCAAATCCTACAACTTCCGAGTATCTACAAACGACCGCAGCCCCAAATCTGCAGTTGACGTCGGGAAGAGGCTCTACAAGCTAATGTCGGCAATCCTCGAGTCGTACGCCTCCGATGACAGGCTGCACGTCGATTATGATGGCATCAGCAAAAGCGAGGAGTTCCGAAGGTAAAACAGTATCCATAACTCACATTCATCAAATTCGATCTCCTGCTAAACAATGATTTATAAACCTCATGGACCTCTTTTAATTTTATATATAATTTAGTACTCCGACAAGAAATATTGACTCCCTTTAATTCCGATATTTCCAAACACTGAGCCGAGTTTAAAAATACACTAAACCAAATTCGAAAAATCATGAATATTATACACAATTTTTAATTTTCCTCATCAATGTAGCGTTGATGTCGCAGATACGCGAACCTCGTAGTGGACCTACAGCGAGTGGATCTAACGGCACTCTCCACACAAGAGAAGACATCATTCTTCTTGAACCTGTACAACGCCATGGCAATACACGCCGTGATCAGGATAGGCAGCCCACAAGGGCTAACAGACCGGAGATCGTTCTACTCCGATTTCAACTACGTCGTCGGAGGGTCCCCTTTCTCTCTGAACGCGATCAAGAACGGCGTCCTCAGAAACAACAGAAGGTCTCCATACTCGTTCATCAAGCCATTTGGGTCCGGGGACAAACGGTTAGAGATGGTAGTTGTGGACAATAAGGTGAACCCGTTGGTTCATTTCGGGCTGTGCAACGGGACGAGATCGAGCCCTGCGGTTAGGTTCTTTACCTCGGGAGGAGTGGAGACTGAGCTGAGGAGTGCTGCTAGGGAGTTTTTCAAGAGAGGTGGGATCGATGTTGACTTGGAGACAAGGACGGTTTCTCTGTCTCGTATGATGAAGTGGTAAGTGAAATTACTGCTTCTATCTCTTTGTTTTTTATCTCGATTTTAAATGAGTTGAGTTTGAGCGGTAGAATGCTTGACTAGATAGGGTCGTGAGATAGTCTGATTAACTTAAAAGTCTAGTTAATAGATTTTAATAAGTGTGAGATTTACGTAAAACGTGCTGAGTCGAATGTGACTCTGATTAATTAACGATATATATCACATTGAGTAATGAATCACTAGTATAATCTTTGAAATAAGAGTTTTTCACTATCTAGTATGTAACTTGCAAGTGACAAATACTATGTCTAGGAACTATTTAGTCTAGTTAATATGTTTAATAGAGTAAATTTGTGATTTACATCAAACGATACTAAGCCGAGCGTGACTCTGATTAATTAATGATATGTATTGCTTTGAATAATAAATTAAATCACTAGTATAACCTTTGAAATAAGTAATAGTATTTTCACTGTTGAGTATGTAATTTTAAAAATGATAAATACTATGTCAAAAAACTATTTGACAAAATTTTATTGTCAAAATATGTGTTAGCAAATAACGTGAAATGGATACAGATTAACTCATTTCTAAATTTTAGGATAATTTCTCTGAATGTTGTCAATAATTTTTTAACGTGAAAAACCCGAGTTAAGTTACAACGAAGTTCATCAATAATGTTAAGGAGTCGAGCTCGAATTTGACTCGTTAAGAATTATTGGCGAGCTTGGCTCGAGACAGCTCGAGTTCAACGCGAGTTTCAATGTTCCAGCTCATACTCGTGCTCATCTAAACGTTAACGAATGGAGCTTGAATCACGGACAATCTCGAGCTCAAGTACTCGGGTCATATTCAACACGAATTGTGGCTTATGTTTCTGAACTAATGGTGATTTTGTTGTGTGGTTAGGTTTGGGGGTGATTTCGGGCAAGAGAAGGAGATACTGAAATGGGTGATGAGTTACTTGGATGGGAGCAAAGCAGGTTTGGTGAACCATCTGTTATCTGATGGAGGGCCAGTTCATATTATTTACCAGAACTACGATTGGTCTCTCAACTGTTAAACACCATACTTGGCTACTCTGGTTATTGCTAATACACAGAAAAAACAGAACAGAAGCATGCAGAGGAGAGTCAAGACTCTCAGCCTGCCCTGTAGAAATGTAGTCCCTGAGGCCTGAATCCAATGTGCTGCCCAGGTTGCATTTTGTGTTGTTATCTTAAGGTTAATTTATAAGCACAAATTACAAAACCAAGAAAAATTGTTCAATGGGGAAGTGATCAATTAATGTAGGTTCATATACTTGCTTTCATCTCTCTCCATTTACTGCTGTAAACCAAAATCGTCCCGAGTACGGAGTAAGAAACAAAAAAACATTAAGTCGGATCTAAAATTTTCCCTAGTCGAATTCGAGATAATTGTAAACATGTGCCTGAATTTACCGATCTGAACCAAAATTGTCTTGAGTCGTTGCTTCCTCGGGCCCCCCATAAGATCCGCCCTTGGTTTGGTGGACAGGATTGGGGGTGGACCTGAGTGAGTTCCGACTAGTCCATATTCAAGTCTCGAGCGTGTTTGTGACTTTTTAGAAGGGTTAAGAACATTGGCAGTCGCTCAAGTTTAAGATATGTAACATTTAAGTCATTCAACTTTGTTTGTTTAACAAACTCATGGTTTTAGTTTTAGGTAGGTAACGAGTTTGTGTTTCTATCCATTTTCGCCGGAAAGTCTGTAAAAAAATGAATGGAGTGACCAACTCGGAATCTATCTACAACTTGAGTCGTGCGTTTGTTCGAAAACAAAGTTTGGCAACCAAAATGTTACCTACCCCAATTTTGTTAAAAAATATTATTCAACTCAGGTCTTGAAAAGTTTTTAAAGTGAGTTCGCCGCTCTGTTAGAAAAATTCAATACTAGAGAATTTTGTTTACTTAAAATTCAGTTTAGAGAATTTTGAATTTGAACCTGAAATTTTCGAGTTTCCAACCACACAACGCAAATACTGTGTTACTTTAAAGGGTCATTGTACAGATGTAATTGGTGTCTCAGATTAGTAATTGTCATTCAAGGTTGAAATCCACAATTGAAACATTTCAAACCATTTTTTTACTTGAAATTTAAACTTTGAAGATTTGTAGGCAAACGCAATTTGAATTTACCATTTCGTTCCCGCCACTCAGCACATCTTCCCGCCAAAACCAGAAAGTGAAATTACAATGGGAATAAGTTAGAATGTAGAAAAGCTCCGACGGAGTAGAGAAGAACACCAGAAAAGATCTTCAAAGGATACAGAAGAAATCCAAGGGAAATAAGAAAAAAAAATGCCGGATGCAGCTCCAACTGGTTGCTACAAGTGTGGCCGTCCCGGCCATTGGTCCCGCGACTGTCCCGATTCCAAACCTGACCCTAGCTCTAATCCTAATCCCTCAGATTCCGCGTCGACTCCCAAAAACTCGTTCACCAGATCTTTCCCTCCCAAATCCGGCAACAGCAGCGGCAGACCGCCTCTTGCACCGAAGCCGAAGAAGGTCCCTAGAACCAGGCCCAAACTCACCCCGGAGCTTCTCCTTTCCGACGATGGACTCGGCTTCATCCTCCGCTACTTCCCGAAGAACTTCAAGTTCCGTGGCCGTGGTCGTGAGGTAAAGTTTCCGTAATTTTAATTTCGATAGATATTTCCTAAGTGATATAACGGTATGCACTTGGATCAGTACCTTCAGCATTATTCTGTGTGAATTCTGAAATTTCAATTAGCAGAGTTGGATTCAACAGATTTCGATTGTTTGGATCTTAATTCTGATTGTTAATCAAAAACAGAATTGGAGGCTAATTGATATTTCACTATTCACATTCGAGACAGAGTTCTGTTCCCTTTGTTTGAAGCTATCGTGTGAAATGACTTTGCAGGTTAGTGATTTGGGGCACTTGATTGGCTTATACAGTGAGTGGCATCAACATCTTCTCCCGTACTACTCATTTGATCAGTTCATACAGAGGGTGGAACGAGTGGCTGCCACAAGGCGTGTGAAGGTTAGTATAAGTTTATTTCTATTGTTGCATCATTGCTTTTAGAAGTATTTGTATGCATAGTGTTGTTCCAGCTCCTAGCACACTAGGTTATCGTTTTAACAATTTTCCAGACGATCAAATGCATATTGAACTATGGTTTCTGGACTGTTATCTATGGCTGTTTACGTGATGAGGTTAAAGCATATGAACATTGAGTGTTGACTGATACAGGGTATATCTCTTGACCGGTCTATATCGATGTTGCATAGACACAATCAGGAAAACCCTGTGTTGCATTGTTAACAAGCTCTAAGCTCTTTGGATTAGGATACTTCAGACATAGAGTAAATACGCCATATAACTGCAAAATGCACATTCTTGAAACTGAACTATCTGAAAATGTTGATAGATATGCTCATTTTCCACCTACAAAAAGCTGAACTGTCAAATTTTTCTTTTTTGTGAGCAGATGTGTATTTCAGCTTTAAGGGATAAGGTAGCACAAGGAGGGGATCCAACTAAGTTGCATGAATCACCACCCCAGGATGATAATCTAGATGAACAAGGTATTCTAATTGCATGCTATATTGCTATATAAGATCATTCCAAGTGTATTCAGTATTCTTTCCAGATTTTGATAAGCTGATTCATGGTGGCTCATTGAATTTGTTTAGATCCTTCAATTTCCAGCGAAGCCATGGATTCTGAGGACTTGCGTTGGGAGGCAGGGCCATCTTCAGACAACCATGATGCTGGACCCGACGAGGAAGATCTGCTTCGTGAGATTTATGAAAGTACTACTCAAGTAAGTGCTAACTAAGTACTAAGGGTGATTGGTCCCTAACTACATTAGAACTACCATTCTTCGTTACGATTTTCATAACATTGTCATAATTGTCTCTTGTAGGAGCCTCCAAAGGCCACAGAGAGTGAGCCACAACAGCAAGATCAAAGCAATAGAACCAGTACCAGCAGCAATGGAGGTGTTAGCACCGAGATCACAGAAGAGCAGAAGGCTCGGATTGAAGCTAATAGGTTGAAAGCACTTGAGAAAGCTGCAGCTAGGAAGCTGCTGAAGCAGCAGCAGTCTGCTGCAGCTGTCTCCGATCTATGAGGTGAGCTTTCAGTAAACTTTTTGGATAGCTGATTAGTATAAAAGACCGCAACCAAGTCTGCAGCCAGCTGCATATTGATAGTTTTGTAAGATCGTAGCTTACTCACTGCTCAGGGGAAGCAGTAGCAAAGATGCAGCATGTCAGCAACTATCTTGTGTAATTTAAAGTTCTTTTTATTTTCAAGAGAAGTTACCATTGTGCATTATCGGTTTGGGTTTGGGCTGTATACGAGCTGGGCTGGGCTGGGCTGGGCTGGGCCGCCCATCACCATTTTTAGGTGAGGTCGAGTTCCAATTCGAGTTGATCTCGAGCCAAATTAAATCCATCTCATTAATTATCCTTATTCCTTAACAAGTCAAGGTCAAAGTTCAATTTGGGATTTGCTCAATAAAAAGCCCTAGTGATTCCAGACCTTAATTTAAAGGTACACTACAAAATATGCATTAACCCTAAATATATTAGTATTATAATCGAAACATATCTTAAAATATTATAGATTTGAATTATTAGTAGCCTTATTTGTTAATTTTTTAATTAAGTTATGCGCGAATAAGAATATTCATGAATATTCAAAATTTACGAATTTGATAATGTATATGAACATTGATATTCGAATGAGGATAAAGACGCAGACGAAGATGAATTTTAATAACGAATATGAGAATAGATATCGATACCTCGCTCCTTGTTAAGCCTGAAGCCGACTTAGAATCCTTAATCTCTGTTCTTTTAACTTAGGATCACTGTTGGTTTCTTTTTTTCTGATGGGAAATGACGGGGGAAAACGAAATGATTATGAACTGGAACAAGTGAAACCCAAACAACACAAGTGGAGAAAACAAACAAACAAACAAAAAGAAAACAGATGGGAGGAACAAAGAAGTTGGTAATGAACAAACAAAAGTAAAGAGAATTGACAGGTAATTTTTAACGATTTCTTTTATATTTTCTGATTTCTATGGACAGTTAATTAATTAAGCATAAAACGTATCAGTTTATTTTAATTAATTTTTCAGGTAATTTTTTTGTTTTGGTGGGACCATATGATTAGTGACTAATGATGACGTGGAAAAGAAGGATAATTGAAACTTAATGGATACTTGGATAGTGTGATTTTGAGATTTGGAAAAATTATAGATGCAATTCGGATATAATTATGGATGGTTTAGTGGTTTAAATGGAATTATTCTGATCATACTTGTAGGTTTTATGTTCGAATTTATTATACCATTCGAAATATATATTAATGTTATGTCTATTTTAAATATTTTTTCTTAGAAAAAAAACTGGATGGTCTAGTGTATTTTTACTGTATTGCATTATTAAAAATATATATTTGCGATTTTCCCAGCTTGATCTATTAATTTTTTAAGTAGGTGAGATGCATCGATAATCATACAAATTATTTGAATAACAAATTAATTATGAACTAGTTTGCATATTTTATTTCATTTTTTGTTATTTCAGACCTTACACAATCAATTTCAAAAATCAGACAACACATATATTTTTTAGTATAGCATGAAAAGACCAATTTTTATATAAAACTAATTATTTTATGAAATAGCTTGCACATTTCAATATTTCATTTTCATTTTTTTGCCTAAAAATACCAAAACACACATCTTAAAAAAAAGAAGACTATTATTATCTTATCTAATTATTTTTTACAATGTTTAAATATCACAAAACCATGAAAATAAAAAATCTAACACTCTTCACCACTAATTAAACAACTAGAATATGGTTAATAATAGCACAAACAAAAAATTACAATTTGGGTTAGGAAACAGATAGATTTATTTCATTTTTTCATAGTGAAAAAAATCTGATTAGATATGTTACTGTTCAAACAATCCGATCAAAGTGAACTCAAGTCATATATTAGGAATACGTTTTACGTGAATATGTTTATTTCACTTCTTTCCAACATCTGTTTGCTATATACACTTTAATTCGAACAAGTAGTATTGTTCATATTCACCAATGTTTGGATCTGACCTTAATGAAGTCCAATATCTTAATCCACTTCTAAACTAAATCTCTATCTTCTATAAAAATTAATATCAAATATAAATTTTATGAGCATTTGTTGTAACACTAATTTATATCGATTATAATTCGATTTAAAAAGGAGGAGATTTTGTTAAGAGTAAGAAGTGAAAAAAAGAAGGAAAGAACAAAAAGGAAAGGTGGAGGGGAGGAGCAACTTGGGGCACAAATAATTGGCATCAAATGCTTCTTGGGATTCGTACCTTTTTGCTGAATTTCAAGGCCTGTAATTCAAATTCAATTCAAAACTAAAAAAATGTGACTTTTTCATCACCTTTTTGGTAAGGATTTTTTCGGTACAACTTGCTTAGCTTTAACTAATGATTAAAAACTTTCATAAAAATAAAGTGTGTTATATAGTATAATATTCGATGGAATAAAGTTGTTTTATCGTAGAATTGTGTTGGTGACAATAATATAAAAATATTTCATTGGAATGTGTTGGTTTCCTCTCGAACCAAATTTCATTGGGATGTTGTTTGAGCTGGCTGCACGACTACTCCGGCAAGACTAACGACCGAAAACACCTCACTGGCACGCTAACCAAAGAGCTCAATTGACAGGATAAGTATTAGAGACTCAGGGTTTGAAGGAGACAATCAAGATAAGAATAGAGACAAAACATCACCGTTCATAACCATCTGCATCCAACCTCACTGAGCTAGAGGAAGCTAGGGATCATCGTCTCTTAAAGTCTCTAAAGAAGCACGATCATGAATTTTTCACTGTATTTGAAGTCGATCTGTTGATGAGAACCTGTCAATCACACTGACCAGAACCAGCTGGATAACCAATACTCTAATCTCTCTTGACGGTTTCAATAAAGATGTTTTATACCAATACTCGCTAGGTTTATGATTTTGTTTTCTTATATTGTTAGTGTTGGTTTTTCTTGAGTTTGGACTTGTGCTAGCATTGTTGTTTTGGTTTTTTGCTGGAGTTTTGTTCCGTTAATTTTCTTTGTTATGGTGTTTGTTATGGAGCGAAAGGATCGAGATCTTTATGCGAAAGTACAGACTCACATTTTATGTACCTCCGCTTATGATGATTGCACATCTTATTAAATATTTTGTATACTTTTCCATTCACATATATACGAATTACAGTTGTGATCCTTTTTAATTTATTTTGTTATGGAAACCATTATGATGACTATTATTAAATGTCTAGTACATTTTGTTATCACAATGATTTTTATTTTATTTTTCAGCTTTTACCCCAACAGACAAACAAATAGTCCCCCGTAGCTTTCCCCTTCACACAGCCATGGAGGATTGAGAGAGAAAGAGACAGTGGGGAATGAGAGAGATAGAGAGAAAGGGCAAACAAAAGCGAAAGCAATAAGCTTTCTCCCTCCCTCTCTTCACCCAATCAGCCAATTAGGGCTCTCTCAACTCAGTTAAAGCGAATCCTTTCCCTCCACCACCACCACCTCCACCTCCACACTGCCCTTTTCCCTCCGTCTCTATCATCCTCTCCCTCTGTTTTCACTACGCACTGTTTTTCTCTCATTCCTCGCCATTTGGAACCACCACCCCCTCTTTTGGATCAACCAAGACCAGCTGTGATTCTGTAAAGAGACTAGCTTTTCCCTTAACTTCTAGCGGAATCTCTTATTAGCTCCGGTTTCTTATTCTAGGGTTTTGGTGTCCATGCGAGTCTGAGGAGGAAATGGAAGCTACGGAGTCGAGCATGGGGTTCCACAGGGACGAAACCCTGGGCTCCGTGCTTGGCGGGAGGGCGATTTCGTTTCAATCGGGAGCTATTAACAGTTCTTCGGAGATGATGATTCCCATGGGGAGTTACTTTGCCGGTGGCGGTGGTAGTAGTAGTTGTACGGTGATGAGTAACGGGAACCTTGCCGGTGGTGGGATGGTTCAAGTCCAGGCTGCTTGTAATTCTTCTCCTGCTTCTTCGCTGCTGCTTGATCCTGCTCCTTCATTGAAGAATGATTCTGGATTGGCAGCTGAGTGGTCTGTGGAGGAACAGTACAGGCTGGAGGAAGGTCTTGAGAAGTATGTTGCTTTTCTTTTCCGTTTTCATTTTCTCCGATTTTTTGTTTGATTATGGTTTTCTTAGCTAACTGAGAATGATGCTGTGGAGATAAAGCTCAAATTTTTAGCCAATGAAACTGTTGAAGAGGCCAAAAACTGGTTGTTTTGTAGAAATCTACAAGTGTTTCCTGTATGATGTGCTGTTTGTGAGTCCACTCTTATCAAGGTCGAAATTTTTTAGGGATAGATTAGGTAGGGAAGATATAAGTGTGGATTTTGTTGTTAATTTGTTCTTGTGTTTCCTGATTCCGAAGAACTTGAACCCTCTGCCAAAAGGGAAAGAGAAGTAGAAGGGTGGAAGAAGATGTATCAAGCGTTATACATTCTGTCATCATGTCGTTATAACTTATAAGCAAATGCTTACCCTGTTTAATTGTATGATTAGTTTTCATGGAAGTTCTGTAGTGGCTTTCGTTGTGGTCATTTGTGGAGTAGTATGCGTTTTGTTCACAAGTATTTCTGAATTTGCTCTTCATGGTTTCTTAATTTCGATGTAGGTTCTCTAGCGAACCGAGTATTATGAAATACGTGAAGATCGCTGCCATGATACCTGAGAAGACGGTTAGAGATGTTGCATTGAGGTGTAGATGGATGACGGTAGGTTCTTTGTTATTTTATTTACAATTACTGAATGCAATGATAAGGTGGTCTTATGTTGTCGGTTGAGTAATGTTCTGAATTCTGGTGTTGGGTTTCCGCCCTTAGTACATAGGTTTTGCTAGAATCATAATTGTTATCAATATTAATGAAATTTCGAATCTTTGTCATCTTCACATGCAGTGTATAGAACTATAGTAGAACTGCTGTAAATGGAAATTTTGATCGATAAGCAAGAGCTTTGTTATTTGGCATGTTTATTTGTTGGGGTATATTCCTGTTTCTATACATAAGCAGTAGGCAAAAATCAAATTATACTATTCTGCTGTAAAACACGCCTCTAAAGCTTGAAGGCTGGAACTTTGGTGAAATGTGATGGTAAACATGTTATGAACTGATGAGAAGTTGGTATACTATATATTTTCTTGTTGCTTATCAGCAGAACCTGTTATTTCTGAACTTTGATGAAGCCGCCTGTTAGTCATTGTTCAGTAAAATCACTTTTGCTGAAAAATCCTCTTCAAATCTCAAAGGCTATGAGTGCTGTAGAATCCGTGGTAGACCGTTTTCCTTGTTTTTTGTTGTCTTTGATATGTTTGTATATGTTAAGATTGTGACAATGTAAAAATCTTCACAGAGAAAGCGAAGAAAAGCTGAAGACCATAATGCTGGCAAGAAGGTCAATAATAGAAAGGTAGGGATATTTGACTTACGTTAAACAACATCTTCTTGTTGTGTTGCTTTGTGTTACAGCTTAAGCACTCATATTGGTTGGTCAATGACTTTTATCTTTTGTTTTCCCTCGAATTAACTGGCTGCCATCAATGGTAGATATATTTATTTTTTCTAATGTTGAGCTTGTAGCTGAAGCAAAACAAAGATAGCACTCAAGATGTAAGCTATTGGAGGCTACTTTACTGAACTGCACATCATACTGATTTAACATGTTCTTACAATTTAGAAACTTATTTTTTCCTACTTTCCTTCTCCTTTGTGGCATGTCGAAGACATTACCCTTTTGGATTTGCTTACAATTGGAATCTTTGCTCGCACGATTCAACACTGTATCTAACACTTCGTTTTTATTTAGTAACCTAAACATGCAACTTCTAGGGGGAGGGTCTTCTATCTGCTCATTATAAAATTATTGCATATCATATCTTTTGAAGCTTAGTATATCTTGTTCACTGAAGAATGAGTACCCTAAAGATTATTTTATCCAGGATAAACTGGTGGAAGCATCATCAAAGATGAATGTGGTGTCAACTCGGGGGCAGAACTTGTCAGTCTACCCCCTGATGATGCAGACCATGAACCGGACAGCATCTTTGCCTTTCCAAGGTGTCCTTTCATAAATTTTGTCGAATATGTATGCATATGCTCTAGGGTTTGAGATCCTTGTCTCTATCTTGCTTCAGTTTGCTTATAATCACTTATCTGTCCAAAGAGTACTATTGGACTAATCAGGGATGCACGACAAATATATAAGAATTTACTTGAAGATAGATTGCCAATTCTCTAATTCTTGTAAATGCCTGCCTAGGTACATTAGGGTTATTGCAGAAAAGTTGCAGTGGCTAGTCAACCATGGACCCGTTTTTTGGCTTGTTTCCACTTGTCTGAAAAGATCTTTAACTGCATGCAATGAGAAAGCTTCATTATCCTGCTGGTCTTTCACCAGATTATGCATGCTAAAGAATTAACAACAAGATTAAGGTGGTCTTTATGACTCATGATGTCAAGTTGGTAGGTTGCACTCTGTTTCCCTCTTCTTTTGTGCTCCATATTCCTACAATTTCAATTGAGTTTCTTGGTTAGGCTAGGGGATGTTAGTTGAATCCCTCACCTCAAACGATCAGACTTTCCTGTCATTTGTATAGCATTATAATTCCAGTAATTTAAGAATGTGCTTTTGTGTCTATTTCAGTGTTTCTTCGATCTGGTTGCTTGGCTTCCTTCTGTAGTATAATGTCTAACAGTTTACCTTTACAAAAGGGTTCACTTTTAAGATTGCAGTTCTGTCCCACAGAGTAGATATTTGCATTGATGACTTGCTGATTGTTTGGTTTATATATTATTATATTTCTTCTCCCCGTTTATATCACTACGAGTTCTCTTAGCTGTAAATTTTACCGTTTCAGGATTAAGTGGTACGTCTAGGCATCTTTTGGAGCAGAATGTTCAAGCGTTGAACCAAATTTCAACCAATCTTTCCGTGTTCAAGGTGAACGAGCTCTTTCGTTTCTCTCTCTTTGCACATAACGTCTCATGTCTCTGCATTCCCTGCTACAACGAAATGGTAATCACTTTCGGATACATGATTAATCTGTCTATAAGCAGGTTCAGGAGAACATTGATCTCTTCTGTCGCACAAGGAACAACATTACTGCTGTACTGAATGAGTATGTAGATTCGCGACTTTAAAGCAGTTGTAACGCCATTCCTCACTTTTTCACAATTTCACTAACAACCATACTCTCACTTATTGCAGCATGAGTGAGATGCCTGGTATAATGAGCCTGATGCCACCACTACCCATATCCATTAATGAGGATCTTGCAGATAGTTTATTTCCTAGTCAGGTAACACATCCATTTTTTATTATCAACAGCACATCCTTTTTAACTGTCAGACAGATGAAGATTGCAATTTCCAACTCATTGTTAATCCACAATCGGTGTGTGATCTCTAAATGGCCAGTCAATGATGTTCGGGCTACCGGGCGGGCACCAGTTGAAGCAAGAGCCAAGGTGCTAGCCAAATGGGAGAGTTTGTCAAGGTTGATTGAATAGATTTAATATGTATGTGAGCATTTCTGGTGGGTCTATGTAATGTAAGTTTCGAATGATTTGCTGCTGTAACTGGCGAGAGCAGCAATAGCAGCATAAAAAGAGTGGCTTCTTCTCGGTTCGGTCCTTTTCCTTAACTTGGTGGGATGCATCATTGCAAATACTGATGATCTATAACCTTGTTGGTGTCTGTGGGAAAAAAGATGCCGGAAAGAGAGATCCACCCATTTTTGGAACCAGATAGATGATTCATTAGAGAAGCAAAAACTCAAGCACCAGCTGACCAGATCAAGATCGCGGACCAGGTGAAGAAGAGATTGGAGAGGACATGATATGATGATCTTTGTAAGTTGGAGTCTTCCATGTTTGTACAAATTTGTGACCACCTACAAACAAACACCTTGGGAGTGTGGTTAACCTCATTTTGGTGCTTGATCTGATTTTTAACTTCATTTTCGAACTATGTACGGATCTAGTTGACACACTTTGATTTTTATGGGAAGGGAAAAATTGCGAAATACTAAGGAAAGAGGGTAGACTGTTCATGAGCAGCAGCATGGTATGTTACTGTCTTTTGTGTTGAGTTTGACAGGTAAGTATGTGATACGCCCGATGCAGACAAAGAGGCGCTCCGGTGGATTTCCAGATGCTCCTGCACCATCTTCTCTTTCGTGGTATCGAAGGGCATTGCTATTGACACTGTCCAAGGCTTACACAACAGTCATTGGACATTCTTATCGGTCATTAATAATCACAGTGAAACATCATGATCGAGTATTTCGCCAGATTTTTTCTTGTTCTATCTCTTGTAAATCAAATAAAAGAAACCAGTTGGGAAGGCTTTGAGCTCGCAGTAGTAGTCTTTGTTTCCATTACCTGGCCTGCAAATGATGGCAAATCATTCACACAGTTTTACAGCAAAGTGAATTCATGCGCCATGATTATATGATTGTATGAATTAGTAATATCAAATCAATAGGCATCAATTGGGCGTTTGGTCTAGTGGTATGATTCTCGCTTTGGGTGCGAGAGGTCCCGAGTTCGATTCTCGGAACGCCCCTTTTTAATTTTCAAACGAATCACTATGTTTGTTTACCTGGAAATTTCACCTCTTTCCCTTCCCTCCAAATTTGGCTTGCGCCGACTTGCAGTAGTGGTAACCTTTTTGCTTGATTGAACAGGAAATGATGATATCCAAGTGTTGCAATAGTAGAGTTATGTTTCCACGAAGATGATCTGTGACCCATTGGTACTTTCAAGCAAGCAATTTTTACCCCACTTCCATAAAGGAATATCTTTGCAGTATGTCAATATTTACTTGCCTGTCATCAGCAGAATTATGGAAGTAGCATTGACAGGAGTAGGTTGTGGCCACTTCTTTGCTGCTGCTGCTGTTAATAATGAATGTTAAAATGCGTCAGGCTTCTGCTTGAGCTAGTTCTTCTCCTAGTCCATGTCTAATATCTGTTTTATTTAGTCTTTGCTTGTACATTTTGCTTCCCATGTAAACAAAAGTTAATTACTGAAAGTGGTTCAATATCTTCCCATTTTCTGCAACTGTCCAGTGGTTTGAATTTCCTGAGCAAGCTGTTTGTTTGAGAAAAGGTGTATGTCTTCGAAACTTTATTCAAATATACAATTCCCCCCTTGTTTATTGAAGGTGGTTCAGATGTAATCAATCAATCACAAACCCTTTTCAGCTTGATAGTTCCATCAACAATGATATGAAAGGTCTCCAATTGGCAAGATATTTGGACAGATCTCTAACGTTTGTAGACTAAAACATGACTCTCAAACACTTTGTTTTTTAACATGCTTGTAAAGTTGCGTTGAACTCGGTGACTGTTTTCTGTCAAATCATTACAGCAAATTGTATGCAGCATAAACAACAATTAAGTAATGTGCATCTCTATCTTCCTTTGTTTCTTTCTTTCTCATTGCTTGGTTATTGATAAGGTTTTCTATGTATATATTATTTTGTACCAGTTATGCTTGGATTATGACGGCAATCATACCCAGGTAGAATAGCCTTATAGGGCTTTGGTAAACGTGTTGCTTTGATGGACAAAGTGAAAAGAGGACAAAAATTTAACAAGTTGTTCCTGCAGGAGCTATCTGAATCAGACAGATCTGTCATTAGTAAACAATATGAGACATGTTTGCTAAAAAACAAGGGTAACTTTTGCGTCATCTTTTGCATGTTTCTTTTTTTACTTTCCAGAATTGATTGGATGTCATTTGTAACTATTGAACGACATTGTCACCTGATTGCTAACACGTGGTTCTTTCCTCAACCATCATCAGTGTCATTCCTACTGTCGAGTCATCGTCTTCTTGTTTGTTAGATTCTTATGCATTCAATTATCAAGTGTATTGCCTTCAATTTTTGTACTCTACTGGCTGGCAGATGATCTCACTGCTCTGCTGCCTAATACTAGAACATGATCGTCTCCTCTGTTGTTAATATTTGTTACTAATTTGGTCTACGAGTGTTAGAAAGCTTTCATTTTCATTATAGTAGCTTCATCCAGCTGTTTGCGGTGTTTCCTATGTCAGTACATGTTCTTAGCTGTTGCTGTACATCCTAAGGAAAATAAACATCTGGAGACAGTTTCTCTTGTTAGTTTCTGATGAAATCGTCTAATGTTCGTACGTAGTCACCAAAGCTGGTGCAGTTAAGAAAGCAACTAGTAAGAGGAAACAGTTTCCAGTTGCTCTCATAAATCTGTCAAAAGAATCCAATTAATGTAGGAACCCACCACAGCTGCTGGGAAACGAATCAGTTTGCAGGCAGGAAGTATTCAACTTTGTGTGTTTGAGAAGAATGTAGGAGTGGATACCAAGTTCTGTTTTCCTTACCTTTTTCTTATGGTATGGCTAACTGCAGATTCTTATGCTGAATCTTTTTGAAGCCCTTTGTTTTATCTGTCATGATGTTCCATTGTTTATTGACTCTTTCTTTTATTTACTGCACACCTGCGTTTGAAATGCCAAGGCCCAATAGCTAGCTCACACCAGTGTGCTTTCACATGTGCATTTTCACGTGTACGTGGATTTGATGTTTGTTTTCCACTTACTGGACATGTAGAACAAAGTCAAGCAAATATCATTTACTTATAGTTCATATCGTTATTCTCTACATGAATCAAATTACTGCAACAAAAACTGCACACGATTTACCAAGTTGATTCTCCAATTCTCATCCAATATATTGTACATCTCAGCTGGCCGTCTTTTTACTCGTGTGTCGAAGGTTGAGGCAAATATTAAAATCTGTAATGACCCTCAAACATGGACGTTTCTGCTTGATCTGCAAGTTTCTTCGTTTTATCATGTGTCTATTCTTTTGTGTTATAATTGGAAGCTCGGCAGGCCAATTTTGTAGCCAATGTTCTTGACTTCTGCTTGAATTTGGCTCCTGAACTCTCCGAAAGTGAATCTCCTGTACCTGGATGGTTCTCTGCAACTCCCTATTGATGTCTCGTACGAAGGGCACAAGAAATACGCGATTGAGTATCTTTCTGTCTTAACATTGGCCATAACCTTGTGTTCCACACTTTTATAAATGTCGTTGCTCCATGCCTGTCAATGAACATTTTCCAAAATGCAGATATTAGGAAATGGATTCAAATAGGCGGAGCAAGCTGTAAGAACATGCTTGAAATGTGTAGTATTTAAGCGTTTGATTGATTTGGTATCAAGTGTGTAGATTTTTTCACCTGAAAAAGATCACCAATATTCACTATGAGTGCATCTTGATTAGGTTTTACAGCAACCCATCTGGAATCTTTCATGAGCTGAAGTCCCCCTACTTCATCTTGAGACAGAATCGTGAGAAAATCACTGTCAGTGTGTGGCACTAAGCCGAAAATCTCCGGAGACACCGGACAAGCTGGATATCTATTCAGCCTAAGAAAGCAACTGCTTTCTTCACACATGTCCTCGAATTCCCCACTTGAATGCCCCAAGTTCTCTACTAAGATCCCTGCAAGCGATCCCGCTAGCTTCGACATTGCTGCTGCAAATTCCACCGTCACTTCCCTGAAAAGGTAACATCAGAGTCTGAAAATGAAAACTTTTGTTCTGTGTTTATGTCCCTTAGTGAAAAAACCTGCAGGCTTTACCTCAAAGAAGTGAACTCTTGGTAGCAGTCCGCCTGCGAAATCATCGACAAAGGAACGTGGAAAGCTTCGGACCACGAGAACTGCTTAGGACAAGTAGCCGTTGGAGTCCCCCAACGGTACGAGTTGTTGAGCAACCCGCTACTTGCTTTCTTATCAAATGGCAATTGGAACAAATCAACCTGCTCTTTCCTCATCTTTCTAACAAGATCAAGGTTGATCCCGTGGTTAACCACCTGAAAGAATCCCCATTCCGACGAAGCCCTGCATATAGCAGCCGCGCAGCCTGCTCTCTCCCTTTCGTCGCAGCTGCTGAGTCTGCTGAGGTCTATCAGCGGTAGCTGGCATTCCTCCATCACAGAGGATGAGTGGAGAAGCTCATGCTGATGCTCCGAAGGAGGTAGCTGCGAGACCTTCTCGTAACCGTGAATGAGAGGAGGGTTGGTCTTAAGCATCACTGAAGCAGATTGTTTGAGTTGGAAAGGAGATGGGGGGTTTATAGGAGAAGAGAGGGTGTGTGGGGGGGTTTATAAGGAAGGAGTGAAAAGGCGGGAGTGTGGAAGAACACAAGGAGAAGAAAACAAGGAGGCTGGCTCAAAATCACGACAGTTGGCAAATGGAACGCACTTCACTCTGGAAAGGTCTAATACCAGTGAGTGAGACTTGGTCCATGAGAGACGTACACGGGTACCACTTTTGTGCTTTCTCAAAGATTTTTTTATTTTTAGTTTAGGAGAAATTTTGATTTGGTGTGCCAATATTTTAATATCTGAACTCGGTTAAATTTTGATTTTGTGTAAAGACATAATTTTTTATAAGATGGTCGAACAATTTTTTTTCAAGAGTGGTCTGTTATCTTATCTTTCCGTTCTAACTTAGTAATATTGTCTAGATCGATCATTGGGTGGGTCTGGCCCCCACCAGACCCAATACCAACTGGTTACAGATCGTTGGGGTGGGTGATTTGAAATAGACGGGATCTGAATGAACCTTACTATTTTCGAAATAGACTGTTTGGATGGTGATTTTGAATGCAATTATTGTTGAGAGAAAAAAAATAAAAAATCAATAAAATAATAAAATATAAAAGAAATTTAATTTATTTATGATCATATTAATTATTAAAAGAAATAAGAATAATTTTGATTAAAATTCTCAAATCTTCCTTCTTTTCTTTAAAATTTCTATCTCTTCTAATATTTTGAAATCACCCACAAAATTCTTTCCGGACTCACAAGGTAATTTCAAGTTTCCTCAAATCTCTTCTCTTTTTTATGTCCCAAACAGGTGATTTGAGACAAAATCTTTTTAGAAGTACTCAAATCATTTCAAATCATCCGTCAAAATCATCCATTTAAATGACCCATAAGTCAATTCCTTGCTTGGGGAGGAAAGGGTCCAAACTTTAACCTTGATCCCAAATTTAATTCTTCATTTCTTCTTTTTCAAAAAAAAAAAAAAAATTCAGATTCAATATTTTCGATACCATAACAACACTAATCAACAGCCTTAACGAGCTGAACCAATAATATTTGGTAGATTTTTCCTTCTTACCAATAAAGAAAGAGAGGGTGAAGAGCCCAAGAGAGGAAACCAAGATTACATGGCAGTGAGTGAGTTGATGTGATAAAATACAAACTTGCATGGAAAGGAATGGAATCCGGTTGTTGTGAATGTTGAAAAAAGATATTGGTTTGACATTTCTGGGGTGGGGGGTTTAAAAAAGTGGATTTCAATTGGCGGGTATTAAAATGTTGGTGGATAATGACTTGTCCCTCCCCCTTTGCTTTCGTGATTTGGTTGGTTCTTAATGAGCCTCCATTTTTAAACAAAACTTAAATTGCAGTAGCAGGTTGCTCTCTTCTTTTCTGGCAAGTCATTTCTTCAAGGCAGGGAGTTGGTTTTTCCCCCCTCTTCCTTTCTATGTAGTGGATAAGGTGGCGAGTTTGTCCAAATGCCTACGGTCCGGTTTACGTTATACTTATCCTTTTAAATTACTAAAACTTTAGTCATTCATATCATTTGTAAAGTGCGCTTAACTGAAATTATTATGTATTTATGCTGTTCCCACTTTGGTACATATCTGTTAATCACACTTGCAGAACTTTGGTTGGTTGGTTTACACAGTCAAATTCTGGCTCCCAAGCCAAGTTCTAACAGTGTGTGAAAATGTGAAAGATTAGTTAGAGAGTGGGGTTTAAGAAAGGTTTATGAAAGGGGGCTTTATCATAAAAGGTAGAAGAAGAAAGTCCAACAAAAAACTGGGTTGTTAGTTGTTAGTTGTTAGTCTGTGTGGTATGAATATGATGCATGCCTTTTATCAGAGGTTTGTCCCCTTAAATCCAGGACAAGGATTAAGGAAATCAGCTGCTCTGTTCCCCTTTTAGCTTTAGAAATTAAGATTCGTCCCCTTTGAAACATCACCATTAAACTCAACTGCTGTGTGCTCTGTTTGTTTAGTCTGGTTATTGGTACCAATGCACCGAATGAAGACTGTGGAAGAACAATTAGGTGTCCTTTTTGCTCATTCTTCATTTATGCATATGATACATTTGGTGCCGTAGGCACATAGTTAATGGTTTAGGCAGAGGCTTGCTCCGAGATCGCAAGGGACACTCCGGTTTAGCGTACGGACTATTCGAGCAAAGTTGTGTGGAGGCCGGGGTGTTGAGAGCATGAGATAATGACTATTAGAAGGTAATAGTTTGACTATTGTGACACTTGTACACGGACAGTGCCGGAGGTACTTGGCTATTAGGGGGTGACATGGAAGTATGGAACCCTTTACACTAAAATTTTTACATTTTTAAAATTTAAAATTAAAAACATAAAATCTAAAGTCCTTACAATAAACCTTAAACACTAAAGAATGATCCTAACAACCTAACCATTAAACTCTAACCCTCAAATACTGCATCATCTACTCAAAATCTAAATCGTATCACAAGCCCTAACTTTTGACGATAAATCAAAATGAATAGATCCTAAACCCCGAATATTAAACTTTAACCTCTAATACTATATCTTGAACCCTAAATACAAACCTACAACCTAAAAAATCTAATTTTAAACACAACATATAACAAAATATAGTACAAAGAGTGCCGATACACTCAAGATATCAGAGCATTTTCCTATATACATATGGATGTATTTTGACAATAATCTACAAATCAATGTATAAACCAATGGTAATAGTACTAGAAACCTAACATATAATGATTTATTAGCTTATTTAAATAATATTAATGACCTAATAGTTTTAATCTATAAAGCACATTATGAACTATCTGCGAAACTGGATGAGCAATGAGTGGTTGGATGATGCGTTTGGTATATATCAAACAAAATTTATGTGCTAAGTAAGGAATTCATTCTATAATGTTTTTGCGATATGAAAATTTCGTTACGTGGTTCGTTGTAGTTAGTATGCGATTAACTATTATTCTATAATTATACAGATTGTAATATTAAATTTTCACTTCCAATTCCATTTATAATTAACCTTTTTATGTTGTCGTTGATTATTTTATGGTATTTCGAAAGGCATAGACTTTGTTAATTATAATTAGGTGATAATTGTCGTTGGTTTCAGATACAAGAGGAAGAAAAACAAATGGAAGAAAGGTAGCACATGCATGATGAACCGCCGGCTGATCACAACCGGCACGGGGACCGCCGCCGCACCGCCGCTGCTCACCGGCTGACACCACCTTGAAAAGCTGATCCCCAATATTCCAAAAGTGTTGCTAATAATTTATACAGAAAAAGCTTTACCTAGAAATTCCTCATGTCGGCTCCATTTCCTTAATTGTCGTCAATCTTTTTCTTCTCTGCCTTTATAGGAAAGTTATCGCACAAAATAAGGAAGTAATTACGAAGGAATAGAGGTGCTTTTGCTCGTTCTACTTTGGTAAGTTGATAAATGGCCGGCTAATCACTTTAAATCGTCCTTTACGTTTCGGTCATGTACAAAGTTATCTCTTACGTACCGTTTGTAACTTTTAAGTCTTTTACATTTTGGGCATGTACAAAAGTGTCCTCTATGTAGTTAACCGACATTTAGACGGAACCTCCGATGAGACTCTTTTGTTACACCTAATAATGCAAGAGACTTAAAGGTTACAAATGATACGTAAGGGATTATTTTGTATATGATTGAAACGTAGCGGACGATTGCGAATGATTAGCCATAAAATGCATTGTCCACTACTAAAAGTTCGAATTTAACAACGGAATACTTCTGTTAGTTTTCGTTGATTTTGTGTCTAATTAGCATGCTAATCGATTAGAGGCTCCATGTGGTTGCCGACTCATTATTTTAAGGAATTATTTGTAATCAGACCTTCAGCCTCTAGGCTGATGTGTCATGTTGGTATGTACACTTTACATTGAAAAGTTAATGATGAAACTAACAAAAAAATCCGATTGCTAAGTTGGCTATAGTAATGAAAAGTGTTTAATCGAATATTTTCATAGTGTAAGAGGCCATTAGTTAAGTCGATGAGATAGAAAGGGCAAACATATCAATTTTTCCAAACACTATGAAAAAAAAGTATAATACTCATTACCTTTATTTCTACAAGAGGTATCATGACTCATGAGTACATCCTTTTGATAGGAACATATTAAAATGAAGATTTATGGCTCAATTAGTACTAATTATTCTGCTTAGTGCTAACCTTTTGGAAATAAAGGTGTTCATACAGAAAAAGGAAGAAATTATGATTAAAAGGATGTACTCATTAGTCATTATATCCTTCTAACTTTCTTTTACCTGAGGGATAATCAATAATAATGCGTATATTAAAATGTTATACTTTTTCATGAATATTTTAATTTTATAAATAGCCAATTTCGCGATAGAACCAAATGGGTCACTCAACGTAAACTTATTGATTTCCCTCTTTACAGCCTCATCATAGGATTAGTCATGTCTGTTCAAAACAAACTCTCTCGGTAAGTTTCAGAGCATCCCCTCGATCCACTTGCATATAGCCGGTACATTGTTGCTCTCTTTAGGACCGGCCGGAACTTGTGATAACGGGGAAATCTCTGATAGAAACTCATCGAATCGTCTTATGCGCACCGGAACCCAAACTTCGTACTTGTTTCGATGATCCAAACACGGAATAAATTGTATATGTGAACTACTCAAGCGGAAATTAAAAAGTTTTGTACGATTTTTTATATATAATTCAATTCAATTTTCCTACCACAACCTCAACTCAACTTATTTCACTGACATCAACTCTATGTTGATCATGAAAAATATGATTCTATAATTTTTTTAATAAGACTTAAGCATCGTTTTCCACGGTAGAAATATAATTCCAGCAGACTGACAATCCAATGAAGCTGACATCATCTGATTTCTATTCAAAACTGTAGATATTATTATGTGATAAGCATTTTTAATTTGTAACAAAATCAATGAAACTGACATCATCTGTTTGGCTAATTAGATAAATTGGTATCATTCTTGTGGTAAAAAAAACACTCAGCAACAACCTTCTAGATTTACTACAGAACCAAAACATAAGTGAGACAAATTAAAAAATTAATGCTAGTGGAGGCTAATTAACGATAATAATTAAAACAGAAAATAAAGCAATGTGAATGTGACTCTTTTAAATTATGTATTTAGATTTAAAGAGATTGGAGATAACTCGATTCCCGTTTATTCATATTTATCATGAAGGTAATTATGCAGCTGACTATCTAACTGGCATTAGGTATAAGATGACCTTTATTGTTTACTCTTTTCTTATTTCTAATCTTGTTTTGGTTTATTAGCATCATTTTGATATACTTTTCTACCAAAGCCGTATGTATGAATATAATTCTACATATAGCTGTATGAATATGATACGGTTAGCGGGGCCGTATACTGTATTCATATGCTAACTCGACAAAATGAAGTACCTAATGATTCTTTAATCTTTATAAGTGACAAAATAACGTGGAAAAGATATAAAAATACTGTCTTAGATTTAATTCAAAAAACTTTTAGAGGCTTTCTAGAGACTTTTTGGTATAGAAAGTAATAAATAATTATTATGTAAGTATTTATCTGTAAAATGTGTCGGATTTAATCACAACATACACTTTACCACTAGAATAATTATTCTGCTCAAAGTTAACTTAATACACCTTTCACTTGTAAAAGAAATCAATATCTAAATATAGGCGGCCGAGTTTTGGAGAATATAAGATGAAGTCCACATGAAAAGTGCAATTGATTCGGTTGTGTGGTTGAAGACTTAAAGATAACAAGTTCGAATTCAGCCACTTACTACATATTGATATCTGTGTTATAGATATTTATTTTCTATTTATATTTTAGACTAAATATTTACTTCATTTCTCTTTTGACGAACTGAAATATTATCTTTTATTTATTCTCTATTAGGTCAATATTATGATCAAATTATACTAATGATATTGTTTTCTAAATGTAAATGCTACTAGATCAAATTCTATGGTTAATACTTATTAATAGGTAGACCATAGTAATAACTTTTGTTAAATTTGATAGAGCATTTCATCAAAACAAAGAAATTTGAAAGTTGAACTTTACATTTTACATAGTCGAATTACGAAAACATTAATCCTTTTATAAATGGATATTATCAAAATTTACATACGAATTAGTGCTCGAGAAACCTTAAATTCTCTGTCTTTTTTCTTCCTGCCGCCCCAAATGAGCAACGTTTTCAAAGATAATTGCAAGTGATTTAGGCATTAATTATGGAGGGTGGGTCAAGAATTGATGCATATTTTAAGTGTTGTAAAGCAGTCAATTGTCTTCTTGATCATAACTAAACTATAATTTAATTAACTACATTTGCGTCACCTTGTTCATCATCACTTTGACCACTTTTCATATGAGTGTTTCATTCCGTTTAATCGAGTTCAAATTACCTTTTTTTAGGATTGCACGTTTTTCAAATATGACTGTCTAGTGTTCGCGGATACTCTTAAAAAAGAGGAAGATGAATGATTTGATTTGACTCGATCACTTATAACTTCTCCTAATAAAGAATATCTTACAAACAAACGATATCATTACCATGGCCTTTGTCCCCCGAAACCTGAATCGTGCGGCTAATTGGGTAGCATATCCCGCAAGACATGATGCTTTACCTTCCAATTATCCTTCAAATGCTATTTTATAACAAGTATTGTAAGATGTTTTTTCCTTTATGGATGAATAAAATCACACTTTTTCCAAAAAAAAAACTCAGTTGGACAACGAAAGTAACATTATCCTGACTGTAATTTAAGTTGTCCAACATATGATAGTCTTTGCCACCGCACGAAAGAAGAGCCAATATCATTATTTCAAATATTTACAGCCACTTGAAGACATCATCGTCATGACACATCAGTGTTAACCCTTCGCTGTAAACAAAGTCCGAATATTTCGATAACAAAACAAAAACATATATCTCCCAAACAAAGTATGGTAAAACTTATAGTGGGATGGAATCTTAATAATAAATTATATTATTATAATTTGAAAAAGAAATCCAAGACTTTTGGACCACAGGTGAATATCATTTATATATATATTTTCAACTTCTACGTAAGTGCATTGTAAACATCTATATATTATTAAACAATATAATAAAATCTTGTTTTACGTAATCCGCCGCACGCTTGGCAGGCCGGAATTCCAACCAATTCTGAATTCCCTTTGGGTTTCAAATAAAAAAATATTATTATGTTTTGATTTCTTATGTATGTTTTATTGTACCAAGAGCCGCCTTATCGTAATTCTTTGTGCCAATATTTCCTTAGCATGCATGAAAGGCAAAAAAAAAAGAAATAAAAAATCACTAGAAAACCAAACAAACATTACAAGACAATGACGATGATGATGGAAGGTTATAAGATTACTATTGGTCTGAATTGAATTCGAGATAATACGCTGGATTGAATATAATTATCAGGGTGACCTTACAACGAACAATATAGACGTATAGTGAGGTTTAAGTTTAGGAGGTAAGGCGAATGAAAAAGATATCTGAGAGACATATGAGACCGACCACATGGTTATTTCTCGGGATTAATGCTCTATAGTTTGATAACTTTTTTTTATGCACGGGTTCACATTAAATCGATTAATTCAATTACATCATAATTCGTGATATAGATATCCAATATGAAAATATATTTTCATTTCTATGAGAACTTATTAGTGGGTGATGAAGGAATATATTCCTTTTGTTTTTAAACGGTTTAAAATACTAGTTTAATAACTAGTTATTATAGTTAAGAAAAATGTGGGGAAAGATACTAATCATATGGGTAGGTTTGGCAGTTGATCGTGCGGCCTGCTTTGCCGGCTCCAACTATAATAATAATAATAATAATAATCATCATAGCCAACCTACCTAACCAAGTGTTGGTGGAGATGGTAGAATAAATAGGTTTAAGTAAAAACACTTAGTTTTAAGACGAAGTAGTGTTCTTCGTGATTGTTTGTATTCCCACTCTAACCACCTTTTGCTCATGCAGGTCGACATTGAAGAGGATGCTTGTCTTTATGACGGTGCAGCCTGGTACTCTAGTTAGGCCATGTCATGACATTGGTAGCTGTCACTATTTTGAAGTTGTGAGATACTTGTCTTTGGACCCCTCCCCATGTCTCTCAACGTTTCGTCATTCAACAATTTGAACCGTTCTTACCTATATGACACCTTCAAATAGTGTGCAATTCTGGTAATGGAGCCACCCATTTATTATATGACACTTCTAAGTTCTAATTCTTAAGGTTATTTTCGCTAGTCTCGAATAAAAAATTGTCTAACTTTCAATTATTACTGCCCGCATATTTCCTCGAAGAACTATCTAAACAAATATACCTTTGGGTCTACTGAGAAAAGACAACGCATCCAAATATACAATGTTTGGTATTGTTGGTTGCTCATAATCTCGTCGTGAAATGAATAATAGCAGACATTTACAACTTCGTAATATTTTTTTACATGAAAAAATCATATTCACCTGAATTTCATCTGAAATTGGTTAAGGTGGCATGGGCTGGTGAGGATTAATATTCAGGAACTCAGCATCAAAATTTCAATGTTTCCACAATTATATTCCCTTAAGATTTAGAGTACCAAGATATAATGTCTCAAAATCCTAACATGTAACATAGCGTTGATTTTTCTTCACTTCCACACAATTATCATCTCAAATTACAACATTTCAGCATCACTTTCACAAAAACATCAAGACCACTGAAAGTCCAGTTATCAGCATCACCCTATAGACCAGACTCAAACCTTATTTTCTGCAGTTTGCAAAAACAAGACAAGTCCAAAACCCAACCAAACAAATCCCACTTAGTAAGTTACAAACCAAATGTAAAAAGTAGGAAGAAAATGAGACCAAGATCTTCATTCTCAGCACAACACTCTTTGAGAGACAGTTCTATGTTTCAGCTAGCAATATGAATAGTTCCTCGTCAGATATTGCACCGATCTCCATTGCCCTTTCCAGCACACTTAGACCCCGGCCATCTTTCACTGCCGGTGATGCTCCTCTGCCACCAGAGACACACCAAAATGATATGTAAATTGTAAAGTACTTCTGCTTTCAGTTCAACTGTAATCATGGTCTTTTTAGAAGTTTACCTTCTGAGTAGGAACTTGGCCAATGGATAATCACCTTTAGCAATGCAATGGTGCAAGGGAGTCCTCCCATGGAAGTCCCTCCAGTTTATATCAGCACCGAACTGCAGCAGCAATTCAAGCATGACTGTGTTACCGTAGTAACATGCCAGGTGGAGTAACGAGCAGCCTTGGAAACAGTTCCTTGGATCATTGGAATCTTTGATTCGCTGGCATGATTCCGGATCACAGAATATCTTGTCTATTGCAGAGGAGTCGGATGTATGATCCTCTGGATCATTTATCTGGTGGTGTAGATCGACTGGAGCAATCTCGTCGAATATGGTGTTCACAATGTTTTTGTCAGAAATCACAATGCATCGATATACTTCTCGTAGATTGTTCGTCTTCACAGCTAGCCAGATGGTTCTGTTGTTTGGTATAGAGCCAGATTCAGTTGCTTCTCTGATGACTAGAGCCTTTTCAACATACTGGCAAGAGACCAAAAACAATTCTCAAATTATGAGATTCAGATATAGAATCTCAAAATAAACCAGTAAGCTTTTAATGAGCTGATATGTTAAGACTGAACACTTTGAGTGAAGAAATACCACCTGGCCAGCCATTCTTATTTCATACACAACTATTATATATGCTTATCAAATCGTCATAGCCCAGGAAGAATAAGACACTATATAACAATAAAATCATCATCGCCCAACATGAATGATTAAATTTACGGGGAAGAAAAATTGGTAGGTACCTTAGCATGAATATACATCTCCTTAGAGTAAATGGCATCTTTGGGGCCGGGTTTAGTAACTGATATGGTGACGTTGGATTCTTTTATCCTGCATTTCAAGTATAATCCCACATTCAGTCACCAAGCACAGTACTTTCAGAGATTCATATGATCTTATAGATCAACTATGACACACGAGACACCTCTTAGAGTATCCCTATCTCCCCGCATGCATCTGATACAGATGAAAACGCCATTACCTAACGTCATTCAAGTCGCGTTGAACATCTAAGATGATCTGGACTATTCTGCGCCGTTCTGTATTTCAACTAATCAGAAATGCAAGGAAAAGCCCATTCCCTTTCTTTCAAAAGAACGCAACTTTGAACTCAGAGTTGAGTTGAAAAATAGGTGCCACCTGACCTGAAGAAAATAAGTAGGAAGTGTACACGTTTGTCCATTTCAAGCGACCTTATTTTTCCACTAGTGCTTCGTTTTTTTTCTAGAGTTTGGATTAGCACCTTAATTGACACAGGCATCTAACCATGTCCTGCATCCAATACCAGAGTAAGAGCAACACTCTCAACTCCATGCTATTAACAACCCATCACCAGCTCATTCATAAACTAGACATAAGTTTGCAAGAGTTAATGATATGACTCCCCGGAACTCATGCTCATTAGACATTCAATCCAGGCAATACTATATTTGTGATTATATCTCACTGGTTCAGCATCATTAACGAAAAAGAATAAGGCAGATGCATCTTCTACAAGGCGATTGAAAGCTTCTAGCTGTTGAAATTACTACCTCTTGTTTTCAAGAAGCAGCAGTCCTTCCCACAAAGAGTTGCTGTACGCGTTTCCCAGTGCACGGAATAAGTCTAAGACTGTTGGCTCCCAAACCTTGACATCAAAGGTTAATGACCTCACCTACAGATCAGAACAGAAAATTGTTTCCTGTATTTACCACATTTTACTAACTTGGAAACCGACGACCTTTTTCCTTTTTGAAAACTTAATTAAGGATATCAGTATAACAGCGGTAATTCTACAATGGTCATTATCATGTTTCAGAAAATATCAAGAAATGCCATAAATTTCAGTATGTTTTCTATCTTAAGCTATGTTTCATAATCAGAATCAGAAGTGGGACTCATTAGTCAATGGCTGTAATAATGCAAGGGTCTAAGAAAATAAGACTAACCTTTGAAATATGAACGCCAAGGTTGCGGTGAACACCAGAGCACTCAATGCATAATAATATGCCAAGATTAAGAGATGCCCAATCAGGTTCCTGAGCACTGCATTCAGCACAAAGCTCATTTCCTGGAATTTCTCTTAGGATTCCAGAAACTGAATCATCTTCAGAATTTTGATAATTTTCTTGTTCTTGAGATTTACGAGAAGCAGCAGCTTCTTTGGCCTCGAGAGTTCTTTTCCCTGAATTTGACTGCAGCATCAGAATATCTTCCTTTTAGCAAAATCAGCTAACTCCGATGGGACATAATGTTAGATGCATTAATGAACATAAGAACATAAAGCTCTGTAGATATAACCTTTCGGAAGAGCTGAAAGTTTAGAAGTGAAGCAATTGCTCCACTGATTTTGTTTACCCAATCCATCCTATCTGCTGCATTTTCAGCCTGGAAACAAGATGAGACAGCACATGATCACTGCACTGTTCAAAAATCAATTGTACGATAAAACTTATCTAGTTAGAACCATGGACTGACTGAAACGCTTCAGTTTGCTTTACATGATCATGTATCCATTTTGAAGCACATATTACACATCACAACATTTTTATGCACCAGTTAGTGAAAGATCAGTAACAGATGATCCAGCAATTAGAATTTTCCTTCAGAAAACAGTTTTAGTAATCTGGAGGAGAAAGAGGAAATACTCAAACTATAGCAAAGAGTTTTAACTACTCACCTGCAGTGTGAAAGTTTTTGATGGAGATATTATCCTAAAGCAAAGTCGTAAGTCTGTGTTGTCCGAGTCCATCTTCAGTGTTGAAGTCTGAAGATTAACACTGCAGCAGTCTAGACCGCCTTCATCAAATGATGCAGCCCTATTGTGCCTTGTACGAAATCTAGCAAACACCCCAGTATTATAATCAGCTGAGGCAGTTGAACGATGTTGAACACCCTGCACAAAATGGTGCAACAATTCAACTCATACACTATGTGAACTAGCACCATAAGTGAAGGAAGTAGATGTGCAGACATCTGAAGATGGATGATATAAAAAGTGGGATTAAAGATCTTGGTGGATGTTTCATCCTACCCAACCATCTAAGCTACAACTTGGAATGCCTTGTGAATAGATTATAGTAGACCTTATTTTCGGTTGAAATGTCAGTGATGTAAACTAGAGAGCCATTGCAGAAATGAAATCACTCATTTACAAGAAGGCATGCACAGCATACTTTGATACCCTTGTTTCTGTAGTAATACAAACTGCCTTGACTGTCTAGTACAAAGAACCTTCTCTTCCAGTCTCCTCTTGAGCTAGAGGAACGTTTTAGTAGATATCCTTGTTTGAGAATCTGAACCTGAAAAAATTAACAAGTACTGACATAAGGTAGCTTCTGAGGAAGTGCTGAAGATGAAATACACCGCTGCATATGGTAGCTTAAGATTTAAGAATATAGCAAAGAACAATGCACGGTAAATCTACATTATAACTACTAAGAGATAACATAAGAATGGCCCATTCAACGATTTCATGGGGCACGTCAAATAACTAATTCACTACTCATGGAACTTTTGATGTTTACACATGCCAATGGATCATCAGTCATGCCAAGCTTAACGAATGCTATTTTTTACTGGAGTCACTTAAGTAAAGTATGACAGCTGATGTAAATTTCTGAGATTTGGATAACTGGGTTGAGACCTGGGCTAGTCGATGTTTGACATTAAATGGATTGGATGGCTCAAGATTTGGACAACAACCTTAGGAAAATACTATTTGTGAAAACTAGAAGTCAGTAGTGAATATTCACAGGAAACTAAGAATCCTACGACATCTTCCACTGCATTAATTTAAGCGTAGCTTTCCATTTCATGCAATGAGCTGGAACAACTTCTCAGAGTGATGAAAAATAAAAATCAAATCATTACCTCTCCATTTGTGGAAGACTGCACGATTCCTTCTATATTTTTGTAGGAGCTCATGCCATGACCAGCAAAACTCTCACCACTTGTTGAAGGTTCTAAATTTCTTGAAGCTTGTATGCTGTCTAACTCAGATTGGGTCCTAAATTCCTGGATCCTTTTGGCAAGTTTATCTTGCTCAATACTAGCATGTTCTTTTGATTGTTGAGCATATGTCAGTACCTGTTCCACAAAGCTCTTTTAGTGATAAGCTGGAACACAAGTTCTGCGTACAACCTAATTCCAAACTTCCCGAGTGAAGCAAATACTGTTGTCAAGATAAACGTTCCGCAAAAAGCACATAATCACAAATATGCTTTTATTGGGAGTAACCACAGCCGCAACTGGTATACAAATGGATCTAATGCCTGAATTCCATTTGGTTTAAAAATACAGTAATACCAATAGAGTCATCGCAATTTTGGATATAATATGATATAGAGTTGAGGTGCTTAAGAGTAACTCCAGATGAATTATAATATAGACATTCATGAAGCAGAAGTATCCAACACAAAACAGAATAAGCATCAAATTGCAACCTGTATAACTTTCTCTTTCACTTTTATTCCAGTCGATTAAAAATAAATGCCAACCATGTCGCAACACTAAGGACAAAAGGCTAATTTGACGGTTCAAAAAAAAAAGTGAAACTGTAAGAAAATAACCTGGTGAACAAATGGCTCCATTTGACGGAACAACTCATATCCCTGAATCATGAAAAGGGTAATTACATCAAACCATATGCCGAGGCACAAACAATAGTTAATGGCTTGCAGGTACAGACCTGCTTAAAGTATCTCAGATGGGCATCCATAACTGCACTCATTGATTCCAAGAATTCGTATTTCTTCTTAGCTTCAATATTCATGAGGCCACTAACCTGAATTCCTTAAAATCCACAATCAACAGTCTTTAGAATAAGGTAACAACATATAAATTTATTACCACATCTAGAGAAACTCAGACGCACTAGATTAAAGCGGCTTCTCTCATATGCTGACTTTGAGTTCTGTAGATTCTGTCCAAGAGAAGTGTAACTGAATCAGCATATCACTACGTAATCAGTGAGTACAAGACAAACAACATGATTTTCAAAGAGTAGAAGGTTCTCTTTAGTGCAAGCTCTCACAAGGATAAAGCTACTTCATTCATGCAAGCAGTCATCCTGTTTTTAAGAGATCAAGAGCTGGTTGCCACAACAGAAATCTCCCTCTATCAGATACCTTCACCACAGTTGAACGATTTAAGGTAAAGAGGGATACCTCTTCCAATTCTTCAACTATGTCTCCACGGGCATTTTTCTTCAAAGATACATACTTATCCCGTGACTGGCGATCAAAACAAATTTTATCAGAATTCCTAGATGTTAGACATTCAGATAGGAGGAAATAAAAAAGGATATGAGTGCAAGACTTAATTACTAAAGCAAGAGCAGTAACAAATCAGTATTGAATGTTGCAAATTAGTTTGATCAGGCGAGTCATACCGAAGTTACTGCAAAGCTTATGACATATGTTTCACTCATAGAGAAACTTAATCCTATACTTTCAACATGTCATTATAGAACATATTCCAACATTCACCCCATACCTGATCATAAGTATACACTGCTTTGTCCAGTCGCTTCCGAGACTCCTGTTGCAAAGAGAGTTTGGTTAGGATTTTCACTAGGCCCAATTCAACTGAAGAGCCTTTTATTCTATGATTATTTTCATTCCATTCAAGATGCCTTTAAATTCTAGTCATAGCCTGCCAACTCCACTAACTAAAATTCAATCTCCATATCGTGTATGGACCAATGATATGCCATCATAAATCACCACATCCTGGTTCATATTGAGACCCTACGGAGCAGGAATATTCAAATTATAACATTATCATAGAGACACTATTCTACAGTGAAGTACCAGTGCATCTTGCAAATCAACATCCACAAACTGTGTCAAACGATCTACTAGCACATGCTCTACCTGCAGCAGTAGAGCACCTTAGTTAGATAAATCATTGGATAAAAAATGCATATGAACACGTTCAAATATGTGAATGGTCATTCCAGGTGGGTCAGATATATAAAAGGGGAAAAAATATGGTTCTTGGTGCTAGCTTCTGAGCTCACAGAATGTAGACCAGTAGTCAGTTAAAAGAAATCAAGGAATTGCTGAAAAGTCTTACTAGATTGGTAAAAATAGATTGGTAGGCTTTGATAGTTAAAAATAGACGCAATCCCATGCAAAAAGGATGCTGGTATTCATCCTTTGACTGTTTATTGCACCATGATACCATTTTTCATCTATGAACAATGTGAAAGATAAATGCCGCTATACTTTTTCCAGCTGTTAATTACGGGAAAGATGATAGAATGTTTAATTATAGTTTGTCTCCTGGCTATAATATACGACTGGATACAATCTTCTCATCAAATCAACATTTAAACAAATTAGGAGTGCCTTAATTCATTTTGTGGAAAAAAAAGTTGAACGGTTAAGTGCTTACTTGAGAACGAAGAAGCTCCTTATAGGACGCTAGCTCACGAAGTGAATTAACGAACATGGACATGACAGGGCCTACGCCATCAATTTGAACCAAATAAGTAAGAAGCCAAGTACGGAGGTGCAGGAGAAAACGTAAATAATGAAGCAACCAAAAACAGGGGAAACAAACTTGATGTTCAAAACATGTTGAGTTCATGAAAGGTAGAAACATTGAAAGGAAGAGGGAGACTTGTGGAAAACCTCCAATGGATACACTGATTGGATCATCTTGTCCTCCTCCAAATACTTCTAGTGAATCAGCTAGTACTGTGTCTGCATTGCATGCCTCTCCAATAGCTGTCCTGTAGAAAACAACCAAAGAGATCACCCTACAAAATACCATAACTGCTTGAGTTGAATGATTAAGAACGTATTAAACTCGGTGTAGCCCTAATCTGGAACCACTAGCCACTTACACAAATTTCTGAGACCCGTTAAAAAGCCTTTGGCAACGTTCCTTCAACTCATCTGCCATCTTCCCTATAGCTGCTATCTGCACACAAGTCAACAAAGATACAACGCTGATTACATCTTGCATCTGAAATGAACACTAATTGAAAAGCCATGTTAATTAAAAGGGGAATGTTGGGATGAACTTCTAGGGAACCAGTCGAGAAGGTGTTCTGATAGGACTAATCAACTCTGACTGCATAGATTGTGGACTGACTCGGAATTCTTTCCAATGCCAATAGAGGATGAACCAAACCTAGAGAGTAGTTTTGTTCATACACTAAAGAACATATCGTAATTCTGGGCAGCATATAAGGGAAGATTGCTGCTATGAACAGCTCAGCTTCAATGACATTGGTTATCCCCCCCCCCCCCCCCCCCCCCCCCCCCTCCGATAACGTGAGAAACTAAAAAATACAATCTTGGAGCTAAATGAAACTCAAAATACAATCTTTGGAGCTAAATGGACAATGGGGATTGGAGCTTCCCAAAACCAATGTTTAATCTAGCGTCCCTATCTCACCCAAAAAAAAGAAATGGAAAAAACGTGCAAATGTCGCCTAAAGTAACAAGCAATGCTTGCTTCTGAATGAAGCATTTTAGCGAACACATTTCCAAATTCACCAAGTTGCATTCAGAACAATGCACGGACCGAAATGCTAACAATTAAGAGAAGCAAGAGAACGACAGGAAACTGGCTAAAGTAAGTAGTTAAAGCGCCAGGATCTCCCATTTTGAATTCAACTCACAAATTCAGAGAGCAACCAATGAAGATTTCATTAATTTCAACGATGGATCACTAAGTCAGTAACTTTTCCTGCTGAAATGAATCAGAAAGCGAAGGCAATTCTGCAGAAGTGGAATATGAATGGGAGCCACGGAGGTGAAGTAACTAACCTCTTTCTGGAACATCGGAGAATCGTCCAGATTAACGAAAGCCGCCATCTTTGCTGCCTCTACAGCAGCTCGAATGCTCTCTGGTTTTGATTATTGAGCTCAGACTTCGCTTTCCGATCCAAAACTTTGAACAGGGGAACTCGCGGATTCGAGAAATTGGCCGAAAATCCGAATAGTAGATCTTTTTGTTTTTTCTGTTTTAGTTATTTCCGTTGTTTTCTAGAAAATGAAACAAATCAGATGATTGGCCAGACGGGTTAATATCGGATTAGATCATTGGCGTTTATGAAGTTGTCGATTTTAATACGACATTTTACACTTTTGAGATACCGATTAGAGTTTGATTTTCGATATCAAAGAGCGTGTGACTTTCGATATCACAACTCAGCTTCAATCACATTGGTTCTCAATTCTCATGCTGGTCAAAGAAGCGAAGGCAATGCCATTGTTATACGATGGATTATTGTTATGGACAGATTACGTTTGACGGAGATGTTTATTTGGTGAAGTACGCTTTCGAGAAGTCTAAGAAAAATACTTTACAAAATTTGGATCTATTAATCATATGTAACAGTGTCTTGTTCACTATCAAATCGTCACGAGCTTGGTCGTCAATCCCAATTTCATAATTCATCCACTTTACTTGTCATAGTTCTCAACTAAACATTTAATTATTACTTTAAACATCAAAATCACAAAACCATGAGTGACTTCTACAACCATAGAATACCCCCAAAAAGTTTGAGCCCTTGAAACCCTTTGATTGCAATTTCCACCAAAACACTTTTGGATGTTCTTCATGTTCTCAAGCTTCATCATGGACCCTTGCAGGAGTTTGCACCTTGATTTTCGACGTAATAAGATATCATGATCAAATAATAGATAAAATTATATGTGTTTCAAATGACATTCACATAGAAATATTGAAGATTATATTTTGTCGATCATTTACATTTTCACTTTCTGCAAGCTCTGCAAGTTGCAATTGTTGGAGGACACTACAAATCAGAGGTTCAACTCTATGTTTTGACTGTGAATTTGAAGTTAATCTAAGAGAGAACTACGTAGATGCAACCTTGATGACCCTCCTGCGATGCTAATGTCAAATGTGGAATAATTATCCATAATTATTGTAACCTTAAAAATGAAATGATTTGTCGGTGAAGTTTGCTAGCTTAAATATCTAATTTTTTGTTTGAAAATCGTAGATATTGTTATAATTGTCAACTAAACATAAATCTGTTTTTCATTTTTAATTTACCATAATTTTAAAATGTGTAAGCTACACATGATTTTATTTCTGATTTTCACTTTAACATTTTGACATTAGCATCGTTTTCACATTAAGAAGAAATGAATACTAAACTACACCTTAACGATCAATTACGAAACAAACACTCTTAACTCCCTGACAACAACTAACCAAGAGGATTTGTTTCGACTGTGAATAAGATAATTATACCAATTAAATCGATTAAATTATATATCATTTGATTCACTGGTTAAACATTTCGGTTTTGAAAACCATCAAATTTCGGGGAAAATGCGTTCACAAAAACAAAGTAGGAAAAGGAGTGATGAAACGTAAAAGAAAGCAAAAAAAAATTAAAAATAAATAAAGACTTTGTTGGAGCTTAAAGATTTCACATGTGTGTTCATATTTCCTTTTTGGGTTGTTAAGAATGAAAAAAAATTCGGACTGAAGGAAACAAACACACAACCTCTGCAGCGGCGAAGCTACGAAGATTCTGATTCAGCGCGCACTGAAGCAGAACCAGCTCAACGATTTTCCGTAGATCATCAAGAAAGGTAAGATTTTGAGTCTCTGAGCTATGGGTTTCACGATGATCGAGCTTGTTTGATTTCCTTTCGCTCTGTGAGAAATTGCCATTTTGGGAAATTGGAAAAAGAACCTATCTTTCTGGCTTATTGATTTTGGGATGGGATTTCAGTACAACCCCAGCTCCAGATCCTCCTTGTTATTGTTCATCGTGAGTTGTTTTGGTATCTTTCGTTTTGCTTTTGTGGCGAGCTGAAAGTAGGGTTTTAGGTGGTGGAATTTCAGGTCTTGATTGGTGAAATTTGTGTGCTTTTTTACCTTGTTGGGTGCAATTCCTATTTGCTTTCTGATTGGAAGGTTCAAGGTTGTTTCAGTGATAATTTTGATATGTAGTAGTTGTCTACTTAAGCATATTGACTATCCTCCATCCAACCTGGATTTAAATGACTATCAAAGCTTGAATTTTGAAGAGTTTCGTTCTGGAAGCTTCATTGTTGCAATGAATTGTCTATTCTAACTGAACACAAAGGCTGATTTAATCTGATCCGTTGGCTTTTGCTTTGTTTAGTTTTGTTTTGGCTCCAGAGTTTGATTCTGCTGATAGGGTAAATGGATACCCCCGGTATAGTGGATCCTAGTTCAACATTGGATAGGCTAAGTACTCTTCCAGGTAATGTGATCGACAACATTCTATCATGTTTGTTGATAAAAGAAGCTGCAAGGACGAGTTGCTTATCCAAGCATTGGAAGGAAAAATGGCACACTGTCCCCTATGTTATCCTTGCGGAAAAAATGTTGAGCGAAAGAATGCAATCGCAGATCGAAGGCATCGTAACTTACATACTCACCAAACATGCTGGAGACCTCGAGACATTCTCGCTCTCAGTCAACACGGTGAAGTTCTTCTACGACATGAAAGCGTGGATATGGAGGCTATCTCGGAAATCAATCCAAGAACTCACCATTAAGGTCCACAGAGGGGCACGCCACGACGTCCCTGTGGACTTGTTCTTCTGCGAGCAGCTGAAGAAGTTAACCCTTCGGTATTTCCAGTTCAGACCTCCGAGCAGCTTTAGAGGGTTCCGGAATCTGACGAGCCTCGATCTTAAGAAAGTGACCATATCGAAAGAAGCGCTCGAGAGTTTGTTAGCAAGCTGCCCGAATCTCGAGACATTAGTTCTCAAGAGGCTGAGCTGCGTGGATCATCTCCATTTCAACGCTTCGAACCTCAAGTACTTGGACTTTGGCGGGGAATTCAAATCCATGTGCTTCAATGCTCCGTTTATCTCTCTCTTGGCTATAAACATGTACCGGATTGGGTCCGAGCAGAACAACTTCGATTTGAGGTTCATAATCCGCGGCCTGCCTCCCGCTATCGGGGAGCTTAGAGTGTGGTGTCCTTTTAAGACGGTACTAATTTGCATCATCGACATTCATGCAGTTTTAAAGACGCTTTTTCTTATTTGCTGAGAGATTTTGCTTTGGTGCGTATTTGTTTCAGTTCTTGCCTGCAGGAAATCGGCTTGCTCAGCTCTCGACTTCTTACAACAACTTAGGAACGTTCGTATTGGACAATTTCTGCTTCAAGAAGGTGGACGAGGTCTCGTGTCTTCTTTCGATGAGTAGATGCTTCCCTAACCTGCACTCTCTCGAGATTCAGGTGAGCAATAACATTAGCAGTTAAAGTGTTTTCTCTTTTATTATCCGAAATGTTGTTTACTCGAAACTGAACCGACATGGCGGTTACGGTTTTGCTCGTGTAGGCATGTAGCTGCGATAACGAAGTTGTGCAAGTTGCGGTTTTGGCATTCTGGGAAGAAGACAAGCAGCCGACTTGCTTGTTTGACCGGCTGCGTAAGGCCAGGGTGAGGTCGTTCCATGGGGAAGATCCCGAAATGAGGTTTATCAAGTTTGTATTGGCGAATTCGCCCGAGCTGGTCGAGATGAGTGTGGAGCCCAGTTCTATCCCCGACTACGACGAAACGGTACTAACTACTCAACTGATGGATTTGCCTCGAGCCTCAGAGAAAGCCAAAGTGAACTATGTTCCGTACAACGCTGACCCTGATCCGGAAGATTTCTCGGAGGATGATGGTAACAGCTCAGACGATTCGTACTCCTCAGATAGTGATTAAAGCTGAACACCATTATTAAGACTTGCATTTGGCAGATTTTTTGTTTGTTTCTATCATATTCTCTTCTTGGGTATGTGCAATACTGCAATTTTAAGAAGTTATGATGTGAACTGTGAAGAACACTGGAATACAGAACTGGTTGGAAAAAACCCTCTTGGTTTTGGTTTAGTATAGCCTAGTCGAACTGGTTTCTATCATGTATATCCTAGCAAAGCTTGCATGATTCAATGGAAAACTTGTGCTTACTTCGTTGGGCTTTATATCCTAGCTAAGCTTTGGAAATTTATATCCTAGCTAAGCTTCAAATTGTTTATTTGGGGGGTTATGTAATTATGTTGGATTCATTGGCAGCTTGAGAAGAGAGGAAAATTTAGCTAAAAATTTGGTTGACTAGTTAGTTATATATATTGCCAGTCTGCAAGTTGACCAGAGGAAAAGGTGACCTCAAATCTCTGTTCGATTCAGCTAAACTGCACAAATCAATTTCGTTTCGCTTAAACAAATGGAACCATGAATCGGAATGGAATCGGCCAATTCTATGAGTTCACCGATTTTGCACCCGATTTCACCTGATGGACATTACTAAATGCAGAACCCATAGATTATGTGATGGCTCTAAACTTCATCCCCCAAACTACAGAAATTGACTGACAATTATTTCTCTTCTAACAAAACGTCAAAGCAAAGCCGTGAAAACTGTTTGTTTCCTTCTCTGCCTTCAACAATCTCTACTCATGAAAGAAAAAAGAGGACCAAAATTGGTACAACCTTCATGAAAGAAGGTGGCTACAGATTCCTCTGCATTTACCATTGCATTCTCAATGGGGAACCAAAGATCCAAAGTTGAACTGAAATGGGGAAAAGGGAAAGGCAAATTCATTTATCCGCTGTTATGAAAGCTCCTAAACAGCAACAGCCCTAACCCACCAATTGCCATGGATAAAACCAGAGGAACTCCAATGGTGTTCATGTCAGCCACTGTTAGCTTGTTTCCTTTCCTAGCTTGCTTGGACCTCTCTGCTGTCGCCTCGTGCAGGAGGCTGGTGAAACTGTCCAACTTGTGCATGATTTGGCGTTGTCCTCGAACGATCTGGAAATATCAAAACACACCAGAGATAAGAGGGGATTCATGAGGTGACCAATTCGAAGAACGGTAAGGGTTATGGTTTTACCTCTTCCAGTAGAGGCGAATCCTTGGCTAACTGGGAAAACGAGGACGAATGAGGCAGTTGCTGCTTTGAACCGGTCAGCGAACAGTTGCTTAAGCCGGACATGAAGTAAGATGTAGGAGCAGAGCCGTTGCTTGACTCGCCCTGCCCGCCGATGTTTTGCTGACGAGGAGAATTGTTCATCACGGTTAGCTTGGTGTTCAGTTCTTCTAGTTGAGATGTAAAATCATCCATTCTATCATTTAGTGATGTCATCTGTTCCGAAAGCTGAGTCATCACTCCCTTCGAAAGAGAGAAGAAAGAGATTAGCAGTTTGACCAAGATCCTTCACAATAAGTCAACTATATGAAGGAACCCCCTGAAAAGTACCTGGTTTGCCAGCATTGCTTGGGGCTCCGAATTTCTATCCTCATACCTACGGTTTCCATTTGAGAATGCAGCGAGCTTGGAGTAGCTCTTGTCACCTTGAGTTGAATATGAATGTGACATTCCACTATTTTAACATGTAGGAAAAAAGATCGGTTAGCTGAAACGCCAGGAACTTGAATTTCGAAGAACTTTGGTCACAATTGAATTAGTAGTGTACTGACCTGAGGTGCTTGTTTCTCATTGCAACCCGATCGGCAGATGCTCGAAGAAGTGCTTCTCTGGGGCTAGAAACTAAGTCATCATCTAGGCTAAGCTTATTCTTCAAATCATCTGGCAAAGCCTGCAGAAGGACAATTCACTATGAGCAGAGAATCGACATGGAACGTGTAAAAAACTAATCATAGTTCTGCATATAGATTGGCGTACCATCACTTCATCTACAAGCTTCTCCAGTTGGATTTGTTCGATATATGTACGTGGAATATATGAACCTTCCAAACCTAGTTGCTCTGCAACATACCTCACGGCCAGTCGATCTCTTCCTTGCACCTATTTCGACAAGCTAGCAAGTGAGGGCACGATAACCTGCAAATAACTCATGAACAAAATCCGGAATATGGAGCAGTACCTGAATATACTGACGATTCAGTTGTTCTAGCCAATCAACTTTGACACATACTTTGTCGTTGAAGAACACATGGCTACTCCTTTTAAGGATGGTTGCAATCGTATACCCCAAAGCCATCAACCCACCAAGAAGACGGACACTAACTTCGAACGTGATCCTCGGAGAAATGACAAACGGCGCATCAGTCACCCATTCCTGTCATTGAAAGCATGCAACATCTCAAAATATAAGAAGCCAAGAATAATTCAGAGAGTCGACTGCAGGCAGAAAAAAGGTTAGGTGGGGAACCTCAAACATAAGATTGTATTTTCCTTCTTTGTTGCGCATCCTTAGATATGATTGGCATGACTCCGGATCTTCACCAGGTGGCAGAAGATATATGTCATATGTTTGCTCCTCCGTCTCGGTGTGTCCTTCGGACAAGACAGCCTTGATTTTATCTACAGCCACGTTTCTTGCTGACTACAAGAGAATGAAGTGACTCAGAAACCTATATGTTCATAGACGTAAGGAAAAACATTACTGTTGATCAGCATCCCACACAAGAAAATGATCTTTCGGTCCAATCAAAGAAATCATCTAAAAGCCAAAGCAGCATCAACAAGGTTAGGATTGCAAATGGAAACAGAAATACAAATAAAATGAGATTGCCACCCGAGACCAACCTTCAAGATGTAAGTCGGATTCTGGAATCCAGTGAATGGGTTGAACTTGTTTATAATTTTTATGTGAGCAGTTTGAAGATCTGGCTCTATGAAGGCTTTATACATCGGGTATACCTGCACAAGTAAAAGGAAGTTGGCACCTGGAACAGAACACATTGAATAGGCTAAAAATTCTATCAAAAAAAGAGAACTAACCGTTTCAGATATCTGGTGGATTATTTCTTCCGGTTCCTGTCCAGCACGTTGAATATCTCGTAAAACACGCTTAACGAGATCAAAATGAATCCCCCCTCTAACGGATATTCGCAAGTCCAGCAAAGGGCGTAACTTTTCACTTAGGGCATATATCCCTTCTATGATCACAATGCGTGATTCTGGAACTTCAACTGTTCTGCAAATGAGAAACACTAATATGAAATTTGACCAACTTTTCAACAGAACGAACAGAGGCCATATCAGAAAACTAAACAACTTCATTTCGGCTGTCCTTGATCGGGCAATACGCTATCAAACATGTGATAAGTTAAACAAAGTACAAATTATGGACTTATCATTCTTCCCTAAGTGGATAAATCCAAACCTGTATCCCGTGCGGGAGCTAGACTTGAAATCATAGACTGGTACCTCTGCAGATTTTCCAGCTTTTAGATCTTGAACATTTTTAAGCAATGTGTCATAGTCAGTCAATCGTGGATCTGCCCAAAACGAATAGAATAAAGTTAGATACTTTATATCCAAATCAGGTGCAATAAAATAACTTCAGCGACTTCTGAAGCTTTCACTAAATAGCTGTCCAACAATGCAACCTTTCTATCCCCATGGACAGAAAGCACACTTTTTAGAGTACAACAGAAGATGAAAAAACGATATAATACAGCAAATTCAGTTCAGCCATTAGAACTTGCATCAAAACTACAAAAAGTAGCATAGGAAAATTTACCATCAAAATTTCCATCAACAATCCGGCTGGCGTCGTTGTAATTGTCCATAGATATGACAGCAACGCTGGGCATGAAATTGATTATCTTTTCAGTGAACATGGTCTTACCAGCCCCAGAAGGACCAGCCAGACCTACCAAAATGATCCCATCATTCTTTTGGGCCAGTAATTGGCATGCACGTATCACTACAAAGAAGCCCTTCTCGAATGACAATGACTCTTGAATCGGAACAATCTTGTATCGGTCAGAATCCTTCCTCTTCGCCAACCTAACCTGGTCCTTCAAAAGTCCCTGCTTCTTTGGGTGTGATTCAGAACCCGAAGCATCTTCTCCCATCTTGTCAAGCCTTGGTTCCCTAACAAATCCACCAATTTGAGAGCAATTACAAAGTGTACAGATACAGAAGTACAAAAACAACAGCATCAGAAATGGAGGCTCTCCAGCATCGACGTGTACTCATAGAGAATAAACCTAGCAGGAAAAACTCTCAACTGCTAGATAAACAGAAAGCAAACAAAACAGATCAAGTAGTACACGTAAAGAAATCTACAAGACTGCGATTGCCATGGAGATAATCCTCAAAAATGATAAGCAGGTAAAAATAGATGGTGGGGTGAACACCATTGATTAGAAGGACAGCTACAGCCTACAGCATTATTACCTTCAATTATGTTCAAACAAAAGTACGATGCATGCAGTAGCTAGATCATTGAAACATCAACCGAACTTTCTTCAAATCTAGACGCAATAAGGAAATGAGCATGATTCAATGCTCCAAAAACTCTCCCACTCTACAGTGTAGGTACAATCCTATACCCCACCAACCAAATTACATGGATCTTTTCAGTTTTTAGTAATCAGTCAGTCAGAGTGTACTGTGATACCAATCAAAACCACGTTTCAAAAAGAGTGCATCTGCAAACAGAATATCCACACCCCAAATTATAGACATGGTCGAAAGCATCACAAAACCATTATGATTTATGAACTCCCCACGTTGTATATAAAGTGGAGCATCTCAACAATGCCAAAAAGAACTCGATCATCACAGCAACCCCAATTTTTTGCCTTAAAGAGAACAAACAGTGACACTTTCTGCTCTGACAAATTTAGATATGCAATGGCTTCAAAAGATCCCCAGGAAGAATCCCAAAGCCATTGCTTTTAACAGCTGAACTCCAAGGAAACATACAAAAACCGAAGAAAGCTCCGATCCAGAGACCAAAAACACACCTATCCATTCCAACAACACAAAGAAGAAGACTGAACTGATTGAAAAAATACACAAACTGATAAATACCAGTACGGACGGATCGAGCAGAACCTCAATCAGAAAGAGCCAAGCAATCCAAATGAATTGAAATAAAGGGATCACAAACAAAAACCAATCAAAATCTGAACGTCATTTTAAAAAAGCAAAGAACACTAACCGAATCACCGCTTTCAAAGGCACCTCCTTTTAATTTTTTTTATCAAAGTGCGGCGGTGGGCAGCTGAGTGCACCGTACTCTTCCTAAATCAACTGCGAGAAAATCTCGTAGTAGGCCAAGATATTCTTGTATATTATATATAAGCAGATATTTTTATCGAAAGAGAGAATCTGGGAATGGCGCTCGAGAAAGGGCGCTGGCCTCCTCGAGGGTCAAGATGAGAGTCTGACAGAAGAACAGAAGCTGAGGACCATCTGGTTTATATAATCATAATAACAAATATAAATTCACTGTATTTTTAGCTTATTGTGGAAATTGAAGACCTTTCTTTCACCGAAAAAGGGAAAGGTTGGTCTCCCTTTCCAATACGACTTTAAATACAGAGATTTATGAGCACACTCGTGGATGGACATGGTCTCCACTTTTTACTTTGTTAAGACATACCATCAACATAATATTTATTGGTGAGTAAGAATTCCCTATATTTTGTAGAGGTGTAACATACTCCTATTTCAGTGTTATAATCACGATTTTTATGATTCCATGGATTTTTATTAAAGATTCAGAATCGACGATTTATGATATTGTTATGACTAATGTCCATAGATGGATATACATGGATATATGTTGGTTCTAGGTAGCTCTATCTGTTCGTCATTGTGACTCAGGCTCGTGCTCTTTTAAAAGTTGTTTTTTTGACTAACCTTTTCTCTAAGCCGGTTTGATTTGCATATTTTTGGATTGTCAAACTCTCGTGAATTTTGTCTTATGCGCAATGAGTTTTCTTGGGCGTGAGATTGTCTTTGCAGTTATATGGTTGATATATTTTAATGTCAGAATTCAGGTGGCTATTTCAGCCTTTGACATAGAAACAAAATTATTGATTGGATTGCGGTCTTGACAAAGAATCTAGCACGACAAGTCAATAAAAAGCTTCACGTAAAGCTTTCAATTGGCTTGTCAGGCTCATTGGCCACAAAGCTAAATGAAAAACTAACATAAGAGTTCAACGATGACATAATTTAAATTGGATCCGATAAATAAATCGCCGTCAATTACTATTTACAAATTATGACATAATTTGAATACTATATGATATGTGACGAGACATAAAATAACGTTCAAAAGCATGTTATGATTTCTGAATGTTGTACCACATTGCTGGAAACTAACAAAAAACAACAGTATAAATAAGAAGACGTGAATGGGCTCATACTGGGCTCTGGAAAGTCCCCGGCCTATTATGAGCAGAGATGCAGCTCCGGTAATCGGACAACCTTTGGGCCTGTCGGAGTAGGGCGGAGGAGACACGTGTGGAGCCCGATGCCTCCTGCGGCCAAAAGAATTTGGCCGTTGCTCGTAGTTACTCACTAGGCTCATCCTTGAGCTAACTGAACGGGGCTTATGATTCAATAGTTAATTTTTTTCGGTTAGTTCTTACTAGTCATTGATGACCAACTCGGATAGTCAATTAGGGATTATAAGTTCGTAATTAGAGATATATGATCTTATATTGGTTATCGGGTATGAGATTCTGACGATCGCACTTTTAGGATTTTATAATCGGTTAACCGAGGTTGAGGCTTAGCCCCCAACCGTAGAAGCTCAATAACTTGTTATCAAAAAAAATGTATTTTAAAATGTAAAATCAATAAATAATATATATTTTTGAGTATGACTGAAAATTAAAAAAACAATTACTAACATAGAAATATAATTTAGATGTTTCCTTATAAATATATGAATAATGTTTCCTTACATAGTTAAATTTGCATACAATTGCAATTAATGATATATATTTTATACATAATTACATTGGAGTTATTTATATTGTTACCATATAACCATATCTATAATTCAAACATTAATTATATTCTTTTCAAAGACCCTAAGACCAAATTTTTTTAGTATAAATATGCATTGAGATTTGGGAGGGTGTCATTGGGAAATACAAGAATAAAGATTAGAATAACAAATATTTATAAGGAAAATAAAAAATAAAAAATCATATGGAGAGGAAGATAGCTAAGTGTTCACTTTAGCTTTTATTTTCATCCTCTTTACCTTTTGTAAGTATTTTTCTAAACTATCATATTTATTCATTTAATTTTTGTTCAGTACATGTATAGTTATAACATTATATGTGTATTTGGTAGGTGGGGAATGGGTATCATCCGCACGAGTGATAGATGCGGCGGTCCAGGAGAGTCGGAATGTCTCACGAAGTTGACATGTCCGAGTGGTTTTATGCAAAAGTGTAAGAATGACATGTGCATCTGCATACCGACTTTCCATGTCCATTCTCGGGCCAAGAACAATTAAAAATGAAATTTCATCCGAGATGATATAAGTATAAAGATGTTTGTAATTCGATTAAGTCTTATCAGAATTAATTATTAAAAATTCTAATTTAATAAAGATATGAAATCAATAATATCGCATTAGTAACTTTGACCACCCATCTCCCCGCAAGTTTTGCTAGTTCTGTGGCACAATAGCGATCACCAGTTGGCTGATAAAGGGATTTTACAATGTGGTCCTTTAATTTATGGGAATTGGTCCTGACCTGAAGGTGGCCATGGACCATGATGATGTAGCGGTTTATTCGAATTAGAAGACACGAGTATATACTATATACCGAAATCTATAAACCCTTAGATCGATCAAACGACCGAACTGGCGTTGGAAAGGAAGGGCTTACATTAATATGGAGGTGCAAAAGAATAAGTAAGCTTCGCTTCTAAAAGTTGCTGATAAAAATCTTACAAGTCTACTATCCCCAGCAAGTAGTCAGAGTCCTACACAGAAGAACAAGAAGAATGAAAACTGGAAAATAAAAGAACTTTCATACAACAAAATGATTTGACGGTAAGAGCTGTCTAAGTAGATGAATCTTTTCACTAAATTCTTCTATTCTTCTTCATCATCTGCTTCAATATGCTGCTGCATTTATCTCATATACAGTCCCTTGTAATCTAATAGGGCAAAGGCATCTCTTCGAATCAAGATACCCCCGGAACTGTTCACCTATATATAAAACACAGCATCTCAAGAAGAATCACAATCAAAGCAACAACAAACAAATGAAACTTGGTAAGTAGATTCCATTTTTCAAGCGAACAATTGCGAGTTAATGTGAAGATATAAGAACATACACGGATGTTATAAAGCTAATGCGAAGAATGAAGACCATTTATTGGTGTTGAAAATTTTAAGGACTACCTTCGTGTCAGGTTCCGGGTGCTGCGATCTTAGTTTCCTGTCAATCTTCATGTTCATTTTCAGATTCTGAATCTGCAGAATCGAGATATGGGAAAAAGGCCATTAATTGTTCATTCAAAAGCTAGAATTATATAATGTGATCAATAATTGTTCATAGTTTTGGTAAAGATACCTGATCTAACATCATCACTTAGCTGTCCTCTTGCTTGGATTTGCTTAACGAGCATCCGGTATATCAATACCCACCAGTATATATGGAGCACAAGTAAGCAGTATAGAAGAGAGTTAAACACGTAGTAATAGATCGGTCCTTCTCTCTCGTGTTTCTTCTTGTCCACAGCCATGACAACTTCATAGCTGCAGTTTGAGTCAAAATATTGATTCGGAGAAACTAATCATGGAAATAAACGAACTTTACCAAAGGTATAGATACATACGGACCTTGTACTCCAGAGGATCCAAAATGGATAATAAATGAGCCGAAGCAAGATCCAAGACAGTACGAAAAGAATGAATGCAAAGCTTGCCATTCCTTCAGCACCGCTGTATTTGGACATTTTTCCGACCTCCAGAAATACATCACTCGCATCGTGGATAGCTAGGACGATTGAACCAGCACGGGCGAATCTGCAAGAAATTAATCAAATTCGATCACTTTTTTGAAAAGAATCTGATCAAGAGACAGATACATGTTCCTTATCATGGACCGCAATATCTGCAGTTGTGTACTGATACCTTGGCTGAACTTTCACCAATGAGAAAGAAGAGTCAAATCTGTTCTTTCAGAGTACCTGAATATGTAGGAAAGAATTATGAGAATGACAGTAGCAACATGATGGCTCATGGAGACTCCAAAGTCGGAACGCCTTGTTTCCCAAAATATGAGAGCAAAAATGGAGTACGTGTAAAACCCAGCAGCATACATGTACATTGCTTTCAACTTCAACCTGAAATTACCACAACAGTCATTCTGCACGGTTAATACATTTACTCAAGCCCTATAGGAACTATAACTACACAATATAAGATGATCACAAAAAGTCGGAACACTCTACTGTGTGTAGCATCTGAATATTCTTACTTCATTTGTTGATCCGGCCAGACTTGATCTCCAGGCCCTATCCAAAAGTACATTGTGTTTGTAAACCAAGGCTCATTGTATGTGACAGATATAGCAAAAATCTCCGCGGAAAGGAAGTAGATGCATTTCCACGCCGATTCTTTGAATTTTCGTATCTTCTTCTTCCTGTCTGCCGCTTCATTCTTCACCACCTGGTGACCTTTCCCGAATATCAATCTCCTCCCCACTTTCTGCAACATGAACATTCATTTCAGAAATTGCCAATACACTGTATTGATGCACTTAAGATTTTGATAATCTAACATATGTATACAGTTTTTTATCAGCCTCGCTATGAAGTCTATAGAACAATGCGAGCTAAAAAAAAGTTAGCTACAAAGCTACTTCGAGCCCTCCGCAGCAGAATCCGAATAGAGTACTTCCTGCGAGCATCAAAAGACTTCACATTTCTATTCTCCAAATCGAATTCTTTTGAAATCCAAACCGAATAATCACCAACCAATGAAAATATTCAAATCAACCTTATCTCCACCCACTGTTTTCTGAATTCACGTCACTACACTGAATTAATGAATCCAATTCAAAAAAGCCACAACCTAGAAATCAGAAACAAACTCTTCAACCCCGAAAAAGAGAAAGTCAATGCACCAAAGGGAATGATCAAACTCAACTTCTTCCCTAAATCCCAAGTTAGCTGAAACCAGAGCAAGAAATGAAAGCAAACGAATTTACCTCAAAGAGGAATCTGTCTAGGAAGAATCGGACGGTGGGGAAGAAGACTATAAAGAAAGGAAGAACAACGTAGTCTTCGTAATCTGGGTAGGACTCGTGCTCCCAGTCAACGGATTTCAGAAGCTCCATGACACCCATCTCCCGGGAGAAGAAGAAGAAGAATCAGCTGCCCACCAAGTTTCGAACTTTCCGTCAGGAAAATGAACAGAGCAGGTAGGTTGTTGCAGTGAAGAACAGGAATCCCCCGACTCGCCGCCGTTGGCATCCGAATCTTGGGAGGAAAAAAATGGAGGCGGATGTAAAAAGGAGTTTCCGTCTTTTTGCTAATTTTGTGGGAGAATAGAGAGAACACCAGTTGGCTGACGAAACGGATTTTACAATCTGGTCCTTTAATTTGTAGTGGTTGTACGGATTGGTCAGGGGATTTTTGTTTTGTTTTTTTCTTGTGGAGATCGTCGGTTGTTTGGTTGATGTGGGGTTGGGCTGGAAACTTGAAAGGCCCATTGGACTTTGATCCGAAGAGTACCTTAGACTTTGGGAATATGGAATCTACCTCGTGGGAATCTAGCTAATTTGGGAATAGTTCGGTTTAGAGTGACATATTTTCGATTTTATAAAGTTGAATAATATAGTAACTAGATGGATGTGGTTTGAGTATTAAGAACATTTTTTTTGAAAGGTATATTGTGATTTTCAAGGTTTTTTAATCGATAGATTATCAACATAGACTAATTTAAAATATGCATGATATTATGTACTCTAATATACCTTTTTCTAATTGGGACGCATAGTGCATATGTGTTTTATTACGTTTACACATATCATACATAATGTACAATATCCGTCATATGTAATGGTCATTTTAGACGTTTGGACCTCCATCATCAAAAATATATCTTTAAATCTTTCATCATTGACTCTACTTTTTGGGGGAAAATTTCACCTACTGACTATACAACATGCATAGTGAGTTATACATACTTAATTACGATATACATGTATATGAGTCATATGTACCGTAACGTACCTTGTCTACATTGAAATGTACAGTGCACTTCAATTTAATATGTATTTTATTGTGTTCTCACATATCATACATAATGTACTATATCCCTACCTTACATAACTTAACGAATCTATCATCCAAATAAAAATCCAAAAAAACAGAAAATGTTACCATTAAAAATATTATCAACACATGAAATTCAATCATGCTACCAAAATCCTAATTAAGGGCCCTCAAAATCTTGTATTCTATATACAAAAAAAGCTCATGATCAATCATGAAGAGATGACACAAACAAAACAAACACACACAAAATTAACACATCCCATCTAACCTAAATTAGCAAAAAAAATCATTATCATTTTGTTGTTGGACAAGTGGCTTTGAACAAAATCCCCAAAATCCAGAAATGTCAAATCCAAAATGGTACATATCTCTCTCTATTTTCCAGGCAATAAATCACAGCAGTGGTTGAGGAGGTTGTCATTTTCCCCATTTGAAAACACTTGCATGTGATCTTAATAAATTCAAAAACGAAGAAGAGTTCTTGTAGTTGAGGACAAACTTTCCATCAACAAAATCCTCCCCACTCCCAATCAAATGGCTTTGGTTGTTGTTACTCTTCAATCCAATGCTAATGCGGGGAGGAGCGAATAGAAAGTCGGATCTCGTTTGAATCGTCCTATCTATTTATCTTATTGATTAAAAGTTTGGTTTTAAATTCAGGCTCGAACATGATGAGTATGTCATCATGTAGGTGTGTCTTGGATGACAGACAATAGTCCTAAGTCAGATGCCATGCTAATTAATTAACAATCCGCTGAGTTTTGATGAGTGAAATTTGATCTCAGAAAGTTTTTATATTTTTAAGAGATCAAAGAAACAAATAGTCTTGAAAGAAGATTTCCTAGTTTTGTAAGTGTTTGACGCACAAGTGTGTTATCGAGACGTGAATACAAAATATAAGAATATAGAGAATAAATGATCACATGTACTAGCTATCAACAAAGTACCTAGCTATGATCCATATGAGTCGAGTTATGACCAACAAAATTTCATTTTCAATAAGAACTAACACATAACCCTAATACAAAGAGTGTCTAACGAGAGTCAAATTCGATCTTAATGAAGCTTTTTGGACTTGTTTTGTTGGCACCATTTTAGAATAGCTTGACCTAAACCTAGTAACTTTAGTAGTAATCAAGATCATAAGAAGGCAAACTAAGAACCAAAACCACACACACAAGGCAACAAATTAAGGGAGATCAGTCAATTATAAGCATTTCTGGAAGGGTATGTTGGGTCCATTTTTTCCTTTCTTTTTTGTTGTGTTGTATTAATCATTATAAACAAACCTTTCCAAACTCTTCTCTTTTGTTTTGTCACAGTAAGCATCATCATTGATCAGCTTAAGTCACACTCCATGACAGACAAATTTCGCTATGAAGTCGGATGGATTGAACACCGATTGGTAATTGAACCAAATTTAATCCATGAGCCAACTTATCGGTAATGTTTTAGGGATTGTTGTTCGGTTTCATCTAGTAGAGGATTTGGTTTAATCTAGTAGCTTGTTTCTCATTAAAATTTATATTGTCGATATATATATGGGTTTACAACAACATCATATGTACTCTTCTCGTAAAAAAGAACCGAGTTAACAGATTTTTGTAGGGAAAGGCATACTCGTATTATTAGTGATTCAGTTGCATACATACACTTATGCAAGAGTGAATGTTCGAGTTAATGAGGAGCTACATGCCAAACAGACGGTGCTGCTAAAGAGAAGAATTATTTACCTAACTCATCCAAAATCAGGTTCTTATCTTTACTAACACAAACCACACTAAAAAAAGGTATCTAGAGCCAAAAAAAACACGACAAAAACGATAACTTGACCGAACTCTATGAAGTTCTGAGTATATCCTGCCACCGCTGCCGCAACCTCTATATCCATGTATTTCTATTCCAGAAAGGTTGTCTCTATCTCTTTCTATAGTACTGTTAATCCAGTAAGGCGCCATTAATAGGTCTTAGCCATAGCCAAGAGAGAAAACTGGCAAAATGAGATATCATGAGAGTGGAGTCCAACTGTTTCCACTAGCCAACATGGTATATATACAATTACGTAACAGATTCAGGAAGGTTTAATGTATTGGACATGATTAACGTTTCGTTTGATATGAGTATCGAAAATGGTTAAGAAGAGTTACGTTGAGCCACGATTCGAAGAAGCTTTCTTGGTCCCTAATCTGTTATCCAAGACTTACTATCTAGTAGTTATGTGCTTGATGATAATCACTCTTTGAAAGTAACTGGATGTTCCACGAGCAAACTAGACCCACATTTGTTGGAGCAAGATACCAAAAGGCTGCAAATTATTAATGGCTGAATGGCCCCAAGTCGGTATAAACTGCCAAAAGAATCCAGTTGGGTTTTCATTTTTCCTATGAATTATATTTTGTACTACACTCTTTGTTGGCTTAATATCCATTGTGGTCCTCAACCTATTTTTCTTGTAACAGCATGGTCACCAACCTTTATAGAGTAACATAATACCAATAACCTATTTCAATCATAATAATCTTTGTTATGTCAACTCTCCTTACAAAATTTTCATTATTATCTAATAGACCACCATATCAACTCATCATGTTGTCCACGTCACTCCTTATCATGTCATTTATTTTATTCTAGACTTAACCCATTCAACTAATCTAACTTAAGCCAATCCATAATCTTCATTAATCCAGCCCATTTGAAACAAACCTGCTCAAACCAACTTGAAATAGGTTAGAATTTGAGAACTTGGACAATTGGGAACTTGGGGTGCATCTAAAAGCACACTAGACAAGCTTTGATAATAGATTGTGCAAAAAACTTCAATTTCTTTCATATATATGATTCGATATTTTTGAATCGAGAGACCCTGAATGGTAATCTATATATAGGTTTGTCCATTCTGATTCTGTCATTTTAATAGGACAGAATAGTTGACATAATAAATAATGAAGTGAACATAAGAGTAAAGTGATCGGTCAAATTTAACAAAATTTTCAGACAGAAAGTTGACAAATATAATCACATTGTTACAATTGGAATACGGTAGCACTGGCTATGTACGTCACTTTCAAAAGGTTGATGATCACAATGGATATTAAGCCACTCTTTGTCCACCAAAGAGCTAGCTTTGGCTTTCTATTTTGCCCAGGAAGGAGGACACAGACAAGGGAAATAAAGAGAGATAGAGGGTTCATAAAAGCACACGGCGAGAACACTGTTTGACTCTCTCTCTCAACAGTTTCCTTTCTCCATGTGTTGTTGTGGCGGGTGACCCTCTTTTCTTTTGTCTTCTGTCTTCTGAAAGCTGGTTCTCTTGTTATTTATGAACATGGTCAGAGGTGGAGTAAAAGTGTGAGAGAGGCCATTTTGTCAGGTGAAAAAGGTCTCATTGCCAGGAAAATGAGCTGTCCGTCCTAGCTAGCATTTAAGAGTTGGAGAGAGAGTGAGAACTGTTTGTGCATCTCCAACAGTTCGAATCCGAAAATCAGTTGTCCGGTACTAATCGAGCAGCTTGTTCCGGCTAGTTAGCTGTTTCATATCTTCCGTGTTCGAATCTTACTGTAACATATTCGATGATATTAATTTGGACTCTTTTCTAATAACTCAAATTATTGAAATGCAATTGTCAAGGGTATTCTTGACTGATACCCCACGTAAGCTAATGGAGAGTGTCCAGGTTGTCAAGGCTTACCAATCTTCGAAAGAGTCCAAAATTTTCAGAGGGACAAACAAAGCTTTCATTTCATTATCAAACACATACACACACATACTCTACATGGTTTTGTCGTCTAGCTAGTGATTTCAGAAGAGGAAAAGAAAGAAACTATATGGTTGAAAGTTCGACAGGTGGAGGTGATGAAGTGAGCAAAGCCTTTCCTTTTCTTGAAAGGAGGCGTTTTCCAATCCATCTGGCAACACACGGCCATAAATGAATGGCCTTTACAGGGACAGGTTATTATAACTTCTTGTCATTCCCATAGTGACTGCTCTGAGATCAGCTCCTCTTTCCTTTCTGACCATGAGAAGGAACAGTTACTCTACTTCAACTATGCAGCAGCATCAGCAGCTTATAATAATTATTCTTATTAATAATAAAGCTAATGCTGCTGCTGCTGCCTTCATTTCATTCTTCTGTGCTTTTCCTCTGTAGAGGAAGTAGTAGTCTTTTTCCATCTACTTGCTTTCTCCTCCAAATGGGTTCTTCCTATGTTCTTGGAGGAAGCTCAATGAACAGTCTCAGTGGTGGTGGGACTGAATCTGGGTGGACTAACTACATTGGCTCATCCATCCAGAACAGCATTTACATTGAAGATGCTGACAGACCAGTGGTGGATCAGTACTACTACAACAACAATGGTGGTGGATATGGAAGTGATGATTCTATGGTCTCAGATGCCTCTTCTGGACCAACAAGTCAGTACTCTGAAGCAGCTCCTAAGAAGAAGGGAGGTGTTTTCAGTTCAAGGAAAGGGGGGAAGGAGAAGAAGAAGCTTGGGAAGCAAGGTAACAAGCAAAGAGATGAGTACTCCAGGATCAAATTGGGGGAAGATGATGATGCTAAGAGTGCTGCTAGTCACACTGGTTCCAAGGTGAGGAACGCCAAGTAAGGTCTGGTTTATTTATGAACTGCTAGTCACACTGTTCTCCATTTGTGACATTGTTGTTGTTTTTTGAACCTTGTTTAAACAAGATGTATGTGACAACCTACACAATGTTTCAGTTTTTTAGCTGTCTTGGCTCTTTTGTACATTTGTTCAAAGTCTTGATGGGTAGACTTCCATTGTTTCCATTGTCACTTCTGTAGTTGTGTCTCTTGAGTTTGTGTCTCTACATGATATCCAACCACTTCAAAGTTAAAAGCATGAGATTGCCACAAACTTTGTATTCCAAAGTTCAGATGTTGTTCTGTAATAAGGGAATAAGCTGTAAGGGAAGGGGAAGAACAAATGTTCAGAGTTGCAGAAGAAGAACACTGGGGGAAAACTGCATACACAGGGCTCTGAGAAATCTGGATTGAATGAAGAGAGTGATTATAGAGGTTGCAAATGGTGTTGTTGTGTTGGTCTCCAGAATCAGCTATGTGAAGAAGATTAATAACATTGAGGCAATGAAGGTTAAGAAAATGCATAGCTGTATCCTGTATGAAGCTATTATTCATTTACAATGCCCAAAAGAAAGCACTAAAAAGAGACTGTGGCTTCGCCCGGGTTCGAACCGGAGACCTTCAGTGTGTTAGACTGACGTGATAACCAACTACACCACGAAACCTTTGTTGATGCTTCATCATGCTGCATCAAAATATTTTCAAAACGTGGTACGGACCTGTAGCATGATGATTTGCAGACCATCAGAATCTTTATAGTATTTATCATCATAACAGATGCATGCAAGGTGTTACAGATGAGGCATGGAAAGGGTGTTAGAACCAAAACATTTGGAGACACTACAGAGAGCTGTGAACCCAGCAACTGGGCAGTTTGGGGTTCATTAGTCATCTTCATGTTTCATATGTTCCTTTTTCCATATTCTTGTGTTAATTTCTGTCGTTAGATGAGATCTTCAGTTGGTATAACTTCACCTTGGAAGCGAATGGGTCGATATGTTTTCGGCAGTTGATCCATGGCTCATAGGTGTTATGCTTTCTCTGTTCTTACAGCACTAACACTGTAGTCTGTAGCAGTAGAATATGAACACATGTTTACACAAATGGGAAGAATCTGAATCAAAATCAAAAGAAAGGAAATCTTCTTCTAATAAAAACACTTCCCTTCCATAACTATTATGATCTGGTCATCAGATTGATTTTCTACTGTATAAAACGATTTTTGGCAATCATCTGTTACTAAGTGCTGTTGACGAGTCAAGCCGTTTGTGAGCAGCTCGGTGTTCGGTTTGGAAAAAACTCGTTCGTAATTCAGCTCGATTTTAAACGAGCCAAACTTGAGTCAGGATATGTTCGACTCGATAAGCTTGCGAGCTGGCTCGAGAGCGAACTCGAATACTAACTCGAGTATATATGGCTCGTCAATAGACTCAAGAATGCAACATGTGCTTTGCCTTAAATACCATACACAATAAAACATGTGTAGAAACTTATAATTTTAGGATAGCTTGTTTTTTAGCTCGACTTGTCGATGCTAAAATGTTTTATAGCGTGCAAGTTTCAAATTCAACTCAAATAGGATTCTCATCGGGGGTTTTAAAGAGCGAAGTTCGAGTTGTGCTCGAGTTTTACTCGTTAACAGTAGCTAACAAGCCTGACTCGAATAGGCTCGAACTCGACACAAACAAAAAGTTTGAGCTTGCCGAAAAATTAACAAGACAAACTTGAGGATGGATTGGTTCGTGAACAACCCTTTAAACAAGTGCGGAAAATTACAAGCCAAACTTGAGGATGGCTTGATTCGTAAACAACCCTTTAAACAAGTTTTTTACTGTAAAAAACAAAAAAAGGATTAATGGCTTCACCCGAATTCCAACCAGAGACCTTCAATGTGTTAGACTCGTGTGATAACCAATTACACAACGAAACCTGTTGGAAAGGCTTCCCTACAAAATGTTTATAACCAGTTACGACACTTAAAGCTGCTGCATCATTAATGGTTACCGACAGATAGCATGAATAGGATCACCATCCATCCTCTTCATACTTGTTTATCAGCTCACCCTGACGAGGAAAATGGACAGGTCTTACTCTTAATTGTGTTAACATTCCCTGATTAGGTAAACGTTGCTGTTCGTATCGAATACATCAGGTTCCTTCAAGTACATCAAGTTTTTTGCAGAAGAAACACCACACTACGTACAGACTCTGTGATGTATGTAACCAGCACAAATGGCAGCTGTTGCTAACCACGTCACAATGTTCATCTTCTTCTTTGCACCAAAACATTTTGATCAATCTCCCATTGGTATCAATTTTACCTGCTGGCACCATGCATCCAAGTGTTTATGGTTTTCTCCAGATTCTATCAGCATGATCTTTAACCTTGTTCTTCTTAGATTCATTCATAAAATTTCACTTCTTTAACATCAACATAAAAAGAAAAAGGAACTCACTCTCCTAAACATTCTCCTCCAAAACTAAACTATTATTAAGGATCTAACCATGATCAGATTACTGATTACACCACTAATCTAGTATTCATTGCTACAAAAATTTTGCACCCCCCATCAAATATAACTTCAAACAGAGAAAAAACAGTGGCAATCCCAACCCTCTGTCAGAAGATTTTCTCTGGAATCCCTAGTTTTTGCAACCAAGCTAATTAAGACCGGGGCCTGGAAAGTCGTGATCTTTTTTCTTCATCTGGGTGGTTGAGCTATCGATCTAAAAAATAACAAAGACAGATGCTAAGTTCGTTCAATTTGAATCCAAAAAGGTCGAAACTGAGTTTGATTAATTACCCATTTAGGAGATGGCCTTGACATTTAGGAAGAAAGCGGCGGAGCAGAGGATGGAAGCAACGAAAGTGAAGATGCCGAAGCCAATCATGAGCGAAATCCCAGCTACCGCCAGATCAAGCATGCTCTGTACAGTCAACCCCATCATCAGCATCGCCATTTTTTGCAGTACCCTCTGTTTTTTTATCTCGTTGCTGGTTTTGTTTATCGGCTTGTGTTTATATACAAAGGTGGGGAATTTGCTACGAGGCGGTCGAGATTGGAGATGCGGATTGGGACCAGGAGCTCAGAGGGGATCGGTATGGCGGAAAGTAAGGAGGGGGTTGCTTGGGAAGTGTGTGACAAATCCAATCTTGTATTCAGTCTGCTGCTAAATAGAGCAACCATTATCGTCTTGGGCCAAGATCCACTGCATCTTTACCGTTTTGTGATCAACCGTTTAGTCTGAGGTTTGTGGAAAATTTTCGAATTTTTACCTAGAGTAATCATTATCGTCTTGGGCCAAGATTCCATGTCAAGATAAAGTTACCCGACCTGTAGTTCCGAACCAGCCAAAACAGAGTTATTTTTTTAGAACAATCATTTATCGTTTTGTTATGTGCAGCACTCAGACAGTGCGATTGCTTAATTTCTATGTAAATTGCCTTTCAATGGTGTTTCTACACTCGGCTTAGATAAATGATGACTTTGGCTACGCTTCCCGCTTAGAAGTGGCCGCATTTAGATGTCAATTTCCGACGTCGGACTAATTTTGTCGGATACATTTTCGGAGTCAACAACAGGACACCCGCAAGTCTACCTACTTATAACAGCTCAATTTTCGTTGAAGAGGTCTGGATTTTCCAAATCCGGCTGATTTGGCCATGAATCTGAAATCCGGTGGATTTGAAGTTTCCGGCTGGAAGGTGGTGAAAGAGCTAGAAACGACACGCTGACACCTAATTCATTTTTCTTTAAATCCGGGCTGATAACGACATTGAAATCGACGGTCGAGAGATCGAAACGAACAATCAAACTGGATTATGCTAACTGCCTTGATCTACAAACATTGCTCTGGAAAGGCTTACAAGTTACAAGATAGCACATTTGTTTTTTTGGATCCAAGGGTAGGAATCAAGTGATCATTCCAGTGAAAAGGGTTTTCGATCAGCTGGTCTTGGTTCAAGACTTCAAGTTTCCAATAACATCATCAGACTCCTGCAGTGATCAATAGGATCGAAACCACGCTCCCAAATTCGTTAACCTTTTCTTCTTCAATCCTCCGTCAGTCACGGTGCGCCGGTTAATCCCCACAACCCATTTTTCGGGTTTGCTTGTGTTGAACTACATGATCCAGAAGGCCATTGACAGGTGCCGATATTGACTGATGTTATACCCTCAGAGGTCCAAGTCCCGAATATATTGAAATTCAAGTTTATCTTATAAGGGATACAACCATATATGAACATCCACTGATTCTTGAGGAACAAGTTCTTTTTACCTCTTTTTCTGCCAGGGCTTGACGGATTCATTGGATTGGGAGGCATTGGCACTGGCATTGTTCTTGGGAGAGGCTTTCGTTCTGTGGAGTCGACTACAACGGCATCAGATGTAAGAAATGTCCTCGCCACTGATGCAGAATGCTCCAAACAGCATCGAACCACCTGTTTAGTTTGTCTCGAGTTCTGTTAGGAATCCTGATCCATGCCCATAATGCACGATCGAATCAGCCAGCATATGATACATACACAGTAATACCTTTGTTGGATCCATGATCCCTGCAGTCATCAAATCCTCGTATCTGTCTTTGGCAGCGTTGTATCCATATCTCGGGTCATCATTCAATAGGACCTATTCTCGGATCTAACACTATCACCTAGTCTAGCTCTTTGTGTGATTTCTCTACAAGCGACACGAGGTAGTCAGTTCAAAGATGATGTAAATTTAAAATAAAGAGTTAAAATGAGCAAACCATACGTACTGAAAATATGTTCCTTATATAGTCCGTCTCGAGCAAAATGGACAAGTCACTAATTATATGTAGTTAGGTGTTGGATGAATGCGGATTCATCTCAACGGTCGATACCATCATAATAATTCTGACTATCAAGCTCCCGATGTCACATATTCCCTCAAATAGTGACCCAATTAACAATGATGAACTCGCCCTGTTAGTCATAACGACTCAATCGTGTAAGAACCCTTTCTAGCGATCCAGCTGCCACTAAAGTTCATTTGAACTAGGTGTATTTCCCTTTACAATATGATGGTCTACCTCAAGCAAGGCCGACACGGCAATAGTTATAATCCAGTGTTGAACCAGCGTAATAACTTAATCTTAGTGGTCGATATCATCATGACAATTCTGATCATCGAGTTGTGGGAATCATATCCCCAAAAACGACGCTACATATTCCCTTAATCAGTGATCAAATAGGTCCGATGTTCCCATTCATTAGACAAAAGCCGTTTTAAACGTTCCAAAACCCACTAATATAATTAAGACTCACCGATAAACTAGAGGATAATCTTAAATACTCAATTACCAAAACTAACCCTTATCCAAATTTTCGTCCTAGCCAATGTATTCTATCAGAAGGAAAACAAAATACAGAAAGGCAATAAAAGAGGAGCACACTTCTCCATGATATCCTTGGTACCAAGTCCACAGCAAATTTATGAACTCCACTCCAATGTCCAGTCCCCCAAGTAGCATCATGCCATAATTTAATGTTATGTATCTCATGCACAAAGCCCAAACCTTTGACTTTTTGTAAAGATACATCTCCATATCCATATGATATATGAATCCAATTAATTCCCCCATCTCTTTCCACCATCCCAACTACACTGCACTGCAACCCTTCAGTTCCAGACTCATAAATAAGCATCCTACCAGGAAGAAGAAGAAGAAGAAGAAGAAGAAGAAGAAGAAGAAGAAGAAGAAGAAGAAGAAGAAGAAGAAAATGGCTGGAAAATCTGGGCATTTCTTTGTATTAACGATGGTTATTCTTAGTCTAGCATTGGTCTCAGTACTGTCTGCAGAAGCCATCCGGCCATCAGCACCTGAACCAGACCCAACTCCTGTGAGTATGAGTTACGAGATAGTTCGCTTTCGGATTCAGAACTCTAATGATGATATGTGATTCTTCCGATTAGTATTTAGTAACGGTTTCTATGTGTTGTCCGGTGCATTGAGTTCGTTTCGAAAATTTGTTTTTGCAGGAGATGGAGTATTATGAGGATGGTGGGTGTGCAGGGAGAGGGGGTGAAGAAGGGTGTTTGATGAGGAGGTTCATGGCTGTTGCTCACACTGATTACATCTACACTCAAGATGTCAATGTTCATGACCCCTGAGTTTCCACCACCCATTCTTATTTCTCATTTTTTGTTGTATGGGTGGAGGCTATAACTTTGGTGTTATGTTTAGTCATAAAAATCATAATTTGTAAGAAAGTTTGAGTTGAGATTAGTGTAAAAAAGTTGAGTTGGAATATACAAATATTATGAATGAAAATTTGAATTAAAAGAAATAAAGATTTCGATTGAAATCATATTTTTCAATTTATTTTATTAGAAAATAAACTTTTCTAAAAATCCTTCGTATTCTTTGAATTTAGTATTTTTTTCTCAATTCCTTCCAACCTCAACTCAATCAGTTTGTATTATTTCAATTTAACTTTCCTAATAATCATGATTTCAATTGTCAAACATAGTATGACAAGAATCGTGTTATAATGTATTTGTCTGGTATGTGTTGATTTTATTGCAAGTAATTCAAAAGAGTTTTCTTATTGATGTTTTTTTTCTTTAAAGTTTAGGATTGAACAAAGGGCTAATCAACAGATTAACTCGATTAATCTCATCGAGTTGTAGAAATGAGCAGATGGAATAAGTGGGTGTGAGTTGTCAACATAGTGATCCATAATAAGATGTGTGATGTGAGTAAATGATAAAATGGACGGATACGTATAAATAACAAGTAATCAATAAATAATTTATCTGATTCTATTTATTATTCGCGAGTAAAAATATCAAAATAACAACAATTATGACTTATAACACAACAACAAAAATAGCAAATGATCCTATTAAACAGGTTAAGCTCGTTTCTAACTCTTAAAGGTCATAAAAAATGCCATGGTATTTTTGCTAGCTAAATTGTAACAATATTTCAAACCTTTTATAAAACCATACTCTTCTAGAAAGAAAATTATCCACTTTCATGTAAAAAAATTCAAAAATTCCCACCTATATTTGAATTTTTGGGCCTCGGCTGATCCTATTTAGCCAGAAACATTGGGCTTTTAGGCCCACAGTCCAAGACCAACCGTTTTATCTTTCAAAACGGTCAAAAAACACTCGAACGTATAAAAAACCGCACCCAGTACTTCCCTCCCTTATCTCTTCGTCAGTGAGCTCACTCAACTTCGCCGATTATCATCTCCTCCGACCACCATGAAACCTCCGGCAACCCTGCGCGACACCTTTGCGTATCCGCTCGTGCTTCATCCAAGAAATTCACTTCGTTGCTCTGCGTTCACGCCGAAACCTCAAGGTTTTATCACTCTTCTGATGTTTTGCGTGAATGTCTAGAGTTTCCGTTTCTGAATTTCGTGTTTCTGGAATTTGGATTTTGCAATTGATTAGAATGCCGAAGCTGTGAGATTCGACGGACCGGTTTTGGACGTGAAGGAGATCGAAGGTGAGGAATGCGAGATTCGACGGACCGGTTTTGCAGTTGATTATAATACGTATTTATACCCTTCTACTGTCCAAAGTTAACAAAGGAACCTCTATTTTATTACATTTTAACCGGATGAGCCCCTCAATTATGAGGATTTTATCATATGAATCTTTCCGTTAGTTTTTCGTCCAAATTTCATTAAAGTATGCTAATTGTACATGCAATTAGAGTTAACAAAATCCTAATCCGACCCGATATAAACCCGCCTGGCTAACCCAACCTAACCCTTTTAAAATAATCCTCTTGAGATATGAGTCGAGTCATCACGTAGAAAAAACACCTTTAATGACTCTCTTTATACCAGACAGTGACCGTTGATGATAATAAAAGGGTCAGCTTGAAAGTAGCTAATGTCATCATGCCTCAAAACAAAAATTTACTTATAACCAATTATTCAAAACCAATGAATAATTAAAAAAAATATAACAGCTAATTAACACAATAACCAGACATGTGTTTTATTCTTCATTTATTTTTAATTAAGAAGAAAAAAATTGGATGGAATTTTCTTTTTCGAACTGGAATACAATTAAGTTCTTGTTTTACCGACCACACATCTAACGTTATTGTTGAGATCAGGAGTTGGTACGAGGTGGCCGGCGACCAGAGAATGTCGAACTCCATGGCAATAGCATAGCCCTTCACAACAATAACAGTTTGGCGGCACGCAGATGCTCTTGCATTTTAGAACGTCGTTTGTGCTAATTAGCCGCCCCTCGACGACGCTGTTCCTCGTATTCCCACCTGAAAATTATCGGACCGGATCGATAAAGAAATTGAGACATACTAACACAACCTATAAATATAAGAGAAATCATATAGTATCGAAATTCACCCGTGGCAAGAACTAAGAGGACAGCCAAAAACACCAAGTTGAAGGAAGCCTTGTCCATGTTTGATATAAGGACTATTTTGTAATTTAGTTACTCCTTGAATTTTTTTTGGTATTGTACCAAATGATTTGGAAGTGCTTGGTGTTTTCTCGCACTTGGTATCTCTGGTTTATATATAGTACTTGAAAATATGAGGATGGCGTATAGGGTAATTAATTAATTATTTTACAAGTACATAATTAGACCATAAAGGTAATTAATTATTATAATTTTCATAAACTACATATGACTAATATGACAACAAAATATCCTTTAAAAATCTCATTGCCTTATTAGCTTCTTCAATTTCCATTCCTTGCTATAACTTTCCTTCAGAAACTTTCGAATTCACAGTAATTTTCATTCCTAATTTCATTTATCAAAATTTTTATAATATATTAAATGGTTTTGTGCATGCTTGCCAGCTAGTTTAGAGGTGGGTGTTACGTGCATGTATTTATCGATTTTGAGATTTCTTTTTTAGTATATGTAAGGGGGACGAAACTCATCTCAATTATTGCATCTTAATTAAGTATATGTAAGGAAGATGAAATGAGTTTGGAACATTTTAGTATTCATCACTTTTATCGATCCAACGAACATGTCACAATGGGCACATTGTTTTGGGTTGGGGGGGGGGTGTTTAGTTTTTATTTATTACGTAATTTCAAGAAATATCAAAAACAGAGTAAATATATTCTTGGAGATATGGTGCGAATGATGGAATGAATAGGATGTTTATTGTGGGCAATGAGTGGCTGGTACGAGAGTCATCGAATTAAGGTTGTGATCATCTGGTCCAATTCGGATCCAAATTCCTTTCACTCACAAATAAATGCCGGTTATAGTAAGCTCTTTAGGGTGACCTAAGGGGTGAAAGATAATTTAAGCTGGAGAGGAGGTTGGGAAACGTACCGTGGGAATATTTCCGCTATTATTGAGTATGACCTTTGGATATGATGGCATGTACCATATTTATAGTACTAGAAGAAGGTTGATGTGGTCTCTTTTTAAACGGTTGATCTTGAACAAGCGACCGATGCCCTTAGATTGGAACGACCCTCCTAAGGTTAGTGATAAGGCATATGACTACTTAGGTTAGGCATGTGGAGTACGGTTGGAGTAGATGACATGTCACTATGTTTTATATAGTCATTTTAAGATATGTCTTATAACACAATAACAAAACATGCATTTATTATTCTTCATTTATTTTTAAGAAAAAAAAAGTGGATGGAAATTTGAAAACAAATTGGAATTACAATAAAGTTCTTCTTTTGCCAACCATACTAGGAAGTTTTCTAAGGCCAATCACTATTGATTATAAATTATCAGGAGTTGGTACGAGGTGGCCGGCGACCAGAGAATGTTGGACTCCACTGCAATAGCATAACCCTTCAGAACAATGACATTTCGGCGGCACGCAGAAGCTCTTGCATGGCAGAATGTCTGTGCTAGCCCGCCCTTCGACGCTGTTCCTCATATTCCCACCTGTAGATTATCGAACCAGATCCGTAAAGAAATTGAAACATACTAACATATCACATACCTATAAATATAAGAGAAATTATATAGTATCGAAATTTACCGGCGGCAAAAACTAAGAGGACAGCCAAAAAGATCAACTTGAAGGAAGTATTCTCCATGTTTGATACAAGGACTATTTTGTAATATACTCCTATGGGTTTGTTAGCAAATAATTTTGAAGTGCTTGGTGTTTGCTCTCCCTTGGTATCTCTGGTTTATATAGCACTTGAAAATATGAGAATAATTATTTTATGAGTAAATAATTAGACTATAAAGGTAATTAATTATTATGATTTCCATAAACTAAATATGACTAATATGATAACAAAATCTAGGAGTAAATGTATTTCCCTTTTAAAAATAAAATAATTTTTTCCTTTTAAAATCTCATTGCCTTATCAGCTTCTTCGGTTTCCATTCCTTGCTATAACTTTCCAAATTGAATATGTATGAATGATGGAATGAATAGAGCGTGTTTGTTAATGTACCTGTATTTCGGGCTTATTTTGGGTCTATTGTAGTATGAGGAGTTTTATGTTTACGGTTGAGCCGTCGTGTTCGGTTGGCTTATGAGCTAAGGAGTGTAGCCGTGTAGGGTTGGCTGAGTTGTGCTATATATACCGTGCATATTTAGCCAACTAGTATGTTGTATCTATTATATTCAACTGTTCTTCAATAATAAGATCGGTTTCCTTTAGTCCATGGACGTACCGAATTGTGTTTTGCCAAACAGCCGGACGTTTGCCTGTAATTGTAATTAATTTTGTCTTTTTAATTTAAATCGTAATCAATGGCTTTAAAGCCTTGTAGCTATTTTTAATGGCTCTGATTTAGTTTCAATAACTACAAATCATTTTATTTGGAGTTAAATCAAGTCATTGTACGAAATGTATTTGGTCTTCGGTTGATTGCACGATGCTCTGACAAGTTCACATAGATTTGAATTCACCTCCAAATTTTCAGAGTCCACACGGTGCTTTCAATTCACCTCCAAATCTCTTTTGTTTTTTAAGGTCTCAAATAAAATGATTTGAAACCGAATCTCCACTCAAATCCAAAATCACATCCAAATCATCTGTTCAAATTTAAAATCTCGTTGCCTTATTAGCTTCATATATGTAAAGGAAACAACAATATAAATTGCATTATTCCTTCCTTTTAACATCAATACTATATTTGATTAAATGCATTGACTGCAGGATTTGATGAAATGAATGTAGTGGATATAGTGCATTAATTTCGCTTGAGTTTCCACAAGTCTGCGACAGAGGAAGCAGGCAAGGTCGTGGCTCCGGCACGGCATCATGGTTGTCCGATTGGAATGAGATAACCTGATCCTGGTCGATGGCCGATATAGGATGTTGATGAGTCCAAATCGATGAGCTTCATCTCCGTCCGACAAGTCTCCACCCTCTCCAGCAACCGGCCGACGACTTTCCGACCACAAACATGTTGATCATTGGTAAATCCAGGATAAACAAATAATAAAAACACATAAATAAACAATAAAACACTCTTTTCATTAATTTAATATGCTTCGTTGAACACAACACTTCACAAAACACACAACGTAGGAAGAAAGAAAACTCCACGTTCTTATTCTTACACACACACACACACAAAAACTCAAATGAACCGAGTCACCCTCCTAGCCATGACCATGATGCATGTCTTACATGTATATCTCCACCACGGTCGACAAGAGACGGTATCTCGTTTCCTTATTCCGATCCTCTTCGTAGTACTCGATATTACTAAAGGTGGTTGGCGGAGGAGAGAGCCCGACGGCCATTGATAGCAGCAGCACGTGTAGCGATGAGTTGATCAAGATCAAAGTACTCTAACTGAGACTTGGGTTGGGTCTTGTTACAGAAACCGGTGTACCAGCAAGCAGAGTACTTTGGGTGTCTGGTGAGATCGGTGTAGTTGATGTAGTACAACCCGAACCTGACAGTGTATCCTTCGTTCCATTCGAAGTTGTCGATGTACGACCATGCAAAAAACCCTTTCACATTCACCTCCGACTCACTGCATTCCATACATTTATTCGTTATTCATAATAATGTTATTGGAAACCAAAACTATAGCAAGGTATTGAAAATATATGTCAATATATTATTATTATTATTATTATTATTATTATTATTATTATTATTATGTAAATAATACTCACGCCATGGCTTGTTTAACACTTGTAAGATGACTGTTGTAAAAATCAATCCTTATTTGGTCATCTAGTGCCTCGGCAAGGGTTTGTGAAGCATTGTCCTTCCTCGATAATCCTGATCATCAATTCATTAATACAACATAATTAAATAGTTAATTATTTTTTATGAATTGAGCATAAGAACTTTTATTGTTATATAATTTTAGTATAACTAGGTACCATTTTCAGTGATATAAATAACAGGGTTGTCGTATGTTTGCTTAGTGTAGTCCAATAGCAGTCGTAAACCTTCAGGATACAAATATTGCCAGTATGAACCCAACTGCAAGACAAAAAAGATCAATAGTTATTTTTTTTATTTTTCATTTTGCTTTTATATAATCAACTAGTAATTAATATATCTATTGAGCAAACTCATCACATACATGTGGTCCAATGGGTTGCCCGTCTCTGTCAGCTGATGAGAAAAAAAAAATATTTTCATTAGAACTTTTTTAAGTTTTATATTTTAGAGATGAATGAAACTACTTAATTAATATAACTTCGTATGTGAAAATGAAAAAGGTTCACATCAAAATGATTGTGATATTGAATGTCATACGTGTAGTAATGCCGTGATCATCAGTTGCCCATCGAAGATGAAATTCATCGAAATTATCATTATTTTTGACATAGAAACCAGTGTAATAATTGAGGCCTAAAAAATCATATGACTTTTTAAGCAACTGTGACTCCTCTCCTGTGAATTTTGGTAAACGAGATCCCAATAAATCGACCATGGTCCTAGGATAGTAACCATAGGTGAGTGGATCCATGTACCTGCATTTAAAATAATTAATTTAGTATCCTACAAAAGAAACAAAAATTGGGGATTTAACTTAGAGATGTAGAAGAAATACTACTCACCAACCAAACATCCAGTCCAAAGCTCTTTGGGCAGCATCAATATCTTCAGATGAATTAGAGTAAGGAACAAACCAATGTGTGACAAGAGTTATTCCCATTTCCGCAGTCAGATTCTGTTCAACAAAATGAATTCCATAAAAAAATTATGAGGTATACAAGGTATCGAACATTTTCCATATATATGTTTGAAAAATAAAACAAACCTGATATTTGGTTTTGTATAAGTGGTAAGCAGCGGAATGAGCAAGAAGAAGATTATGGGTAACAAGGTAAGGTTCAGTGCCAGAGTCTCCAACTTGACATTTTCTGTTAACCCATACAGAACAATGTCCAGGTGCGAAAACACCTTCGTCATAAGCTTTCATTGAGATACCCTGAGGCTCATTCACAGTTATCCATTTATGTACTTTCTCGCCATATTCTTGAAATAAGAGGTCACAATAATCTTCAAAGTCTTTCCTGCATAACAAGAATCGAGCGTGATAGTAATCATTAAATGACTCTTTATTTAATAAGTAGGAAATCGATTTTATTTTTAGTACTTGCAACTTACACAATGTCGCGATGTAAAAAGCCACCATACTCAGCTTCGAGACCTTGCGGGGTATCCCAATGCCATATTGTGACAAAAGCCTTGATGTCTGCATGCGTACATATCATAAGTAGTATTAATAATTACGAGTGACACCTCCTGAATGGTGTGATATATGCGCTTATAAACGATATTTGCTTTCAATACTTTTCGAAAAAAATAGTAGTCATCAAGTTTAACATGGGATCTAGCAAAATAGTATACCATGCTCAATGAGATCATCAAGGACCCTGTGGTAAAAATGGATTCCTTCTCTATTAACTCCGTCACTTCTCTTGCCAGCTGGATATTCGATTTTTAGAATACATTAATTAGATCAGTAAAATATGGAATAGACTCTAGAGACTTGTAATTAACCAGACTAAATCAAAGTTATATAATATATGAATATATATATATATATAATAATAATAATAATATTTTTTTACTTGGTATGAGTCGAGGCCAAGAGATGGAGAATCTGTAAGCATCTATGTTCATATACTTCATTCTTGCTATATCTTCCTGTTACAATAAAGTTACCTCTATCATTAAAACATCATCAAATGGAAGGTCATTACAATAAAAGTCTTATTGTTAGTAAATTATATAAATACCGATCAGAATCCTCTCCCAACAATTCGAGTTATTGGGATGTAACGATTTTCGACATTTATACTATATAGTAACAAGTATTGATTTCCTGATTTAATTTGATAAACGTATACCTTGAACCTGTGATAATAATCTATTGCCACATCTCCATTACCACCTTCCAAAATCCTATCTGCAAGAAATAAATCAACATTGATATGAACAGACTGGATACGAATCAGTGTGGCACACACATACAAGGTTATCCCGAGGCTAGAATAGAGACCTGGATAATCATGGGTGAATCTATCCCAGACGCTCGGACCCTTTCCATTCTTGAAACTTGGAGCGCCCTCGATCTTCATCCCCGCCATGCACGCACAGGCGAAAAAGGCAAAACCGAAACCGATTAGCTAGGTTACTAGTACTCATGTGTAGTATTAAACAGTGAACTAGTTAACCTGATAAGAAGAAGTGGCGGTGCCAAAGATGAACCCATCGGGGAATTCATAACGGCCACGAGGAAGGTCCTTCGAGGGTTGGTACACGTAGGCGGAGTTTGTGCAAGGGTCATTTGCGAGTCGAGCAAGGTCAGGAGTCTGAGCTACAATCCCTAACTCGGAGCTACCGGCCAGCAGGCTTGAGAGAAACATCATCACTACAATTGCTAAAGCCATGGCACTCCTTGCTAGCTCTAGCTCTCTATGTGGTTAAGTGTTTTGAGGTGTGAGGCATTTGGTGCAATGTTGGCGTCCTTATATAGAGATGGATTTTTGGGAAGGGTAAATAAGTAATTGACTAAACCACCCTGATTCATTCTTTCTTGCTCTGTGTTTTAGGGTTTTGATTTCCTGTTTCTCTATTCCTGACAAAGAATAATACTAACAAAGATAAAAACACAAGATGCAAGTTGTGAATGAGAAGACAGCAAGAGACCAGAAAGTAAGATTACATAATGAAGAAAAACCAATCTACCAAGAACAACAAAAACCATGGTTAAGAATGTCGGATTGGACCGGCCGGTCCGACTACTAACTGGTCAAAGAGTCTAAATCGAGTCGTCGGTTGATGAGAATGGTCAAAATCGAGCATTGACCTGGTTTGATCATAAAAATCGGCCGGTTCGACCGAAACTGCTTGGCCAGTTAGATCCGATTTTTAAGACTACACTTTTTATTTTTCAAAAATGTGGGAGCGTGATTTGAACAATGGTCTTTCAAGTAGAGATGATGAGATCTCAATTGGATTAAAGTATGCATTTAATCGATAATAACAAACATTATGACAGATAATTAACATAAAAAAGCAACATCTTAACTTAAATTAAGTAAATTATATATAAGTTCTCAATTATTTGATTAATAAAACTTCAAATCATTTATATAATTTGAAACTTCTTAAAAAAATATTCAATACCTATATGTTTTACAAGCTAAATTATGATATTGAACTCTCTTTATTACCGGTTTGATCCGGCTCGATAAAAAAAATTGTCCAGAAACCAATAGATCAAGAAATCAACCACTAACTTTGTTAGTTAATTTTATTGATAAAAAAAAAACCTTTGTTAGTTAATTTTGTTTAGTTGTACCAGCATTCATTAAAAAAACATCTTATAATTAAGATTGGTTTTATTTGCAGGAGTTTAATTATCTTCTGCAGGTTAATCTTTTTGGTTTATGAGATTATTCTTTTTAATAAGTGATTATGAGATGTGAAGTTGAAGTTAATCACTACAAGTGAAAAGAGACAAAGAAAATGCAGCTTACCAAAGAAGGAAAATACTTGAATAGGAAAGGCACCTGAGAGGGACAAAATGGGGAATAAAGGAAAATGTTCTATCAAGTAATTTTTTTATAAGTGATTATATCTTTTTTTCTTATCATATCACCCTCATCAAGATTAATCCAGTATAAGCTCAACTCTAAAGGTTGGCTGTATGAAGTTATTTTGTATACGGCCGGATTCGGGATTGAAACATATATTAAATTGGGTTTGAATAGAAATTTATATATAGAGTATTAATCAATTAACGGAATTTTTTTAAATGTAATACTAAATCAAAGTATAAAAAATAATAGTTTGTACTATTTTTAGTTAAAGCATGTTGTACTTAAAGATTAAATGCACTACCGATAATTATTTTCCTAAACATGTAATAATAATTAAGAGTATTGAGCCAAAATTATGGTTAGTATGTATCAAGTACAAAGCCGAACCAATATAGCACTTAGCCGGATCTAAAATTGACCTAACCTGTATTTGAAATAATCGAAAAATATATACCTAAACATAAGGCACAATGTTGAAATTACCCTAAGCCGTGGCTCCTCTAGGCATCCCCGATATGCATCGTCGACAAATCAAGAATAGTTCAATGTACTATGCCGAATTGTATAGAATTTAAAATGTATAGCTCATATTCATTACTAGAAGTGTGTTTATGGAAATGTCATTTATATCCCCAAACGGGTAACAAAACACGTTTGTCTTTTCTGTTCGTTTCTTTTTGTCCCCTATATATATCTTAACTCCTTTTCTTTTCATTTCCTATTTTTGCTTTTACTTTGTTAAAATATGCATTAAAGACAACATAAATAGTTGTTAGCTGTGGATTAAAATGAAGGTGATGATTATTAGGTGGGGCTTCATAGATTCAGATTCGTGTACATAAATTGCAGCAACCTTGATTCCCTTGATTTCTAGATTTGGCAAAACACGTTTTCTTCTTTTTTAAATCCGATATCGAAGCGCGCTTAAATATTATTAGAAACTTGCACTGTTTTAGGAAGTGAAACACCTATAAGATCGTAATATAACTAATGAGACAGATTTTTATTTGGAAAAATCAAAAAATATAAATTATAATCAAAAGAGTAATCTAAAATAGCCAAATAATTCACAGTATTATTAGCTTCGCGATAAAAATGGAATAATTGGACTTCCGATTGGCAGAACTTTTATATATATATATATATAATTAAAGAGCAGCCATGCAGAACACTGACAGTTGGGACGTGGTGGGCAAAAGGTCTTGCATGCATGCCTCAACGACGTCGTTTCTGGGTCCTAGAAACAAGGACAGATTGGGTAAAACACCACACCATGAGTTCGAACGTGGATGTTGAACTTCATGTAAATGCAAAGCCATACAGAACTTAGATCTTGCATGCATGGCTTAACGTCGATTCCTGCATTTGTTATGGGCCTCATAGAGGTAAGAAGGCCCACTTAAGTAGTCTTTCAGCCCACTATAACTTAATAGTACGACCCGATTAATGTGCAATAGCCGGGTTTTTTCGAGGTAGACCGGACGGAAATGTTTTTATAAAAAAGAAGCAAATTATAAATATTATATAGGTGTTCATTTCATAAGGTATGCGGGATTCAAACTCGAAAGATCTTCGAGTATAACATATTTATTGAATACAATGATCAAATGAATAATATTCACATTATTAATTAGAAATAGAATATTATAATTGGTTATTTTGGTTTATTTTATTATACGTTGCACTCGGATCAAATTTCTAGTTGCATCAATCTCCGCTGAACCCTCCTCCGGGCTCCATGAAAGATCCAGAATGCATTTGGAAGCGGCAGAAACCTGCTGGTGAAATTCGTTAAATTCGGTGACCAATTCGGTTAATTCGGTCACCGCTTTTGAATTGAATTCGAATTCGGAGATGGATTTCGACCAAAAATAAGCACATCTTATTTAATAAGCTTCGTTAAACACAGCACTTCAAATAAACAAGGGTACAAGAACACACTTGAAACAAACACGAGTACAAAGACACGGGAACACAGATGGTTCCCTGTGTTTATTCTTACACAAAGAAACTGAAATCAACACACACTAATTTAGTCACAACCATGATGCATGTCTTACATGAATATTTCCACCACGATTGACCAGCTAGACGAGATCTCTTTCCATTATTCGACATTAATAAAGGCTGCGGGCAGAGGAGGAGAGAGCACGGCGGCCTCCGAGAGCAGCACGAGCAGTGATGAGCTGATCGAGATCAAAGTAGTTAAAAGATGGCGCAGGCTGTGTCTTGTTGCAGAAATTGGTGTACCAGCAAGCAGAATCCTTCGGGTGTCTGGAGAGGTCGGTGTAGTTGATGTAGTATAGTCCGAACCTGACCGTGTAGCCCTCGTTCCATTCGAAGTTGTCGGCGTACGACCATGCAAAGAACCCTTTCACTTGCACATTCTTCTCACTGCATTCATGCATTATCAATCCGTACATCATTAACGATTTCATAAATATGAAATTTTATCAAATCTATTTTTATATGGACTAACTTCATGGCTTGCAGCACTTTTGCAAGATGGCTGTTGTAGAAATTAATCCTCATCTCGTCCATCAACGCCTCTGCCAGCGTTTGAGTAGCATTGTCCTTTGCCGACATTCCTGATCATCCAATTAATTAATAACATACAAATTAAATAATTTATTTCTGATGATTAAGAATGTTAATTTGTGTCTTTATAGCTACGTACGTACCATTCTCAGTTATGTAAATGATGGGATCATCGTAAGTTGCTTGGGTGTACTCTAACAGCAATCGCATACCTTCGGGATACAGATATTGCCAATACGAACCCAACTGCATGAAAAAAATGCGGAATTATATTTTATGTTTGTGTGGTGCTTTTTTTAGTAATTAATATATTGTTTAAGCAAGTTTGTAACATACAGGTGGTCCAATGTATTGTCCGTCTCTGTCAGCTGGTGATAAAAAAGAGAAAAAAACATATGTATCATATTAGTTTTTAGTTTTATCTTATATATTAATGAAGCTAGTTAATCACTACAATTTTCATTCGTAAAGACTGCATGGAGTTATAAGAAAATTGAGATATTGAATATCATACGTGTAGTAATGCCGTGGTTATCAGTTGCCCATCGAAGATGTACAGGATCAAAATTATTATTGTTCCTCACATAAAAACCAGTATAATAATTGAGGCCTAAAAAATCATATGATTTTTTAAGTAACTGTGACTCCTCTTCCGTGAATGTTGGTAAACGAGATCCCAATAGTTGTACCATAGTTGTAGGGTAGTAACCGTAGGTTAGTGGATCCATGTACCTGTATTCAAAGTAATGAATTTAGTTTCCTACAAAAATGAAAAAAATTGGGGAATAATATTGGGGTTGTGGAGATTCGATCATATAACCATTTGGTCAAAATATTTTGATGCCATATCATGAACCATTACATCCAAATAACTCAAATTGTTGGAAAAGAATTAATTATGAATCTTATATCATATTACTCACCAACCAAACATCCAGTCTAAAGCTCTTTGGGCAGCATCAACATCTTCAGTTGCATTAGAGTAAGGAACAAACCAATGTGTGACAAGAGTTATTCCTATTTCTGCGGTCAGATTCTGTTCAACAAAATGAATTTCAAAAACAAATTAAGAGGTATATAGGATACCGAAGCTTTTTCCATATATATATGTTTGGAAAATAAAACAAACCTGATACTTGGTCTTGTATAAGTGATAAGCAGCAGAATGGGCAAGAAGAAGATTATGGGTAACAATATAAGGTTCGGTTCCAGAATCTCCTAGTTGACATTTTCTGTTAACCCATACAGAACAATGTCCAGGTGCGAAAACACCTTCGTCATAAGCTTTCATTGAAATACCCTGAGGCTCATTCACAGTTATCCATTTATACACTTTCCCACCATATTCTTGAAACAAGAGGTCGCAATAATCCTCAAAGTCTTTCCTGCAATAATTCAAGAATCGAAGATGGTACGTAATCACTAAATGACCCCTTACGTACTAAATAGAAAATTGAATTATTTATAGCCCGATCCGTGCATCTTACACAATGTCACGGCTTAAAAAGCCGCCATACTCCGCTTCGAGACCTTGAGGGGTATCCCAATGCCATATTGTGACAAAAGCCTTGATTCCTACATTCATATGTGTTTAAGTAGTGTTAATGAGGAGCCATCAATATTAACATTAACCCACTCTAATTAAGTAATTAACTAGACCGGTAAATTTAATTAACTGAAACAAATAATTAAATATACCATTCTCACTGAGTGTGTCAAGGAGGGTGTGGTAAAAGTCAATTCCTTGTTGATTGACTCCGTCGCTTCTCTTGCCAGCTGGATATGCAATTTTTAGAATAAGTAAGATATTAAATCAAGGTAATTAATTAAAAAAAATTAACAATACCCAAAAAAACACAACACACATGAATTAAAGCAGTCTTCTTACTCGGTATGAGTCGAGGCCATGAGATGGAGAATCTGTAAGCATCAACGTTCAGGTACTTCATTCTCGTTATGTCTTCCTGTTAAAACAAGAACATTAAAACATCAGCAAAAGAAATGGTTTTTATTAATTTGCATCGATCGTGTGTCCAAATGTTACAGATGTAACTTCCATCCCAAGTTTTTTTTTTTATATAGCTTATGTTATATATTGTCCTCGTCCATCTCGATAAATCGACCGGTCTCGTTCATACGTAAGCCTGTTCCTCTGGCTTCCCGTTTAGTTTGTATACGTCCATCAAGTCTTGTGTTTGAAATGAAATGTTTGGTGTCAACTCATGACGGCCTTTCTGGTCAATTAGGGTTCTTGCTTGTTAATTGTTATTTTGTTGGTGGGGGGGGCAACAGGCATGGATCCTCATGGTTTGAAATTACATAGGGTTCCGTATGTACGTTTGAATATTATTATGAAAAAAAAATCATACCGAGAACATATGGTAATGATCTATCGCGATATCTCCATTACCGCCTCCCATAATCCTATCTGCAACATATATTCGGTATAATAACGGTTAGTGAATAATAAAAATATCAGTCAAAATCCACTCCCAACAAACTCGAATTATTGGGAGCGGTTTTTTTACGGTGATATCGAATCATTATGCATAGAATATACATATAGAAAAGCATGAACGGACCTGGAAAGTCATGGGTGAACCTATCCCAGACGCTCGGACCCTTTCCATACGTAAAATTTGCAGCACCCTCGATCTTCATTAGAACGAAACCATTAGTTAGTTAGTTAGTTAGCGAGGTTATTCGTACGGAACATGAGTTTAAACATATAGAGATAAACCCAACTAACCTGAAAAGCAGAAGTGGCTGTGCCGAAGATGAACCCATTAGGGAAATCGAATCGGCCGTTGGGGAGCTCCGATGAGGGTGCGTATACGTAGGTGGATTGTAAGCAAGGGTCAGTGCTTGGGATTCCCTGAGCTGATAACTCAGAGATCCCTGCAGCCAGGAGGATTGGCAGAAACATCATCACTACAATTGCTAAAGCCATGGTGTTGAGTAGTTTGGGAGGTGTGAGGGATTTAGTGCAATCTTGGAGTCCTTTATATAGGGATTTTGGGGGAGGGATGCCCACCTTTTTCATTGATGAAAACATTACTATTAACATCTGGTATAACATTTTTTTTGGTAGGTAGTACAGTGTTTTTTTTTTATGAAATAGAGTAGTGAAATCGTTTTTAAAATCTTACGGTTTTATGATTTTAATGGTGTTAAATAATTTCGATTTCATTCAAAATTGATGGTTAGTGGAATCGGATAAAATCTCGATTTAAATCTTAGAATCTTGTGAAATTAACGATTTTTTTTATGTATTTTACCATTCTACTTTCTAAGTAAAAATTGTCCATTTGTCATTTTATATCACTCGATTTTAGCTTAGAATAAAAAAAAATCTAGCTGTTATTAGTAATTTATTAATCTTATTGATAAGAGTTTTATTATTTTATTAATAAGTGAAAATTAAGATAATAATGTAAACGTACTTTACGACTACGATTTCACGTCACTTTTCGATCCCATATTGAATCAACGATTTCACTACTATATAGTTGTACAGTTTTTGGATAGACATTAAATTTAGTAATGTCGTCGTTAGACAAACTCTGTGGTTGCCGGCTTTCAACTTAGGTACAAGGGGCCGAAATAATTGCGCATTCTGAATTTCGAATCCATAATTTCTATAACAAAATTATTCGCTATAACCATTCAACTACAACCACGGCATGCTTGATGTATAATTTGTACAATTAGACTGGTTGAATGTTATAACCAACACCCTAAGTATATATGTTTTAGGGTTTTCAATTTTTGTTTCTCCATCCGATTTGTGTTTCGAATTCAATTTTTCAACATTTATTTTAATATTTCACGAATTAGTCAATAGCTATACAGCTCATCATTTACTTCGTACGGTCCGTATTTTAGCATTTATGATATACTTTATTTTTATGAAGTAATAAGGAAAAGAGATGTGAACTGCAAGTGCTAAAGAGACCAACTAAAAAAGCCAGCAGATATACAAAGCAGCCTTCTCAAAAAGAGGATCTGAAACTGCAAATATCCAGGAGGAAATTTCTGAGATGGGGATATTCGGCCTCTGTTTTTTGATAACGAAATCAAGATGGTTGAAAAATTAAGCGAGATTTTAAATTTAAAGGTTTAGATCATATAAAATAAATTTAAATTTAACTTTGCTAAAATTTTAAATGAAACTTTCTAAACTTTTGAATCAGGGATCCTATATACGAATGATGGCCTAAATTTACACACCCAAATTCTGCTATTGTTGTCACACGAGAAGTGTTGGGAAAACAACCCAAGTACAACATCAATAAATTAGGAGAAGTTTGTCTAGAATTCACAAACCAAATTAGTATGAGGCATTTTAAGAAGGAGCCCAAAAACAAATTTGCGTGGGTTTGGTCTAAAGCGAGCAATATCATTCTAGTCGGAATGGTGTATGAGCTGGCTATCTTAACAAATAGTATCATATCCTGGTTGCAGGAATGGAAATGGATCGTAGAAGTTGGAAATTCGGTGGAAAATTCTCAAGGTGCTTGTAGTCAATCGTCCTAATAACAAGTGATATCAAAAGTTGGTTGCAGGCATGGAGATGGATCGCAGAAGCTAAACATACGTAACGAACCCTTAAGATGCTTGTGGCCAACTTGACAGCTTGCGGTTAGGCAGCGGATATGGTTGACAGTTCCCTTTGCATGTTGACCGTTTAAGTTAGTTTTGATACCGAATTTCGATCTCTATTAAGCCTGACCCAATACATTAAACCATTTTGAATTAGCCGAAGTCGATACTCAAGCAAACAAACGACCCAATGTAGCTGCGGAATTTCCAGCTGCTGGCAATATTGCAACCCATGCATGCAGCTGAGAGTCGAGCTTTAGCCCCATGCTTGCGGAAATGTCATTTATGCCCTCAAAGGGGTATCACAAAACACGTGTTTAACTTTCTTTTTGCCCCCCTACCTTTCTTAACTCTTTTTCTTTTGTCATTTCCTAATTTCACTTTCTTTGTTTCTTTAACTTTCTGAATTTTTTTCATCAAAGCAAAAACAAAATGTAGTTGGATTAAAATTAACTTAACACGGACGGGAAAATACTTGATTCGAGATAATGTTGGTCGTGTTTTATCAGTTTTTATTATTTGTCTGAAAGTATGTTCGATCATCCGGCCAGAAATAAGGGCCGATGTAATTGGTCTTGATATAGTTTAGAAGAGAGTACATATGCAGCTCAATTTCCCATGTGCAGTTTATTTGATACGACAGACGATTGGGGGTATATATCAGATACATGAGTTGATAAGAGGGGGCGTGAAAGGTCGAGTTTATCCTGAAGGCAATCACGCAATAAAGTATTTAGCTAGTATCAAGCACAAACGAAAATAACTATCGGGTCTAGATATGATGTACTTGGTATTTATAAGAACAAATTGATTTTAAACGAAGGATATGTGTGTAAATGCATCATATAGTTGTTACAAAAATTAATTAATTTAAATTCGAGGTGGGGCTTGTTACAGGTCAGGTTGGCGGTACATGATTGCAGCAACTTGGATTCCACTTGGATTCTATTAGGGCTTTAGATTATATATCACCATATCAAGTTATCAACAAAAATAGTTCCACATCAAATCAAATACCTTTAGTTTCCATTCTTAATTTTCCTATAAATAAAATGATTTTTATTTGCCTATAAACTTAGCTAGAAAGCAAAGATAAGATTCTGCTTGTCTTCAAATAATCACCTTTTATTTATGAGATATAAATTTAATTTCAATAATAAAATGATTTTAAAACTGTATAAATCAATATCCATATCCTAGCCATATAAAAATATACAGTTTGTAGTTTGTACACAAGCTGTATACAGTTATTTGATTTTTTGTTGCCGGTGACGAAGCCAAAAATTGAACCAAGTGAGTTCTCATCATAAAACAAAAAAAAAAGTTATTATTATATTATTTATTGATAAAAAAACATGTTTTCATAAGTATCTTACACATTTATTCCAATTATCACAAAAGAATATGAGTTATCATTTACCGAATTAAGACACTAGAATAGATTGCTGGAAAAAATTGGATATGATTGTTTATTTTTAAAAATTACATAGAAAAAATTTAAGAACTACAAAATAGTAGTCTGTGTATTGAAACAAAAACTAATAACAAAATCATCAGACACCGTAAATTAAAAAAAATCACTAATAAGAAAGTATGAAACAATTAGCATATGATTCCATTATAATAATAGATTTAACATTTGATTTCATGCTTCTTCAGGGATTCGAACACCTGTCTTGAGTTACAATACTTCAACTTCCTTACCGTTAGGCCACTAATCTGTTTGTTTGTAGCTTAAATTTGATAATTTTATACCAGGTGGGTGCCCAGAACCCCACTTGGGACCAACTAACTGCGCCACTGGCCGATATCATTTTTGCATATAATTAGCTATATATATATATATATATATATAACTAGTTATATAGTTATCTAACTAGTTATAATAGCTAAGATGAGGGTCTGATCTCATTATAACTAGTTATAATCGTCTGTAACATTTTTTTTATGATGAGAACTCACTTGGTTCAATTTTCATCGTCTTGAAAGCACGAGACTCTGTCCAGAGTCTGATATTGTAGTCTAAGTGAAGTTGATTAAGTAGTACAATTTATAGTTTGATAATTTGAAAGTTTGTAGTTCAAATCTAACACATCTCACAAAAAAATACGTACAAATATATTATATCATACGATCCATATGTACTCAAACAATAATATTTATGGAAATTGTTGACCTTTTTATGTATATGGTAAATCGATGATAAATAGTATATTTCCATAACATTTTTGTTCTTATTTTGTAAAATTTCCATAACATTTGTTATAGGTAATGTAAGATTAGTCTAGGCAGCCAAGAAGGAAATTATTGGCCCCCGACTAACAAATCAGCACTGTCCATTCATAGTCTGTCTATTATCTTATCAGTGGTAGATACATTATTTTATAGATTAACTTTTTAAAAAATCAATAATTTCGAGTTGGATCTCAACTGAAACCCAATACTCTAGACCTTAAACCTCAAAAAAATCCAAAAATCAAAACTCAAAATAAAAAATCTAAAATTGAAAACCCAATACTATAAACCCTAAATCTCAAAATTGAAAACCAAAAATTAAAACTCAAAATCTAAATCCAAAATTGAAAACCAAATACTCTAAACTCTAAACTTTAAAATCCAAAACCAAAAAATTAAAAACTAAAATCTTAATACTAAACTCAAACTCAAACTGAAATAAATTAAATTAATTATTTCAATCACTATATCCAAAGACAAGACGAACAATCAAGATTTCTCCTTACTACTAGCAAAAATTGTTATTTTATTGGCTGATAATTCAGACGATACAATTATTTTCATATTCCTAAATTAGCCCCCAATTTAACATGTGATGGGCCTCCATAGTCCAAATTTCCTATTTACAAGCTCACACCCATCACAAAATCTCCACCGTCAATCTCAACAACGGTGAAGGTTTTTTTATGCAGCGACGGAGCTGTGGTTTGAGTTGGGAGCTAAATAAAATTTTGTCAATAAAAATGAGTCACAGAGAAACTCATAAGTCAAAAAAATCGACGAAAAATATTTAGATTCGTGTTTCACTTCGAGAGTGTGATGGACTAATAAATAAATTTGAATCGGAGAATCAAGTTGATTGTTGAGAAATTTTTTTAAAAGGTTTTGAAATCATCTAAATTAAAGTGGTTCATTACCATATGTATGACAGAGTCGATATGAAGTTTAGTACGAGGAGTTAATGTTTATGAAAGAGAGTGTGGAAGACAGAAATATCAAAGGTTGTTCGAAGGTATATATATATATGTGATTATTTTTTTGGGCTCCAGTCCAGGTTATTTTTTATAGTCCAAAACTATCAAATCATATGTTTTTTTGACTAATTTGGTTTTGTAATTTTACGGATTTGGTTAGTGATTTTGTTAATTTGGTTATATGTGTAAAAAATCGACACATATAACCGACTTTTTAGTAAAATTCTAGTTTATGTCTACTTTTGTTATGATTATAATTTTTTTTTCAATTGGGTCCAGTCCTCTAATCCATTATCCATCATGGGTCTACAGGCGGTGTATGAAACTTAAGACCGTAAGCTTAATAGAACATCTTGACCTTATACATATTAGGTACCTAAAGTTTGAATAGTATCTCTCTTTAACGAGTTAACCAGACTGTTCGAAAAATAGACAATACTCGATTGGGCGCAATTCATTATAGAAAAGAAAATCCATATTTTCATCGTATATGGGCAAGAAAGGGAAATTGGTACAAAAAGTTGATAACTTAAGCAAACAGGCGAATCTCCCCGCAACCCAACGAAACCACAATATTATTAATACTTTAATTTTTTATTATTATTTACAGAGACAATCGAACCCAAAAAAAAGAGCACTACTGGGGAGGCAACGACAGTAGCACACCAGTTGGGCATTTACAAGTCCTATCATCCACGCACTCACATGGTGGTTTACACACTTGAGGATCACATATCCCCCCTTCGTCATTCGATGGCGAATCGTCTTTGGCGCACAAGCAGATTCCATGGAAGCAATGACATGGTGTATGGCAGGTCTTTCTGCATATTGGCACCAATTCGTTGACCTCTCTTCCTTCTGCTCTAATGTTAGATATCTCATCTACAATTGAATCGTCCAATTATATTTATCGAACATTATTTTGAACCATGTTTGACAATAATACATACCCAAATGAAAAAAAAACTATGTACCTGCAACGAAAATCAAGAACACAATCAAGAGAATCGGTTTTATTGACGTCCTATCCATCTCGGTTTAGATGTCTCTTTGGTGAAGAAAGATTGAGCTGGGAAGTTGAGAGCTTTTGCACTAAAAGTTGTAAGTGTTTGAGCTGTGTGGGTAGACGGTTTTGGTTTGGTTAATTTATATACTGTGGATTGGGATGGTGGAAGTGGTAATGGAAGACATTTGTTTAATCAGTGAAACAAGAATAAGGTAAGAAAATAAAAATATATTTCTTATTTTAAAAAAAATAAATTTGTTAAGATATTAATTATAAGAGGCAGAGTACAATAAATGCATAAATTGCAGAGTATCTAAATGTTTAAGACGAAATTAAATGCAATTTCTTTGGTCGATACACGGTAGGAAAAAAAAAGTATTATATTGATATCCATAATACTTAAGACCGCCAGCACACAATTTTAACATCAGAACAACTCCGCCGAAACCCAACCTTCAATTGCTCTATACAGTTCAGTGTAACATACTTGCATTTAATTTTCGTCGTAAATATTAAGATACTGTACAATTTATGCATTTATTATACTTTTGGCTCTTATCAATTAATATCTTCCTATAAAACCGAACCATTACGGCACAAGTCACAAGCATAACCATCTCAAACCACTTGCAAAAGATAAAAATCTCGACCAAAGCTTAGGGGGGGGAATGGAGATCTGTTCACCAAAATTAGCTCTCGTCGTCGTTCTGTTCGTATTCGCCACCGGTAAGACAGAATCGCAAGTTTAAAAGTCAACTAATATGAAATTAAGGTTGGGAAATGGGTTGTGAATAGTTGGATTTAACCGTAGGTTAAATCTCGTGTAACAATATCTGTTATTTGTATGGTTTGAATAATGGATATGGGTGCGGTGTTGTATTTTGGCTTGATACCAGATTTAATCATTTTAAAATCAAGCGAGTTTGAGTCATGTAGTGGTTTAAGTTGGTCCACCCCTATTCCGCAGTTGGTTAATATGATCGAAATGTGACCGTATAGGTGGGACAACGTGGACCATCGGAGCAGAAGGAAGATCAGTCGAGGGCGACGCAATAGTGCCAATATGCAGAAAACACTGCCATAAACCATGTCATTGCTTCTACGGAATCTGCTTGTGCCCTAAGGAGGATGATTCACCGTTGACTTCCCAGAGATCGAACATCGTGGTCGGAGGAGCAGCAGAAGGAAAAACAGACCCTGCTCCCAGGTGCCACCCAGGTTCATGTAAAGAACCATGTTACTGCTCGGATTTAGATTGCGAATGTGACTACGATTATCCGCCGCAGAATTCCTTAATTCCGAGTAGCTCCATCGACGTTCATCATCTATGAACGTGTGTTGCGTTTTAATTTCTCAGTTAATAATGATTTGAAAAAATAATGAAGGATATCTTTTTGATTTACAGCCGACTGATAGCAACACTTTGTCAAAAATCATTGCATTCCAATAATTCGAGTGGTTGGAAGAGGATTCTGATTGTTATTTATATTATTCACTAACGCGCTTCCTTAAACAAAAGCTCTCATAAGAGTTGAGGTTTGCACAACTTTGATAAGTGATGTGCAGGGATTGAGGGCTACCGGGATTCGAAATGGAGACCTTCGGTCATGTAAGGCTCTGATATCATAATAAAAGTTGAATAAATAAGAAATGAGGAAGGAATAACAGCAGAGTAACACCAGACACTGGCGATTAAAATAATTTCCGACCTTGAGGTCTACTAATTCAATGAAAAAAAGGGAAATATTATTAGGAATCAAGGTCGAAAATCACGTTAATCGTCAGTATTATTTCGCTGTTATTCCTTCATTATTCCTTCTTTGTTTTTCCTTTATTCGACTTTTATTACATTTCAATCTTAACTAATAATTTTGTCTAAATTCACGTGTCAACCCCAGCCAGTTCAGTACCATTTAGGTCAACCAAAGTTAAATTCACGTCATCAACCAAATTAAATTTCTCATTTCTTTTTCTAAAAAAAATTAGAAAGTCATGACTTTTAAAATTACAGCAACCCACAAACTTAATCAGCTTGGCTAGGAGTTGGAAGGATTGAGTAACTTAGATAATTGACAAGCTTCATGTGGGTTGGCAATGGCCATTTATAGTAGGTTCATTTTAGTCTCTTATGTATCGATTGCAATTTTATAATTCTTTTCGATTGTTTGGACAATCCGAAAGATTGGCTTCTCAGACCATTAGCGATTTTAATGTACAATTAATGCCATTTTTTCTGAATTGCATTAATTGCATGGTGACTGAATATTTGAATTAATTTCTTTAATTTGTTGAAAATAAATTACTTTTCCAGAACTTTTTTTTATCAAGTCCCGTAACGCTATAAACTATTGTTAAGAAGTGTGCCCTATCTCGTTTTACTATGACTTGCACTCAATTCAACATGACGATTAAGACCGTTCAATCGATCCTGGAAGGGGCTACTTGATTTATACAAACGTCTCGGTATTCTGTATCGCTCGTCCTGTCCGATAGTCATTGAACAAAATAGACTTGTGGAACGCAAAATTGCCGTATTTAGGAACTTGCAAGGGGTTTACTTCTTCAATCTCAGGTTTCAGCTACCTTATGTCTGTAAGCTGTTCATACCGTCGTACGTTCACCTCATCAATCGACAGATCATCCCTATTCTTCATAATGAGTCACCTTATTTCTGGTTGTTTGGTCGTCATCTGGATTACTTTCGTTTGCAGGTCTTTGGTTGCCAATGCTTCGTCCTTGTACCACAGTATGAACGGACTAAGCTTTATCATAGTATGGACTCAAGTTGACTCGAATAATCCTGGCTATGTCACTGGGTTGATCCGAGTTGCTCGACTCTGCCCAATCCATTTTCCGGACCCAATGTCCAATCTTCGGCATTGATTGATTTAGTTTGCAACAAAGTCCCTAATGTAAGTCGGCCATGCGTATCAATAATCATTTATCAGGCAGGCACATCGACTCTCCCCGACGCATTGCCTGTGCCGCCTAGGGCCATATCTCATTTTACCTCAAAATCCCTTTCGTTTTCGGTGCCAAAAGGGCGACTAGAAATTAAAAATTTGAAATTTTGCTCAGAATCTCGGACCTTATAAAGTTTACTACTGATTTGTACACCATTTCGATGGCCGGCCTCGTTGCGAAAAAATATATTTATTTCGGTCATATTTGTGATAGCAGGCAGATGAATTGGGAAGATGCAGTCAGTCATCGAGACGTCCTTGAACATGATCGAAATTAATTAGCTGGACTCTTTGAAAACAGGCTTATTTTTATTGCATGATTGATAACTTTAACAAATACGTTATAAGTCCCTCTCCCAACTATGACTACGTTATAATCAATAGTAATACTTCCATTTTTTTCAATTCTACGGGGAAGGCATCGGCGGATCCTCTGACGACACCCCGGGACCGTAGTGTGGTTGGGAAGTCAACGGCGAATCCCTGGGGCAAGCGCAGTTTCCACCGATGCAAACGCACGGTGTCTTACATTGACATGGCTCGATTTGGTTAACTCTTCCTTCTGCTCCAATGTTTGAAGTCTCACCTACAATATAATCGCATTGTCAGATGAAATTATTAATCGGGTATTATTCAACCGTATTCACAATTTTTCTAACAATAATACCCGAGAAAAAAATTATATACCTACGATAAAAATCAGGAGCACAATCATTAAAACCAGTTTCGTAGATGCCTTATCCATTTCTCTCTTTAGATATCTCTCCTTAGAACTTCGTAGTACCGACAGTTGCAAGTATTAGATTCATTTTCTCTCTCTTACTCTATCGTGTACATTAACGCAGTGTTCGAGAGTATCAAGGACTTGTAGTTAGCACGTTAATAACGATTATGACTCGTTACAAAAGATTATAATCCGTTAGTGCATCATTCATGATTGTTTTCTTCTCATGGAAAAGGTCATAGTTCGAGTTTGTAGCGTTGTGGGGATAGTGGATGATGATGATTTCTTTTCAATTTTTGGAAATATAGACTTTGCTAGGTACGCTCGTGTGGCTCATAATCTCAGACTTTCTTGATTTTGCTATTGATTGTACAGAGTACAGACTTTCTTTGCCGGTTGGTATTTCGATGGTTGCATTCTTTGTAAAAAAATATCAGAGAGGACTGGATTATTGATAAATATAAGTTACAAGTTCCTCCCCCAACCAGGACTACATTACATTATTAAGGTAATACTTTAATTTCTTTTCAATTTTACGGGGAAGGCACCGGCGGATCCTCTGACGACACCCCGGGACGGTGATGTGGTTGGGAAGTCAACGGCGAATCCACGGGGCAAACGCAGCCATAACCGGCGGCGCAAAAGCATCGAGGATTAGTACAGGCGCATGGAAAGAGTTGGTTAACTCTTCCTTCTGCTTCAATAGCTGAAATCTCACCTATAATCGTATCGTCTAATCATATAATTAATCGAATATTTTAAATAGTATTCATATTTTTTTAATAATAATGTCACTAAATAAAACACTGAATACCTGCAACGAGAATCAAAAGCACAACCAAGAAAACCAGCTTCGTAAACGCCTTAACCATCTCTGTAGAAATTTTGTATTGATGGTCGTGAGGTTTTGAGATGTGTGGTAGAAAGGCTTAGATTTGGTTGATTTATATACTGTGAAATGTGAATTAGGATGCTTAAGTGGTCATTAATGGATGGCAAGACGAATATTTATGGAAATGGATTTATGACAATTAATCAATTATTTATTTCTTTATGACAATAGATTTGCTGTATTGCCTTGCATGTGTGAGGAAGACATTTAATCTCATCACATCAGTTACAATAATTTTAAAAGGATGGTTTAATTTCGGAATTTGGATAGAAGTTATTTGAAATAGTTAGTGGTTTTATAATTATTTTATAATTATAATATTAAAAAAAAAGAAGTTAAATCAAACTATTTAGAAAAAAACTTGACTACCTTTCATCAGTTGGTGTAATTTCTTTATTTTATTTTAATGAGATTAATATGTAATTTTATGCTCAAATCATCCCTTCTGAACTAAAATTCTGACTCCCCCACTGGTTACAATCTTCGGTGGCTAAATATCGTATAGCATTGATATTTAGTCGCAGTAAAGCTCTATTAGTCACAGAAACTATGAAATCATCATGAGCTTGATTTCCGTAGTCCGCTCGATAACGAAAAAAATGTAAAAAATATGATCGAAAATTACTTATAGCTAGACTCTTTAAAAAATAAGTCTACTTTGATTGCATGATTTTATTTTCATTAATAGGGATTGGGAGGGTAAAAGTTCCTCTCCCAACTCAAGACTGCATCATTAATACTTCAAATGTTTTTAGTTCTACTGGGAAGGCATTGGCGGTATCGGCGGATCCATTCGCGGCACCCTGGGGCCGTGGTGTGGTTGGGAAGTCAACGACGAATCCTCGACGCAGTTAATGCACTCGCCTAAAGGGTCGCAAATGCACGAAGGACTACAGAAGCATATCGGTTGAACTCTTCCTTCTGCTCCAATGTTCGAAGTTTCACCTGCAATCACATCGCCCGATCATATATTTAATCACATATTTTTTTGTATTCACATTTTTCTAATAATACGAATTAAGTACCTGCGATGAAAATGAAGAGCACAAATACGAAAATCGGTTTCGTAAATGCTTTATCCATCTCTCTTTGGAGCTTTGAAGTATCGATAGTTGTTACTTGTAAGTGTTCGAGATGTGTGAGTTTAAGTCTTTGATTTTGTTGATTTATATACTGCCTAGTTTCTATCGTCGTGAAGAGTCTTTATTTGTTAAGATATTAAGTGATAAGAGCCATAGTGAAATAAATGCGTGAAGTACAGAGTATCCAAATTTTAAGACGAAATTAAATGCAACTTTTTTATGCATACTCAATGCAAGTTTGTTATACTAAACAGTCCACAGAGGAGCCGCGAGGGAGGGAGCGATTTTGAGAGTCGGCCGGTCGTATTTTTCGTTTTAAAATTGCAGTGTTGTCTAATTGTTCCTTTTCGGAGGGAAAGTTGAAACTATCCCTGAGAGTTCTCCATCTGAAAACTTTGGCCGCAATTGTCAAAGCCGTCGTCATCGTGATTTCGCCACAACAAATCACGTCTGCCAAGAAATATCGCAAATTCAATCGTACAACTTCCGATCCAAAAGAGACGGACGTTGAAGGCAAGTTTTTGAAATCACCCAATAAACCGGCCAAAACTCCACCTCTTCACCTGCAACGGGTCTACTTTAGGGTTTGAATGTTTGTTTTCATCCACTAATTAGAATTATGTAGTGTCATTTTCTATTGTAATATACGGTTGGCACTTTTTTTCATTCTTGCTGTTATAGCTTATGAGTAAGGACCGAGGTCACTGCAATTGCGAGAACCCACATCGCATACAGTTTCATGTGGAGTCTGTACCTCCAATATACATATTTGTACGTTTATTTTTCGGCCGTCTTTGAAATGAATATCATCTTTTTTGATAAAAAAAACATTTCACGGAGATTTATTTTATTTTTATACACCACTACCTTGTTTTTTCTTTTTCTTTTTAACGATACTTGATTTTATTCGAAACTTTGTCAGAAAAATTATAAAATAGTCACTCAAATTATAAAGCTCGTATTTTAGTCCACCAAGTAAAATATAATACATAGTGAAATCTTTTTTTAATTGTAAGAAGTAAAAATAAAATAGGATCAATATGTACGTATGCTTGTATATGAAAACAAATAGAACTTATATAGAAATGAAAACAAATTTGTATTTGTCTTATTTGCTAATGTAAGGGTTATATAAAGCCCATCTTCATTGTGTATGTAGGGCTGCGAGCGAGTCAAATTGTTCGTGATTCGCTTGGCGTTCGGTTTGGAAAATTTGGACTCGTAATTCGAAAGCTTAACGAATCGAGCCCGAGCCGTAAGGTATTCGGCTAGAATGATTCGCGAGCCGGTTTGGCTCGTTGACTCGTCAAATCAGGTTCGTGAATACGTTCGTTTATGGTTAGTGAGTCGGCTCGGCTCATTGGTTAGTGAACATGTTTGTTTATGGTTAGTGAACACTTAATTTATTAAATATTTTTTTAAGATAGATGAGGCGAAATCGCTCTTACAAAAGAGAAAATATATAAATATAACATAAGAGTTTATATATGAGGTGTCACTAGATTCGAACTTTATAATGTAAATTTTCAATCACATAATACAACTAAGTGCACGCAAGGATTTCAAATTTATTAAACACACACAAATTATTTATTGACCAAGACTGTCACGTGGCAGCTGATGACAGAAGATCAAGACTCGCAATACCTTATCATTATCATTATTCATTACCATGCAAGCAGCTGGGACTTTTGCGTCATTCCATGTCTCTAACTCCAAGGGTTCCACCAGTCATGCTCGGGCTCATCTCCACCGTCGACTTCCTTCCCGGTATGCATATCCAGCCTCTTCCACGCTTCCTTATCATGAGGTACCAGTGTGACCCCATACTTTGACCACCCGAAGCAGTCGTTGACCCTCAGCTTCCTGATGTGGGCCCCACCCACGTCAACGAAGCATAGACCCTGACGGTTGACCAGCAGATGAGTCTTGTTCCTCTTCTCCCTGTCGTTTTCTCTCACGATGGTGAGGTCGTTGAACAGCTCCGTCAGCTTGTCCCCCTGAATGGTTACGCCATTAACCACCAGGGCCTGGTGAGACCAGGGTTCTGCATGATGCTGGCCAGGATCGTTGCTGATCCTGGCCAGAGGCATAGCGCTCCAGCGACTGGCTTTACTGCGGCCCTGGTCTTCTGCTATGGCGAAGCTGTCAAGGTTGCCGTTGTACTCGGACACGTAGATGACCTCGATGATGTTGTCGTAGCGGTCCCTTTCATCGGTGATGTTTGTGTGGATGAATTGGTCGTCTTTGGCTAAGGTGAATGTTTTTGGTGTTGCCATTTTTGGGGGTGTTTTGCTTTGTTTTGGTAGTAGGGTTTGAAGGAAGGATGTGATATGATGAATGGTTCATTTACTGTATTTATAGGCCCTCAGCCTCCATGCGAATCACGAGAAGTGTGGATCACGAGATGTAATAATGGTGATGGTAGGGTATAGGGAGGAAGAGTCTGCCTTGTCAAGTGTAGTAGTATAGATGTGATGGCACTATAAGGAAAACAATAACGGTGGAAATTTAACATGGGTTGAAAATCTGCTGTTAAATTGTGGACATTAAGAGTGGAAATGAACTGTTATTAAATGGGCTTGTTTAACGGCGTTTCACTTTTCAAAACTCCTGCCAAGCGTTTTCAGAAACTAACGTGTTGTTGGTGCAATGGTATTCGGGGCTGCACTTGTAGGTGCAATGGTATTCGGGGCTGTACTTGTAAGGGTAAACCAAGGTTCGATTCCCCATAACAACGTTAGAAGAGAAGTAAAACCGTAAACTCAAGACCATCTTTAACTGTATTAGTCGGTCAATGAATCGGATAATAGATTACTTTTATAAGTCATTCAAGTGACAGATTTAGGCGTGCTGAAATGATTGCGTATCCCGAGTTTCAAACCCAAGATCTTTGTCTTGTTGTATACGTTTAATTTTGTCTTGTTGGTGATAAAAGTCGAATAAAGAAGAAATAAAGAAAGAATAAAAAAGAAATAATAGCGGAATAACAATGGAATAAGAAGGAATATAGTCGAAATATATATCATAAGAGGTAGATATTCAGATCAAGATGAATCCATCTTAAGATCCTTCTATTTGACATGAATACAATTTGTGGTGTAGTGGTTGGAGCAACCTTTGATGTTCAAGAGGTCGCAGGTTCAATTTGCTATTATTTTTCGAACTATCTCAAGACAACACTCGAATCCTCTACAAATCGCTTTAGCTAGCCAGCTCAATAGCTTCACCACTCTTCTCCCCAACATGTCGACTGCATCTCTCATACCATATCTGACTGATAATAGCCCTCCAAATAACACGGCCCGACTTCATTTCAGTAGTCTTCCCCGGAAACCTGCAGATTGCCTGCTGAACAAGGTCTTCCCAGCTGCTAGCTTTAGTCCACCCACCAAAACAATACTTCCACATTGCATCACCAAACTCACAGTCAACCGTAATATGGTCCATAGGATCCACACCATGATCACAAAGGCGGCAAGTGATATCCGTGCTAAGCCCCCATGTCGAGATCTGCAGTTTTGTTAGCAATCTCCGATGCAAAGCAAGCCAGACAAGAGGGATCCATCAGGATGATAAGAAATAAAACGACCTTCTATTTGATCACTTGCTTATTAACACATATTATTCGTTAATATTATCCTATTATAAAACTTCATAAATCTCGCCCCTCTCGATCAAAATTCCTAGTTCAGTTGGTCTATTATTCAACGCTCTGAACAGGGACATCCTTGTCTTTACTACACACCAAGAACTCCACTAGCAGAGTTACGTTATCCCAAAGATATTCAGTCCACACATAACTAATTTTCCAGAAGAAAATTTGCATTGCTTTCATCCATGTGAATCACAAGACGATTAGGATTGTTCATCATCAATCACAAAAAGAAAACCTTCTGACGTGTCTATAAATAACTGTGTTCGAGTATATATATATATATATATATATGGAGAAAGTAATAAAATTCATTAGACGACAGACTAACTTTATTGGTGTTTTGGGAATCTTTTGTGCTTTGTTTGAATAATTGGGGTGTGTATGTTAAATAATTGGTGTTATTTCAAGTGTTGATGACGTTGGAAATCTATATTTCATGGATGTACTTGTTTGCTATGGGAAACTTATATTTGCATGCATGCATGGACTTCATTTGGACAATTCTCATAGTAAGGGCATTATCGACATTTGACATCTTTCCTTTCATCACCCATGCAGCTTGATGGGCAGTTCAGATGGGGTGATAAGCTTCTTACTAAAATTCAGCATTACTCGGATTTGGAAGTCTCGTTTGGTTTTTTGAGCGGGAGCAGATTTGGTGGGTGATTTTGTAATCTCGGGTGATTTGATCGAAATATCATGTTTGAATAATAAAAAGTAAGAGTTGAAAATCACCTTGCGTTCCCTCTGCAAGAATAAACAACCTTTAGTCACCGAGAATTTCATCCCCTGAAACTAAACGTTAATACTAAGATATTTAATGACGGGGATTTCTTTTAGTTTGTGTAACTAAATAAAACTTTTCCGGGATTAAATATCTTTAGTCAAGGGAAATGGGATTGTTTTGGTGCCTAAAGGCTTGGTTTTAGTGACCATTTTAGTCTATTATTGATCATTTAATGGTTTTTTAGACCGTTCTGTGTGGTCCTTAGAATAGCATTTTTTTGTAGATCCATCGTAGTTCGGGTTTAGCTCTCGAACCAAATCCGATACATTTCTTCTAATAAAGTTACCGATGCGATATTTATTTCCATTTTTAACAACAAATAATAGAGCAGAAATAAACAATGGTGGAGTCGAGTAGCAGAGCAAATTTCTGTATTGATCGCTATAACTATAAGCCTACCTGCAAGCAATCCATTAGTAGTAATAGAGCAGAACTCATTACCTGTATAGTTTTCTCGTAATGACTCATCCAATGTAAATTGTAGAAACAAGACATGATAACCATAACCTACGTAAAGTATGTACTTAAGCTTACTAGACCAGCTTCATAGATGAACGGAAAAACCTTTGCATCTCAGCAAGTCTGAAGAGTCAAAAGAACATTGGTGTACGAGCAGTTAAACACCTCCTCTGCCATTGATGAACAGACAGGTTGCCTGAATCACCACTCAATCTCACACAAGTCATAAATGGTTTTTGAAAAACATAGGAATTGTGAAATCTAGAAAAGCAATCAGAGAACTTTGAAGGCTAATTCAGTTAATAGTTCAACAAACTGAAGTTCAGGCACAACAAGCTCATCATTTTGCCAGAAACAGAACCAAGATAACTTCAAAATCAGAGCTTATGCATATAAAAAAACATCTCAGATTGGCAGCCAAACAACGAAATGAACGATAGCACACTGAATCTATAGCTTTCAGGTAAGGTAATGACTAAACAAATTCGAATGTATGCTATTGGAAAACAAGATGTTTGATAATGATGTAAAGATGTGCTTAAGCTTACTAGACCAGCTTCATAGAGAGAAAGGAGAAACCTTTTTCATCTCAGCAAGTCTGAAGAGTCAAAAGAGATCACTATACGAGCAGTTAAACACCTTTCTCTGCCATTGATGGTTCAAAGAGGCTGCCTGAATCACCACTCGATGTTTGACAACGGTTTCAAAAAATATACACAAGAATTTGAGTTCAAAAGGGCAATCAGAGAACTTTGAAGGCTAATTCAGTTAATAATTCAACAAACTGAAGTTCAGACACAAAACAAGCTCATCATTTTGCCAGAAACAGAGATCAATATAAGTTCAAAATGTATCGCAGAAGGGAGACCCTAGCGATGTAGCTAAAACGGTATTAACAAATCGCCATAGAAGGTTCAATCCCTCTAGCGTTTGATATCGCACCTACCTTTTTTCCTCGATTGGTTCCTTGGAACTCAGAGCTTCGATGAACCAAGGGGCTATTTGGTGCACGAACAACAAAAGTATATAGAAAGATCCAAACTTTATCAAGCAAAATGAAGTAAGGAACTCGAATAACAGCTACATAGGCAGCGATTTCATCTGGGCATTACCTCATTGTCAGATTTTGAGTAGTGAACGAACGGCGGGTTCAGGACAGTGTTTATAGGCTTGGATTTTGTTTTTCTTGAAGGGAATTAGGGTTTACTGGTTATGCCAGTGTTGATTGAGCGCAAAGGGTTGCTCTAGTGGGCTGGAGAGCCCAAATGTTACAGCCCAATCAAACCGACCCAACTTCTGCCATATCGTTGGGTTCCAAAAGGATGACCCATTTGATTTGGGATTCCCAAAGGATGACCCATTTGACCCAGAATCTATAAAGATCAACTTTGATAGCAGAAGAACGAACCGAAAAATTACAAAGTGTGGCATTGTTGGTTGTTCATCTTGTCCCTTAACTATAAGGTCGAGAGTTTGATTTTTACTTATGAGAATGAAATACATCTTGTGGCACGTTGTTTACCGCCTTGTGCGAGCATCCACAACGAAGAGATCAGTTATTGTTGTCGGCGATAAACACCCTAATTACACCCAAAAAAAGAAAAACAAACAGAAACATGTAAGAAACACGATGTAACGTGGTTCCCTAACAGTGTGTTGAGTACATCCACGAATCAAAAGAAATCGATTTTATTACCGAAGGGGAGTCGAATACAATAGATACGAGATTTCTCTAGTTGGCTGGTATGCACTGTATACATAACACAACTCAGCCAACCCTACACGCCTATACTCCTTGGCTCATAAGCCAGCCGAACACGGCGACCCAACCGTGGCAACAAAACGATTCACATTATAATAGCCCAAACTCATACTATAATAGATCCAAAATACACCCAAGATAGGCCCAAAATACGGGACATTAACACCATAAAGTACGAATGCATATGGATTCATGCCCTATGATTCTATATTTGTTGGGGATGATGAGATTACACAACAACAATCTTCTGAGATCGTTAGTTTTCGTGAGATCTTTGGAGCGTGATTGGATGGTCAAAGTTAAGCATATATATCAAAAAGACAATCGGGCCAGACTACCTTATGACCCTAGTTAGGTTATAGTTTACCTATTCAGTTTTTATTGTTTATCCTGTTTTCTTTGTTGCACATTTTTTTATAATTTTTTAAGGTTTTTAAACCTCATTTGATTATGAATGAAAGATAAGAACTTACACTTTTAAAAAAAATTCAAAAAATAATATAAATCAAATCTCAAACCTTTTACTCTTGACATTATTAAAACATAATAGTTCTTGATACATCAACGCGTAAAATATATAGTTATTGAGTCGTCAAATGTCATCACTAAGCACTCCACCAAAAAGGAGTACACCAAAATATGGGACCAAACATGCGATGTTCAAAGCTATATTGGGTCGTGAAGTTAGGTCGAGGAAATAATGAACATATCATTGCAACATGAAAAGCTTAATGTAGCAATGTACTAAAGACTCATAATTGGTTACAACCTTTTTTTCTACTTTGTACTAAAGACTCATAACTAATGTGGGTGCCATGCTTTTTTCATCACTAAGTTGGAAGACCTTTTTCGATCCGGTACGTATTCAGTACTTACTGGCTCTTATCAGTCCGTTTAATAGTTCTAAATAAACTAATTACGAGAAAAACATTGAATAATATTATTTTTTCAGTTTTCACTAACTTTTGTCTACGCTTCTTTCTATTGTTTTTTATTTGGGAAATATATATTTGTACTACGCAAAAATTACATCAGCATTTTTTATTGAATTTTAACCGATCAAACTCCGTAAATTTTAATGGTTTTAACAAACACACTATTTCGTTAGTTTTTTTATCCAAATTCTGTTAAATATGTTAACGGAAGGGTGTGTTTTTGTTAAAACTGTCAAAATTTAGAGGGTTTGATCGGTTAAAATTTAATAAAAGATGCAAATTTATTTACTTTGATTAGTCTGGGAAACCTCATATTTTGGTGTAATTTCTTGTACAGTTTAGAAGTTCAGAAAAGGACATTACCTCTCGACATGCAATTATTTGTTTGGCAGACTATTAGATTTTGCCCATCAATTTGTACATGCAAATAATGGAAGCCTCCCAAATTTCCACTTCTGTATATCTATGTCCAGCAACAGTACACAGAGTTTTCAAAATCGTATTGATATAGATGGTTTAATTATTCCGATCATAAATCACTCATTAAAAATAATTTGGCCGAATTTTGATATTATTATTATGGTCAACTACAATTTATAATGACTTGGTGATTCAACCTGCTTTCACTTGGAGGGTGTAGCTTTTATGAACTCGATTTTTCAGTTGTTATGAAATTCCTCTCATATTTCGATTAGATTTATTCATAGGAAGAGTAACATCAAAGTTGATTGGGTGGTTCTTAATGTTTTGTCCGGATCTTTGTCGGAGAATTGGATTTCTGTAATATCGTCCATTAGAACGTAATATTATTTTCTTTTCACTTTATATTATGGTATTCAAGATTAAAGAATAAATGGTTTAATTGTCAAAAAAATGGTTGAACTATATATTTTTAAACTTCTCAGTTCAACACCCGACTGAAACACATTTAGGTGGTTGCAAGTGTACAAGAAAAAAACTTTCGCAAGCGAATGCTCGAAGTGGTTGAATGCAATTTCTCACCCACCTTGACGAATGTTTTTGCCGGGTTTTGATATTGGTCTTCTGCTCATCGACTATTGGTGCAGAAGCGAGAGCTTTACTCGAGGTCACGAAAGTGATGTTAACAAGTCCGGAACTTACCTCCATCTTCTCGGATAACATATTTTTGACATGTGTCTACATGAAACTGAACAGGTAGTCGGGTTGGAAAGTCTTTATTTTATGTATCGCCAAATCTCCACGACGAAATCCTTTGTTGGAAGGCTTGCTGATTCATGATTTACACCTCTCTCCGCCGCTTCTTAACAAAGAAAAAAGAGTGAATAATCTTAGCCCCAAATTGTTAGGTTTTTTACCCTTTTACCCCCAAAACTCCCATGTGTTAGATAAGGTGAAGGATAAGTCGTTGTTGGATCATTTTTTTTAATCACTTGCATTAATTTCATTTTCCATACTATAAAACATAATCAAAAGTACCCAATGAAAATCTATTGCCAAGTGAGATTTCCTTTGAAGAAGAGGGGACAATCATCTCCATGGAGGGACAAAGAGTTTGGAAGAACAAAATTCACTTTTATCATAGTTCTCCAATCTATGAGAGGTCTCCAACACTTAATTGCTAGTAGGGGCGCGATCGAGGGATGGTTCGTGTGTATCAAATTTTAGCGCATCCTTCTTTCGAGTTTAGAATTTGGAAGGCCGATAGTTTGTTCAGATACTCCTCTCAATGAATTGATATATAAGAAAAGTTCTATCAATTTTTCGTAATTACAACAATCAAGTGTGAGAAATTGCTATATGCAGTGGCGGAGACAAAAATTTTGTCAAGGGAGGTGCAAATGTAAAAAATTTCTAAGTTGAGCGATAAGAATATACACATTGTTTCGAACGAAAATTTATCATTATGTTATTGACTCGAATAAAATATCTAACAATAAATCACAACGAAATTTCTATTGTTAGATTTTTCATTTAAGAGTTTACGTGGGGGTAACCGAGGCAACCCCAAATCTTCTCCCTCCATTCCATCATTGCAATATTGGTCTTAGTACAATTGCTCACAACAAACCACAACAAAAAATTTAGCCTTAGTTTTTCTATATAAAAATCTACATTGTCAACTGAGACAATCACAATTCTCTCTTCAGTTGAGACCCGAAAAACTCGCAAAATCGTTCTAAATCTATACCTAGAGAAATAAGATTTTTTTCGTAAGCAATAAATTTTTCTACAAAGTCTTTTATTAGAAAAAAAAGAGTATTAGGATCACGAACTAACTCTACAATGAAGCGGTGAAATACTTTATTATCAATTAATTACCTGTGTTAATTACAAAATCAAGGGTACCACACAAAACCTTTATTTTATGCTGAAGCGATGACTACCTAAAAAGCCATGGAATTTACTGAAGATTTCGTTGACATGAGCTCCATCATTAAATCAGGCTGCTTGATCTCGGTGCAGAGGCTTTCAGATTGGTCGGAGTCATGCCGGCTTGACAATATTGTTACGTGTGCCAATAGACTATCATTTTCCGAATCGAAGAACTTCATGTCTTGAATTTGAACCATTCATTTGAGGCGGTCCGCAACAACGAGCTCTCGTAACTCTAGGGCCCCATCTCTCACTACACTTTGACAAGCAGAAGGACCGAAGCGCTAGCTTTGAGAGAATCTTTCTGCAGGGGTATCTTATCCCCCAATTTATTCAAAAGTTGTTCCAAACGATTTCACAAGTAAAAGAAAAGTGATGATAAGCTAGCTAGAGAGGGAAAGAAGAGGAAGAATATATGGATATGGAAGTCTTGAAATCCATCAACGACGACAATTCATACCTCGAGGATGAATCATGACGACATTGGAATTCTTTTTCAATTTGTTTGTGAGCAAATAGCAATGATGTTTGCATGAAAAATCCCCACAGCTTTTTAAGCCTTCTTCTTTCCTTTTGGTTTCATATCATATCATGGATTCGTCGAGGACCCCAGTTGTGTTCTGTAGCTGATATATATATAATTGATATGGAATGTAGATGAATCTTTGACCATCGATGAGATCGACGATGGAGATTTTTCGTCATCTTAAACTTAATATGTTGCATGTCAGTCGCTTGAGTGTGATTATGGGGTGTGACTAGTGGTAGATTCGCATGTCGGTATACTATTTTGGGTTTTGTGCTACTCGATCTGACGGCGGATCTGGGTTAGGGTCCATGCATTATGATTCGGAGGATGTCTAGTCTAGACCGCTATATTTTGAAAAATACCCAATATACATGTGTTACCTTAGATTTGGAATTTGATTAATGTATTTCTTGAATGTGTAAATAGATGTAAAAGTGAGGTTACTGAAGAGTATAAGTGCAGTTCAATAAAATTAATTTGAGATATCGAAGAATTACATACTCTGCGTAGTCGGATCGTTGTTGACTACCAAACTGTATAATTCCAATTCCATAAAGACTACGATGGCAAAAATCTGACAACCTGGAATGAGGATGGCGGCAGAGGACCTTGGAAATTGCCTCATCCTCTTCCAATTCTACAAGAGTGTTGATCTCCGCTGGGTTTTCGATGCATGACCGTGGCTGTTTGATCGTTTTCTCTTTGTTCTCCACCAACAGCAGCCTAGAGAACAAGGCAGTCGAAATCGCGATTTAAATCACAAAATCTTATGATTTCACAGTAGAAATTCGATTTTGATTTCATTGTAAAATCGCTGGACATCAAAATCGTATGAATTCAGAAGGAAAAACGATGAAATCCCTAATCCGTTGGTATATAATTAATAGTACCCACATAAAAGAATATCCCTAATCGGGAACACACAAAATTAATTGATTTGCCACTAAGCTTTGATAAAAAATAATTAAAAATATATAATTGTTTGTAGTGTACACCAACCGTATCGGTTCCCACTAGCTAGAAGGGAAAATCCAGAAACTTTGGCCTTCATCCACTTGCCTATTTTTCTTCTGGCTTTCACTTTTCATACATTTTATGTTTAAAAAAAAGTATAAATTCATACTGAACATCTTGATCCCCTGTATCTTCATAGGTTGGGGGAATCTTTATAATTAATCCCGGATATTATGAATGTACAATAAAATATCATCCTCCGCATTACATAAAACTCTTACAAATGCCAACGAGTGAGTGTCCCTGGTAAAACAAGGAGATTGTTGATCGCGAGTGCGCAGGTTTGATTTATCGTTTCGCTGAAGATTTCCTCAGAGGCATTCGCACCCGACTTCGGCTGAGTAAACGAGATAGTGCACTCCGAAATTTAACCTAAATCTAACATCACTTAATATGATAACCATATAGCGTATTCCACGCCATAATAAAAATTCTTACAAATTTATTTTTAGGTTGGTTATTAAACATAACATTGACAACTTTTTCTACTGTATATACTGATGTAATATTTGGACATAACAAATAGAATTCAATGGATCAAGGTGGATTTTTTATAAATTTGTGTATGTATTATGAAAGTTGTTTTTATAAATTCAATGTGTTTCCTACTTGGCAGAACTAAACTTTTTTACAATATCATAAATAAAAAAATGCAAAAAACAATAATTCGGAAGGTACAATTCAGGAAACAAATTACAACATAAATAATAATTAATTTAGTAAACGGCTCTACAACCTAGCTTTCCTCAATACACTAAACATCTAGTGAATCTCAAGGGTCTAGATTGAAAGTTCCAAACCGACATGACTAGCAACAAAGAAGATTAAACGAAATGAAAAGGACACAACGAAACAATCTGGCGCAAAAGAAAACAATTAAAAAAGAAAACGATCCAACAGCAGGAAAAAATATGTTGTCGGAGATGATCCGGTCTCCACAACCCCTAAACAGCTCTATGTCTATGGGTGGGTTGCTGAGGGCACACCCACCTGTTCCACTCATACGTTATTGATGTCACGAGACTAGCTTATTTCCGCACAATTGTGATTCATTCATTATTATTTGAGAGTCCTTTATTATTTGAATTCTATCGCTTGACAATTTATTTATGATCGGTTGACAACATATATAATACACGTTATTTATTCTTGACGAATATAATTTTTTGTTGTAAAATTGTCTCAATTTTAAAATTCAAACCATATACCCCTAAACTTCAATTTTTCATTTTCTTTCCCTAAGAAATAAAACTGTAAAAATACAAGTCTGAACATACATCTTGACTATTTGGGACGTAATGAGTGGAAGGTGTTATTTTCATAATTAAAAAAAAATTATACAAAAATAAAAGAATAAAAAAAATGAATATAATACATGAAAAGGAATATAAGCTTAGCTAGCTGGGAGCTGGCTAGATTTTGGGTCTCCTTGACCAAAAAAACAAAAAACAAATACCATTGATTAAAGATAATTATTATAAGCTCATATTCCAAGGACATTAAAGACATTTACTTTAATAGCTCTTTAATTAATAAAATAAAAATGGAGATTAATTAAATATAAAGTACAAAACGATAAATAATAATCCCCCACAGAGAAAGATACAAAGAAACTCCTCACCCACCCCTAAGAGTTGGCAGTGTCAGTTGCTAGCTATCATCTTGCTTTACCATTGTTTAAAATATCATTTTAGTCATTAAAAAAACTATCCTGAGATTAGAAACCCTAATTTTTTAATTAATCCCCTAGTTATTGATAAATTAAGGTCATCAGTCTATTATGTATGTAACAACCTATGAGGTTCGTAACACGGTGGTTATCGGCCTTTTCGAGAATAACATATCTATCACTAGTTTATTTCAATTATAATATTGTAATCATTTTATTTGATTTTTTATTAAAAATTACAGTAAGTTGATATAGTATATTCCGACTTACCATTTGTGTTCACGTGACCCTTTGCATGATTATATATCGATCCAATTCATTCAACCTATGCTGGCATAAGGTGGTTTGGACAAATTGGTGAATTTGTTTAAGTGACAAAATGACTACATTTGGTATAATTGAGATATGCTGGTAATTACCTAATAGGATAATTATTAAAATAAATATCAAGTCCAGTAAATATAGAATTAAGTATTATTTAAGTCCCCAACTTAAAAATTTGTTGTTGTTTAAGTTAATAAGTCATTGGTTCAGAAGAAGTTATTCCAGTGGTAAAACACGTGTCTAGTTACTCGTAGGTTTTAGGTTTGAATTTAGTATACTCCAAAACGAACACCTATTTATTTCTTATTTTCTATCTTAGAAAAAAAAGAAGTTAATAAGTCATTGAACTTAACATTTTTATATAAGTTTCTCAATCTTATAACGTGTTTTCTATTTTGATCGTCTATTATAATATATAAAATCATCAAAATTAATATATTTGAAAATAGATTTTAGATTATCGATGAATACTAGTTTAATGAGTTTTAGTGGAATGAGATGATTTTGGAGATATGGAATTTTTCTCTCGCATTTTTTCCAACAATTCAGTATTTTTTTTACATAATTCATACTAATATAGTTTAAAACGTTAAGGAAATTATGAAGATATGTTTCAAAATTTGATACATTTTCTCTATGGTGATACCTATATCGTTCATGTGCTGAGTTGATTTGTATAAGAATTAATGACAGTAATTATGATTATTGATTTGTGTTCAATATAACAAAATTGAAAATTTTAGAGGGTATGAATATAACAAATCGACATTCAAGTACTTCGCTAGTAAAGCATGTAAAATTGAAGGGCTTAAATGGTACTTTATCCATCCATAAACAAAGGTTAAAAAAAGTGGTCATGTAAAGGAATTTACTACACAAGTATAAAGTGAAAAAAAAGCAAGAATCGGTTCGATTTTTGGTCAACGTACTATTCGACACATTTATTATGTCTAATCTCGACCCGAAAATTTCCATGCACATTTTTATTACGGACCGAGTTGAGTAACAAGGAGAAAGAAATTCTTCTTCTTGGCCGGATTAGCAACAAAGCAAAGCCTCCCCATGTACCCGATTCGGGTTTAATAAACAAACCGAATCCGGTTCGCCTCTCACTACATTAATAATGATTCGATGTCAAACATAATCAAGTTTCATTAACCAATAAGATTAAAGCTCTAACACATAAATTAAAATTAAGCAGGGTGACAGTGGCGGTGGTTAATCATCAAAAGCTCTCTCTTTTAGGCAAGCGTGAGTATAAATCCAGCAGCTTTCCTAAAATTTCCAGTCTCTCTCTCTTTCTTCTGTGCTTCTTCACTCTCCTCTTTTAATCTTTTCCAGCGGCCCCCAAAAAAAAACTGGAAAAAGAAAATTCCTTGTTCAGTTTCTCCCCCAATTTCTGTGTTTCCTTTGATCAGTTTGTTGAGCAGCATTGAAGGAGGAGGAAGCAGTAAAGGGAAACGGAGGGCGTCTGAGCAGAGGGACAGTGAAGTTTTGTTCTCTTTTCCTTTCAGGGGAAGGGGATTGAATGAAGGAGTAGAGGGAGCCAGAGAAGAAAGAAAGTAGGCTCAGATTCTGAAATTGGTATCTTTCTTTTCTCTTTGCACTTTTAGGGTTTTTGAAATTTGAGGGTAGAGGGCCTCTTTATTTATTGTACTGAATTCAATGTTTAAGTTTGTGGGTTTGCTTGTTTGACTGAATTCTTCTTCCTTTTCCAGCTTTTACCACCTCTCTCTGTCTGAGCTTTCTTTTTCTGTGTCACTTTCGTCTTGGGAGTTGCTTCCTTTTTGGTTCGTTTCTTAGTACTGGAAACTGCAAGTTCCAGGAGCTCAATTGCTTTGGAATTGACAACTTTTCCACTCCAACCCCAATCAAATTATGTTCAGTCCTTGTTAAGCTTACTTTGGTTTTTGAGGAAAGACGGAAGAGAAGGGGAAGGGATCAATTCTGTGTAGTTCTCTGGAGCAAAATTGTTCAATTGTGATTCTTACTTGAGAAAAAGCTCTTTGCTTGGTTGGCTAATGTAAATCCCTGGGAAGAGAATGTATGCATTTGGAGTTTCCTTGTATTGTAAGTTTCAACTGTGATGTTTAATTCTTTATTGAAAGCTTTGCTGTGAAGTTTGCCATATTTATATATTCATATCCTTAGGGGAAAGTTTAGATCTTTGTCTGAATGTCCAAAGAAGTTGATTGATCTTCACTTTGGAAAGTTTTCTCTTTGTCAATTTCATTGAGTGTTCCTCTCTTTCTAATTTTGCCAGAATTTCCATTGAGTAGCTGAAACACAGGGGGGGGAAGGAATCTAATCTACTATCTATTATCTGCTTTGTGGGGAAGGTTTCTGTTTGTCGTGTATGGAGATGGAAATTAGTGAGAAGGATAAGCTTGAGCTGGAAAAGAGGGATGATGTTGATAACCCTATGAACTATCAATCATCTGGTGGTGGTTTATCTTCAGACTGGCGTTTCGGTGGTGGTGCTAATGTAGTGAATTCGACTCTAGGTGGTGCAGCTTCTTGCTCATCTGCTGCTATGGGAGAAGAATCATTTGGTGGTCCTGCTGGTATCTGGGATCACCAGGCTAGTTCACAAAACATAGGGTTTTGTGACTTGATCAATGCCCCAGGAACCCCATTAGGCATGGTAAAAGGCGGGGGAGCCCTCGGTATGGGTTGGAATCCACATAGCTCAATGTCGAGGGGGAGTGGCATTTTCTTGCCGAATCCCCATGGAATACTTCCCCCGAGCTTATCCCCATTTCCAGCTGATCCTGCTTTCATTGAGAGAGCTTCGAGGTTTTCGTGCTTCAGCAGTGGTGGCCAGTTTAGCGACATGGCTCATCCGTTTGCAATGTCTGAAGCTATGGGTCTTTACTCCAGAGGAGGCGGCATGATTCCAGTACCACCACAGGAGGTATTTGCAGGCAGCGGGTCGAAATCGTTATCAGGTCAGAGAAACATGATGATGAATCCAGGAGAATGTTCTACAGAGGTAACAGATGCTTCTTTGCGTATGGATCATCATGCCAAAACTGAAGAAAGCCCACTTAAGAGCGAGAGAAGAAGCGAAAGTGTTGTCAGATCTCAGGATGAAGTAAAACCAGGCGTGGTTAGATCCGGTAATGACTCCGATGAAGCTGAATTTAGTGGTGGTGGTGGTCAAGATGACGCTACTATGTTGGAGGGAAATGGTGGGAAAATGTCATGTAAGGTCCTCGACTCAAGGAAAAGGAAAAGGAATGGACAGGTAAAGAATGATGCTTGGCACGTTTTCCTTTAGCTATGCTGTTTTCGATTAAAGCTTGTTTCTTTCTGAACTTTCAGCAATATTTTTGGCAGGACACTGAGCATGATGCAGGGAAAGGAAGCCAGCAATCCGGCGAAAGTACGAAGGATGGCTCGGAAATACACCAGAAGGGAGGTAAGAATCCGAGTCCGGCAGCTAACAAGGCATCTGGGAAAAATGGCAAACAAGGAGGATCTCAAGTATCTGATCCAGCAAAAGAAGAATATATTCATATTAGAGCTCGAAGAGGACAAGCAACTAATAGCCATAGTCTTGCAGAGAGAGTAAGACTCAATAGTCAATACCCCATGTATAGCTAGTGAGAAAGCTGTTACTTATGTTGTGAAGCTCATTATTTTGATTCTGGAAACAGGTAAGAAGAGAGAAGATCAGTGAAAGAATGAAGTATCTGCAGGACCTCGTTCCTGGATGTAACAAGGTTGGTTTTTCATTAGTGTTAGCCGACCAAGATTCTTACTTTGTTCTTGTATTCAGTCACTGAAAGTGTCTCACTTGTACTTTGCAGGTCACAGGCAAGGCAGTAATGCTGGACGAAATTATCAATTACGTACAATCGTTACAACGGCAGGTGGAGGTACGAGACGATAGTTAGTTCATCGTCCTTCGATCTTTCCCCAGTTGTATGGTTTTTCTTAATGGCTTATATTCCTGTTACAGTTTTTGTCGATGAAGCTCGCAACGGTTAATCCACGGATGGATTTTAACAGCCTTGAAGGGCTCTTATCAAAAGATGCAAGTGACTGCAATTTTCTCCCCTCCCACTCTATATGTTTCTTAGCAGAATTACTCATTTGTTTTATTCAACTTGCTCACAGATCCTAGCATCAAGAGCTATTCCTTCAGCTAGTCTGCCCTTTTCACCAGAAATGCCTATGCCTTATCCCCCATTACACCCATCTCAATCCGGACTCATCCCACCTGGTTTTCCTGCGATGGGGAACCATTCCGACATCCTCCGACGAACTATTGGCTCTCAGTTAGCTTCTTCAAGTGGAGAATTCAAGGATCCTGCTCAGGTATTACCCTTTCTCAAATTTGTTGCTTGTTTGCGATTACCTTAGACTAGCATTTCGGCCTATTAATCGAGTATTTGATAGCAGCTACCGAGTTCATGGAACGAGGAGCTGCACAATGTAATCCAGATGTATGGCACTGCCGGACCTCAAGATAGCCAAGAGATAACTGGTATAACTATAATGTTTCTCCAACTTTTAGTTTTTTACCTGTTCTGGAATCATTTGTTTCCCAACTCTCAATTTGGTCAACTCTTAATGACTTTGCAGGCAATATGCAGACTGAACTTTGATTTTTGCGTCCTAGTTTCGACGCAGCAGCAGCACCAATCTAGTATATCTCCCCATGTACTATTGAACAACAATGATCTAGAGCATACCATCAACAACCAATATTCATCTCTCAAAATTACAAATTTCTAGCTTCTAACCGAAATCATCGAGGGAATGCTGGTGCTGCAGGTTTTTTCCAGCTGAAAGGAGGCAGCTTTTCATTGTTCTTCTGCTGCGTTTTGTGTTTATAGGAAGAAATGTACTGATATAGGATTTGTGGTTGTGAATGGGGAAAAAGACTTGTGATTTGTCCAACCATTGTTTAAGGAATTGGAATTAGAGGTCTTTGTGAACTGTTATCCGTATAAATATATATATAATCATTTGACGATCATGGTAGTTTTGGTTTTCCTTTCCGTTCTTGTATGCTGCAAATGATTAGAAAACTTTGATGAACATATCGCCGCCGGGAAGCTGCTGATCGGAGACATTCTAGAAGGAGAAAAGGAAAAATTCTGAAACGATGCCCCGTTTAGGACTAGATTTTTTTTCAGCTCCGACCGAGTTTCGAGGTTTTTTGGTTCGACCCACTATTTTCGGGGTTTTTTGGTTCGACCCACTATTTTCGGGACTAAGCCTGCTCGTGTGGTGACCGACATCAAGGCATTACCTTATACTAGCTTCGATCCGATCCGGGGAGAAACGGCTGACTCGAAAGTTTCAATCATGGTTCAACTACAATTTTTTAAAGGTTGAAGCGGTTGAACCATATATTTAGTTAAGCTTACCGGTTCTGAGAACCATTTGGTGTTTTATGACGTCGTCGGTGCAAAAGTCCACTGATTTCCCTTCCCGCCAACATTAAAAAATCACGCAACTGATGTCCACAGCCATTTCCAACCGGTACTCATCCTTCCTCAAGCTCTACTGCGAAACCCGGAACCAGACCCAAGTGAAGAAGCTCCACTGCCACATCCTCAGGACTCTACTTAATCCGGAACCATTCCTCTCCAACAATCTAATCAACGCCTATGGCCAACTACGCAATCCATCTTACGCCCGCAACGTGTTCGATGAAATGCCCCAACGAACCCCTTTCTCCTGGAACACCCTCCTCTCTGCTTACTCCAAGTCCGGAGACATCTCTCAAATGCAAGAGGTCTTCAACCTCATGCCGATTATAGATGGGGTGTCCTGGAACTCGCTTATTTCCGGGTATGCAAATCACGGATCGGTTGATGAAGCTGTTAAGGCTTATGGTATGATGCTGAGGAATGATGCAGGTAACGTGAATCGAATTACTTTTTCGACGTTGCTTATATTATGTTCGAGCCGAGAGCTTGTTGTATCGGGTAGAGCGATTCATGGGCAGATAGTTAGACTCGGGTTCAGGGATTGTGTATTTGTTGGCAGTGCTTTGGTGGATATGTATTGTAAGATAGGATCAGTGAATGAGGCAGTGCAAGCATTCTACGAGATTCGGGAAAAGAACGTTGTAATGTATAATACATTGATCACGGGACTTTTACGGCATGGTATGGTGGAGGATGCCAGGAGAATCTTTCATAGTATGAAGGACCGAGATTCTATTACTTGGACGACGATGATTACTGGCTTTGTACAGAACGGATTAGATAGAGATGCTCTTGATTTGTTTCGTGAGATGAGAGTAGCTGAGATGGAAATTGATCAGTTTACTTTCGGTAGTGTCCTGACTGCTTGCGCAGGGGTTAAGGCTCTGGATGACGGGAAGCAAGTTCATGCATTTATCATTAGGAAGGATTATAAAGGTAACGTCTTTGTGGACAGTGCTCTTCTTGACATGTATTGCAAATGTCATAATGTAAGCTATGCCGAAGCAGTTTTTCGGAGAATGAAGGTTAGGAATGTTGTGTCGTGGACAGCAATGCTGGTGGGGTACGGGCAGAACGGATTCAGCGAGCAAGCTATTAGGATTTACTCGGAAATGCAGCGGAATGGGATCAAGCCTGAAGATTTTACTATTGGTAGTGTGATCAGTTCATGTGCTAATATAGCGAGTTTAGAAGAAGGTACTCAATTCCATGCTCAAGCGTTGATGTCAGGGTTGATTTCTTCGATTACAGTATCCAATGCGCTCATTACTCTGTACGGGAAATGTGGAAGCGTGGAGGAATGCGATCGGCTGTTCCACGAGATGAAGTTTCGAGACGAAGTTTCTTGGACCGCCATGGTTTCAGGATACGCGCAGTTCGGAAAAGGTGAAAAGACCATTGACTTGTTTGAGGAGATGTTGAGGAAAGGGCTAAAACCCGATTCGGTTACGTTCATAGGGGTGCTTTCGGCTTGTAGTAGAGCAGGGCTAGTAGAAAGGGGGAAGCAATATTTCGAATCAATGTCGAGAGACCATGGTATAAATCCTACCCGTGATTCCTACACTTGCATGATTGACCTTTTGAGTCGAGCTGGAAGATTAGAAGAAGCAAAGAATTTCATTCATAACATGCCTTTCTGTCCGGATGCGATCGGTTGGGCTACATTGCTGAGCTCTTGCAGATTCCATTCGAATCTCGAGATAGGGAAATGGGCGGCTGAGTCTCTGCTCGAAGTAGATCCCAATAATCCAGCAGGTTATATCTTGCTCACAAGTATCTACGCTTCTCGAGGAGAATGGAACAATGTCGCTCATTTAAGGCGAGGAATGCGAGAGAAGGGTTTAAGAAAGGATCCTGGATGCAGCTGGATCAAATTCAAGAACAAGGTGTATATTTTCTCAGCAGACGACTTCTCCAGCCCGTTTTATTATCAGATAAACGCCGAGCTGGAGAGATTATACGAGAAGATGATGCAGATGGGATACGTGCCGGATTCCAGCTCAGTTCTGCATGACGTGGAGGAATCTGAGAAGATAAAGATGCTCGGCCACCACAGCGAGAAGCTGGCAATCGCTTTCGGATTGATATTCATCCCTCGTGTCTGTCCTATAAGAGTAATTAAGAACCTGAGGGTGTGTAAGGATTGCCACACTGTTACTAAGTACATCTCGAAGATAACTCAGCGGGAGATCCTTGTTAGAGATTCTGTCCGGTTCCATTTGTTTAAAGATGGAGCTTGCTCTTGTGGAGATTTCTGGTAAAGGGTAATTTCTTTCATCAACCAAAATTTTGATTATATAGTGAATTTCCTAGCTTCAATGTAATGTAACATCATCAGAGCACTTGATGCATCGAGCAATCCATTTCGGTGGCCGATGTTTTAGTAAAAATCCAAACTTTTACTGCCTTTCTCATCTCTGACTTCAACATTCTCTGTGTTTTGTCTGTTAAATATGGTGCCTGTTGATTTCCTGGTTAAAAAACCTATTGGCATGGATTGGAATTTGGTATAGCAAGTCCATAAATGTGCACCTGGATTAGATTTTTTGTTAAAAAGTTATCGCCGTTGCCGGGGATCGAACCCGGGTCACCCGCGTGACAGGCGGGAATACTTACCACTATACTACAACGACCTTGCATGTTCTAGTATCGAACTATTAAATCTCAGACCACTCAAGTTTATCAGCCATTAGGACATGCAGAAAATGAATTTTGAAGCAATTTTTTTATCTAAGTTTCAGTTCTGTAACTGTTATTTATCATCTTTGTTGGAAAAAACAAATTCCTGCAATTGAATATCTATGGCGGTTCTTTGTGGCTCGAAACTGCTGAGAAAACAACAGTGCAAGCTGCAGTGCTGGAAGCAATACAATCAGCAAATAGAATAAAATGGTCTTTGATCACATCAAAAGAAACGTTAACTTTCACTCATACTCCTGTATAGATAGCATCATCGACTGATCGCCTCGATCTTGCTGCTGGTTCTGCAACTGATTACAGATGCCAATTACTTCAGCTATCGGAGCCCAATCGCCGAAGTTCCTCTCGACAAACTGGTAAGCAATGCCTGCCCTTTTCCTTCCTACTACCAAGAGTCCACCTTTGATCTCACCTTCACCGGTGAAGTTCTGTTCCAGTCCCATGGCTCTCGCTCGTTTGTAATTCGAAATCGCGCGAGGATTGAACAGAAACCCTGATATGAACTTGTCCTTGAGCAGGCTTCCACCACCAAGAGCTTTGAAGAAATCCATACTCTGATCATAGAGTACCATTCCTCCCCAGTACCGCGGCCAGAACTCTTGTACCTAACAAACATGATGCTGAATTTTTAGCATGGATCGAAACAATGCGAATTTGAGAAATTCGGTAAGGTACCTCTGACTCTATGTGCTCTAGTAGAACTGCAAATAGTTGGATTCCCATCGAGTCGAAAATCGGTTTTCTTGCATAGAGTTGGTGAGCTTCTGCTCTGCACATTATGCATCTGTTCTTCCACAAAAAAGGGAAGATAAGTTTGAGCAATGTAGCTGGAAGACTATGAATGGTTCAGTTAAGTTAAGCTGTTTGTGGCTTCAAGAACAAGAAACCTATGAAAAGAGGAAGATAACCGGAGAAAGATGACATCTTTCTTCGAGAAATCAATATAGACAGCTCTCATTCTTATCTTTCTTTCACATTAGAGTTTTTAGTCTGCTTACCCGGGACGTCTGACACAGAGAAATATAGCCGGTCTGTCACGCCACAGTTCCGAAACCTTCATCGGAGGCGCCTTGGTCTTCAATAACCGCGCCATCCCGATCTTATACTCAGGGGTCAGTTTCTGAACCGTGATGTTCTCAATGGCTGAATAGGGAGCAACCTGTTCAACCACTGTAGGAGCAGCTATGCAGCCACACGCTCTTGGCTCAGGCGGCCCCGAAGCAACCACCCCTTTGAACACATAACCATCCTTGATCTTGAGATCAGCGATCGACTGCTCGATGGATTTGTCGTAAAACGACGTGTTGTAGTTGTTTCCTGTAGCAGGGTACCTCGACATGGCCGGCATCTTTCTCGAGGTAACGGATGCAAAACTCTGCACAAGGCTCTCATTTCTGGATGGAGCCTGAGGTTTCCTGATTGGGAAATTGGCTTCCGACTTGTTAGGAGGTTCTGTGCAAGCGTTGGTTTTGTCCAGGAAACGAGCTATGTGGCCTCTCTTCATCCCGAAATTCGATGCCAGCTCGTTTCCCAATGCAATAAGCTCCGGCAAGCCTTTCCCTGAGGCCTCTAGTTTGTCTCCGTAGCTCATCAGAGCTCGATCATGCAGGTATGTTCTTATTTCCAGAGCATCCTGATAGATCATTAGAAACATAATCTGAGAGCTCCCATCTTTTTCTGTAGAGTGTGAATTTGATTGAAATTGACTGTCAAGTTACCTTTTGTCGCCTGGTGAGGTTCATAGCATCCATGTCCTCAGAGTTCATGATCTTCAAAGTCGGCACATCGTCCCATCCTTCTTCCAACAGCTTCGGAAGCAGCTGCTTCAGAACGCCGTTGCCCACGAAATCCTCCATCGAGAAAGAAGCCATCTTTCTTGCTGAGGTGTAAGAAGTTTGCAGCTTTGTTATTCAGATGGTTATAAGAGCAAATAGCAGCAATGAATTGATGTGTGTATATATATAAAACCTGATGAGTTGGCTTACTGCACCTTCCTAAGAAAATGTTTGGGGAAAGATAAAAGAAAGGGTCAACAGACTGGTGTGTACAAAGATAGAAATGGAGAGTGAGAAACTATCATTGTTTTTGCCATTGGCATTTGGCATTGCCGGAATGGGGAAGCCTATGATGCTGATGTAGAGTGGTTTGGCTCTTTATGGATGGACTTCGGGGGGTGCGAGGTGGCTCGATCAGTGTTCATCGATCACACTCTTGATCCGCATAGTATCTCTTCCGTTGGACATCATGGGTCCTCTATTTGAGTATGTTTGGTATAATCGGAAATTTGGTAAGATTTATGGCCAACGTCATTATTTAATACGTGCTTGATTCATTACAATTGTATCATTTCTCATAGTAGTCGATATCCTAGCTTAGCAATGCCCCATAATTATCCTCACAAGCTAAGTTAACAAATCTCAAGTTTACTTTCTTCTCTCTTAGCAATTCTACTTAAAAATTCGAAGTTTCATTGCTTGTAATTTAAACTAATTTATTTCAAGTTTGATACTTTGTTACTTTCGTAAAAGATCAGCTTAGGATGACCTAGTCTATGATGGGTTATTTTAACTTGTGGGTAGTAACAAATGGAAGTGTCTCTTTATCTTATTTTCATATGATATTATTCAAATTCATTCAACTAGCCGGCCGAACCTAACATGGTTGGCTTTGTCCTTGCCGTTAATTGGGGGATCAGAGCACCAAATGGTATTTGCCTAGTTTTGCAGTCAGCATCATCACATGAACTCTGTGTTCATGTCTTGGGAGCACTTATGTTCATCCATCTTGTCTGTCCATATTGCCTAACCCGAAATGGAAGCACTTCGATTTCTGTTTAGGAATATTGGTGCATATCCGTACCCTACCGCATTAATAGAGGTTCAAACTCGGTAAGCTTGGACCTAATCTTCTTTTGGTTCTAACAGTCGAGAAGAATGGACGATATGGTCTCGTAATTAAGCACTGTTGATTCGATCCCGGAAAACCAACCTGAGATTATGTACTAACTTAAACGAGTGTTTTCAATTCGTATAGTGATTGACCAGATTTTTCATTTTCGAAACCGCAATTTTATAAAAATAGTAGTTGTAGAAAGTTTTTATATTGGGGTTATACTCGATCTGCTTGAGTAATGGTTCCAATTCAACCGGTCACACCTACGGGGAGTAGGATATCGAAAATTCTGACAATTACGTATTAGATCAAATGAACTGGTCTGTTTTCCTGCAACCCAATTGGCAGTAATATAGCAGTAAGAGGGTTCTGTTACATTCACAACAACGCCACAAACTGCTAATTGGAACAAAGAAGAATTAAGTTTATAACGCAAGTAATATAAGCAACAAGCTTTTTTTGCAGGATAGTTTCTCTCTCGATGTCACTACCAAATACCAATACAGTTCGAGAACCCTAAAACTCCGAGGCAAACCGTAACTGAGGCTTAGCTCTTCATATCCGTGTTGTTGTTCTCCAATTCCCTCCTCAGCTGCAGCGAGAAGTCATCGTTGACGTCATCATCATCCCAGTCGTCTTCCCACTGCTGTGCCACATCCTTAGCTTCCACCTTGTCATCGTCCCACTCTGCACTTGGGATCAGACACTGCAGTTAGCAAATCGGAAGAAAAGCAGAGAGTAAGCATAGTTCCTCCTACAGGAACTATGGCACTCGCATACTAATAACAGGATGAAACTTTCTATTCTTGTTTGCATAATCAACAGTGCAGGAAAGAAAGATGAGCATCAGTAGTTTGTGGATGCTGAAATCAGAATCCAGAGCCATTCTTTTCAGATGTATAATCCAGAGCTATATTGAACACAGATCTTGCGGGATTATCAAAATTTCTATCCTTTTGCACAATCAATTCGCAAGAAAGAAACCAGAGCGAACATAGTTTGTACATGTACAAATCAGACATCAGAACTATGACATCTCTTAAACAGAGTGTCTCCATCTTTTAACTCTAATGGCAGTAAAAGGGTTCACTATAGAACACTCTTTCGAGACAGTAACAAAAATCAAACTATCACAATTCTCAGTTCAATAAGGCCACATTCTTACTCCCTTAATTGACCTAACAAACCATACTTTTCTGTCCATATTACTAACTTCCATATCATGTTCAATCTAGGGTTCCGCAAGCCACTGTCTACAACATGCCCTATCCCCAATTCCATGAACACTAATGAAGAAATAATTTGAAGCAACTGTACCTTGGTTGATGTCGAACTCCTCGAATTCATCATCGTCCTCAAATAGATCCATCTTCACGTCCTCAGTCGATGGCTTCTGCTCAGCTGCCATTTTCTCGAAGAGCTCGCAAGGAAGCTGCGAATAGCCAATACATAAGCTGATGACGATCCTAATTTGAATCGATCCCTTTCCGTGTACAAGCAAGAACTGAAATCCTAACGGAATAGCTGAATCTTTTACCTCGAATTGAATCTGCAGTAGCCGGAGAGAGATCGCGAGCTGAACCCTAGCTTTCGTGTTCCGTCGATCTTTCTTGGTACTTCTTTTCCTAGCTTTTGCTTCCTACTGCAGCTTGGGGACAAAGTCGCAAAGAGACGATGATAATGATAATAATAATAAATAGTTTTGTTATTTGGATGGGCTTTCTGGGCCAAATATGATCAAATCTTGTCCCGTGCTTGTCTCGGAGATTAAGCCCATTTACTTGGCCCAAATAGTCTTAAATCCGGGTAGAAGCGGGTAAAACTCTAAATTGGGCCGGTAATATCTGTTTATAAATCTGTCAAAGTCGGATTTCAGGCGGGAATGGGTAAACCGAAAAATCAATTTAGCGGATATTGACCGGGAATGGATATTGTACTATTCGCCCACCCACCCGTGTATACATACTACGCCTTTTATGTCATGAAAATGTAGGTAAAACCAAATGAAAAGAAAACGGCAAACATGGCTCCTTTGACTATTGTCAAGATTGGATGGACGGATAAGATTCGTCCGTGGAGATCTGACGGCTATAAGCTGCTGCGTGAGATCTAGAACGGACGGATTTGATTTACGTTCAAGATCTGACGGTTGGTAAATCATCTCCACCACAGCCTTCCAGAAGAGGCCACTCAGAGTCGGAGGAGGGAAAGCAAACGCAACTCAGGAGGGACTGAGTGAGAATCAACAGAGTGAGAGAGAGAGAGAGAGATTGACGGCCGAAAGCAAAACATGAGAGGTAGTCGTCGCCGGCAGAAAGAATCCTTCAACCCTCAGCCGACGCCTGATCACCACAACAACAACCGCCAGTTCCCCTACGGAAACACCTCTCGCGACTCCGACGCCAGCTTCGCCAGCAGTCGTCCTTCTTTAGTCGGCGTCGGCCGCTCCTCCATCACTCCCTTAGATGCCTACACCGACCGCTCCCAACAACATTCTGCGGTACGATCCATCAACTCCTATCTCAACTCTCACTCCTCTCTCCTCTCGCTTCGGACTCACCCAATCTCCTCCAGCAAAGAGATCACCGAAACCCTACAATTCCTTCTCCATCAGCTCGACTACCCGGTCTCCAAGCTTGAGGATGAACTCTTCTCTATACTTAAACTCCTCAATTGCCCCTTCAAGTTCAACAAATCTGCTCTCCGCGCCCCCAACACTCCTCATAATTTCCCTTCCTTCCTCGCCCTAATCCACTGGCTGGTTCAGATTGCCATGTGTAAGGAGAACCTCGCCGAGAATTCCAATTCATTTCTCCAGCACAACAGTATTCTTGTTTATTCATCTGACAGTTACTTCAACTACATTCGCGGCGATGACGAGTCCGTGGAGGCTTTAGATACGGAGTTCCTAGAGAAGCTGGAGAATGATAGGAATGGCGTGTCCGAGAGTATTAAGGTTTTACAGACGACTGGTGATGAATTAGCTGCCAGAGCAGAAGCTTTGAAATCAGGGCCAACGGAAAAGGACAAGTTGGAGAAAGAGAAGGCTGTTTTGCAAGAGGATGTCACCAAGTTCCATGCCATGATTCAGGAGTTTAATCAGAGCATTGAGGCCAGGGTGATGGTATTGGAAGACAAATCGAATGCACTTCAAACCAAAGTCGTGGAGAAAAAAAGGATAGATGTGGAGAATGAGGAGTTGAGAAAACAGGTGGAAAGCCAGAGTTTCAATGCTAGGGATGCTGAAAGGATGAAGAGGGAGTTGCAGGCTGTGGAGAGAGATATTGGGGAAGCAGAACATGCAAGGAATGTATGCGAGGAGAAGGTATGGGACCTTGACTCCACACTTGGTCATAAACTGAAGGAGCTTGACGCATTGGCCATGAATTGCAACCAGGAGGCCACGAGGTTTGCAACTTTACTCCTTCCTTCTGTGAGATGAGATTCTTTTTGTCCCCTCCCCTGGACAAATATGTTTTGATCTCTTCACGTTTACATTATACTGTGAATGATTTTTATCGATAATGGCCTAGGAGGTGGGTGACAACCATCAATCAGATTTTACATGTTTACGGCTTCCTCCTTTATCCAGGGGCAACCTGAAAGGTTTTCTTCTGATGCCTGTTTTGGTAGCAGATATATCTTTGTTCTAGACCAAACCAGATAAGATAAGTTGAATTTTCGGAAAAAAGAGCTCTAACCTTATGTTACAATGGATCTTTTTAAGCTTTTCTTAATTGGCCTGTAGAATTGTTTGGATAATGACATTTTCTTATGACCTAAACTGCGAGTCACTGTGTTTATTTTTCATACATGGTGCGCTTTATTGCTCGATTTCTATCGTCTTTTCTATTCTTTTCTGACATGTTATGTCTGTGACTCTAGATTGAAGTTCGACAACATATTTCAGTTTTCCCTGAATGCCAAGGGATCCACACCTGCTGAAGTAATGGGGATTGACTACAAGTCTGCACTTAAACCGAAACTTGGTTCCATTACTGATGATATTAAGAAAAGATCTGTGTCAAATTTGGAGGATATGGCTTTACTTCAGAAACAATCATCCAAATTAATGTCTAAGATAGACAGCAAACGAAACCATTTTGCCCAGATCCAATCTCATATTGATGAAGTAAGTGCTTCATACTCAAAGCTTCTAATAGTTCCCAAACTTGAGCAGCATGTCCTCTGTTTGCTCTTCTTTTTGCAATGTATACTGTTCTAGAAGATCTCAAGGTTTGAACCTTGCTACTGTCGCCTATGACTTATGGCAGAGTGCTTTTCTTGCAAAATATGATACCTCCATAGGCGTTGCCACTAGAAGAAGAAGAAGAAGAAATAATCAAGTGCGAACTCTAATAGCATAAGATGAGGAAATGACGATACTCCATAGAATATAGAAGACTTGCCCTGAATTCTCATTCTTAATGGCTTAAAATAGCAGTGAGGAGCAGCAGCTAATAGTTAGGGGGCTTGGATTGACAAATTTGCATATTAGTGTACAAAAGTTGGAAGTTAGTTAGAAGTCGTTGTTAATAACAAGTTTTTGTTACATCCTCGCAAGTGTTTGTTTTCATAACAAGGGTTAACTGGTTTTGTCAGATGGAAGGCCAGATGAATTTCTGGAAAAAAGAAACAGAAGATTATCTGACGAGATGTGACTTGGAAGGAAAAAACATGGTACAAGTCATAGACAGTGAGGCTCATAACTTAGTGTCAGTGGAAAGAGAAGCAGCAGCTATTTTGCAGGTACACCCATTTCTTTTTCTATGGTACTCACTCTTTGTATAATGAGTAAAAATACTGCGTTCGAGAAGAGTCTGACGTTGTGGCAATCCCTAAATGCCTGTGAAATGTGTGCTGCTGCGTTCTTTCGTTTATAGTCTGAACTGAAGTGCGTTTCTGATGTTTGTTTGTTTGTTTGTGGAATAAAAGGACAATGAAATGAAGTTGCAAGATGCAATGAAAGAAAGCGAAGAAAAGATCCAAGTGAAAGCTAGGGAACTGTTCCTTCTGGTGGATTCCATCTCAAAGTACAAGGAGCACGTCGACTCCAGAATCTCAGGTATGAAAAACAAGCTCACGGAAACTGTGGCTGCCGTAGCAGATACGTACAAGGGCGTTTTACCAGTAGAAGAGTAGGATTATATGTTATGGCTGCAAGGGACAATGCTTTTTTTGGCCTGTATCAAATTTCTGGTCGGATAAGATGTACTCTTTGCAATCTTTTGCGGTCCTTGTACCAACGATAAATTCCATGTTAAGTTGATGAAAACACAATGAATGTACATATAATTAAGAAGTCACCTTCAGTAATGCAAGCAAGCGCCTTTACATGAGATGTGTTTGGGACAAGTGGACTGCTGCACAGATCTACCAATGGACCACATCTGTACACTGTAATAGTTTCGTCCTTAGGCAGATTGTTTATTTGATCATTTTTTAAGAATAAAATAGTGATGACATACATGTATGTATATGCAGTCTTGCAATAACAGGTCAAGTAAAACGAACTACAATCAAATCTTGATAGCATGAAAAAAAAAACATTTTCAAGCTCCAAATCTCAACAACATAAATCTCTTAGATGCCCCCTCAAATTACGGGTTTGAAGTTTGCATAGATCGACCATACCTTGTGTTTTAAATCAATTGTTAATATTAGGGTCATGAAGATTCTCGAACATACGATCGTTTGTTCTCAAGGCTCTGATACCATGCCAAGAACCGTTGCATCGCAATAGATAATAACTCGAGTCGTTGGGAGAGGATTCAGAATCAACTTCCACATGCGAGTGCTCCGAACGGGTAAAGTTGTTGACTAGTATAACTACAACAGTTGGCTGAAGTTCGGTTACACTTGCTTTTAGAATATATCTCTGTTTTCTGTAGAAAGAGCCATCCATAATCTATATACAATGACAACTTCGGAAAACTCTATCATTTAGTGTTACATTAAACTTGATTAATTAAATAACAATAGTTAGAGAAAAACATCAAAAAGAAAAACACAATAGAAAAATCTAATCCTCGAAAAAACATTCCTTAAATTAATACGAAATTAAATTTGAGCCGTCTGATCATCCTATAGACTTGTAATACAATTAGGGACACACAGCAACAACAAACAATGACAACAGGTACGGAGCTATCATCGTCATGTATGGAGCTTTTATCGTCATCGTGCCACATTAACGTAAAAGTACAAGAAAATAGATTGTCTTCGGCACTTAGTGACGAATCAAACACTTCACGAATTCCCATCGTCTCGCATCCACTATTTTCTATGATCTTCGCATCTTTCGACTGATGCCGCCAACACTTGCAGAGAGAGTTCCGGTCCGCTTGCCTGCCAATATACTGTCTTCGAAAGCCAAGTCAAACAATAATGAACAATAATAACACATCACAAACATAAGTACATCAGAAACATAAGTACGTACGTCGAGAAATTGTGTTCGTCGAGTCGAATCTATCGGACCACTTTGAAAAATTGTGACAAACTTAGGACGGCATATCGAAAAACAATAATCGAAAAGACACCAGCTAGAATCGGTCCAGACCCGCACGTCCAGATTGGGAGCTGCGGATGAGAAGATAGCTTTATCTTGGTCAGCTTATAATGATGAAGCCTAAGTGCCAGAGTCTCTAACAGCGGCGCATTAGTAATCTGGATTATTTTATTCAAGCCAGTAAAACAGGTCGCAATTTCTAGAGATTTCAAGTTCTTAAATAGACCGATTGTTATCGAACCTTCCAAACTATAAAGACTTGTGTATAGCAAACTCAGTGATTCGAGATTAGGAAGATGATCAGCCCAGACGGAGCTGCCAAAATATGGGTATACCTCGCAGCGTCTGAGCTTCAGGATTCGAGTGCGGCCGCAATTTCTGAGCAGCTTTTCAGGCGGACTAATACTGTAATAGCCATTAAGAATCTCAACAGAGATCTCGATAGGCGAGCCGCAAATTGCAGCCAATGACGAAGAGGATTCCAGTAATGAAGCTTGCTAACCGGAGTCAAGAGGAAATTTGTTCTTCTTCGTCACGATACTCTACGACAGGGTAAGACCGCCAGATTTGACGGTACCATATTCTCGACAGGACGCAAGTTCTCGCCGGGGGAGGATGTCATGGATGATCTCCGAATGAAGTATTGACAAGCGGTCCCCTGTCATTATCACTGTTCAATTTCTTCTTCCTATGCTTCTGGTTTCTTTATATTTGCACTCTTAACTAACGCTCGAATTGTTAGCCGTTGTATTTGCTTTTGAAATGAACACTAATAACTAACGAACCAAATATCCAATATTATAGATTAAATTACACACATTTAGGAAAAATATTTAACTAAATATAGATTAAACCCCTTCTAGAAGATAATGTGTTACAAACTTTACAATGCAGGGGAAATGGGGGGAAGAATTGCAGGCAGCACACCGCAAATGCACAACAATCAGGTTTTTTTTTGTTTCTACTTTTTTCTTTTAGTTCCTAACTTAGCTCTCTTTCTCTATAACTCTATATATATGGTGGGGGAATTGACAGTAAACAAAAATGAAAAGCCATACCCAGATAAGGGGAAGAAGGAACAGGGATGCAATGGGTTAATGGTGTGCTTCATTTGGCAACATCTGTGGGTTCCTCTTGAACACATGCTTTCTGCATCGTTCGAAAATGCTGTCGTATATCAAGTCGAATTGGAGCCCTGCTCTTTCTCTGTTCACTATGAACAGTATGTGATCTCCTTCCACCACCTTGTAGTACCTGCAATGTACCAAATCCTGAGTCAGTCACCCTTTCGTTAGCCGAATGATGGATATGATCAAGGGTTTAGGGTACAATGGAACTAACCAGATCCCGGGCTGCAAGGATCGACATTGGGAGTCGTCTTGAATGAAGTGGCTCGGATGCTCGATTGGGAAGCGAGGGTGTGTCATGGATATGGTGTTGAGAGCTCCATCATTGTCCTGCCAATCCTCATCCCTGCAATAAAAACAATGGTGTTGTAGTGATTCGAGAACAACTCACTCTTTACACAAGCACTCCAACACTTCATGAAACTGACCGGTATCCTTTGTAAGGAGGAGGGACATCGGAAGGAAGTCGCCACTGGCTCATCTGAAGAACTCTGATGAAAAGCATGGGATGGATACCGAAGATGCTCGAAGGCAAAGTGACGCCACCAAAGATCTTGGCGGTTCGCTTGGTTGCGTAGCTGAAGTAGTACGTGTTGGGGAACGTTTGTAGATGGCGGTTGAGTTCCACTGAGCCTTGGATCGTTAGGTCGGGGAGGATCCAGTCTCCTGAATGAGCAAATGGACCGGCATTTCCCAATAGGCAATCCACCAGACCGGAGATCCCCATTTTCTTCCACGACATGTTGAAGTGGTCGAACCCGAAGTTGTAGTAAGCTTTCAGCCAAGGTATGTCTAGCCAATCGTACACAATCACGCCTAGACGGCAGATTTGGAGCAGAGATATTGGTCTCAAGCTCTTCCCATCTTCCGGACTGAATTGTGAAATAAGCCATCAATCAAACATAACACAAAGAGTGAAGCTTTACTAAAGAGATAAGGCAAGTGATGAAAGTACTCTACTCACAGCATTCCATCCAAGTAAGTTCTGGTAGTTCCATTGAAAGCACCTGATAAGGATGTAATGCTCAACACCCAATTCTCTGAAGTGTTCTCATAACCCTTGAAGGACTACAAAAGAAAACCCCATACCAATGAAAAATCCGCCAAAAATTACCACAAAGATTGATACTTGAAGGACGAACTTAAACAGACCTTGTCAGCAAGCATTTGCTGCAGAACTCGAACAACCTGAGCTCCGGCAGAATGGCCAACGAAATGAATAGGGTGATCTTCATCCCACTCAGCATAGTTCCCTGCAAAAAGTTTCAAACTTTGAACACAACTCTTCCCCCAAAAGAGAATCAACTGACCAAAAATGTCACAAAGTTGTAACCTTTTTCATATATCCTTCCAAACTGGGAATGCCCACAAGCTTTGCTGTGTTCTTCACCATAATCAACCTGGCCACCTTTCAAATAATAGAACAGCTCCCTCGCCCTGCAAGAATTCATCTTCAACCTCATTTGAAAACATTGATCAAAACATGGAAATTGGAAAACGAATTTCAGAAACAAACCTATCATAGATGCTAGTGAGAGATCCCAAATCAGGAACAAGAACCCTCTCATCTTTATTCTCTGCACCTGCAAAGTAGGATAAACCCCCCAATCGCTGAAGAGCAAGGAAAACACAATTAGAAATCAATTGATTGGCGTAATCAAATCAATTTAGGGAAAAAAATCTCCAACGCACCCCTTTCCCGAACCCGAAAATGCCGTGGACCAAGACGATCGGAGGGATGTCCTCGACGTTGGTGAGCTTGGAGGATGACTCGTTTAATGATTGTTGTTGTTCTTTGACGAGGAGGTTCATGTTTGGCTTGAAGAACCAATCGCTCAAGGTTTGGGAGAGATCGCCGGCGACGGCGGAGCTGAATATGTAAAATCCGTATAGCATGTGGACCAAAGCGCTGACGAATAGCTCCGTCAATTGAAGCGCCGCCGACGCCCAACGCCTCGGCATTTTTGTGAAACTCGCCGCCGGAAAGGCTCCGCCGTTGGTTCAGACAGAAACCTTTCCTCCGCCGCCGGTAACGGTCAAATTAAATTGAGTTGAAATGGGATTAGGAAGGAGAAGAAGAAGCAACGAAATCAGAAGAAAACAGAGAGGAAAGGTTCTTCCTTTTTTTACTTCTTCTTCTTCTTCCTCTGTTCTCTCAGCGCTTGGCTCGTTCACAAATATAAACAGGAAGATTCTTTCATTTCATTTCTACCCTTTTACAGACATTACCAAAATAACATTCTTGCATTATTATTATTTTTCAGGAACAAAAGGAACATATATTTCGGGTTGGACTTTCGAGTTTACTCGGTTCGATCGGATTAGGTGAACCGCCAAGTTGACAAGAATGTATTTAGGAGCTTTGAATTAGTCGAGTAAGTTTAAGACATGATATGTTTGATACTATAAAATCGCATGTTAACTCAATTAGAAGTTTGATTATACAGATCACAAATCAGCTCGAATTCCTGTTCAAAAAAGTGTGGTGTGGCAAGTCTGTAACTTGTGTGAGTAAGATCAAAAGCTAACTTGTTATATTGCTCATTAATAAGTTCAATTAGTATAGCTTATATTACTTGTTATTTTACCACTAATGTAATTAAAACATAAATTATTTTACTAATTAATATGCACTTGCAAGTAACATGAAAAGTATACATGAATAACATTAAGCTATAATCAAACTCGTAAATACTTAATATTGTTATGAAGTCGAATGTAAATTGAAATCAAATTTAACTCGTTATAAATGAATACAACTCAAATACAAATAGACCGGAGGACGGGATGATTAAGAGATTCGATGGTATTCTTAGTATGCTAGCTCGATGTGGTTACGGTCGATACCAAATGTCAAATGGTCATTTGTAACTACGAAAAAACTCAGATGTCAAATGACCATTTGTAACTACGGAAAAGCTCAGATCTCTAAGTTAATCCCGAAAGGGATAATTAAGAGTTGTCATTATCTATAAAGCCGAGTATTTAGGCCGTCAAATTAATCTATAATTAAAGGTAAAAAACAGTCCAGAGAATTCCAAAAGGAAATAGGAGAATATTTAGTTGATTTTGATTATTACTATAAAATTCTAGACGTTTCTTTTGAAAGGTTGCAACGCTGGATCCGAGCTGGAAGGTTGGCAGAAAGAAACAGAACAATAATAATTATGAATTCCTACCAATTCTCAACTATAATTCTTTGGGCCCCTTATCCATCCAGCTCACTATTTCATTCCATTTTATTCTATTTTTAATTATTCTATTTTTAATTATATATAAGAAATTAGGAATATCAAACAAGTACCCGCCTCTATGATGAGCTCTTCACCGTCGTCAATCTTTTCGCTCGTCGCAACTCCTCGCTGCCAAAATCGCCCCCGTTGTATTTAAATATATATTTGAATTTACGGCGGTTGCTCTCTCACGAAAAGTTGACGGTCACCGCCAATCTCGAGCCATAGCTCCACCACACACATCCACCTCCAACACCACCGTCGTAGCCTCCATCACCGCCATCTCCACCACCAACACCATCGTCGCAGTCAATAACAACGATGGAACAATGATGACCCCTTCCGCCGCCACTGCCTCGTTTCATTCATCGAGAAACAAATCGTTGGCCTCGCTACTGTCACATCAACAGTGAAAGAGTTCATGGCGTTCCAATAAGGACCATGTGATGTATATAGTTAGGTTTTTTCAGTAGTTAGTCGATTGTGCACGCATTTGCTTTGCTTATATTTTTTGGGACTATGTTTTTACCTTGTCCGTATGCGGATGAGTAAGGACCGAAATTAATGTATTAACAAAAACTCGCGGTCTAACTCCGCGATAAAAATATGAATCAAAATATAAATTAACAAGTAGGCTATTCGAAAAATATATTATGTAACCGATTGTTTTATCGAATAATTTGAAAAGTAGACTCGATCAAAATACGAATCATTCATGGCCGTGGATGGGGACATATGAGTTGGGTATTAAATTCATGAAAACGATTTATGCGGCCAACCCACCAAATCCTTTCATGCTCATTTATGGTTTTGATTTCTTTTTCCAGTGATCTGTTACATGCTCATTTATGGTTTTGTTTTTTTTATCGATCTCATTATAGTTTGAGAGATATTAAAAAGATTTTTACAAATTATTATGTGGGTATCTCCATCAAGTAAATCATCGTTGAACAATCTGGACATGAAGGTAAGGATAAATAGTCAGGAAAGTCAGGGGGTCCGAAATAATGGCATTGCTAGCTCCACAAATGCATGTTTCGGTGAGCAAATAAATAAAGAACCACCTCACATTTCCCTTGATGTCGACCTGCCAGATACATGTAGGAAATACCAAACAGAAACATCGCGAACATCGATCAGGAGCTCCAAGACATAGAGTTTAAGGAGCTTTTGGTATGTTCGTCCCACCGTCGATAAGGTATGGATAGTCAATGACCTATAATGAGCCATGTTGAAGGGGACGAGCCCGTACAAAGAGAACCCGATAAGGCACAAAAATCAATAGATTCACTTAAGAAGAGAGAATGCATAAATGTCAATTGTGAAGTATGAGGGGATTCGAACTTATGAGCTATAAGTTATAAAAATAATTATTATGTAAGGATTTCATATAATTCTTCAAAATTAATGATATATTCAAGTTACTCACTGAGGCCAAATAAAATTAGAAACGAAACAAAGACATAGGGCACTGAGCACTCGTCTGACTAGTTAAAACAACATGAATTAGACATTTGACTGTTGCTAAAGTATCCACTTCACGTCCATAATTGTCTTACCGAGGCTAAAGTGGATACCTTTTGAAGGAGATAATCGAATAGCGAACAACGCTAAACTATCACAAACCTAATCTAAAAAAGAGAAGGACGAGAAAAAAGGAGAGAAGGAAGGAAAAAGGAAAAAAAAAGGAGAGCCAAAAAGTAATAAATTATTGTTGACAAAAATTTAAAAATGATAAATTGCAAAGAGAGAAGGAGATAGAAAGAAATTATAAGACAAAACGTGCAGTATCATAAATCAAGTAATTAGCTTGCTTTGAATATGAAAAATTAGCTTAAATTTTTTATGTGTTGGAACTCTTTATATAGAGATATGTGAACCTCGGGTTCAATATAAAATTCACATTTTTTAATTTTTATTAAACTCGGAGCATGACAACCAATTCACTTAAACTAGTGGTTGTTGAACATTTGAACCTCGATATGTATATATCGATCTGTCAAATCTTTCTTCAATAATTTTTTAAATTTATCTACACATATGTTTTTAAAGATGCAAAACTCTCGAATATACGAGATCCGTGATAATAAAAATAAAATATGATATTTTTTGAAGGTAAAGTTTGTTTTGGGAATGACATAAAATTTGGCCAATTGGGTTCTGTTCCTGGTGATTGAGCTGCACATGCTTCAGTTGTTTGCTGATTCTGCTTTGATTGGTTCTTTATTTCTGTGCTCAATCTGCCAGTCAGGAATTCGGTGGCTCAGATTGACTGTAATATTTTAAATAGGCAAAACCCCTTTATTATTCTGTTAATTGTTTATATCCCGATATTCATACAACTACCAACCAACTCTAACCGGCCGAAATGGTGATCTCGATTTGATTTGATATATTAAGTTCAACCACCTTATACGTATATGATTATTCGATATTGAATGTTCGAAGGTTTATGTGATGTCTTCTCCATTGTATTTTACCTAATATGGAAAGTTCAGCACTTCCCACTGTGCCCCCTTCTCCTCATATATACCCCTCGATTTACTTGGTGCATGTTTGCTTTCTCGGCTTAAGATGGTGTTCTTTTAACTATTGGTGATCCGCGAACCCTGTTTGTGGAGACGTTATATTCCTACCGACGATGGTGTTATTTGATTGTCCTTGATGCTATCCTTTATTTGATAATTCGCCTTTTAGAGTTAATAGAGTTACACCTTTTTAATGGTATACATAAATTTTTTTATATCTCACGAGAGTGTTGTTATTAATTCTCACTTTTTAATTAGATAGATATATATCAGCCAATTAAAAGCAGGAAAAGGAAACAAAAGACAACGTTGTAATTTTCACTATTGGCTTGGGCCTTGGGGCAATAAAGCCCATCAACTCCCACCCGAGGAAGCCCAGTATAACTACTCGGTCAGCGCATGCATGCATGCTACGTTGTCTTCCACTCAATTATTCCAGATTGACACGCCCTGAGCAATTCTCACGTTATAATAAAAGAATCGTTTCTTTCTAACATTTATTGAGTTATTTTGTGAATTCGGATGATTTGATCGAAATATAATGTTTAAATATAAAATTTATGTCTCAAATTAATTTAAAAGGTGATTTAAAATTTACTTCATGAACTAGGATTTAAATTTTTAAAAAGAAATAATTTTAGAAGTGTATGAGTCTTTTGTCAAATAAATTAATTACACAATTATATTTCAACATTTCGGTGACTTGAAGGTATCGGCACCCTCTACATTTGGAAATTCAAAGAAATAATTTTGGAGAGGTGGCTTACCGCAGCATATTGGCAACTTGACCAAACTCGAGAATCTAAGATTCAGTGACAACAAAACAGCAGGAATCATTCCAAGCGGGATGCAATTCCTTGTCAACTTGGAACAACTTTTGGGCAAGTTACAATAATCTGAGAGGTACAATTCCATCCAACATTGGAAACCTCAAGTCTCTAGAGTTGTTGCAGGTGAACAACAACAACCTCTCAGGGTATATTCCAACTTCTCTGGGAAATGATTGAGAGCTGGATATTAGCAATAACTATGTGCATGGAGAAATTCCTACTTGTATTCACAACTGTAAAAAGTTATTGCAGTTGAGTCTTCAAAACAACAATCTCAACGGCGTCATTCCCCCACAAGTCTTTAGTCTTACCTCCTTGGCAATTGTCCTGGATTTGTCTCGCAATTAACAGTTGTAGTCAATTGCTTACCTTTTTTGTCTCCCCTTCCATATACCACTAAACTATTAAAAATCTGTTACACTCATTACTAAATTTTAATTAGCGCATCTGATAAAAAGTTCATTTTTAATTTTACCAACTACCATTTTGTTAAAATGATTGACGAAAATTTGACGTGAATTGATAAATCATTAACGGAATGTTGACTCGGAATTCCATGTCACCATTTTGAATTAGAATAACAAAACGACTAGGCACGTGTGAAAGATATATGGTGAAAGAATATTCTTCAACACTTCCACGTGAATAACATCTATGACAATTCAGAATCATCCCATCCCCACCTATGGCATAGGATTTTTCACTCTGAAAATAGTAATCGGAACACATTTTGCAATACCAAAAGAGTCAAAACCCCACCCATGAAATCAAACACGAATCATGACATGAGGAGTCACAAAAGTCTCTTCGATCCTTATAACACGTTACAAACACGAGAATAAAGGCACGAACCATCCGAAGCAATAATCATAATACAATCTCTCTCATTCATACATACCAAACTAGCTAGAAGATGAGTTCAGGGAGTTTGAGTGTACTACTTGTTCAGCTGTTGTTGTTTTGGCGCCATTGTGATGCTTACTCCTCTGGAATTCTGTTGAGTAACGAGACCGATCGTCTCGCCTTGCTGAGTTTTAAGTCCAGGATCTCTGCTGATCCTTTCGGGGCTTTGAGCTCGTGGAATGATTCTATGCATTTCTGCAAGTGGTATGGTGTGTCTTGTTCCAAAAGACATAATGGTAGAGTCACTGCCTTGAAGTTGACATCCGAAGGACTATCGGGCTCTATCTCACCGCACATTGGCAATCTAAGTTTCTTAAAAGTTCTCCACCTCTACAACAATAGCTTCCTTCGGGGAATACCTCGCGAAATTGGCCGCCTTCGGAGATTGCAGGAGTTGGTGCTCTACAACAACTCACTTGGTGGTGAGATCCCGTCAAATATTTCAGGATGCTTAGCCCTTACCATGTTCAGGGTAGGTAGAAACAACTTGGTCGGAGGACTGCCATGGCAATTCGGCGAGTTGAACAAACTCCAACTCTTCATGATAGCAACAAACAATCTCAAGGGAACCATCCCTCCCTCTTTTGGCAACTTGTCATCCCTTCAGGTATTCGTCGGATCCAGAAACCAATTTAGCGGGAGAATTCCGAATACTCTAGGCCAATTGAAACGCATACAAAAGTTGGGTCTGGACAGTAATAGCTTATCTGGTGAAATTCCTGCTTCCATTTTCAATCTTTCTTCTCTCAGAGAATTGTGGTTTGGAGCAAACGAACTTCATGGCACTCTTCCTTGGAACCTCGGAATATCATTGCCATATCTTGAGAATTTTGATGTGGGTAGAAATCAGTTCACCGGTAATGTTCCATCTTCCTTATCCAATGCCTCAAATTTGGTTCTACTACAGCTTGGACGAAACAAATTTACAGGAAGCATGCCTAATATGGCAAGCTCTAGCAAGCTCTGGGAAATCAGAATGATTAACAGTTCTCTAGGAAGTGGAAAACCCAATGATTTGGAGTTCCTTTCTTCCTTGACCAACGCTACAAGTTTGGAATACATAGCGGTGGATGGAAATAATTTTGGAGGAAGCTTACCGCAACATATTGGCAACTTATCAACCAGCCTGAAGCATCTGTCTTTCTCTAACAACAAAGTATCAGGAAACATTCCGAGTGGGATACAATACCTTGTTAATCTGGAGGAGCTTTCTGCATCTAACAATAATCTGTCAGGTACAATTGCATACAGTATCGGAAGACTAAAGTCTTTAGAGCGGTTGCTTTTGTCTAACAACCAATTTTCAGGATATATTCCATCTTCTGTGGGAAACTTGACGAAACTGATTGAACTGGACATTAGCACTAACAATCTCCATGGAGAAATTCCTACTTCTATTCGTAGTTGCAACAAATTATTAGGTTTGAAAATGTCTCGCAACAATCTCAATGGAGTCATCCCACCACAAGTTTTGAGTCTGACCTCCTTATCAATTGTCCTAGACTTGTCTCGCAATCGATTCACGGGCGCCCTTCCTGTCGAGGTGGGAAAGCTGAAGAACTTGGGTATCTTAACTCTATCTCATAATAGGTTGTCAGGCAACATCCCAAGTAGTTTGGGTAGTTGCATCAGCCTGGAGTCTCTATTCTTGCAAGGCAATCACTTACAAGGTGTTATTCCTTCTTCTTTGAGTTCATTAAGAGGTATTCAAGAGATGGATCTTTCTTCCAATAACTTATCGGGCCAAATTCCAACATTTTTGGAGGGCATGAATATTTCAAAATTGTTAAATTTGTCGAATAACAATTTCGATGGTGAAATGCCTGAGGGAGGAGTCTTCGAAAACGCCAGCATCATTTCAGTCATTGGAAACAGTAAACTCTGCGGGAGAATGGGTGCACTTAAACTTCGGCCGTGTAACTTCACGAGACACTCGAACAAAGCATTGAGATTTAAGTGGAAGATTGTTATATCAACAATATGCGGTTTACTCGTTCTTACCTCTGTTGGTTCTTGCTTCTTTATATTTTTTATTAAAAATAGAGGAAGTCAAGACACTTTTTCAACTCATGATGTGGATTTACCACATCTATCTTATCAAAGACTCTTCAAAGCTACAAATGGTTTCTCTCGAGAAAATCAAATTGGTGTGGGCAGCTTTGGTACGGTCTACGAAGGAGGATTTCTTAATCAAATTGATGAAAGTAGTACAAATATTGCTGTGAAAGTATTCAACCTTCAACGACATGGAGCTCTCAAGAGTTTTATATCAGAATGTGAAGCGTTGAAAAATATTAGACACAAAAATCTTGTGAGAATAATAACGGTATGTTCAAGTGTTGATCATGAAGGGAATGATTTTAAAGCTCTCATATATGAGTTATTGACTAATGGGAGCTTAGAAGATTGGCTTCATCATCCGATTGAAAGAATAAACGAGTCTGCAACAAGGAGCTTAAAATTCATCGAGATGGTAAATATTGCTATTGATATCGCTTCTGCTATGGATTATCTTCATGATCATTGTGAAACTTCAATTGTTCATTGTGATCTCAAACCTAGTAATATACTTCTGGATGAGAATATGGTAGCTCATGTTGGTGATTTTGGGTTGGCAAGATTTCTTTCGATAGTTACAAATTCCTCTTCAAATTCCACTGAGATAAAGGGGACGGTCGGTTATACAGCTCCAGGTAAAAAAAAAACTGATCTCGCATATTATATAAAGATTTTGATTAAAAAAACTGTGTTTTAGCGATGTTCTCTAATCTTTTGAAAATGTTAGACTCAGTAAGGAATGTTTTGTTTATTATTTATAAATAACCAGTTATAAGTAAAAAAAATTCTGCAGAATATGGAATGGGAAATGAAGTATCGGTACAAGGTGATGTGTACAGTTACGGTGTCCTGCTACTTGAGATGTTCACTGGAAGGAGGCCAACCGATGAGAGTTTTAAAGAAGGCGCAAGCCTTCGTAACATTGTCAAAAACGCTTTGTTGAAACAACACACGTTAGGAGTTGTTGATCCAATTCTACTCAACGAACTACTTCGTAAAGCGCACCGCAACTTTACCACTAGCCGCTCAGATGAAGAGAAAAATGGCTTAGAGGAAGTGAGTTCTATTCTCGAAATTGGGGTTACTTGTTCCTCAGACATCCCAGAAGAGAGACTTAATATGAGTGAAGTTTTATCTAAACTTATCGTTATAAAGAAAAAAGGATTGGTCCAGTCGACCGAGAGGTAACTTCAATGTGACCGGCTTCGACATGTGCATGATTGATTAAAGAATAGAGACTTCATATAGACGATGTGCATTTTGCAACTACGGTTTGATGATTTGATTTCAGAGTGTTTTGGCTTGTATCCTGCTTTGTCCATGTCTTATATTGTGTGTGCTATTGTAATAGTGTCGAGATAGATCATTAACACTTCAACAAAAAATTGGGTTATTGTCATTGTGTGTACTATTGTAATAGTGTCGAGATAAAATATGAACAGAGTCGGTTAAAAAGCATTTTAGTTCGTAAACCTAGTAGTTGTAATGTTGATGTATTCATTCCACCACATACTTGTAACTAGTTGTAGAGTTCTAGTTTCATGCATCAATGTAATATCGGGCTAGATGGTATTTGTGTATGAGTTATTTCGATCAAAATAATACAAAAACGTGTATTTTTTGAATAACCCTTTAAACGTTTAGAAATCAAATAAAATTGAAAAGCCTATTTTGTCGGCTTAAATTTCAGTCCACTCACAATTGTTAAAGTTGTGCCACCTGAAAAATTTGTTGCGGAAACTGAGAACACCCCTCTTTGTTTTAATCGTGGTAAAAAAAAAATATAAATCGTTAGATTAATTAGTTTGTATCTCCACTAATTTCCTCCAAAGACTATAATCAACTCTTCCCATTATTTACATATCCATTTAGTTAATCTCCACTAATTCGTCTCATAATTAATTTTTGACTGTTGTCGCCACAATAAATCCGACATTTAAGAATTCAACGACGATTATCAATTGGTCAAAATCTATTTTGAGTGCTTCTTTCAGGCCAATGAGCAATCTCAATTAGCATGACTTTTCAACTTAAGTGTGGTTGGGTTAGGGTTAATTCACAATATAAAACATGTTTAGATTGGAATTAGGGCCATCAACTTGAGTGGTTTTGAATGCAGACTTTTTGAGGTTAATAGCATGTGAATAGACTGTTGGTTCTTTAGTTAGGTAAAAGGATGAGTTGATGTTACTTTACATAACTCCGAAACTTCTAATTCTGTTCTAAGACATCCTATACAGGAACCGAAAAATTCTGGATTAGGATCGAGAATCCCTGAATACCGGATACCGACGATTCCCATTTCATGAAGTTTGTTGTGGATTCTGAATAAAGAGGTTAATCTCGCTAGATTCTGGAATCGTAATTTTCAGAATTCGGATCCAAAGAACTCAAATTATGAAGATTTCGATACGGAATTGAGAACTTCGAGTTGCACCACTACAAGCAAGAGGCAGAACAGTGAAAATGTGCAGCCTAGCCCTAGAGTATCTAAAAAGAAAGAAGAGTCGACAGTTTCAGAATGTAGTTGCCAGATAAGATCAAAGAAGACTTCGAATGCAACTTGAATTAATAACACAATTCAAATTTAAAACGTCTGAATCAACTGAACCTGCCTCTCTTTTGTCTTACTTTGCACAGCTTTGGAATTTCATTAATTGCAGATTGAGACTCGGCAAGCAAGTGCTTCGCATTGAGCCAGCCCTTCAACAGTTACCTATTGGAGATGTGGAAGCAGACAAATGCTAGAGGTATCAACATCGTGTCCATTTCTAAGATGTCCTCTAGACCAGTTCGGGCCGACCGGGGCATGTGTCGTAGTCGTATATATAGGTTTCATTTCCACCGTTCATTGATAATGTGAAGAACCATCTCATCCTAATGTAACTCGAATCAGATCGTTGGAAGAGGTTCATCCTCGGTCTCATCCTAACATAACAACATTCAAATTTTAAACTTGTGAAGGTTGTACATTCTGTCTAAGAAAAGGTAGTACATAGCCGTGTATAAGTGAATTTCTGCACTCTTTTCGGTTAAAGATTACGATATCACATAAAAAAATATGAATTGTTTTCTCTTAATAACCAAAATGAGTTGTAGGAAAAGGTTTATAATTACTCTTTCTTATTATTTCTCGACACACAACGAAGAATCCAAGACAATAGAGATGATGGGTTTGAGTTTTAATATCCACTTAACAAAAATTTTACCTAACCTCGATCAATCTTTAAAATAAAACCGTAATCATGGTTTTATGCTACAATTTTCTTTGTTTCTAATTTTTTATTCATATTCGAGATTAATATCTTTTCGTTCCTCCTATGAATCAATGATTCCGAATCATAGATAAAATACCAAAAACAACACTATTTCGGTCTTTTATTCTCGAAATTCTTGAATCGATCATTCTTAAACAGAATTTATCCATATTCTTGAGAGATAAATAATGGTTCATCAATTTGTTATTTATTTACAAATATATTATTCCGAACACAACAAACCATGATACCAAATAAATAAACCAACATATTATAAACAAGTGGTTAATTAAATTTGAAGTATCTAAACTTAAACAAATAATAAAAAGTATCTAAATGAATATCCTTAAATGAAAAAAGTCAAAAGTTTCACAATCTCCATTGGTCTATACTCCCAAAACCATCTCTGTCAAATGCGTAGAAATCCAAAAACCTCAGTAGACTTTCGGAGGTACAGATTTGAGATTCCATTCATCTCTCTGTACTCTGAGACTGGGCAGTAAGTCTCACACTCTGTTCCTCCAAAGAGCCACTCTGTCTTCTACCGGAGATTGAATCGGTGAGACTTGAACGTTATAAATACACCAACTACCCCATCACTAGCTATATACTGAAATTAGTCCTCTGTTTTCCTCTGTTTGTGTTTTCATCAGCAGCTATGGAAATGGAACCTGATTCACCTGCGACGACGGCCAAATTTGCTATGCCGGTCGACTCGGAGCACAAATCCACGAAATTTGTAGTCTATTCATTTGCGGCTCCGCACATGAGAGCCTTCCATCTCTCGTGGGTGTCGTTCTTTGCATGCTTTGTCTCCACGTTCGCCGCTCCTCCTCTGCTTCCGATCATCCGCGACAACCTCAACCTGACGGCTTCTGACATTGGAAACGCCGGCATTGCTTCTGTATCTGGCGCTGTTTTCGCTCGTGTGGCGATGGGAACTGCATGTGACATGTTCGGGCCTCGTCTTGCCTCGGCGACGCTTACTTTGCTCACTGCTCCTGCCGTCTACTTCACCCCTATGGCTTCCTCCCCTGCTTCCTTCCTCCTCGTCAGGTAATTTTGATTTCACAGGTGAAATGTTCATCGGGATAAATTTTTCTGTCCAAACAATAAAATGATCAAACTTCCACTCAACTTTCCGGCCACCAAAACCAAGCGAAAATCTTCAAAATGTCTTCATTTCACTGTACAATTTTCGTTTAGATTATGATGCTGACTTTGAATTTTGACTATCATAGGTTCTTCACCGGTTTCTCTCTGGCGACATTCGTCTCGACGCAGTACTGGATGAGCTCGATGTTCTCCCCTCCGGTGGTTGGAACCGCCAACGGGGTTGCCGGGGGGTGGGGAAACCTCGGTGGAGGCGCAACCCAGCTCATAATGCCGCTCGTCTTCGGCCTAATCCGAGATATCGGAGCCACGAAATTCACCGCCTGGCGAATCGCGTTCTTCATCCCCGCTTTGTTCCAAACCCTGTGCGCATTCGCCGTCTTGATGTTCGGCCAGGACCTCCCCGACGGGAACTTCCGCCGCCTCGAATCCTCCGGCGACAAGCCCAAGGACAAGTTCGCCGATGTCCTCCGCCACGGATTCACCAACTACAGAGGCTGGATCCTGGCCCTGACGTACGGGTACTGCTTCGGAGTCGAACTGACAATGGACAACGTGATTGCCGAGTATTTCTACGACCGGTTCAATTTGAAGCTCCACACGGCCGGGATCATTGCGGCCAGCTTTGGTTTGGCAAATCTGGTGTCGAGACCCGGCGGTGGGATTCTCTCCGATGTGGTGGCGAAGAGGTTCGGGATGAGAGGACGGCTTTGGACGCTTTGGATTGTACAGACCGTGGGTGGGGTTCTTTGTGTAGCGCTTGGTTTAGTTGATTCCTTGGCTGGCTCCATTGTTGTTATGATATGCTTTTCCTTGTTCTGCCAAGCTGCTTGTGGACTCACTTTCGGCGTCGTTCCTTTCGTGTCGAGGAGGTAAGCAAATTACTCTGTTTTTTGCTCTGTAATAACTCTGTTTCGCTCTGTTTCTTACTGTTTATCTCTGTTATTACTCTGATTTGCTCTGATTTTGCTCTGGTTTTTACTCTGTATTTACAAGTGTTGTTAGAACCGGATCGAACGCACAGATTACACCTTGAAAATTATTAATTTGTCACAATTATGTAACATTTTGTAATCATTCTTATTACTGTTAACAAATTTATTATAATTAATTCTTCTTGCAAAATCAATTTGGCAGGTCGTTAGGCTTAATCTCAGGGATGACAGGAGGAGGAGGCAACGTGGGAGCAGTGTTGACTCAGTTGATCTTCTTCAGAGGCTCAAGATACTCCAAGGAGAAAGGAATCATGTTGATGGGAGTCATGATCATATGCTGCAGTCTGCCAATAACTTTGATACACTTCCCACAGTGGGGAGGGATGTTCCGTGGGCCATCGATCAAAGTTGCGACGGAAGAGGATTACTACATGGCGGAATGGAGCTCGGCAGAGAAGCAGAGAGGGTTGCATCAGGCTAGCATCAAGTTTGCGGACAACAGCAGGGGGGAACGTGGTCGGAGATTGGGTCCCGGTACTGTCCCTGCTGCTGCTAATGGCTCGTAGTGTTGTATGTAGTCTGTGTCAAGATATGACCTGTGTTTTTCTTTTTTAAAGATAACTCCAAAGAGGAGTAATTAAGATATCAAATACAATGTTAAGAATTTATCAAAACTTCCAAATCAGTTTTATTACGATTTAAGAGATATGAAAGAGTTCGTCCTGCCACTTGATAAACAGTTCTGTATAAAAATGTAAACAAGGACAAGCCACTAGGAAAACCAAGAATTTTGCAATGACTACACCACGTGCATATATCGAGTGTGCCGTCGTAATAGCCTGCAAAGCACAAACATCCCCTCAATATTCACATGTTAAACCCCTACCGAAAACACTTGGCTTGCAATGGACCGTGCTCATTGGGACAAGCCCGTATGGGAAAACCCGAGAAGGCACAAGGCCTAATACGGGAGGACTCGAAAAGCCATAAAACCGATAGATTCACTCAACAAAAGAGAAGCAATTAAACAATGCATGAGTGTCCATTGTTGAGGGTAACTGGATTCGAACATGAGACCTTAAAGTTGTCAAACATACAGCTCTACCAACTGAACTATCTCACTTGGACAAAATATGAACTTGATTTGGCAATTTTATTAACAATTTTATTTGTATGACGGTAAAATTATATTGACAATTTTAGAAAGTGAATTTTCTCGTTGCCATCTAAAATCGAATGCTTGCTAATTTAAGAAACTACACATCCCTAACCTTGACAGTTGCCAATAGAAACATCATAGTATCTAATTTCAATAACAACAACAATTACCTTCTCAAACTTGAAAACAGAACTCCAATTACAACTTCCTCAAAACAATGGGAATCTTAAGTAGGTGACAAATTACAAGAACAGAGTCCTTCACAACTCAAACTAAATATCAACTAGATTTTGTTCCTACATTAACCATATTAAGATTCCTGCAACCCAAAAAACAAACATCCACACTATATATAAACCAACCAAACTCCAGCCATCTCAATTCACCATTCTCCTCGAAACCAATCGACATGGCGGCTCAGTACTTCTCGCGACATTCCTCGATCATCATCGTACTGGTCATGTTCGGCCTGGGTTGCTGCTTCTTCATCAGCCATGCAACCGCGGCTTCTCCCGACTGCACCAATTTCCCTGAACGTTTGAAAGCTGTTCTGGATTATCTGGTGGAGCAAACACCCTTGCACTCGGATATCGGAAATCGATACAAAGCTTGGGATCCGCCTGAGAAGGCTGCTGGCCCCGTCGAGGGAATGGCTACTTGCTATACCCTTGACGTCGGTCAGTGCCACAGCTGCCTCCTACTTGCTAAAAATTATTTCTACGTCAGGAAACCTGAACTGGATTACTGCCCCTTAAACGCAAACTTTAATCCGTTCTACGACGACTTTTACCATTGTCGTATCGAGTTCTGGATGGTCGGCTGGTCGAATAGTCATCCATGATCATGGAATAGAGATGCATGCATGAGACGTCGGATTTACTTGCTAAGGATTTGTTGTGTTTTAGTTACTGTTTTCCAAAAACAAAATGTCTGTGTAATTCCAGAAGGGCTAAGAGCATCGGGGTCACTCAAACTTGGGGTAAGTAATATTTCGGTCATTGAATGTTTTTTTTAGCGAATCCATGGTTTAAGTTTTTGGATGATAACATATCAATACTTTCACCAACTTCTATCCAAAAAAACCATCCATAATTCATAACATCTCATGGAATTAAATAATAAATAAAATAACCATTCAAGGCGTTTTTTAAACTGTGAATTGAAATGGTCGCTGAAACATTATCTAGTTCAAACTTATGTGACTCAAATATTAACTTATTTCAAATTTGAATGTCATCAATGTTTGTAACCCCAATTCCAGAAAGATGACTGTCCAACATGAACAATTACGTCAGAGGACATTCACTCAAGATTTTGGATAAGTAACATCTCGACCAATAGAGTTCTTTTTTGTAACCAATCAATGATTTAAGTGTTTAGATGTAACGAATCAATATTTCCACCAACTTTCATTCGAAAGAAAGGAAAAGATAAGGGATAGAAATTTTGTAATGACTTATCAAGTTCAAGGATTTCTCTTCATTCTAATCGGATAATCTTCGAAGTTTGGTTGTAATGATCTAGTTTTGGGTCCATTTGATTCTAAGATTTGGAACTAGCTGAGTTGGTAGTTAAAATGGCATATTAACTGATTATTTTATTAATTAGCCACGTCAAATTTTGGACGGAGTTACATTCGGAAGTTGATAAAATAATTGACTTATTACCATACAGAAATTTGAGTCATGAACTTGTTACAAACTAAAGTCAAATGACCAAAATGTTATCCATCAAAACTGGAGTGACCGCAAATGATTTAAACTCAATTCAAGGATCAAAATTCCAGAAAGATGAATCGTCCAACATGAACAGTGAAGTCAGAGCTGAGAACCGTACAGATGGAATGAAAAAATAAAGTCAAAATCAACAGCCTGACTCCAGCCGCATTCCCATCTTCTTCAACTGTAAATAAATAATAATAATAAGAACATTTCGTCTCTGACGTCTCTCTGTTTCCCAACGAGGGCTGATTACGTCCATCCTCCTCGCCGTTTAAGTTTCTTCAACCACCCTCCATGATAATCCAGTCGCATCCATTTCTTTTGACTTATCATTACCACCATTGAATTCTACTATCAGAAACAGATAGCCGATCAGGTGGGTAATTCACAAAGCAGCAGCAGCCGCAGCAACCATTTCTGACTTTATTACATGCTCTGTTTCAAGATCGAACCAGAAACAGAGCAACCACAAAGGTAAGAGCTTTTGATCTGATTTGAATTACTACTACTTACCACCATGAATTTGATGATTTTTCGAGTTGGGTTGTTGGAACTGATTTGAATTACCATTATTTTCCCCGTGAAAGAATGAGGAGCAAAACAGAGCTCATCATCTTCTTCTTTCTGGCCGCAACGCTCGAGCAACAAACAGCAAACGGAGACGCCAGAGCACAGACGGTCAACGTTACCTGCAACAATCAACTGGAGGAGAACGGGACGATTTACGTGCCCAATTTCGTCGCGACGATGGAGAACATCAGCGACCAGATGAGAACCTCAGGGTTCGGAGCAGCAGTAGCAGGGGATCCAGGGCCTAACAGGAACTACGGCCTGGCGCAATGCTACGGAGACCTGTCGTTGCTCGACTGCGTCCTCTGCTATGCTGAGGCACGCACCATCCTGCCGCAGTGCTATCCTTACAATGGCGGGAGGATCTTCCTCGACGGCTGCTTCATGAGGGCCGAGAACTACAGCTTCTACGGCGAGTACTCCGACCCTCAGGACAGAGTTATTTGCAGCGGGGGCGGTGGAAATAATGCAACGACGTCGTTTCAGGATTCGGTGAGACGAGCGCTGTCGAATGCGGTGGGGAATGCGCCGGGCAACGGCGGGTATTCCAGGATGAGGGAGGCGGTTTTCGGGGAAGCGAATAATGGTTCGTCTTTGTCGGTTTTCGTGCTGGCAAATTGCTGGAGGAATTTGAATTCCAGTGCCTGCAGGTTGTGTTTGGAGAATGCTAAGGAGTCCTTGGTTAGTTGCTTGCCTAGTACGGAAGGGAGGGCTTTGAATACAGGGTGTTTTGTTAGGTATTCAGATAGGGATTTCCTCAACAGCGAGTCCGGAAATCGAAGTTCCAGAGGTGAGAATCGGAGAACAGCTTGTGATTTTAGGGTAAGGTTTGGCATTCGGAATCATGTTTCTTATGAAATTTGAATTGATATTAGTGGAAGGAAGTTGAGTTGAAAATGTTAAATTTCGAGATATATTAATTCCTAAAAAAGTTAAATTTTCACATGAATAACTTAGGAAACACAGATTCCACTCTCAAATTATTCTATTCAACTTTCCTCCGAGAGCCGCGTCCAACTTTGACTCAATATTCCTCAACTATTTTTAATTCAAATTTTCTGGGAAACATGATTCTAGATGCGAAATCTTTTCGTTGAAATGATTGGAAAATTTTGTGACTAATGGGGGTTTGCTTTGTTTTGCAGTTCCTGTTGCTGTGATAGTTGTTTCAGTTGTCAGCTGTGTTCTGGTTCTGCTAGTTGGTGGAGCAATTGGAGGCTTTATATGGAGAAACAAATACATTGAGAAGAAAAGAAGAGGTAATGATAACTTAAGGTCTGATTGTATCGGTTCGATCATGAATCGGAGATAGGTTACAACCTTTTTTGAACCGTTAGTCTCATCGATTCGACTGTTTGTCAGGTCCTAACGATGTGCGCAAGTTGGTGAAAATCCTGAACGACAGCAGCTTGAACTTCAAGTATTCGACACTCGAGAAGGCTACAGGATGCTTCGACGAAGCCAACAAGCTTGGACAAGGAGGGTTCGGGTCGGTTTACAAGGGAGTTCTGCCGGATGGAAGAGAGATAGCTGTGAAGAGGCTGTTCATCAACAACAAGCACAGAGTAGCAGATTTCTTCAATGAAGTCAACATGATCAGCAGTGTTGAACATAAGAACCTTGTCAGGTTGTTGGGTTGCAGCTGTTCCGGTCCTGAAAGCCTCCTCGTCTACGAATTCCTGCCCAACCGGAGCCTCGATCGCTACATATTTGGTTAGTACGCTGGCGAAAAACAGGACAAAACTCAGTCTGATTTCTCGAAATTTTTTGTCTGATGATAGTTTGTGTAATTAATGTGTGATAGATGCAAACAAGGGGAAGGCAATGAGCTGGGACAAGAGGTACGAGGTAATTGTGGGAACGGCAGAAGGTTTAGTGTACCTTCATGAGAATTCCAAGATCAGGATCATCCACAGGGACATTAAGGCCAGTAACATCCTGCTGGATTCGAGACTTCGAACTAAGATTGCCGATTTTGGATTGGCTAGGTCTTTCCAGGGGGATAAGAGTCATATAAGCACAGTCATTGCAGGAACCCTGTAAGTAAATTCATTTTTCCACCTTAGAGCTTCAGATTCGCTTTTATACTATTCGTCAACATGAATTATTGAGTTATTTGCAGAGGGTATATGGCTCCGGAATATCTGGCACACGGCCAGTTGACGGAGAAGGCAGATGTTTACAGCTTTGGAGTACTTGTGCTAGAAATTGTTACTGGGAAGCAGAACAACAGAAGCAAATCCTCTGAATATACAGACAGCCTAGTCAACTTGGTAACCGTCTTTTATTAAGGATAGATTAGTCATTTCATATTAAAATACGGATGCGAAAAGAAAAAACGGACTGCACTGACTTGCTTACTGACCAACTATTTTGTTCAACAGATGTGGGTGCGATTCCATACGGGAAATCTCGAAGAGATGTACGATCCGAACCTGACATTGCATAACCACTACAACTGCAACGTCAGGAACGACGTTCTGCGAGTCGTCCATGTGGCGCTTCTGTGCACACAGGAGAGTCCAGCTCTAAGACCAGTCATGTCCAAGGTGCTCCAGATGCTAACCACAGAAGAGCAGCTACCTCCTCCGACGAATCCTCCGTTCGCCGACGAGAAGACCATGGAAATGGGGGATAAAGATCCATTGGCCCTCAATGTTGGCAGTTTGGAATCAGTTGCTACTGTTGATCACAGTTCTTTCCATCCAAGATGAGATCTTTTTTTTTCATTGTAGATTTGACATGGATGATTCTTGAGTTGTAGCCTGTAGGTAAAAGAGAGTGGACCGTTTCATTTTGTGTTATGTTATGCCATGTACATTATGTGAGTAGAGATTCAGTACAGTAAGCAGAATTGGTTGCCGTTTTGTGGCCGCAAAAAATGCTTAAGACAAAATTATTCTGCCAAAATTAAGTCCAATTCTACGCTATTTATGCCTTTAATTTCGGAGCGGAAAATATGGCCTAAATAAATATATTTTTACTAGTGAACTAAATTAGTGGATGAGGAGGATGTGAAAAAACGAATTTACACGGTACCAATGATAAAAAGTTAACAATTTTTTTTGCAAAAAAATTACCATTGTCAAAAGTGACATTTGAACCCACACCCTCTTTTGAGAATCAGAATTTGAGAATAGTGCCTTCGACCACTCAGCCACCCTAACATTTTTGTTTAACAGAAAACTAAAATCCCATTTAATGGTGATAATAATTTCATCAAGGGATTTGTCCATTAAGCAAAGTGGATGATGATTACCATGATTATTTAACCTAATCTTCATAGGTGGCTACAATTTGGTACTTAAAAGGTATCTAATATCGAACGTGACCATGTGCTTGATGCTCAATTTTTATCGTATTTGACGAAGTTAAGGCTGGTTTTAATTTTATCGGATGTTTAAGGATAAAGAAGTTTAGGTATGGTTGGTAAAGTTGGGAAATTCGTGTGTTTTTTCGTTTGCGTTGTCGAGATAAGGGCTTTTTTTGAAGCTTTGAGAATTACTAACTCACCAATCTCAAAACTTTGATACTTTCAAATCGTCTTACGTTGGTTCTTGCTCTCAAAAGCAATAAGGAGGAGTGGTTATCGCAATACTATGCTTGGCTACCCCACATGTTAAAAATTCTCCTAGCTCATGATTGTATTTCACTATCCTTTATCCCTCGAAAAATCAACAACGCGGCTGATTATGTGGCCAAGCAAATTAGAATAGACTCTCTTCCATTTGACTCTTATTTTGAGCATTTCATAAAGCATTACCCTATATTGATGAATACATTCAACTTTCATGTAAAAAACAAGTTTAGGACAAAAATAATTAAGCAAAACTAGGTCGATTTTGATCTTCTGAATTTTTATTTGAAATTACGGTATAAATGATTATATTAAGAATTAGGAACTCAAAAATAAATTGAAAAAACCGCTCAATTGTTTAGACTCTCTTATTCCTTGTTAAATATCTTTGTTATAATCGATTTTGTACGATACTTTCTATTAGTCAAAAGAGCAGTTCCACTGTCTAGAAAAAGTTCAAACGACACTAGTCACAATTGGATGATGACCAGAAGGGCCTCTTCCTTTGGATGGTAAACAAAATGCCCCCACAAAGGGAAAAGAAAATGTAGGCCGGTTTGGTCAGTGATCGATAAAGGGACCTTAAAGATCAAACGGTGAAAAGGAATCGGAAAAAAATTTCAAAAATGTAGTTCAAATTCGATGCTTTTTGCCGTGATAACGGATAATGTTTGTATTGTATTCACGTATTATTTAGTTGTTGATTGACATTATACAAGTACACATAAGTAACATTCAAATAACACGCATCACTCGTCATACAAATCAAATTTTCGAAAAGAGACCAAACCATGTAGTGATTGGAGAGTGGACAATGGATAGACCAACCATATATTTTGAGTGCTATTCTGATTGTAGGGTAGATCACTACTCTTTTCTCACGTACGATCCATTATTGGAATAAAAAGCATAGAAGGGTTCGTTTGGTATGGAAAATTATGTGGTAGCGGAAGCTTTGTATTTCACATTAACATTATTGTTTATTTCGAGATAATTGCGATTGTGCTATTTTGATTTCTATAATCGAAAATTATTTATGAAAAAAAAATGTAATTGAGGATTTGTATTTTAGAATAAAAAGTTTTCAATTACCATTGCAATATAGTAGTTGATATACATGGCTTGGCAGCATATTCAGGGATACTCTTCTAGTAAATCTCTGGATTATGTATTTATTTTTTTTGTTCGTGACGGCATTTAATTTTCTAGCAAAAGAAAAATTGAGTTAAAAAATCTCTTAATTATGTATTTGTTTTTTGTTAATAAAAAAAATTATGTATTTGTTTTTTTCGTTTGTGACAACATTTAAATCTCTACAACATTTCCACTGCAAAACTATGAGTCCCACGATATAATTTTATACCATATACGCATACCAAACTATATATATTTTAGCATCATATACGATTTCTAATCGTCATATATTTATTATCCTATCTTCATACATCTTTAAAATTTCGATCCTCAATACCATATGATACCAAACGAACCCTAAATGAATTGCAAAGGGACGTGGATAAAGATTGTAGCCACACAAATTATGGACACATCTTTGTGGGTCATATTTTTGTTCCATGATAACATATTTAGTGTGGAGTGGGGTTAGTACTTAAATGGGGATCCCTTTAAAAACCTGAAAATGAAGAAAAGTTGGAGACTTTGGCAATAGTGCTAGGAGGGAGACTGATAAAAGCATGATTATATTTGTATCGTTTCAATTTTATCGGAAAATTTTGAAAATATAGCAAAATTATATTTGGTATCAACGATATAAGGTGTGGATCTAGTCTGGCATTATTTTTCCTTTGTTGTTCGCAATATCATGATTCATAATATTCAATTAATGAAATTTGCTCTTGTGGTAATGTTGTATGTTGGCAATTTGGATGTATTGGGTTCGAATCCAATTACATCCAACATACGAAAATTTATGTAATGTCTACTTTATCTTCTATCTTGTACCAATTGAGAGGTAAAATGCGATGAAAGAACCTGACATATTATTTAAATTAAATCTCTCTAATTCCTTGTATCGAGCATGACCCATCCGTCATGTTGTGAATAGAAAAATCTATATATGTCACAACAATAAAAAAATCATACAACCTCATAATTGAAGGATCAAAATAGCCTACTTATTGTGAAGGCAACTTTATTGATGATTCCCTAGTCCATCATGGGTTTCATTATATTTTGATTATCAGTTTATTTCTAATTTCTCATCTGAAATTGTTAATTGTATTCTTACAGACTCTATATGTAAGTGTTTTTTTCGCGTTTTTTTGTTGTTAATGATTGATTAAAACCTAGTGTCCATTTTTCTATTACATGAATGATCAAGGTTTTTCAAAATGACTTCTATAAAGTGGAAGCTTTTATCAAAAGAGGAGTAGGGGGGACAAAGAACCAATTATTAGTCACTTTCCCTAACTATAGATCATCCACCTCATTGTTTTTAATTCCATCCAAAAGCCAAAATCTACAATCCACCAAAACAAATAACTACAAAAGGATTAAAAAACAAAAAAAAAACCCCAAAATTTATCCTTCACTTCTCAACCAATGAAACTATTTAAACCCCTTCATAACTAGACTAAGCTCCTCCACCCCCCACAAACCATTTTGGCTCCCCCCCCCCCCATTGGATTCCACTCCTGGAAAAATGGAAGTGTTCTTCCAATCAAAGCTCTGATCCCCATATCCATGGAGAAAGAAGAAGCCTTTGGGGGGAGGTGTTTGTTTGTTTGTGGGGGGAACAGATTTGGAGTGTTGGATGATTGGTTCTCAAACCTTGCCTTTGGTGGGTTCCATTGTTCATCATGATAGCTTCTTCAAAACAGTTTGTTCAGTGATGAGGTGAAATTTGTTCAGTCCTTTAATGGCGAAAGGTTTCATCTTTCTGCTGGCGAACCGGCAAGTCACAGAAAGGCAGTTCGGCTCCGGTCATGATGGGAGTTCCTCTTATGGCTAAAACATTTATCTTTTGCTTTCTTATGTTTTGCAATCCAATTTGTTTTGATGTTTTGTTTCTGATTCTGCAGAAACCACCACCAATCTGGTTTCTGTTTTGGTTTGTTGTTGTTTTGTTTCAGAAAATCAAAATTATAAGATGATTGATGTTTGTACTCCTTTTCCCTGCTGGGTTACTTATCGTACTGTCTGGTTGAACAGGTAAAGAACAATGCTTTACGTATCGTACCATCTGGTGGAACCGGTTAAAAGCGACAGTTTATCGCAATTACTGCCAAGTATTGAATGCAAGTGCTGCAAACATCTATTAATTTCTGGAATTGGTAAACATGAGTTGGCTAGTAGAAGTATAAAGAGTATATAAGAATCTAACATTTGACCATTTCTGGAATCTCTGGAACCGAAGACAAGTATCTTGTATCAGAATCTACAATTTCAAGCCTAGGAGAACCAGTAGTTCAAATTTTACATCCTGTTAAGCAATCAACAAGCTTTTGCTTTACACTCTATGGCTAATTGGTCAAGGTTACAACAGAAAAAGATTCAGTAGATGAATTGGTATTATGTAGAAGCATGGTGTATCAGTATTCTGAAAAAAAAGATTCAGTAGATGCACAGTCGCGAATCACCTGTATTCATTTCTTCTAGGATCCAATCCCAGACTTCAAGATTGAGGTGTAGAGAAGTTCATTCCAGGCATCCGGCACTCCCGGAAGGCACCAGTGACTACAATCTTGAGATCGTTCGGCTGCAACGAGTTCTTCCGGTAACTCATACTTCATTCTGTAAATCGACGGGTGCCCGTCTTTTCTGTGATCCGTGAGTCTGCTTATGTTCAGATAAGTCACTGGATTTTTCATCTCAAGGAGCACATTCTCCAGAACTTTCATTTTCGTAGGGTACTTAGCTAAGTGAGTTGCCTTGAAGATCGGTTCGGTCTCTTTATGGCATTGTCCTCCTGAGTTCCACCGGCCACCTCTGCAAAAGAACAAGACAAACGAAGCTTTCCTTGTTGAAATCGTATACACTTGACAAGAGATAAGACAAAACCCTATTAAACATGTCAAATACTCGAATTCGGGGAATTTCAAGCCTGTCGTTGAGTCTTTACCTCTTTGCTAAGCTCCAATCTTCCAAGATAACTAATGACTTGGAATAGAATAAAGAATGTGTTCGATGAAAATGAGATTCCAAGAGTATTCTATCCCTGAAATGAATCACTGAATAGCCTCTGAAGAAGACAAGGGTTCGGTTTGTATCTATGCTCTGATCAACCCATCTGCTCCATGTTCTAAGTACCCTCTTATATGCTTTAAGTACCTTGAGCCTTTTATGCACATAATCACCTTCCTGATAATAGTCCTCTCTACAAAACCACGAATTTGACATTCATATGGTTGCAAAATGGTATTTGGCAGGTGGATATTGATAATGACACTAGTTTGTTTTTACCGTTGTTGTCTCAATGGAGTACACATTGCATGGCTGGTGGTGTGATTATTGTAAAAAATATTGTCTTTCTTGACGCGGTTTGTTCTCGTCTCTATGTAGAGGTTATTCGGTGTGATATTAATAGAGTTGTTCATTCAGTGACGAGACAACCTCTCGTGTATCTCCCATAGACTAATCTGATTGGTATTGATATGGCCAAATAATTAGACTCCTTGATTCCTATATTTTGGAGTTCCCGACTATTCGAAATGTCTGGTGCTTTTGTCAAGGCATTTGGCAGGTGAATATCGATGATGATACTGAGTTTGTTTTCACCTAGTTGTCACAATGGAGTACACGTTGCATGGCTGGTGGTGTGATTATTGTGAAAATTTTTGTCTTTCTTGATGCAACTTGTCTTCGTCTCCATGTAAAGATTATTCGATATAATATTACTAAATTTTTTTATTCAATAATAAGACAAACTCCCGTGTATTTCCCAAATTATGTTGAGAGCAATCTCACAAATTTAGTCAATGTTTAAATAAGTTTTTTTCCGTTGTTATCTTGATTTCTTTAGTTACACCCTGTGCATAATATATTCCTCTTCGAACTTGCTTTTCCTTTTCACAGATGAATCACTACACACAAACACACTATCAACACTAATTTTCCTAATAAACAACATCATATCATCACACCCCAACTCTCCACATTTTCAAACCTCTACAACACTCTTTGGTGCACCTAACTTCCCACGTCCTCTCTAAACCACTAAAGAATTTGTACAGAAATGAAAATGGGAGAGATGGTCTCCTGATGCTTAATGCTGCTCTTCATTTCTTTGAACACATTCTATCATTGTCATCATCGAGGACCGGACAGCTCCATTGCTTCGACCGCAAGCGAGGACTCGTCAATGTAGTCTGAATATCTCTGAATAGGGAGCGAGTAATCACTTGTTCTGATGAACCTTGGGGTTTCCAAGTGGTCCTGAGATGCCTCCCATTTCTCAGCCAACCCATCCCCTTCCAACATCTTCAACACCTCGGCCATTTTCGGCCTGTGGATAGGGTTGAACTGTGTGCACAACAGTGCCACCTGGACCATCTCTTCCACTTCCACCCTGTCCAGATTCCCTCTCAGCACTTTGTCCACCATTAGCTGTAGCTTTCCTTCCTGGTGAAGCTTCTTAACCTGTGTACACAAATAAAAGTTGGTTCATTTGGTTCATTTTCAGAATGTTAAGGAATGATGTTATAAAGTCTAATTATGAATCTCCCCCAACAACTCGAGTTATTGGGATGCAACAGTTCTCCACACGTAATATTCATCATGGGTTAGGTACAAAGACAAACTTTGACAAGGGAAGATACAAAGACTCGAACTTTGACACGCAAATAGTAGGTTGAACCATTACCCAGTCAAGCATAACACCTTTCTGGTGTGCTGCCCTTCCGAAATCGAGTGCCTTCTGTCCCGTGATTAGTTCAAGGAGGAGGATACCAAAACCGAAAACGTCAGTCTTCTCTGACGACTGGCCAGTCGACAAGTATTCCGGTGCAATGTGGCCAACGGTGCCACGTACAGCTGTGGTAACGTGAGAATCCCTGTGGTCTAACAGCTTTGCTAGCCCGAAATCTCCGACAACTGCCTCGAAGTCTTCATCCAACAATATGTTGGCTGCCTTAACGTCCCTGTGAATGATTTTCGGGTCGCATTGTTCATGTAGGTAAAGTAAACCTCTAGCTGTCCCCAAAGCTATTTTCTTCCTCCTTCCCCAATCAAGAGCTGGCCTTCCATGGATATAATCTGAAACATTGTAACAGAAACACAACAAGTGGAATGAGCCACCTTCGGAAGAGACATGGCCATTCGACATACATAGAGAGTTTATGTATAAACTTCACCTTTTAATCGAGATGCAACACTGCCATTCGACATATAAGGATAGACAAGAATACGTTCGTTCTCGGTCGTGCAGAAACCTGATAGCCTAAGGAGGTTGCGATGGACAGCCAAGCTAATGGTCTCTACTTCGGTTTGGAACTGGATTTCACCACCTACTGCATTGTAATCTTTCAGCCTTTTCACAGCCACTATGCTCCCATCGTTCAGACATCCTTTGTACACGATTCCGAACCCGCCTTTCCCTAGTATGTTCTTGGCGTTGAAGTGATCGGTCGCGTTTCTAAGCTCCTTGAAGGTGTATCTTCTCAAATGGCCTAGCCTCACTTCAGGATCATATTGCTCTGTCAACAACCAAAGGTTGTTAAGTATTGGAGGAACATCATAAAAAAGTTGAGTAGGATCGTGGTAGGAAAAAAGAAGTCGAATTTCATCAGACACTAACCATTCACATCGAAGAAAATTTGCTTGTTATGCCTATATCTCCACCAAATAAGGAAACCTACGATCAGAATGATGGCGAATGCAGCACCAAAGCTTGCACCAAAAGCAATGGCTACATGGTGACTCTTTGTTTTAGAATCTGAATCTGCTGAGAAGTCCAACAAGAAAAGAACGATAGGTCAGATCAAGTCAATCAAGTCGATCTATATCACTTTCGCAGTCAATCAAGAATATCAGTAAGCACCTTCAGGAGGGAGAGAGAGGGGTTCTGGAAATACAGCAGAACAGTTGTTAGCATCCTTAAGTCCACACAGTAGAGGATTGCCTATGACTCTGGAAATTGTCGAAAAATGAACAAGGTCAAAAAATGAGTTCAAAGCAACAAACAGTGAGAGAAAAAAATTAAGATCTAAAGAGCATGTGGAGAAGAAAAAGGAGATAAAGCAGCTCACTTGAAAGTTCTTGCTGATATTTTGGGCAGTGAACCACTCAAATTGTTGAAGGAGAGATCCCTAGAAAACAAAGAGAATCACTTTCAGCAACAGCTCATGTGGCTTGCAAAAATCCATAGTTTTTTCTAAGTTTAAGTGCAAGTAAACACTAACACAAGGGCTTGAATATTGGAAAGAGACTGAGGGCAAGGTCCAGTAAGGCTGTTGTTGTTTAAGCGCCTGCAAAAATGATCATGTAAGCTATGTGAAAACCAAGAAATTCGACAGAAGAACATTGATCGAAAAACTGTCCGGAGCTTACAGGTAATTCAGCATCTTGAGATCCCCTAAAGAAGCAGGAATCTCTCCGTAGAACGAGTTGTTGGAAAGATCGAGAGTCTGAAGCTTCTCCAGTTTCCCAATTGAGCCAGGAATAGGTCCTGAGATAGCATTGTTTTGCAGCAACCTGAAGAGGGAAAAGTAGAAGGTAAAGATTAAGCAATATTGTACCAAAAGCAACTCAAACAAGCTAAAATTTGATCTAAAACTTACACCGATTGCAAGTTAGTAAGGTTGCCAATGGAAGGTGATAAAGTTCCAGACAAGCTCTGACTGGGGAGTCCCCTATTTACGGAAAAATAGATTTTCCAATCAGCAACGAAAGTAAATGAACCATGACACCCACCAACAGAACACCATATAAATTCAAACACTTACAGAGCAGAAACATATCCATCTGATGAGCAAGTAATCATCCTCCAGCTACAAGGATCCACAGAATTAGCATCCCAATTGTCCAGAACATTGTATGGGTCGTGTAAAGCATTCCTTATTGCCACCAAAGCCACCACTGTGAAAAGACACATAAGTAAACAACATGCTTGGGGAAGAAAGATGGAAACTTTTTTCTTTGCTCATGAATGAAACTACTGACCTTCGTAGTTAATACCACTAGGAGAAAGAGTAGCAGAGCATATCTCCATTACTGCCAAAACCAGTAACCCAAACTCCCAAATCCTGAAACTCTTCCCCCCTTCCATTTTTCTCTTCTCCTCTATCTCTTTCCCACAGTTCAAAGATTTGCTCTTTTTTCTTCTTCTTCAACCACTACAGTCTGTTCAATCCACCATTGCCAACCAACACCCTAACAACCAAACAACCACTGCACTAAAACAAATATTTTATCTCCTTTGCTTTCTCAGGAAGCCAGCATTCTCATATCATATCCCTTTCAAACAGTTTCCTTTTTCTCCTCCAAACTTCTCACCAGCTGGGGTTTGGGGAAAGGGAATTTCCTTTTTCACCCCCCACGAGATCTGGGTATGTTTTCCTGCTGCACCTCGAACTACGGTTCAATTCCTTCTCTTCCCCAAAAAGAATTCTTCTGTAACCCTCTTTCAGGAAAGCTTGTTTCTTTGTTTGCTGTTCTTCTTCTACTTCTTCACTCTGTGGGAGAGAGCAAGGGGGGAGAGAAGATTATGGGAATGGAGAATTTCTTGGTTTACAGTAACCCACGGAGATGGAAAAGGGGGACAAAGAGATGGCAAAAGGGGTTAAGAGAAAGTGCCAAAAACTTGGACACAGATACAGAGATGGAGGAGCAGCTGCTGCAGAGTCATCTCTTTCGCCCCAGTTCAACCAGTTGCTGCTTTTTTTTTCAAAAAATAAATAATAAAATAAAGGGAGGGAATTTGATTATTTGGGGAACAATTATTGGGTTAAAGTTATGGGAATAAATCATCTACAAGACATGAAAAGGATTCTTATTTAGGGGGGAACTTTTTATTATTTATTTGGTTGATTGCAGTTCATTTGGAATTCAGTAGGGTATAATTTTGGTAATTACCAATTAGGTAAATTGGAAAAATTATATGCCAGAATAATATTAATGGCCGAGATCATCAACATGCGCATTTCAGACCGTGACGTTCGAAGGTGATTCTCAAAACTCTACGTACAGCTCTCGATCAATCAGATGTTGATACAATAGAGTACATAGAAGTGATGCAAGTGTGCACAACGTTACTTAAAGCATGAAATTATGAATCTTATTTTGTTTGGAAAGAAATGAATTAGGTTACGCATACCTTAACTAGACAATCTGTTGTTTATACGTCTCATCTTCGAATTGGCTTGCCGACAAAGTGCGTAACTTATACCTTTCAGCACCTCATTAATCATCATTGACTCATTTCATAAAAAAATAAATTAATGGCCGATGTTTTCTATTATTACAATAAATGTCGTTTAATAAAAAAATTGAATGAAGTAGCTGCTAGTTATAGTTAAGTTCTTTGTAGAGTATATGTATACCAACCTACCATTTCTTTCATTTTGATCATTGAATTCAAATGGAAATTGTTTATCTAGCCCATGAATGTCATTCCACTAGTCACTAAACATGATAAATAAGGATCGATACGGTTGGTTGATCGTCTGAATTTGAACGTCAAAATTTGATCACACGACCGCAATGGGGCTTGGCTGTAAATAGTTTGTTTCTGGGCTCTTGGACGGTCGAGATTAGGACTCTTATCAAACTGAATTTGTTGATGTTAATTAGCTAGTCGCTTAAAGAAAATACGTGAGAAAATCTTAACGAATCATCTCAAATGGATGGTTGAGATCGCCCTGATTATATCAAATGATCATGTGATGAAGCCAGGACACCCATCATCAGATTATAAATATAAATATTGCTCTTGTCCACCTTATAGAAGGTATAATGTTATAAATTTAAAGCGAAATAACATATATGTATGTTTTGCTCGTTTTTCTTTATTTCTTTATTTCTTATATAATTTATTAATTTATTTAGTTGACTGTTGAGATGAAAATAAGTTTATATTTTGGCTAACGATTGCATTTATCGACATTTCTGTTTGTGGAAAATACTTATCCGATTTGGTAAAAGAATGTTTAGAAAAATATGTATAATATTTATGAATTAATTAGTTTTTATTTAAAATAACACAAAGAAAATTAGTAATTGTAAATTCATAAAAAAATAAAAAGAAAATATTTATAAAATTTGCAAAAATTGCTTGCTTGGTGGGGTAAAAAAAACAGATTATTGACAGGTCACGTGGTTGGATTTGTCTTTCCTTTTGTTTGTTTTCGCCTTTTTTCACTTTAAAATGTGCCTTTTCATTAAATTGGTAAGAGTGAAAGAAAGTAAAAATAATTCACCATATCAATAAATAAATAATATATTCCCATTCTGTTAAAAAGAAAAAGGTTCTGAAACCAATGGGCCCTCCTGCTAGCATGCGCCGTTGTCCAGTCCAGCAAAAGGCAAATTTCTTTTCAAATTTAATTCTAAAAAGAGCAATTGGTTTAAATTTGAGCTCCGAAAATCGGTTTGGGTAGTAGTGATGAGTCCTGTGGTTCAGACCAGAACCAGGCTGTCGGTCTAAGGCAAGCCGGTTAGGGCCAACAACCCAAGGCGCAGGTTCGAAATCCTAATCTTAGGGCCGAGTCCAACAGCCTCATACTAAGTATGTAAATCTGTCCTAACTGATTTATCGAACATATCACAAACATGTGACACCACAAATTTGGATTCATAAAGTATTATAAATGAAAAGATTACACTACACTCCATTCATGAGGATAAACATCGTTCATTTACCCAAATATAGGTCAAACGGGTTGTAGTCGAATGGTTGTAGTATCTGGTTCCATTTCCATAGATTGTGAGTTCGAAACCCGAAATGTGCAATCATTTCAGCACTCTTAACTGGTCTCAGGTTGACGACCAACAGCCCTAAAGTTTACCTGACAATGACATCACTCAATATGGTGTCCGTCGAAATGGTTCCTCGTATATAAACAAAAAATACCCCAAATAGGCTAAAACTCAAACGTTCTATCATTCCGAAAACGCCTTAGGCTTATATAGGCTCAAGGGCATCTTTATTTTTTAAAAAATATTCCTTTGTCCCCCTCTTTCACTCGCATCATCCATTTTGACACCTCACTCACTTCCTCATATTAGCATTTCTATACACCTAACAAGGAAAGGTATTTGAGGTTGAAGTCGACCCAAAAAAAAAACGCATACTACACCCGATTCTCCACCAATAAACCATTGTTTTGGTCAGCCGAAAGACGATTTGGCTGGATCAAGTAGTAGTGTCCTTCGATATTCGATTAGTCGGTTTAAAATGTATGCATAAACTAGTGACCGAAATGCATTCCCTAATTCTCATAATTTGTGATTATGGGTCAAAGTAATAAATGTTAGAAAACATTCTGCATTGGAACTGTGATTTTTTATGTAGCAAATATTTTAGTGAATGTTTTTTACTGGTAAAGGTGCGAGCCAGAATATTAGGCAGCAGCCAGCCCCATCAATCACCCCTAATTATTTATTATTTATTTCCCTCCTATTTTGCATAGTGGATAAATTAATTTACAAGAAAATAATTAAAATTTTGCCCCCCCCCCCCAAAAAAAAAAGAAACAAAAAATAAAAGAAAATATGTAAAATCAAAGCAGTCTAATCAATGGCTGTGATTGATCGAATTCAGCAACAGCAATTGTTCGCCTTTTAGCATGTGGGTCTCTGAGCATTTCTTGTCTTTTTTCATTTGGTTCCTTTTCCATTTCTACTTTGTTTAAATAAGCATTTATATACTTTCTTCCCCACAGAAATTAGGTATATTTTATATTTTTGATCTAATATATTTTAAAGTTTATATAACATCATTAATTGTAATTAAATAACTAAAAAATACTGGCATGACAACTTACAAGGTGGAATTCGGATAGCGATTAGGAAACACAAAATATTATTATATTCGAAGATCTCAAAACATGAGTAATGATTTTTTAAATGGTATCAATTTCGATCATAAATTAGAGCAAATTAATAAAAAATACGAATTTTGTTCATGACCGATTAAACTGACAATACCATAATCTTCCTTTCGAAAATCATTAACAATGTACAAGTGTTGTTGTTATGTTGATTAGAGTTTATTTATCCAATTATTTCGTGTATAAACTAGTATTGTGTCTATAATTATCTCAAAGAGAGGTCATATATGGTGCCTAGATTTATAAATATTTGTGTGGGGAGTGCAAAGTGCAAACCCCAAGAGCATTTTTGTCGCATTGGGAAAACTGAATATTCTCCCTATACTTTTTTTAATTATTATAATTATAATAATAATTCAGTCAAAAATAATTATACCAACAATAAATTATTATTATTATTATGAACTCTTGCCCATCCTCCTCCTAATCCCACTTTAATCATTATTATTATTTAAATCCCACGGGAATTCCTTGGACCACGAGGCCACTACCTAAGTCCTAAACTAAACACCCTCTCATTCGAAACCATATGTAAATTTCGAAAATGCCGATTTTCAGCCCGGTACAAGAGTGCGTTGTTTTGGATTCAAACATAGGATCTACAAGCTGAAAACCGATAAAATTACTACCTTGACAATACCTCGTTCGCAAATCTGGCTTTTTAATCTCTGTGGATTGTGATAAAAACATATAATCCGAAGGTGGTTGCGATAATCTTCAAATGGGTCCATTTCATCGATGTCATGAACATTATTTTCTAGTGGATTCTGTTGAACTGACGTAAGAGAAAGATATGGAGGCAGTGGGGACTGCTGCGTTATCTTTCTTGGCTATGTCATGATTCTCTCTTTTGGTGTTCCAACTGTCAACCAAGTTTCCTCTCTTAAAATACTCCCATCCAAACCATCCCCATCTTGTTCTTGATTCTTTGACCTACTTATTAATAATAAGCTTCAGCAAGCAGTTTTATTACCAGACATGAAGATCAAGAGTTTACACAGAAAAAAACACATTTTGACTCCTACCCATCAACACCAGCAGTAACATTTGCTTAAGAGTCCAAAAGTTTGATAAAACTCCATGACATGAAGGGAGGAAGGGAAGCCTATGCAGAAACAGATATGCACTCAATAGCTTGCTTGCAGATACCAGTCATCGTCGCTTCCGGGCCATAAACCTGCGATCAAAGCACAAACGAACCTTGTTAAGATTGAGAACGGTAGATTCTTGAATGTTTTGTGAGTGACGGGATTTGTACCTCAATGGGAATGCCGATTTCTTCCCCGAGTGCCCTCATTCTGGCAAGACCCTTCTGGTAGTTTGGACCTCCTCTTCTTACAAATATGTGCATCCTGGCAGCTTTCAGCTTCGATTCCTAAGAACAAAGACGAGAATCTCGATGAGGTTTCTTTCACTCAAACTGATTGCATCTTGCATGAAGATTTATCAGATTGAGAACTCACCTTCTCCCTCATCGCTCGGATTATGCCATTGAAGGTAGCAGCGACGTCAGTGAAGTTTGCAATCCCTCCTCCGACGACAAGGGCTCTCTTTTGGCCATCAGGATCAGATGTTGCACACTGAGACACACACAACACGCAAAAGGGTGCATTAAACATCGAAAAACGTGAAGGACTCTATATAATCAGCGATGTGGAGACTGGAGAAAGAGTTCCCTCACATCAATCACAACTCTGGCATACTGCAGAACTTCCTCTTCGTTGGGTGCGCCACTGTACTCCGCATAGTTCCCGAGCTCAGAAGCAAACCCAAGATCTCCTACCTGTGATTAGAAAAGACATAAGAAGCCATGACGAGCAAAGAGCTTGTGAATCACAAACCCCGTTTCACGATCCATACCGTGTCAGCATAGATCACACTGGCACCTCCACCAGCCACCATGGTCCAGATTCTCCCCTTTGGATTCAAAATTGTGAACTTCAAAGATGCACTTGTCTGTCAACATCGAAATGAATTCCGACATTTTCTCGATCAGTGAGAAATTCCAAATGAATCAGAGCATATAAGCATCAATGGGATTTGTGAAGGGAGATCTCTTTACCTTCTCATCTAGACGGTGGATGAAGCTCTCTGTGGCACTCATCACTCTCCCAAATGGTAGCGGGAACTCAATGTCCCCCCACCTTAATACAAAAAACCGTTATGAGCCAATAGAATCGGGAAACATAAACAAGAAAAGGAAACAGAAACTGAAGTGCACAAACAGCAAAGGGAAATGTAGGGTTCCTACTTCTTGAAGTTCTTGAATGTAGCAGTGTCATCAAGCTCTCCCCTCATGTCCAAAGGGTAAGGCTTTCCATCAACCAGAGTGAAAGGGTTCATCTCCAGGAACGTAAAGTCAAGATCTACTCATCCAAAAACCAAAATTCTCTCATCACGGCCAAAACCAGCAATTGTAATAAACACCAACAGATTCAAACAATCACAATGACATTTAACCATACCTTGAAATAGAGTAAAGACCACCGAAATAAACTTGTCGATCTCGCCTCTAATCTGAATCCGAAAAAAAAAAACAGAATTCTCAATGTCATTAACTCCCTCAAACAATCTTCAATCAAAGACCAAAAATCAAACTAGTTACCTCCAAAGGCAATGTAGCAATAAGTGGAGCACAGATCTCTGAAGTCCAGGACTCCCCAGTCGGAATAAAGATCGTCTTAACCTAAGAACATGCATGAAAAAAGTTACAAGGCTCTTAAGAATCAAATTCTCTCCTTTTTCATTCAATCCTTACGGGGTTGGTTTGTTTACCTTATCCCAATTCTCTTCAATCTCAATCCCTCCACATTCCGAAAAGCTAACACTGCATCCAAGCCTCTCGGACACAATGTTGAGGTAAAACTCCTGATCATGAGGGATAAACGGCTCCACAATGAAAGTAGTAATGGGTCCCTTACATCCACTCATCTCAACCTCTTTCCCAAGCCGCTCTTTGACAAAGGAACCAACTTGAGCCAGATCCAGATTCAACGCCACAAGCCCACTTTTGCCACGCTTCCCAAACAGCATGTCGGGTTTCACCACCAGTTTCCCGTTCAACAGCCATGGCTCAGTCGCCGCTAGCTCCAACACATCAGTCGATTCCTTAACCTGACACACACAAAATTCACGGTGGGGATTCTGTTCATGCGTGAATTTGAAAGAAGAAACCAAGAAAAGGCTTACTTGGGCGGATTTGATGGGCAGATCGGAGCCGGAGAGGCGCTTGAAATGCTCCTTGAGGAGCCTCTTGGAGTCGTACTCTCTGATCTTCTTCCGCGCCATTTTTTTCAAACTGGCGGGGGATGCAAACGGAGGATTAAAGTGAGATTCAGAAGGATGGATCAAAACTGGAGATGAGAACGAATGGGAATTCTGAATTCATACCTGATCAGGGGGAAGAAATTGAATCGAAGATGGGAAGTTGGTGAGAGTTGCGAGCTGAGAAGTTTAGTGCTGATGGGTAGTTGCGGAATTGGGTGGAGAGTAAGCGTACCAAACACCAACTTGTGACGAGGACTTGGATTTTGTCTGGTAATATCTTATTGCTTGGGACAAATGACAATGAAAAAAGGTTATCACTAATTGCCAATTGGCTAAGGATTCAAGACTGTAATGGACACCTGAGGAGGGTTGGGGACGATGAATTCTGATGGTTCGGTAGATCTGATTAGGGATCATGTAATTGTGGGAGGCGTTCTTCGTGATCATCTTGCGAAGTTTTTGCTTTCAATATGGGAGTTTGTACAATCATTAGCGCGGAGATGCGAGGTGTTCTTGATGGTTTGGAGATCGTTTGGAGGCGAGGATATCGGAAGGTGAAAATCCGAACAGACTCAGAGATGAGATGTGTGGCGGAACTCTTTCGTAAGTTTGATGGCGGAAATCTGTGCTAGCACGGTACATCAATTTCAAAGATTCCGTATGAGAGTGGAAGATTCAACTTGTCCATATTTACCGTGAAACAAATTACATTGCTGATGTTATGGTTTGAACCAAACCAGTTGGAACATTAATATATATAGTATTCATACTTGATCGGGTGTATAAAACTCATTACTTTGAGTATTAAAGAACTCATAAAATTATGAATTCTCCTTTTGTATTTTTGTTCGATCGTCTCGTTTCTCTAGTATGTTTATTTATTTTCTTAATGATATAGTAATAATTTGTAATTTTACGAATATATTAAGAGTTATTTTGAATTTATTTTTCGTTAGCAAAAATCTTCTTCCTGTTGAAAGGTGATTTTTAGGGTTTTTATAACCCTTGGTCTTTAGTTCGGGGTCAACGCCGCTCACGGCATCTTTCTTCCATCATCATCATCAATCCCCCTTCATCATCATCGTCGTCATCGATTTTCCATCCTTCTTTCAATCACCATAGCGAGCACTCGAGCATTTATTACGGAAAAAAATATAATATAAATAAACCAATTATAATAATCGTATTACTTACTATAACAATTTTGGCCAATTTAAGCTATCCGGGCCCAAAGCCCATCTAAAGTTCGCCAACTCATCTTCTTTTGACTGTTAAATTAAAATATCGTCACCAGATCGGAACTCCTCTCTGTCAGTCCAAAACGCAGACTCCTCTCCGATTCACCGGCGACCTCGGAGGTGTCTCGCTCTGTGTCTCGTCTCCTCTCGCCGGTAATCAATCTCGAGCTCCAGAAATGATCTGAATTCTGAGTAAATGTAATTTCACTCTGAAGAAGTTTGGAATTTCTGTCTGGCTGCAGGAGTCTTCATAGCTGCGTGTTTAATCACTCTATCGATGGAAGGAATTGAGCAGTGGAAGAGGGAGGCGGAGCAATGGATTCAGCAGGGAATCGATTACGTTAGTCATGTGTCGGCAATTCAGAAAGGGATCGAATACGTCAGTCAGGCACCGGGAATTCAGCAAGGGATTGAGTACGCTCGTCAGATACCGCCTGTTCAGCTCTACTCCGCTGCAGCCGTGCTGTTTTACCCTATTCTTATGTTGATTCTAAGTAATGTTGACCTCTTTCCCCCTGAATTATAAGTTGACCTTGCTTGAGTTACTCGTTGGATAAATTTTGAGAAGCTGGTTAGATTGGACTATTGAATTTCAACTGGAATGGTGGTTACATTGGTAATTGAATTTCAGCTGCTTTATCATGCACTGGAGGTTAAGTGAGGATAGTGAATTGAATTATGCTCTGATTCTTAGTTGAATGGTTTGACACATGCATCCGAACTTTACATCGTTGGATGGCAATGAATGAGCCGTGACCAAATTCCAGGGAAAGGTCAGAATGAGAATGGTATTTGATGTATATCCTTTCTTGTTTCACAGGTCGCTTGTTCAAACGCTCAAGGTCTAACACCATTGTCTTGTCTGGACTTAGCGGGAGTGGAAAAACAGTTCTTTTCTATCAGGTGAGCTCGCCAATCATTTCTTACATGTTTTTGTTTCTGGTTCATATCTGACTCTGGTAATACATTCCAAGAAGCTGTCGTAGTTTGCCTTATCCAGAACTCGGCGGTGTTGTTTATGATCTCTTTTTTTTCCCAGTATCTGGTATTCCACAAAGTTGGATTTAGAAGCCACATGTTTCTGATAAATATTGTTTTCCTTCTTTGCTAGCTTCGGGATGGCTCTTCACATCAAGGTGCTGTGACCTCAATGGAACCAAACGAAGGAACTTTCAGTCTCCATTCTGAAGCTGGCAAGGTAATCTACACTTGGAATGCTCAGATTCAAGCTCTAGATATCTCGATGGAATGGGAAACCATATACTAGGGACGTTTGTTTATCTTCTTCGTGTTTGCTTATCTTGTTTTCTTCATTCCTCGACAGGAACGCAAGGTGAAACAGATCCACATTCTTGATGTTCCTGGGCATCCTCGTCTCCGCCCAAAGCTAGACGAGTTCTTGCCTCAAGCAGCTGGCGTTGTCTTTCTTGTTGATGCTCTAGAGTTCTTACCTAACCTCCGTGCAGTTTCAGAGTAAAACCATCTCAACAAATAACCATACAGTATCCTATGTTTGTGTGATTGCTTACAATGGCATCCAACTATGTTTTGTCATGTTTCTTTTGGTGACAGATACCTGTATGATATTTTGACTAAAGCAAGTGTGGTAAGCAAGAAGGTTCCAGTTTTGATTTGCTGCAACAAAACGGAGAAGGTGACAGCACATACCAAGGAGTTCATCTGCAAGCAACTCGAAAAAGAGATGTACAGCTTTGCGATTCCTCTGTGTTGCTTATTCTATTTCTAGCTACTTGTAAGCTCATCTAACTGTGTTTTCACTCTCTGCTAACAGTGACAAGCTACGAGAATCGAGAAGCAGCCTTTCGGATGCTGACATGGCAAATGACCATACCCTTGGTTTATCCGGGAAGCCATTTTCATTCTCTCAGTGCACTAACAATGTCTCGGTCGGGGAAGCTTCCGGTTTGACCGGTAAAATCGCCGATGTTGAACGGTTCATCAGGGAAAATGTAAAACCTTAGGTAAGGATGTTCATTGAACAATCATAGTTTCGAAAGATATGTACTTTGAACACTCGGCTTAAGCCTGTAGAGAATAGTACAGGATCATATATAGCAGAAGACCAAAAATTCGAAGTTCCGTGTAATTAACTCTCTCTTGTGCTCTCAACGATTATTACCGAATAGGTTTCATCTTTGCGAACTATACAACTGGTTGATTCCAGTTCATATGACAATTTATAGTTTAGTTAACTTTGTTCTACAAGTATGAATGTGATAAACCTAGCAAAACTGTAATCTCGAAATTGCTTTTTAACCGGATCGAAAAAATAGGTACATTTAACTCTATAGCGGTGGTTTGATCAAACAATAACCAAACACATAATACTCTTTAATACTAATCGAGACTTTTTACAGAAACTTGGGAGCCAAGGCACTGAAATAGCCTATGCTTCATAACATCCCCTCTCTCTTTCGATATTGATCTCGAACCGAGTCTGGGGCTCTTTCATTTTGCCAAGCAGAAGTGTTTTAGCCTAACTATAAGAGCAAAGATCCCGTAACAAGGAATATGCATCACTCCCACTCCAAAGTACCTGCGGAATCAATACAATCAGTTACCCGAAACGACGAATCATGAGTAGCTGATAATGTGGTTTAGATGCGTTCATAGTTCATACCAAAAAGGAGCATATTTAGACGACAAGTCGAGAAATGGATACGGCCACCTGTTACCAGATCAAAGTGTCAATCTTTCCCAGTCAAAGGTTTATGGAAGTAAAAGAGAACGATCAATTAGTTTCTGCTCAGAAACTTACCACATTGAGACAACGGCATGGATGATCCACTGGAAAACCACGAACACACTCGTCCACAGAATGAAGTATGCGATTCGAAACATTGGAAACCGCTAGATGTAAAAGAAAAGATGATTTATTCTGATTTGTTACCGACTAGCACAGATCAGATGAGATGGATAATAGAGGATGGTGAAGTTTACCATCCCGTTCAATATCGTGTCGCCAAGGAGGAAAATCGCATTGACTGAATGCATACAAATATTTATCTGTATTTGTGGAATAACGGAATTTCGATTAACGAACATCGCTCATATAAGTACACTAGATACGGAGAAAAAAGTCGAAAAACTTACGAAATCGAGCTTGAAATCTGCAGCCATTAGGAAGGGATAAAGAATGAACCAGAATACAGTATCAGTGAGCACTACAGCTCCTGCACAAGTCTGTCATAACATCAGATCAAAAAATGAGACACATTTCAAACTCCTGAACTCGAAATATCAAACTCATGTCTTTGGATCTCAACTATGATATGAATTTACCTGGAAGATGATTTGAAAGACGTATCCCCATGCAGCAGCAATTTTCTTTTGCTCAGGGCACGGATCTTGTTCTTGATCCAAAACTGCACTCTTTACACGGTTGGATGAATCTCCAAATTCTCCAAGATACGGAGCAATGTAGTTACCTCTCTCAGTATCCAAAGCCGAAGCATCATGACCTTTGCAACATCCGTAAATCGACATTGCTGATCCATACTACAGATTTAGAATGAGGATCATAAGAAACTAGTTCGATCTAGCAACAACTTGTAACCATATTTGTAAACAGATTTTTTCGAGAGAGCTTACTCCGAAATAAATGGTCACCAAAGAGAATGTCCACCTAAGCAAGTAGGGCCAAACAAAAAACTTGTTACTAATGCAATGTGAGACCACATTAAACATGAGGGATAACAAGGGCATAATTAACTTACTGAGTATAGAAGAAGAAGATGCCTCCTCCATCAACAACGGTATTCGTGGTGAGCAAACAGAAGAGGATAACAAAGGCAACAATCCTAAAACCTAGCAACCAAACAGGATGAATTGTCTTCATACAAGTTTTCCAAGCTTCATCCTTATATAAGGATCCAACACTTTGTTGCCGGTGGCTTTCTTTTCTTTCTTCGGATTCGAATTCCGATTCCTTGGACCCTTCATACTTCCATATCACAAGAGCTGATAGAACCATGATTACTGCAATGAAAACTCCACAAATGGCGAACCTCCAGTTCAACCAATAGCTTGGCTCAGTCGTATCGGCTGTCATGGTGGGCTGCCAAGTCCGGTTCGATGATCCTGCTAACAAAGTCAACATTTTTTCACTCAATTCTTGGTTCCCCTCAGAACTGCACTTCTATTATAAACTGAACATGCTCACAAAGATAAGATTTTGAAAGCAAAGGCTTCCAAAAGAATTCCGAATACTAACTAGTGCCCAAACAATTTACTGCAGCTAAACCTTAACTTGGATTACAAAGAACCATCCTTTTTGTAGCTATATAAGAAGCTTCGCACAGATTGTTCAGAATGAAGACATGAAGAGACAGAAAAAACCCCCAAAAATGATCAAAATGTAAAGGGTCATCTTAAACCAACACTCAAGGAATCAATACTATAAAGAAAAAGGCAGGCAGTACAAAATTTTGGACCCCATACGTGAAATCAAGCATACAGGGTAGATACTAGATAGATACTTCAATCCCCAACGATTCTCCACTATAAACCCCCATGATTGAAAATGCAGGATCATTAAGCTTACAGAAACGAAGAGACAAAGAGACAAATTGAAAGCTTCTCTCTTGCAAAATCTGGATATCCCCTTCAAAGGAGCTTTCTTTCGCCACAGAAGCACAGGGATTTTAGATGATCACAGATGTGGGTAATGGGTATCGAGCTTCTGGGTTGCGGAAGAAGGGACGACTGTTGATGCAAGCGGCAAAGTTGTGTTTGTCAATGTCCTGTCAAAATTTGGAGAAAGGAAAAATCAGGAAAGAAGGAAACTTTGACCCACTTTAGAGGCGCTTGTTGTAGCTGGGAGTGCATGGACGAATCTGGAGAAGGATGTTGGAACGAGAACGCTGCAGGTGTTTGGAGGCCATTGTTTCGGGTCGGATTTTCGGATTCGCGTTGATTCGACACGTTTTCCACAATGATCAAAACCACTGTTTCTGGTATCAAATTTGTTGCTTCTGTTTAAGAAATTAAAATATGGGATTATCATTGATCTTCCAACAAATGTTTGATTATTCCATGAATTTCCAAGACAATGATGTAAAGACAATCATGTCATGCCCACACTTTGGTTGCCAATTCTCATTCTACTTCCTATTTTCTGGAAGTTGAACTTGTGACTATCTTGCCAATATTGGTCATGCTTTAGCACTCGATATTCATTTTATATTTTTGTTTGAATAGTTTGACGACGAATAAAAAAATGACGATCGTTGATAATATTTTATTTTTATAACAAAAGGGGTTTAGAAGATTCTTTTTCTTGAAGCTCCGAGGTTAACATTGAAAAAGACATTAAAAATTTCGCATTCCCTTTCTGCAATGGTTGCATCTCGTTCTCCTTTGGTGGTTCGATTGTCCAGGACATTCCTCATCTCATGTCCGCCAGTTCAGGGTTCCGCCCCCATACAATTCACCGTTTTGTTAATAGAGCCGTCTATTATATAGCACGCCTGATTCTTAATAATCTTTTAGGAGTCTTGCCGATAATTTTCACTCTCTCTATAAAAATTTAGGATTACTTTTTACTATTTCGATGTGGATGACTCTCACGGAGCTTTTGAGGCCCAATCACTCATGTCTACTCATTCAATTGTGGACTATTCAAATGTTGGGCTTTTATATCGGCCTAATCTTAAGAAACCCGCAAAACCCTAATCTCCACCCACAGAGGTATAAATTCCACCTCATCTCTCATTTCGCAGCCATTCGTGCTTTTTGCTCTGAGCTCTCTCACGATGCAGATCTTCGTGAAAACCCTAACCGGGAAAACCATCACCCTCGAGGTCGAGTCCTCGGACACGATCGACAATGTCAAGGCCAAGATCCAGGACAAGGAAGGAATCCCGCCGGACCAGCAACGTCTGATCTTCGCCGGGAAGCAGCTGGAGGACGGCCGCACCTTGGCTGACTACAACATCCAGAAGGAGTCGACGCTCCACCTGGTCCTCCGCCTCCGCGGTGGCGCCAAGAAGAGGAAGAAGAAGGTGTTCACCAAGCCGAAGAAGATCAAGCATAAGAAGAAGAAGGTGAAGCTCGCGATCCTCCAGTTCTACAAGGTGGAGGACTCTGGCAAGGTCCAGAGGCTGAGGAAGGAGTGCCCCAACGCTGAGTGCGGAGCTGGTACGTTCATGGCCAACCACTTTGACCGGCACTACTGTGGCAAGTGCGGGATGACCTATGTTTACAACAAGGCGGGCTCTGATTAGGTTCTGAGAGTATTTTGGATTATAATATGTTTGAATTTTGAGTATCTGGATTAGTTTTGCTGAACACCGGATGGTTTAAAGGTTTATGTTAACTGTTTGTATTTGGATGGTTTGGATATGTGATATGCAAAACATCTCTCTGCTTCATAAATTCCTGCCTAATTGCTTGTTATTGCAGTTAATTTCTTCATATCTGGCATTCGATGTTCATATATGTTTGTCTCTTTGATAGGCTATAATAATTTGTGTGTTGTTTAGATATGGATTATTCGAATGTCTATCTCATGTCATGAGAGTAGACATGGATTTTGATGGTTTTGTTCAATTGTGATCGGACTTGAGTGCTCTTATTATATACTTGCAATTGCTAGATATCTTATGTAGACTTTTTCTTGTCAATTGGTTTCTTGCTCTTCTTGAACTGGGTAGTAGGAGAACAAGATAAAGTTTCAAGCTTTGTCATTGATTTTAAAGTGGGTTTATCTTATTTGAACTGGGTTTGCACAATGAGGGCACAGTTATCGTCAGTTTTCAATTGCTATGTTAGGGTCTGTTAACTGCTCATTTCTCAAACTTGCACTGCTAGACTTGCCCTTGTTTCCATATTTCTAGGTCTTGTAAATGGCCTAGTAGTTGAGTTAACGTCGGCGTCAAATGTGAAGTGTTCTTGATGGTGTATGTTGCATGCTCCTTAAGTTATTGACTCCCTCTGGTAGTTACAGTAGTCATCATTTTGTAGGAGTCGTTAGTTGGCAGACTTTACCATGCGGCTCTTCCTCTTGAGTGGTCATCTTGTGTCGTTGGCTTACCAATCGGTTCTGTAACAAGTTTTGTGCGTCGTTCTTGTTTGTGTCCCTTATAGATACATATCTTGGTGGTTGTGTCTTCGTTTGGGTACTTGTTCCTTTATCTTGTTAGTCCTGAACTTGAGTGGGTTGTGGAGTCTAATGGATTTAACAACGCAACTTCTACCCCTATCCAACTAGAGGATTGATACTTATCAGTTTGTTTGTTTCGGTAGAGTGTTAGACATCTTTGTTGTTATCTTTGGCTTTGCATGAGCTAAATCCTGTTCTGTGTTCTTAATTTTTATTTGTGATTGTTTTTCATTCCTCTATGGAACTTTGCTTATTCTTCGCGAGGTTTGTGAAACGCCGAAAACCGTCTTTGTGCCTTGCAGCCATAAGGTGGTTGCACACTACTATTACTCCAATCGAACAAGAAAGAATGAACAATACTCGATTGGTTTACAACAGGAAACCTAAACAATTCCAGATTCCACGATATCTTCTGTATATATATATACCAGCTTTTGCCCACGACAAATGACTTGTAAGAAGCAAGGGCACTAATAGAGGGCCTGGCGTAGATGCTGGAAATGGGGTACGGTAAGTTAATTTTTGAAACTGATCGTCAAATGGTAACGAAGGGATTTTCGAGCACAGTTGCAGACGTAACGGAATTTTTGGCGATGCTGAAGCATCCTCAATAGTAGGAACGTGGTTGCTCACAAGCTTGCTCGTCGATTTTGATGCACCTCCCAATTCACTCATACAGGTATTGACTTGTGGCTTGAAATTGAGTTCTTTTGCTCTGTTCTGAACTGGTAACAATGAGATAGTAAACGACAAAAAAAAATTCCATTAGTGATGACTAAGTGTTCTTCTTCATAGTGCATGGATGAGTTGACTCAACTTTACCTAAATGGAGAGCATAATTATACTATAAATGTGATAATGCTCTTACACAATTTCTTTCTTATCATATTTTGAATAGTGTAGGATACCATTTAAGGTAGTAAAAGGTAACATTTCATAGACAAAAAGTTAGGCCTTTGGATATATTTTGCAAGGTTGGGACACTATATATGCTAGTATATGCATGCATGTCATGGGATTTGAAATTTCGAGCTATAAATAACCTAAATCATAACCCATATTTTTTATCGGACTGGCAGAGTTGAAAGTCTGATAAATTGTACATTAAAGTGTGTATAAAAAAAACTATCGGAATACTTTGAATTTCATTTGTTTAATTTTGATATTTGAGATTTTCGAATTGAGTCACTAATTATGCAGAGTTTAATGAAGGCCAATAATCCATATTTTGCAAGATGAGTAATCAACAAGATGAAGCAAAAATCATGTGCACATTAATCAATGCTAGTTAGCTTGTGCAGTCACAGTCAACCAAATTGTTATTAGTTTACTTCTTTCGACCTCTACACAGAACTACGAGGTACTCCCCTCTGAATCACCATTCACAAAGTTTCTCAAGACAAAAAAAATTAGGGTTCTTAATTAGTAATACTTCTTCAATTCTATCATGTGGTCCAAAATTTGGTGGTTGAAGTGGTGCAATTAATATTGGTCTCTCCATGCATTGTGTGGATGGGTTAAGAGAAAGAATCGGTCTAATTAGTTGTATCGGTTTAGTTCTCGACATGTTAAGTGGTACGACAGATGTGTGTTGGCACAGAGGCAGAGTCAGGATTTTGTCCAAGGGATGCGTCTCGTTGTATAAAAAAATTAACTATCAACGAACATTAAATCAATATCAAAATATTAAAATATTTGTACCGTTACAAAATAATAGTTCAAAGCACACCAACCTACAACAAACCATAACACGGGTTTGTATTCTGAAAGCATTGTAGATCACATTCCTTATCTGAACTAGCACACAAATCTTGTTTTATATATGTCACCATCGCATCATTCGACCATTCGTCGTTCATTCGGCTCCGGAGAGCGGCGGCCAATAGCTGGTGAGATGGATGGAGGGTTGTGGGTGGAGGGTCGTAGCAGAGCAGAGCAGTATCGGGAGCAATGGAGATTTGAAATATGACTCAAGTAGTAGCATGGTCACAGGGCATGTTTCAATAACGAGACCTTAATCATGCCTAAAGTCTCGTTATTGAAACATGCCCCGCGACCACGCTACTACTTGAGTCAGATAATTATCTCTCGTCATGTATAGTAATAATTTTTTACCTACAAAACTAGAACTTAGAAACTCGTAACACTACACACCCGTAATGACCCAACAAATCGAACCGAAAACAAGAAAGTAACACTAGCAACCACCCCCAAACTAGGTCAAACATAGCTATCAAACAACTCCCCCCTCAACCCTTCTATAATCACTAGAGATTAACACTTTCAACGACAAACTGGAATTTATACAAAATGAGGAAATCAAGCACTTTAATCACCAACATCTACCTCTTTCCAAATTGAGCTCTAATCCTTTGTCAATCTTAGTCCCTTACTAATTAATATCTGGTTCCTGACTTCTGACTCCTTCATTTTTCCATGCATTCACATTTGCCAATTTCTCCCATCTAATTTCCTTCACAATCATGCACCATGTTTTTTTTGGTTGTAATTCGGGATTTTTCGTCCATAACAATAATCAATCCCCAGAATAATGATATCAAATTTCTGACCTAAGTAAAGGACAAAGTGAGCAACAAAAACCCTCAATTCATAAGTAACCTCATTACCTTAAGTATTGCCATAATATTAACTATACCATTCTCTTACAATAATGCATGCATTTTGATATGTTTTAATTAGTAGTTCGGCCTAATATTATTTCAATACACCTATATTCGACGGAGAGTGATCATCACTTGGAAGGAAAATCTAGCGTTACTGAACATTGAATAATGCGAATCAATCTCGGACTCTCTTCTTCCAAACAGCTCGAATTATTGGATGTAAATTTTACTTCATGTGAATAGAAATGGAAACTGGCAAGGTAGATGTGGCATCAACTGTGGAACATAAAGAAACCCTTTTAGACAGAAAGACAAAAGGCCAAGATGCTTCATTTCCTTCTGTGAACATGATCCACTCTTCTAGAACCTAACCTTGCTTTGGTAATTTTCACCATCCTTTCTCACACTTTGAAGCAGTAAATTTTTAATACAGAAAACAACCCATGAGTCATTTTAGAGGGGCCCACTATTTACCTTGGTAAAAATTAATTACTGTCTGTAGCAGTACTGCTTGAAAGTTTGAAGCAGAGTTGAAAAGATGTCATTTATTGGTGGTGACACTCAAAACTCAAATGATGATCATATTGGTGATTTAATCTTTTTACTGTTTTTTTTTCTCTATTGAAAAGTCACCATTAGTGTGTGCAGTACAAAGTTTGATTAGTGGGAGGGTTGAGTGTTTATCTCGTAAGCAAAATAAATTATTAACAGGTTTCTAGTTATTAATAATCTATAAAAAAATCTGACAAGTGATAACTAGATGAATTTTATCGATCCGGCCTTATTTTAGATTCGATTTCACTATGAAAATATTAAAAAAGTTGCATTAACATTATAATAAAATGATGACATAATTATTATCATAATAATAAAAAATCTTAATTAATGATTAAAACTAATTAGAAACACATTAGAGTACACTTAACTAAAATTAATCATAGTCTTGGAAAAGGGACCATCTATCTATCAAAGTCTTGTGTGGCCACATGTAATTATGAGTAATTTTGTGATGGTGATAAATTACAAACAACCTGACGAATAGAGACTTAATTATGATCATCACGATAATGACAATTGCTAATCAACTAATTGTTAATGACAATTATAACCCTCAACCAAAAAGAGAACGTTATAATGTCACTTATGCCTGATAAATTGTAGTCGAGTGATTGTAACATCTGACTTTATTTCTAGAGATTCCAAGTTCGAAATTCGGAAAGCGCAATCATTTCTGCTAACGTATATCACCGGTCTCACCCGAAACAGCCACGGAATTTATCTGACGACGGCATCATTATGGTAAAAAGAAAAAAAACACTATAACAAATTTACCCCTATAGCTAGCTGAGCTCTCTCCCTATATATAAACAAACCCCGTATGAAATTTCCAATCTTGTCATCATCTCTCTTCACAAGATGTCATCGACAACAATCAGCAGCCAACTGTTTGATCTACCAGCAGCAGCAGAGGACCAGATCTGCTATGTCCAGTGTGGCTTCTGCACCACCATCTTGCTGGTAAAACTAATCAAACCCCATATTTAATAAGCCATTAATTAAGCTAATTCATCTTAATAATCTTATGTTCATATTCTTTGAAGGTGAGTGTACCATGCAGCAGCTTGTCAATGGTGGTTACAGTGAGGTGTGGCCATTGCACTAGCTTGCTCTCTGTCAATATGATGAAAGCCTCCTTTCTCCCCTTCCATCTCTTGCCAACCTCCCCCGATGTCGGTCTCGAGGACGAGGATCGTAATCAGGTACGTTGCACAGGCTCACTATCCGCAAGTTAAGTGATAATATATATGACGAGCTAACATGATTCAATGCCAAGATTACTTTCGGTTGGTTTATATAGTTTGGATCTGATGCCACGTTGGAGAATCATTTCATCTCAATAACTCGTATATTTTGGATCGCAATTTTGAAGATTGTGAAGGAACAGAAGGAAGCTGACAATCACCAAGTGGGTAGCAGCCTGTATGAAGAGAAGGGTTCATTGTTGTTCATGGACAGCAGCCCACCATTGTTGGTAACTTCTGATCATGAGAATGAAGATGAAGATATTAACCGCAAAATCAATAAACGTAAGATAATTAAGAAATTAATTAAATTTTTGTCAATTAATTGAGTACTTAATTCATATATTTTTATTTTTTGTGCAGCTCCAGAGAAAAGGCAAAGGGCTCCTTCAGCTTACAATCGGTTCATCAAGTGATTAATCAAGAGACATTAAATTCTTTTCATTTTGTTTTCCCACAATTTGGATCATCAATTTGTCATTTTTGGAAAATGGGTTTTTGAAAATAAATTAATCTGTTTTAATATTGTTTTTTAATGCAGAGAGGAGATCAAAAGGCTGAAAGCTGAAAATCCAAAAATGGTTCATAAGGAAGCATTCAGCATGGCCGCAAAGAACGTAAGTATTATCGTCGATAGCAATAATCAATCACGTGCGGTACTAAAAATGTTTCCATTTCTGTACTATGTGGGTTTGTCCAGTGGGCTCAGTTCCCACCAGCCCATTTCAGAGATGAAATCAAGTTGAAGCAACAACAAGATCATGAGCATCCACAAACACCGTGGAACCACTTTGATGAACCTGCTGAAGATCAGGTACTACTTACTAAATCTTCAATATAATTGTTGAAAACTATCATGACCTTATTATTAATTATTTTCTCTTTTTTTGAGAAAGTTTACTCTCCCTTATTACTTCATGACAATGACTTCGTGGGCCGGTATGACTTTTTACATACCGACCGATGATTTTTGTCGTCGTAAGAACTAAGTAGTATAAACAGATGTTGAACAACTCATGTAGAGTATGCCTGAACCGCATAAATCTCATAATTTCAATTAATTCTCGCTATTTGCGGATTTCAGGTGAGCATATATATACAGAGCAAGTACAAAGAAGGAAACTTTTCATAGCTATACCAAAGCTCCAATTGGCTGCAAAGTGGAAGACACAACCTTGTCCATTTTATTACCATATATATGCATAAGAGTGAAAATTTCCATTAAAGAAAGTAGTAATTAAAGGGTGGTTCTTCTTCTGTTGTTAGGGCTTGGTTTTCAAATATGGCATAGCCATAGATGCTCCTGGGAATGAGGTTTTCTCGACTGCAACTCCCACTGATTTCAGTAAATGTGCTAGTTAATTATTTGTGGTTATAACTACTTCTTACAGCTAGTTAATTCTCCTTGTACATACACATGAGCGATTATATTGTCTCTCTGGATGTAAATGTGTGCATCGGCAAGCAATAAATAAATAAATAAACCGAATCTTTATAGCTAGCTACAACTTGCGAAATCAATAATATAACATGTTGGGAAAACACATATCGAATCAGAACAAGAGCTCATATATACACGATGTTGTTTCGAAACACACGCAGTTATTTGCCAATCAACAGGCCGGCCTTGTATGCCATGTTTCTTTGTACATGACATGCTGATCAGTGAAGACCCTCTCTTAGACCATGGTTCTGTCCATCTCCGAGTCTAGAGCTTTCCATAATTTTTTTATATTTTGAAGTTCATATCAAATTATATACTAATCAGTCTAATATGATACAAATATTTTGGATCTGTCACTGCTGCGGTACATGAAAAAAAATATTATTAAAATATGAATATGAAAAGATTGCATTTTGAGGCCATCAATCATGGATAAGCCAATCTTTTACGTATATACTTTGCACAAAATGAAATAATATTAAAATATGAAATGTGTAGCAATCTAAGCATATGATTACTAAGACAATTTTTTAATACTTTATAGCAAGAAGTTGTGAGTCTTCATTGGGTCATTGGTGATCGATTACAAGCAAAAAGCTCAGTTGAAAGTCGTGATCTTTGGATCGTATAATATTATATTAATTAAAATCATCGTCCCAACTATCTGGGAACATCATTGTTTGATATATTATGGCGGCACGAGAGAAAATACACTACACATTAGATGTTCTGTTGACTTGTTAGGTACTTAGGTTGGCCATGGTATATCTTCTTCTTGTTGCTTGTGTTCTTAATTTTGTGGTTGTGTTCATCTCTTGTAACTGTGATTGTTCCGACCGTTTCTATTAACAATTTTTCGGCCGAGACGTCCCGTTTGAGGCTCTAGAAAGTCTCTCTTATTGCTTTCATTTTTTTGTAGCGTTCGATACTATGAATTGTGGCCGTTAAGGTTTGCCATTTGGGTGAGTTCGCGCATTGAATCAAAACATCACGATCGATAAAGGTTGGGGGTGAGAAGTGAAGAAGGAAGAATGATGATCGTAGCAATAGTACTGAAACCAAAATGTCCAAAGATCACAAGCATATCGATTCTTTATTGATAGCGGTTGGAAAATCATAGTATATGGACCTTTTTTTTTGCTTTTTTCCGGCAGAAATCGACGAGTGATAAAAGATAAAGTTCGGAGTCAAAATATCTTCAATAAATCGAGTGGATGAAAGTTTTTTTTCTAAAGGGCACGTTAAATGCCACACCTGTAATAATGACACATCACGTTAACGACAGTGGAAGGAATTGGACGGAAACACAACGCCTGTCAACTTAATTATTTTTTTCATAGTGGGTACACAAACGTGGCATTTTTCAAACGATGTGTACAAACGTATATTTACGCCAAAATACGTGCTAACTTGAGGTTTTTCCCACACTTAAATACTGATGAAAAGTTGACACTAAAGTTTATAATTAGGTTGAATTCTCGACGATAATATATATTCATCCACTCATGATTCTGCCATTAGATTATATGGTGGTAATAGTATCTAGTAGTGGAAATTCTAATAATGGTGGGAATGGAACATAAGATTTTTCCCTTTTAGGGGCTTGTGATATGTAGCTAGAAATGGACAAAAACCAAAGGAGACAATATGAAGTGTAATTTTGTGAGTTGAGGGGACAAATTGGAAAGAATCTAAACAATCAAATGATTTTTTTGTGTGGATATGCAATTATGGCATTATTATAATTCATAATGATAACACTCACTATTTACTAGCAAATTAACTTGAAATGTAGATTCCATTTCACCCCCTTTGTTTTAGTCAACACTTTGATTTGACTTCACTTGTTTTTTGTAATCCTCATTTTAGATTTTTTATTGATGAAATATAATGTTTGATTTCATGTAAAATTGAGGTGGCATTTTATCATTTATCCATAAAAAAATTTAATTTATTAACCATCATGTCTACATTCTTGTCAAACAGATTGTAATCGAGTGATTATAATGTCTGATTTTGTTCTCAAAGATCTTAGGGTCAAAATTTGAAATGCACGATCATTGTGGCCCCAATAGTGACTAAAAACCGACAACCTGTATAATTTATCTAATGACCGCATCATTAAATAGAATTAATAAACGAAATTATGAGAAGAGAACAAAATGTGATGATTAGCAAGGAGATATAGATATTAATAGACATTAATGGCGGGGAATTTTGATAGAGCAAATTGTTGTGTGTTTCTGTTTGATCTTGACACCCATGTCCATGGCCGATTCGATAGCCACTTTGAAGAAATTAGACCCATTTGCTTCCACTTCACTTCATTTTTCTTGTCTTATTTGCCACTATCCTATAGCTACCTACGTTCGAGTTTTGGCGTCTCAAAAGCAAACTTTTCTCCCCAAAAGGTATCGTTTACAAATGGATGGCTATATATGGGTGTATTAGATTTAAATTCGATATTTATAAATTATCGGCAAACGATATTATTAACAATGTTATTTGACTCGGATATCAGTGTACAATCATATGTTTATAATTCGATCATGATTTTGCTAAATTAGAAATTTTACTAGCAATGTGAATGACCATGGTCTTCAAAACTAATACTATGTCGTCTAACCGTTTAAACAATTAAGGATCATAATTGAATTGAGTCGTCACTATATTGGAACTGTATTAGACTCGGATCAAAGATTCAGATATAGTATTTATGGTGTAAACTCTGGTATCCGACTCACTGGCTGATTAATCCTGTCGAGGATGGTCCCGAGGTTAAGGTTTTACTCCTCCCCCAATGTTATTGTGGGGGATTAAACCTTAGTTCGCCCTTCCAAGTGCAGCCCCTGGCACCACTACACCAGCAATTCGTTGGTGTGTAGTGTTTATTTTTTTGGTGTAAATTATGGTATTCGATTCATTCGCCGATTGATCCAGTCGAGGAATCATCTTAGAGTTAGGATTTTACTCCTCTCCCAATATTATTGCGAGAGATCAAACCTTAATTCACCCTTTCAAATACAATCCCTTGCACCACTACACTAACCGCTCATCAGTGTGGTGTAGTGTTTATGAACAACAAGTTTGACCACACAAATCCAACAAGTTTGACCACACAAATCCAACAAGTTTGACCATTCAAATCCAAGAGGTCGAGACTCTTAATGGGCTTTTGGGGCCATAGTGGGGGTGGGGGGGATGAAGGAATGGAATTTGGAAACCCATTATCAAAATTACCCAACAAATCACCAAATTAGTTGATCTTGCCGACAATTTGTCCCCAAATTTCATTTTTTTGCAAAAACTAAAACCCCGATAATAGGTTAAATATTGTAATGATTAAGATTTTGTAGTATTATATGATTACATTTTTTTCCAACAATTTCAAGTTTACCCATTTTTCATCACGCTAAAATAGTATTAAAGTCTGATTGACAAAACCTTTCACTAATATAATCTAGCTAGTATGCGATCAATTGATAGCATATGGATCTATAAATCCAAAGTTACAGGTTTGAACAACAATAACAACAACAAAAGCCCCCCATAGTTGATCAATTCTCCTCCTTTTGTCAAAAGAACCACATAATGGAACTGATCTCTGGCTCTGTGTGGAAGAGCTGGTCATGAAAGAACAACTGCAAGACAAAACAACAGACTGGAAAGGAACGACTAAGGATATGTCCGGTCCTGATACCTTAACCGCTGAACCGTGACTAAAGTTGGTGCCTTTAGTCGCGGTTAGGTATTGTTCATTACTCTATTGGACTCCCCTTAGCCACAAACAGAACAGAAAAAGAGAGGTTGTTGCAGAAAGGAAAAAAGGATGATACCCAGTTGAAAAAGGTTGGATCTTGGAAGAACCCTGGAAAACTAGATGTACAACCCGATTTCGCCTCTCTTTCGACAGCAACCTTTCCGAAAAAGGGACGAAGTGATGCATGTACAGCTAGTGAGATGTCCTTAAGGTTAGGTGAACGAGAGGGATATCATTATCATCCAACCAACCAAACACTGGTGTGGGTCATTAGTTCCGAATGGTATTATCCAAAGGATATAAACAAATCAAAAACAGGTGTATGTTCCTTGCACGTTACTAGACACTTAATCAATCACCTACTGGAACTTGCAAAAGAGACATGAATCTTTCAATTTTTCTGGTGATTGGTACAACTCCCTGGCCTGGCTTTTCATTTGCATAATTTAAGAGGGAAATGAGTGAAACAGCCTTATCAAGTAGTGCAAACATAAACAGACAAGTAAGTGCAGCATCAATTTGGGGACCAGACAGGAAGGACAAGAACACACATGGTACAAGCACACAGATCATGAGTAATCAGAATTCAGAAAAAGAAATGACATACCGTAACATCTGCAGCACTCCTAGTTGTTACGGCTCAACGAAGCTTCGATAACTTGGATCAGATCCGTCCATACCCTGCAGCTCGACTGGAAAATTAAATTCAAAGTTACAATATGAAACTAAATGGACAAAACAATGGAGAAATTGCTGATGCAAGTTGTGGAGCTTATGAAATGCGGTCAAAAGGAGTCCACGCACCAGAATGTAGACATACAAGCTTTGTTAGCACTCATAATTGAGATAAGTATGGCAATAATGATGTTCAAATGCTTAAACCGTGATTGTACCAGACCAGTTTGATGGCTGGTTCGCAATAGTTGATAATCCAGGTACAGTTTAAAAAACACTGCAAAATAACTAAAGCAAATCCAATACAGTTCACAGATTTGGATCAGGGTATAAGAATATACTCCAATTCTACAGCATTTCAGAGCAATATGGCTTCTGGGAAATATCAGAAACAGGGCAAAAGTATCTTCCAGTAAAGAGAAAAAAGTGCAAACCCAGAAACCCTACCAGCAGAAACAACAAAAACGCCCAAAGAATAAAGCTTTGGAGCGGAGAATAGTGTCCATTCATGAAACCTCACTTTCGTTCAATAAACACAAAAACAATTAGGAGAATCAGAGAATCATCCTTTCAACAAACTACAATTGCCAGCTGATGATAAACCCAACTTTTTGTGTAGATTCTCGAAACAAAGACGACAAGTAATTGAATTCGAGAAACGGAAAAGGGGGAAAAGGGGTTGCTGCTGGCTGTCAATTAATTACCCTTTCGTTGTCATCTCGGCTGGAGAACGGTGGAGATTAGTTTTTACAAATTTGATTCCAGATCATCTGCGGATAACAATAGGTAGAAAGAAAACAAAGAGGGGTGGAAAAGGGATCCCTGAATTTGGAAGGGAATGCCATTCCAAAAGCGACGGAAAACGGACAATAGAAATGGAATCGAGTCCGCGAATAAGGATTTTCATCTTACCTAACGTAAGGTGACAGGAGCATTGAGCAACACTGAACCGGTACCGGCGGAGGCAGCTACCACGACGGCTCAATAGTCAATTCCCTCGACGCTGGAAGTCTGTTTTACTACATGCAAAACGATATGCAAAACGATACCGTTTCTCCTAACAAAGTAGAATGATATTAGTAGTCAATTTATAAAAATGGAGTTGTTTTTGACGGTAGATTTGTGTGTGTGGCAATTTGAAAGTTTTGAATTTGAATTTAATATACGTTATAAATGGACGTTGAATTATATTTATTTATTATTTTCTATCTTATATGGACCGAAGTGTAATTCTACAAAAAAAAAATTGGTGTTACGACCTAATTAATCTTTATAATTTAGTTTGTGAGGTGAGAGTGTTTAAGAAGGTATATGTTCATATGTGAATATCGTACGTAATGATGTGATATTTGATTATAATCATAATATATGATGTTTTGCTATTTACTCATGAATTGCAAGTTATATATATCACTAATCATGTAATTTAAAGAAAGTCTCTCTTAGGTTATTATCCTTACTATCCATATTATATCATTTAAAAAAAAATATATATATCACCATAATTTTATATATACAGCCTAATATCTTTAAATTCTATACAATCTAACTTGGTATATTAAATCATTCTAAATTCAACACAAATTAATAGTTTATTTTGGTTATATTTTGATTGTAGAATGGCAACACACATCCCACTACATAATCAAACAACAAAAACTCAAAATTTGTCAAATACTTGAGGACTTTGGTGCTTTGAATGTGTAAAAGCTCCCCTTTCAAAACACAAAGTTACACCCAACAACGTGTTAAACGCCCACGAAAACCGACACACTTGCATTTGTAATCCCCTTTTGATCTCCTTAATTAACTATAATTACTTTGCTTTATATTATATAACAATTATAATTATATTCATATTTCACAATCAAATTCATTTTTTTGGTCAAATGAAGCAGCTGCCTGCGTGCCATCCTCTACACGCCATTATTCCTCCATTTTCTCACCTCTTGTATATGACCAAGGACTAGTACTAAGGTCAAAATATTAAGAGATGCCAATGTTGTTATACCGGTCCGAACATCGAATCAATCAAGCAACATGTACGAATTGGGATCAGATTGTTAACATACTCGTTGAAGGAGTCGATTATATTTGTTTGTATAATAAATTACAGTTACGTGATAAACGCATATGTCAACTGGGTTGATTTAATTTTGACAACAAAGTAATTATACATAAGAATAAAAACAACCAAATAAAATTATGAAATAGTTTCGGATGAATTGCACATACCAAACAAAAGGGGTGGAATAGTAAAGTAATACTAAGCAATGAAGATCATCAACAAAGATGATTGAAAGTCTCCAAATTTGTAGGTAATTGTTTCATGAATTTCAGCTGTATATTGGGGATTATAGGGCCCTAGATGACTAGCCTTTTGGTTGCACTATGATTTCAACTAACTACAAATGGAGTTGCTTTTTATTTTATTAATTATTTCTTAAGTTAATCACAAAGTAAACTAATCCACCAAATTTCTGATTATTGGTGGCTTCAATTTTAAAATGTTGGTTCCTATAATTGTCTTATAGGCTCTAAATCTAGCAAGTTTGCCAAATTCCGAAAAGCACGGGCTTCGTGCCTACTCAATATTCACCTATCAATCCCTCTCTGAAAGTGTCAAGTAGATCTCTTGAAGAGCAAACATGTTTATAATGGATCATGTTAAGCGGGACAGTCCACACTGGAGAACCTTAATGATGTACAAGACTAATAGATTCACTCAACATAAAGAAGTTAATAAATATTAAACAGGTGTTCATTATAAAATATGACCGGATATGTTTTTATGACCTTTAGATTATCAATTACACAATTCTACCAACTGTTTAAACGAATGATTTGTGACCATATATTTTGTTTCAAACCATAGCAAGTTCAAATCCCTTGCCAAACAACACCTAAATTTTGATTTATAGCAGCAAGAGATATGCGCATCACCCAAAACCCGTGACCCGAGCCGTTCACGCAAACGTCGTCGTTTTCCGTGGCTTCCGCGCCAAAGTACCCGCCAACAGGATGGGGCCACGAGAAGGAATATAATAATAAAAAATTGTAATAAGCCCATTCCCAACGGCTAACTCTCCCCCCCCCCCTCCGTCACCGTCACCGTCAGTCTCTTTTCCTCTCCCAAGAAAAACAAATAGTTTTGTTTGGGGGTATTAATTACATTTCAGTCATTGAATAATAAATAAAAAGTTTAGACGGCACTGTAACCGGCCCACCACCACCACCAGAGATGCATGATTCTCACGTTAATCCATTTAATGAATTTTGTTTGTGTTTTTTTCTATGTGATGGAATTTAGTTAAGGAATCGAATTCCAAAATTTTCCCAACTAGGCATGCATAATCCCTTTGTGAAACAAGTGAAAAGGTAACCAGTAAAGATGGTAACTTCTAAGTTCATAAGTAAAATGATTATTGTACCGTTCGAATTGAGTTTGATATCGATCCAAGAGTGATTAGACCATCTTCAATACTAAGTGCTAAAGTGTCATAAAGTGTCAAATTAAAGTGTAAAATTTGGCTCTAAGCATCTTGAAAAGTGTTTTTTCTCCAATGGTGAGTGCTAAAAATGTCAAATCAAAATGCTAAATTTGGTTTTTATATAGTGTTTAAAATTTTGAAATATTATCGAAATTGATCTTGTTATATTCGTCTTTGAAAGATAGGAATTTTGATATAGAAATTATTCAAATCGGAATCCAAATAAGAAAGTTATGATGAAAATGAAAACTATAGAGGAAACGATAAAGAATCACAGATCCCAAAAACTCTCTTTGCGAATACTGACCGTCAGATCAGTGAGCTAAATTTAGCACTTTGAGACTTCTTTGGGTCAAATATAGGACTAAATCTCGAATTTTATAGTTTGAAACTTTAAAACCTTGCATCGGAGCACTTTGAGTGCTAAATTATAGCACTTTGGCATTTTGACACCTTGCATTGAAGATGGTCTTAGAATCGCATGTCTAAGCACATCTTGACATTTTATCATCAACAATCAGGATCTTGCCTTCTACAAACGTACGGAAAAAGAATTCTCACAATGCAAAGTTCTTGTCATTGAATATGACGACGGTAGCATCGAAAGAGAAGACGGACATCAATACAGGCCCTGATGGCCATGATAAAAGTCGAATACAGGAGGAATAAGAAAGGAGTAACAACGGAGTAACACCGGCGAGAAAGGGGAATATTATTAGGCGTTTTGGTGAGAGTGACGGCTTAATGACAGAGAAGGAGATTAACGCTCCTTATATACATAAGAGTTTCAGTTAACCCATAACCATAACGGGGCTAACCCAACATACAGTAACAGTCTAGACCTAGTCATCATTCACCAGATAACACGTGTCATCATCTGCTAGGATCATGCCACCATGGACCTATTTAGTTAAAGTTTGATGACCATTACATTTATGACACATTATCTATCCTACCCTGCATGCATAAAAGCTATTAGTACGCAATACTCGTGCTACACGCTCACTACCGGTGTCTTCCCCGATTAGGATGCCAACTCAAGTTAATTCTAGATGATTTTGTTACCTTGTATTATATTTCGAATATTTGTATGTTCCCATTGTGAATAAAGACGAAACGACGGCGTTTCCTTCAATTTTGGGTTGAATATTGAAATATGTAAATAAATAATAATAATAATTAAGCCCGCCACCTCTTGGGGTTTTGGATGTAATAATAATAATTAAGCAAATACTGTTTTGTTATTTAATTATTATGTCGAAATCGAACGACATTGTTGATTACATAGAGACAACGAATACTGTCTTAATACGTGGGGTTTCCTGATCGCATACCTTTCTCCAATCCCCTTTGGCTGGCGGCCAACACGTTAATTACACACACAAGTTTTGGAGATGTTAATTTCAAAACTCTAAATCTTAAATCTCGATTTTTAGAATCAAGACGCTATAACAACTCAACTATAGCCGTTGAAATTAATTTATATCATTACATACGATAATTGAAATTAAACATCTTTGATACAATTTTTATCACGAATCGGACCATCATATCGTTTGACAAGGGCATCCAATAATTTAGTACTAGCTAATATATATATAGGTATATACTAATTATACCAAAAGTTACGATTGACGATAATGGCCAGATAGAGATGGGCTTAGCTAGCTTTTACTCAAACGGCACCATCAACAAGAAATTTGGCAACAAGAGAAAGCAAATTTTATAATTATAAACTCTCAACAAGGATGGCAATCATGCACAATCGTTATTATGGATATTCGGCAACTCCACCCGTTCAAATATGGTAAAATCTGAGTTGATCGTGTATTTATAAGGTATGAGTAAGCTTGAAAATCATGATATGTAGGTATATATGAGTAGGATATGGATATTGAAATATTGAAATATTGAATCCGAACCCGAACCACTTAATTAAGTTTCTTATTAAAATATTTTTTCTAATGAGATCTTTTAACAATTATGGAGTATGCAATAATCATGTATAATTTGATATTTCTCAATTAATGATTTACAAATGTTAATTGTTTGAAAAATGATATACTTTTTTGATTTTTTACTTTAAATTTACTTGAAAAATGATATGAGTACAATATAACATTAGTAACTACTCAAAACGTTATATGAGGCTGATATTACTCAAATTCGAAAATTCCTACGATAAATAAATAATGAATATTAAGTATCCGAATTCGAACTCGACCGTTGCCAAAAAAAACAAAGGAGGAAGATAAGGAATTTCCATTTATTAAAAAGTAATTTGTTTTCTTCTCTTACGATTCAATCAACAAGTTGGTTGTTTGTTGGTGGGATTGCAGAGAAAGTAGTGTTGGTGTGTGTGGGCTGTGTCCCTTTGGCCACCTGGCTGGCTGCTTTGGATTCATAACATCTGTGTTTTCAATTCTTTGGCATTGTATCATCATAAAATGGCTTCATTATACTTGGGTTACAAGGGTTTGTGACAATTTCAACTTTGTTTGGAATTTTCTCTATTTACAATTCATGATACATATGTGATTTAACGGAACCAGTTTGTTTCGAGATGTTGGACGGAAATCTCAAGTTTAATAAAGTTCTATTCGCATAAAAATTCCGGAATGAGTTATGATTTCGGGAGCTTTATATAGGGTTTACCGTGGGAGACTATGAATATTGGTGTGGTCTAGGTTGGTTCACTTTTTGTTAATGTGGTTGGCTATACAACTTATTTGGACTAGATATTTTGATGTTTTCGTTCGAATTCATGGTAATAATACATGTGTTATCTTTATAACTGGTGAATATTGTTGGTTATACACTTCATCGTGCTTTTTTCTATTTGATTGATTTTTGTTTAGTGTGGTTAATATTAGGCGAGATAAAAATGTGATCGTTAAAGAGTTATCTCATCATGACCTTTTCCATAGAGTCATCATATATTTGGGGATGTGTGACTATGAATTCTTCGATAAGTGCATGCATTTTCGTCATTGATAAATCATATCTAAATTAGTGCTAAATACACGGTTGCATGTGATTCAGGCTAATCTCATGTAGTTAGCTTAAGGGAGAAAAATGAATACTAGGCTATGATGCATGAATTTGAAACTAAAGTATTAGGGTTTGTTTGGTTTCGATGATTAAGTTTGCTTAAAATCAAATCAAGAGATCTTCTAATTCCGGAATTTCAGCAAAAAATCATTTGTACTTGGACTAATTAAGAGGCAAACCCAAGTCGCTAACCACCCCTTTAATTCTTCTTAATTACTGTCCCACTCCCCCCACTTTTCTTCCATTTTTACCCCTCTCTTTCGTGTTTCGGTTCGACCGTAAACCGAGCACTAAATTAGTATGGTTCGATTCTGATAAAATTGGGGTTTAATTGCACTTGGTAGCTAACTGTTCCAATTTTTCAATTAGTTTACTCAAAACTTTATGGTTATAACTTAGTCACTAAACCATACTCAACCTATCACTAAATTTAAAATATTAGATTTCATTGACATATACCTAATTTTGTTGGTATAATGATCTAAGAGAAGATTAAATTTGACCTTGTAAATAATTTCATTAACTATTCACTTATAAATAATATATTATTAGTTTTATCGGTACAATCTTAAAAATTAACCTATAATAATAATCTCTAACCATATGAACTAGATATGATACTAGTATTATTGTCGGTTTAATCTCGAAAACTCACCTATAATAATAATTTAACCAGTTGACTATATATTACGAGTCTTATCGGTTAAATCAATATAAAAACTTACCTATAATAGTAGTTAAACCAATTAAACTATATTTGTTACCAGTCCTACGGGTTCATTTTAAAAAATTCACTTATAACTTATCGTGCTACAAAAATTTGAGTATAATTCATCTTCAAATACTAGTTTGTGAGGAAATGGTGTCCAAAAGTTTATAAACAAACATGCTAATCGAAACTCGACGATGTTGTATACAAATACACAAATGGGTACATAACATACCACCACACTTCTCACATTGACATCTACGACAATCTACTTTGTTTATTCATGTCACTGAACTTGCAAATATAAATCGAGGTGCATTAGGCTCCATTAATCAACTATTACAATCCCTTAAATGAAATTGAATTATAAATCTAGATTGTCAGAAAAAAATGTTCAAAAACTTATAAACTCACTCATTAATTTCGTAATAATATACATCAATTTCATAATAACATATAACCGTTTATGGATCGAATTTGGAGTAGGGTTGTGGAAAGTGAAAACGGTCCTCTATCCACTTCCCACCTTCCCTTCTTACCGTCTCTTCCTTCCTCCTCTACCATCATTATTTATTTATTAAATTACTTAAACCAAACTTTTCGTTTCTTACTTGTGTGTGCAGAGAGCGCATTTGATTTCGTCCGTTTTCTCTCATCATCTCTATCAACTCTCCCACTCTCACCGCACCATCCTTCTCCATCTTCTTCATCACCTTGTCCGCCTTTATTTCTATCTACCACCACCATACCCCCCACACCCATTTCTCTATTGCAGATCTTCATCATCCGATCATCATCGGGTTTCGTGCCTTTTTTCACCCCAAAGGTTTCGTCCCCCCCCCCCCCCCACTTGTTCATATGGGTTGGTTGTTCTTGTTTGTTGTGGATTGTTGTTAGGAACATTTCGGTTTCTGGGTTTGCTCTTGCTTGTTTGTTCATGATTTCCTTGTGTTGTTCTTTAGGGATTAATAAGGCTGTTGTTATGAAATTTGCAGGATCTGCTGCTGAAGCTTAATATCAATCCTGCTTGATACTTTTGAGGTATTTCCATGGATTCCACTCTTTATTTGTTTGGATGGATTCAATATTCAAGCTCACCGTTTGTTTTCTTTCAATTTTTGTTGGTTTTTGGTGTTTGATGAAATTATGAGGGTTGGGAGATTTTTATTGAGTTATTGATGGAGATCTAATCTTTCAGGTTCTTAAGATTTTTTTTTGCCGAATTTGTCATTTGCATTCCCATTTTTAACTCATCAGCCTCATATTTGTGTTGAGAGAAGTAGTCCGTTTCTGGAAAACCCTTATTGGAGTGATCTTACTAACCTACTTCCCTGGAACTATATCATCTCAGGGATTTGCTTACTCCTTTTGATTTTTGCAGACCGATCTGCTTCACTTCATCAGTGCATTTAATTTGAGTGATTCTGTATTGTTTGCCTTGTTTTACTGGAAATTTGTTAATCTGTTAACTGGCATTGTGCTTCTAGTGTGTTGTTTGGCTGCTTTCCTGTTAGTTTTGGAGTTGTGGTGCATCACAAACTCCATGGTTGGTGCATGAGTTAGGTTGTTAATTCACTAGTGGCACATTAAGGATCATACGTTTATTGGATGCAACTTCGTTCTTTGTAACGTCTCTCTATTGCAGTTGCGTAAAGTTACCAAGTCCGAATGTTGTGTCTGGTTTCTTGTCATGGTGGATATTCGCGCAATTACTTTCAGTTAGGAATTCTCTCTGCTACTGATAGTAAGTTTATAAGGCTCACTCAATTCATTTAAAGCTGTATGAAGATTCTGGGTTCGACAAAAGTTAGACTTTTGATTGGTTTAGGCTCGATCCTTGCTCAACATTCCTCATTTGTGCCTAGCCACGTGTTTCTGCTCTTCGATATAGACCTTTTATATGGAAAGTGTCGAGCTTTAATTGAAAAATTGCATCTTACAACTCAATAACTATATTCATCAATGTCCCCGAAATGGATTGCTTACTATTCCTGTTCTGCTACTCTGGCAGGTTTTGAATCTCCTTGGTGTCTATAAAGTTTATGATACATACGAAAAATGCTTGGAGGCAACAGTGGCAATCCCATGCTTCCTGTTTTCTTGGACGAGAACCGAATTCCTTACCAGAACAACCCTTCAAATCAGCTCCAGCTATTTGGTAATTGTGAGTTACTGCTTTCGTTCCGTAAAGATAGAGTCTTTAATAAAATAGAGTGTTGATCTTCACCTTGAACTTATTGGGAAACATGATATACTGGTTTAGTAACGTACATTGCGGGGTTTCAGTGCCAGCTGGATGTAACATTGATGCTGTGAACTATTTCGGACGCGAGCATGTCTCCCCTATGCTCCAACCGAATAAACGAATCAGGGAGTCTGAAGATTTCGATAGGCAACAAAAGCTCCAAATTTCATTGAACTACAACATTTGCCAAGATGAAGCTGACCGTGTTCCGAACCCTACTGCTGTGTCTACCGGGTTACGACTATCGTATGACGACGATGAGCGAAACTCGTCTCTTACTTCTGCTAGTGGAAGCATGACAGCAGCACCGTCTGTGATCTTGTCGCTCGGGGACAATGTCCGGACTGAACTCGATCGCCAGAAAGAGGAATTCGATCAGTACATCAAACTTCAGGTAAATGTTTTAAGGGTTCAGTGACCTCATTGTGAATGATTGACTATTAGCAACCCAGTGAATTATTAGCAATAGCAATTCAATCTCTGGCTATAGTTCGAAAAAAATATCTCAGGTTTTGGTTTTCGTCGGAGATTGCAAGTTGGTTTGTTGATTTTATAGATGAAAGGCGGATTGTATAATTGTGTAATTTCACGTGTTTTAGTGCAATTGGAATTCAAATGTTAGGGCGGCGAATAGCAATTGAGTTGATTAGAACGTTTCGCTGGGTAGTACTGTTTTTTTCATGGTCTTTTCAATTGATGGATCAGGAGGAGCATTTGGCCAAGGGTGTGAGGGATATCAAGCAGAGACATGTGGCATCGTTTCTAGCATCAATCGAGAAGGGCGTCGCGAAGAAGATTCGGGAAAAGGACATAGAGATCGACAACATGAACCTTCGAAACAAGGAGTTGATCGATAGAATCAAGCAAGTGGCTGCCGAAGCTCAGAATTGGCACTATAGAGCGAAATACAACGAATCGCTCGTGAATGTCCTCAAGGCCAATCTCCAGCAGGCGATTTCTCAGGGTGCTGATCAAGTCAAGGAAGGATTTGGAGACAGTGAGTTTGATGATGCTGCTTCCTGCATTGATCCCAACAACAACTACCTCAACGTCGGGCCTTCTACGAGACCTCTGTCGAGAAAAGATCGGATGACTACTTGCAGATCGTGCAAAACAAGGGAGGTTTCGGTACTGTTGATGCCGTGCAGGCATCTGTGTTTATGTATGGATTGTGATGTGTTTATCAATGTTTGCCCTGTATGCCAGTTGATCAAAACTACCAGCGTCCAAGTATACTTGTCGTAAATTATGACAGAAACCGAAATTCAATCAGAAAGTACAAAACAGAAATTTGGAGATAGAAAAATGAAGCGAAGATACAGAAGTTGTATGAGTGACCTTGTTTATTTTGGGGAAATGGATTTCTGAGTTCTGTTTCTTTTCCATGTTCTGAATGTTGTGTGGGAAATCATATCTTTATAGGCCATGGAAGTTCTGCAAACCAAAGCAATGCTATAGTACGACTGAAATTATAACTTTGGTCTCGTTTCTCCACCTATATGAGCTAACTGTACAATGTCTGCAGCAATAATGTGCAAGAAACAGCTCTTCAATATCTGTATCCCTGATCAACAAAATTACAGATTTAATTCACTTTTGATAGTACAACGATTAGAAATCTAAATCCGTCTTCTGTTGTCCAGTCTTGTTTTCTTAGGTGCAGGTCCAGCTTGCTGCTGCGAGCTTGACTCTATCTGCAAAGGCAGGCAGAAACATCAGTCTTTTATTCTACTCTATATATACTCGAAACATTTCCAACAGAATCACCTTATATACCTTATCAAGCTTCTCCCTAACCGATTTAACAGTCTCGTTCATGGATCGAGATGGAAAGTAGTCCTGCAAAGAAAGCCGAGCTAATGATGCTATTCACAGGTCAACTAAGAGCAGGATTTGCAGAGCTAGTAACATTTTTAACACAGAACAAAAACCTGATCAGAAGAAACCCTTGACATCGGTACATCATTTCTACGAGAACTCCCTTCCGATCCTCTAGCACTTCAAATATATCATACATTTGATCTTATCAGCATAGCAGAATTGAAAATAAAGCAGCTTTATCCATGTTTGAGTGAGTGCATACCAAGAGTGATTGAGATTCAATGGCTGAGGAGAAACATTACTTGAACCACCTTGAGTAAGAACTTTGGCTCTTTGAGATCTTCCAGCTGACAAATAAAGACTAAACTGTTAGAACAACACAGAGGAAACAAGATTTTTCAAACCGATTAAAAAATTTCAAAGCAATGCGCACGATTCAGTCTAGCAAGAACTTCCTTTCTCCTCCCTTCTAGCTTATCCATGGTGTCTGCAAGGCTCTCAAACTGAGGAGCATATTCAACTTGCAATCTGTTCCCTAAGAATGTACTATCATCCAACTTCCTCTTTGCAAACCTTAAAACATATAACACTCATTTTCAGTCTTGATCATCATTACTCCAATCAGAATAAAAAAAAATTCCCAACCTGGCATTGCTAGCAAGACGAAATTTGATCCAGTAGACGTCTGTGAACGGCTCGCAATCCTCTTCATCCATCGGTTTAACCCTAATTACAGTGAAAAATTACCTTTTGAATTAGGAAGGGAAGAAGAGAGAAAGAGAGCTTTCTACTTACTCTTCGACGTCGCCGTAGGTGGCGAATAGCTTCGACAAGTCGTCGCCGCAACCCAGAGCTGGTACGTTCCTTACGATTAAGTATCTGCAGAACCAATAACGAATGAAGTCAATAAAGAGTCGGAGTTTTTGTGAATCGGACGAATTTCCGATCAGACCTTGATTCGTCGCAGACTGTGTAAACGCGAACCGCGGTAGGCTCGTCTTTGTAGCGAGGCATTGGATGGATGGATAGATCTCTCCGGTTAATGATTTTGAATTTTGTTTTTGATTCCGGCGGCTATTTTTGGTACGATCGGCGGCGGGAAGTGCAGTATTATCGGCGGGAAATTGCAGCAGTGTTCATTTTCCAGATCTGGAAAAAGCCCACAAATTTGAAGCCCAGATAAATGATGGACCCCCGACCCGGCCAATACGAGAGCCCAGAAATTCGTCCTTCAATTCTTCTTAATCAATCGGCGGCCGGCGGACAATCAGAAATTCGATTTGCTGCAGAAAAGAAAAAATGGCGGCGGCCTCTAAAACGATCTTCTTCAACCCTCAGACCAAATCCCTAATTCCTTCAACCCTCTGCAAATCCTCATCGCCACATCATTTGACTCTCAAACAGCGCCATCATCGTTCATTAACCATACGAGCTTCCTCCTCCAAATCCCCCGAGCAGTTCAGGGTGGAGATCCTCTCGGAATCCCTACCCTACATCCAGAAATTTAGAGGGAAAACCATCGTCGTCAAATACGGCGGCGCAGCCATGAAAGACCCAGACTTAAAGGCCTCGGTCGTCAGTGACCTCGTCCTTCTCTCCTGCGTCGGCCTCCGTCCCGTCCTGGTCCACGGTGGCGGGCCGGAGATCAACCACTGGCTCAAGCTTCTCAACATCGAGCCCCTCTTCCATGAGGGTCTCCGAGTGACCGACGCCAAGACAATGGAGATCGTGTCCATGGTTCTGGTGGGAAAGGTGAACAAGGATTTGGTGTCGTTGATCAATAAGGCAGGCGGCACCGCCGTAGGGCTGTCGGGTATGGACGGGCGGCTGCTGATGGCGAGGCCGAACCCTAATTCGGCCCAATTGGGATTCGTGGGAGACGTGGATCGGGTCGACCCGACAATGCTGCGCCCACTGATCAACAACGGTCACATCCCGGTGATCGCATCGGTGGCGGCGGACGAGATGGGGCAGTCGTATAACATAAACGCGGACACGGTGGCGGGAGAGCTGGCGGCGGCGCTCGGAGCTGAGAAACTGATCTTGCTTACCGACGTGGCGGGGATACTAGAGGACAGAGACGACCCTGAGAGTTTGGTGAAAGAGACGGACATTGAAGGGGTGCATAAACTAATACATGAGAAGAAGGTGGCTGGAGGGATGATACCAAAGGTGAATTGCTGCGTGAGGTCCATATCTCAGGGTGTGAGGACTGCAAGCATTATCGATGGTAGGGTTCAACACTCGTTGCTTCACGAGCTTATGTCCGAGGAAGGCTTGGGTACCATGATCACTGCTTGATTCAGATTGAGATTTCTTTCTTTCTGGTAGTTTGTTATTGTTGCTGTTGTTGTTTTTGTGTTGCGTGGTAGCGGAAGATCAATAGTCAGTGAAGTTTGTAATTAGGATTCAGAGGCCAAGTCCGATCCTTTATGAGGTAAATCCTTGTGGAATTGAATTCTGATAAGAGGGTTTTCTTCAGTTTTATGAAATGGTTGGATTCTGTTATGTATTAATTAGTTGGGAATTGAGTTGAATTCGATAAGAGTTCCCTATTTTGGATGATTGAAGATATATCTTGAGTGCTTTGATTTTTGGCTTCATGGAAGTATCACTTCTTCAATTTTGTACATGGTGGTTTTCCTGTTCGATTCAGAACGGAGTTTTGCATCTTTTACTCTCCCAAAGCTCTTGAATCATGCATCTTCTCCAAAAACCAGTTAGGCCTTTACCGAAAACCAGTTACAGACCTCTGTATGGTGAAAAGATGGCGACTTTTTTATGCACTTGTACTGGGTTTGCATGAGTCTCGAGATCTCTGGAGACTGTTAAGCTGACTCGACCTGTCGAATTTGAATCCCTCACATGATAAACCAATGATCTGCTTCAAGTAACTTGGGACCTGATGAACCAACAATTTGACTTGTACTACTTAGTTAACTAGTCGGTGATCTGTACTACAATTGGAATGTTCTTATGTTGAGAAACTGGTAGAAATTGAATGATCTCTTTTCATTAGTTGCAGAGTAAAGCAAAGAATTTCATTAAAAAAAAGCATTTCACTTGTTCTTTAAGTATAGGCATGTAAGAAAATGTAGGCTGGTTTCTTCATGTACTTTCAAGCCAAGTTAATTAGTCCACAAAAGCACTTTCATAATCAGTCTAATCTGCTTCGTATATAAATTCAAACTATATGTTTTCCAGGAATTATGCAAAATAAATCAAGTTCTGAAAACCAGACAGAAAAAGAAAATAAAAACAAAAATCATGGACAGGTTATTCTTCATTTATTTCATTGGCTTGCTGTTAGTGAGCCATGGAGTTGCAGGCAACATTGTATATGATGAACTCGCAACGCTTGAGAAGCTCGAAACCTTGGAGGAAGTGGACGATGATGATTGTGATGTAACGTCGTGGAGGAGCGAACGGAGCGGCAAGGTTCTGGTGAATGTCGATAGCTTCGGTGCTGCTGGAGATGGAGTTTCTGATGATACTCAGGCCTTTGTAAAAGCTTGGAGCACTGCCTGTAATGCATCATCCAATGCAGTGTTCTTGGTTCCTCTAGGTCGCCGATATCTGGTAGCTGCGACGAAATTCAAAGGACCTTGTGGTGATAAGCTGATTGTCCAGGTAACGATGGCAAATCAGAGTTAACTGCATATGATCAAGTTTCATCAAGCATTTCACAGATGATATGATTTTATTCAGATTGATGGAACAATAATAGCACCGGACGAACCGGAGAGCTGGGATCAAGATCTTGCGAGATTATGGCTTGACTTCAGTAAGCTGAGTGGGGTTGTCTTCCAAGGGAATGGAGTCATTGATGGCTCTGGCAGTAAATGGTGGGCTGCTTCCTGTAAAAAGAACAAGACAAATGCAAGTTCATTGATTTCTTCAACCATTTTTTATTCTTTATATATTAACAGAAGTAAAATCTTACACTGGTTTCTTTCTCTGTGTTTTATGCAGCCTTGCAAAGCAGCACCAACTGTAAGAGGCTCTCTCTTTCTCCCTTTACGAAGCTTTTGAAGCTTAATGAACAATTATGATTTTTTTTGCAGGCAATAACCATTGATTCCAGCAATGGAGTGAAAGTCAAAGGGCTGACCATCAAGAACAGCCAACAGATGAATTTCGTGATTTCAAAATCCAGCTCAGTCCGAGTCTCTGACGTGTTAGTCTCAGCTCCTGGAGACAGTCCCAACACAGACGGGATCCACATTACTCAGTCAAGTGATGTTGTTCTCCAAAACTGCAAAATCGGAACAGGTTCAATGCTGTTAAAAGAAAGTAACAAGCTTTAATGAGACAAGAATGTAGTTTAGTTAATGCCAGAACCTTTCACTTACACATTCAGGGGATGATTGTGTCTCCATCGTCAATGGTAGTTCCAACATCAGGATGAAGAGACTCTATTGTGGACCTGGACATGGCATCAGGTAATTTCCATGGCAAAAAGGGAGAAAATAATTCAGGCTTATGCTTAATCAACCACTTGTTGATGTTTTTCTCCTCCTGCTTAGCATTGGGAGCCTTGGACAGGACAACTCAACCGGCATTGTTACAGGAGTTATCCTAGACACAGCACTCCTCCGGAACACAACTAATGGCCTCAGAATCAAGACATGGCAGGTAATAATCAAACCTCACGGTGAAGTCCAGGCATCGAAGGCACTGATCTAACCGTTGATTCTCTGGTGTAGGGTGGTAATGGTCATGTTCGTGGAGTGCGTTATGACAATGTGCAGATGGAGAATGTTGCAAATCCTATCATCATTGACCAGTTCTACTGTGATTCCCCGAATGCCTGCCAGAACCAGGTACTAACAATCAGAGCCTTTGACCGATTCTCCATTTCGATTTTCTCTAACTTCGATATTTCCAGACAGAAGCTGTGGAGATAAGCAAGATCATGTACAGAAACATAACCGGAACTTCCAAGAGTGCAAAAGCCATGAAGTTTGCTTGCAGCGATACGGTTCCATGCAGTGATATAGTCCTAATCAATGTCAACTTAGAAGGGAGAGATGGCACTGTGGAGACTTACTGCAACTCCGCCGAAGGGTCTGCATATGGCATCGTTCGTCCTTCAGTCGACTGCCTATCATCGCACGATAAGGATTACGCTTCGACATCCAATCCACAGTTTATAAGAGACATGAACATTGTTGAAGTTTCAGAAGCCACCAGCCAGGACTTTGTCCACACAGAGCTCTAAGCTTTTTTTGCCTATACAAAAACTAGTATCATAACATTATATCAGTTAGATAGTATCATACAACTACTAAAGTATGAAGCTTTCTTGCCTCTCTGATCGATATTCACAGTCAAATTCAAATATGTACCAAAAAGTACGAGGCTTTACCTGAAAAGTGCACCAGTGCCGTGGATGTTTCAGCAATCAATCGCTTTCAGACTCGGTTTCTTCCTTTCTAGACCTCACATGAGTCTTGTTCCCTCTCATTTCAATAGCCAACTCCCGTATCGAACAACAAGAGCTTCTTTCCATCTTACCGGCAAGTATCTCAATGTTATCCATCAGTCCAAACCCCATAAGCCGGTTCCTCACCATCTCAACCGTGGAAGAGTACGGCGGAACTCCCTCATCAACCATCATCTCGAAATACTTGCACGCCTCTTCGAGCTTCCCCTTCTTCTTGCACAAGCCATGGATCATAACCGCATAGGTCGAAACTGATGGAAAAAACTTCCTCTCCTCCATGCTTTCCCATACCTGAGTAGCCCTGTCAAACCGACCGATCCTTATCAGCAATTTAAGCACCATGTTGTAGCTATGCCGGTCAGGTGAGCAACCGTCCTTGGCCATTCGAGAAACCAGATTGGTCGCTCTATTGACCTCAGTATGCTCGCAATGGTATGCCAAAATCGCATTGTAACTCCAAACATCCGGAGACACTCCCTTCCCGAGCATCTCATCCAGAAGCTGGTAAGCTTCGTCAACACAATCCGTCTTACAAAGCTTCTTGATAAGGCAATTATACGTGAACACATTCGGAAGAAGTTCATACCTTCTCATCCGATCAAGCACCCCGAAAGCAGAATGAATATCACTCGATTCGCAGTAAGCACGGATGAAGATCCCGTAGCTACAAGCATCCGGTTTGATTCCAACGGATCCGAACTCTCGAAACATGTTATAAGCTTCATCGACACTCCCTCCTTTACATAACGCCTCCAACAAACTGTTATAGGCAAGCACGTCCACGGTACAACCTCTTTGGAGCATTTCGTCGAACACCTTCCTTGCAGACTCATTATCCCCAATATCACCCCACCCACGCACTAAAATGCTATAAGTCTTAACCGTCGGCTCAAATTCATGCTTAACTCTATCGAAAAACACCTGTGCTTGCTTCACTTGCTTACGCTTGCATAGAACATAGACAAGCTGATCCACATCGTCGATTCTGGGCTTCAAATCAAACTCAACCATTCTCCCGAAACTTCGAATGGCTTCATCGGGAAGGTTCGCCCTGCTGTAAGCTCTAAAGACAAGCCAAAAAGTCTCTGCTTTAACTTGAAAACCGTAATCAGAATCTCTTATATCGATCAGGAAATCCCACAGTATGGCGAACTGCCTACTGGCGCCTAAAATGTCGACCAAAATGTGAAAGCTATCGGGAGAATGTTGGAATCCAGGGATAGTGTTGGCCCAGATAAAGAATCTGTGGGCGGAGAATCCGAGATTCTTGCAGCGCTTCAAGACCTGCTCGACTACCTGGGATGAGACTTTAGAGCGGTACGTACGGAGGGAACGCTCCAAGTCGTGGTGAGGGTTCCGGTGGTCGCTGAGGAGGCGAGATATCTGACTTACCAGCTCCGGCAAGGGCTCGGTTTGAATTGTCTCCTCGGCCGCGAAAGAAGACAGAAAGCGGAGATGAGCACGGCGGAAGGGAAGGAGGAATCTGGTGGCCATAGCTAATCAGAGAGAAATGGAAGTATGATTGGTCGTTTCTCAGTGGAATTCGACGACGACGGCGCGAATCAAAACAGAGGAACTGAGCGGGGGAAGAAGCTTCGTCCTGAATTTGGACTTGGGCCAAGCTGTTCATGGGCTGGGCTGAAACCAAAGTCGGTTTTCAATGAATTTTCTGATCAAACCGGATAGTAAAAAGCTCGGTTTTGATTTTGGTTACCTGTAAGAAGGACCTTTGGATTTTTTATTTTGTGTGATAGTGAATCTATTTTCTGCAATTTTTCCTCGATTTTCAATCAAAAAATTCAGATTGATAACTGATGCTAATTTAGGATACAAACATCTTCATAATAGTTTGAAAGAGCATACATCACCAAACGAAATACATATATGTACCACATCATTAGTTTCCGATAAAATATGATGTTCAAATATCAACTATCTAGTAGAGGATAAATCGTCACCACCATAATATGGAACTAAGACATCAAAATCTTTTCAAATGAATTAGCATCATCCGACCAAAATTTATCTTTTTTCATAAAGCCTCAATGCCTATTTTTCATTTACAACTAAACGAGAATCGAAAGCTCTAAACAAGTTATATGTAAGATAATTAATAATGACATAACAATCTATCTAAAACTAAAACATAATGAAGACCAAATGATGGATAAACAATGCCTGAGTTCTAGTTAAAAAGTCCGTTGCCTTATTGTCTTCCCGTTAACATGTTCAAACTTCGACTATTCCATCCCAATTTAACGTTTCACGAAAATTAATAAGAGCGTTGATTATAACCCTGTTACAAGTTACAACACCTCCCAACTCAGCTACGGCGATTGGGCAGTTCATGGCGTAGTTTTCGAAACCAAACATATACCTGCAATCACTAAAGAAGAGGACATGATTTCTTAATATATGTGCATTAGCAATTATTGGCTGTACCGGCGAGATGACGGGAAAGATATGACCTTTTCCTAAACCCCACCACATAGCAAAACCATGGGCTGATGGCAATGGAGGTTTTAACTGTTTTCAGTTGGCTTCTGTTGCTCATAGTACGACTTACAGCAATAATCTGCTGCAACTCTTTTGTAATCATGTGTCTTTAGAATCAACTCAGTACTCCTTTGTCCTGTTTTGGTATGATTTTGAAACACTGAGATCAGAAACACACAGAAACAGAAAAGGATCTCTGAAGTCTGTTCAGAGAGGAAAACAATGAGGAAAAAGATCTGCATCGCCAGAGTACCGATGTATTCTAATGAGAGAAATAGGAAAGGTCGTTTGTTCTCTTTCTCAGGCAGCTATACCAACGAAGAGCCATTTTCAGTTCCCCAACACATCACTCACGTAAACGAGAGTACACGTTGGAGTTGTTAAGTCTAGCTTAACTAGGCTATCCGAAGAGTAAACACAGTCATCACGGCCGCCTAATGACATGTGCCTGGAGGCCCTCCGGCACAGGTGCTCGAAAAATAAGGGGGCCAACGTTTGTAAATGGTATATAGGGAAAAAGATTCGGAAGATGAATGTTCGTGCAATAGAAGAATGTCATACATCATATATTCAAGTCTAAGACTAGCAACAATATATTTTTCATTGTTTGGATCTCCGGAATCCATTCGACATCAGTCATGTGTTCTTAGTCGTCGTAAGAAAAACTCGTCACCGTATTCAATCCTCTCTACGCTACACTAGCTTATCCTCGTATTAATGTAATTCGAGGTTTCGAGCTATTGGCCACGAGAAAACTAAGAGAACCCTAAACCCTGAGAGATGGGAATGTAAAAAGTAGAGGATTGGAGATGAGAAAAGAATGGTGGGTGGGGGTGGGGAGAGGACAAAAATGAAACAATAACCACAACCCGTGAGTGATTTTTGATGCATGTGATTATAATACTCTGGTTCTAATCAGTGCTCTCGTTTTTTTCTAGACCCACTCACGTGTGTCTTCTTCTGCAACTTATTTTAATGGCTCGAGTTATAATATTTTGCAACTAACAACATAGTCCAAATTGGTAGCCAAACAAAGTTTGTAGTTTAGCCGTACCTGAGACAAAGTGTTAACAGCAGCGACTGTGTCATCAGGATTCAGGGCGTTGTTCAACAAATCAAGCTCGGAAATCTCGCAATCCTAACCGAATCAGCCGTTAGTTCTTCGTAACGCTTAGCAGTAATCATACATGAATAAGCTTAAAGGAGTTGGACATCATTCGATGAAGGGAGGGAAAACAGTTGTAACTTTCCAGAACATGCAGGCAAACTACTTGTGCTTATCCTGCTGGTTTGTTTGTTAAGTATATAGCAAATGCTACAAAGGCTGTGATAAATAATTTGCTAGCCATAGCTAAACGTATTCATAAAATTACACTAATGTTTGGACAAAGCAAGGAAGTTTTGAACGAGTCACATGCAACCTCACAGCGACAAGTGGCCTCTAAAATCAGCCTTTCACTTTGATGTTTGTCTGTCTAGCTAGCAGCCTATAATCTGCCCAACCAAAATTCACAAGAGCAAAAACAAACTTTTGTTTAGAAAAATACCAAACCAAACAGAGATAAAAGGACAAAAGAATGAACATTAAATACCATGCCATACAACTAACTACCTTGTTATTGACATAAGAGAAAACCACTATCATCTTATTGCTCATGTAAATCAATGGTTTTCTACAACTTCTACATAGACACTATATAAAGACTCTCTTCTCCTCCAATACCAACCACCATCCTCTTCATCTACTCGGCAAGATGAAAGGGGTGAATTGCAGAAGCTTCACATTCATGGTGTTGGTTGCGTTTCTAGTTTGGTCAGCAAGTTTTGATACTTGCATTGCAAGGAGAGGCAGACATTGGAGGCAGAACAGAGGGTTCTCAGCTTCTCTGACAAAGAAGAAGGTCAAAAGCCATGGAAGCAGCCACCTCAGTAACAACCATTACAATGGAGGCAGATCGTCGAAGTCACCAAAGAAATCTCTTTCACCTAAAGCTCCTAATTCGCCAACTCCCCCGTCTCCGATGAAACTACCAAAGCATGTTCCAGTAGCATCACCAGAACCTCCTTCACCTAGTACTAGTAGGCCGCACGCAGATTCGTTGACATTCAATGTCGTCACTTTTGGTGCCAAGGGAGATGGAAAGAGTGATGACACAAAGGTTTCAGTTTTCCCTACTCTTCGAATTTTTACTTTTCGCTTTCATCTCTACATACACAGCATACGTAGATGAACAGACAGATAATTCTGCCATCTTCATATGAGTAGAGTTATTCCACATGCATACTTACGCATTCATTTTTTTAGCTATATTCAAATTAGGACATATATGGTAACTCGATTCTGTAATTTGACGTAACTAATTTACTAAATTTAACCAAGTAGGAGAACCCACGAACAGAGTATCAGTCAGGACAAAACAAGAGTTTGTATTTGCTTATTTGTCTGTTATCTATTGTTTTGTAACTAATTCAAGCTGTATTATTCTATCTAATGATTAACAGTATTATAGCAATCACCACCAAACGTAGGCCCGTGAGCTTCGAGCAGTAAATTAAAGTTCATTTTTATACAATAATTTGAACTTCATACTAAAGGAAATAAACAGAAACTCCCAATGAAACAACCAAATGAACGACAAGAAGGAGGTTCCAGATAAATGATTTCTCGTTAGGTTCGGATTCTAACGACGAGATGTGGTGGGTGCTTGATGTATTTGTCTGCAGGCATTCCAGGCTACATGGGCAGCTGCTTGTAAAGTTGCTAATTCAATTATGCTTGTTCCAGAGGAATATCGATTCCTTGTTGGACCTATTTCTTTCTCTGGTCCATATTGTCAACAAGGCATCACCTTCCAGGTATCAAACTGGTATTTCTCTTTGACTGGAGGTTGAGCATTCGCAGGTTAACACTTCTGAGCTCTCTTTACCTTTGACACTTGCAGCTGGATGGCACAATTGTTGCACCAACGAACTCCTATGTTTGGGGCAAAGGATTGCTGCAGTGGCTGGAATTCAGCAAGCTAGCACAGATCACAATCCAAGGGAAAGGTACCGTTGATGGGAGTGGTTCAGTGTGGTGGCAAGACAATCCACTTGATGTACCTGAAGACGGATTAATGCAGCAGATTATCCTGTTAAACAACACTCTAGAGAAACAACCACCACGAACGGTAATTAATTATTAGTTGATGCACCTTCAATTTGTAGGAGCATCAACTGCAGATTCTCATTCCAAAAAATTCCTGTGGCAGGTAAGAAGTGAACTCAGTAGCAAAATGCCAAGCATCAAGCCGACGGTAAGGATTAACAAACAGATGAACTTTATGAATGATCATGTAGTTTGTACTAGGATTGACACAAGCTTGGTTCTCTCACAGGCACTGAGGTTTTACGGAAGTGTGAATGTGACGGTCACGGGAATAACAATTCAGAACAGTCCCCAATGCCACCTCAAGTTTGACAACTGCATTGGAGTGATGGTACATCATATTAGAGTCTCGTCTCCTGGAGACAGTCCTAATACAGATGGAGTCCACTTGCAGAATTCCAGAGATGTGCTGATCCATAGCAGCCTCCTTGCATGCGGTAATTACATTGATTATGGATAACTCTGCATATTAAATCCATATTCAATGAGTGATTATGTGCCCTTATATCTGACTTCAAATCCTGACAAAATTTTCCCGGCATAGCACCAAAATACTTTGATCCTATCAAAATACCCACAGAGAACACGACAACTGCTTTCTTGATTCACAAGGGTTTAGGTCTTGTGGCCATTGGTCATATGACGCAGTATTGGGTGTGGTCCAAACACCAGAGGACCACATCTTTGACTTGTGTTGATCTCCCTAAAAATTGCCGTAATTTTGTCTTCATAACAGCCGTAATTTTGTCCCATAGACCATAGTTTATCCCTTTCTCATCTTGTCCATTTCCTTGTCAAAGCCTGACAGGTTTTGCACACATACCATGCAAAAGATAACAAAACTGGGTCACATGTTCAATAATACACTCAACAGTCAACAGAATTATGTATGATGTTGAACTAAATCGAGCAATTTTTCCATGATTTATGCAGGAGACGACTGCATTTCGATACAAACAGGATGCTCAAATGTATACATACATGATGTAAACTGCGGTCCAGGCCACGGAATCAGCATCGGAAGTTTGGGAAGGGACAATGCACGGGCCTGTGTCTCTAACGTCACTGTCAAAAACGTCAATATGCACAACACAATGACCGGTGTTAGGATCAAGACATGGCAGGTATATATTCAACCAATTTCCACTACTTCATTATCCAAACCTACCAGCTATTAGCTATCTCTATACTCAATCACGGATTCACAGTCAAGTTGGTTATCTCGCAGGGCGGATCAGGCTCGGTGTACGGGATTATGTTCTCAAACATTCAAGTTTCCGAAGTCCAATTCCCAATTGTGATTGATCAATACTACTGTGACAAGAGTACATGCAAGAACCAATCATCAGCAGTGTCTGTATCGGGAATCAACTACGAACAAATCAAAGGAACCTACACGGTGAAACCCGTGCATTTTGCCTGCAGCGATAACTTACCATGTGCGGATATAAGTTTAACCAGCATTGAGTTGAAACCGCTGCAAGAGAAGTTCCACATGTACGATCCCTTCTGCTGGAATACATTTGGAGAGTTGAATACTCCGGCCGTCCCTCCAATTGGATGCCTCCAAATCGGTAAGCCGACAAGCAACCGGCCCCAAACCGATCGCGATTCGTGTTGAGTATATACAGGGGGGTGGTGAATCCATTTGTGTGGTTGACAGCCGTTCCCCTGATCCCCTATGACACCAGAAGCATATTAGTTTTAAGTAGGTTGCACATTGTGTCAAATATGTACTAGAGTTATACAAATATCTGTACTGGATGATTTGCTTGATGAAGATAATATATTCTATGCATGCTTGCTTGCAGAATTTGTATCAAAGAAAGAAAGACGTACCGAATGTGATAAATAAATCTCAAACAGTGTACATGAAGCAGAGAATGATATTGAGGACTAAAAGATGTTTGAATTTCAAAATCGATGATATGGGTTCGTCCGGAACTCTTCTATTTGAGCTCATGTACACTTCATTGTTACGCGAAAACAGAGCAAGACAGTCGAAATCTGGAACTAAAGGGACAAGTGAGGATCCCTAGCAATATGAAATAAACGAAGAAAAGAGGAACTTCCATGTCGGGGCTCATATCAGCTCAACTGGAGAGGGACGAAAGTGTAGAGGTTGTAGACTTGTGTATAGCAGGATGGTTATGAGCTCTTATGGATTGTCGGGATCATTCGTTGCTTTCATTATCAAAATTTGAGCTTGTCATGAGCTCGAATTTCGTTTGTTAACTACCTTTGAGTCTTTTGACGGGTCAAACTCCAGTTCAATTCGAATTTTTTGTCATTAAAGTACCAATGAGCCTATTTTGATATAATTTTGAAGGTTGTATACTAAAGAATATCGACGAGTCAAACTAAAAAAAATAATATTCCAAAATAAGGTTTTATTTTTCTCAATTAAATTTTTGAAAGCTGTATAATGTGTCATTAACACAATCATAATTTACAAATAGTTTATTGTATTCAAGGTAAAACATATGTTACATTATTGAGTCTATTAACGAGCTATATTCGAGTTGTCTCTCGAGTTCGAACCAGCTTGCGAGCCTATCGCGTTAAAACATACCCTGATTTAAAAGCTTTACTCGTTTAAAATCAAACCGAATGACGAATTAACTTTTACCAAATCGAACACCGAATTGCTCACGAGCTCCGCGGTAGCTGCATTTTACTCTCCGTTCCTTTATGGGCGTTTAATTTAGGCTTCCAGCCCACTAATAAACAAGGGCTGAAATTTTGAAGGGCCCAAACAAAACGATCGACAGCTGATGACATGGCGCTTGCTTACGTGGAACGGAATCGAATCATCCTCTCGGCGTTCGTTTCGTGCTTCAATCAATCTTCCTCCTTCTTCCCTTTGAAGAACACAGATCACAGTGGGGATTTCAGCTGCAACAGATACACAGAACAAGTAATTACTATCCAAACTTCCGGCGGCCGGAATTCGAAAGTTTCCGTTCTCAGATTGCTCCAACTCTGTTGGGAGCAATTTTTTGAGTCCCGGGGAAGAAAGTAGGGGTTTCTGCAATTGCTGGAAAATTCAATGAGCGGGAACGAGTTTCGGTTCTTCCTATCGTACGACATCAATCTCCCGGTGACCTTTCGAATCGAGAGATTGGAAGGATCCTTGCCTCCTGTCAAATTGCCGGATTCAGGTTACCTTCCTCATCTCTCTCTTTTGTTCATTTTGTGTGTGTTCTGCATGAATGAGCTTTGCCTTAGCATTTTGAACCCGATTCAGTGAAAATTGGAGCTCGTTCTTGTGTATTAGTTGAACTGTTGGATTAATTTTTGCTAAATGTTTTTAGATTGATCGTCTAGTGTTTCTGCTAGTTGCGTCGGTATCATGAACTTAGTTCAAGTTTTTGTTACAGTATTCTTGTTCTGGTGTTTCCTTCAGGGATTGATTCCACGACGGAAGAGAGAAGAGCAGAGCTGTATGTTGAGTGTGTACTATGTATGGATGGAGCTCCCTTTGGTCTTCCAATGCGAACAAGGTGACTTGAGTTTGATCTTGTGGTTTTTCTTCTGTCATTGCTTGTACCGGATCATCTATGTTATCTTGATTAGTTTCTCAAAGAAATTCTGGGCATGCCTTCTCTTTTGTACCAGGCTGGAGACTAATGGACCCTCGGCATGCTGGAATGAACTCATCACATTGAGTACTAAATATAGGGACCTGAGTAGATACTCACAGCTCGCATTGACGGTAAGTTGAGAAACTCTTTTATTCAGCTGCTCTCTGCAAAGTATATCCACTTACGTGGCCCGCTGCTGTTGGTTAGGGAACTTCACACAAGGTCCACCTATTTCTACTTAAACCTGTCGATGGCTGAAATTAAGTAGTATTGATGACTGGTTTGGAGATGGAAGCTGTTGTCTTGTACTGCCTACTGTTGGTTAATGATTTTGAACTTGCCCTGTAATGTAATGCAAATTATCAGGCAATAGAGAGTTTTTTTCACTTTTGTGCTCCCTCATCTGGAGTTGAAATTTCTGGTGATGTTGAACTATTTGGAAAATTCAGGTTTGGGATGTTTCACGTGGAAAAGACGAAGGTCTCATTGGTGGGGCAACTATTCCTCTTTTCAACAGTAAGTTGCAACTTAAAACGGGTAAGCTGAAGCTTAGGCTTTGGTCGGGAAAAGAAGCTGATGGATCATTTCCTACTACTACACCTGGAAAGGTTACTTCTTACCCCTTTGCTTGTAATTTTCAATCTGGAATAGAATCTGACGTGCTTCTCTGTCAGGTCCCAAGGCACGAGCGTGGAGAATTGGAGCGTCTGGAGAAGCTTCTGAATAAATACGAAAGAGGACAGATTCAACGTGTCGATTGGCTCGATCGGCTTACGTTTAAATCAATGGAGAAAATTAAGGAACGTGAGAGCTCTAAAACTGGGAGTTCGCATCTATACTTGGTTGTTGATTTCTGCAGCTTTGAACATAGAGTTGTTTTCCAGGTATCTTATGTGTATCATCAGATTTTTCTATGGTCTTCTACTTCAAGTTCTTTCTTTGTGTTGCTACTGGTCATCAATTCCTAACTACAACATTTTGTATGATAGTAAATTGTATATACATATGGGAATTTTGACTTGCTTTATTGGTAGAGCGGGATGAATAAGTTTTGTGATTATGATGTGTCCCTTTTTCACCTGTAGGAATCAGGGGCAAATTTTGTATTCCCATCACCCATTTCTTCAACGAATGAACTTGTTACTGTGTGGGACCCTGAAATGGGTAAGATAAATCCTTCTGAGCACAAGCAACTGAAGTTAGCAAGGAGCTTAACACGAGGTATCATTGACAAGGATTTGAAGCCAAGCTCCAACGAAAGAAAGTAAGCAAGCAAGTGTAGTGTTCATGGCATCGAGCTCCTATGCCCTTTTGACTTCTGAGCTTAAATTGTGCATGAATTGCTCTCCAGGTCGATACAAAGAATTTTAAAATATCCACCAACACGATCATTGAGTGGTGATGAGAGACAACTCTTATGGAAATTCCGCTTTTCTTTGATGTCTGAAAAGAGGGCACTGACAAAGTTTCTCCGATGCGTGGAGTGGAGTGACCTTCAGGTTAGCATTCGCTATTATTCCTGGCAGGAGTTTAAGAACTTAGCTGCATGCAACTGTCAATAGTATCTGTATGATATAATACTTTTTCCTTAATGTCTTTTGTCATGTATCTTCTACTGGTTTCTCCTCCTCGTTTTCCTCAAATCCAACTTTGAATTCTGATTAGTACACCATGTATATACAGGAAGCTAAACAAGCACTAGAGTTGATGGGAAAATGGGAAACTATTGACGTCTCTGATGCGCTTGAGCTTCTATCTCCTCTTTTTGAAAGTGAAGAGGTAGGTCTTTGGTGAAATTATGCTCGCCCAATGCTGTAGGCTTTCTCCATTCTGTTGAGAAAGTTATGGATACTGTTTAGGAAGGAGATGTTTGAAGAATGGATTTCTTTTCCAAAATTGAAAGCTTGTGCTGAAAAATTAAATGCACTGGCTCTTAAGACATTATAATCCTAGCTAGGAAAAGAATGATGAACACTTGATTGAGTGGTCATATTTATCTGAGAAAACAGGTTCGTGCTTATGCTGTCACCGTTTTGGAGAGGGCTGATGATGAAGAACTCCAATGTTACTTGCTTCAACTAGTTCAGGCGCTAAGATTTGAAAGATCCGATAAATCTCGTCTTTCTCAGTTCCTTGTGCAACGCTGTAAGTACTGTAGCCAAAATGCCTAATTATGGATTACCGTGTCTGTTTAATTTTCTGGTGCAACTTAGCAGTGAAGCTTGTTTTACATATCTGAAACCTTATTCATCTTTGACAGCATTAAACAACATTGAGTTGGCTAGCTTTCTACGGTGGTACGTTGCTGTGGAATTTTATGATCACGCTTATACCAAACGCTTTTATTGTACTCATGAGCTCCTAGAAGAGAATATGATGAAGGTATGAATCCAAGAGATCGGCCGAATGTTCTCTAATACATTTATCTGTGTCTTAGTATATATTCTCTGAACACTTCTGAGTCTTCTATTCATTTAAGAAATCCAAGGGGACTGGATTCCTCGCTAAATGCAACACTTGAGAGTGGAGCAAATCAATCTGTATTGTCAATTAATAGGGGCTGCAAGAGTTGATGGTGTATCCTCACTTTGCAATTATCTATCATTTTTGTAATAGTTGCCAGCTGGTCCAGACGGAGAAGAGGATGGATTCAAGTCGTGGCAAAGTTTAGTGCGCCAGACAGAATTGACAGCGCAGTTGTGTTCTATAACAAGAGATGTCAGAAATGTTCGAGGCAACACTCAGAAGAAAATCGAAAAGCTTAGACAGCTTCTTTCTGGGCTTCTCAGTGAACTCACTTATTTTGAGGAGGTATTCATCCATCTAAGTTTCATACCAAGTACCATCCGACTTTTTGGTTTGTGATATTTGAACACTTTGAAACGCCAGTGTTGCAAACATGATGTCCAACTACGTATGGCTCTCTTTGCAATATTCTTTTTCCTTTCAGCCGATAAGATCTCCACTGGCTCCATCTGTCCTCATTTCTGGGATTGTGCCATCGGAGTCATCAATATTCAAAAGTGCACTGCACCCCCTGCGCCTGACTTTCAGAACACAGAGTGGTGGAACTTCTATGATAATTTTTAAGAAGGGTGATGATATTCGGCAAGACCAACTGGTACTTTCTTAGCAAGACTTCCAAAAGTCTTTTTGTTTTCCATATCTGCAGTACTTTTTTTCCTTTTTCCTCCGCAAAGTCTAGTCTTGCATGTAATCACAAATCTCTCGATCCATTTGAAACGAGTGGGAGAATGTTAAAAAATTTCCGAAGAGATTATCATATCGTTCACAGGTAACAAGTTTATGGGCTTGCAGGTTGTTCAGATGGTTTCTCTAATGGATAGGTTGCTTAAGTTGGAAAATCTTGATCTGCATTTGACTCCATATAAAGTCCTTGCTACTGGACAAGATGAGGGCATGCTCGAATTCATACCCTCACGAACTTTGGCTCAGGTACTTTCATGAACCACCTTGTCTTGAATAGTTCTCTATTGTAGTTGGTCATTAAACATTATCAGGACTACTGTCATTCAGCTTCAGTCAATAGCCTTTATTCCTCGACGTTCATCCATTTCGTTTGTCTTGGTTGTCAAAATCCAGATTCTCTCGGAGCATCGTAGCATTACAAGCTATTTACAGAAGTTTCATCCTGATGATCACGGGCCCTTTGGGATCACTCCCACTTGTCTCGAGACGTTTATTAAAAGCTGTGCAGGCTATTCTGTCATCACATATATACTGGGGATCGGAGATAGGTAACCAACTATTTAAGCTGTTTTGAGCGGCTAGTTATCACCCTGATGATCACTATGCACTAATCCTTATCGGAGCAATTCTTCCCGTTTGGATTTGCTGAGATCAGACAAGTTAGCCTCTTGTTCTTGAAATTTACATACTCAGAGACTTTGCAGACACTTGGACAATCTTCTGCTCAGAGACGACGGGCGCATGTTCCACGTCGACTTTGGTTATATTCTCGGCCGAGACCCTAAACCATTTCCCCCACCGATGAAGCTCTGCAAAGAGATGGTCGAGGCGATGGGTGGCGCAGAAAGGTATTGTTCTTCTTCTTACAGTTCATTTCCAAACCTTTTTTATGCAAACGAGCAAGAGAACGTGAATAGTTTCCTCTTTCCCCCTGTGCTATACAGCCAATACTACACCAGGTTCAAATCATATTGCTGTGAAGCATACAACATCCTCCGAAAATCAAGCAACCTAATCCTTAACCTTTTCCATCTGATGGCCGGTTCCAACATCCCCGACATCGCTTCCGATCCAGAGAAAGGCATACTCAAGGTAATACCGTAACATACGTTGCAACATAACATCGCAGACTTGTATATATATACTAAAAGCTTCGCCGAATCGTTGCAGCTCCAGGAGAAGTTCCGGCTGGACTTGGACGACGAAGCAGCCATCCATTTCTTCCAGGACCTGATCAACGAGAGCGTCAGCGCATTGTTCCCTCAAATGGTGGAGACTATTCACCGTTGGGCTCAGTACTGGCGCTAGGTTCCAGCTTCTGCAAACATCAACGGTTAAAGACGTTACGGATGAAGACCACGGTGTCGAAAAAGGTAATTCGATGTATAGATAGTTTGTCACTGTACATATGTTTCTTGGCTTACGGGCAATCACTTTTTATGTATAACCTTATTACTCGTAGGAAACGTTAGCAAAAGTTCTTAGCTCCTTAACAAGTACTACGAATTACAGGTAGGCTCTTTTATATCTTCCTGACCGTGCGGTGCATTCGTATCTTTCTTCTTTGTTGTCGTATTTAGTAGCGCTTCGAACCAAAAAAACAGTCTGGTGATGAAGTAAACTGTCTTTTTTCGTACTTCTAGCCCGCAGAACCGTGCGAGGACATTTCGTGCAAACTGGTGGCTCCGCGCCCCACAGAATCGCGAATCGTGAACGATTCGAAACCAAACATGTTAGTTCCGAGACGGTGATCCACGAACCAAAGATGGGGAAGGATTAGTTGCCATTAATTGGTTGTGATTATTATGGGTCAACAATGATTTTGTCAAATTGGGTTCTGGATTAAGGAAGCTAATAATTGTAATAAGGTTTTGTAATACATTACTAAATAAACTATTCAACCCACATCAAGCTTAACTGTCAAAGACATGACCATATGTTAATTCCTAATACTATATGACCCATTTCGGCCAACCATCACTTTATGTTCTAGCCAGTCTGTCGATTTTCCCTCCTCGAAAAATGACCGTAACTAACAATGGCTAACCTTGTGGTGAATGTGCATTTAGATTTTGTATATAGTTTATTTATTTATTTCCGTTATGACCGACTCAATTATTCGGGGTAGTGATATAGCCAAGGTCACACCATTATGCATTTTTCTAGATATAAATATACTAAACGGCCATTTAATCATTGTTAACCATTTAGTTTTGACACTTTTCAAAATGAAAAAATAATGATAAACTTAATTCCGTGTAAAATTAGTTTTGAGCTCGAAAAATGGATTATAATGATGTATATAATTTTTTTATCCATGGACCTTATTTGAAATTTTTTTTTCGTCGTCCATTTTATAAACAAATAATTCTTATCAATTTATAAATCTACCAAATGATTATTTATCATTATCATATACTTATAATTTTGAAAACGCGTTATGATTATTTACCTAATATTTTCAAATCATCAACGTTTATTTTATAATCAAATTTATTCAAGCCTCGAATTTTATGATTAAGGAACAAGATTAGCCATCAAAATTAATGTGATTGAACATTTAAATTCCCTTTTTTCATTCAGCCCACCGACGTGGCAGCATCCCATACGCAATGATCGCTTAGACACTAATCTAGTTAATTATTCCATCTCACAAGGGCAGTCTCGTCAATTCGCGTGAAATTCCCTCGCCTTTATAAACCTTTCCTCCCATCTTTCCAAATTTCTCTCACCCGTTCGTTTCAAAGCTTCAGTTTCTCTTTTCATCTCTCCGTTCGCGTTTGTCACCTCGTCGCCGATCCCGTCTGCAAAGGTACGATCTCGATCTCAACCTCTCTCGATTTATCTTTACTTTCCTGATCTGTTTACGCGACGTTGAATCTGGTTTGTCAATTTCGTGTCGCGGCATCGTTCTGATCTGGTAACGTCGTCGCGAGATCGGGTTAGATCTGATTTTGCTGCGGGAATTCTGGATTTGAGAGCTTGTGATTTCGTATTTAGTTTGTTAGCTTTTGTGTGATCTCATCGCATTTGGCGGGTAGATCTGTTGGTTTGGATCTGTGTATGGTTGGTGTTTGGTTTGTGTTTCAGTGAGGTGGATTGTTTATGGTGTAATTCAATTGTGTGTGCAGGGATCAGAACATCAAAGGAAGAGAAAAATGGGGTTGACGTTCACTAAGCTCTTCAGCCGGCTGTTTGCCAAGAAGGAGATGAGGATTCTCATGGTTGGTCTCGATGCGGCTGGTAAGACCACCATCTTGTACAAGCTCAAGCTCGGAGAGATCGTCACCACTATTCCCACCATCGGTAAGTATTGTCTCTTTTGTGATTTACGGTTGCAGTGTACATACTGTTAGCTGAAACCATTGTGATTCTGTCAATTGTTATTTTGAGATGAACTCCGATCCATTTTTCAAACGGCTGATGCTTGCTGCATGACCATGCTGGATATCACATGCTAGTTTTAGACATTGGTGTAATTGTCTATAAAGATCTCGGATGTATGGATAGCTGATTAGGAATTCGGACTTTTAGGCTAATATTCGCTTCTGATTTGCAGGATTCAACGTGGAGACTGTTGAATACAAGAACATTAGCTTCACAGTGTGGGATGTCGGGGGTCAAGACAAGGTATGTGATATTGTTGTGATTTGAAACCTTGTATTTTTTTCTTCCCGATCTGCTCTTTGAACGTATTATTCTTGCAATGCAACCTGGTTTAGATGGTGTGAGTTCTGACTTGTCACTTGTCAGTCTAATTATTGATGAAATGTGGATGTTTTCATGCATAGATCCGTCCATTGTGGAGGCATTATTTCCAGAACACTCAGGGTCTCATCTTCGTTGTGGACAGCAATGACAGAGATCGTGTTGTTGAGGCCAGAGATGAGTTGCACAGGATGTTGAATGAGGTAAATCCTTTTGTTTTCCGTAATTGTGTATAAACATTGAACTTGAAATAATTACTCGTGCAGTTATTGGCCATTTAGCTCTGCTGGCCAATGAAATATAAGAAACTAGTTGTGATGCTTGTGCTTCCTTTCCGCTTTCAATTTTTCTAATGTTGAAATGAACACGTTTCATTACTAGCATTTTTGCTGTTTGCAATCGATATCCCAACTGAGTACATGTCTTATTCTTACTGCTAAGTATACCATCTCTAAAAAATCCATTGTGAGGACAACTCAGCTCTTATGCCTACCTTTACTCGTTCATTTCTCTTTTGCTTATTGTTCTGTACCGAGTATGATTCTCTTTTATTGCTGTCGGTATGTGCTTCTGATGCATGAATCGTTGATGTGAGGTGAAGTAACAATGACACTAATCCATGTTGGCCATTGCTTACAGGATGAGCTGAGAGATGCGGTGCTTCTTGTTTTCGCTAACAAACAGGATCTGCCGAATGCAATGAACGCTGCTGAGATCACTGACAAGCTCGGCCTCCACTCCCTCCGTCAGCGTCACTGGTAAAACATTCTCTCGCAATTTTCTTTGCGTTTGTCAGTGTTTGTTCGGTTCTCCATATATGTTTCTTCGAAACTAATGTTAATGTCTTCGACCATTCCAGGTACATCCAGAGCACTTGTGCTACTTCTGGTGAGGGTCTTTACGAAGGTCTGGACTGGCTCTCCAACAACATCGCTAATAAGGTAACGAGAGACAATGGTTACGCAGAAATATGCTTTCGTCTGTCTCGAATGTGTTGTAAGAGTACTGATATCGGGATTCTTTGGTCTATTTGTTGCAGGCTTAAATCTGGGAGAGACGAGCAGCATTTTGTGGGATTGTCAGTTCTGGATGCAGGGGTGAATATTATCTAGTTTATCGCTTTCCTTCTCTCCTTCAGACATTTGGATTGTATTTTTTGTTTTGCATATTGTTTTTATCTCCTCCTCCCTTCTCCCTGCCCTCGTCACTGTGGGGGGAGAAATGCCCTTTCTTTGTTCTAGGACCTTTTTACCCATGTCTTAATATACTGTAATAGAATATGTATCTGCGTTGGATTATATCACTTTTGACCAGCATTCTATATGCACCCCCTGTCGAAAATCGTGTGTTCATTCTCGGTGCGGTAGATGATTGTCTCCAGTTAGTCGAAAACACGCTCCGTCATTTGATGTGTTCATCAATATCTTGGTTCATTGCTACCTAGTGACAGAACAATTGCACGGAACAATCCAAATGAAGACTACGAAACTCGTGTCTTTTCAAACGAGATTATTTTGTTTGGTATGTATATTTGGTGGGGGAAAAAAATTAGGGAAGATAAAGCTGAATCCATTGATTTATTAGGCAATTGAAACCATCATTCTACAACAGCTTTTTATCTCAGAATACAACACAGATCACTACAAACACAACACTATTTCCTCTGTAACAAACAACATTGAAAACCTTCTCATCCTTGATGCCCCTACTCCACTGCTCCATGCTGCAAAAGTCTGCAGATGTCAACCACTCTAACACAGCAAACAAACATTCCAACAGAACAATTCAGGTTGATGAACATCAACAACAATCAAAACAAAACCTTACCATATCTGAATCACAGAGTCACATCCAAGCAATGAACAATGGAAGACCCAGCAGGAACCTTACAAACCACATCACACCAGATAACATTCCCCCATAATTCGCCTCCTTCTCCTCCTCCTCTCTTCTCCAGCTCAATCTCAACGCACCAAATCTCCATCCTCCTCCCTATCACCATCCCTTCCCAAACCACCATCAACTTCCCTCCCACATTCGCCATCGTCGCTCCGACCAAATACCTCGGCAGCCTCCTCTCCAGCCCTCTCACCTCCTTCCACATTCCCCTCCCACCACCAGCGTCGAAATCAAACCCCTGCATCTTCCCCAAGTAATCATAGCAGTACAGAATGTCGTCCACCACACACGCCCTCCCTCTCCACCCTATGTTCAACCACTTCTCCGCCATCCTCCATTTCCCATTCCCCGGCTCGTAAACGAACCCGTTCCGATCCGCCATCGCGTAGATTCTAGACGTTCCACCACCGCCGGCGCGGATTACAGCGCTGGCGTGCATCCATTTCGGCCGCAGCGGGAACTCGTCCTCGATCGGGCTCTTGAGGGTGTCCCATTTCTGAGTCGTTGGATCGAAAACTTCAGCCCAGTGCTTCGACTGTGATCGGGTGTCCACGGCGGAGCCGCCGATGACGTAGATCTTGCCGTCTACCACGCCTGCGGCGGGGAATTCTCGAGGGAGCTGCATGCTGGAGACGGCCGACCACATGCGAGTCCGGCAATCGAGAGCCCAGACGAGCGCCGTCGGAACATCGGAGATTGATCCGCCGATTACGTAGATCTTGGTGCCGTAGGCGGCGAATCCGGAGCCGACGAGTGGGGAAGGGGTGGCTGGGAGCGGGGCTAGGAAATGATTCCGCCACCGATTTCTAGGGTGTGAACAGAGAGTGAACCACTGGAAGATATTCTGAGCGCTGCCGGAGATGCGGATGCAGAGGTAGAGGCAACGCTCCGGGGATCGAACGATCGCGCGGGTGGCGTAGAAGATCGGCGATTTGAGCAGAGAGCGGAAGGACTTGGAGACCTGGGAGAGGGACGGGTGATGCGCCCGAGGGACACGAGCAATGATGATCAAAGCGACGTCGTTTGGGATGCCGGGGATTAGGTTCTGCGGCGGTTCGCCGCCGCCGCCGGCGTTGGTTCCGGTGGAGGTAGACATTTTGGGCCGAGTTGTTTTTTCTTTTTCCCTTAGGTACCAAGAAGGTAATCATGTCTTGATACACGAGAGAACGAAGACTATTTATCGAGACGAGAGCTAACGTAACGTAAATGTACATTTACGAGTCTTACATGCCGCAAAATAGGCATGGCAATTGTTCTTGTATTTATCCTAATTTCCTAACATCGAACGAACTGAATGTTGATCAAATGTAAGGATGCTAGTTAGAGAGAAAATACGTGAAGTAACATACCCACACGAATATTCATGATAAACGAGAGAAATAGACGGGCGTACCCTGCTGAATCAATGTGAACTACCATTGTAATCCGAGGTTCGAGGACAGCCATAAAGAAAGCTCTTCGAATCGCCATGAACTCTACATTAGAGTCGACGAGTCTTGTTATCACTATCCGTTCCATGGCTGTATATGCTTTGCTTTCACACAATTGCCACTTGATTGGTGTCAGAAAGACAATAATACCCCTATAGATTCCTTCTTATAGTATTGAAATTGAACCGTTGTTCACAAGCAACTCATTTTGAGAAAAACTCGTTTGTGGCAAATTTCAATTTTAGATGACGTGATAGGTTCAAGAGTTAGTTCGAATTTAGTTTGAAGCCCAAACGCGCTATATAACTTATGTTTCATTTTAATGTGACTATAAATTATATACAATTTTACAAAATCTAATAAAAACGCACAGATTATATAGTTTAGCTTGAACTATTTTGATTCAAAAGAGAAAAAACCTATTAAAAAATTTAAGATTTAATAAGGATCGTCATGATTTATAAAGTGAAATTTAAATTGAACTAACTCGTCAAATTTGAATATTTGAATTGGTTCAAGTTCTATATAATTTATAATTTTCCAACTTAAATTTAAAATTAAGCTCGCTGGAAAAATAATGAGCTGAAAATGTACACAGTAAACTTCAGCTCACTCGCGGCTAGTGGATAACCAACTCGGGAAACATCTAGAGCCCAAATTTCTGGCCCAATGGTCAGGCCAATAAACTAAACCCTAAGAATAAAGCTAGGGGTTCTGTATTTATATTCACACAACCCTAGCGCCTCATTCTTCCTTCAGCCACTGCCGCTCTCAGCGAAGAAGACGAAGAAGAGTGAAAAATGCCGGCTGGACATGGTCTCCGTTCCAGAACTCGAGATCTCTTCTCGAGGCCATTCAGGAAGAAGGGTTACATCCCGTTGACCACCTACCTCAGGACCTACAAGGTCGGCGACTATGTCGACGTTAAGGTGAATGGCGCCATCCACAAGGGTATGCCTCATAAGTTCTACCACGGCCGCACCGGTCGCGTCTGGAACGTCACCAAGCGCGCCATCGGCGTTGAGATGAACAAGCAGGTATAAGAAAACTTCGGCAATCGCCTCTTTAGTATTACTCGATTAACTTCCCTCCGAAATGATTACTGTTGATTGATATATCTGTTGAATTATTGTGGTCATTTGATTGTATGCTGAGGCTTTGGTTAGGATTTAGTTTCATTTACTGTGGATGTCTTGATGTTTTTGCGTATTGGGTGTTCGATGTATTGCCAGAAAGAGTGAATCTAGAGCTGTTATTCACAATAAAAGATATAAAGGATCTGAACCCTAATTTCTATTTGTAAAGTGGAACCATACATGATAATTACGTCATGTCAAATGCTCTGAATGTTTTGGCTTCGTTATCTATTGAAGCTTAATAATTTGATTCGCTGCTCCATGACCCATTTGCTTGATTTGGATTGACCATGTTTCTGCCCTATGAACATGATTGAGTTTCTTCAATGAACCATGTAACTACATAAACGATTATCCACCTTGTAAAGATACAATTTGAATTGCTTCAGTTTGGGTATTCTTTCTTTCATTGTGTTCTCATTTTATACAATGTTTTGCACTTTCATGTTCTGAAAGCTGATTACTTTGTTGTCAATTTCAGGTTCGTGGTAAGATCCTAAAGAAGAGGATCCACGTCAGGATCGAGCACGTTCTGCCATCAAGGTGCACTGAGGAGCTCTCCCTCAGGAAGAAGAAGAACGACGAGCTGAAGGCAGCTGCCAAGGCAAGAGGTGAGGTGATCAGCACCAAGAGGCAACCACAGGGTCCCAAGCCTGGTTTCATGGTTGAAGGTGGTATTACTTTGGAGACTGTCACTCCCATCCCTTACGATGTTACCAACGATCTCAAGGGTGGTTACTAGGGTGTTTCTACCTTTTTTGTTGCTCGTCTGTTTTGAGTTATGTGTTCCAGACTTTTGCAGACTCCGGTTAGTTTATGGATTGGATGTGAGTGGTGTTGGTATTGTTGTCACTTCACAGTTTTGAAGACGACTCTGCTTAGTTGTGTTGAATGTTTGGTATTCTTCATTTTGCAGTTTGATCAACTGTTTCCAGTAGTTTCTTATGCTCTGCATCTGCTTTAATTATCTTTGGCAAAGAATTGTATCATGGTATCTGCTTATTGCCTTCTGGATCTCAAAGCCACTAAATTTTTCCCCCTTTTTTTTTACATGAACAATGAGAAATTTTATTAATAGATTCAAAAGCTGTATAACAATAGGAAAGGGTATTTGGGGTGCTTTCTAGAAATGGTAGGCAGGGAGAAATAATTAATTGGAGGATTATTGTGTTTTGCTTCTTTAATCTTTTCTATTTCAATTCGGCTAACATGCAAAAAGAAGTCATTTACACTTCACACTGTCCACACAATCGACTACCGAACCAATCGAGAAAACAAAAATCAAGGCAAAAAGAGTTCGACACAATAAATCAAAGACTTGAGGTAGGGAGCCGGGCTTACAGCGACGGAGCAGCCGGACTCCTCGCTCTTGCCTTGTGCTTACATTTGGTGGGCCAATGGCTCTGAGGCCGCGAGAACTCGCCTGTTGCTCAAAATCTGGGGGCATATCGAGCTTATTTTGTTACTTGATGTTCCGTATGTATACAGTCTGTATTTTACTTCCTACCGTCTATATTTTATCATAAATGGACCAATGCCCCTTAATTCATAGATTTATTTACTATTTTAGTAAACTAATTTTTATCGTATTAGTTATTAATCGATTAGAGTTTTATGAAATGCAAATGGACAAAAAGAGAGATTTTCGAACACATTATTGCTAAATTCGTAGATTTTCTGAAAAGTTTTAGAATTTTGTAGCCACCATTGATAATTATTACAATACGAATTATTTTAACAAAATAATAAATATAATTTTATTAAGGATATAATAATCATTTTACGGACGGCGCGAAATAAAACTCGAACGGGACAAATTTTACTCTTAACAATATAAACAAGAGGGCATCATGAATTATGCCAAAACCCCATATGTAGCCATACCTTTCTCCTCCCTAACCTACACTACTTTGCTTGTTCTACCACTTCACTCAAAGAACCTCAAACCCACCCATATAAACCCCCCACTTCTCTCCACACCCACAAACCAAACCCAACCCAAAAACAAAACCATGGCTAGTACTCTTCCACAACTACCATTACCCCAACCACAACAACCACCACCCCAATCCCAACAACCGGTCCTCGTGTACCCCAACGCAGCTTCGAGGGACCCGCACCAATCCGATTCCCACTCCAGCGGCTCGTTCGGCACGGTCTTCATAGTCCTAGCCGTGATCATCGTGGTCTCGGGGCTAGCCTGCTGCCTCGGCCGGCTGTGCAACAGACAACAACTCAAGAAGGACAGAAAGGATAGTCATAAGAGCAGCAAGAAGAGCAAAAACCAGCACAACTCGAAGGTGGGCCAGGGTGACGACATCGAGTTTGGGCTTCCACCTCCCATGTTTGGCCGGCCCATGGAGGGAGAGCGTGAAGGGCCTGTTGGGCCTCGTCAGAAGCAGCCCGGTGAGGCTAACAATGGGCCGTATAATCCTTATGCCCCTTCTCCTTCTCAGCAGAAGGATGAACATGGAGATGAGCATGGAGGAGGTATGAAGATGATGAAGATGATGAATGGTGGTGAGCAGAAGAGAGAGTTTGGTAATGGTGGTAAGTTCGATCCTCGTTCGAAAGGCGGTGGGAAGTTAAACTATACCGTCATGGAGTTTCGGGATGAGGAGCCTTCTCGTCCGAATATTAAGATCCGGGATCGACAAGTGAGATGAGATTTCATGTTGAAGATGTGTATATTATGATTCGAAATAAACAAAAAGCCTTACGAGAAGGAGTGGAGGACATACTTATGTGGGGTACGTTAGACAAGAATAGATGAAGGGTCCATCATGCATGGAAGGGATTTCTTATATGGTAAATTTGGGTGTTTTTCCAATTCTTATTATGTGTATTCTTTTCCAAATTCATTATCCGAGTTAAATTGCACTTATATTCTTGACTTTTTGTGAAAATCAACTCACATTGAGCTCGCGATGTTCACATAAGTTCGAGCCCAAAAATGTTTCTCGTGTTGGGATTTCGAATTGTACAAGTAAATTGAGAGTAAATATTGAGAAATGAGAATGACTAAACATAACATTACACAATCAACGATTGATTTAGTTACTCGTGATTTCTCGTTCTTTAAACCGAAAAATTACAACTTAAGGTCCGAATACCAACAACCCACAACCCAAATCAAGCTATGGACCACATCAAATTCCAAATGCTTTGCACTTGTTAAAATCCCCAATTTTATATGATTCGTTTGTTTTAGGTACGAAAATAGACTGACAATAAGGATATGATGACTTTTCCAAAATGAACTCCTGACATATTAATTCCACATTTGTACAATTATTCCCTGACATTCCTACGTCCTCACGTCCAAACAACCCCTTACGCTTGCAGATATTAGTTTCACCCAATTTAACCACAAATCCCTGATCACTGACCATTTTCGGCTACGAATCGGTCACGACTTGTACATACCATATGAATCAATGATTTTTCAGAGATGAACCTTCCGAGTTGAGATGTTACAACACCCCTCAACTCGGCTCGGAAATTTTTCTATAAACACAATAACACACCAGAAAAAAAACCCCCTTAATTTTCGGTTCTCACTCTGGTTTTCTTGCAACGCAAGCAGAGTTTTCCTTCTCTCACTGTAACGTGCAGAGGGAGCAGGAACAAACTCTCTCTCTTTCTCTCTCCCTCTGCTCTCATTGTCTCCCATTCAACTTCATCGTCACTCTCGTTTCTCTGTACTTTCCTCTCCACCTCTCACATATTCCTTCTTTTTCATCTTCTTCATCCACCGCTTCTTCCGTACAATCCAAGTTCTCCTGCAATTCCTTACAAAACGAGCTGGAAAAAATGGCGGGAGGATTGGAGAGCGTGGTCGCATTACTCCGTCCGATCGTCGATTGCAGAGCTTGGGATTACTGCGTTGTCTGGAAGTTAACTCCTGTCCCTTCCAGGTGATTAACTAGCGATCGGATCCAGTTCCTATTTCTCGCGATTCTCGTCTTGTGTATTGATGTTTGTCCTCTGTGAAAAAATTAAAAACAAAGGTTCCTGGAGTGGATTGGTTGCTGCTGCAGCGGCGCAATGGACGGTGGCAGCTTCCTAACTGATACGATTGTTAAGCAAGAGGCTGGAGCTGAAGCCATCGGTCCGTTTTGCAGAGATTTGAATTCCAAGCATCCGATTGGCTCAATGGCTTGTCACGCTCTTGCTTGCTTTCCCTCCTTCCTACCTTTGTATCCTGGGTAATAAGCTCAATTCTGTGGACTCTTACTGTTTGTTTTGATGATTTGAGTGTTGAATTGGATTTGTGTTTGGTTCAGAATTCATGGAGCTGTTGCAATTTCAAACGAATCAATTTGGATTCACTCTGATGCCCAAGCCTATACTGTGAGTTCTGTCAAATCTGGCTTCCTTACAGGGTTTCTAGCAGCTAACGAGTATAGTAAACTGATAGAATAAACCCTAATGTGACAGGAATCAGGTGAAACGCGAGTTCTTATCCCGGTAATCGGTGGCCTTATTGAGCTTTTTGCAGCCAAACATGTAATGAATTGCTGATTCCTTGTTTGATTTCTTTCATCAATGTTACTGAGCAACGCAACTTTACTTCTAGCCATTGACATGTTTCTGTTTCGATCACATTAGGTTGATCAAGATGATATGATTGTTGACTTGATTTTGACTCACTGCAACACCCTCCTATATGGAATGATCATGAAGGAACAGAGTTTGGATCCCTCGAATTCAAACGAGTTTGAAGAATTGTGCCTTCCTTCCTACTCATCGAGCATTTCTATCCCTTCCAATGTGTATCCATTGTTGGGTAGAAGTTATTCTGCATTATCTGCAAGTGCAGCAGCTAGCTCAAGCAAGCCACCCAAGTTGACTGACAACTCTGTGAACACAAAGGTCGCGAAATCTAACGGGAAACCTGCCAGGAAACGACCCACCTATAAGAATCTTATCCTGGAGAGGAACAGGAGAAACAAGATTCAACAACGGCTCTTCGCCCTACGCGCCTTGGTCCCCAAGATTTCCAAGGTTCTGCACACTCTCGTTTTTATACATATGCACTTCCATGTCATGAACTTGAAAATCAAAATTATTTTGTTTGATGCACAATCTTCAGATGGACAAAGCATCAATCATCGGAGATGCAGTCAACTACATCATCGAGTTACAGAACGAGAGGAAGAGACTCGAAGAGGAGCTTGACCAGCTCGAAGAAGAAGAGGAAATTCGAAAAGTTGACTCGGAACGAACCAAAAACATCAGCAGCAACCTCCCTACTGCTGTTGTTAAAACTGAGATGATCGAGGTATGGTAATAGAATGTTTACATCAGAAATCTATTTGACGTAGAAGTGTTAATAATTCGTTCCTTTTTCCAGGCCGATCTCGACGTGATCACCATTGGTCATAGAGAGTACCTGATCAGGCTCTTGTACAACCAGAGGAAAGGAGGGCTAGTGAAGCTGATTGAGACTCTGAGTTCATTAGGCCTTCAAGTTGTTGATGCCAACATTACAAACCTCCGTGGCAGCGTCTTACACATTCTCCGGGTTCAGGTATAACAAACAAGGAAACGATCCGAGTATTTCGCCTAGTGGTGTGTTCATCTGAAGTACTGGTTATTGATTCTATCGTTTTGTTTTTGACAGGGAAACGAGGCGATAGCACAGTGGAAACTGAGGGACAGGTTGGTAAAGCTAATATGAGAGGTAAGTTAAAAACTTCACAAATTTCAGATAGCAGATTAAACGAACATAGCAGAAGGGGAAGAAGATTTTGTGTAGTTATTATAACTTGTTATACACGTTTCCAGTCTTTTTTGTGACCGAAATGTAATCTACCCCATACTTGAGTGACCGACAATGCTTTTAATCATCACGATTTCGAAAAAGAGTAAGATGCAATCGAGAAGACTCTCTCTGCCTCCGTCTCGAAATTCCTTGATTCCGAAACACTCCGTTGTAACTGGAATTTTTTTGTTTTAACTTTTTCATCAGTTTTTACTTTTTACCCTCTTCTTTCTGTACATTTATGGAACCCTGAGATTTCGTGAAACGTAAAAAGAGGTGGATGGAAATTATATATACGATTCTTCACAAAAAAGGCTCTTTTTTGTTTCTTGCCACAAAAGTAACTAGAGATTCTAGACTTTACCAGTTTCTTGCCACTCAAGTAACTGGAAATTTCTGAGTTTTACCAGTTTCTTGGAGGTCTGTTAATGGCTCTAGTCTCCAATTCCCCACTACTGGTGTAGTCCCCTGTCGAAGTCGGCGGGCCGTGAGACATCTCTCTCGAGTTGTATCCTCCTCCACTAGTGTAACCAAACTCTCCGCTGTCGTCCGAACCCAACGCCATCCTCCGAAACTTCATGATCTCTTCGTTGTACTGCCCCGAGTTGTACATTGTGCTCTGTCCATACTTCATTCCGTTCGTTAGATCCCTCGATTCGTCGCTGTCCAGCGCTCTAACTACCTGAAGGAATGAATCACGGAAAAAGGGTGTTTAAGTAATTTCATCTCTTTCAATAAAATTTCGAATTCTATGGCGATGAACAGTGAACATGAGGCCATGTGACTGATCAATCAATCGGACCTGAACCATTCTGGGCCGTTTGGGAGCATTGTGGCGGATACAAGCAGCAGCCGTCTCGATCATCCTAACGAGTTCCGCCTCGACATAGCGCTTCTCGAGCCGCGGGTCGACTAGCTCGTCGAGGTCTCCGCTGTCCATGGCGTGCATGAGATGCGGGCGAGCCTAAACAAACCATTAATCGAGATAGAAACAATATTACAATGAAGCAGTAATAACAACTTTTTGTGATCATGAAAGAATAAACTAACCCATTCTGTTAAATTACCCATTCAACCAAGCTTTCATCTCCGAGGGGACGAGTTGAATCGACAGGCTTCTTCCCAGTTATAAGCTCAAGAAGAACTACCCCAAATGAATAGACATCGGATCTGTCAGTTAGCTTCCCACTCTGTGCATATTCTGGAGCCAGGTACCTTCAAACAACAAACTTGGCTCTATTTATTAGTTCAAACACTTTTGACGATTAGAGATTTGAAAACGAAGAGATTTAAAAACGAAGAGATTTAAAAAACTCACCCAAATGTTCCCATCACACGAGTTGACACATGGGTCTGAGTCGTATCGTTCAATCTCGCAAGACCGAAGTCTGCAACCTGCAGTTTTAATGATACAAGGCAAATTAGCACTTATGAAGTAGCCAACAAAGTCTCAAAATCATCAGCCTTAGCTAGTTATTTGGTCATATAACTGGTTATTTCGTTTATAGCTATTATTTTTACTTAGAAGTAACTATAATACCAATCATATAACTAATTTTCCAAAAATATAACTAGTTATTTAAAATTATAACTAGTTATAACTTCAAGTTAGTAAGGGTTTAAACTTGCCTGTGCCTCAAAATCATCAGTCAACAAGATGTTCGCCGACTTGATGTCTCTGTGAATGATTTTTGGGTTACCTGAACGTATAATATCAATCATGTGTCTTTCGTTTCTCAGATTATAACATCGCAAAACAATGGAGAGTCCTTTTCAGTATAAAACCTACAATCTTCATGCAAGTATGCCAATCCCTTGGCCGCCCCGATGGCGATTCTCAGTCTGTGAGACCAATCCAACCCCCGCCCTTTCGCTGTAATGTACCACAAAAACATCGGTAATTCATTTTGAAATGAAATGAATTCTTGATTCCGAACGGTAGTTACCATGCAAGTGATACTCAAGAGTGTTGTTGGGAAGAAACTCGTAGATCAACAGCCTCTGCTGATCAGACATGCTGTAACCAACCAAGGACACGAGGTGGCGATGGTGGACCCGACTAATGATCTCGATTTCGGCCTTGAATTCGCGGTCACCTTGTCCACTCCCGGCCTTGAGTTGCTTGACGGCAACCAACTTCCCGTCCGGCTTGCAACCTTTGAACACGTACCCGAAACCTCCTTCTCCGATTATGTTCTCGCGAGCGAATCCTTTCGTCATTTCCATCACTTCTTCGTGGCTGAAGAAGGACTTGCCTCCGCCCATTAGTCCGGAATCCGGACTCGAATATTTGCCTCCGTTGCTCCCACTAGTTCCGAATGCACCGGAATAGTGTTGTGAGCCGTAGGAGTGGTTTTGGCCGTCGGAGTTGTATCCCATTGAATGTGGACCTTGTCCGTAGTAATATGGGTCTGCACTAGTAGTAGGTTAGGTACTAATTAGATGAAGTAACATTTCGGTCCCTCAACTTTTTGCCGTCTGAAAATAAGATGGAATATAAACAAAGAAGGATTGATAGGGTTAGAAGTATTGGTGGTCGCTCAAGTTTTGGGTAGATGACATTTAGTCACTCGACTTTTTTTCTTAGCTAAGTCATGCCTCACACTTTTCTTAGGTAATAGACGTAAAATATTACTCCACAATTTCTATCACATTTTTCCAGAAGACAACTGACGTGTGGCATTTCTCTAGTCTGGAATCCAAGTTCGAGAAGCTTCTTTACGGAATGCAAAGTGAGATTCGGCAATGATTACCGTCTGGTCGATTTTCAAAATCGGGAGTGATTCCACTACTGCTTTTTAAGCGAGCGGGTTCCTAAATCGCTCGAACCCTCTGATCTCGACCTGGGTCAACTGATTAATAAGATGTTCAAACATAGAATATATCAAATATTCAGATATCAAGACAGGGAAGAATCAAAAATCCCCACTACAATAGTGATGTGTAAGATCACGAGAAAATTGAAGGAGAATATCTTGTAAAATGGAGAACTTTGAGATGGAAAAATTTCTCGTGGCGAAAATTAAAAATGAGGAGTTTTTTTCCAGGTATATTCGGGTTGGATGGATATTCAAAATATAGATGATTTCGTGTTTAAAAAAAATGTTATTTCATTAAGTTCGCCAACCATTACAAAGCTGGTTTTTTCTATGGATGTATTACCTAACAAATACTTAGGCAATGACTTTGTTAGGAAACAATATCGAAATATTACCTACCACAAATTTGAGTGACCGCTAATGATTTTTTAACCGTATCAGGAATGCTTGATCATCAGACTTATATGAGCAATGACCAAATGTTCAGGAAAAAAAGTGAACAAAAATTACCTGACTGTTGCAGAGCAGAGAAATTATTGGGAGGAGTCATGTAAGGAGGAGTAGCATAACGAGGCGTCTTCTTCTTCTTCCTCGTCGCAATAATGATCACGATCAACGCAATAAGTATCACACTCACCACCACTGCACTCCCCACAATCACGGCCGTATTCCCATTACTCGAACCCTTGTTCGAATTAGTCGAATTCGACCCCGAGTTGCTCGAACCTTGAGACGACGACGAACGGCCAGGTTGATCATTCCCCCCGGAGACGGGGGAATTCACGGTTCCCGCCTGACCAGGAGGAGACCCGATCGCTGCCGGAGGAGGATTGACCGCACCACCGGCAGCAGCCGCCGACTGCTGCTGCGGCAGTATCCCCGGAGTAACAGGTCTCTCTTTCTTCGGGGCATTAGGAGAGTCGTTATCGTTATTGTTATTATCGGAAGTGGATTCTTCGTTTTGATTGGATTCTTCCTCCCCCGATTGTTCCGGTGGTGATTTTCGTTTAGGGGACTTTTCTCCGCCGCCGTCGCTGCTTGACTCCGGAGATTCGTTTTGTTCGTTTGAAGGAGGGGAAGGGGAAGAAGGCGAATTTTTTTTGTTCGAATTAGAGTTGGAATTGGAATTCGACCCTGAGTTCTGCTCAGCTGGCGGATTTTTCGGTGGGGTGCTGGGCGTCGGAGTCGAAGGAGGCGGTGACGGCGGCGATGGCGGCGACTCCGCTGAGGTGGTGTTTCCGGCCTGTGATTCTTCATGCGGCGGAGGTGACGGCGCTGCATTTCCCGAACCTTCGTTGTTGTTATTGTTATTATTCTCGTTGTTATTGTTTTCTTCGCTGCCGCTATTATTGTCGGTAGGAGGAGAACCTCCGGTACCCGATCCTTCGCCTTCTCCGGCAGGCGGAGTAGTACTGGAGCCCTCAGCCGGAGGTGCTGGAGGTGATGAATTTTCCGAACCCGAACCTTCCGTGGAATTCTCCGCCTTGGAAACCACCGAAAATCGCCGCTTGATATAGCCCGGCGTCTCCGCCGAGCTTGTCATTTCTATATCCTCCGGCCGAAAATCGATGTACACAAAATTCCAGATTCAATTTTCCTCTTTTCCTTTCTTCTTAAAGGCAATTCATTGAACACTTGATATGTGTCAACGCTTCACTTTCAACCCGAATTCCAATCCACCAATTTTCATAAAGAACAGGAGGCCGGGGAAACGGTGGGGGAGGGTCTCGCCGGAGAAGACTATTTGGTTTAAATTGGTATAGAATGTACGCTTAGATTTGATCGGAGTTTTTGGTTCCCGGATTTTACATTCCCTCCACGGCCATCGCTGTTTCTATCTACTGCTTTTGTTTCGTTTAATTTTTTTTCCGAGAGGTGAATATTCGGGAGGAGCTGCCGCGTTTTTTTTCCCGATATACATAACCGCCGGTTCTCCCAACTTTTTGCTATTTACCGTCCTTGTTTCTCGGGTTACCGCGCAAATTTTGAAACGGGCTGAGAAGTTGGGCCGCTTCCACGGGTCTGATTTACTTTCTTGGGTTTTATCTTGTGGGCTGAATTTACTTTGTAGGTCCAATCCTTAGACTTTTGTGGGAAAATTGAATGGAATTTTAAGCTTTTTTAACTGTACAGAATCATACCTTGTAGTCAACATTAATTTCGTGCACAAGTCGTCAAAATCCATTAATGAGTCAGCTAAGCACTAAGAACCAATAATTAATTATCGACTGTTTTACCCACTGGCTAGCTTACGAAGTAAGCCGCAATAAAACGAACACCCTGTAAAAAAAATTGATTCCATTCACAGCCCACGTATTCCCTATTCCGTATGCAAGCATGTTGGATTCGAATCCGAAATTTCGACGAAGTAATAAATATAGTTAATTATAATGATAAATCAAACAAAATTTAACTGTCCAGATTCATGGGTGTAGTAACTGCAAACAAACCGCCCTAAGCGACCCAAACCCGACACGGACACGGATTGGACAATAAAAAGTGACGTGGCAGAAAGGTGGCACTGGATTGGCGAAGAAGAAAAACCCATTACTTAACCGAAAGGAAAAAGGTCTCTTAAACCGAAAAATATAAATAGAAAACCGACTTCCACAGCCGTACCACCGCCATTCGTATCTTCAAATCAGCGTGCAAGGAATCTTGTTGGCTCTTTCGAACCATTTTGATTTTTTCTTCCCCCTCCCCCGCCATATATAAATACACCCAGATGCGAATTTGATTAGCCGTTTCCAAATCATTCTCCATTCTTCACAAGAATTCCACTCCTTATTGGGATTACTGTTTGTTTCTCTGTAATTCCTCCGTTGTTCATCAATGGGTTCCACCGCTAACTCTCTCAGTTAACCAGAACGGTTGTTGATTCTTCTTCTTCTTCTTTTTTCTTCACGTCCAAGAAACTTGACTAGCCAGCTTTTTTGGCCTTCCGTGGCGGCGGCGTTGTAAATCTTTACGTGTTCTACAAGCTTTCCAGAGGCCTTTTGGAACTTTTGGTATTCGTTTTACAGATTCTATTCGGGAATTGAGGATGGCCGCAATAGTTGCCCCAGCGGTGTACGAGGAGGAGCAATCCGCGAGTTCGATCGTCGAGGATGACGATATCTTGAAGCCGGATTACGACTCCGACAAGTTTACCGGCGATTCTCTCCATGCCAAAGGAGTCCGGGGCGGGTTCGGGGATTTTACTCGCGTCGGATTCGCTCCTCTGCCGGAGGATGCTGTACAGCACTCGAGGATCGCGAAGCACTTTCGCGACGGGTTGGGGAAACGCGCCGCCGGTGATGATGCTGTGACGGTGACGGCGGTGCATAGGAATCTGATCTCGTCTCCGGCCGCTAGGGCTAGGTTCATCTCGTTTAGGATTCACGAGAAGGCGGTGGCGGATAAGTGCGGCGGCGTTTCCAACGCTCGGTTCGCCTGGTACGGCGGCTCACGGGATGAGATCTGCAAGATCTTGAGCTTCGGATTCAGCCGATGCACCGGCGGCGGAGGAGGATGGAACGGTCGACAAGTTACACGCGGCGTCGGCGTTCATCTATCGTCAATTGCGTTTCCCGCTGATTGGTAAAGAGCTTGTTGTTTAATTTTAATTCGTGTACGCAATTACGCCCAATTTTCGAAATGTTAGGTCAAAAGAATTCGCCAGCTAATGTTTCTGGAATCTTCTTTTTGCATTTGAACGCAGCTTGGAAGCGGCGACCGTTGACCAGCACGGGACGAAGCACTTGCTTCTCTGCCGAGTTTTGCTCGGTCAAATGGAAGCAATCCCTGCTGGCTCTAGCCAATCAACTCCAAGCTCCGTTGAATTCGATACCGGAGTTGACGATCTGGCCAATCCGAGGAGATTCGTCGTCTGGAGTTCGTTCATGAACTCGCACATTTTCCCAGTATGCGTTGTCAGCTTCAAGGATCCAGCTAGTGGCATTGAGTCGATAAGAGAGGCGCCACCATTGCGGGGTGGTTGTAGGAGGCCCAGATCGCCGTGGATGAGCTTTCCAGCTCTGTTGAGCGTCCTCTCCGAGGTGTTGGATCGACCCGCAAAGTTTATCATTTCCAAGAGTTACGATGACTTCAAGGTAAGGGGATCTGTTGAATTAAGAGTATTATAATGATGATTTCTGAGTGCTTGAGTTGGTAGTTTAACCTGGTTCGTTCTTCTCACATTTTGCAGCGACAGAGGATTACCAGAGAGCAACTGGTGAGAAAATTAAGGCAGCTCGTTGGGGATGAACTCTTGGCTTCAGTTATCAAATCTCACCAGAAGGTATTATTTTTCCCCCAGTTCTGTAAGAGCTTTCAAATTGTCCTTCCATGACTGAACTGGTCGTGCATTCATGATGGAACATTCTGGCTTTCCATCCATTTAATCCAACCCCACCATTGATTTTGCATGATCTCAAGTCTGAAATGATTTAATAGCATCTGGTGCGTTCATGATAAAGCCTATCTGATGGGAACATTCTGGGTTTCCATCTAGTTCATGGAACCCCACCATTGATTTTGAAAGATTAGAACTTGACTCAGCTTCCCCATTTCACAAAGCTCAAAGCCTTACTGTACTGTACACCTTTGTTTGTTTATGCAGGAGCTAACCATAGGATGCAATCGGCGGACTTGATTCTGAAGGAGATCACCGGATGATTACGAAGAAGTTAGTTTGTTGTGCAACTTTTGGTAGAAGGTTTCATAGATATGATGTTTTTTGGATTTGTGTCGTTGTAGTTTGTAGGCCACGGTTGAGTTTGTTGTTTTGGGTTGATAATATAGAAAAATTGCCAGTATTTCCCACTTGTTTATTTCACGGAAACCTGTGGCCTTATCCACATTCAACAAGTTTTTACTCGATTGCAATCGATCTAGAGCATCAAATTGTACGTCAAAAGTGTCAGGCACTGCGTTAGGGGTAGGAATCTCAAAGCTAGAACTTGGGATGACAAAGCTAGAATGCTCATCTAGCTAGTCATTCTCAATGGAAAACCATAGGTGTCCCAAAATTAGATTATCCTGGAGTCCAGCTTGTTAGTGTTTGTTTCAGAGATCACGTGTGCTGTGCAGTGTGGGATTCAGAGACCATCATTCACTGCTGCTGCTCTGCTATAGAACAATGATGAGGGTCGGTTTCGATTCTTTTTTTAATGTAAGAATAAGAGGGCACACTTGAGAAACTATGGTCGGTCTGTGGGCAGGGGCCACACTGACAGTCAAACAGTGGGGAGGTCTTATCTGCAGAGACAGACATGACTCAGCTTTTGGATAACCACTATCCTATTTTAAGTAATAACCCCCATGGTTTTTTAAAATACCTCAGCATAATGATGGATGCTTGTATGTGGTGCTTTCCCCAGTTTTGGTTAGGGGTACTGGTCGGTGGACGCTGAAGGTGACGTGGAGTTCGTCTTCATTCACCTGATTTGGGTAGTTGGAGTACTTGTTGTGTTCTGGGTGGACTGATGTGTCTGAAGTTACACACGTTGGTGGTTTGATGTTTTTATCAATAAAATTGTTCGAATATTTTGTCGTCATAACAGGTTTTCTGCTCCACATCCTTAGCGTCAAGGATAATAGGCTTCATATAGTAGTTTTGTATGGTCTTTTAAACTTGGATCATATCCTTGAAGCCAGTTTTCACTTCGCCTAGCCGTTGGAGATATAATGTGTCTCACTCTCTATGGCGGGCTTAGCAATGGGGCGGGTATTTATATTCATTTTCATATCTGTTTTTAAAATGTATCATTAAATCAATTGATTTCAAATACTCGTAGGTATTCTCATCCCGTATAATTTATTTTAAAATTTTCAAAATTAAAACTATCACATAATCGTGAGGGTAACGTCGGAGATGGATTTATGGAATTATGACCGTGGAGAGTTGAGAGCCGCTCTAAATTGAAAATAAAATTAAGTTTTAAGTTTAGGGTTATATTTGGTAACTATTAGATAAGGGTTGTAATTTATAATGTAGTTTTCTATATTAGATGAGGTATGGGTATATGGACGGAATACCCAAATTTATTCTCAATCCGTTTTTGTTCATTTTTAATAAGTATTTTCTATACTCGTCTAATAACATATTCAATACAAATATTCTCCATTCCGATCAAATAGAATAATGTCGAATATCAACTTATACAAATAATATTGCTAACTATATACATAGGCATAAGAAAGAGGCCCTTGACCGGATGATTCATTGTTTCAGTTCATTGGGCCCTTCCAGAAGAGTCAACACCTCGGCCCATAAGGGGATTAGGCGCCCAACAAAGGAGGATGGTCCCCAAGGCCCACCGGAATGATATTTATATTTATATACGTTGATCGATGCTACAAGGGGAGTAGTTTAGAATCCACAACATTAGTTCCAGGATTAATTTTAGAATTTTAGATAAGGGATAGTTTTTTAAAAAATAAATAAATATTTGAAAAATGGTCTTACACCTTTAAATCTATGAACATCTTAACATTGAAATTGCATTTATCAATCACTATTTTTTTTATTTGATATTTTGTGACTTTGACGTAAATATTAACGTGAACAACATCCATACTTTTCATAAATGCTTAACTATTTTAATGAAACAACAGATGACGAAAGTGTAAACAGCAGGAATCAGATAAAAATGTTGGAGGAAAGGATGGTCTTTCGGGCTCTTTTAGCACTGCACCAGCACCCCCATAATAGAGGTCTAAAGGGAAAGTCAAACTTACTGCTGGCCATATCTACATTCGGCTACCAGATTTTGATATATCCACATTGTGCTGAACTCTGTTGGGTGACATCAAAGCTTAAAGATGGGGCAGTTGCAGATGTGAGTGGACCATGGAGGATCTGGCCATTTAATAAGTGTATCGTTCGTCCTGGTAATTCGTTGGACAAGGTTCCTGTTGTTTCTGCATCTGGAAGTATGAAAGCCAGAGTAAGTCAGGTTTCGCAAGGGGTTTAATTGCTGTTGGTTTACTAGCTTACAGAGGTACGTACCAATCTGTTGGAGAGGTGTGCTTCGAGGTAAGGAAGGTTCTTGAGCTTCTTATGGAGCATATTATAACAGCTTCTTGTTTTCAGTTTGGAGGGCAATGTTCAGATGAAATCAGCATGTCCATCGACCACTTTGGAACTTCCAAATCATAAAATACCGATAATCCAGTAGCGAATGGGGAATGCATTATGGATGGTCCTTGCGGAATATCTGGTGATCCAGAATTACCAGAAGGCAAGCCCCAAATATCGTCTCTTGAGGATCTCAGGGGAATTGAAACAACTACAGAAGCTAATGGCTTTGATGGTCATAATTCCGACGCAAGAGCTGGGATAACAACCGATAAGTCTCCTCAGCTTATAGTTCCTGTCAATCATACTGATCCTGGGATGAACGCTGAAGATGCTTCCGCTGATCCAGCGGTTGGTGGCAGTGGAAAGGAGCAAAAATACGAGAATTCATGGGCCCTCAATAGATGGAGACAAATGTGGTGCCCTAAGTTCATCAACGGAGCCTTATAACTCTTCCGAAAATGGCTTCTGTGGACGCGAAAACGTTGCCCTTCAGTCCGGCCGAGGTGAATCCAAGCAGAACTGTTCATGTCTCTCCATTAGACCTATGGAAACTCCTATACCATACTTTCATGTTGAGGATGGTTCTCCGGCTATGATATGAGTATATATAGAGAGAGCATGGTATTGGTCTGCAGCATGGGTATAAATTAATCTTGTGTCTTGATTAATAAGTTGACAGAGATACAATGTGGCCATTGACATCAATAGACAAGGGGATCTTCCGACCTCGTGACTAATTGCGGCAATTTCTCCTTTAGAAACGTGGAACAGTAATCCTGCATCAGAGATTCGCGTTGGAGACAAGGAAGATGTAAAGTTGGTTCTGTAAGAAGTAAAGCCATAACAGCGAGCCTGGGCGAAACAGAGCACATGCACGCCGTTCTTAAGATGACGATGACTGTGAAGCACCTTGGTGGTTGACAGCTTAATTCGCCTACAATTAATTTCGATGGAAGGGGAAAATGAGAAATCACCACAAAATTGGACTGAATAAATGTTTTTGAATCAATTGTAGGAGAAAATTAGAATGTATTTATAAATTTATTTTAAAAAGTGAAAAGTAGAAGAGTTGAAACATTGATGGATGATGTTAATATTCAATTGACAAATTTAAAGTGATTCGTAAATGCAATGTTAATATTAAGATGTTCACATATGAGAAAAAACCAACACGAAAGTCAAACTGTAAATATAAAAGTAAATCGCATCGCATATTAATTGGAATTAAGACAAGTGGCCCTTAAGGAATATGTTTTATGAAATAAATTAATTCAGAAATTAAAAAACCGAATGGCTGAGATTTAATCTTATATTTAACGGCTGAGATCAAATTCTAAAAGTGGGATTATTTTATAAGACGGGAGCACCAAAAACCTCACCTTAATATAATACTAGGTTTCCGTTGTGGAGCTGATTGAACGTACTAACCTGTGTGTTTTATTATTATCTGTACGTGTTGAAGTGTATGGTAAAATGATTTTCTTCCCACATAATTATGTATGGTCGAAGTTAACAAAATGCAATTCATGTAACAACGGCTCAATCACGCAGAAAGTAAGCCAATTTGAAAATTTCCAACACTAACATTACATAAAGTAAAATTGATTTGTAACTTTATATGACCATTATTTATAGGGTTATCATAGTGAAATTTGATTTTTTAACCATTTCCAATATGCATGTCAAATATTAGCCGATATGAAAATTTTGAAATTTTCTTGTCAAAAATGGTCAAATTTCTATAGTATAACACACGAAAATTGATCAATTTTGACATGAAAATTAATTTTTTTTAAATTGACAGATATTTTATATGCATGTTGGGCATGGTTAAAAATTAAGATTTTACTATGTTAAGCCTTTCAAATAATAGTCATATAAAATAAAAATATATATTTTTAAGGTTTTACTCATATTAAAAAAATTTAAATTAGTTTAATTACTTTCTACATGGTGAATACATAAATATTTTCCTATAACTTTAATATTGTTTTTAACTTTGTATAGTTTTCAGGCAAAGGTTTTAGACAATGTTTTGATGAATTTTTTTAATTTTTTTTCCTTTGGTATATATATATATTCACAAGACAAAATGTCTTCAAATAAAATCTATTACAACAGCAAATAAAATAAAATAAAATGGAAAACTCCAAACAAGACAATATTCCAAAAACAAAAGAAAAAATAAATAGATCACCAAAATCTATCACAGAAAACACAGGAAAAAACTACGGTATCACCCAACAACAACTACAGTATATTAAAAGTTGAAAAATGGACAGCTACAAACAGAACCCTGAGAGTTATAGTCACCCAACACACCTGCAAAGGCAATCTAAACTCTAGCCATTATCGAAAACAATACGATGCCAATATGAAATCACCGGGCTCGAGCATCAGCCCCAAAATATAAGTTTACTGCATTAGTAGTTATTTGTATTTCTGAACAACAAAATATATGCTTGAACCTTGAGCAACTCAAACATATCCATGAGTACATGTGATGTAGACATTGAATTATATGAGACGAGATGTGCAGATGGTAGATGATAATTATGTATAGTCGATGTGGCAATAAAGTGGGAAAATTTACGTATTAATTAGCACCATAAAAGTACTTACAAGTGAGGTAGGCATATAATATTGTTGCTAGGACATTATAAACTTGGCATAAATATGTACTTTAATTTTATTCATGGCTTATTATAATTAATTATATTGAGACACAACTAATTAATTCGCACCCTATGGAGGGATCGACTTCACGGCTCCAGTGACTCCCCCGCAAGTGGGGAAGTTAGTTCGTGGACATGCGATTATGACTGGAACACGACTGTTACCGTAGCACACTCGGATTTCGAGAAGGATATAAACGTAGGGGGTTGGAGCTTGATAACACGCGAGATGAACGTTTTCAACTGACCGCTGCTTGAATATCGACGGGGCTGTTGTCGGGGACGATTCCTGCGAGCTGTAGCCGGTTCATAACGTTTAGGTTATTGTACACATTTATTGCTTCTTCAAAGTACTGGCTTGGCAGCTCTGCAGTGAATATGCCATATGTGCATTCCACTCGTGCTTCCAGAAACCCGAGTCTCAGCTTCATGACGTTGTCACCGGTGAAACCATTTGCAGGAATATAGAAATTGAAGACACACATGTGGAGCTCCAAGCTCGGGTTTTTTATCCGACTCGAATTTTGATGTCTCGACTAGTCTAACATCTTGAAATAGTAATGTCGGAAAGTTCTTTAGAAGGTTGTGGTTGGCTCAGCTCCATTGGTCCGTTCAAGAAGTAAAATTAATTTTTAACTTTATTTGGCCATTATTTATAAAGGTCATCATAATGAAATTTGATTTTTTAGACATTTCCAACATGTATGTCAAATACTAGTCGATTTGAAAATTTTAAAATTTTCTTGTGAAAATAGTCAAATTTTCATAGTATAACACACGAAAATTTTTAAATTTTCAAATTGATTAATATTTGACATGTATGTTAAAATAATTAAAATTTAAAATTTTACTATGTTAAATCCTTCAAATAATCGCCAAATAAAATTAAAAAAATATCCAACTGTCAGTTAGAATCGGCCCAACAATCAAATTAGAGAGACTAGCAGTAACATTTTCCTAAAATGGCTTTAATATTCTTTTTAATAATAATGGGCTATGATAAAATTATGTATTTTAATAAAATTAATATCGTGTATGCTAACACACGTACAGTCGTTAATAGAGAATTATATAAAGAAACTGGAAAGGTGACAAATGGAAGGTCAGCAAATTGAACCAGTCAAGCTCATATGTTCTCTATTATATTCAATAGAAAACAATGGAACATTATCATGACGAAAGGAACCTTCTCCTCATAATTGAATACACCCAACTCTTTGAATTCAAGAAAGAAAGAAGTAGGGCCGATTTTGGTTTTGGTTAGGATCCGGTCCGGGTACGTAGGGTAAGAGTTTGAGCTTGGTTTGATTAGTTAAGTGATTAGCTGATTCTGACCAATTTCGTCACGTTTTTCGAGCCAAAATGGCTACCAAATCTAAGCTCTGACGCCCAAAATTGACACGAAAACCCAAATGGCAACTAGTTTGAGCCTATCACAATTTAAAATTGAAACATAACATGAATTTAATCTGATAAAAAACATGTATTTTATAAGGTGATTTTCGCTAACAAAGGTGATACATACATACATTATCCACTTAGTTAGTTGTACTGGACCTTTCACATAGATACATAAACATATGTAATTAAGAGTTGTGATTAGCTTGTTAATAATTAATGGCTGGACGACAAAACAAACAATGACATATATTTTGGTCAAATCACACAAACAAAAAGCTGCGCAAATTAAATGTCTTAATAATAACAAACCAAACCAAACCAAACCACCCATTAGAGTTTGGCTTGCAAGCCAAGCTATCCATGTCTCTAACTTCCTTGCAGACCAAGCTTTTCAGCCAAACCAGACAGCCGATGACGTCATCACTTAGGTATTGAAAAGCTTCGAGTCAACCTATAATTACCACTCCGTTATCAATCACTAATCCCAAAAAGTCAACCATTTAGTACAACTAATTAACTACTAAACTGGAGAGGCAATGACAATAGAAAATTACAGAAAGCTTAATAGCAGAGATTTCATTGACCTTTGACTTTAAACCCTGGTGGGTAAAAACAATTCCTTCCATCACAAGTTACAATTTTAAAAATAATCGGTTGATTAATTTTATTTCAGAAAAATAATAAAATCTTATTTCAAATGGCCTGGTATGACCATTGTATTGGGTTTATTTTTTAACAATCGGATAAAGTTCGAACATACTGTGGCTCGAGAGATTTTAAATTATCTTAACGTTAGCAATTGTCTATTAAATTTACGCTCCATCTTGTTATGCTCTTGTTTTCTCTCTTGTGCATCAGAGATTGCTACCTTCAACAACAACAAAACATAACTAAATCAACAAAATTAATCTCAGCGGTTCGAAAAGTTAATTTTATTCAATAAATACGTGTCATACCCACCACAACACAATATAACATAGCCCGTAGACTTGACTAAGTAATCCATATGTGATTCAGTAAACCCGTGCCAATACAAAATTACGATATCCGGTGCACCCTCAATTGTTTGATCACACACCCAACAGATCTATAACTTGATTGACTTGCAACTTGGTAGGTAAATCTGACCTTAACGAGACTACTCTGATTTATCAAAATACTATACAAACAACAATATGTTCGTTCACATGTTGTTATTTAAACCTATATATGCAACCATATCCAAGTCCAATCCAAACCGTAAGCAAAATTAACCAAAATTCAATAAATCATAATTCACTGAACTCGCAACCCAATTAATTCATGATTTGATTAGTTAGAATAACAATAAAATCTTATGACGATCCCGATAAATCCACAAACTTGTTAATCATTCGTAACTTGTTTAACTCATTCCATAACAGCGGTCCAACCGGCTGATACCGATAGCTATATGTATGGATTTGGAGGGGTATGTATGACCTATGGGCAAAGAAATGTCACAGTCTAAGTTTGGAGAAAGCAACCCCTTTGAGTCAAGTCTTCGCCGTCATCTTTCTTCTTAGGCCAATTCTAATGATTTTTCTGTTAAAATTGCATAATCTCTCCTCTTCTAGATTCGTTTACTAATCATCAATGCGCGTGAGGTTAGATTGATGCGTTTGGATAATTAATTACTTACTTCATCTAGATTCGTTGACATTAACACTAATCCTCATTGATTTTTATCCATTTTAAAACGGATCCTCCATGCAAAGAACACCTGAATGCCTTAAAAAATTTAAAGATCAAATAAATTTACGGCAATTTCATGTTGTGAATTTTGAATATATTTTATTTTTGGAATTGTACAAGCTATCCTCACAATAAAGATCCAAATACATTTGTAGTCCGTGTAATATAAATTAGTAGCTTAAACTCATTTTAACTTCAACAAATTTCTATTCTCAATGAGGGGGACATATGCAAAAACCAACCAAAAGTGAAATGCAAAGTAACAAATAAGATGAACTTAGTTCATTAATTATATTAAATGGTATATTAGTTCACCTGATAATTTAAAGTACTAGTTCACCTGATGATTCTAAATAGATTACAATAGAAAAAAAATGAAATAACTTCTAAAATAAAAAACTTGGTCCTCGTTCAATTGAGAAAAGGAGAAGGAAATTCTTGAAAAAAAATTAAAAAAATTAACATTAAGTAAAAGAAAAGATAATATTACACATTAAATAATAATTTATAGACTTAAAAAATCTGAAAAATAAACGGTCAGGATTCATCATCTAGATTATAAATAATTTTCATCATCTCATCTTAAAACTTTTAGTATGAAAGAGACTTGAGAAACAATAATAATTAACTTTCGTAACCGTTAGATCTCTAGTAGACAATGTTAACCTTTTCATCACATTATTGTAATAGTGAGTTATCCACTGTCAGATGATGGACATGAGTCTAAATCGTCAAATTAAGACAGAAAAAAAATCAAGAGAAAAAATACATATGTAACAACATAATTTCATAGTTATAACTATGGTAGGGAACCCTTATAGTTGGCCCTAGGAAAAAGCTTTTAATGAGAGTAAAACCCTAACCGTTGTAGTTGTTTTCAATTTTTTTTATCTTCTTCGTCTTTTTGATTTGATATTTAATTTTTATTGCAATGTTGCCTAATTGTTCTCTTTCGAATGGAAAGTTACATTCTTTTGGAGAGATCCAAACCTAGACCTAGCCATCACAACGCGTTCATCATCAACTTCATCATCATGCGACCTCCGCTATCACAAACCTATCATCCTTTTCACCTGATCTCAACCGCTAACTCAAGTCGGATCATACGACACTCACCTATCCAACTCCGCGGCTCAGGGTCTTGGGGATCATACGATGCTATCGGAGACCGAGACATCCCCAACAACCGGCCCCTCCACTGTTGCAACACCGAAATCGCCACAGAAGCTCAGTTTAGGACAATTGATGGGGCCCCGTCAGCCGAAGTAGCCATCTGGCTCGAAATCATTAGCAGTCTAACCCGACAGTGATTTAAATAAGGATCGAATGTTTCATCCATTAGTTAGATTTTAGTTTGTCGTTTTCGCTGTCTTTATATTGTGACTTGTTTCTCTTTACCCTTGTTTGTTGCCGATGAGAAAAGAACGAGGTTACCGTATGCGCGGAGACCCGCATTCCATACAGCTTCGCCTGTAGAATCTTTACCTTCGGTGGGCACTTTGTACGCTCGTTCACGATCATCTTTGGGAAATGATATGAGGAATTTATTTTTTTAAAAATCATATAACTAACCAGACCCAAAAACCCGATTTTTGAATTTCGAAACCACTCAATCAGATTATCTTTTTTTTTCAGTAATTCAAGGGAAGAAGAAAAGTCAAAAGACAACTCAATGGAACTTTCCCAATACCCGTAGACCAACGTTTCGTTTACCTGACCCCGCCGCCGCCCACCACCACCCAACTTTTCATCCACCCTATATAATCCCAACTCCCAAATCCTTCCACTTCTCATTTCAATTCAATTCCACTTTCCCCACAACGGCAAATTTCGAAAAACCCATATCTTCAAACATGACTTCAATCGTCGCTCCGATTCCCAGCTGTTCCGACGCCGACAGCAAGTTCGTCAAGGAGTTCTGGCTCAAGCTCAAGCTCATCGAGGAACACGAAGAAGTAGTTATAGAAGAAGAAGAAGAAAAAGAAGAAGAATTGCATGAAGAATTGCATAACCCAGATGGAGACGACGACGAATCGGAACTCGAGGAAGAAGAGGTTGACGACGAATTCAGTTTCGCCAGAGCATTCGGCGATGGAGACATAATAACCGCCGACGAGGCCTTCCTCAACGGCCAGATCCGGCCGGTCTTCCCTCTCTTCAACCGGGATCTCCTCCTTGCAGAGGAGGGGATCCAGCAGCTGCCGGAGGAAGGGTTGTACTGCGAATGGGGAGGGAAAACAGAGTCATCGTCGGCGACGGCGACGGAGGCGGGGTCGCCGGAGTTTGTACCCAAGAAGAGCAACTCCACTGGATTCTCCAAGCTGCGGAGGTTTAGAGAGCTTGTGTTGAGGAGTAACAGCGACGGGAAGGATAAATTCGTCTTTCTACATCACCACCACCACCACAGTATTAGTAAAGGGGGGACTGCTCCCGCCGCCGGTGATGGAGGAAAGAAGTTGGCTTCGCCGCCGGAGAAGAAAAGCGCGGTGAAGTTGGTGATGAAGAAGAAGAAGGGCGAAACGACGTCGGCGTTGGAGAAGATGTACGCGATGAGGAAGAAGGAAGAAGGGAGTAAACAGAGAGTGTCGTATCTACCGTACAAGCAAGTCGGATTCTTTGCTAGCGTTAATGGCTTGAGCAAGAATGTTCATCCTTACTGATTCAAATTAAAAGTTACAAAAATAGGATTAATTAGGATTAATCACCATTGTTATATTGGTTAATTTTGTGTTCATTTTTCCATGTAAAGGGAAGTTATTAACTTCTTGGTTCTCTGTTTTTGTAATGTAAAAACCAAAATGTTGTACATTCAGAGCAAAGACCAGATCTTTTGGTTATTTGGGGTACTCAAAACCCATTTTGGTTGTGTAGACCAATCTCGTTCGCTCATAATCGCAATCTAATTGCACGGATGAACAACCGAACGATATATCACAACAACCTACTTCGATAGCCAAGTTGTTGCAAGAAGAAAGTCTGAGATGATCGTGTCAACCGATGCAATCAACCCAAAGATGTGACATGGTTTTCGGTTACCATTTGAACCGGTTACCTTAATTTGTCTTCTGGGTAAACAACAGCTAAACTGATGTGATGGTAGATATTTAACTGGATAACGAAAGCGATTCCCTGATAAAGAAAACGCGCCAGCATTCAAATTAAGATTCAAAAGCAAACGCCTTTGGAAAATTCCAACGGATCCAAAACACGACGATCTTGGAATCTTCAAAATGAATTTCTTAGTTTTCAAACTAGCGAGTGAGTTAAATGTTCTCCACCGTTCCTGAACCAATGTCGTGAAAAAATCACTAACAATAATATTCTTTGGACGGTTACTGCTGCACTGTTACAGGCTGTATGCAAGTTCATGGGACTAGCGTTGGTTATTATGGATTCATTCTCCAGGGACATGAACAAGAAAGGTCTGTAGAGAAAGATCCAAAAGATACTGGACAGATTGGAAACAGTTAGGAGGGATGCTATTTTTTAATCCTTTGGTGCTTTGCAGAGTTGACAAATGGTCATCCACCGAAGTAGCTAGTTATTTGTCCAACCGGATGATGGTCAAAGAAGCGACCTATCTTATTTAGATTACATGAGGGTAGGTCCAAACTGTAAACATCAATAACTAGTTACACTGACGTGTAGAATGGTCACCTTATCGCAAGTCGAAGATTTCGAACCTCAGATTGGAGTTGATGTAGACGTTAGAGCAGTTTTGGTAAATTGGGGTCCCGTCTGCTGGTTCATCGTGAGTGTGGAATCCCTTCTCTTGGCACTGTCTGAGAATGCACATGCCTCCAGGATCTGATATCCGGAATATACCGTAACTTCTGCAATTCCTTGAACAAGTGAAATATGATTAGCTAAGAGTGACATGTTTGGTTGTTGAAGATTCTGAATTTGTTGAAAAGGATGGAAGACCTTGATGTATCGGTTGGAGCCATGACGATTGCGAATGCCTCTGGTATCATTGACTATAAGCAGAAAACAGGAAAAACTTAGTCCTAAGGAAATGCCAAAAACGATTATGGAGCGGTTTGATTTTAGCCGATATCAGTAGTTCAAAGGATAGGAACCTGATATGAGTAATGAGTGTGCAGATCAGTTGATGACATGAAGCAACTCTGAGAAGGATGTGTCTGAAAACAGAAGAAGACACTTGAGTTTTTTTACGACGGAAGAACTGAACAAGTATCATAACAAGGGATGAATTGAACAACATACGTGAATCCATCCAACGGGGGAAAGAGACCGGTCATTCTGTATCGTAAAGTACCCCTCCTCCCTCTTAGCTTCACACTGTTTTGTTTTTCCAGGTCAGTGATACATCAGACAATGTAAGTATCAGTGTACGAAGGAGGCAACTGTCTAAGGACTCACAGAGTTGAAAGTGGCCTCTTGCTTCGGTATTATCAGAGTTGTCACGTAATACGTCCCGCTTTCCTAGTTTAATCAAGGAGGGATCAAATCAATAGGGCAATTCTTCTGTGTTTAATTAAAACATAGAATCGCAGAAGCATGAATCTTACAAGGAAAGCACCAAGTACACCACAGCCTTCTGTGTTTTCTTTAGCCAGCTCTAGGAAATCCTCCATCAACCGTGCTGACCAGCACAATAAACTTGTCATTCCCTTTACTAACTAAGCACATGGAACTTCAATCCATCCTACAACATACTGCTTCAACATAAAGCAAACAAATTCATAGGGGGATCTTACTATATGAACTTCACGAATATCCGGTGCAGCTCGATCGTTGCTTGAAGATTCATCTACATCAGCAGCTGGAACCAGTGAAATTTGAGCACACCTGGGAGCTTTCTCGACGCATGAGAGTACCGGGGAAGGAGAGGATTGAGTAAAAGCGTGAACTTTCATGTGGTGGAAAAGGTCAGGCCTTGATTTGTGTGTGCATAAGCAAGATTCAGGATCCATTGAATTATAGCAATGATGCTAGTTCAAGTTCATTTCTCAATTCATTCACAACATCTGCATTCTGCTCTAGCAAATCATAGGTAGTAGACTCTACGGAGAGAAATGAAAAGGATCAAAGACAAAAACGAGTAAAGGAACAAATAATAACTATAGAAGAAACTAACAAGAGACAAGAAGCCAATTCTGAAGGGGGGAATTCATCTATACTAGGAACTACCGCTCAAGAAAAAATCTCAGAATACAGCGATATCGAAACAGACAGCTAGCATCTGCTATACGCAAAGAATCAAAGTAGTAGACACTTGAAATCCTTGAGAAAGGGAACTTCCATCAAAAGAATCAAAAGATTACCGCGAAATTCAGCAACCAATTCCACAAATGGAAGAGTTCCGCAAATGGGTAGTGATTGAAGTGGCTTTTTAGTGGATTGTATATGCAATGATGACCTTTCGGTGCTGGGAAAAGGGGAAGAGAGGAAAAAGAGGAGAATCGTGGGAACAGAGGAAATAGTGAAATACAAGTTAATGGAAGCGTGACGTCTTGAGATAATCCATGAATATGAATCTGACTAGGATTCAGATTTCGGCAAATGGGTGAGTTGGTATTTTGATGTTTTAGTCCACCGGAGAAATGGGCACCGGCAGAGCTGCACGCCGCAGGTGAGATTGTGACATGTGAGCTTCCATTTCTGGCCTCTGTTTCCTGCAGATTGCTGTTAATCTGAAGGTGGCACAAAATGGACCCCAATTTTGGGCTTGGCCCATATTATGTTCAGGCTTAAGGCCCATTGTTTCCATTCAACTAGTTGAAGTAGCACATCATGTCCTCATAGGATCAATGAGTTATTGGTGCGGTGATGTCTGGGGACTACATTTGAAAGTGGGAATTATATTTGGAAGGGCGAATTAAGATTCGATCCTACACAATAATATTGGAAGAGAAGTAAAACTTTAACCCCATGACCATTTGACTGAATTAATCGGTTAGTGAGTCGAATCCCAAAATTTACACTAAAATGTCATCATAGTGTGATAATGATGTTTTATTCCCCTCTTCAGTTCCAAGCTCAATTCCATCATTATATAGTTTCTAATTGCTATTTTAGAGGAAATGTAGTGATTAGAAGCCACAAGACAGATCTTAATTGAGAGGAATGCACTTTGTCGAGACAGCTCATTAAATAATTTGTGAAATCGAGTCGAAAAGTTCAGCTAATTCTCCCTCTCCATGAAAGGGACTATCTCTGATTGCATATCTACCCTATCATGTGCTGTATTAACCATCACTCTGCTATTTCGCACGATCCTCACTTTATTCATCGAGTGACGTTCAACCTTACAAATGACATACTTCTCTCAATCCAAATTAATGCATCAAGGTGTTATATTGCATTCGATCTTTTCACGAGCAAGCAAAGCACCCTAATCCACCCCAAAAACAAAGGAGAATGAGGTCCACAAACATAGGCTTTGTTCACTCACCTCATCCTTTTGGGTTAAACAAACTCATTGGGCACCTCTAGTGTCAAGTTCATGTCGTTTTTTCACACATAATCCCTCCAAAATCTTTGAACTCTATGGACCCATCTCCTCTCTCAGAATCCATCCCACCCTTCTCTTCTTCTTCCATTTCCCTCTCCAGTAGATAACCCATTTCAGGCTCTGCAAGAAAAAAGATGGGTGCTTTTGCCTCTTTGGTTGGCTGAAAGGAGAAGAAGATTGGCTCCAACTTTCTGGTAATTTAGGTATGTGCCTTTTGACAGTACAGCTAAGAGTAGTATTCCTTGTCCCATAAGGATTTCCAAGGGACAGGGTGGATTTCTTTGGCAAAGCTGTGAGCTTTATTTGACCTTTCTAGTTTCGGGTCAATAGTTCGGGTTTGGGTCAATTTCAACAGGTTTTGGGTCGGTGTCTTTTGCTTCTTTTTGTGGGTCAAATCGAATAGTCTTTTTCTGTGTGTTATTGTATATTTTAGACTACAATTATTAGTGCAATAATCCCCCCATTATCCTTTAATTGTTGTGATTTGTAATTGTTTTCCATCTCTTAATAGGCTATAGAGGGAGGTTTTTGAGCAATTAAAAAGGAAAGAAGCACAATGCCAGCAAGATTTGGCAACTCTGGCCTGTTATGTTGCTGCAAAGCAAAAGTTTCGGTACATTTTCTACACTCACTCTCTCGATGTGTGTATTTTTATGTGCCGAAAACGGAATCAATATAGTATGAAATTTTAGATGAATTTTAAAGTGTAAATGTCAATTCATATATATATATAATTCTAATTCGACAAAAAAAATTATCACTCTCGAACAATCAAAGATCGGTTCACCCTAATTCCGTCATTTACTAGTTTATATTTCTAAAAATGGAAAGAACAAATAAATCATGTATAAAACAAAGACTAAATCCTTAATATAGTTAAGACAAAAGGTTTGAAATAGTCAACTTGTTGTGTTAGGTGAGTGAGGAGAATATGTAATGTTTTTTAAATGGATAATACTTGACCTGCTGTTAGCTGTCCCTTAATCATTTGCAATTAAAACTTTGACCATGCTTAAGAAAAAACAAAATGTGCTTAAGAAATGATTACCCATTTGCAAAATCATTTGGTTTGTCCAACAGGTTGGATCATAGTAATTAAAAGCTAATCCAATGTATTTCAGTTCCGACACTCGATTCATAATTTAAATTGAATAAATTTTAGTGAATCACTAAAAAAAATCTTCTTGAATATCTAGAATAACTATAAACAAAGTGAACTGAAATTTAGTTGATTCGTAACTAGATCGATTTATGATTTAATAATTTTGTATCCCAATAGTTTGATTAACCCCTATCTCTTCGACCCGCCTTACTTTTTCCCTCTGATAGCTAGCTCACTCGAATCGAACTTGTCAACCCCTAGATACAAGATGGCCGCGGCTCACAAATTGTCTTAAGCGTAACTTGGTGCATCTACTTATCCTAATTCCTAACACACACCTCATAGTTGAATTACTCGAACTAGCCCTGAATCTTGTTATGGGACGATAATGGGTACCCATCTAGGTACTAGTGCTAGTCGTCAATCACAATGATCCGTGATCTTTGATCTATTAGCCATGTCATAGGTATTAATTAAGAGTGTTCATACTTACCCTGTAACAAAGCAGGTGGATTAAGCAGAACGACGTGAGTCGATGAACGAGGATGAAATCGTCATTATACATGGCCACCATGTCCCATGCTCAATAATGGACCGCCCAACCTTATCTTATTGCGTATACCAAAGTGGTTACGTCCATGGCCGCATTTTGCCAACTTCCGACCGACAATGCCTTGCCTGTTTTTCCTGATGTCTTATGTCACAAACATTTAACCCCTATACTTTATAATATAACCACAATAATTCAAATGTGATGATGTCGTTTACATAATGGGAACCTCCGTTACTTCCGCCGTCTCCTTGCATGTCATATTTAGACCAAAAAATCAATACTGGTGTCCCGTCTCATTGACTTAATCATATGCCTGTAGTTTTAATCAAGCTTCTCCATACCTTGTATATATTAGGAATGGTGAAACTTTGCATTTTGTGATCAATGGCGAAAATTAGGATGGCCGAATGACGAAAATATTAGGATTTTAAATTTGGATTGAGTTTGAAAAGGAATAGAGAAAAATTCAATAATATATTATGTATAGATATTATAGATTATGATTAGACATTATATCATCCAGTTTAAACTAGTGAACAAGAAAAATCAAAAAACGATCATCCAAACAATAGGAAAATTTCAATTAATGTTACTATTAGCGATAATGTGAGCAGCTGCATTAGCCTCCTTCCTAACATTCCTGACACCAAGTGCCATCACCAAACTGATCCAAAAGCTGACCAATGTTGCGATACAAAACTCCAATCTCAGTAAGAGTATTCTTCTCGGAAGCCAAACCCTGCATCATCGCCATACAATCACTTTCAAAAATAAACCTTAGGTTCCAAATATAAATAACATAATCAGATTATTTTAGAACTGAGGAAGACCCTATATGTATGACTTAATCAAGTTCCAAATAGAAATAACATGAAATATAATAATAGTTCCAAATCTAACCTTAACTAACACACAGTGAATTTTATGTTGGGTTAACGTTGTAACCGATAGTTCTTTCGATTATAAACCAAAACAGTATATAATATATCTGAATTACGACATTCCCTCCACGAATTAAAAGCTACCATATATATTTATAATAAAATGATAAACCTTATTAACTCTCCTCAGGCCCTGTCAGTGGACAGTCCAACATAGTTGGAAATGTGACTGCACCTATCTCAATTATGGCCTCAATTATTGTTAATTATTACGCTAATTACTCAATTAATCACATCAGTTTAATGTCGAATTGTCCATTAACCCAAATCGGGTATGAATTTGGCAAAATGCCAGGGGGTGTGGGGCCCTTGACTGACCTGTCTACAAACAAATAAAAATATAAATAAATAAATAACTTTGTCCAAATTAAATTCAATTTCCATATATAAAAAACCAAAAATAAAATAGGCAGCATAAATTGGGAAGTCCAGTACACACAGAAAGCTGATTCAGGATCAATTTTCTCCCTTCTCTGTCTTTCTGCCTTCCTCCCCAAACAAACCAAAAAAAGCCCCACTGAATCGCGCGACACACCGCCGTCTCGTCGGATCACTCATCATCTGAAGGTCTGTATCATTCTCTTGTTCTTCCGACAACAACCGACCGTCGTAAAACTCCACATAGAACTCTCCGAATCCTGTGTTTTCCTATGTTCCACCTAATTTCCACCGTGAAAAGTTGTGGATCATCTAATTTGAAATTTCTGTGACAAATTCCAATTTGCAGGAGGAGGAAATGGCGGAGCAATCGTACCAGGAAGCCATCGATGGATTGACGAAGCTGCTCAGGTAAAATCTCTCCTCGTTTTGAATTTTTTCTCGGTTATCCAAACAGACACATAGCGGGAAAATCGGATCCGGAGGGGAAAAAAACGGGTCAATGAAAACCCGGTCAACGGAATCCGCTTCCGTAATTCAAAGGTTTCTGGCTGACGGTGTTAATTATAACCAACAGTGAGAAGGCTGATCTCGGGAGCGTCGCCGCCGCGAAAATCAAGCAGTTGACGGCTGAGCTGGAGGGTGGCGTCTGCGGCAAGGACTCCGACCCAGTCCAAAGGCTGAAGACCGGGTTCCATACGTTCAAGACTGAGAAATATGAGTATGTTTTTGTAACTTTTTTATTTTAGAAAGAGAATATGCTTTTTGATCCTTAAACTTTTGATAATTTACCTTAAATGCACGACAAAGCTTTTTCACCGTATCACTGCCGGTCACAGTCTTTTCTGATTGCCTTAATTGATATAAGCAGTCTGTCGTATCAACAGAATTATAAGCAAAATCAGATTACGTATCACAGTATTTATTAATGCAAATATGGTAAAAAAATTATGAATTTACGACACTTTTAATCAAGTTTTTGTATTTATTATATATCAGGATTTGTCACTTTATTTGGATTTTGTTTTCCTGATTTTCATTAAAATACGTTTTGTTTTTGGGTTACAGGAAGAATCCTGATCTTTACGAGCCTTTGAAGAAAGGGCAATGGCCTAAGGTACATTATTTTTCTTACATTATCGGCCGTGACCCGAGTTTACTCTAATGAGTTCGGTTGTGGAATGCAGTTCATGGTATTCGCATGCTCGGATTCTCGAGTCTGTCCTTCCCACATCTTGGATTTCAAACCCGGAGAGGCTTTCGTGGTGAGAAACATTGCCAACATGGTCCCACCTTACGACCAGGTTAGTCGCACAAACCAAATTCGAACCTTCAAAAGCAACATCACTTTGAGTAGTTGAATATCGATTTGACTATGGACGGTTCACTAATTTTACGAATGTAAACACAGACGAAGTACTCCGGAGTGGGGGCAGCCGTTGAATATGCGGTGGTTCATTTGAAGGTAATTTTTTCTCCATAATTTTTTTAGTGTATTTTCTTTTAAGCATTTGGATCCCCATTACAAAATGTTTTTGTTTTTATAATGGGTGGTGGGGGTATATATCCTTCCAATATTAATGGATGGAAAAAAGAAATTTGATCACTTTCATGAGAGTCATGCCTCCAATAGGCCCACATTCCCCACCAAATTCCTTTCAAAAGTTCAATGAACCAACCACATTTTGGCACCAATTGCTTGCTTTTGTGATATCACCCACCCCTAATTCAGCCTGTTTTAAACCGGGCTGGCCAAAAGTTTTGGTGTTTTGGATAAAACGGCCGTTTTTTTAAAATCTTTCGTTTATTTGCGGAAGTAAATTTAAATTTTGTGTTTTTAAGAGAAAAATAGAGTTTCAAAATACAAAGCACAAAATTCAGCAAAAAATGAGTTTTGTGGGTTTTCAAATTGTATTTTATTTAGTTGTTTAAAATTTTAATATTACCCTTGTTTTTATAAGATTTACAATTGAGTTTTTATGAAACAAAAGACAATCTAGTAATTAAACTAAAAGTACTCAAAACTCAATTATAAATATATAGTTTCCAAACAAATATTTTGAGAAACGGAAGTTTCATTAAGTACACTTTTTCAAAAACTATCGTTTCAAAAGAAATCACCACTGTTTCTCAAAACACAAAAACCAAACGTGGCCTTAGCACAAGATAAGTTTACATGTAACGTGGACTAATGAACATACACATAATCAGCATCTATGGAACTACTGGTTACGCTCTACAATGAAACGTGGTTCGGATGGTTTACGAAGCGTAATCGCGAGGTGTTTTGATATATATGTAGGTGGAGAACATCGTAGTGATTGGACACAGCCGGTGCGGAGGGATTAAGGGGCTGATGAGTATCCCAGATGACGGCACCACAGCAAGGCAAGTCTTGTTTTATTTATTCCCAGCAAAGTACTCTGTAACTACGGAATTAGAGGCTAAGAAAAGGGAATGATAAGCACAAAGTATTCTTCTTCTGGCTTTTCTCATCTGATGCTTTAGATATAATATTCTGCTTTTTTGGCTCAAAACCAATGGTCTGCAGAGCCTTACTGGGTAAAGAAATCAAACTCATCTGGCCCTTTTTAGTAGTGCAGTGGAGCATCTGCAAAAGGGCTATAACAAGAAAGCAATAGGAGTAGTTGGATAATATGCTATTTGACTCAGGAGAATATACCTTTTTGAACAATTTGAATAAACAATTGCTGGTTGTTGCAGTGACTTCATTGAGCCATGGGTGAAAATCTGCTCAACTGCAAGCTCCAAGGTGAAGAATGACTGTAAAGACTTGAGCTTCGACGAGCAATGCTTCCTTTGCGAGAAGGCAAGTGGACGATTGTTCGTAGTTCACTGTCTCTCTAGCTAGTATCAAACGTTATGGTGTGCTGACTGTTATGTTGAAATTTTTGCAGGAGGCTGTGAATGTATCACTGGGAAATCTGTTGACGTATCCGTTCGTGAGAGATGCAGTCGTGAAGAAGACACTGGCCCTGAAAGGTGCCCATTACGATTTCGTCGACGGTTGCTTCCAGCTATGGAACCTTGACTTCCAGATTTCTCCCTCAGTCTCTGCTTGAAAAAAGCTGCAGTTTACTCCTTTTTTTTTTGTCTCTGTACTTCCGTCTGTAAATGACCTGAAGAATAACCTCAGAGAAAACATCAAGGTTCAAACTTCAACATAGTCTGCAGGATTTCTGCCAAAGAATAATCGTAGTTCTATTCTACCCTTTTCAAGTATCTTGATTTGAAAGCTGAACAATCTCATTTCCAACTTCAAAGCTGAGAATTCAGACTGTTTCTACATCAGAAGCCTCATATTTCTTTTCCACACATGGATTTCAATATTTTCTATTTACTCTCTCAGTAACAACAACATTGGATTTGACTATCGACTGCTCTAACTTCTCATGGAATTGGAGAAACCACTACTTTCGCAGTAGCGTGGCCAGTTTCGAGATAAGAGAAAGCCTCAGCAACCTGAGAAAATGGGAAAGGTCCTTTGGGATCAAGCAAGGCCTTCACTTTCCCACTCTCTAGATAAGGGTTCAGCTTCTTCAGAACCTCTCCATTGGAAGTCACCACAAATCTGAAACCTGGTGGTGCCACTGCTCCTGTCAATGCCACCACACTTCCCCCTTCTTTAATAGCCTTTACAGCCCTGTCACATTGCCCTGCCAGAAAGAACAGAAAGAACACCATTTCTTCAGGAACCCAGTTAGGAATTATACGGATCAGGATCAGGTTAAAAGAAATCTGGGTTCTTCATCTGTACAAAGACGTTACGGTTCGAGGACTCAGGTCTTTGTTTACCAGAATCGCACCCTAATCATGCTATGTTCTTGTGGAAGCAAAAACAGCTAGCAGGAGTAGAATTCTGTCAACTTACCAATGGCATCGTAGACTACATCGAACTTTTCAGGCAAGTCTTCGAAATTCTCCTTGGTGTAATCAATAACCAAGTCGACTCCCAAGCTTTTCAGGAACTCCAACTTCCCAGTGCTGGCAGTGGCTGCAACTCTTGAAGCTCCAAATACTTGCTTCGCCAGCTGCATTATTTATCAATCAATCAACCCATCAACACAAAAATCACAACTTTTACAAAACTACCACATGCATGTTTACTTGATCCAACAAACTTCACCTGAACCACAAGGCTTCCAACCCCACCAGCGCCATTGAGGACCAGAATCGATTTTCCAGCAGAGAACCCAGTCTTCTCCAGACCTTCATAAGCTGTCTCGATCGCAAGAGGAAGCGCAGCAGCCTGTGCGAAATCAAGATTCTTAGGTTTCACTGCGAGCAGTTTCTCTTCCACGGCCGTGTACTCTGCTAGAGAACCGAACTGTTTAGGCCCATCCAATGCCTTCTCGTGAATGTCGCCGTACACTTCGTCTCCTTCCTTCAGCTCCTTCACTTCACTCCCTACTTTTACCACCACTCCCGCAACATCGTACCCTGGAACAGTCTGAAAAAAAAATAGTCAAAACCCCGTTCCGGCATTTTTCTCAGTCACCTAACGGGTAATAGAAACAAAATTAGATGGAAAGGAGAAAAAGTTTAAAAAGTTCAGTTAAGCTCGAAGGATGCATACCGGAAGAACGGAATCGGTGGCCTTGAACTTCCCCTGTCGTCTCTTGAAATCGACAGGATTGAGAGCGGCGGCGAAGACCTTGACGAGAACCTGGTCGTCTTTAATTTCGGGAACGGAGACCTTCTCGTCGAACTTCAGGACATCGACGGTTCCGTACTCGTCGTAAATCCAAGCTTTCATTTCGGAAGGAACAGTGGAAGAGAGTGCTGTGGCGGTCTCTGGGGAGATTGTTGCGGAGACTAGATGAGGAGAGTGACGTCGACGGGAAGAAGAAGCGTGGTGGTTTAGGGAAGTGGGTTTTTTGCTCCGGCTTCTTCCACCGGCGAGGGAGGAAGGATGAAATCGGAGGGAGAAAGTGGTGGAGAAAGATCGTCTGAGATTGGGAGATGTGATTGTTGTGGCTGTGATCGCATTGGCTTCCATTTTTATCTTTTCGCAGAGATGATCGACGGCTTGTCTGATTTTCTGTTGTGGATGGTTTCTTTATAGGGACACTTACATCTTCAGTGAAATAGCGGCGCCGTTTTATTTCAAAAGAAAGGAGCTCAAGCGGGAGCATCCAGGAGTCTTGTCGGCCTGATGTAATGGACTGGATTGCTTGCGGCCCGTAAAATTATAAGGATTGGCCCATTGCACAGTTTGCAAATAGGCTATTAGTAGCCAAGCAATACGTGGACTAACTCCTGATATAGCAGTAAAAGCAAGACGTGTAGGCGCATCGACTTCTAAGATATATGTCGTTCAATTTAATTTATAACGATATTTAATTATTTGATTTTTCATTTTCGTATTAATTGGAAAAACATCTTTATCGGATGGGACTGACGTGACCAAAAGGGTACGTATTAACCTTACCAGTTATTACTGCCTAGTGCTCAAACTGATTAGAGAGTTAGGAAATGGGATGATAAAAAGTCTATTTCTTCCTCAATTGGATCATTGTTCGATTAGAAGTAGTCTTAAAAGACCTAACAAACATTACCTTGAAAAATTAAACGAGTACAGTCTAACGAATACAAACTTATTATCGAAGAGAGAAGATTAGGATCAGTCTTCGACAATTTGTCTCGTGAACACACGAGCAATCCAACCTATAAGATTTCCTTTTCCTCTTCTTATTCTTACTTGTGTAGGTTTCCCAATAATAGGAAGATCCGCGAGAACCCTAACTCATATCTTATCATTTTTTTTGGAATTGTCAGCGACCTAATGGGTAATACACTAAAGTAAAGTTGGGTTTTAGTCACTAATGAATATTTTAGAGAATTTAATTTTTATTATGAATACTATGATAAATGTTTATTAAAAAATAATTTTGTGTGATTTTATTTCTATATTAATTATTTAAAATCTCATTTGTACTCATTCAAATGTGTAGTAATATGAGGATTTCATAAGAATCCGTCTACCTATAAACAAGTGTTCATCTCATTGAACAAACAGAAACAAACCCCTATATAGTTATGGTACCTAGCTTAGGTAGCGAAAATTCATTTAACACCCATCTAGTACACGTATAGATACTAACGTGTTTAAAACTTTCATACTTGTACTATTATAGAGCAGTTTAATTTTCTTCATTTTTTTACACTTTACGTACGAAACATGTAATACAAGTTTGATACATGCATTTTAAGAAACTGAATTGGTATTCTAACCATTTTCAACCTATATTATTAGGTTAAACCAATGTATAGAATTCTTAACGTATTAATACCATAACATATGCATACTGTATGTTTACCGTACTTACTAACCACGATACCTAGGATGATGTGACCCCGAAATTCGTCTCGAATCGTTAGCTACAATGGCACGACTTGTCTACTACAAATAACATGTATTGTCTTCTTCTGTGTGCGGATCTTTGGCCTAAATGCCTAATCATAGATCATATGCTTGCATAAATTAAGCAGGTCAAGAACTTATATCGTAATTATTACGATGAGAGAAAATTCCAGACCACAATCAATTTACAATCATCACTGGAGCTTCCAAGACTTCCCGCCGTCCAAGTTGAACTTCTTGAGCCGTCCAAAAAACATTACCACGATCAAGACAATTTTGCCCTCATCACTCCATTTCCCGGCGAAACCGTACCACTTGTCCTCGCAACTCCCGGCGGGGTTTATCCGTCTTTTACAACTGTACCCCATCGAAAACCCCACGTTCCCATATGCACTGCATAAGAAGAATCAGTCTGACTTGAATTCTTAAGCGTAAGTAATTAAGACCATCTTCATTCCGAAAAGAATTACCTGACGACTTCGAGGACAACGTTGAAGACGTTGAAGTTAAGGGGATCGGCCTTCATGTTTTTCCTCTCAGTGATGCATATGATAACGACGAACACCGCCAAGTACGAGAGCTGCGACAATATCACATTCTCCAACAAGTTGTTGCTGGTGTTCGACTTATTGTCTCTTCTTCTTTGTCTATTTCTAATTGTTTCACCTGCAGCAAAATTGTCGTCGTCTTCTTCTTCTTTTTGGTCTCGTGCCTTTGCAGGAAGGAACGACGTGTAAGGAGGAAGATACCTAGAAACCCAATATATTTTTTCAATGGTTAGTTTCCAAGATGCCGAGAGAATCTTCAATAAAGGGTGGATGAACTAGTTACACATATTTTGAAGAAAGTTGAAACTTCTTTCGGAAAAATTCTCCGGTTTTTTTGGTCGATTAAATTAACCGACCGAAAAAATTGTTTAGTTAGTTGATTTTGGTCATCAACTGAAAACAAATATGCACACCTAATGTAGACGAACTAAAATGTAAAATGAAAGAGAGAGGGGGAGTGAATACTAACATCATAACTACCAACACCACGAGAACGGCTGTCGAGATGGTGGTCAAATCCACGATGGTCTCCCCAGAATGTCGTGCGTTTACCGTCACAAACAGACCTCCGACAATTTTTTGTAATGGGTTCATCTCGCTTAGCCCCTCCGACTGCCAATCAAGGGCGCAGAACATCACAAGTTTGATCGCCACGAACCCCACTACTGTTGTGGTGAGGTACCACGATTGCCTTCCCGGTAAAAGGTGGTAGAATCCTACTTCTTTTGTGTTGCTGAGTAGGTACGTGCTATAATGGCGGTATCTTTTAGACAATTTGCCGAAGAGCCAGACGCAAAAACGGAGGCCGGGAGGAAACAAAGTGTTACCGAGGAGGACCTGAGGGATAAGAATAAGGAGTATTATGGGTTGCTTTCTGAAGACGATCATGTTTTCATTTGTTGGGACAAATCCACAGCTCGAGAACGTTGATACGATTGTGAAGAGGGAAAAAGTAAAGCTCTTCAATCCTTTCTCCCTCAGAATATTCCCCGCGCTCGAAACGAGCGCAAGATACAACGACAACAAAGAAACACCGGCGATGTGAACGAATACGAGAAAGGCCATCACCACCCAGCTCAAAAACCGAATTGATTTCCACTTCAGGGGTTGAACCGAGCAAATACGATCAATTCCTCTTTCTAATTCCTCCTCCGTTGAAACATGTGGTGGTGGGACCACAACTAATTCAACCTCGTGACCACGTGGAGTCAAGGTGGGGTCCACTTCAGTTTCCCCACCGATCATTTCCACAGAATTAGTCGCCGCCGCCGCCGCCGACCTCATACGGTAAGTTCTGACCATAAGTTCAACCATGGAGACGAAAACCTCACCGCCAGCGAACATGAGGAGGGTCATGAAGAGGAGCTGGGCGTCGGAGAACACCTCCATTTCGACGACGGACATGCTGGAGACGGTGGCGGCAGAGACGGCGGTGAAGAAGAAGTCTACGCTCCGGGGGACGGCGGCGCCGGGACGGGTGTCGATGGCCTTGAGGACAGAGTACCCCACGAAGGAGATGGAGAGGAAATAGCAGAGCTGAGTGAAGACCGAGTTGACTCGCACTGCGAGGAACCTGTGGATGCAGGTCGATCGGCGGCTAAGGTGGAAGGAGTTCATTACTCTCATGGTGAAACATCTAAACTTGGTTTCCATGATCGGACGGTGGTAATTAATTGGCTGTTTCTTCTTCTTCTTCTTCTTCTTCTTCTTAGTTTGTTTGTGATCATGTTTGGCATTTATTTCCCAAATGGGACGTTGGTTTATATACAAATGGTGGCCAGGGGAAGGATAGGGAAGTAAATAGACTTTAACAATTCATGTTTAGGAGTCCACTTAGACAAATTATGAGTTTAAGGTTTCAATTTTGAAGATTGAAATTCCATTTTGAAAACAATGCACATATAAAAATACTATTCTAGATAATGGAATGAGATTCTACGAATACGTACATGGGTATTTACCTTACATTTCAATACAAAAAGTTGTCTTCTTTGATGTTGAATATGAGGTTAATTCAACTATTACAACCTTTTTTAATTTAAGAATTAAATTTTGGTTTCTAGTAAATTGAAATGATTTTTTTTGGAAATACTGATCTAAACAGGGCAAGATTATTACTCTAGAATTTGAGATTTTTTAATCACCTAATCCTAAATTTCTTCGTTTCGATAATGGTTTTTCTAGATTCAATTTTGATTTTCATACAAAATAGTAATAAACAAATGTTTAAATTTTATTCTCTATTTAAGTGTTTAAAGTAAGTAGCTATCTCGCAAAAACAAATGGTTTTAAGGTTTAGAGTTAAGGATTTGTTTTCTTTAACAAAATAGTGAGAAACAAAATTACAAGTTATAATTATTGTACTGAAAAATTCACTTTTTGTCTGTTACAAATTATTTTCCAAGGAAAGGTCATATAAAATTAAAAAGGGCCATATGACCTCCATACATTAAATTATTAGCATCTGCCCATGTGTTTGGATTAGATGAGCAGCGGAATAAATGCTTGCGTGGTTACTGAGGTTTGACGTTATTAAACTTTAATCACTTAACTTTAAAGTTTGGCTATGCGATCGCTATATTTTGAAATTTGCGACAAAAGAAAAGTACATCCTTCCCAATTTCCTTGTTTGAAAATGCAACCTAACTGAACATATAGTGTATTAAAATATATAGTTGTTGACCAATCCGACTAAATGATTAACTAACTGTTAAACAATTCAGACCATTAACGTAGAGCATTATTTGTAACAAAATATAATTTATTTTTGTATTCTCTCTGGTTTGTTTTTTTTCAAATTTATCTCACTCGTTCTCTTATTCTTACAACGTTAACAAACTCGTGGCAAACGCTTTTTCATTTCCTTCTTCTTACCGAAGTTAGTCTTCGGTCATTGATCGCCATCTGTTCCAGTCAGCCGTATGTGATGTAACCCTCCACCGGCATCATCCTACCACCTCTCGAACATTCTCTCTATCTTCAACAATAGGTTAGACAGGTCCAAGAATTAAGAATATACAACATATTGTATTTTTATGAAGCGAGAATGTGAAGATAAAATTTCGAATGAAAAATGTGAGGGACGCGGACGGAACAAACTAATGTTGAATTTCAAAGTTAAGTGACCATCCTATTATAACCTCAAACTTTAGTGATGATGGACAATGTATTTCAAAATTTTAATAAATAAATTTATTACATGGCATGTACTAGGTTCGAAACCCAACTGGTTATAATTAAGGAACAAATAATTAAAAATAAAGCTATAACCTTCACCATCCAATTATTAGCATCTGGTTCTGACTTCTGACCCAATGTGTTTGGATTAGATGAGCAAGAGGGTTTAATACGTAGTGGTCACTGAGGGTTGAGCTTGTGCATTCACAGTCACTTAAATTTAAAGTTTAGCAATTTCGATCAGTCTAGTGATAAATCTGGAGCATAAAGAAACTTCCTTCACATTTTTTTTTTGATAAGCTCCATTGATTCGTATGTGATATAGTCTTCCATTGCCATCATTATGCCACCTGCAAGACATTCTCTCGTCTTTATTTTTATTTCTCATTAATTTGTGAAGAAAGAAGAGCATAATGGACTGTGAAACGGTCAAATTTACGAGTCGAGATCTAAAATATATTGTTGGTTTATTGGTTGGATGAGGTGGTCAGTGAGATTTAGTTGGTTATAATTTGTATTTTAAAATCAAACAATAATGCAGGTACTAATATGAAATGTACCAACAGTACGAAGTTGTGCCTGGCCAGTAGAAGCACGTCCCAGTACACGTGGCAATCAATCAAACACTTATTATTATGAGTTTCATTAAACTAAAGTGATTATTTGGTCTATCCATAACAATCATGGAGTTCAATTATTCATTAATAATCATAGTTATATGTTCCAATTTATTTAGTCCATTATTATTGTCAACCTCTAGCTAATCCATATAAACTCGATTAAGAAATTATTAATTGTTTACTAAGTAATATGCTACATACGTCTTTCAATAATTTTTGTACTTTCTGAACAAAGTGCTTTTGTCTTAAACCATTAGGTTGGAGTTTGGAGGTCTAATGAGGTCGTGGTTTGTGTCCATGTCGAAGTGGACTCGGAGAACGACACTGGTAAGTGGCTAGTGATCTAGGTTTGGATACATATACTCATTTAAAACAAGTTATCTCACGTATGATTCTGAGTTTAGAGATTTAAATTCTAGCTAAGCATATTGGTCCATAGTTAAATCAAAATAATGATGATGAAATTTAATTAATACCCATCTATATGATGAATAATGAGGCTAAATAATTTATCATATATATATCATTCAGTTTTGGGAATCTTTTTTTAGTGTAAATAATAAAACAATTGAATTTCGGTGGTTTTTTTTAATGCACTGATTGAATTTTTGGTGGCATCATTTCTCCGCGGATAAGCCGTGTTCGGCCTTTTGTAAGTCGTTGGTCGTCGTAACGTGTACAAAAGATTCCAGAAGCGTAATTTAGAAAAAAAGGAAAAAATGCACTTTTGCTCCTATACTTTATTAAGTTGACAAAATGCCCCCTCTACACTATGAAGCAACCGATTCGTAGATTATATGATCACTCTTCCACAATCGAACTCACCGGATTTAGTCCGCGGACACGATCGAATGCTCATTAATCCGCCATATCTGGACCAAGACAACCTTCGCTGACTTCCGGGCATCGTCGGTGAAGTCGCAAGTTCGCTAAATTGCACCTCGCAAACTGGCTTTTATAAGTAGGGTTGTTCACAAACTGATTTGAGTTGAGTTTCATTATGCTCAAGTTTCGTTTGAGTTAAAATTTTTTAGTTCAAATGGAGCTTGAGCTTGTACGAGCATAGTTTGTTTAACTAATCCTGACGAGTCAGATTTGAGCTCAACTCGAACTTTGCTCATTAAAACCTCTTTATGAGTACAATTTTAATCTAAATTTGAAATTTGTACACTAAAAATCTCGACAAGTCAAGCTCAAAAATAATTTTTCCTAAAATTTATAAGTTTCTACTTTTCTTCGTTAGTTATACATAAATAATATACCATTTGAGCACGCATTAATCACAAATTACATATAATTTATTGTATATGTTACATGCATTTTATCGAGTCTACTTGCTAACGAGCCATATATTCAAGCTAGTATACAAGTTGACTCTCGAATTAGAACTCAAACTCAAATCAATTTGCAGCATGTCGAATCGAATATACTATAATTCAAACTTGGTTTATCTAAAATATCAAACTGTGTTACAAACGAATTTTTACATCGCAAGCGGCTTAATTCCACAACCACCCAAACTTCAACAATATTCCCTCTAAATTAAGTTGAACTAGATTAAACTTGTCGATCGTGTCCTTGTTCCGAGCCACAAACACTATAAATAATAGATTAAGAGGATATATATGTAATTTTAGATTTGAACCACCAAATTCTTAATTCAAAGGCATCAACTTTACCATCTCAACTACCAGAAGCTTTATCATCCATACATTTAATTATTATTATTTTTTATAAATGATAGATTTGTCTAAAATTATTAATAGGATTCTTTATTAGCAAAAATAAATAATAAAAAATCTTTTTGTAATTTTTTATGTAAGTAATGTGCATTGAACTGTTTTTTCGTAATGGTACAAATTGTAAGTATTTTATTGATTTTGTAAGACATTAACGGTTAGGATGGGGCCACGATAAAATTTGAATGAGGATTTTTTTTTAACGTAGATAGGCAAATTTTTTTATCATTGAAACCTCCGAATTTAAAAATAACCTTACATTGTTGAAATATTATTACGCCTAATGGAAGGTATATTCAACATGGGTGTACAAGGAACCGTGATCTCCATTAAATAAATGAATAACCCATTTTCGAACTTTCCCAACTATATACAAACTAGACTTAAAACAATAAATTCGAGTATTAGAAAAAAACAAACTATGGTCAATCAAAGACTAAAAGACAAGGGGCTGACTCGACTACAAGACCGAAAGCATGCAGCTTTTGGGTGGCTTGCAGGAGCCCATCAGCGGTGGGGAAGTGTTGTCGGAGATGGTCCTTTGCTCCGCAACCCCCAATGGGATGTTATGCAGCTGGGCGGGTCGCTCTCAGCTGACCCACTTGTACCATGTTTGTAGGAGCGTGACCTCCTTTGTGCACCGTCCCAGAGATCGTATGTGTTTTCAACTAGGGATGTATCAATTCCTCGTCGATGTCGTCCAAAGTCAGATTACATACCTGATTTTCCACCAGCTCGTTGCTCGCCAAAGGGTGTAATGATCGTCATGGTTGCATCGCGACCAGGACGTTGTTCGTCGCGATTACAGTTGCCGCCGTTTTTGCTCGAAAAACCCTAATTCAAGGGAGAAAATAAACCCCTACTGCAAGGGAAAAACAAACCGCTACCGATGGGGAGATTTCTACCAAAAGTTATTCTGACATAACACAATCTGTCGTTACAGACTAAAAATGAGAGGAGAAGCAAAGCAAGCGTTGAAATTCGAATCCGACGGAATCACGGCGGCTATTATGCGACCCTAGCTTCAATGAGGATTATTAGTTTTGACATGTAAATCTTTAATACGATGCATCACTGTAAATCCAATACTCTTCTCATCCACGTAAATATATATCGTTCCCTTTGTTGAATAATCCAAAAGAATCTTTCCATGCATGCACGTATAATTCTCTAGTAACAACAATCAAGCCCGTAAAACTTAGTCCGATACAAACATTATGTTGTATGGTACCAAATTTCTCTGCCACTTGGATCAATATATACTCGGCCGATATATATCCTTTCTCCCAAACTATTTTGAAACCAGTTATAGTTGTCCTTAACTCTGCTCGTGCTCATCAGGTGATCGAACAAGTACGCCACCAAGGACAATGTTGTAAGTTGATAGAACACAACTAGCCCTATCGTGAACAAAACCCCTAATTAAAGCGGCTTGACCTGTCTCCCGATCAATAAGATTCTTGATTATATATCCAATATTTATAATTACAATTATTTAGCAAAGCATAAATAAAAAACATTATTATTTTATTTTGTTTATTTATTTCGTAGGTTTATGATTTGGCAAATGAAACCTGTCATCTCAACCAAAGACACATCCACATGCAAATGGGGAGCACATAACACAAACACATGATGCTAAATCATCATTAACAACATTAATTTCCTTAAAAATATGTAATAATTGGTTCCAAAAACTTTTTTGTTGCCACAATAAGTCAAGACTCTTCCCATAATTATCCACTTTCATCAATATTTTTTATACAACCACTAAAATTTTGTCTAGAATCCTAATGAATTTAATTACATCAGATGTCTTATGAAAAATTTAAAAAATATAATACTATTTTTAAACCTTAATCCTTCTAAAAACTATCTTTAGTGCCAAGTTTATTATTATACATATAAGGATCCCCCAATGTAATGGTCTAGTTTGGGCTCGATGCAATGGAGCCAGATAGTTCGGGCCTGTAAAGATCCCCATATAGCCCACGTATCAGCCCAAATAAAAGGATCCAACAAGACAAGTCTTCTATTACATTAAGATTTCTCAACTTCCTCTTTTACATTTCATCTCTCTTTTTTTTAAAATTTTCTTCAATATGTATATTTTTAAATTTTCTTCATCGTAGCTTCATTTCTATTGTAATTTTAATTTTTTATCCCTTCTAAATTAAATTTTTGATTTCGCCATTACGAATCAAGGTTTGATCTCCGCAACAATGATGGGAGATGAGTAAAACCTTAACCCTACGATCATTTTTCGATTGGATTAGTCGGCTAATGATCGAATACCAAAGTTCACACCAAAAAATTACATCTCGGATTATTAGTTGTTCATTATTTTTCTTCCTTGTGAAGTTCATAGTTTGATGTGTAAGTTTCTAAGTGAAGTTGCTCTTGTAATAAAATTGTATGTTAGTGATTTATAAATTTTGAATTCAAATTTAATATACCCTACAAACTAACATCAACACAATATTTATTTTCTTTTTATTTTATATCAACCCAAAATCGCAATTTACTATAAAAGCCATAATTTGATCTTTGATTATTGAAATAGTGAGCATCTTATATAAGTTATTCCTTCCTTACTTCAGTAATGAGTACAGAGTCTTATTATTTCTCTGTAGAGAAAAAAGTCCATGGTCCATCAAAGTCTCCCTTCTCCCAATTCCGACCGACTGTTATTCTTCTCCGACGAAAACTATCCGTAATCAGTTCTTCAACTTTCTCAAATTAAGAGAGATCTTTGAGCTAAATACGTAGATCGAGAAAACAACAAGCATGAGTTAGTCAATTGTGAAGTCAATTTATAGTATGATCTATGCTTATTAAAATTGTGAGTGTAATGTTCATCGATTCGTGTAAAAGTTTATTTTACGATATCAATATATGATTATTTATTGCTAGTTGTTTCCTATTTTGATTCCTTTCATTTAGAAGTTGTCTATGTAAAGATATTAGATAATATGTTATGTGTTTATGTGAATGTTAAGGTCGATGACATGTAATGTTTTCACATGTTGTGATGCTATACATCCTCAAGGACGAGTGATATTCTTACCGAATAAGGTATATCGTGGTGTAAATTACGTACATTCATATTAAACAAATTAAAAGATATTCATAAACCCATGATTGATGAAGCAATGCTAAGACAAATCATTGAAACATTTGCTATTAAATGACATATTTGATAGGGATCACAATTACTTATTCTTAATAAAAATTTATAACGGTCGAGACATCCATAAACCCTAAAGCCTAATCACCCCATTTATTTCCAAGTCTACTTCAAAGTTCAAATTGCATTACCATGAACTTGCACAAGTGTTCAAACCAATCAACGACAATAGGGCTGGATTTTTAGTTCACAACCCAAATCCAACGTGGACCATCAAAATGTAATCATAGCACAACCAGAAAGATCAACGGTCAATATTCATTCTCAGGCTCAAGTTTGAAATTCAAAGGATTTGATAATAATATAAAAACAGCCGACTTCCTCTCCAGTTGTTTTTTTTTCACATATCTTCGTTTCACCATTTCTCAGTCTCGCAATCTGTCAGATCTCTCTCTGCGTCAGCTCTCCGAGTCCCAAAGGTATAATTCCCCTTTGTCAACTAGCTGCGTCTTCCCGATCGGAGCTCTCCCCCCCTTGTTTTTCTTCTGTTCGTATTACATTCGTTGCCCATATTGATTGATTGGTTTGATTCCGATTTGAAGCTGCCGATCTGACTGTATTTGCTTTACTACGTATTGACTCAATCCATTCAGTTTGGTATCCATGATTCCGATGCTTGTTGTATTGTTCGGAATTTAGCGATGATTGGGTTGTGATATTTTGGTGGATGTAATCATATAAATCCGTGTTCTGGATTACGATGGCTGTTTGATTGCATTGAAATCCGAATGCCGTTGTGCGCAATTTCATCAGATGTTTATCTGGTTCGTGAGTCGGTAAAGAATTGATTGAATTGGCCAAAAAGACAGGTTCTTGTTGTGAACTTCACTTGATGGTTTAAGCTTGTAGTGTTGGATTTATGCTAAGGCCCGTATCCTTCCTTCACGATCAAGCGATTGCATTGCATCGTACATGGTCCAGTACGATAATAAAAATGGATTAGTATGGAAAATAGGGTATTCGGGCTGTCTTTGCTTATGTGTTTGTTGATCTATATGGTATCTATCTACCTGTTTAATTGCTAATGCTCTTTTTCATGATGTGTATTAATTTATATGGCATAGTTTCAACTCTTTGTGCTCCTAGGCTCTTTATGAATGGCACTATACAAAGTTACAAACTTGTTCTTGGATGGATTCTATGTTAGCTGATCAGTTTGTACTTTGTAGGCATGACTATATTCCCTTGATGTGAAATTCACTTGTTCGTTCAATCTTGTCGTGTTGGATCATTCTTCATTCACAATCAAGCGATTGGATTGTACGTAGTCCAATACAATGAAAATAGATAAGAACGGAGAGTAGTGTAAACACCAAGTGGCATCTCTTGCCCAGCACGGTAGTCCTTGTGGGATATGTTTTGAATCTATATTTGTTGATTAATATGGCATCTATCGTCCTCTTTAAGGAAGGTTGCTAATGCTCTTTATCTTCATGTGCATTATACATAACCTTTTTTTAGATGGATTCTACATTAGCTGGTCAGTTTGGAGTCAATGACTGTTTCCTCATTCCTGAATGCTAACTTATTACTGTTGTGTGTTAGTTTGTTTGAAAATGGCAGATGCAAAACCAGGATTGAGGAAGCCCGTTTTCACCAAGGTTGAGCAGCTTCGCCCAGGGACCAGCGGTCATACCCTAACCGTAAAGGTTGTCAACACGAAAATGGTGTTGCAGAAGGGTCGCGTCGATGGTCCTCAAGTGCGCCAAATGCGAATTGCTGAATGTATGGTGGGAGACGACACCGGGATTATTATTTTCACTGCAAGGAATGATCAAGGTATTCCCATTTCCCTTCTCATCGTTGTATGTGCATTAGATGTTCTTATGTTGCACATGGGTTCAAATTTAGTCAGTCGTAGTTTCATCTGCACTAAAAAGTAGTATTCTTTGAGTCGTCATTGTTTCTATTTTGTGTTATGCACTTTGTTTGGCTTCATGTCACTTATTCCTTTCTCCTGCTGCTGTGTGTAGTGGACCTGATGAAAGAAGGCAGCACAGTGACCCTCCGCAATGCGAAGATCGACATGTTCAAAGGATCAATGAGGCTTGCAGTGGACAAGTGGGGACGCGTCGAAGTCGAAGAGAAAGATCCAGCAACTTTCACAGTCAAGGTAGAGAACAACCTCTCGCTAATCGAGTATGAGCTTGTCAACGTTGTGGAAGAGTGAACTCTAACAGGTTCATGTTAATCCCTACTGCCGGACTGCACCAAAATAAATCACTTTCATCAGGAATCCGAGCTGGGAACCCATCGAATCAGTTAAGTGAGTTTGATCTTTATGAAAAAATTGGAAAAGAAAGAAGAATCTGCGAAGCTAGTACTGGAAAAACACACAAGCTGCTTTGTTTTACAACCTCCTTTGCCCGTGAATCCAGCAGAAACCCTTTCGATGGTTGATGGCTGTAAATTATATATAGAGGTTTAAAAGCAACTTTTAGTTGGAACTTGGTTTGGTTTTTTTTGGGGGGTTTTGCTTCTTCTCACTTATGTAAGACTGCTTGATCTAGGATCATGTCCTCTAATTGAAAGTTGCATCTATTCTTCTTCTGGTTTAGTTGCTTGAGCTTTACCGCGGCTTTATTTACTTTTCGATATGGCGAAAGGGTTTCTTTTTCGAGTGTTTATTTTCTGTCGATGTACTCGAATATATGAAGCATGCATGGATATGAATAGCTTAGTTGGAAGAACGTCAGACGAAGATAGTGAGTGGTTCTTCACCCTACTGCGACTTCATTTACCTTTCTACCTTACTTAATATGGCAAAAGGGTTTCCTTTATGACTTTTATTTCTCTTTGACGTACTGGATGAAGCATTTATGGATAGCTTAATCAAGAGAGCGTCAAATGAAGATAGTGGATGGTTTTTAAATCCTTGTCCCAACGGTCACCTAGACAAATCATTAACTAACAATATAGTTTAGTAGCAACTAAATCGAATACGTTACCTCAAAATCTTTAATCAATCGCTTTTCCGAATAGGTTCTCTATATATATTTTTTGTTTAGATAGCTTATGGTTGGAGACCGTAGCTGAATTCGTACAACCATCCTATCTAAAGACCATATTGCCCCCATTTTCTCAAAACATTCCACCCTCGTATTGTTTATGGCCCATCACAGTGAGGCCCATCTATTAGTAGGCCCAAAAAGCCGGAAACTCGATCCTAAACCTCCGCAAAGACGCAGAGGGAGAGAGATCAAAGTGTTCTGCTGGTTCACCCCCCAAAAAATGGCGGCCAATGGAGCTAGAAGAATCTTCCAATCCTCTTCATCGTCTCCGGCGAGTACCTTTTTCTCCGCTGCCAGCTCAGTCGGAAAAAAGGGAACCTCACCATTTGCTTCGAAAGCATCTAAATTGAGTGGCCTCTCTCCTTCTAAGCCGAGCTCCGCACCTTCTCCGCTCTCCTTCCGTGGACCAGCCCACTCCAGGTTGGCTCTCGCCCTTCCGCCATTTGCGAGCTAACATTGAGGGTTTTTCTGAATTCTGTATCTTTGGTTTAACTTCGCATTTGATTTGGTTTAAAGTTTCAAAATTTTGCTTGCTGCAAGTCTGAAACCTAGTTGATATTTTGGTTTTTTTCGGGGATGTTGTTTAGGCTTCCGGTGGAGTTGGGCGGCGCTCTTAGTCTGATGCCATTGCATAATGCTACTTCTTCTGCATTGTTGACTTCGTTGCTATCCTTGCACAGCCAAAGCTGGGGATGTCTATCTGAAGGTACTGTTTTCAGTTTCACCACTGATATGTGATTTGGACTGAATGTTAGTAGTTATAAGGTCTTAAATCAGTTCTTAGGAGGGGGGGGGGGGATTGTTTGATCCTGTTAATGTAATGAGATCAATCGATGACTAGAGAGTTGGCTTAGTGCACTGGCATTGGACCAGTACAGTAATGAATAATAGAAAACCGATCTAAAAACTCTCCCAACATTGGGATGCAACGGCCTCCACGTGGTATTGTAGCCTTTGATGATTTCCAGGTCCTGGCATCGAATCTTTCACTTGCATGAGAGTTGGTGGCCTGTGCAAATTTCAATCCCTTTCGTAGGGCTTTTGTTTGAGGGAGCATGTTTAGGAACGATGTAAAAACTAATAATGAACTTGTCCTCATTAGCTACCTAATTATAGTGGGCCGTAGAGGATGCTCATCACTGATCGGAGTGCTTGCAATTCGAGATATACCATCTTTGGTCATGTATTTGCTATCTGAATAGCCTTAAGGTTGAAACAAAGAACAACTGCTGCTCTTTGACTACTTCTTGAGGGCTGAGGTGAAGACTGAAGAGTATGATAGTTTGACTATTTCTTCTTTGACTACTTTAGTACTTCATCCTACCTCGTTAATTCCCTTATGTTTATCTTGTAGCAGGCCTGTTAAGTATCACATTCTCTACTTCATTGTTAAATCCAAAGCCAACGTGACACTCCTTTTCCATCTTCATGCCAGGTTTCGCAACAACACTATAACATGGCCAGAGGACAGGCCTCGTTTCGAGAAGCTGACGGCTACCCAGGGCTCATCTTCACCTCGAGATCATTTGTCTGTAGGCCTTTTTTTGTGTTAGCTATCGAATAAACCAGCTCCTTCATGGAACCCGTTTTACTTTGTGAAAACGCTTTGCCAAGTTTATGAGCAAAATTTATAGAGGTTGCTAGTCATTCTGTATTCCATCAATAGACCATATCTGTTGACTCAGATTAACTCTGGCCAAGTTCATAATATCAGACGATGAATGTCGGCCGATTGCTTCGTTTTGTTTCGTTCAATTTCTTATCAGGTTTCGAGTTTCGACCTAGCAGCAGCCCATACTATACAAAATAACTAGTTATAATTTCCCTGCCGACGAGAAGCCGGCCAGTCTACAAAAAACTTGCCAAAAAAATCTAATCTTTCGTTTGTTTGTTTACTTAATCCAATCTGAATAGCGTCAGGTCTTATCAAACAAGCACTTACTGACAAAATCCCAAGGCTCCTATGTTCTTCACTGCTGCCAATCAATAATCCATCCGAAAAATCCTGTCACTTTCAATCTAAAAAAATCAAACAGAAACTGAAAGAAATCATAATTCTGTTCAATCCAATCCTTACTTACCCTTTTTCAATTTCAAAAAATATTCAACGACGCGCCAACATATGGCCGTTGCCGCAACAACGTTATATAAATAAATTCCCATCTCTGATCTTGTAGCTCTCTGTTTCTCCTCCGAACTATTTTCTCCTCTTCTACAATGGCGGCTCTGACCCCGGGAGTACTGTTGAAGCTACTGGAAGCAATGGACAGAGGGAAGAAGCTGACGAGGGAGCACCGGAGCACGCTCCTCCAGGTAACCGATATCGTACCTGTCGATCTCGACGAGAAGTCTCTGTTTCCGAAACAGGGATTCTACATCAAGGTCTCGGACTCTTCGCATTCGATCTACGTCTCGTTACCTCCTGGGCAGGACGATTTGGTTCTGAGCAACAAGATGCAGCTCGGTCAGTTCGTTTATGTCGACAGGTTGGAGCCTGGAACGCCGGTTCCGGTTGTGATAGGAGCGAAGCTGATTCCTGGGAGACGACCGTTGACCCCGGAGCCTTTGATGGCGGGGTTGAGAAAAGAAACAGGGGAGAAGAAGGAAATTGCTCGAATTAGTAATCGGAGAAGTTCTTGGGGGAAAATCGGAGGAGATAAGAATCAGATTTGTTCTTCTTCTCCAACGGAGTTAAAGAAGATAGTTCCGTTGGATTCCGATCAGTGTTCTACTCCGGCGAAACAGAGCTCGATGATAAGTGGGAGATCGATTTACAACAGGGACCGAAACGAGCTGCGGTCGAAAATGGCGAATCGTTTGAAGGTCGGACAAAGCCCTTCTTCTTTACCGTTGAAATCTCCGAGGAGTCGAAGCGATCTCGGAGATGGAGACCGGCGTAGGATCCCAATTAGCCCCTGCATCTCCTCTGTAGGTACATTTCCTTTGTTCTTTTTGCAGACTTGTAATAAGTCGGTAATTTCGTTTACTTTAGGGCGATGAATAATAACCCATTTGGTTTGTATTCTGTTCTGTTCTGTTGCAGGCGAAGAAAACCTGAGTTTGATGAACACGAAACTCGCTGCTTCAACGAAATCGGGCAGTGGAGAAGTAGTACATGACTCGTTCAATCAGTCTAGTGATCCGGTCTCTACTGGATCTGAAACCAGTCTGCCTCTGGATTTACCTGGAAAGCTAAGCAAGCTCGGAAAGGTTGATCACCGGATTCGAGTCACTAGCTCGAAAGGAGAGACTTTCGAATTTTCGATCACAATCAATAAAGTTTTCTACTTTGTAAAATGCAGGAAGCTTTGCAGCAGAGGGAAACTGCACAGAAGCTTGCTAAACAGGCCTTGAGAGAAGCTTCTGCTACCGAAACATTAATCCAATCTTTGAAGTAATTATCCCTACTCATGATCCTGCTTTTACAAAGTTGTTTCCTTTATGAGTCTTAATGAATTTTGCTATTTATTTTACTCTACAGGATGTTCTCAGAAGTGACCAAATCAGCTAGCCCCGAATCTCCAGCAAGTTGCTTCGACAAGTTCCTCGAATTCCACGCCCGAATTTCCCAGTCCATCGACGAAATGAACTCCATCCAATCTGCTGCCACTAGTGTTCCTGCAACTCCGAAATCGAAACCTGGCGAAAAGGTTAAACATATGAATCCAGAAGAAACCTTCCCAGCTTTGAACGAGCTCATTCGCAACTCAAAAAGGCGAACATCCATCTACAAGCCCCCCACAGTCCAATGTAGCAATTCAAGGCTGTCGAGATCGTCGAATGATGAGAACAAGAGACCAGCAATTACAACTGCTGCTACTCCATCAGTTTCTGGCAGCTTGAGCAGGATGATTAAGCTGGGGAAGGAGATTGAGATCGAAGCGGGGATCTGGTTCCTGGAATTCGTAGAAAAAGCACTGGAAAGTGGGATGAAGAAATGTAGTAGGAAGGAAGTGTCGCAGTTGGTTATGATGAAGTTGATCAACTGGGTAGAGAATGAACAATGCAGAAGCAAAGTTCATCATCCCAAAACTGCTCAGATTGCTAGAAGGTTAAGGATCAAGATGAAGAATCCTTGAAATTTTTTTGTGTTTTGCTCATAGTTGTGACAGTTACTGTACAGATATTTGATTCTGAATGCTATTTCTGCTGTGTTCAGTTCAAGGTTATTTGTGGCATTATTAACATAAAATCCGTGTCGATCGTTGGATTCGAACTTGTGGTCTGATATCTGAATTAACTGGATCTGTGATCTTCAAGCCTGCAATACTCAAAAACCCAAGAAACCGGCCCATAAACCTAATTTTGTTCTTCAGGCCCATTCATGAAAAATGTCTGCTGAATAGATATCGTAGGTTAAATTGATGATCCTACAATAATTACGAGAGAAAACCTTTCTCCTAGAATCTCTGTCAAACCAGCAGCAATGGATCTTCTCCAATCCACCTACAACGACGGCGAAGAAGTGGAAAACCCCACCTCATCTCCCGACGCCTCGCCGCCGCGTCTCCTCAAGGGAAGATCCGCCGCCCCGGCAGTTGACGACACCATGCTCGCCCTAACCGTAGCTCAGAAGAATCTATCCTCTTCAAGGCCAATCGATCCGATTCAGCACATTGTCTCCTTCAATCCAACCTACGACCAGCTCTGGACTCCGATCGTGGGCCCCTCGCACCCGTTCGCCAAGGACGGGATCGCTCAGGGGATGCGGAACCACAAGCTAGGGTTCGTTGAGGACGCCGCGATCGATGCATTCACCTTCGACGAGCAGCACAACACGTTCCAGAAGTACGGATTCGCCGCAGATCCATCGGGGACTGAGTACGTCGGTGATTTGAAGGCGCTGTCGAAGAACCGTGGGAATACGGTGTATAGCATTCCGCAGCAGGAGCAGAAGAGGCGGCGGATCGAGAAGAAGAAACAGGAAAGGGAAGATGATGATGGAGAAGAAGAGAATGTCGATAGGGAGGAAGTTGAGAATCCGGCTACTGATACGTGGCTGCTGAAGAACAAGAAGAGTCCATGGGCAGGGAAGAAGGAAGGATTGCAAGGGGAATTGACTGAGGAGCAGAAGAAGTACGCTGAAGAACACGCTAAGAAGAAGGAAGAGAAGGGAGCTAGCAGTGAAAAGGGAGAGGCTGTCGTTGAGAAAACTACTTTCCATGGGGACGAAGCGAAGGATTATCAAGGGAGGTCATGGATTGCTCCTCCTAAAGATGCGAAAGCTACGAATGACCATTGCTACATACCGAAGAAGTGGGTGCGAACATGGAGTGGGCATACAATGGGAGTTTCCGCGATCAGATTCTTCCCCAAGTATGGCCATTTGATCCTCTCAGCTGGGATGGACACCAAGGTAAAGATATGGGACGTTGAGAACTCAGGTAAGTGTATGAGAACTTACATGGGTCATTCTAAAGCTGTTAGGGATATCTGTTTCACAAATGATGGCACTAAGTTTCTGTCTGCTGGGTATGATAAGAACATTAAGTATTGGGATACTGAGACCGGTCAGGTTATCTCGACTTTCTCGACTGGAAAGCTTCCTTATGTAGTTAAGTTGAATCCCGACGAGGATAAACAGAACATACTTTTGGCTGGAATGAGTGATAAGAAGATTGTGCAGTGGGATATGAACTCTGGTCAGATTACTCAGGAGTATGATCAGCATTTAGGGGCTGTGAATACCATCACCTTCGTGGATAACAACAGGAGGTTCGTCACATCCAGCGACGATAAATCCCTTCGGGTTTGGGAATTCGGGATACCCGTTGTGATTAAGTACATCAGCGAGCCTCATATGCATTCGATGCCGTCGATAGCGGTTCATCCAAACTCGAACTGGCTGGCGGCGCAGAGTCTGGATAACCAGATCCTTATATACAGCACTAGGGAGAGGTTCCAGTTGAACAAGAAGAAGAGGTTTGCTGGACACATTGTGTCTGGATATGCGTGCCAGGTCAATTTCTCCCCCGATGGGCGGTTTGTGATGTCGGGTGACGGTGAAGGGAGGTGTTGGTTCTGGGACTGGAAGAGCTGCAAAGTGTTCAGGACGTTGAAGTGCCATGACAAAGTCTGCATTGGTGCTGAGTGGCATCCGCTTGAGACGAGTAAAGTTGCTACCTGCGGTTGGGATGGCATGATTCACTACTGGTAAGCCTTCATTTTTTGAAATTCGGATTCTCTTCGTTGATAGTTTTGCTTAATACCTGAATTTGAATCATAATCTAGCACGAGGTACTCCCTTTGTTGTTTTTATGGTGCAACTTGTATGGCTTGATTCCGGAAAACCTAACTCTCTAGCTGCTTTGTGTCTGCAGGGACTAAGTTTTTCCGATTCACGATTTGCTTATTGGAAGAAGAGACTGCAGCAGTCCACTGGATCTCAATCTCTGCTGCGAAATTCAGACTGATTAAGAATCGGATGAATGCATCCTCTCACCAGATCAAAAGCTCTGCTGGATGGTCCTTTACCGACTTTCGGATTAGGCCATGAACATTCTGTACTCTGATGAACTTAACGTGTAAACTGCTGAAAGGGATTTCACTCTCCTAGTGGTTTCTGTCCCTGGTTTAGCATTGTGGTATGGAAGTGTTTTAGGTTTGTCTACATTCTGCTCATCTTTCCTTCCATAGCTTACCTCAGTGCATACTCTGAATAACCTTTTTCAAGAATAGTACGAAGAAATGTGGTATTTCCGGCGGAAGTTCTTTGTGTGATGCACAGCTTTCAATAGCAACATCTGTGGTCTCTCTACTATAATGTAGTGAAAGCTTATCAAGGTAGAAAATTACTTAGTAGGATTCCGTTGCTGGTGATGGACACTGAGAGGTTCAAAAGCTGTTGTTCGCGGGTTCTCTCGTATCAAGTGGTGTAAGGTTGTGAGCTTACGAATGAAGTAGGATTCTGCTACTGATGATGGACAATGAGAGGTTAAAACGTTGTTGAAGGGTTCAAAAGTTTCTCATAAGAATTAAGTGATGTAAGATGTAAGGTTGTGAGCTCAATAATGAAGTAGGATTTCGTTATTGGTGATGGACAATGAGAGGTTCAAATGTTGTTGTTCCCAAGTCCAAGAATTTCTTTTAAGAATCAATTGAGGTAAGGCTATGAGCTCATAAATGAAGTAGGATCTAGAAAGACAAATGAGAATTGGACAAAGGGTACCGACCAGACAGAGTGAACGTTGCCTTTAAATTTATAACATGACAACATTATTAGTTTGATAATTAACTAGGGTAGACTTATGATCTTAACGATTAATTTGATCAGAGCAATTCAGACCATCAAATGAAAACAGTTCATTGAGATCACTCCACAATAACACAAAAAATAAGCGAAGAACTAACCACAATGGGCTAGCCGTCAAAAACTTAAAAACTTAATAGTAATCCCCACGCGCAAACAACCCCAAGAGTCGTATTCTTCTCGAAATCATGAGTGATTTAGCCGGTAATTTGAGTTCTTTCTGGTTTATAATTCTAAACTCGAGATTAATGAATAATAATTAAATAAAAACTCCTGCCAAGAATAAAATAAACAAAGCAAATAAAGATAATTATCTCTTAAAAGTTAATTTCTTTCCTTTTCCTATAAAAAAATTAAATGTGCAATTGATTCGGAGTTATATATAAAAAATCTGAAAGAGATCATCTGAATTATCCAAATCTTCTCGAAATATTGAGCTCAACCGTAATTATCTAGAATTACGAATTACATAGTCTTCCCAAAAATCTCTATAAATAGTATTTACATTATCCTAAACTCCCACTAATGTAGGATCTCTGTTAATTAAACATCAATGGAAGCGGAGATTATTAACCACGAAGATAATGATGAATATGATGAAGAAAAAATCAGTAGCAGCTCCAACAACACTGGCACCACTGATCTCGCTACAAACAACGAGACGATGATGATCAGCTCCACGTCCAAGCGGAAGGTCACGGCGATGGTCGATCTCAAGAAGAACTTGGATCGACTCGATCGCCATCTCGACCGAGTCGGCCTCCTCTTGTCGAATAAGAATCTCGGCGGAGGAGGGACCGCGGACACGACGATGACGACGACTGAGGCTGCGGTCGCAGAATGGGAGGTTGATTCCGGGAAACTTGTGCTCGGGAAGCTCATCGGCCGGGGAACCTACGCCGCTGTTTATCGCGGGACTTACGACGGCAAAGAAGTCGCAGGTATTATTTCTGTTTTGTTTATTTGAAAGTTGTGATTTGGCCATGTTTAGGTTTAAGTTTTTTTTTTCTCCGAGTCAATAAATCTTTAAATTAAGGTATTAATTAGTATTAATTATAGACGGAATTTCAAATTTGGAGTGAATTTTATTAGCATATCAGAAAAGAATTTTATTCGTCACTTTAATCTAAAAAAATAAATTTTACTTTGAATTTAAAAAGTTGTAAAGAGTTTCCAAGAATTCTGAATCAAATTATTAAATTCTTCTATCAAAGTATGATATGTTTTTTTTCAAAAACATTGTAAATAATAAATAGGATTAAATTTGAAATTAAGGAAATTAATGTCTAGGATTTTGAGTTCTTTGTTTCTATTTGTGTCTATGGTAGTGAAAAAACTGGAATATTGGAAAGAAAAAGGAGAAGATGAAGATGGTAGCAGCAGAATTGAGGGTAGAAGGAAAGCTCAATTAACAAGTCGGTTGAGACATGAGGCTACCCTTTGGCATAAACTCTGCCATCCTAATGTTTGTGAGGTAATTTTAAATTTTAATTATATGTTCAATATTCATTTATGTTTGATGAGTTATTGACGTTTCAAAAATTTAAAACGATTATAATTTTACTGTTTGCAAATTTGCTTTCGCCCTAAATCGAAATATTTCGGATTAACTTGTATGGAAATGTTCACAAAATCAAAGTCTAAATGTGTTCAAAATATCATTTGATTACCGGTCTGGTTATTGGGTTGAACCAGTCACTAATTTTCATAAATAGTCATTAAACAGAATGATAAAAATTTATTTACAAACTGGTCACTGTATTCAGCTTGTAGTTGTAAAATGGTCCTTTTTTACCAAAATTCTGAACAGACCCTGATATCTCAGCTGTTTTATCAGTTTCTAGGAGCTGTGATGTCATCATCGCCGCCGGATCTCAACGGCTCGAATCACCGCCGATCTGGAAACCTCGATACCCATCCGGATTGCTACTTGCTGACCCGGTACCACAGCGGCGGAACCTTGAAATCGTACCTGGAGAAGTACAAGCGAGTGAGAAAGAAGCTTCCGCTCGACAAAGTCCTGAATCTCGCCGTACAGCTCGCCAAGGGAATCGATTACCTCCATTCCCGGAAGGTGATCCACCGTGACGTCAAGCCAGACAACGTCGTCCTCGAAGCTAATAGCAAGGCGCTGAAGATAATCGACTTCGGTGTTGCCCGAATGGAGCCGGCGAATCCAGGGGAGATGGCTGGCCAGATTGGGACCATCGGATACATGGCGCCAGAGGTCTTCGAGTCCCTGCCATACGATCGGAAGTGCGACATTTACAGCTTCGGGATCTCGCTCTGGGAGATCTACTGCTGTGATGCTTCGTTCGCCAATTACGGCTTCACCGAGCACACCTCTCCTTCTGTTTACAAGGTACATTGGAGTTTCCCGCTTCAATTTTCTTTTTCAAAATTGATTCAAATATTTAAATGTACAAATTGGTTCAGTTACGGTAAATAAGTTAACAAAGTGGTCCATGCGTCCATCTTGATTTGAATTTTGTGCAGAACGTCCGGCCGGAGATACCCCGAAACTGCCCGGAGAAGCTAGCGGATATAATGAAGCAATGCTGGGAGATAGAGCCGAGGAGGAGACCGGCCATGAGCGAAGTGGTATCAATGTTAGAGGAGATCAGTCCATGCAAGGTTCCGAGAAAGACAACACTCCTCTTGTCACAATGCTTCTGTATAAGGTCCCAACCTTGCTCCAACATCTAACAAGCTTAGAGTCTCACCAATGCTGGTTTTCGCTCCGGCTAAGAAATGTACATATAGATTCGTCGTGATTCGACTAGGAGAAGTAGGAGTAAAGAGATAGATTTGTATCCTGCAGACCAGCAAGAGATATTGTGGTTTTTGGTTTAAGTTTTCAGTCTTCATAGCTCTAATATCGAGTTCGAACCTTTCAAGTTTTTTCTTAAGGTGGCTCGAATCCTAAACCAGCAGCAGATTGCCTGCATTTCTGTTTGCTACAAGTTAAGAGAAATGTAAACTTTCTGTCATGATTCGACAAGGGAAAATATATATTCTCGAGTTAAATTCATCCATCGAGATCATCGTAGCAAGTACAGCAGTCTTTTGACTGCCAAAAAGAATGACACTACATCTTCCCTCTACTATGTACATTTCAAGGAAGCAAAAGATAAAAGCTAGAGACTACTTAGAAGAACAGAAAATGGTGGTATCCAATTAACTATAATTCCTATTTGCCCTGTATTATTCTTAAGCTATACATGACATGGACCAAAAAATCTCCTGTTTTACTGTATTTTCTAGTCTGAATCTCGGCTGTACAGATGAATTAACCTTTAGTTGGAAGAGTGCGATTCCTTTCTTGCATTGCGAAACTCGGTCATGAGGATGTCTCTGATTTTTCTCCTCAGACGGCATGCTTCTTCACGGTGGAACCAATGTCGACTGAACTGCAGGAATATGTGGATAACCAGTTAAAAAACTGAAGTGAACAGAGGTCGTGTAAATTAAAAATCTTGGCGAACTAGTCAAAATACCAAGTGTAGATCCTGTCGTTTCAGCCTCTCCGGGGCATCTTCGATGAATCGCTGCATGAAGTAGAGTACAAAGATGCCACAATCGTAGTCATTTCCCTGTTGGGGAACCTGGTAGGGTAGAAAGACATTAACTTGGCATCACATAGTATGTTCTAAAGATTTGTTACTGTTTTACCTTTACGCTTTTCGAATAGATATCAGGAAGACGCGTCAGTATTCTATTTTCGGACATCTGAAGATTGGAAGGAGCAATGTCTTTATGCAAACACTTCCATTCTTCTCTCAAGCAGCTGTATCATGGAAAATTGCGACAGATCAGGACATCCAGAAACCAGTTATAAAGGCGTTCGAGATAAATTTAAAATCTCACCTTTTGATAACGTCGAAAATGTCTCTGCTAGAGTGAAGTTCCAATGAGTCCAGATGAAGAAGGATCAGATCTGATTTGTCATCCTTTTCTGGGAAACAGATTATCGCCAAGCTCCAGTGACTCCTGCACCGTGAATAATGTCGCATATTAGTTTTGAAAACAATCAGAAAACAAGGGGATGCCGTGACTTGAACCCGAAAGTGAACATACTCTTCATGGATGGGAATCAGTACATAAGCCTTTTCAAACAGATTAATGCCCTTCCACCATTTTCTGCACTTGACAAAAACGGACTCTTTTTCACTTCCCTACACAAGAATAAGTTGCAGATGAACAATAATGCAACTCTAATATAATCGGAGCCATGATAAAGCAATCAGTTCAATGACTACCTTGTCTGATAGTTCTCGTTTCAGCTTACTGTAGAAGAACGTAGAGAATATGTGGGAATTAGCCTTCTTTGTCGGCATCACTTGTAGCTCTAGGTACCTAAGGAAGGAAACCACGACTGAATTCGATAAGAACGAAGTGAATCAAATTACTTTTTAACAGTGTAAACGAAGACAAACTTGAACCAGGATGCAAATTTCACTTTACCGAATGTAAAAGTTCATAACTTTTGAGGTCACCATACTTTTAGGGGCCAGACATTTCATATCCGTGTACTGAACTTGAACAGAGTCTTGATCACCCCTGGTGACAACAACCAAGTAAGAAATCACTAGTAGACTTCTGAACTATCCTTGGTTCAACCTTTTTAAAATTGAACTATGCTAGAAGAAACAAAACTTAGCCATACCTTGACGGGTAGACGATTATATCATTGTTCATGCTAAAGGTGACACGGAAAACCAAAACATATTCAGTCAATAATCAAAATATACATAACCCCACAGAGCAGGATTATAGAAAGAAACACCATTTGAAGCTCGAACTTACCATTCATCAAATTTCCCATCTGAGACTGTCTCCATAACTTCATCATCATCATCCGAAAGATAAACTCGCTCTTCCTGTTAACAAAAGATTAGAATATAACAAGTTACATGGAGATTTCAACACTGAAAATACCAAACAGTTCAATGAGAGTGTTAAAAGAATCATGTCGTTTTTCATACTTGCCTTTCTAGGTCTCAAACTATGTGAAGAAGGAACTTCAATGTTCTGTATCCTGCGGAAAAGACTGAAAAGAAGGGGAAAGAATCGTAAGTACAAAGAAATGAGATTCACACTCTAGAATCCATATGGAAGGAACATATTACGGACAGCTAAGCTAAAAAGTGCTGCCTGCAATGAAAATTCCGAATGAACAACATGCAAACCCGAGCAGAAGAAAGACATAAACTTTAGTGAGTCCAACATGACATAATAGGAAGAAAGATGGGGTAAAGCTGGTGTTTTTATTTTCTCTTCAGCAAAGTTCTTTACCCATTTACTATTTCATTAGAGCTTCTCAAATAAGTCATCACGTCATTCCATTCTTGGATATTGAACAAATTTGCTGTATATAAGAAACAGTAATGTATAGATACTTACCCATTCGAATTTTTCTTGGCTATCCTTTCCCCTCTGGAGTAAAAGTTACCAGGAGTTATGTCCATATTCTTGCTACCCCGATTATCAACAGACGACCTGAAAGAAGACTTTTCTGAAGATTGAAAAGTCGGTTGTGTCGAAGGCCCATTTCTCTGTCTTGCTTTGTGGGAAGGATCATCAGAAGATTTCACTTTCAGACCTCTTCCCATAGCAGACAAATCTTTATCAAAAGGCTTTCGATCTGAGCGTTCATCATCATCTTCCATCTTCTTCCGAAATGACGAGGCAAACTTTGACAAACCAACTGGAGTACCTAAAGACACGTTTATGCTTCTCAAAACATCATTTGTAAAATAAACACACTTCAAATTAACGGCTGATGCTCACAGTTATACTCACCATTCAACCCTGGATTTGCTAGCTGTGCGGGTTGCTTTGCTTTATCAGCATCCTAGCAGAAAAATATGATCAAATCATCAATATACAGCACCAACAAAGTAACACTTGGAACCATATACACAATTCAGTCGTTTTAGAGCCCGAAGTAGCAACATTTATGAACAATCATGAAATGCTCTCAATTTTTTTGGTAAAAGCAGCCAACACATGCAAAAAAGGGGAAACGCAATTTCAAGTTTAAGTGAAAAATTAAGACAGCAGTACCATTCTGGGCCTTTGCGTTTTCCTCTTCTCTCGCTCGTTTTCCATGATTTTGATGGCAGCCTCGATTTTCCTCCCTCCGTCGGGCAAATTCTTGCCAACATTCGCATGAAGCTTTTTCTGTCTCTGAATGGTCTCTTCCAGTTTCCAATCACCCATACGGCTGCACTCCTCCTTCAAGGAATAGTGCTCCGGGTACTCCGACTCCATCGCCGTTGGTCGGCGCTGGCTCCGATCATCACTGGAACGATTGTCCCTCTCAACTTCAATAATAGAACTATTGTCGTCAGTATGGCGGACAACCTCGTCCAAATCGAGTATCAGCTTCCGCTTCTTCGAACTGTCTTCCGCCATTTTTTTTCCACTTTTTTCAATCTTTGCCAGGGGAGCAGGAGGCTGCCGCAGAAAGATGAATCAGTGGAAAATATAGTTGTTGGCAGAGTCGCAGGGCGAATTGTTGGTAGACGATGTTTGGACCCAAAACGAACAATATTGGGCCGAATTAATACGAGATTTCGTAGTCAGTTTGGCCCAAAATGAAAACGTTTGACTATCTCGCTTAACCACTTAATAAATCGTAATTTAATTAAATTTGATGTTTATTAATCGTATTAATTGATATTTTGAGATTACGTTTACCAGATAATTTGATCAATTTACTGTGTTTTAGGATGAATTTTTTAAAACTTAACCAGATAATTTGACTATCTCGCTTAACCACTTAATAAATCGTAATTTAATTAAATTTGACGTTTATTAATCATATTAATTGATATTTTAAGGTTACATTTACCAGATAATTTGGTCAATTTACTGTGTTTTAGAATGAATTTTTTAAAACTTAACCAGATAATTTGGCTAACCGATTCAAATGGTGAACCATTTTTTTAACTATCAACGATAAACCCTTTCACTTTGCAATCAGGAACCCCGACCGGAAAATCTCGCAAACTGGTCATCATCAGCTTCATCAATGGCCGATCATCCTCCCTCGACTCCCTCAGCCGCGCCGCCGGACTCCAATCTTCCGCCATCGGCCACCGAAAGCGCCGCTCCTCAGTCGGATCCAGCTCCCGCCTCCTTGGCGCCACCACAATCCTCGATTACGCCATCGCCCAATCCCAACCCTAACCTTACTAACCCCAACCCCGCCAATACTCCGATTCTTCTTCCTACTCCGTCGCCGTTCCCTTCCGCCTACGGTCTCCCGCCGCCGCCAACCATGGCGCCGTCGTTTCGTCCGATTGCGCAATTCACTCCCGTCCCAAGCTATCAGAATCAGGCCACAGTTGGTGTTCAGCCTCCAGGTACAACAATGACTTCTTCTGCTCCGCCGGTGATGCCTTCTTATCAGCCGCCCAACCAGATTCTGAGGCCTCCGTATGCATCAGTGCCAAACGGTTATCCGCCTGTTCCCGGAGTTGTTCATCAAGGAATCATGGCTCCGCGTGGTGGGTTGATCTTGCTCTGTTCTTCATTTTCTTGCTGCTTATGTATGGCCTTAATCCATGTCTATCAGTTCTGTTTTCTTTTCTTTTTGGTGCATTCATGCTGAGTGTGCTGGAAAGTATGGCCGCTTGGATCAAATTGTTAGCATTTTTCTTAACAATCGGGTAATATGGTGGGGGATATTTGGGAAAGAGGGCATCGATGACCCTGATGTTTTCTCGTACAGTGTCTTGATTGATTACGGTTGGAAGGACTTCATTCATAATGCTTAAGAGACTATCATCTTCTTCTACAACTCCTGTTTTGGTATGCCCGTATTTTTGCTTAGTTCCTTTCTATTGCATTTAGATTCTAGAATGATGAATACGTCCTGATAGTGAAATGAGGCGTGTAATCAATATAGAAGAATCCATTCCATTTCTAAACTACCTCTGGTTATGCCATCTTCATTTTAGTGAGCATCATTCTGGTAGTTATAAGGATTCATACCTTTGGTGGGTTTATGAATTGCTGGCAGCCGGCCATGGTAGCACCTGAGTGCTCCTTGGCATTATATCTAAGGTATTAAACAATCCTTCAATTTCAGTCTGTTTCTTTCTTTCTTATGTCCTTTGTTCTGACAGTGTTGTTGAGGGCCAGTAACTGCTAGGTTAAGATAATTAGTTAGAACTTGAGTAGTATTTGGTCATCAGTAGCTTGAGTGAGTGAGGTGTTGAAAATCTCATGCTACTCAATTTAAAAGATCTTCAATTGGTGTGCATATAGTTTGAAAAGGCTGCCGATGGCAATTGGATGCATGTATGATGTAAGTTGAGTTAACATAACAATTTTTATGATTTCAATCCCTCAGGTTACCTATTCAGCTGGTGATTCTTGATTCCTGTGGTACCATCTCTTTTATGATTTGAAATTCTTCCTTACCCATTAAATTTTTTCTTGTGGCGCTGGACTGTACGGTTGCGATTTCGCGTTATTGCAGCTTCTGATATGTTTGCGTAGCTGTTGTTTTTATCTTATGCAGGAATGCCTCGTTATCCTTCACCTTATCCAGCTATGGTCCGTCCCATATTCACTCCACGTCCACCTGGCGTGCTTCCGATGACTCGTCCTCTTGTTCCAAATATTCCTGGTGTTCCAAATATTCCTGGTGTTCGTCCTATTATCACTCCTATTATTAGGCCAGCTGTACCTTCCGTCACCCCAAATGAGAAGCCTCACACTACAGTTTATGTGGGCAAGATATCACCAAGTGTGGAGAATGAGTTCATGCTGTCTCTTCTTCAGGTTTGTGATTAACTATTTTCTTCTTTTGAGAACATAGCCTCGAGTTGCTTAGGAGGTTGGTTATTGTTTATATCTTTTGTTGAACTAGGGCCTGACTTCCCCCATTTTATTTTCTTTCCTTTTTGTCTTCTGCTCACGGCAATTACTTAATGAAGCTTTGTGGACCGGTAAAGAGTTGGAAACGTGCCCAAGACCCTAGTGATGGGACACCTAGACGTTTTGGATTTTGTGAATTCGAAAATGCTGAGGGCATTCTCCGTGCATTACGTCTACTCAGTAAATTTAATATTGATGGGCAGGAACTGGTGGTATGTTATATTCATAACATTTGGGTTTGGATCACTATGTTTCTTTTCACTTACTATCCAAGCATGATTATGAATGTTGCACTTTTGCTTTACTTGTGCGATGAAAATTGCAGTTAAATGTTGATCAAGCGACATGAGAATATCTAGATCGGTATGTCGAAAAGAAAACTGAAAATTGGAAGAATCTCAGAGAAGGAGCTGACAAGCAGGATAATGCTCCAGCTGATGCTGATAAGAATCGGCCATCTGAGGCATCTCAGAAGACTGAACTTGCTAACTCTTCCGTAAATGATTCAGAAAAAGATAATGGAAGAGAGGACAAAGCGAATCCTGATCTTGCTAATCTTGGTATTGTAACTGACGAAGATAAAGAAAATGACAAGATGACATTGGAGAAGCTTACTAATATGAAAGAAGAAAGATTGAAGACCAAACCTCTGCCGCCTCCTCCCCCTCTTCCTCCGCTTCCTATTAATGGTTCTGGCAATCCAAATATTGAGCAACTCAAATCAAGGGATGTGGACTCAGACACTGATGCCCTCAGAGATGGTAAGTCCTTAAAAGGGTATTAGTAAAGCTTGTTCCTTCTGATATTAGATAATGTGCAGTTTGACTGACAAAATCTTTTCTGAGTGCTTACGTTCTTGTTGTTCATTTCCAGATGTCCGCGGAGAAAAAAATAATGGTGACCAGGCAAATGAACATGAAAGGTCTGAGGTAAGCTCACCAGATAATAACAGAAGGTATGATAGAAGCAGCAGAGACAAGGATAAAGATCTTAAAGAAGAAAAAGATCTAGCAATAGACAGATTTGAGAAGGAAGCGGAGCGAGAGAGGGTTCGGAAGGAGAGGGAACTGAGAAGGAAGGTGGAAGAGGCTGAGCGTGAGTACGAAGAACGCTTAAGAGATTGGGAATATAGAGAGAGGGAGAAAGAGAAACAACGGCAATATGAGAAAGAAAGGGAGAAAGAAAAGGAACGCAAGCGGCTAAAGGAGATTCTTCGTGATGAAGAAGATGAATATGATGATTCGGGGAAAAGATGGCGGAGGAGCATTATAGAGGAGAAGAGAAGGAGAAGACAACGGGAGAAGGAAGACGACTTGGCTGACAGGCTGAAAGAAGAGGAAGAAATCGCTGAAGCCAATAAGATTACTGAAGAGGAAAGAAAGCTGCAACATGAAAAAGATGCTGCGCTGAAACTTCAGACTGCTGATCTCATGAATGGTAATGAAAATGCTGCTTCACCTGATGAAATGGTGGCCGAAAGCAAGCATAAGGTCAGTGGACAAGTTGAGGAGAATGGTGCTTATGATGTTTCAACTGTGCCAATGGCTGAATCAGAAGCACAGCGGGAGAGTACCAATGCTGCCACAAGAAAGTTGGGGTTTGGTTTAGCTGGATCCGGGAAGCGTGCTGCGGTACCTTCAGTTTTCCATGAAGAGGATGATGATGATGCACATAAGGATAAAAAAAGGAGGCCTTTAGTTCCCCTCGATTATACCACAGAGGAATTGCAGGCTGTCGAACCCCCTACTTCTGAAGCTCAACCTCCGAATCTGGCCGCAGCTGCAGAATATGCGAAGCAGATATCTAATATTGCTCCCAAAGAAGAGAAATCAGAAGGTGGAAGGGAGAGAAGCCATCGCCCTCATGATCGGTCAGGTCGACGTGAGAAACATGACGAGGAGAGTTATCGGTCCAGGGAAGAGAAGGTTGACCGAGAGGGTGGTCTGGATAAGGCGAAGACCCCAGATAAACAGAAGCTTTTAAATGCGAAACAGCTGATTGATATGATCCCGAAGACCAAGGACGAGTTGTTCTCGTACGAGATTAATTGGGCCATTTACGACAAGGTACGTACTGGTGCATTCCTATTGTTTCTGTTGAGTATTGGCTCCCAACCTTCCCTCGAGAATGTGCCGATTTTGCGAAGTTGCATATGCTCGATTTTTAGCTCATTCTGACCCATGTCTGCTTATTTTGCGACTGTTTTTGCTACCCTGTTTTTGTACAGCACTCTCTACATGATAAAATGAGACCATGGATTTCGAAGAAGATAACAGAGTTTCTGGGAGAGGAAGAAGCTACGCTAGTAGATTACGTAGTGTCGAGTATGAAGGAACATGTTAAAGCTGCACAAATGCTGGAGTTGCTTCAGTCCATACTCGACGACGAAGCCGAGATGTTTGTGCTCAAAATGTGGAGGATGCTCATCTTTGAGATTAAGAAGGTCGAGACCGGCCTGGATTTGATGTCTAAATCATAACAACGGCAGAACATTTTGGTCATCGTAGCATTTTGGTAACTCACCTATTAAATGTAACTATGATATCATTTACTTATTCTGTTTGTAACATTTTTGTCATTCCGTCCAACTTTCCATCCAATTCCTCTGTTAAGTTAACAGATCAACTTTTATTCTCAGCTCCATGTCACCAGATATATTAGATGACAAACAAGGCAAAACATGTGAGGTACACAATATTGTATCGTAGACAATTATCATACTAATAAGAAACTAGGCATTTATAATATTCACGTTTTAATTTGAGGAGTGTTAAAAATAATAAAAGATAGGTTGTGTTGATGAATTAACAAGTTAGGTGTTTACGATATTCACTATTTGATTTGAGGAGGATTGTTAAACGTAATAAAGGATATATTGCATTGTTTACTTGACAAGCTAGGCGGTCAGGATATTAACGCTCCAATTTGAGAAGGACAGTTAAAATTGATAGTGTAATTACCATATTAGCATAGGAATATGGTGCTATTTACTCAAAAGTTAGGAGTTCACGATATTAACGCTCCAATTTGAGTAGGATTTTCGGATAATAGTAATAGCGTAATTACCATATTAGCATAGGACAGGTGGCGTTATTTACTCAAAAAAGTTAGCTCGTTCACGATATTCACGTTCCAATTTAAGGAGCGTTAAAAGTAGTAGCATAATTACCACATTAGCATTGGAAGGTGGCGCTATTTACTCAAAAGCTAGGTGTTCACGATTTTCACACTCCAATTTGTGGACGAACGTTAAAAGGAATATCATAATTACCATTTTAGCATATGACAGATGGCGCTATTTACTCAACAGTTGTGAGTGTTCACGATATTCACGCTCCACTTTGACAGTTACACATAGCCTCGTGAACTCCGCGCCGCACATTATCAAGACCCGAGCGTTGTTGAAACCCTAGAGACCCTCCGGTTCCGGCTATATATACCTCGCAAACCCCACCGCCTCACATCACCAACACCAAACACTCATCTCTCCCTCGGAATAATCTCCTTCATCGTTAAAAATCACACTAAATCTTGTGTTCTCTATTCCGTCCCCACTTCAATTTCATCAAGAAGTGAAAGAGGATCAAGAACTATAAAGTCTTGGCACTGCTACTCTGCAGCTGGGAACCAATTTCTCGCCGGTCATCGGATCGAACCCAAATCTCTCATCACTCCACCGATTGGTAAATGATACTCTCAACCCATTCCTGGTTTCTATTTGATTATTTATAAGTAAATCTTGAGTCTCCCTGTTCTTTTAACTGATGCACCTTATTTTTCACTCCTGCAATAAAATTGAGTATGTTCCATCCGTGATAGTTCTTGGCCTAATCTTGTTACAATCTGTTGGTTTTTGTTTCATACAGTGTAGGCCGTAGAGAGTACACCCTTCTCAAATTATTGACCGGATGATCGGCAGAGATTGAGGCAAGGAGCCTAAATCTCGGCCGATCTTCAGTGAGGTGGGGAGGCGTAGCTGGCCTCCATCTTTTGCTCAACTTGCGGAATTTCGCAAGGAGTGAGATTTTACAATGGAAGAAACCTCATATTCATCTGCCTCAAGGACACCTTTAAACCACCAGCGTTGCATCCGGCTCTCTTTTCGGGGCAATATCATCCTAGGAGTGGGAAAGGAATTTTCCTTCAAGATGCCGATTGCTGACTCTCAACTGCATCAGAATGTTGAAACTCTGAACAGCTATATACTCGGGCATTCCAGTAAACTAAACGAGCATATACAACTTCCCAGACCGCTGGATAATGGATCAAAAGCGGACTCTGAAGCTTGGAGAAACAGTAGCCGAGATGCATTCTTGAAACCCAACGGTGATTTGATACCTACTGTTTCTAATGTTGCGGAAGGACTTTCCATCAATGACGGCAAAAGGACGCACTTGGCTGATCATTGCGGTGCCACACCTGCAGGCTCACGAGATCAGTTCTATGCTCATAACGAGTTCTTCCAGACTGATGGGAAGGACTTGGTCGCCAACGACCATGAGTTGCGCTCCATCAGTAGCGAGATACCCATTCTGAAGAATACGATATCTCGCTTGGAGTCCAAGTTACTGCTGGTGTCACTGAAAAAAGAGCTGCTGGGGAAGGACTATGCTGGACGGCTATTCTGGGCATTCTACAGGCCAGGTTCAACTCCATGGATCCTGGTTGATTGCAGCATGCTGGCCCAGGAAGATAGCACCAGCAGTGGTCACACCGGCGTTGGGTGTAGCAGTTCAGCTTCCTCATCCTCTCAGAGCGATGCCGAGGAGAATCATCACTTTAAGGTCGGGGCAAGAGAGCCGAAACCTAAATGGTTCTCTTGTCAGTCAGAAGCAGAGGTGAGTGAGCTGATTAGATGGCTGAGATGTTTTGAGCCTATGGACAATGACTTCATAGTCAGTAGCAGCTGCATCATCGCCTTGTCTCAGCGACCCAAGATTAAAGCTTGGCAGAAGTGCAGAGGGCTCAAGGGATCAAGCTGTTTGAAATCAGGAAATCCTCCGTCTCTGACTCGTGATACGTCGCTGAGGCCAGTAACAGGAAGAGAGGTCCAGTTTCTTAGACAACTCGAAATCTGCCTACTCGACATTGATGCTAGCCCTGTATGATGCAGCACTAAAACCCAGATTAAATCTGCCAAGTCAATAAATCAGGTCAGTCAGACTGCCTTTTTTCGTACTTCAGTATCTGTTTACTTGCATCGTTTATAATGGCAACCTTACCTGTGACATCGTTACAATTTCACAGCAGCAGCGAAACAGCGGGAAACAAGGGAGAGAAGTAAGAGATAAACAAACGGTAAAGCAAAGGCGAACCGGGCAAAAAATGGCCTTGCAAGGCATCTCTTTAAACTTGCAAGAAGAAGAGTCTACTCTACAACAACAAAGAGCCTTTTGCATATAAAACTCTCTTCCTATAGCTTTTTGCTTTCAATCCCTCTAAAAGGTAAAATCTCTTTCAGCAATCTAATTCAGTCTATACACCTAAAAGGCTAAAATTAAACCTTTTTGACATCTTCTATCCACAATTCCTAATAACCCAAAACTAGGGTTCTAATTTTCCTTCTGATATTTATATTTATATCCTAAATCTGTTTACCCCCTTAAATTCTATCTACATGTTCTCCCTATGTCACCTTCAATTGTTCGCTCCCTTTGCAGTGCTGGCTTCACCTTTTTGTTTTGCCGACTTCCAGACTCTCGGGCGTTTCGAACTCTGAGCTGCTGGTATGTTGCTGTTGCTTGGAACTGGATCAGTTGCAGAAATTGTACGGTCGTCTGATGAGCTTCCATCTGGGTTCTGACTGTCGATGTTGTCTGCAGGTTTTATCGCTGGAGGAAGAGGCTTCTCGTAGAGGATTGCTGCGTCCAAAGTGTATATCCTGAGTGCTAGAGCAGAGATTGTAGCGATCCTCAATAAGGCGGAAGGGGGCGACCAGAACCACCATTCCCTTCTCAGGTAATTAGCTTTGATCGCGTTCTCGAGCGCCAGTGTCGCTTTAACCATCTGCAAGGGAAAGAAAAAAATAAGGCTCGTCAGTTCTTCTAATGTAATGTTTTCCAGCAGGACCTCTAGGAGCCATCGAGTTTAGGCTGCAGCTGTGAAATTGTAAACCATACGATATGACAGGTAAAGTTGCCACATTATAAACGAAGCAATAAACAGATTCTGAAGCGTAAGAGAAGAAAAAGACTGTACTGACCTCATTTATTGACTTAGCAGACTTGATATCCTCCCGCCAGGCACGCCTTCTTCCACATTCAGCATTGGAAGGCTTCAGGGCTGCATCGTGCAGGCCAGCATCAATGTCCAGTAGGCAGATTTTGAGCTGTCTGAGAAATTGGGCCTCTTTTCCCGTTACCAGCCTCAGCGACGAATCATAGGTCAGAGACAGAAGGTTTCCTGATTTCAAACAGCTTGATTCCCCTGAACCCTCTGTACCTCTAGCAAGCTTTAAGCTTGGGTCGCTGAGACAAGGTGATGCTGCAGCTGCTAGTAATGATGGGATCCCATCTGAACCGAGAAGCCCAATCTGCTTCACCAGCACCTTGTTCGAGCTCTGAGTGACGAACTTTGCACTTACTGTTTTAAGTTCGTAAGGGGACGCGCCACATTTTTTCACCCCGTCTAGCTCAGAGCCGGTGCCAGGGGCTGTGCCTACATTACTTGGAGTTGCTTCCTCAGAGCACTCCTCTTGTTCTCCCAGCACAGCTTTAGCTTCTGCAGATTTCTCCTTCAGCTGCGCACTCTCAGACGCACTGGCCCCAGAACTACACTCGACGTCATTGTGCGCCTTAATTCCAGAGCTGGATGAAAACGTCATGTGACAGAGTCGACAATGATGCCTGGACGTCCATACCAGCTCCAAGCATCCACAACGGTACATTACTGCCTTTTTGTTTTCTTCCTCATCCAGCAGCTTGTCCACCGAGATGACCATCCCATCAGTCTTCGAGCAAGGACCGTATCTTCTCTCCATTGAGATCAAAGCTCTCGTTGCAAGAGAGCAAAACTTGCCAGCCATTTCAGTGGTTTTGGGCGTCAAAGTTAACTGAGATGTGTCCTGACCAATGTCCCCAACATTGGCAGGTTCCACAAATTCAAATTTTTGAAGCCGCAGTAAGGACTCTATGAAGTCATTGTCCATAGGCTCAAAACATCTCAGCCATCTAATCAGCTCATTCACCTCTGCTTCTGACTGACAAGAGAACCATTTAAGTTTCGGCTCTCTTGCCCCGACCTTAAAGTGATGATTCTCCTCTGCATCACTCTGAGAGGATGAGGAAGCTGAACTGCTACACCCAACACCGGTGTGACCACTGCTGGTGCTATCTTCCTGGGCCAGCATGCTGCAATCAACCAGGATCCATGGAGTTGAACCTGGTCTGTAGAATGCCCAGAATAGCCGTCCAGCATAGTCCTTCCCCAGCAGCTCTTTTCTCGGTGACGCCAGCAGTAATTTGGACTCCAAGCGAGATATCGTATTCTTCAGAATGGATATCTCGCTACTGATGGAGCACAACTCATGGTCGTTGGCGACCAAGTCCTTCCCATCAGTCTGGAAGAACTCGTTATGAGCATTGAACTGATCTCGTGAGCCTGCAGGTGTGGCACCACAATGATCAGCGAAGTGCGTCCTTCTGGCGTCATTGATGGCAAGTCCATCCCCAACATGAGAAACAGTAGGTATGAAATCACCGTTGGGTTTCAAGAATGCATCCCGGCTATTGTTTCTCCAAACTTCAGAGTCTGCATTTGATCCATTATCCAGCTGTCTGGGAAGTTGTACATGCTCGTTTAGTATACTGGAATGCCCGAGTATATAGCTGTTCAGAGTTTCAGCATTCTGACGCAGTGGAGTGTCATCAATCGGCATCTGCAGGAATGTCCTTCCACTGCTGGGATGACATTGCTCCGAAAGGAGGGCCGGATGCAATGCTGGTTGTTTGAATGTGTCCATTCCATGCCTCAGGGCAACATTCTCCGAACAGTCAGATGGATATGAGGTGCTTCCATTGCATCCCATCAGTTTCACAAAAGATGCAGGCCAGTTAGTCTCCCCACCTGCTCTAGGCCAGCCAAAACTGTTGAACATATTGGTATTTGCTTTTGCCTCCTTGTTTGCTAGGATTTTTTCTCTGCACTTCAACTGTCCCAGTTCTACAGAAACTGATCGTACTTTCTGCTGCAGATCCGCAGAGATTATGGTACATTGGTCAAGGTGGTGCCTGATGCTGCTGGAGCTCACGACTTCTTCAGTCAATAATTTCAGAAGCTGGACTCTCTATGTCATACAAAACAAAACCAACAGATGTAATAAGGTTAACTACCATGGAATTTCGCATTATATTCTAGGAGTGAAATAAGGACCAGTAGTTACAGACAAGGGAGACTCAAATTTGCTTATAATCATCAATAGAAACCAAGTTCCCATAAATGCAGTAATCGTTGTATAGATTATTAGAATTTTAAATAAACTCTTCTAGGAAATTTGATTTCTTCAGGGACTGCACTATTTTTCTGGGCCTATTGTATTAAACATGCAACACTATCCCTAAGTGATTGTCAACGGTTTTTAAAAAGGGAACTCAAAAAGTAGAAACTCGAGAAAAAACTATGACAGAAATTTGTTGGGACATATACTTCATTTCAACTAATATTAGCAAGACAGGGACTAACCTCCTTTGTGCTGTAGTCCCAGTAATCGTTCACTCCCATGGTTGTATTGAGATCACCATGACCGGCCTTTTTCATTCCCTTCATAACTAATGGAGGAATTTGTGTAGCATCATCTTCCATGGGTTGACTAGGAGTACATAGAGGACAGTACCAATTACCAGCAGGGATGCGCATAAGTGGAGGATTTAAGCAGTATGTATGGTAACCAGAATCACAATGATCACACAGTAGAACATTAGTGTCATCCTTATCGATGCCACATGCTCTACAAATCCCTTCATTTGCATGACCCTCTGGAATCTGACTTCCACTATCAAGAACATCTACTATTTCATTTTTGCGCCCTGAGGTTTTTATTTTATTTTTCCCCTTCAGCTTGTGCACAAGAGGGACAACCTGCAGTACGATAATAACAACGCCAAAGGTTGAAGTACAAAAGTACAAAAATGGATATGAAGAGGCAATTCAGTTTTAATAATACAAGTATTTTCTAATAAAATGGTGTAATAAGGAATAACAACTTTATACACAGACGTTCAGAAAGATTCTCCAGAAAATCACTAAAACGATGGATCAGTTTTTCAGAAACTCCTGTTACTTTTTCTCTCTTGATTTTTTTTCTGAATTTTCTTTAAACAAGGTAACCTGGATTAATGGAAATGAGAAATAAGAAGAGACAGATCCGATCAACCTGTTGTGCATAAAGTGCTTCAAAATTTTGAGACAATGTCTTGGCCAATTGGACCCGATGGGAGTGATCGGCCTCGGCAGCAATTATTTGATTCCAAACCTGCCAAAAGGGTACAATATGTGAGTACGGAATTCAGCGTAAATTCAAAAGTGAAATATATGATGAGTGCCTAGTATAAGATAGAGAAGATGATAAGGAACCCTCTGAAAATGAATCAGAAAGTTTACCCCTCGAACATCCTCTGTGAAAGCTTCATATGATTCCCCATAGGCTCCAGCAGTTAATTTAAAATCAATCTTTCTGAAGTCCAAAGGACGAGATGGCGTAGCAGCATGTCCATGTAATCTCTCATTATCACGATCAGATGCATTGAGAAAGGTTCTTCCCACCAAATCACAGAAGACTTTCTCCTTATCAGCCGCAAGGGCAAGGTGAAGAACTTTTTGGCACTGACTCATGATCAAATCAGGTATTGTAGTAGCGCACTTGATTCTGCTCTTTCTGCTTGGTTTATCTGGCTCTTCTTCACCAGTAACCCTCCTCAATACCGATTTAACAATGGCCTGCAACCAATTGGACTAAGTGAACATCTTGGCAACAGCAAATATAAAATGATTAACTAACCACCAGAGGTAGACCATCATCGTTTCAAAGACTAGCTTACTGTTAGCAACGGACTCTCACAAGCCTGTTATGCATGAAGATGTCGTTTGGAATGAAGACCATGTGAAATGACCATAGGAACTCAACAATCACAGCAAAACCCTATGCTCAATTTTTGCACACAAGTGATCAAAACTAAGGAAAGGTTGGCTGGCACCACGAGATTCGATGCCATGTGTTTCCACAGCAAGAAAACAAACAGAAAAACAGCGGACATTAATCAGATTCCTAATTTTGGTACAGAAACGTTAAAATGCAGTGTTTTGTGCTGTATGGCAGTCACCTGCTCGAAACAAAGACCGTTACATCGAGCTATTGGCTCTGCATCAGCTAGTCTATTTCCTAATATGGTCATGGATGCAAATTGATTGCATTTGAAACAAAATCAGTAAGAACCTTAGTGGGCCCTGCAGCATTTCCTTTGTAAACTGCCTTACTGATAGACCGTTCCAATTCTCTCTTAGCCCATTCAGGAGGAATTTTAGCCAAAGCCTCGTGGACAAGCTTCCGAATCCTGGCCCCCACATTCGTTGCTAGAGTTTTGGCAGGTATTAGCACTCGTGCCCAATCAGGAATATCCTCACTGCTCAGGTTAACATTTTCGCAAGGCAGCTCATTAGAGTCATTCGAGCAAAAGATTTTCTTAGCAGCCTCTGCATCCAACTGAAAATCACAAAAGGTTAGAAATTAGTCCTCTGGCATTAAACATGAAACAGATCAGGACATACATTAAGTTGACATGTGCCATAAAGCCATATATATCTAGACGCACATGGTAAGAAAATGAATGCAACCAACAAAAATCCACAAGTGTATTAAGCTAACGGAACGAAAAAGGAATCGACACGTGTACGTCAAAGGCGTTACAAATTTTCTTTTGGAAGAATTATAACTCCAATTCTAAACGCACAATGCACGGGAATAAACGAAATACTCGCTGCATTCAATTACAAGTTACTAGTCACCTCATTATTCCTATATCACTTATGTTAGTTCTCCAACTTTGGAAAACTGAATATGGAGTCCCTCGCTACTTTCCAAGACCTCAATTGAAAAGAATGGTTAGAAAAGATCTAATAGCATTTCCTCAAAAACTGCTGTGAAGAATTTGCTCTTATTTGTATAAAACATGCCAAAGTTATTTCACGTCATAGACGCAAGAAATTTTTACTGTATTGGCAATTCTGTGATAAAAATTACCCATTTTCAAGTTTAATAGGAATCTATGCAAAACGTAACTTCAGTAGTCTATAACTGCTCAAACTCGAAACACTTCCACCGAACCTTTGATTCCAATACCGGAATATAATAACATATTCAAGTGCTTAAGCACCTAAACTAGAGATCCCAACTTCTACTAAATTCGGTCAGAACAGAATCACGTAAGGCTTTCCTACTTATACAGGAATCATCCGAAGTTGATTATGTTCTTCTTACTTCAACTTAGATTTAGGGCCTAATAGTTTAGTTCCACTTTACCTAAGCCAATAGTCCAGTTCTACCATGCCAGTTTCCAGAGATATACTGACCCAAAGAACTGGCTTTAGCTGAGCTGTGAAGTATTTACTAAGATGATAGTAAATTGAAATCTAGAAATGGTAGTTTGGCAGTGACAAAGAAAATTTGGAAGCTTCAATTCAATTACTTTACTGGTTTCAGATAACTTAACCAGTTGAGTGTACTGGAACTCCTAGCTATCACCACTGAATCTATGTCCCTCTAAACAAATGTTCTATGTATCAGAACATGTACTAAGCCGAGATACCGAGAAGTATAGGGCAAAAAGAGGAAAATGATAAATTGAAAGAAGATTAAGGAAAAAGGAAACAGGCATCATTTAACCAGGATTGGGTTTTAAGGACATATGTCCCAAAATCGTAACATATGCGCATGAAAATGTTGTCCTATTCCAAAATAGTACAAGTTTTAGCAAGTTATATTCAAGAAGCTAGCTATGTTAACTTTAGAGGTAATAAGTGCAGAAGTGAAAGCAGAACAACTGATGCAACTAACACCATAAGAGAACTGAGAAACAAAAACATCATATAGGTATAAAATGAAAACCAATCTACCAGTGCCTCATCTTCCACTTCCTCGAAGCCGGGAATTGAACTGGAAAGCACACCTGTAGCACCTCGTAAATAGTGAAAAACTTTACGGCTCTCTCGACTAACTGTCTCCACAGACTCAAGGTTTCCATCCATGGATGAGAGAGTCAATAAATATCTTCGAGCTAGTTCTGGCCAAGTAAGTTCATTTATTGGCAGGAAATGAAGCATAGTTGCCTTGAATAAATTCAAAGTGTCTGCCTTCTTCCTCCTTCTATCAAAAGTAGGATCTGTGAGAGTACACAATTTTCCATGTAGATCAGCCAATATAACTCTCATCAGTGAACAGTGAGCCAGAGTCAAACTCCCAGTGGCACACATATGTGAATTACACAACTGTCCCATATCGGTAGCCGCTGTCATAGTTTCAGAAGTTGAGGTAATACTTCCCCTGTTAGCTGTTGAACCAGAATTCATACGAGTCATGGGATAAACATTTGCAAGTGCCTCTTCAAATTCCGGAAAAGATATCGATTTTTCCATTTCCAAAACTTCTGAGAACCGCCACAGTACTTCCCATGACTAAAGAAAAAGGCAAAAACACACGAACACCTGTCATGGAGGGTTTCACGAAATAGATGCAAGCAACTAGGATAATAGGAGGAAACGATATGCATACCTGAAGAGCATCACCAATTAAATCTACAGGAAGGCTTGAAGCCAATGGCTTGATAGGAGGGAGGGGGATTTCCAAAGAATTCATTTGGATATTCGCTGTCCCAGGTACTTGACATGCTCGAATAGTGGATGCACAACTTCGACTCCCATCTGCTTCTGTATGAGCCAAATCAGGGCTTGGCCATTGTTTCTCTATAACCATAAATGGTGTATCTATCTTCTGTGGACTTCCACAATTGTTTATTCCTAAATGTACATTACCTAAACCTCCCGGGCTGAGAAAACTTGGCAAACGGGCAGGTGTTGTTATGTTATCAAAGATATTCTGGCCGAACAATAATTTGCTACTCGTCGCCTGAGCATAGTTAGAAGAAGCTCTACGCTCATCGGACAATCTGCAATCCATTAAAAAAAACTTAAAGAGGCAAGAAAATTCCAGTGTCATGAACAATACAGGCATGCATGAAAAAGGCAGACGAGGTGAGTCTAGTGAAAATGTTACGATATCAATGGGAGCACAACTACAAAGCCCAAAACGAAAAGCATAGCCAGTAAGCGTCCATACCACGAAGCAAAAAGCTACGAAGGACTAAAATCACTAACGGGAAACTCCAGAAACGCAGCAAAATTTGAGCTTTGCACATACGATCGGTGAGCAGAAGCACTGCTCCGCCCAAATTCAGTCGGGAGCCCTGCTAGTAAGTCTACATGGTTGAAGCCATGCAAACTCCGATGAGCTTACACTCACTTCCACTCGTATACGGTTCCTATCTTCAACGAAACCCATGGACTCTTTCTTCGCGATGACTGGCGAAGAGAGGAGGAGGAGGAGAAGAAGCAAATAGAAGAAGCGGCGCAGAACTAAGTTACGAAGAAGAAGAAGAAGAAGAAGAAGAAGAAAAATCTCAATAAACAAATAGAAAAAAAAGAATTTAAAATTTTAAAAATGTCGATTTATTTATTTTTATTTCCCTCTTCTTTGTTTGTTAGTCTAACTTCTAAAGTTGAAAAACGGATAAAATAAAAAACAATTTCCTCAAAAAAATTCAATTCCAGTCTAACCAACAAACGATGAACCAAACAAGAAAAAACGCGAAAAAGTAAAGTGGAAAAAATTTAGGGGCAAACCAAATGAAGGCCATTACCTCCAATCGGTAACCGAATCACCGCCGGTCGCTTCTCCGTCTCTCTCCCCATCGCACGGCATCTCATTGATGTCAAATAGCGGCCGTTTCCCTTTCCTACGGCAGCTCTCCGCCGCCGCATCAGGCAGTGAGCCGTCGCCATCCTCGACAGGCAAACAGTCGACAGGCGCCTCGTTCAGATCGATCTCGAACGGCACGGCCGCGGCTGAACTGCTCCTTCCCTCTGCCACCTCCTCCTCGACGTTGCAATTACTTCTCGGCAGCTCCATCACGCAAGAAAAAATTGGGACACAGACTCACAGTTGCGTGAGGTCGCAAGCGTCACACATTAAACGAACAGCCGCGAGCTGAGCCTGGCAGTTACAATACCAAAACAACAAACGAATGGAATAGAGTATACAGCGAATAATTTACAACAACAAGAACAGCAGCAAGGAAGCAAGAGCGAGAGAAGGAAGAGCACGCGCCGCCGATTCGCGACGGCGTTAATGTGGATACGGAGGGTGGGACTTGAGCCGTCGCACGAATTTTTATCCTCCGCGAGCTATTTCTCACTCTATCTCTCACTGTAGTTTGTTTATTTGACTGAAAACTGTAAGAAAGAATCGAAGAAGCGGAGAACGAGAGAAATAGGCGGATTCGCGGTTTTTGGGTATCGGGAGTCGGGAAATAGAGAGAGGGAGGGGGTTTGTTACTAGGAAGCCAAACACGTGAAATGACAGCGGTGACCTAGCCCAACGGCGTCGTACTGATCGTTTTTTTTTGTGGATTACTGTACTGGTGTAATTTGTTAGGATTACGGTCGGACGGAATGTTCGGTCTATAATTTCAACCAACGCTCAAGGTATTGCTAGGAAAAATGAAAGGTTTTTTACGAATACCGTTATACTAACCCAAACAAACATGGTAATCTAATTACAATTGATAAATTCATAATCAGCTTTCTCATGTAATTAATAGTTTTCCTCTTGTGTAATATGACGGATATGCATGAAATCTATGTAATATACAATGTATTGACCAAAATGACCGTTGCAAATTTTGAATAAATATCCATGTAGTACCATCACAGATATGGTAATCCAACAATTATAGTTACCTTAAATGTTAGATTTTGCACGAAAAAGCAGTAAGTGGTTTTAGCCACCTGTCCGATTTGTGGTTTTTGCAATTTGACCGAGCGGTTTGAACTCAATTCATTCATCAACGGTTACGACGACTACTTTTTCACCTGACATGTAACGGGGGGAGGAGAGGGTTGCACGGGAACGAGAACACGTTTCTCGTCCATGTATTGAAGAAGAGAGAGGGAAAGGGAGTTAATTACACTTAAGAACAAGGTAAGAGTCAAACGAAAACTAACAGAAAAAAAAAATTGGTGGTAAAACGGTAAAAGTGTATGAAGAGAGGCTGAATGCCTTGATGAACTAACTGAGTTTGCCCATGCCACTTTGACAGTGGGTGGGGTTGAACGCTGGTGACGTAAAAGGCAAGTGACTTTGCTAAGCTGTCCACCCAAATCGAGTTGTCGAACGGCATTCATCTAATTTCGATTTTCGGTTTGAACCTTTCTCATTATTAAGTGCGAAAATTTAGTTTCAACTTACGTGTATTAATTATTTTCTATTACGTGTTGACGAATTATGTCGTAATTTTGTCGTAATTACGTTGACAATCGGTCGCTATGTATTGTTTTTTCGGAACCAATTCAAAACTTTTATTAATGATTGATGTTGAAACTTAAAGAGTTAACGATCTCGTAACTCCGATCAATAGGCGTCTCTCCAAAAACGAAAATAATAAAACACGTGTTTAAGGATCAAGCAGTAAGAAAACACATTTTTATTTCTGCTAACCCATACAATATAGATAGAAAGGTTTCTCCCCACTTACCCTCCTATTATTATTGAATTTTCGGAATCTCCAACATACCCATAACATAGTTTCTTATATAGGAAGAAACATTTCAATTGGATGAGTCTCGTAATCATTTTCTGGTGCAAGTGAAGTCACATTGCCCTAGCTTTGATAACTCTTATGCAACAAAATTGGGAGCTACTATGTTTCGAAATAATAACTTATTTTAATATTTGCAATCTAATAATTCAAATGATTGCGAAGATTCAAAATGAACAAATTTGAAGGCTAATTACATTAAACGTCTCATACGTCTCGACTTTGTACAAAATATCACACTTTTATAAACAACATCTACGCATCTCGAACTTTTTAAAACCTAACAAATCCATCTTATCAATTTTTCCCAGCCAACATGCTTACTCAACAAAAAAAAATAATGATTCTCCATCTCATCTCAATTTTGCCTAGTCAGGTCCGGTCAATGGGGACGACATGGGTAGAGGTAGGAGAAGTAATCGACGGCACCAGTGATGAAGTGGGTTATGTATGTGAATTGGTAACCGTCGTTTGGGTTTCCGATGACTGGGTTCGGGTTCGGATTTGTTGGAGATACAACTCATTGGAAATCAACGGAAAGATACATACAGAGGAATGGAAAGATGCGACTCTGTTATCTGAGAGATAGACAGAGTGAGTGAGGTATATGATCTTGACACATCAATACTGCTTGTCCTTTAGACGTTTTGAATTTCACTTTATTGTTGCGTTTATCGGTTACCACTACGGTTGACTACTTCGATAATTGATGCAGGGCAAGACGAAGAAGAACAGTCGGACTCATATTCATATAGTTCTACTAACCTACATTTCTAATTGGCAGATAGTACGATTGTATGAAGCTGCTAATTAGCGTGTACTTATTTTTAAAGATAATAATTAAATTATGACCTGATAATGGAGACATAAAATCCACAACTAACAATGTTATACTTTGTGGTAGCGCGATTATAATTTTGCCCATCCAAAATTCTGGCAACTCTGACCACTGCGTAAAGCCCATCGTACTACCAGACCCAAGTCCCAACCCTTCACGTAAATTAGATCCACTAACAAGCCCAATTAGAGAAGGCTGGACTCTGGAGCCCAACATGTTTTCGTGGGGGGAGAAACGAGACTCGGGAAACAGCTCAAGCCCAGTAAGGGTCAAGGCCCGGTCAACAGATGAATCCAGGTACAGGTAGGAGAAGTCATCTACAGCCGCGATGAAGGCGTTCCACGTCAGCAGGTGGCTAACTCAAAGAACTAAATGGCAACGCTAGGTAAGGCTTGGTTGAAACCGGATTGTTATTTGATCGTTCTAGAATTTGAATTTTTGAACGCTTCAAACGGAATGACTTACGTAATTGTTTCAGTTGTCAATCTGATACAACAAATATTTATTTTGAATTTTTGATTAATTCAAACTATCGATCTTCAAAGTTCAAGAGTCCAACAAAAAATTGAAAATCTAATGACTCTCTGTTTCGAATCGGGTGCAATTTTGAAGATTTCAATTCCTCCTAATTATCGTTTGGTTGGTGGCCAACTATGGGACTTGGCATCTATAGGCAAAACAACATTTATATCAACAATGTCAAGTCCAAATGTCCAATAGCATTGGTAGACTTAACACATATATGGTTTTATGGTGGAGAACACCTCAAATGAAAACTCAACTAAAAATAACATCCACCCGAAAAAAAACTAGTCAGCATAGCATTTGTATATACTTGAACTTGAACTCCCATTGAAATTTAAAGTTGGCATAAAAATGGTCTCTACTATCTTCACCCTAGCTAGTTAGTAAAATACGGTACTGGTATAGTACAGTAATAATACATGCAGAGTTTCATATGTTGTTTCAATATAACAATATGTTTAAAAGTTCGGTAACAATTAAAAAATATTAAAATTTATAATTTTAAAAGTGAATATAAATTAAAAATTATTAAAATATCTATTTGATTCCTTCAAATATATATATATATATATATATATATATATATTAAACATGTAATACATGTTTTATACCTGTTTAGTACGTGAAGCATCGAACAAACGTGAAAAAATTAAACAGCTCTACAATAATAAGAAAATGAAAATTTTAAATACAAATACTAAACATATTTTTGTTATATTATTGGGAAATGGAAAGTACATAATTTAAGCCTTCAATGGATTAATTCATTCATAAACAACTCCAAAACAATTAATAAATCTCAAAACCAAAGTCAATTCAACAATGCGACCCTTTGATTATATTATTTTAAAGCAAACAATTTTCTTGCAAGAGCGTGGCCGTCGCAGGTAACTCTTATTTTCCGCCGGCGGCCAGAATGTGCCGGCTTTGGTATCTATGACGGAGGTAGGAATCTGTTTGGCGAAAGCAACGGCCGACAATTGTTTCATTTTATTTTAATATCTCCGGGAAAAGTTTAATTTTTTGTCTTTGTCGTTGCACTTCTTGTTCAAAGATCTGTCCATTCTCCGGCGCCGATGTGTTTGCATTAAAGAAACTAAACTTTGTAATATACATACATGTGTTCCAACCTCTAGCGAACGGTAGGATACTAAGGCTATGGAGAGGTTCGAGATTAATTCGAGATCGACTGATAATCTTAATTGACTAGCTCCATTATGTATCGAGAATGTGTTAGAATACTAGTTGTTGTGTACTTTATTTTTAAAAGGTTTGACACGTGATCAAGTGATTTGAGGTCGTTTTCGTTCGGTGTCTTCTATCAACAATTCGTTATCAATGCGCTCATAAATTGGTCTAATAATTTGATTATCCCCTCATTAAAGAAGATTTAACATCATAGATTGATAGTTAAAAATGTACATTTTCTCTCCCATCGAAATCCATCAATTTTCAGTACAAAAGAGTAGCTCTTTGTAGAAATCAAAACAACACATGAAATACTTAGACCACGTTCAACTAAGTGTTTTACCAATTTAGTTGAATGTTTTTAAATTATACATTCAGGGGATAATGTTCCTATAATAGTGAATTAGTGATAACTTATGTGAATAGTTAAGAATTTTATCTTCAAATGAAGTGATAAATATATGTAGCTAGACCACAAAATAGGTTCACAACTCAAGATACAACTATATCGACAATCCACGAACCATCTCTACATACAGATAGTAACATTGACATACAATCATCGAACGACAATCAATAACGTTTAATCAAATCGTCGAAAACGACACAAACTTTCATCCAACTTCTCAAGAAATGCAAACAATTGTTCATACTTCATACAGTCTCTCAAGTCTCAAATCCGTCCAAAAGTAGACCAAGTTTTTTGGCTCATTCATCAAAATGGCAACTCCTCCCCAGTGACGAACCAGTCCAAATCCTGGCATCATTTTGCAGAACCAATGGAAACGACGTTAAACAAAAACAATCACATTGTCATTGTTGATTCACCAATGGCCATCGAAATCTCCGATCACAATAATAATCACTACCAACAATCACCCAATACCTTTTCACCTCCAACAAGAGAAAAACCAGAAAAAACCCATTCTTCCTTCTGGTTCATCATCATTCCCAAAAGAAAATGAACCTCCAACACCTCAAAGCCCTTTCCTTTTCTTCAACCCTCTTCACCATTTTCATCCTCCTCCTAAACCCACTTCCCCCCATCTCCTCCCAATCCTGCATCATCGAACTCAACCCTCCCACCATTGAATCCACCAAACCCTGCAACGACAGTCAACCAACCTGGGGAGGCTTCATCGATGGCGGAAACTGCTGTACATCTTCTTTCAACGATTACCTCTTCGGATTGGCCCAATGGGCTTTTCAATCGGGCCAGATTTTCCTCAACTCTACTGACCAGAGCATCTGCTTGAGTAGCAGCGACAAGAATAATCTGGGTTCTTGCGGATTTGATAGGCTTACCAGCGGAGGAACCAATGGTGGTGAGTGTTCTAGCTACACAGTGGCTGATGTGGCTTCCAAGCTGGATGCTGAGCTGGAATCCATGTACGAGAACTGCAATCTGACGGCCGGCGGTGGAGGGTGCGGAGGATGTGGCGAGAAGTGGGGGGAGATTGGGGAGTCGCTGAACCATGGGTCGAAGTTGGAAGCTGATGTTTGTAGGTTCGCGGTTTTGGTCACGTTGACCAGTAATTGGGTTGGATCGTCCAGAGACAAAATTGAGGAAATTTATGATTGCCTCTCTCAGGGTATATATATGATGATTGATGATGTGAGGTTGTGTAAATTGTAATCCTTTCTTCATAAGGATTTAGGATTGTGACCGATGGCGGAAACAGGGGCTGGGCGAACCTAGGCTTTCCGCAGGGTTCCTCAGTTCTACAATGACGGAAACCTATTTGAAATTTTAAAAAAATCGAAGTTTTTTGCCAAATGTGTTTTTGAATTTCGCCTAGTATAGCTTTCAAACTCACTTTCAAATTGAAATCCTACGCAAGATCTCCAACCATCGTGGTTTTGATTCCACTGTTGATAATGGGTAATGGTGGAAGTGAAGGTGGGCGTCATAAACCATTGGATCCTAATAATTCAAGTTGTTAGGAAAGACTTTATATTAGCTTTTGTTATTATTCATCAACGCTAGAGCGTGTAATCCTCTCTTCATAAGGATTCAGGATTTTGACGGCTTTTAACTTTGATCCATAGATTCTTCTTCAAGCAATGGTGGAAGTAGTGGAGGTGGGCGTAGGAGAAGTTCCAAGATAATCAGAAGTGAGTGGAATTTTCACATTTCAGCGTATATCGCTGATATGCACTTGATACAACAGAACTTTCTGATTGATTGTGTTTTCGAATTTTGACAAAATGCTGATAGGTATCCTGATTGCGAGCATTACCATTGGCGCATTAGTGGCGATAATCGTGGTTCTGCTGTGGATCATTAGCAGAAGGAAGGCTAAGCAAGCTCGGACATCAGCTAAATCAGGTTCCTTTAGCAAAGGTATTATCATAGTTTAAGAAGGAAAAAAAACTGGCTTTGCTTTGGCTACAAGTTACAACTACAACCCTTTTGGCTCTTTTGTTCTTTTTGCAGCATCACAGGAGCTCAAGTTCAAGCAGGCCAACAAGCTCAAGATATCAATCAAGGAGATCTACTCTGCCACGAATCACCTCGACGAATCCAACTACATTGGCCAAGGAATCGCCGGTACCAGAACTCGAAAAACTTGGGCAGAATTGGAGTTTTGGGCGTTGGGTTTCTGAAGTTATGTTTTTGGTTAATCTGTATGGTAACAGGAAAGGTTTACAAAGGGACTATGTCCGATGGGCAGGCGGTTGCAGTGAAGCACATAGTGAACGATGGACACGTCGAGACATTCGTGAGAGAAGTCACGAGTCTTTCTCACGTAAGGCATCCAAATCTCGTAGCTTTGATCGGCTGCTGCAAGCATGAAGATGAGTACTTTTTGGTGTATGAGCTCTGTAAAAATGGGAACTTATCAGAATGGCTCTACAGTAAGGAATCTCTCATTTCTTCCAGCCATGATTTCATACATTTTCCTACTTTCTCCTTTGCTAGCGTAGCAGATTGGAACCGAATCAAGTTTTTCTCTTTTCCTGGTAAAAACAGGCAAAGAGAGGAGCCTTTCATGGATTCAGAGGATCGAGACTGCGATCGACTGCGCTAGAGGCCTGTGGTTCCTTCACACTTACCCTAGTGGCAGCATCGTTCATCGCGACATCAAGGCATAGCATTTTCTAGTCTTTCGATTCATCGTTCATCATTCGAGCTTTCTTGTTCCTTTTCATCATCTGATCTTTTGTCTCTGATGTTCAACAGCCAACAAACATTCTTCTCGACACCAATTTCCAAGCGAAGCTATCAGATTTCGGGCTGTCAAAAGTTATGAACTTGGGACAGTCCTTTGTGAGCTCGGAAGTTCGAGGAACATTCGGCTATGTGGATCCGGAGTATCAGAGGAACCACCACGTAAACGCGAAGGGAGATGTGTACAGCTTTGGAATCGTGCTGATGCAGCTTCTGTCTGGACAGAAGGTGATCAACATGAACCACAACACACACATGCAACTAAACAAGAAGGTAAAACTGTAAAAACAAGCAAAAACTCGGCCGATTTGAAATTATTCACTAAATGGAAATGTTTTCCAGGCGTCGTTTCTCGCTGCGAATGGGAAAGTAGCGGAATTTGCAGATCCGAAACTCAACGGGGAGTATTCGGTGGAAGCTTTCGAGATAATATTCAAACTGGCAGTTAAGTGCTCAGGGCGTAAGCAGGACAGGCCGACAATGGAGACAGTGGTAAGAAGGCTAGAGAAAGCACACGAAATCTCGGTGAGATTATCGAACGAAAGAAGCATGAACATCTCGATGATTTACGACAGAAGCATCAACATCGAACCAAGCTGACAGAAAACTGGAAATTTTGTAGTACATTACAATGTCAAGAGAATAGAATATATCATACATGTGTAGAGTTTTGTACAAAAAGCTTCATTAAAGAAACCCCGAAGCCTGATATGAATATGAATGCTAGCTCATTCAAAAACTCGAGCTAACAAAACGAAAAAGAAAAAGAAAAAGAAATCAAGCATCCTTACAGTACTTTTTACAGTGAGAGATGCATGGAAATTGAATGAAAGAATAATGTGGAATCATCCCCAAATGATAAAACGGCTTGGGAAAAATTTACCACGCATGAACGAATCGGCCACGAGGAAGAACTGTCGGCTTCGAACTGGACGTGCTTCCTTCATGGAATTCGTGAAGAACCCGAATGAGAGCACTGGCTTTCTTCCTTGCTCGAGAAGTGCCTTCGCTGAGCTGGGAGTATAATGATCCCATAAGAGAAGGGCTTTGCACCAGATGAGCTACTGCAGCATCTTCACCTCCATTGATGGACAGAGCAAGTAACAGACAGACACAGTGCTCCTTTGTAGCACTTGGAGTGGTGGTGGCTAGAATCTGTACAACCTGAGGCAAAGCTCCGCATCTAATAATCGCTTTCGCCCCCTCAGGTTTCTCTGCCAGGGTTCCTAGGACTGCTAAGGAATCCGTTACTAGCTCTTCGATGTCTGAAGAGCTTGCAACGTGGAGCAACAATGGAACTGCTCCGGATGCAACCACTCTCGAGTGGTTTCCTGTATCCATCAGCAGTGCGTAGATTGCAGCAAGAGCATTCTTTTGTCCCCTGTAGCTTGTTGAATCCTTGACCATCTCTATCAAAGCTAAGATAGCATCGGTCGTTTTGCCGATCAATCGTCTATACTCCTCGATCGAAGCAAGATAAAAAAGAGTTGCAGCAGCATGCTGCCTAGCTTCCACCTTGGCTCCGTTGATTAAAACGCCTACAATCGACTTCAACCCTCCATTGTCAAAGATCAAAGCTTTACTCTTGGAATGCTTTGAAAGATTCAGAAGGGCTGCGATGGCATTTTCTTGAGAAGAACCATCTTTTGACAATAGTAGTTTCAAAAGAGAAGGAATAACTCCAGCTTCCAATAAACAAGACCTGTAAAAGATGCTTGATTTGCTAAGAAGCCGGATCTCGTAAGCTGCTTTGTTCTTTCCTTTAACATCTCCATGAACCAGCTCCCCAGCAAGAAAACTGGCTATAGCTTTCATAGCCAGTTCCTCAACCAAGCTCCCTGGATTGGCGGTCCTGGTAATGTCTCGACTCTTACGATTCAATTCAGGAACTTGGATCCCGTTCTCAATGCAGTAGAGTTGAATCAACTGCTTCAGAGCAACGTTAGGTACAAACTCTGTACTCAGCAGCTTGTTCCCTGTGTTGGGACAAGTCGCATTTCCAGCTCTGAACCACTTGACGATCGAACACCGATCGTAAGTGTGTCCAGTCACTATAGTGACTGGATCCCTCATGAGCTCGAGAGAAATCGGACAAAGGAAATCGTCGCTGTTGAGACAATCAAGCAACTCATCTCTAGCTTTAGCCTCACCAATCGGCAGGATTGATTTGCCGTTGATGGAATCAAAGAACACGCACCTAGAGTAGTTCATTAAACCTAGCAACCTACTCAAAAGCTCTAATTCTCCTTTCATTTCTGGATTCGAAAAATGAAACTCAATCTCGGAGTCCAAGAACTTTACCTCCCTGTAACAGTCGCTCCATTTCTTCACACCGATGTAATCCATAACTCGCTTCATCTCATCACGATCAGGAACACCGCCGCTCTCGAATCGGCTTAACATCATCGATACGTCGCCCATGGCTACTTCGTCATCCGCTCGGACTTCGAATCTCGCATTCCGCGCTTGCCTCATCACCAGTTCGGCGAGCTCAATCGCTTCGTCTGAAAGATCGAGATCCTTGATCGGAAGAATCTCCAATCTCCGAACTAGAGAATGGAACTGGCTAGCGACCAGATCCGACTTCATCAGCATCCACATCCGAGCACCTTCCCGAGCGCAGTCCTCCAGCAGGTACCGGACCTTCTGGACCGTCAAATGAAGGTTCGAAAGTCCGACGAGGACCGAATCAGGAATGAACGAACACGATTCCTGAATGTCCTCGAGCAGTATAACGAGGTTGTATATCTGACGAGCCGTTTCCCTTGCGTTCCGCACATTGCTGCCGAACTGCTTGGTTCTGTATTCGGTGACAGAACGGCAGAGGCCGATCAAGGAGGCGATGAGAGTTTCCGGAGTGATGCTCCGGCAGGGGTGGACCGCCGGGAAGGTGAGAATCCGGCGGGGTGAGCCATTGAATGTTTGGATCATGAAGATTGAAGACGAAGAAGAAGACAAAAAGGGAAAAAATCTGAACTTTGGGATTTTTTGGGTGCGGGTGAGGGAGGGGATTTAGGCTTTTGTTTGGGTGTGGTTTGGAAGGGGAGGGAAAGTGACGGATGATATATATAGGGGCCGGAGAGGGATGGACACGTGGTGATGTGTGATTAGCTTGTGATGGGTTCTGTCGGTGAGTTAAGGGAGGAGAGGTTTCATGGTGAGGTTCGGACTTTAATGGGAAAGAGTTGACCGAGGAAGGACAGGTCACAGGTGGCGGGAAAATTAAATAATGGAGTTTGGGAGCTGGCATTGTACTCGATTGTGATTACGTGCATTGTTAAGACCTATTTAATTATTGTCCGGTAAATCATGTTTTATTAATGTGTTTTTAGATTTTTTTTTACGAGAAAATTTGAGTGTATTTATTTATAAGGGTAAGGTTGGAAATGAAAGTATAATTGGTTCTCGCTTTTATAATTTCTTGGCTACATAATCGGTAGCTTTATTGGTTCTATTAAGAATAAAGGATAAGAAAAGGTAATAATGGGTTAAAAGAATATTTTTCATGAGGAAAAATTAGATATAACGTTCCCATGATCATATTCTCCTGTGGTCTTTAAAAATTAAAATAAGTGTGAAATCGTCATTGATGATTTTAGTAAATTTCAAATTTTCAAATGGAGAAATTGACGATTTTGATTTGATAAGAGGGACAATGTAATTTCAATTTTTACTATTTCATTAAAAGTTGAACCAATATGTAAATTCAACTACACATGCAATGCATCTTTTGGTATTCTTTCTTTGTGATATGTAGATTTATAAATTTGTCAAATATTACTCAAAATTTACAAGATAGTGATAAAATTTATCAAATATAAAACTATATAAATCTCGAAACAAGTCTCATGAAACCGATTGTCCGGAGCAATATTAGTAAAATGAATGCCAATGAATCATAACGAACACATGACCACATGGGGGAAGCTTCACTTGATGCAACCTTGCCCCTCCACCGGCCACATAAAGCTGTCGCCTCCCCCTCGTCGTGGAACTTTCATTATCATCTATAAGTATAGAAATCAATCAAAGTTTCTCCAAAATGCATTAATTTAATAGTTGGGTAGGAGAGTGATCTTAATATAAACTCATGTTAGTTATATATGCAAACCTTAATTAATTTGTTTGTAGGTTGTTCGGGATTTGCAACTAGAACTGTTCATTCTGTGGTTTGATGAGCTTTTTAATATTTTGTTATAGTAAGGTAGAGACAGATCTTACAATTTGGATTGATATTTAGTTTGGTGTGTGCTTATTTGCTATTTTGATTTTTCCTATTGAAAGTTATTTATGAAAAAAAGAAGTTATTATAAATCAACATATATATATATGTGTGCTTTTTGTGGATGCGACAAAATTCAAACCTTTAGTTCTAAATAATTATCACACAATACTACCAAATACGCTATTCAACCGGAATAATCAAACTCATATTAAAATGAAATGATTAGTGAAATTTTCCCTCACATTGTAATTAGTGTAGTTAGTGCAACTAATTCTATAACATTACCGTTCAAATGAAGTTGTTTCGGTGATAAAACGTAATAAACAACAATATGTCCCACGAAATAAACAGTAATACAATCCAATATGCCAAGGTCTCGATCTAACTTTCCCATAAACAAAGGTCCAATGTACTGCAGATCGAAGGCCCAATAAGGCATTAACCAAACCGGTGTTATCTCATATGACCAATCTGTTGTAGCCCAATAACTAAGCCAGTCCAAGAAACTTCCGACGACAGGTCGTTTTCTTCCCCGCCCCAGGGGAGCAAAGTCCAGCAGTATTGGGCCTACCGAGCTTGGTTGGGCTGAGTCCACGCCCGGTAACAAGCAAAAAGGGTAAGTTCAAACCAAGGGAGACTTACCCTCTGACAATATCGAGTAATAAAGTTAAATAAATAAATCATCTACTCAGAACAAAAATCGGACCGGGAACGTGGTGTCTAATACACACGTGAATTTCAAGTTTTAACTCCCGTAAACAATAAGTTTAGGCCACTAATTAGTAATCAGCTGTATGAAATCGTTTCAAAGTCGGCTTATTTGCGGTTACAAGAGTTGAATAATCATATTGATGAGGTGAACACTGAATCGCTATTTTGTGTAGCTTGTTTATATCTAGGTGATTGTTTCATTGGTTTTGACAAGTAAAAATTGGTTAGACTTGTTAGTTTTTATCACGAAGAATTCTATGATCATGATATCTCTCATTGGTTTTCAACTAGATACTTATATTCTTGAGATGAAGATTGATGATATATTCAAAGATTTGAAAGGAATCGTTAAGCTTTCGAAACAAATGGTTGAAACTAAAAATCACATAATGTATCCCAAGATATATTTGCTCATTAAACTAGCATTACTTTTGCCGGTTGCAACATCAAGTGTTGAGAGAGTATTTTTTTCGATGACCTATATTAAGAGATGAGATGTTGAATGATTATTTCATGGTGTATATCGAAAAAAAATATCATTTATAGTTTAGATAAAGAATGTATTATATTCTACCATGGATCGGAGAAGATACACGTGCGTTACTTTTTCCTCAAGTGTGATATGTTCAATGAACGGTTGAAATTTCTTCACTTGCTTTTGCTTTATTTCAAGCTTTGCAGCCACTAAACACTACAGTCGACCAATGCCAGTATGCCACATGCACAAACAGCAAACTGATCGAGGTGTACAAATTTATTGGTTGGTGGCTAATAATGATTACAGAAGAAAGAACACAAACTCACGACGCCAACTTGGACTCCATCGTACTCAACGGTTATTAGTCAAATGGTACTCAGTGGCTCTCTCTATAATATCTCGTATGGTAATATCTCAATCTAGTCATGGTTCTGAAATTATGATTAAATGGTAATATCTCGATCTAGTTATGGTTTTCATCCGAAAATTAGACCAACAGTAATGTAGTTCAATCGATTAAATTCTTAGAAATTGTAATTACGTGATCATCATATCGGAATTGTATCAAACCATTTTATTGAATGGTTGAAAATTCAACCGTCTATACGGATACTTCACTAAGGCACTGTTACTAATATATATAGTTTTCGCTTTAGAGACATCTCTTTTGTATTTCTTCCATTTAAAGTTAAGATCGAAAAATTAATAATATTTTAAAGTCTAACATTGATTTTTTTTGCGATTGTGGCAAATATAGAACTCAGATCATTAACTTTAGGTCATACCAATAATGCACAAACCCTAGTGGGGAAAATTGAAATGATCCCCTTCCCAATGTCATCAAGAGAAAATCCTAATTGATAAGCTAATGATTGCTTGTGTGAACTTGTACTTTGCACTTCATTCCTATTATCATTTCATCATCTCAAAATATCATTATACCCTACTCATTTCACTCATTCCACTTGTCTCATTATTATTATTATTAAAAGACTATACTATATAAAAATTAATAGTTTACTTTCCGTCTTTTACTTTTCAATTTATGACAAAAAAATAATCAGCAAATACACCATCGTAAATAATAGAGATAAAGTTTTATTTTCATTATGAATTTCATTGCTATAGACGAGATCATATGTCATTGATTTAATTATGTAACATAATATGATAACACTAGTAGATTTAGCATTAGAACGAATACTTTTCATGTCGTAATTTTCACTTTTAACGACGTATTTATATTGCATGAATATAATTTAATTATTTATACGATTCATTTATAAATAATCACCATTTTATATACGATTTAACCATTGCATCCATTATCTGTAGATAGTGTTTAATACAAAATCATGTAAATATTAAACCCCAATTTGTGGCAATTTTTGTTATATTAAGGAAAAAAAGAAAAAAAGCTTAAACCTTTACGCTATATAATCAGTGTTCAGCTCTGCAAAGTTTTGCCCTTTTCCTCAGTGCCCAAAGACAGAAAGCCGCCAGCTAACTTTCGTTTCCTCGGCAACTCAAAGGGGCAGAACACCAAGACCAGAACAGAAGTCCATGGCAACAGAGACCGCCGCCGCCGCTGAGAACGGAACCTCCAATCTGTCCTCCGTCATGCCCGGATGGTTTTCCGAGATTAGCCCCATGTGGCCAGGTACCTTCTTCCTTCTCTGTTTTCCGCCATTTTGTCCATCGATTTTGGGTAAAGTTGGATTCTTTATCATAGATTCATAGGCTGAATCGTGGGGTTTGCTTGGATTTGTAGCTGGCAAATTGATTCCATGTTCTGGATTCATTTGATTTTTGGGGAGGTCTCATGATTCGTTTAGCTGCTAATCTTAATCCCAATCGAGTACTAATTGAGCTCTCATGATTCGCAAATGTGATTTTTTCCATTTTCCACGGAGGAGGAGGGTAAACCACATTTTGTCAACCATATGACAATCATAACCTGCCAAGTTCACTTTATGCTGAAAAAGTGACAGATTAAAGCAAGTGTCATATGATTGGAATTTGGTGCCCGGTCTTGTTCTTGCTTTATGCTTGATGATGGCCTGGTTTGGTTTGTGACAAATTTTCGGGCTCGAAATCTGCAGGGGAGGCACATTCTTTGAAGGTGGAGAAGATCTTGTTCCAAGGGAAGTCTGACTACCAGAATGTTATGGTGTTTCAGGTATTGATAACACCATAGTTTCACTCTGTGCGTGGGGTTGTTTCACTCTCTGTGTTAATGTTGAAGCTGAAAGGAATTGTTTTAATTTTCAGTCTGCAACGTACGGAAAGGTCCTGGTTTTGGATGGAGTGATTCAGCTCACTGAGAGGGATGAATGTGCTTACCAAGAAATGATCACTCACCTCCCGCTCGCCTCCATACCCAACCCCAAGAAGGTTCTCAACCCTATACTTACACTCTCTTTAGGGATATGTATTCTAGTTCGTTGTTAGTACGAAAGATTGTATCTTGATCGTGACATTTTTCGGTATCTTGCTTCCAGGTGTTGGTTATCGGTGGAGGTGACGGTGGGGTCTTGAGGGAAGTTGGTCGGTATCCTTCCATCGAGCAGATCGATATCTGCGAGATCGATAAGATGGTTGTTGATGTAAGTATGGCATTGAAAGTTTGAAACTTTGTTGTCCTTCACCATATGTTTTGTGCTTATGTCCATGTTTTCTGTAGGTTTCTAAAGAGTACTTCCCGAAAGTGGCAGTTGGTTACGAGGATCCCCGTGTTACCCTCCGTATCGGTGATGGTAAGCATACAATGCTATCTATATCATATAATGTTTGTGTCTTTTTCTCTTTCTTCGAACTGAAGAAATTTTTCGTGTCGTGTAGGAGTGGCATTTTTGAAGGCTGTTCCTGAAGGGACTTATGATGCAGTCATAGTAGATTCCTCTGATCCTATAGGCCCGGCACAAGAGCTGTTTGAGAAGCCCTTCTTCCAATCAGTGGCGAAGGCTCTTCGTCCCGGAGGAGTTGTGTGTACTCAGGCCGAAAGCATTTGGCTTCACATGCACATCATTGAAGATATTGTGTCGAACTGTCGCCAAATCTTCAAAGGCTCCGTCAACTACGCGTGGACCACTGTTCCTACTTATCCCAGGTATAGATGAATCATAGTCAGCTCGTTCTATCCATGCCTTTTCGTTGCATTCGATGCAAATATCCTGAACGTTCTCTTTGTTGCAGTGGTGTGATCGGTTTCATGCTTTGCTCGACCGAGGGGCCGGCTGTTGATTTCAAGAACCCGGTTGGTTCGATAGACATGGACACTGAATATAACAAAGCTACTGGACCACTGAAATTCTACAACACCGAGGTCTTGTCGAGTTTTACACTTCATATTGAGATATTTGTTGAAAACGGTGTTTCTCGATCTATAACTGCTTTTCGTTACTGTTTTCGCAGCTCCATGGCGCAGCTTTCTGTCTGCCATCTTTCGCGAAGAAGGTGATCGATGCGAAGTCGAAGTAAAATCGAGTTCTCTCTGATTGCCATTGCTTTCATTAGTAGAAAGAACTTTGGTCTTTTGGTGCAAGTTAGTTATAGCCCATCTGTTTAAGGGGTCTTCGACATCTTGATGTGGAAGACTGTTATGTTTTGTTTTTTTGAATCTGGTAAGAACTTTTGTGCCGTACTGTACTGTACTCTTGAGTATGCAGAAGTTTAGCAGGCTATAGAGACTCTCCCTACCTTCACATACTACTAGTCTTTTTTTGTCTTCATTGTTCAGTGATAGAATTATGGGAGGCTCTCGGCTCGAGCTTTTGCCAAAACCCTACATGGTCGAGCAGAGCTCGTCGTGAGCTTTCAGTAGTTTGATGAATCTGGTTCAGTGTTGCTATTGAATAAATGAGATGTTCTTGAAAATGGGTGCAAGTATTGTTGTACATGTTCGCCATGGCTGTGACATCACGAACATGACCTATGCATCTACTCGTGCTAGACCATTTGGTTATGGCCTCCACACCTTCACCACAGTAGTGACATCACACAATTCAGATAGGAAAATGCTACAATCTTGAACTTGTCACAATTAGCCAATTAGGGCGGAGTTATGAACGAGTTTTTTTCGAATCGAACACCCAGCTGATCGTGAACAGATTGCCTGGTCAACAGCCTAGTTGTTTTTGGATAAAACCTAAAAGCACAATACATGCCCAAAAGTTTACCAGACAAGTCAAAGTCTTCCATGGCGATAGAAGTCATGAGTCCTCAAACCACATCTTGTCCACAAAATCATTTAACAAGAGAGACTCTTCATGAGTCCCAAACCCAAAACTTCCCACCCACCTAGAAAAGTCATCAAACTCAACAGCTTCCATATCATCATACTCTTAACTACACCACACAAAAACTAGATCACAAGATCGAACGAAAAAAACTTGCCACGATCATGCTCGACATACTCAAGGAGTCCCTCCCGATCCCGTTCAGCAGCATCAGGTTCGTCATCTTCACATCTCTGTCTTCCTTCCCCTTCTTCACCTTCCTCTTCTTCTTCACCTTCCTCTTCTTCTTCAACCTCACTCTCCAACGCTTCATCCTCCAAATCAAAGACTTCATCTTGGGCCATCCTCATGATCAGTTCTTTTGACATCGGTTTGCTCTCTCCTGTTGATCAGTTCTTCGAGATCGCTTTCCCCTTGAAACTCGCGCAACTCGCTCTCCTCTACATTGTAACATACCACCTCCTCCAGTTCATCAGCATCGCCGCCTCAGTCGACTTAGCCACAAGGCTCTACGACGGGAAGGAGCTTGGCATCAGCAGCCTGACCGAATCCCTCCGAAAACTTGTCAAGAAATGTCCTCTCATCACGTTCCTGTACAGTGTACTGCTTTCTACTTCCACACTTTTCGGACTCCTCTGGATCGTCGCGAATTGCTTCTTTCTTGTTGAATCCTTCTTCAGCCATGACTATTACTACTACTACCACCAGGAAGACTACTATATGTATGGTCTCAGCACGGTTCGAAACTCGGTGATAATTGGGGTCCACGGAGCAGGGTTCGTTGCCTTGCTGGTGAAGTATATGGAGTGGAGTGCCGGATGGAACGTGAGCGTGGTTGTGTCGATCATCGGAGAGGAGTATGGAAACGATGCTTTCGAGGTTTCAGCCTACTATGGAGCAAGGAGTAAGGGGAGTAAGATGAGAGGTGGGGTGTTGATGTTTGTGTTCTTTGCCTGGGGAGTTGTCCTCAGGGTTCCTTGTTTGTTTGGTTGGTGGGATGTGGAGAAAGGAAGAGGAGAAAGGGTTTGGTTTGTTTTGCTTGGGATTGCTTTCATATGTGTCGCGAATGTGATCAAGTGGGTTGTTTGTGCTGTATACTTCTTTGACTGTAAGAACAGGGTTCTGGAGAAGAAGTCTGATCACAAAGGATGTGTGAAGGAAGTGGAGAAAAGTATTGTATAGAGAATCAATGCAACATGTATTCTGTTTTGAATATTAAATACGAGATATTTTATGTTACTTGTGATTGTGCTGATTAAATGAGTAAAATGTTACATTATTTCGGTGGATTAAATGAGAAAAGTTGGAACTCGTGAGCATTAGGATAGGTTGTTTTCGAGCTTGAATTGTCATTATCATTAGTACAAATTTTAGATTATATTTAAATTGGACTCATCAAAGAGTTTTACCGGACAAAGCTGACAAATTATAATCAACCAACTATACAATTTATCAAAGCTGAGCGAAACTTGATTACTCCTTTAAATCACAACCTTTCTTGCTTACCAAACACCAGAGGGAACTCATCATACTCTTCATCCCATGCATGTTTATCGGCCAACGCCTTCAACGACTCGTAAACTCTGTACATCGGCTGCCTGTCCTCCGGCCTCGAACCCACGCAGTTCAACGCAACCTTCAAGAACCGACTGATCTCAAAGTCGTGGCCCTTTCCGACGAGAGATTTATCAATGCAGTCTTCGCCCCGGCCATCGATGACAAGGCTGTTCACCCAATCGACTAAGTTCCCTTTGAATGCTTCATCAGCATTACTCACAACATCCAATGGCTTCTGCCCTGTAACCAATTCAAGAAGCACAACTCCAAACCCGTAGACATCACCCTTCAAGGACGTACAACTGTCGTTGGAGCTTGCGAGCCCGAAATCAGCTACTCTGGCATCGAAATCATCGTCCAGAAGGATCACGTTCGAGCTTATGCATTGATGAATGTACGGTGGTTGGCAGCCGTGGTGAAGCCAAGCAAGGCCTCTAGCCGCGCCAAGGCCAATTCGTAACCTCGTAGGCCAATCGATCGAGAATCCAGACCCGTGTAGCTGCGAATACAGAGTCCCACCCGTCATATGCCTGTAAATCAGTAACTTTTCTTCCTCCACAGCACAGTGTCCCAACAATGGGACCAAATTCGGGTGGTGTAACCGTCCTAACCGGTTCATCTCATACCTGAACTGCTTCTCCCCGACGGGTCTATTGAGTCTCTTGACCGCTAGAGCAGACCCATCGGGAAGAACAGCCTTGTAAGAGACACCAGTCGTTGTGGAAATGATGATGTTCTCGAATTCGAAATTGTTCGTGGCCACGATCAAATCGTAGAGCCTAATATTGTTAATCGGCTTCCGGAATAGCGAAACCTGGACGAGCTTATGCGATATGAGCAGCTCAATCCAGCTCGACTCGTCTTTCCTAGTTACTTTCGATCTCTTCGCTCTCTTTCCAAACAGCCACCACCATATCGCAAACTCTAGAACCATCGAGCCAGTAGCTCCGATCGCACCTGCAGCGATGATGATCCATAAGCTCTTGCTACTCAATCCATCGCATTTCCCCAACCGCTGCCAACTGCACAGCTTAACGTTGCCTTCGAAACATGGGCGGATGTGAGGAGTGACTGCCTTAGGCCATGTTACTCCGTCATATGTGTCTAGTTCTTTACAATTAGTTATATTTTTCATAAATTTTTGGCTTGTTTTCAAGTGCGACCCGGTAATGTGTTGAACGTATTTACCTCCCCAAGTGGCCAAATCCGGTGGGACCGACCCGGAGAGGTCGTTGTTCGCCACGGAGAACTTCTTCAGGCGGTCCAACAGACCGATACCGTACGGGATTGAGCCGGTGAGGCTGTTCCCGTTCAGATACAAGTTGTTCAGGAACTTACAGGTTACGATCCCTGGCGGTATGGAGCCATTGAGAGAGTTTCGGGAGAGATCTAAGGTCACGAGGTAAGGGAGCCAGTAGCAGATTTTCGGAGGGATACTTCCGGAGAGTTTGTTGTCTGAGAGATCCAGGGTCTGGAGGCTCCGGCAGTACTTGAGAGACTCCGGGAGTTGACCGGCGAGCTGGAAGTCAGGGAGCTGGAGGCCGATGATCCGATTCTCCCTCTCGTTCCAGCAGGTGACGCCTTCGAGCTGGCAGACTGCGCCGACGGAGTTGTTGTGTAGGTTCCAGGTGAGTTGATGCTGTGGATCGAGTGCCTTCTTCACGCCTTCTAAGCACATGAGATCGTTTTCAATGGCGGAGGCGACGAAGAGTAAGAGGGAAGTCAGGAGCAGGATCGACGAGATGTGAAGCTTCTTCTTCATCGATGTTGGGTGAATGGAGACGGATGGATTGGGATTAAGGGGTAGGAGGAAGGAAACCGGTCACCGGAGAAAATAAAAAAACAACGGAGAACAGAGTATTTTCCTTCCGCAAACTAGTTTAAAGTCCAACGGTTAAATATCCGTTGGTGAAATTGGAAGTTACACATATACCCTTACAAGAGCTTGGAAATGATGAGGTGGACTAGTCCAACGGTTTCTTCAATTCTTCATGCCCATTTTTAAATTTCTTTGCTTGTTGGATATTTGAATATGTTTTTTACCCCGCGGTGACAAGTCAATGGTACAAAGCCTTTCACACATAGTATGTTATCAATAAAAAGTGTTTTCGGCATATCATGCAAATAACACGTGTCGAACTAAAAAACCATCAATACCCTAAAAAATTTCACTGATGACCTTTAAAGTGTGGACTAATTCAATTCAAGGTGAGTAAACATCACTTCAAGGACCAGTGTGGACTATTGTAAGTTTAGATCATTTTGGATAGAGTATGTGGTTTTGGATATTGTATAGTACGTGGCAAACGAGTTAAATCTTTGACAGGTGAGGTGTTAGATTCGATTAAATTTTGAATTATGTCAATGTGATAAAATTATAATTTTTGAACGAGTCTGAAGTGAATTTGAGTTGGAGGATATAAAATACGATGACAATGAAAATTTGCCTTTCATATATTCTTTTGTGTATATTGCTGAGTTTTTATACAAATTATTTAGATACTATTTTATCTATATAGTCGAGAATCGAGATACGCTTGCTTTTGATGAAATTTATAAAGAAACTTACATGGCAGAATGTATGAACAAGATAGTTCTATTTATAAAAGTAGAATGAGAGTTATTATTGTATTCAAAAGGTAAGATCCCCTCCAACTAAGATTTATGTGTACTAAAAAAATGTAAGATTTATATTTACTTCATAAGTTTAACTTTTTATAACTTTATACATTTATTTTCTTTCCAATTTAGAATATGCATTATTTTGTAACAAAAATACAATGTACATTAGAAAATTAAGTATTTTTACTTTTAAGTTTTTGTTAATCGTTATATCTCAACTTTCTTAACAATTCACTCATAAAATCCAAATTATAATATATCTGGTCATTGGTCTCACAACTATATTTGTTAATAAACAGTAACAAGTCAATAATGTCTATATTCAATTTTCAAAGTTTCCATAGATTTTTAGATTTTGTATATACATTTCTTTATTATTTGAGTCATATACTATTTATACACATGTTGATAATGGAAACTTGGAGCCTAACGTAAGTGCATACTTTTTGGTTATAGATATAGAGTTAAATGCTACGAGTTATGAAATCCAGAAACGTCTAAGATGATGATTAGTAGAAATGTTGTTTTTAATAAAAACTCTAACTTGTCCGATAATAAATCTATTAAGATCATCTCCATCTCAAAAATTGTTTGGTAATTTTTAATTATCAAATTATTAATTTTAACAATTAATCTATTAATCAATTTCTAACTATTTCCATCCCTAAAATTCTTTACCATTTCTAAAAACCATTTCAGTTTTTTACATTATTTATGCACCAATGATAAAAGATATATTTTTTAAATCGTAAATGTTTTCTTCTTGAAATATGGTTACTTTACTTAAGTGGTATTGCTAATTGACTTGATAAATAATTATTTATTTAACAAGTACTCTTATATTCTTAGTAATTGCTTAATTGATGCCACATCATCCTCCATATCATTTAGCAATTTTTAAAAAATTAGAAATATAAATGTTCTAATAATCTTATTGAAATTGAGTAGAAATCAAGGGTGCAAATAACATAAAGTAGTCTATGTAGTGACAAAAATTCTAATTAATTATCCACAATTTAGACGTAAAAAGAACGGTGCACGTTAAAGTTAAAAACAATTCATAAATATAACCTTGTCATTTACGTTGTGACCAGAAGAATTCTGAGTCTTCGATTGTGATATTCGGAGTCTTCTGTTTGAGTTTTCTATGAAGTGTTTGATACGCTCTGCAACCTAACTTGCAAAATGGGCTACTCAGTAGTTACTGAATCGCTGAAGACTATACGGTCGTTATCGATTCCCCTGTTGTCGTATGCACGGAGGCGTTCATGTTTTCATTTATTCTGGAGGCGATCGGTCGTGAGCAACACATAACAGTGTCACGAATGTATTAAAACGAGCGATCTAATCCGCAACTCAGTCAAATCAGCAATCCTATCAATCTCAGAGACTTTTCTTTCATGACCTAATTGCATATTTTCATGCATGGGACCATATGATATCGTCTTCATTTCCATCCACTAACCTGTATATAAATATATCCTACGTCCCAAGACGTGTACCGCCAAGTAAAAGAGTGATACCAAAATAGCCAAAATGGTTTCCGGAAATTTGAGTGTTATTAACGTTGTGGTTGCAGCAACACTTGTTCATTTGTTGTGCTTCTGCTGCTGCTATTGTTCCTCCTTTGGAAGTAATGAGACAGATCGTCTTGCTCTACTGACTTTCAAGTCCATGATTACCAATGACCCTTTGGGTGCATTGAGCTCATGGAATGATTCCACCCATTTTTGCCGGTGGTATGGCGTGTTTTGTTCCAAAAGGCACTATGGTAAAGTCTCTGCCCTGCTTCTGCCAAATCAGCAACTTTCTGGTTCTATCTCGCCGCACATTGGTAATCTCAGCTTCCTGAAACGGCTCCGTCTCTCCAACAATACGTTGGGTGGGGGGATCCCTCATGAAATCGGAAGCCTTGGTAGATTGCAAATGTTGGGGCTTGACAACAACTCACTTGGCGGTGAAATCCCACCCAACATCTCAGGATGTTCTGCTCTTACTCTTTTTTCGGTACATAACAACAAACTGATCGGTGGATTACCATGGCAGCTTGGCCTGTTAAACAAACTTCAATATATATCTGTAAGTTCAAACAACCTCAATGGAAGCATCCCTCCTTTTTTTGGCAACTTGTCATCTCTTCGAGTGTTTAGAGCAGGTGGAAACCAAATGAGTGGGAGACTTCCTGATGTTCTAGGCCAATTGGAAAGTCTCCAAGGTCTATATCTTGGTCAGAATAGTTTATCTGGTGAAATCCCTGCTTCCATTTTCAATATTTCTTCTCTCACGGAATTGTGGTTTGGAGGAAACCAATTCAATGGCAGCCTTCCTGGGAACCTTGGAATATCACTTCCAAATCTTACATCATTTGATGTGAATAATAACCATTTTACTGGTAGTCTTCCACCTTCCTTATCCAATGCCTCCAATTTGGTTATGCTACAACTCAACATCAACAATTTTACAGGAAGCGTTCCTAGTATGCAAAGCTCTAACAAGCTCGTCAGGTATGCGATCCAATACAACTTTCTAGGGAGCGGGAAGGCTGGTCAAGACTTGGGTTTCCTCTCTTCTTTGACTAATGCTACGAATTTGAAATCCCTCGATATCGGCGCGAATAATTTTGGAGGCAGCTTACAGAAGTATTCAAGCAACATACAATACCTTGTCAGCCTGGAAGTGCTAATGGCATATACGAATCTTCTGTCAGGTACAATCCCATCTAGCATCGGGAACTTGAGCTCTCTAAAGCGTTTGGATTTGGGTAACAACTATCTTTCAGGATATATTCCACCCTCTATAGGAAACCTGACTGAACTTATCACAGTGAATATGGGCAGTAACCATTTACAAGGAGAAATTCCTATGTCTATTGGGAACTGTCAAAAACTATTAATGGTAGACTTTGGTAATAACAATCTTAGTGGCGTAATCCCGCCACAACTCTTGAGCATCACTTCCTTGTCAATATACCTCCGCTTGGCTAAAAATAAATTCAGCGGTTCCATTCCGACGGAGGTGGGAAGGCTAACAAGCTTGGGTTCAATCGACATGTCTCATAATATATTGTCAGGAAACATTCCAAGTAGCATGGGTAGTTGTCTGAGTCTAGAGTCTTTACAGTTGCAAGGAAATCTCCTACAAGGTGCTATTCCGGAATCATTCAGTTCATTGAGAGGTCTTCAAGCATTGGATCTCTCTTCCAATAACTTAACAGGTCCAGTTCCAAAATTCATGGATCTTATGAATATCTCGCAATCTAATTTGAACTTATCTTATAACAACTTTGACGATGAAGTGGACGATGATCAAGGATTCTTCATCTCTGTTACTGGGAATAACAAGCTCTGTGGGGGAATGGCTGAACTTAAACTTCCTCCATGTCACTTCTCTAAACAGTCAAAACAGACGTTCAACCTTAAGTGGAAGATTGGAATATCAACAATCTCGGGTGTAGTTTTCCTTGCCCTAATCACTTCTTGCTTGTTTATCCATTGCAAAAGGGGAATACAAGTTTCGGTTTCAGTCAATGATCTCCAACTACCACTGCCTTACCAATGGCTATACAAGGCTACAAACGGATTTTCATCAACGAATCTGATTGGTGTGGGTAGCTTTGGCTCTGTGTACAAGGGAGTACTTATTAACGAGAATGGTACCGAGACCAATATTGCTGTCAAGGTATTCAACCTTGAGCGTTATGGCGCTTTTAAAAGTTTTAAGGCGGAATGTGAAGCGTTAAAGAATATCAAACACAGAAACCTTATGAGGATAATCACAGTGTGCTCAAGTGTTGATCATTCAGGGAAGGATTTCAAGGCTCTCATCTATGAGTTCTTGGCTAATGGAAGCTTGGAAGAGTGGCTCCATCGCTCAATCGAAAGAGTAAGAGAGCCTACACGAAGCTTAATTTTCAACGAGAGGGTCAATCTAGCAATTGATATAGCTTATGGAGTGGATTATCTTCACAATAATTGTGGAACTACTATTGTTCATTGTGATCTCAAGCCGAGCAACATACTGCTTGATGAAGATATGGTGGCTCATATTGGTGATTTTGGATTGGCAAGAATCCTTTCCGAACATGCGGATCCCTCTTCAAACTCTATTTTCATAAAGGGAACAGTTGGTTACGCAGCTCCAGGTGACATTATAGAGATTTTTTTACTTGAATCTTGCCGAAGTTTAATTTACAATTTTCATAATCATTTATTTACTAGCATAACATTATTCGTAAAATAAGACTAAGCGCATTCACGGTTTTAAAATCATTTTTTTTGGCGAGTTAATTAATGGTTCTTATATTTTGTTTTGCAGAATATGGAATGGGGAATAAAGTTTCATTACAAGGTGATGTGTATAGTTATGGTATCCTGTTGCTTGAGATGTTTACTGGACGGAGACCAGTAGATAAAACTTTTGAAGAAGACTTCAATCTTCATAACATTGTCCAAAGCGCTTTGTCAAAACAACAAACAATGGAAGTTGTGGATCCTATTCTACTCGGTAGGCCGACAACGCATTGTAGCCAACCTAGTAGCAGGAAAGAGGAAACAATAAAACGTCTAGAGGAATTACTGACTTCCATTCTTGAAATTGGTATCACATGTTCTTCCGACAACCCAGAAGAGCGAGTTAGTATGAGCGAAGTTTTGTCAAAGCTTACCGCTATTAAAAAACAAGCTGAAGGAGGTGATTGGCGAAACTGCTTCGGCGGGTTCGAGTCCAATGCTCTTATATCAGTTGAATAGTTTGCCTTAGCTTCATCCTGTCTATGTTTTACTATATGCCATTCGTATTTTTACAAATGAAAATATAGTAAACTATGAGTTGTTCTCAATAGTTTACGTACCGTGTTGTACTCAATACAATATATGTCCAGGCCAGTAATTGATATCAATTTTTAGCAATAGTCGTAACTGAAGAAGGATTTAACGAGAAATAAGCAATTGTAACGATCCAGAGGAGTCCAACAAGCGTGGAAGTAGAAAGCAAGACATGGTACACAAACGTGATCAGAGGACCCTTGTTGATGAGTTTCCGTAAGGATTCGGTCAGGCTGTTCATGCCAAGCTTCTTCCCGTCGTAGAGCTTTGTGGCCAAGCTGAAGGTGGCGATGCTGATGAACTGGAGGAGGTGGTAACGTACGATGTAGAGGAGAGCGAGTTGCGCGAGTTTCAAGGATAAAATGATCTCAGGGAGCTGATCAGGGTGGTGGAACATGGGCTCTATGAAGCGTTGGAGGGTGAGGTTGAAGAAGGAAGAGGAAGGTGAAGGGTAAGGAAGACAGATGTGAAGATGATGAACTTGATGCTGCTGAAACGGATCGCTAGGGATTCCTCGAGTATGTCGAGGAATTCCATCTTGTGAAGACTCAACATGATCATGATACTATCATGGTGGGTTTGTTTCTTTGGATCTTATGATCTAGTTTTGTGTGGTCTGGATAAAGATATGATTTTGTGCACAAAATGCAGGATGAGGACTCCGACTTCTATCACTACGGAAGACTTGGTAAACGTTTCGGAATATACATGCCAATTTGACTCCCTAGACTGAAAATTTTCAGTGTTTTTAAAACCATACTGGTACAAACAATCCAATCGATCAGACCTTGACCATATACTCAGATGAAGAAAAGCTTGACATAATAACAGTTCAATCACGGATCTAACTTCAATTTATAACAATTTAAACGATTGAATTACATACTGTTAGAATTCATAAGCATGCAATGTTAGGAACACCCATGAACATTGTATAAGAGCCGTTGGATCCATTCCAACGGGCATTAATCCAGGCTAAAATGGTATCAACAAGTGGTTGTTTAACTAGAGTACTACATGATCTCATAAGACAAAAACCGAAAATCTACCACATAAACAATTGAATCAAGCAGACTATTGAGGAAACAATGGAATACCCCAATAAGAAAAATCCGATGCTGAAGAAACAGAAACCAGGCGAACCCAACAAAACCAAGCTCCAAATAGTAGTCAGCATTATTACCTCCTGTTTAAAAAACCCGGCTGTTGGGAGATTCACGCATAGGTCCAACCTGCAGACGATCTCACATCCAAATCTAACGGAACAACGTGAAGCAGAGCAGAACAGAAGAGGCGGGACTTTCCAAACCGACATTCGAAGGTCAAATAGCATCAAGAAACGAAGTGCAGATGAATGGGTTGAAGCAGGCTAGCAGTAAAGCTCGAAGGCCAGCAAAGTGTGAAGGTTGGCAATGGACCAGGAAAATGGTCGCAGAATCAACGGTAAACACATTGTGGAAGAAACCAAGTTCCCGTATTGTTTCCAAGTTGGACACTTTGATCAATCCAGAGGGACAGAAGAGTAGATAACGTGCAGAGAAGCAGGGAAGAAGCAAAACCATTCTCAAAGAAGCAGTAATGGAGTAAGATGGTGTGCAGAGAAGCAGAGATTGAAGCAAAACCAAGAAGCAGTAATGCAGCAAGATGATGCCCAATAGCTCTGATAACCATACCTCCTCAAACACACAAAAAAAACATGCAAATATTTCAGAAACGACAAGGAAACATAAAGAAAACAAGAACCTTCCATACCCAGGGAGGAATATGACTTATGAACACAAGTAAGATAGGAATAAGAGGTACGAAAGAGACCTCCGAGTAGCTGATGACAGCAAGCTGACACAGAACATTGTTCAATAGCTGTAGCATATTGGTGAAGCAACTCCAAACCAAGTTTCATAACAGAAGAAGTCATTGTACCGAGTCTACCCATGGGGAACACATACATATATCTCGATCATTCTCCTAAAAAACTACACTGCATCACCATATGCATCCTTTGATTACTCCAAATCTCGACTCTCACCTTACATCACAGCTTTTAATCCCTGCTGAATAAGCCAAGACATTCAAATCAGTAGTGGGAAAACAAATCTGACACATTGTACACGAACAATTTGGTAAAATAAAGAGCATCATCATAACTCTAGCCTATGATCTAGCAAGTAAAACTTTAAATAGTCAGACTAAAGAAGTAGACCAGCAAGAATAAAATAGCTTTATGAAATGGATAAACAGATTCGCATACCCATTGGCAAAGGGTGAATCACGGCGAGCATGGCGATACTGAGGCTGAGGGGATCGACTGAAGCTTCGCCCTCGGCGAGGAGGAGGAGAAGGGCTACGGCGTCGTGGTGGTGGTGGTGGTGCTGGTGACTTCCTACCACGAGGGCTCTCACTCCTACAAGCAAAGTCAGCAATATTAGTAAATTCTCATCGTGACCATTTCAACAACGAAAATCGACACCAATGATTCTTTATAACACAATCCCTAGAAAGTGAAATTCAAGTGTATCTCTCACCTGCGAGCATATCTGTCATAGCTTGGACTCCTACGACGACGGGGGCTAGGACTTCTACGGCGACCACCTCCGCCACCCCCACCTCGAGAACCAAACTTTCCACGACACTCTCTAGCAAAATGACCAGTTTCACCACACTCATAGCACTTCAAGTCCTCACCTCCACCACGTCCACCACGACCACCTCCGCCACCACGGCCTCCTCCTCCACCACCACCCTTGGAATTGTGTGAAAGCTCCACACGCCAACCATTCTTCCCTGTAAGACCAAAGTTAATACATCAAGCTTCATACAGCTAGCTAAGCATGAAGACACTTAATCGCAAAACTGGAAACAATGCCAAAAGACAGAAGCAGTAATATCTATAATCGCAAAAAGCAATACAGATAACGAGCTAATGTTCTGACCATCCAATGCACGAATAGCATCTATAGCATCCCTGCGATCATCAAACTCCAGGAATGCATAGCCTGGTGGCCTCCTAGCAACCCAGACGCTGCATAATTGTGCCAAAACAAAGTTATTCCTTTGACATATATCGTATCATTGCACCAACATATCCATGGAGCCAAAGACGCTTCCTTTACGGGGTTCCAGAAGACAATCACCTGCGAAGAACGCCATACATACGGAACTCATCTTCCAGATCCCTCTCGGTAACTCGCGGATCCAAATTCCCGACATAAACGCGCGACATTGTTCTAGTCGAATCTGAATCAGCAACAAATCAAACAAGCAAGCGTCAAAAGAATGAATTTATCCCGTCGTCTTGTACAGCATGTCAAAAATTCCAAATCCGTATTCCTGCACGGAGAAGAACGACGAACAGAGCTTCTGAATCGAATTAAGAGAGCCAAAATCGGAACGAAATCTATCGGATCGCAACCCATCAAAAGCAGCAAGGAAGACATGGAGAGAAGGAAACTTGACCTGGAGAAGAACTCAAAGTTTCTCGATCTGGAGACTGAAAGATCGGAAGGAGTAAGAGAGAGAGAGAGAGAGAGAAACGCCGCACGCAGGCCAGAAAGTATATATCGGGCGAGAGTTCCTTAAACCCTAGAAGTTTACAGTGTCTCCTATTTCTCCGCTCCTGGGATTTGCTTGAGGAAACCGTGACGTGTCACGTGGTTATTGGGCTTGGACTTCGTTAACTGATGAATGGGCTCGGGGATTTAACTCTATACATCTCTTGGGATCATTTAATAGGCCCATTTACAGTTGTGATCCAACTAGAGGGGAAAATGTTTCTCTTCACACCAAAAATTTGCCTAGTGAACAACATCCTCAAGCTCATAAAAATGTATATCCCAGTGCTACAAATCAGCATATAACCCCTCTTTGAATCTGGATTTCTGGCCAGCAAAAATAATTTATTTTTTTGGCCGCAAAGAAAGATCATAACCATCCATTGTAGGCATCAGATCTTATGGATAATATGATTAATTTACACCAGGATTATGTCTATTATTTATATTTTCTTTTTTTTCAAGTCTTTCTTTCTTTATTTAATTATCATTGATGGTTCGTTTAAGTTTTGATTTTGAATTTTTAATTTTGAATTTTGAATTTTGAATTTTGGGTTTTGAATTTTGAGATTTAGGGTCTAAAGTATTGGGTTTTCAATTTTGAATTTTAGATTTTAAGTTTTTGGATTTTCAATTTTAAATTTTTTATGTGTTCTTCAGAAAATTCAATTAAACTAAACTTGAATGTCGGTTCAGAGACGGGTGAGGACGCTCACGGCCTTCCGAGAGTTGCCTACTACTCTTCTTTGACAGCACATTGATCATGAAAGACTCAAAACAGTGGCATGTATGTGTGTTTAAATCCGTCATCTACTTCGGGCAATGAGTTACCAAACCACGTCTAACCAAATATATTGCGAACTTGTACACTAAAATCGGAGATGTATTTTATCATATTTATAACTCGGACATTTGCTCGGAATTCAGTGCATGATGTTGGATATCGTAGGGGCAAAAGAGCCACCATTCTGACTGTTCCAACCACACAAAGTCAGATTTCGTATTGAAGTTGAAAGAACCGTTTCTGACGAAAGCTGCAGAGTCCATAACTTGAGTAGTACTTTGTGTACTTAATTCTTTACCTTCCAATAATTCATGGGAGTTGGGATGTCTATCCATTCACTTCTCAATAATTCTCTTCAAGCTATGAACAGACTCTGATAGCTCCTCTTATATTGAAATATAGCTAGGGTACTGAATACCGGCAGTCTTTTTTCCGCCATTGCGAACACGAATTATCCATGATATGTACCGAATTAGGGATAGTTAAAGTTATTTTCCTTTTATTTTGATTACCTTTTGTTGACAACACGCATATAAGACATAAATATGTGTCCGTTATCATGAATTATTTAAGTGTAAGTACATATACCGGACTACTTCGATTGGCCCTTAATCTACATCATACCCGCATACTATTAGTATCAGAGTGTGTACTAAAGGCTTCGAACCCATTTGGTAAAATATACTTAGTTCCGTATACATATATTTACTTCATTCATAGTCACATGTTTGTTCAATTGCTATCGAGAGTAATTGTCAGAGTTTGGCTTCTCAATAAACATATTTGATCTTGGCACATCCGGTCTTGATCTAACATTTCGTAAAAAATCACATTGTTGATATATGATCTCACCCTGCTCCAACTACACGTGAATCCATAATTACACTATATACCATTTGCAACTAAATGTAGCGATATGTTCAACTGATGAGGATTGTGGCTTGTACCTAGATTATGAAACGTGAAAATTTTGGTTAAATCCTGGAGGCTTAGATGAGTCGTCTAACATATCAGTGTGGTGGTTCAACGGTTGAGGCACCAACTAGCTTGGATTAGCTCAAGGGGAAAAAAGGTATTTTGCTTGAACATATCAATTTCCATATAGTTTGATTGGATGTATGTTTGTTGACGAACCAACCTGTTCATAATTTGTTTGTAAATATTTTATTCGAAACTTGAGTTGATTAACCACACGATTATACCCAATAGTAAACGAGCCAAGTTGTGCAACCCCTGAGCTTGACTCGTCAAATACTACCGAACTTAAGACGATGTATCATGAATGAAGGTGACTTCAACATGCTTACTCAATTGCCAACTAATTTTTTTTAAAATGTTTGGATTTAAATAAAATATATAATTATTGCATCATCAAATCGGGGAGGGACCAAGTCTCAACTAATTTCGTGGGTCCAATGAAACAAACCCATTTCGCCACGTGTCCAATGGGCTGCCACCTTCTAATTTCTTGAAGAAGCCCATGACAAAACCACCAACCAATATCGAAAAATAGGTAATTAGTACAATTACATAATCATTATACTATTTTCATAATAATAATTATTATTATTATTATTATTCCAACAATAAGATGATGTATTCTCATTTTAGGTCATGAGAGTGATGGAGCGGCTATCAAGATCCTCAATTCTTATTGGGGAAAATGGAATATAAAATAAATAATGTGATATATAAAGTGCAATTTAGGTATGGACTAGGACAAGTCTTTTTTTATCAATTTGTAACAATAATTTGATAAAGCAAATATCGACTAGTCAATTGTCATCCTCTTTGCTTTTCATTAACCTTCATGGATAAGCTGAGCTTTTTATTCCATAAGGGTAAAATTAGTTTATTTTTCAGATGTTGTGACTTAGTGTATTTCAAATTTTATACAATTATGATTAGTGCAATAAATTATTTTAGATTTGACGTTGTTTTATATTGTGAGTCCAAATTAAATTTCTTTTCTTTCCCACTACCACATAAAGAAATTAGAATTCAAGCTTAGTATAATTTTTGAATACACGTGGCTTTACTAGTTGACAACTTTACTAGTTAGACTAAATGGATAGCTCGTGATGAGTATAGTGATAAATATAGTGAGATTGATTAACTAAAGTTTGTTTTTTGAGAATTACTACTATGAGTGCATCCATACAAATTTGAATGTGTATATGAGTGACATGCCATGAACAATAAATATCTACATGAGGTAATAAATTGAAGTGTGTGTTTACTATTATATATTGAATTTTCATTTATATTTTTTACTGTTTGAGTAATGAGAAAAAAAAAACACAACCTCCATTGTTTTACTTGGGAGAAAAGACAGTAAATGCAGAAATAAAAAAGCCTTATTCAAATGGATACTGACTGTGATATGTCTGAGATGCCCAGTGGCCAGTAACCATTAGTTATATCATATAATGTTGGTTTCTTGGGCAGCTGGAAATTTGCCAAACCCTAATATATAGTTAAGAACATAAACAAAGAAACTTCCTAGTTTGCTATGTTGCCAACCCTTCAGGTAATAGTTAGTGTAGCTCATTCGATAGACTTGTGTGTTGGTAGGATATCGGTAGGCACCAGATTCAAGCCTAATTACTCCTCATAAAAGGACATTTTATATAATGTTTATTTTCCTTCTTTTTTAACTATAAATATGTGTGCGCGTGCTGATATGGATCCTGACCATTGGCTTCGAGTGGTGTGTGAACCGTGGTGGATATATAGTTATTTTTCGGTCATAATTCAACCCACTTTTAGGTTTGGAGCTACTATATAGTAGTTAATTTTTTGAAGTTTGAACCATTCGACCTGATACATAGAATCATTGTAGATATGTCGTTGTTATTGTTCGAAATAAATTTTCTAAATTTTTCTACTAGTAGAGGCTAGAGCTATCCAGATTGGTAGACTAAAATTCAAGATATAGAGGTTAAATTTTTTGCACTGTCTTACTTCACTATTCTTCTTTGGCAATGCGAAGAGACAGAAATCTGCAAAATTAACTATTTTTAGGGGACAGAAGAAAGAAAGGATTAATCGATTAATAATACAAAGCATGTATAAGATCCACCGTCATTAATAATTATACAAAATGTAAACGATCGTGTAGATAGGGGTTTTCATTACATAATTATTTAATTAAACTACTGAAAATTCCAGCTATGTCATATCCATGTGGCAGGTCAATTGATTTGGTCTCAGTAGCCTTTCGGAGATGCCAAACAACCTTTTTTTTTCATTTTTAAACTGGTATCCGATATCAAATCAGTGAAATCAGAGATAAAAATTTAAGGTTATGTTTGGATTTTGTGCTTTGGAAAATGATGTTTTTTTTATAAATGATATATTTAAAGAAATTTTTGTTTTTCAAAATTTTTGTTTGGAAACTATATATTTGTGTTTGAGATTTTATTATTTTTAGTTTAATTACTAGGCTATTTTTTATTTCTTAAAAGTTCAATTGTAAATTTTATAAAAATAAAGATAATATTGTAATTCTAAATAGTTAGACAAAACATAATTTGAAACTCATAAAATTTACTTTTTTGCTGAATTTTGTATTTTGTGTTATGAGACTCAATTTTTTTATAAAAAACACAAAACTCTCAAAAAACTGCCGTTTCGCCTAAAATAAAAACCGCAAAACATCAAAGCCGGGTTGATTGTGGATATATGTTGAATCGATTATAAAATGTACGTCTATAAATTGAATCAAAGTTTACCAATCCGATACCAAATTTGGGTGTACCTCTTCAAAAAATCATGCTTGATGATCTACGTACCTCAAGTTGAATAATTAAGCACTTGGTCATAAGTTGTCTTTGGTATGGCAAAAGTTATAAATTTTGTAGGTTTTCTTTTATATTGGAGCTAATGTGTGGTACACTTGAGAATTACCATCTTGAGCTATTTATCGGCACATGATGAGCTCCCACCTCGAGCCAATTAGTATTGAGATAACTATCCAAGTATATAATATTAGTAAATTAAAAATAATCTCAATCAAATTTAATTTAAAAAAGTCCACAAATCAAACTAACATAAAGTATTTTATAAAATACCCAAAAATAAATTCATACGAATTTATCTCAAAGCGGACAAAAATCATAAATTAGCCTATTGAATTGGAACTACCAATCTTCTTCCGCCATTGACATTTTGGTTTCTTCTTGCATTCTAAATTACAAAGAATTTGGGTATTATTGGTTTTTTTGTGTGGACAAATTGGGTATTATTGGTTGCAATTTATTTAATTAGGGTTCCTAGTTCCTACTCCCTAGCTTACTTTACGTCATTATCATTTCTTCCCCCCCCCCTCCCGACTATTATTAAAATAATTAAAACAGTTAATTAATGATGGAGTCCCTCAACTATACCATTATGTACATTTATGATGATAGCAAATTGGTTTGAATTATTGACAAATCTAACACACCATTCCCCAAATGGAAACCACAAGTGCATTAGTAGAGGAGTAGGTGTGGAATCCAGACGAAAAAGTGTTTTAAAATTTTTGAACGATCTTAAATTATTAGATTTCATGGGTTTTAGATCTAACGGTATGTATAAAAAAGGTATTTAATTTATTATATATTTCGTTTTGGGTCTTAGGTTCAGTATTAGAATTTTGATTTGGATTTTAAATTTTGGGTTTTAGATTTTAAGTTTGGATTTTAGATTTTAGATTTTTAGGTTTAGGGTCTAGAGTATTGGGTTTTGAGTTATGAATTTTAGATTTTGAATTTTGCATTTAGGCCTGAAAATCTGAAAATAAAAAAATAATCTAAAACACCGAAAAAGCCCCGCGGTAAAAAATTCTGAAAATCCTATAACTATTTTGTCATGATTTAAAACTGCTCTCATTAGTAGAGGATTAATTGTGGTGATCATAATAATTTAAACAACTACGATGACATGTGTCATAACCGGATACGAGCAGCCTAATTATATTCATTTTTGGATCTAAAACTTCGATACTATATAGTTAATTTTTTTAATACTGTAAGTTATATACTTCCCGGAGTATGCCTACCTCCGACGTGGTTACTATACTTAAGCGACAACGAAGTTTCACATCGTTATCATTAACACCAGCAACCCCGTGAGGGTATGGGTAATCTCAAGGCTATACCGAGTATATGATATTACAAGAGTATGCGTATCCCTCTATATAACTACGACCTAGATATCAACGAGGCGCCACATCATTGATGTTAAGCGGCATTGGCGCCTATGTGGCAACCTCAACCCACATAGGGTATATGTACCCAAGAGTAGCTATATTATATATTTCTTATATGTTAATGTTAATTTAGCTTTTATATGATTTAATTTAGTGTATTAAGTCCTTATGGATCTGCGTATATTGAATCCTCATAGATTCGCAGTTGATCTTAACGGTTAAAACTGACCTTATGTCATATTAAAAAACAGCCCCTCAAAAAGAATCTCTTGAAAGAGTGAAGTTTGGTAGTAAATCAACTTGTGCAATGAATTGAAGGTTTCACAATTCAAAACAAAAACCTCATCATCATCAAAAATTAAAATATCATATAAAAAAATTATTATATTCCAATAATTCGAATAGATATTTAAAAAAAAAAATTAAGATTGCTTTTATATTATTCCGTCGACACTCTAATTAAATATAATTGTGTCACTTTGGCCTTGACATAGAGTGTGTCAATGTACGTAGATTATTATTTGAAGGTCAACGAGTGTAATAGTTTTAGGATGGCCAATTGCCAGATTATAGGGTTTAGGATGGCCAACTGTAATAGTTCAACAACGAAGAGTCTAAAATATACCCGGTTCGAGAAGGTGAAGGATCGTAATGTAAAATTTTAGCAGTTCAATATAGTCGAGTTGGTACCATTTTCTGTTACGTGACACATAGTCGTCGATTTGGTACCAAATTGTATGAAGTGTACAAAATTACGTGACGATGGATTGGTTTGTTTAAATGTGGTTATCAAATAAGACTACTAATTGTGACGAAAATGAGCAGGCTGCTGCCTGGTTGTTTCTGAAAACGATGTGTTAATTATTAATTAAATAACAATAGAATGATACTGGAAATTTCTTAGCTACCACACTTTGGAATCAATGTTGTCCATGGAAAGCTATAGTTGTATACTTAATGACCCATGGAATATTAAATTGATGTGTCGACCAAACTCTGTAGTTTGATGGGTGCTCGATTGAGGCAATGGGTGGAGTTGATAATTTAGGGGTTTTCTTTTTATAAATCAGTGATATATATTACTGAAAGAGTGAATATAAAGACGGGACAAAGTCCAAATAAAGACATAAGGAAATAGACAATATTACATCCATAAGCCCAAATACAAATTCTAATCCATATAATTGGTGGATTTGATAATTTGGGGTTTTTTTTACAAATCAACTATATATATATATATATATATATCATCTCTTTTCTTACGTTATACAAATGCTAAACCAATCAAAAACGATACAACTCAAATCCATCGATCATGGACCCATAGAGCTCAACAAATAGTTAATTATATAGTTAATTAAGTAGTATTTAACTACTTAGATTATGACGTGATATCCACTTCATACTATTCCTTTGTGTGGTCCTCTCGTCGGCCCTCTACTTGTATAATTAATTGATTATCATTTGTTTTCTTTGTTATATTTTAACATTTTACGAATAATACTTTGATGCTATTCTTTTTGCAATTTATCTAAACAAATTATGTTGCATTCTAAAGTAATGATAATCAAAGATATTCTGATGAGCGATACTTCAATTAAATATTATGTGATCATTGACAAACTTAATATTATACTACACACCAAGTTATATCATGTGTACGTGGAATTTCTATCGAAAGTGGGGAACGAGCGGTATAACAATTTCGACTTAACTATAGATTATATGAAAATTGGAATTCACTCGACCATATATTTTTTGAAAAAAACATTCTATGACTATAGGTAGTTAGCTAATTGATGATGAATTTGAAAAAAAAAATACTTTTAATTCTTATATTTGTTAGATACATTTGTATTAAAATAGAAATATTAGTACATAGTTTGTTTTGATGCAACTTTTTAAGTTAATAGATTTTAAAAATATTTTGAAATGCCTTCGTAGAGATATCTCTATAAATATCATCAATTATCACAGACATTATGAAAGCTCTTCAATTATTTATTATATTTTCATATTAATCGTTACAATAAGATACAACAGTTTATTACATCATATCAAAGCCTAAAAAGATTGAATTGTTTTCGTTTCGAATTCCAATAGCCTCACTTCATGCATATCACTTACCATAACTGTGCAAATATCTCTTTTAAAAGTTTCTACTTGAATTATCAAGATACAACGATTCATGACGGTTAAATCATTCACAGGACATGTACTAATTTTTCTTCATTTACATTTTACCCTTCAAATTTATTCAAAATTACTAATTATCTAGGCTTTTTTCTGGGATTTTCGAGATCCTTCGACCATTTTGTCTTTGCTATTGTCTTCGTCGTTTGTTGGTGGGGAAGCAATCATATCAGAGACACACCAACAACAACAACAACAACAACAACAACAAACCAATATGATGATAATCATCTGAAAAGATTGATTTAATTTCCATTTTTTTAATTAATTAATTAATGTGTGGAACTCGTTCTCTCACGTGTTGCATGGCCTATAGTAATTAATCAAATTAAACACCGGCCTTTTCCCCACAATTACAAGTTTAATCACTGCCAGCGTGTACACACACTGTAAATAATTAAGTGCCAAATGTCACGACTTTTAAAATTCGACATGATTTTATTGTAATTTCGTGATTAATTAGAAGATTAGTCTAAAGTTGGCAAACCATCAAGTTGTATAAATTTGACAAATGTTTATGAAAAAATTAAAGGTGTAAGTTTTCCTTAGCTAGCTGCTCATTGCATATGGACAATATTAATGCTGTGAATGAACATTTAAAACAATAGTTTAATTCTTGGATACTCCTAATTGACTTTTAAAAAGACTAGTGTTTCAAATTAAATACAGATTACAAAAATAGTACGGTTAGAATAATGTGGACAGCTTTGTAAATCATGGTTTATGAATTCGATGTTATGAACATCAATCGATATACGTACACGAAGTTTTGAATGAATCAATCACCCAAAATTCGAAAGTACTATATTAGTGTGTGAATATGTATTTAAACTTTTGAAATTTACCCGATATTTTAATGGTTATATGTTGCTCTAAAGTTGTACTTTTTATTGATTATAAAATATAAAAAAGTAAAAAGAATAAGATGAAAGTAGTGATGAATAGTAACCCAATACAAAATGTCTAATGGGACAAAGCCATCTTTGTGTTGTGTGATGTGTGGCATTCAATTTTCCATATCATGCATATAAATTTAAAACATTTTTAATTTTAATTCTTGTTACATTTTGATAGTAGTAGTAGTAGTAGTCATTTTCAACATTTTCTTTTTAAAGTATCTCTAATTAGTAATTAATTTATTTCAGGAATTTTTAATTTTTATGTTTTGTTGTTATTAATAATTATAGTCAAACCCACTTTATACAAACCCCTAATTATATGAGCCGACAACCCTCTTATCAAAAAAATAAAATTTGAGCTTGTGGCTCTTATTTCTGTGCTTTACTTCTATCCACACCCACTTTTGCCCCCACTTCCTTTCTTGTAATCTTTTTCAATCTTTTAGGGTTTTAGTCTTCTTTTTTGGCTGATTTTTGCATGATGGGATGACAATTTGGACTACATTATCTCAAATGGTTTTTAATATGAAATTATTAGGTGGATAATCGGTCTTAAATATAATTTTTGTATCTATTAATATGAGGTTGATTTGTCAGTTCTTGTAGACGTTAAGTTAAAAGTTATGTGTGATGTTGATGGTATATTTTACAGTATATATTATGCAATAGTTTGTATTTTGAAGCATTTCTTATAAAAATTAATGAATTGGTTGGGAAGTACTCTACAAAGTACTAGTTGCAAAATATGCGTTTATTACAGACGAACTTGTTAAAATGGCCGGTGTCCTTAATTTGTTAGATATAATGATAGTATTTAAAAGTTCAAACATAAAAAATAAAGATAGATAAATCAAACACGATCTAAAAATAAAGATAATTTATCATGGTGTTGTGTCAAAAATTTCAATTTTGAAAGAAAAAATATTGAAGAGCTGAAAAAATAGTTAGTAGAGAATGTGAAGCTAGCTCGAAAATTTTGAAATTGTTTTGGTCATTTAAAAAAATTGGTATTTATAATTAAAAAAATAAGATCTCCGAAAGAATTATTCTTGTTTTCAAACCAATTATGAAATTGAAAGGTGTAGATTTTTTCCTCTTATGGTGTCTAATTGTGAAGAAACATCTAGAGAAAAATTATAGTAGTCTTATCAAGAGATTACAAAACATCTCTTATTAAGAATTAATAGTTATATAATCCTTAATCCTTGTCCATAATCTCACTAATTCACATTTTCATGTACCATTTGAGTTAAATAAAATATCACTAATAAGGTAAAATTGAGGCAAAGAAAAGTGAAATTTATTATTATTTAATGAACAAATTACATTCAATTTGAAACATCCCTTTGGTTTAAGGAACTGAAATGAAAAGAAGTTTTTAGGGGAAATAAACTATTAATGAAGGGGAAATAAACTATAAAAGGCAACAGTTCTCCATATCATAATTGTGAACCATATCCACAAAGAGCAAGGAATCGAGTACCGAACCAAACCGAGTTTTAACAGTTCGCTCTCGTTTCTCGAATTTGGTTCAATAAGATTAAATCATTGAGAATCAATCCAGTCAAACGTTTCCTTCCATTGTAATGTTTTTAATATCATGTGACATTTGTACCATTCTTATAATCTTATCATTTTATTATATGGAATGATTTTAATTACCTTACTATTTCTATTCGAAACAAAAATCACAACTTTTATAACAATTATACAACTTACACATACTCACTCACGAGATTCAACATCCCATTAACAATAAAATTAATGATACTTATCCGACCAGTCAACAATGTCCCGTCACATAAAAAAATAACACCAAATCAGTCATTATGTTCTTTATAAGTCAAATACATTATTATTATTATAGAATAACTCAAGTCTATAATTAATTTCGTATCAATCAATTACCCGGTTCAACCACCGATACCACTCAAAAGATTCAACCAAATCCACCAGAACTCAATTCTTTATATGCACAAAAGGGTAAGAACCAAAACCATGAGACTGACCACTAGAGAAAAAAGGAAACTCAAATTTAGTATCAGATGCCAACAAAAAATCCTTTATTAATCCTACAGAGCTTATAATTAAACAACACTTAATCACCTTCTTCCTCCCCTGCAAATCTGCTCTTCTTCCTCCTGCTCTGTTCTGTAACACACTACTCAAGATCTCCCTAAACCCAAAACAATTTAAAAAACTCTCCACCTAATCTCTCTGGTTTCCAAACAGAGCACGCAAATTGTTCATAGGAGCATCACCATTTCTGTCAAGCAAGAAAATATCTCCCCTGGTTTTCCTTTTGGTTTTCGTGGCGTTCTCTTCTTCCACCCGCGTGCCTTTTTCCTAATAGTAGTTCAACAACTGAAAAAAAACTTCACCTTTTCTTGATAAACGCCTCAATCTTTCCGCTTGGAGTTATGGTTTTGCTTTTTGGAGAATGGGTCTTGTTTGAATTTCATTTCTGAACAATCAAATTAATCAACAATGGATCTAGAGACTGGAGCTCGTCACAATCAGCTCAAGGTACTGAAATTTCATTTCCTTTTCCTTTTCCTTTGTTGTTCAAAACTGAAATTTCAATTTCCGTTTGCTTGCAGAAAGAATCATGGCGGACGGTACTGACACTAGCGTACCAGAGCCTGGGAGTGGTCTACGGAGATTTAAGCATTTCTCCACTCTACGTCTACAAGAGCACTTTCGCAGAGGACATTACGCATTCGGAGACCAACGAAGAAATCTTCGGCGTTCTTTCCTTTGTTTTCTGGACGTTAACCCTAGTCCCTCTCTTGAAATACGTGTTCATAGTTCTTAGAGCTGACGATAATGGAGAAGGAGGGACGTTCGCTCTCTACTCGCTGCTGTGTCGGCACGCCCGAGTCAACTCGCTCCCCAATCGCCAGGTGGCGGACGAGGAGTTATCCGAGTACAAGAAGGATTACCCGGCGGCGGAGTATTCGTCGTCGTCTGGGTTGAAGTCTACCCTTGAGAAGTATAAAGTTCTTCAGAGGATCTTGCTGGTTTTGGCCCTGATCGGTACTTGTATGGTGATTGGTGATGGTGTCCTCACCCCTGCCCTTTCTGGTACAAATTTCTCAACTGTTTTTCATCAGACTGTTTCACTGTGATGATTTGCGATTTGATTTTGATTTGATTTTTTGTTGCAGTTTTTTCTGCTGTTTCTGGAGTTGAGCTTTCAATGTCAAAGGAGCATCACAAATGTAAGCATCCTCCTCTGTTTCCCTATTAAACATCAATAGCAGCTCCAAAGGGACAAAAATTTTGTATAAAATTTTCAAAATTGAAGTTTTTTTGACCGGTGTAGCTTTCAAACTCGCCGTAGACTTGAAATCCTGGCCAGGCTCTCCAACCATCTTGATTTCGTGACTGTTGACCATTCAAAGTTTCAACCTTTTTGAGATTTCTGGGTATGTCTTGATAATTTTGCTGCAATTCTCACGGGAAGAGGAAATCAACGTTCTAAAGTTGATCGAGGTTGACTTGTTTTTGTTTGATACTTAACCACTAAGCTGGGGCTTTGTCTTTTGTGCTACTTTCATCTGCCAAATTAAAGTTTGAATCTTGGACTGGGTTTTCTTCACTTTGACCTGCTGGATTTTCCTTGCTAAGTTTCAAGTTCCATCCTTTTCCCCGTGCTGGGTGAGAAAGCTAATCTTTTTTGCATTGGTTTTCTTTTGGCAGATGTTGAGCTCCCAGCCACATGCATCATACTGATAGCCTTGTTTGCCCTGCAACATTACGGGACCCACCGGGTCGGATTCCTGTTCGCTCCTGTGGTTCTGATATGGCTACTGTGCATCAGTTCAATTGGCGTGTACAATATTGTGTACTGGAATCCCCATGTCTACAAAGCTCTGTCACCTTACTACATGTACAAGTTTCTCAAGAAAACTCAGAAGGGTGGATGGATGTCCTTAGGAGGGATTCTGTTGTGCATAACAGGTTAGTCTTTGTTCAGCATTCGTATTTTGAAGCATTTTGGAAAAGGATTCGAACTAATTGTTTGATTTCCATTTTTCAATCATTCAGGCTCAGAAGCTATGTTTGCTGATCTTGGTCACTTTTCACAATTGTCTATCAAGGTAATGTTACCTTTTCAGCTTGTTAGCCAAATCAAGATTGTTACTTTCTGTAATGGGCATTGACGAATTATGTTGATTGTTGCAGATTGCATTCACCTCTTTGGTTTATCCATCGTTGATCCTTGCGTACATGGGGCAGGCTGCCTATCTATCAAAGCACCATGTTATTGAGAGTGATTACCAAATTGGTTTCTATGTTTCTGTACCTGGTATGTATAGCCTTCAAAGCCAAATTCATGCTTCTTGTTATCTCTATTTGTAGCTGACTGCAAAATTTTCTGCATTGTGTTTTCTAGATAAGCTACGGTGGCCAGTTCTCGTCATAGCTGTACTTGCAGCTGTAGTAGGAAGCCAAGCAATCATCACCGGAACATTCTCAATCATCAAACAGTGTTCATCGCTCGGTTGCTTCCCTAGAGTCAAAATAGTCCATACATCCTCGAAAGTCCACGGTCAGATCTACATCCCGGAGATCAATTGGACACTGATGCTGCTGTGTTTGGCCGTCACGATCGGTTTTAGGGATACTAAACGCTTGGGAAATGCTTCAGGTACACAAAAAGTTGAAAAAGCTTGATACTTTGTTTTTATGAGTGCTTTAGCTTAACTGTTTTTTTGGTCTTCACAGGTTTGGCAGTTATAACAGTTATGCTGGTCACCACCTGCCTGATGTCTCTAGTCATTGTCTTGTGCTGGAACAAGAGTGTGTTCCTCGCACTGGCTTTCGTGTTCTTCTTCGGTACGATCGAATCTCTGTACTTCTCGGCATCGCTCATCAAGTTCTTGCAAGGGGCGTGGGTCCCCACCGCGCTCGCACTCATATTCCTCATCGTGATGTGTACCTGGCACTACGGCTCGCTAAAGAAGTATGAATTCGATGTCCAGAACAAGGTCTCGATCAACTGGCTGCTTAGCTTGGGACCGAGTCTTGGCATTGTACGAGTAAGGGGAATCGGGATCATACACACTGAGCTCGTGTCAGGAATCCCGGCAATCTTCTCCCATTTCGTCACCAACCTTCCGGCATTCCACCAAGTACTTGTCTTCCTCTGCATAAAATCAGTCCCGGTCCCTCATGTAAGACCAGAGGAACGGTTCCTCGTGGGTCACATCGGTCCCAGAGAGTACAGGCTTTACCGGTGCATAGTACGGTATGGCTACCATGATGTCCATAAGGACGACACGGAGTTCGAGAAGGATTTAGTGTGCAGCATTGCGGAATTCATCCGCGCTGGGAGCACAGAATGCAACAACGAAGTTACCAAAGAAGAAGACCACAAGATGACTGTAGTGGGGACATGTTCGAGCCACATGGACGGGATACGAATGAGCGACGAGAACGATGAGATCGAGCCAGCCGGGACGACATCATCGAGAGAAATGCAAGAGATAAAGTCGTCTCCTTTACCGGCTGCTATAAGGAAACGAGTGAGGTTCATCGTCCCGGAGAGCCCCAAGATCGATGAAACAGCGAGGGACGAGTTGCATGAACTGATGGAAGCGAGGGAGGCTGGAGTTGCGTACATACTCGGGCACTCACACGTGAAGGCGAAGCAAGGGTCGAGCATGTTGAAGAAGTTTGTGATAAATTATGGGTATGAGTTATTGAGGAGGAATAGTAGGGCACCAACTTATGGACTTAGTGTGCCTCATGCATCAACCTTGGAAGTAGGGATGGTGTACAATGTTTAGGAGGGTTGGGTTTTGATGGTTGTTAAGAGAGGAAAAGGAAAGAGTCACCATAAGATAGAAAATGGTGGGATCATATAGTGATAGAGATAGATGTATAGTAACTTGTGGTTTACTGGGGACTCTTTCAAAGTTGGTTGTTAGCAGCAATAGATGGTTATAGAAAGAGGGATTTACTTGTGATAATGAGGAGCAAGAGATTTTGTTTGCTTGTTCTGTGTTACTTATTCATTCCGTGTTCCAACGTTCGAATCCGGTATACTAAAATATCCTTCCACAATCCCTTTCGACTCCAACTTAACTTATTTTTACTAATTTTAACTCAACTTTGTTAAGAATTTGTCGTTGGTGTTACCAATTACCAAACCAATCCTGTGTTTAGTGAAGTCAACTAAGTCTATGGATGAAAGTCAACAAACTGTTGCAAGAAATTGGAAATGCGACCAACTCCCTCCAACTTGTATAAAAGACATCACAGAAGTGAATCGCCAGGCATCAAGTTGCAACTTAAGAATCATGATTCTATGAATCACAGGAATCATGATTCATGTATTGCCAAACCAATCCTAAGTCTATGGACGAAGTCAACAAACTGTTGCAAGACATTGGAGATATATCACACTTAAGAGAGTAATCACAAAATATACTAATCAAAGAAAAGATGGGTTCAGGAGGTTTGACTGTAATTTTTTTTGGGGTGGCAACATCACTTGTTCGGTTGTTGTTCTATTGTTGTTGTTGGTGTGTTCCTCTTCATCTGGAACTCTCCTGAGTAACAAGACAGATCGCGTGGCTTTACTACATTTCAAGTCCACAATCTCTGCCGATCCTACGAAGGTTCTGAGCTCGTGGAACGAGTCGACCCACTTCTGTCAGTGGTATGGCGTGACTTGTTCCAAAAAGACATTATGGCAGAGTAATTGCTTTACAGTTGCCATCTCAAGCACTCTCTGGCTCTATCTCACCACACATCGGCAACCTCAGCTTTTGAAGGTGTTGAGTCTCTACAACAACAGCTTCATCGGTGGAATCCCTCTTGAAATCGGCTGCCTTCACAGATTGCAACAGTTGCTGCTTTCTAACAACTCGTTTGGCGGCAGGATCCCATCCAACATCTCAGGTTTATCTGCTCTAACAACATTCGATATGTCTAGAAATAAGTTAGTGGGACGCCTACCGTGGCAGTTTCACTTATTGAAAAAGCTCGAATGTTTGGATATAAGCTTCAACAGTCTAACAGGAAGCATCCCTCACTCTTTTAGTAACTTGTCATCTCTTGAGGTGTTCAGTGCAGCTCACAACCGATTCAGTGGGAGAATTCCTGATGCTTTAGGCGATCTAACGAGTTTTTACTTTATAGCTCTGAATTCCAACGACCTGCATGGAGAAATTCCTGCTTCCATTTTCAATCTATCTACTCTCACACAATTGTGGTTTGGACATAACCGACTCGATGGAACTCTTCCTTGGAACGTTGGAATATCACTTCCGAAGCTCGAGTATTTATGTGTGAATAGCAATCAGTTTACTGGTAGTGTTCCTTCTTCCTTATCCAATGCATCCAATCTGGTTATGTTACAACTCCTACGAAACAACTTTACAGGGAGCATGCCGGGTATGGCAAGCTCTAACAAGCTTTTGCGCCTTTTGATCCACGACAACTTTCTGGAAGTGGTGGCCGGGAAGCTGATGACTTGAGTTTCCTCTCTACTTTGACTAATACCACAAGTTTGATGGATATTGAAATTGACGAGAATGACTTTGGAGGCAGCTTACCGCGTAGTATTGCTAACTTGTCAACCACCATGAAGATTCTATCCATCAATAACAACACAATATCGGGAAGCATTCCCAGCGGGATAGAAAACCTTGTCAACTTGGAGAAGCTTTGGGCTTATAGCAATAATTTGTCAGGTACAATTCCTCCTGGCATCGGGAAACTGCACTCTTTAGAGCGGTTGCATTTGTACAACAACCACCTTTCTGGGTATATTCCATTTTCTATTGGAAACTTGACAAAGTTATTGGAGCTGGATATCAGTGGTAACCATCTGCAGGGAGAAATTCCAACTTCTATTGAGCATTGCCAAAAATTGTTATATTTCGGAATGTCGTCTAACAATCTCAGTGGTGTCATCTCCCCCCAAATCATGACTCTTACTTCCTTGTCGATAGTTTTGTACTTGTCCGGAAATCGATTCACAGGTGCCATTCCCGCCGAGGTGGGAAGTTTGAAAAACTTGGATTATTTGGATCTATCTCATAACATGTTGTCAGGTACCATTCCAAGCAGTTTGGGTAGTTGTACTACCTTAGAGTTTCTATACTTGCAAGATAATCTCCTAAAAGGCATGATTCCTTCTTCTTTGAGCTCATTAAGAGGTATTCCAATGATGGATCTATCGGCCAACAACTTATCAGGTCAAATTTCGAAATTTCTCGAACACATGAATATTTCACAACTTTTGAATCTCTCGTACAACAAATTCGAGGGTGAAATGCCGACAAAGGGGGTCTTCAAAAATGTTAGCATCATTTCGGTCATCGGAAATAGGAAGCTATGTGGGGGCTTGGTTGATCTTAAACTTCGACCGTGTAATATCTTAACACACCCAAAAAAGGTATTGAGCCATAAGTGGAGGATTGTTATATCAACAATCACTAGTCTACTCTTTCTTATCTTCATGGGTTCTATCTTGTTTATTTTCTGGATTAAAAGGATGGAAAAACAAGATGCAATAAAACTAGATGATAAAAAGTTATTACAAGTGTCTTACGAAAGGCTCTATGAAGCTACAAATGGTTTCTCGATGACAAATCTAATTGGCGAAGGTAGTTTCGGATCAGTATACGAGGGGGCCCTCACTGAAGATGGAATTACTACTGATATTGCTGTGAAGGTGTTCAACCTTCATCGTCCAGGAGCTTTCAAGAGTTTTATGAGAGAATGCGAAGTTTTTGAAGAATATGAGGCATACAAATCTTGTCAGGATAGTGACTGCGTGTTTAAGTGTCGATCATCAAGGAAATGGTTTTAAGGCTCTAATCTACGAGTTATTGGGTTAATGGAAGTCTGGAAGACTGGCTGCACTGGTCGGTTGAAAGAATGAATGAGCCTGATAAACTCTTGAACTTCATTCAAAGGATAAATATGTCAATAGATGTAGCTTCTGCTATGGACTATCTTCACAACCATTGTGAGAACCCTATTGTCCATTGCGATCTCAAGCCTCGTAACGTACTTCTAGACGAGGATATGGTCGCTCACGTGGGAGATTTTGGGTTGGCGAGATTTATTTTGGAAATTGCAAATCCAGCTTTAAGTTCTATTGGCATAAAGGGAACGGTCAGTTATACACCACCAGGTATAATAAAAGATTTTCATTTTTCATATTATGAAGAGTTGGATTTATAAGGTTAGTTTTTATTTGGTATGAACCTTAAAATTGATAAAGTTTGACTTACTAGTTCTATTTCTCATATGTTCTTTTGCACAAATGTAGAATATGGGATGGGAAACCAAGTTTTAATACAAGGGGATATATATAGTTACGGCATCCTTCTATTTGAATTATTTATCGAAAAGAGGCTCACTGATGAGACTTTCACCCAAGGTTTAGACCTTCACAACATGGTCAGAAATGCTTTGTCTAATCAACAGACTACATAAATTGTGGATCCAATTTTACTCAAGGAACTACTTCATCAAAGGCCGAGAACCTATCGCAATCACAACGAGGAAACGAGAAAGGGTCCGGAGGAGCTATTGAGTGCCATACTCGAAATTGGTGTTGCTTGTTCTTCGGACACCCCAGAAGACAGAGTTAGCATGAGTGAAGTTGTATCGAAACTTATCGGTATAAAAAAACTCTATCCTGTTGAGAGGAGGTGAAGTATCATAAGCTTGAAATTGGGACCCATAAGAGCTCCATACTTTAGTTCCACGAAAATCTTGTTGGAACCAATTGTGAAGTTGGTAAAAGTCTAGAGTCGTCGAGTATGAAAATTGCTTGGAAAATGGAGCTAGAACTTAGAACATTCTCATCAACTTGCAAAATGGGCTCAATTACATCATTGTACAGAAAATTCTCTCAAACTTGCAAAGTGACAGAAATAATATCACACTAGTAAAGATGTCGGTTAGAGTGTTCGTATTCTAACTTCCCCATGTGGTAGCGATGAAAAAGAGATTTAATTTCGAACCTAATAATAAATGCATCATGTTGAATTTGGACTCGGATTCATATGTGATAAACCTAGACAAAACTTCTTACTCTGCAAGAATATGGATGGTACAGGCAGGCGCGCATTGACTGAAACATGTTTGTACGAAACTGAAGCACGGTCGAAGTTTGGTTGGACCGAACATTATTTAGTCGGTCGTATGAAGTTTCTTTTTACTTTTGAATAGTCTCTCGCATGAAGTTAAAAATCTTAGAGAAATATGACATTGTCTCCCTAGTGTATGACCCAAACTAAGTCTGTGTCGAAGGAAGTTGGGAAAACGAGCAACTCCCAACTTGTATAAATATTTCCCATCCCACTGTACAAAGAAGCAAATTATAAAGCATTTGATATTATAATCTCATTGATTAAAAGTTCAGTAGAGAGTGAGTTATATCACAAATTACCATAAAAGAAGATGAGTACTTCAGGAGGTTTGAGTGTATTTTTTTGGGTGACAACAGCACTTGTTCGGCTGTTGTTGTTCTATTGTTGTTTGTGTGCTTCCTCCTCATTCGGGACTTTGTTGAGTAACGAGACAGACCGTGTGGCTTTGCTACAATTCAAGTCCATGATTTCTGTCGATCATCTGGGGGCTCTGAGATCTTGGAATGACTCTACTCATTTTTGTGAGTGGTATGGCGTCTTTTGTTCCAAAAAACATTATGGCCGAGTCACTGCCTTACGCCTGCAATCTCAAGGGCTGGCTGGCTCTATCTCACCGCACATTGGCAATCTTAGCTTCCTCAATTTGTTGGGTCTACACAACAACAGTTTCACCGGTGGAATCCCTCCGGAAATAGGCCGTCTTCGCAGATTGCGACATCTAGGACTTTTCAACAATTCACTCGGCGGTGAGATCCCATCAAACATCTCTCAATGCTCTGCTCTTCTTACAATGGACCTATCTGTTAACAAGCTAGTGGGACGATTAGCATGGAAGTTTGGCCGATTGCACAAACTCCAAACCTTTAACGTGCACTCGAACAATCTAAGAGGCACCATCCCTTTGTCTTTGGGAAACTTGTCGTCATCTCTTCGAGCATTCGTTGTAATGGAGAACGAATTGAGTGGGAGAATTCCTGATACTCTAGGACAATTGAAGAATCTTCGATTTCTATCCTTCAGTTCGAATAAATTATCCGGCGAAATCCCTGCTTCCATTTTTAATCTTTCTTCTTTGACTGACCTATGGTTTGGAACGAACCAACTCCATGGAAATCTTCCTTGGAATTTGGGAATATCGCTTCCAAACCTGCAACGCTTCGTCGTGGCTGATAACCACTTTACTGGTAGTCTTCCACCTTCATTATCCAATGCATCCAATTTGGTTATGCTCCAACTCTTAGATAACAATTTTACAGGAAGTGTGCCTAATATGGCAAGCTCCCACAAGCTCACGCGTTTTTCGATCCATGGAAACAATCTGGGAAGTGGCAATGCAACAGATCTCAGCTTCTTCTCTTCTTTGACCAATGCCACAGGTTTGGAATTCCTAGTTATGGGCGAGAATAATTTTGGAGGTAGCTTACCGCAATATTTTGGCAATTTGTCAACTAACCTGAAAGCTTTAGTCTTTGACCAAAACCAAATATCAGGAAACATTCCAAACGAGATACAAAATCTTGTCAACTTGGAAGCGATATGGGCATTCAACAACAAATTGTCAGGTACAATCCCATCAAGCATCGGAAGCCTACACTCTTTACAACTATTGTATTTGTTCAACAACAATTTTTCAGGATATATTCCTCCCTCTATTGGAAACTTGACGAAATTAATTAAGCTCGATATAAGCGGTAACCATCTGCATGGAGAAATTCCTGCTTCCGTTCAGAATTGTCAGAGGTTATTAGATTTGCGACTCTCTAGCAACAATCTTAGTGGTCTCATCCCTCCTCAAGTCATTGGTATTGCTTCATTGTCAATTAAATTGGACTTGTCCAATAACCAGTTCACCGGTTCGATTCCCACGGAGGTGGGAACTCTGAGAAACTTGGAAGCATTGAGTATATCTCATAACATGCTGACAGGCAACATTCCAAGTAGTCTAGGTAGTTGTATCAACCTACAGTCTTTGTCCTTACGAGGAAATCTCCTACAGGGTATAATTCCTTCATCTTTGAGTTCATTGAAGGGTATTCAACAACTGGATCTATCTGCCAATAACTTATCTGGTCAAATACCAAAATTCTTGGAGGTCATGAATATCTCACACTTTTTAAATCTATCATTCAACAATTTCGAAGGTGAAGTTCCAAGCGGAGGAGTTTTCAAGAATGCCAGCATCATTTCAGTCGAAGGAAACATCAAGATTTGCGGGGGAATCACTGAACTTAAGCTTCCACCTTGCAATGATAACTTCGGACACTCGAAAAAAGGGTTGAGTCGTAAGTGGAAGATTATTATATCAACCGTCTCGAGTATACTCTTTCTTACCTTCCTGGCTTCTTACTTGTTCGTATTTTGGATAAAAAATAGAAAACAAGATATGGTGGCGACTGATGAGAATCAACAGTTATTACAACTATCTTACCAACAACTTTATAGAGCTACAAATGGCTTCTCCTCGGTAAATCTGATAGGCGCTGGGAGCTTTGGCTCCGTGTTCAAGGGAGTAATTCACAAGGGCGGAACCATTACTAATATTGCGGTGAAAGTATTCAATCTTCAACACTGTGGAGCTTTGAAGAGTTTTATGGCAGAGTGTGAAGCGTTGAAGAACGTTAGACATAGAAATCTTGCGAGGATAGTTACGGTGTGTTCAAGTGTTGATCATCAAGGGAATGAATTCAAAGCCCTCATCTATGAGTTTTTTGTCAATGGAAGCTTGGAGGACTGGCTGCATCACCAAATTGAAAGAATAGATGTGTCTACGAGGAGCTTGAATTTCATTGAGAGGGTGAACATTGCCATTGATATAGCTTCCGCAATGGAGTATCTTCACAGTCAATGTGTAACTCCTATTGTTCATTGTGATCTCAAGGCTAACAACGTACTTCTAGATGAGGCTATGATCGCTCACGTAGGTGATTTTGGGCTGGCGAAATTTATTTCGGAAATTGCAAATCCCTCTTCAAATTCTATTGGCATTAAGGGAACTGTCGGCTATACACCACCAGATATATAAAAAGGATTTTTTTCCTATTACAAAGACTTTGGTTTACTATTTGGTACAAAATTTACAAATTAGTCGGCAAAGTTTGACTAACAAGAATTATTGGTATGTTCTTTTCGACAACTTAATGCAGAATATGGAATGGGAAATCAAATCTCAATACAAGGGGATGTATACAGTTATGGTATTCTCTTACTTGAATTATTTACCGGAAAGAGGCCTATTGATGAGATTTTCACACAAGGATTGGACCTTCATAATATGGTCACAAATGCTTTGTCAAATCAAGAGATTATGGAAGTTGTGGATCCAACTCTCCTCAATGAACTACTTCATCAAAGGCCGCGAATCTATCGCAATCACAACGAGGAAACGAGAAAGGGCCCCGGTGAGCTACTGAGTTCCATTCTTAAAATTGGCGTCGCTTGTTCTTCGGACATTCCAGAAAACAGAGTTAGCATGAGCGAGGTTGTATCAAAACTTACCGACATCCGATTGAGTGTTCTGTCTGGCTGAAAGGAGGTGAATTGTCATAACTTGATCATGACAATCCATGAGTGGTCAAATTGTAAAATTCAGAGTTGTCCTGAGTCCACTAACGGAAATGTTGGTGCTAGCTAGGTCCACTGACAGTGAAACAAAAGCTTGGCCACAGTACGGTTTGTTAGTCAGTCAACAAAGTTGTACACTTGTACCTTCGAACTTGCATAAAACCAAGCCAATCTAAATGTCAAACCAACCAGCATTCATATAAATCAATAACAAATATTTTTACGGTGTACCTCTTAAAACGTGATTACTAGCTCAACGATTAATATTTGTCGAAGCCGAGAGCTTCATGTGCAGCTCCTCTACATAATCCACTTTTACTGGGTCATGAATCTCCTTCGTCAACGCCTTCTAGAATGCTTGATCGAAAAACAGACTTTCAAAGTGTGATGACTAGGGTTTTTTCTATTGAAAGGCGTCATGATAAACTATTACAATATATTTATAAAAAATTTCATAAATCCATAATCCTATTAAGCCACTAACCTACTAACCCTAACTCATTTTAAATTAGATAATTAATTGATCTGGTCCATATTATATTCGGAGGAGGTGGTAGGTGCTTGTATCAAAAAGTTTCCATAATATGGGCAGTCGTGTAACATGATGGTGAGGGAATGGGTGGGAAGGCCACCCCCACAAAATCTTTACACAAGAAGCTCCCAAATTTTGCCAAGGATTTGGATATCATTTGCCAATTCCTAAATAAAAAATAAAAAGAAAATAAAACCCATTGGTTCTTATCCAAATCCCTTCATGAATCATGACCCAATTCTTCTATATACATTTATTTCCACAGTCAACCTAATTTTGGTGAGTTGACACTTGTACTAGTACAATGGACTGAAATTATTGATGAGAAGACCTGACTTGATGCATACATAGGTTTCTTATACAGAAGACCACATGTTCATAATTTCAATACAGAGAATTAATGAATCTCTCTGGAGGTTTGAATTCTACAGTGATGTTGTTATCTTGGTTGACTAGTTAATAATTTGGTTACCAAGTTTCTAACTCAACTATTTAAGGTTAATTGTGTTTTTTAAATGACTAAGGTTTGATTTGAATTTGCTACTTTACATTTTAAATTACCACTTTAAGAAGGAAATTGGCATACGATTATTTATACATAAAAATCAATCTAAATACAAATTTATTTTTATTTATTCATAAAAAGATAAGAAATAGCAACAAATAATAATTAATATACAAACTATTCAAATGAAATCAAGAATCTTACTCTCATCTGGTTTATTAGTATTAATAGTTTAAAACCTCCTTAACTCGGGCTATCATGTCCATTGAAATTGTCTTATTTGTGTTAAAAATTCGAAGACAATGATCTCTCTATATATCACCTATAATAGTATACCGAATTAATTTTTTAATATAATTTTTTATTTTTAACCAGATAATACAATTCAAAAATCAAAATATTAGTATCCAAATGCACAGTATTATGATATATCCTTCTGATCTCATTCGAATTCAACTTAATTTAGTGTATCGTAAACTTTATTTAAAGTATAGTCTTCTAGAATTTAAACCACTCCCCACTTTCAAGTTTTCCCATGTAATAAAGCTCTTCAATTATTAAATAATTAACAAAGAAAATCACTAAAAGGCCATGATACTAATAATTACGAAGGAAATCATCACCAACATATCCTTATGCTTGTTCATTAAACAAAGCAAACTGTAAACCTTAATACCTTATCCTCCTTTATACATTGTTGAGTAGTTCAAAGAGTACCTTAAAAGTCACAAAACTCCCACTATTCACTAATACTAAGTATGTTATTTTGAGTCGAAGTGGAGTTGTTTTAGTAGTTGAGTTGTGTATATATTTGTGGTTTGGAGGTTTCGGGTTCAAATATTCTAATACATCCAGCGAAATGGACACTTTTGTATAATGTCTACTTATAATTTGTATCTTATATGTACCGAAAGATTTTTACCGACAAAAAAGTGTTTTATATTGGCATAGTATGCATTTTGGTCATCCAATTTATTAGGTTTATTACAACACGGTATTTATTTTAAAAAAAAGTAAGCTATATATCACTAATATATTTCAATTGTAATAATATGGTTTTTCCGTCAACATTTCGTCCAAAAGCTCTATTAAATTGACAAATAATTATACTTACTCATAATTTCTGTTAACGTTATCCCTCATTATGTCTTCTTTTCTCTTATAAACTCAACTCATTCAGCCAACTCAACTAATCAAAACCAGCCAAACCTAATCAGCTGAGCTAAGTTGGGTTAAGTCGAAAAGGTTGGGTTTCCAACAGAATATATGACGTGACGACAGTGTCGCGAATAAAAATAATGAGTTTGTAAGGTGATCTCTCAACTTAATAGAGTTCTTGGATGGAAGGTTGACATAATGACTACTTTGTTACAATTGAAATAGTTAGCGGTATGTAGATTGTTTTTATGGTTGATGACCATATTGTTACAAACCCAATATGTGATGACCATAATGGATATTAACCCTATCTTCCCCCGCTAAGGTTAATCTAATCTCATCTTTTCCACCGACCGTCACTGACGGCTGTCCACTTAGTCGCCACAAAAAATAAATAACTAATTAAATTGTTCAACAAAATTGTTATTAAATTTGTAAAAATAGGGAGGAAGAGTCAACCCGACAAATATATCGAAGTTCACCAAATTTTTCATTTTATTTTCTCAATATTAAGGAATTTACGAGGTGGAAAAAAAAAGAAAATATTAAAAAAAAAGAAAATATATAAGAGAAATGAAGATCTCTTGTGGATCTCTGTAGGTTATTTTTATCCAAATTGTTAATTGATTTGTCCACATCAACTGAACTATCTATCCAGATCTCAAGCAGATATGATAATATAATTAAAAGGTACATTGTATAAATTGTGCACCAAACCAAAACCATTAGTAGTTGTGGTGGTGGAGAAACCATAGCTAGGATGTTTACCTTTCGTGTCGATGTGCTTTTATTATTTTATTTGGTACGTTTGCGAGAAATTATCTATCGAGAATTAATTTAAGCATACTCAACTTACTCAGTCTTTCAGTTTAATCAATTATTGTTTCAGCCAATCGACTCTTCAATTTAGTTAGCAGCGGGTTCAAAATGGTTTAGTGCATGCACTGGATTGAATTATTTTGAAATGTATTGTGCCGTATATTGAAAACATACTAATTATTCTCTAAATATACATGAAATTTCATAATAATTAAAAAATAGATTGGACTGTAGCCACAAAAAGATTCCCTTAAATCCGAAACATAATTTAGTAAATGATCACAACGAGCAAGAAAATACATATGAGTAGGGTGATAAAAAATGATATATGTACTTCTTTCATGTTTTTCTAGTTATATTTTATGGTTTGTATTCTTTTCTCCACGTATATATTATGTTTAATATAGTATCGGAGTCTTTAATGATCACAGAATTATCATTTTTAATTTAGTAACCTAATCTCCAACCATTACACATAACTTTATCAAAATTGTACAAACCGTAAACTCTTTTGTGATCTGCCCGGCATGCTTGTAGATATCATGATCGATATTCTTAGGCAATAAAAGAAACGTGGGTACAAATAACAAATCACAAAACCATGAAAGAAAACTAGGTGGAGTTGTCGTACCGATCACGATCTTATCCATAATTCCAAACGTGGATATAAAATAGTTATTCGTAGGATAAAAAGCTAGCAATCAAGTGATGGTTTCATTTGTTCTTCCCCCACAAGGAAAGCTAAGCCACCTATTGTTCACCTGGTCACAATGTGCACGGTTTGCCCAAAATGCCCGACATCAACCCTTGGCAAACTTTTTTTGCAAGGGATCGATCGATCATCACGAAATCTAAGATAACAAATGTGCGGTGTGTTTCGGACGAAGACGATTTAACAAATACATTTCGAACATATAAAAATATAATGTTCGGTTCAAGTTGGTTTGGATCCAACCAACGAGTGATTCATTGGTAAAAAATTGGATTGATTCGGCGTCTCTTGATATGCCACATTGGCATCCACATCAAGTTTCCTAATAAGGTGCGTAGAGACGAATCAAGAGAATTTTGTAAAGATAATTAATTAAATAGGAATAAAAAAGAGAAATAATTAACCATGTGTATGCCGTAAATTTAATTTTTAAGCGAATCCACATAACTATTCCATACCAACAAAACAACAAGCTGCTTGGTGAAATGAAAAAGAACTACAAAATGGTTAACTCTTTTAAACCAATTAATTATTTATTATGAATCACATAATTGGTTGGTAGAGTTGATAATTATGCACAATTTAATAACATAATTAGGATTATAAAATAGTACTTTTTCAGCTCTTAATCATACCTAAATATAATATTGCATTCAATGTAAAGTACCACATGCTTAGCTTATTAACAATTTATATTACATTTTGTTTTGGACCCTACCCTACCTTTCATAAATATTCACACCATTTGGCCAATAAGTGACCATTCGAGCAATCAAAACGTCGCATCCTCATTCCTTGCATTTTGCACTTTCTTCTATCTATTTTATTCAAATTAAATGCCCCAATTTATTTATATAAAATGGGAAAATTAATTTATAAAGATCATCGTTCAAGAGGCAAGGGCCATATAAAAATTCAAAAGGCCATGCTACAAATCATGCGGCCGTTGAACCCTTAATCGACAGATAATATTACCGATATAACTTGGTCAGATATGATAAAGTCACGTATCACATCTGATGAATAATGTGCTTTACATCTTGTAGTGAAACACTAGTTTCATACATTTTGAATGACCAACATGCGTTTGGCATTTTTCCTTTGTTACACAAGTAGTAATTGTGTAGGTCCTTTTTTATACCTCGACTATCTTGGCGTGATGTCTATTGTGGAGAAAAATGTTAAAGAAACTATCTATTTCAAATAATCGGAAAGTTTTATGGGTCTAATATTTGTATACGGTCTCTACATTTTCTACACAACAATACATCCACTTTGTTTACGGTTCATCCACTCACACGTATATTTTTGGCATTCTAGTTCGAGCATATTCTATTTGTAAATAAAAAACTATTGATTAAAGATAAAAAGTTTCCGTACATTGTCGAGTCAAAATATCGTGACAACAACAATTTCTTGAGTGACCATAACAATATATTCAAAAACTTAAAATGATAAAATCGAGTGCGGCGTGACGATAATTTTAAGGAGAAAACACAACCATTTTAATCGTCATTGCTTAGGTTAGAAAAAACTGACCCGAAACGGGTAGGGCCCAATAAGTTGGTTCGATTCCTTTTTTTTTCCCCGGCTCAATCCATACCAACTGGGCCCCGGTAAAAAAACCCATCCCCGCTAAACGTGGCAAACCAGATAATGCGGGCCCCGCCTAATCCACACCTTCATTTCGCCAATCACGTGGTGGACACGTGTCGACGCCAGGCTTCAACATTCCGCATCAATACCTTCGATGTCTAGTCCTATGGGCCAACGAGGATTTTCGATAGGTGGGCCCAGAGAAAAACATATGTATTTTTTCCACGTTGGTGGGGGCTTGAGCCACCGAATTACGACACGTGGATGGCAGGGTTGTTGGATGAGGAGAATTGAAGAAGCTCTACTGGCTGGTCAAATTATAAAATTACCATAGAGGGTTTTGGTTTTGTTGAATTTACCATAATACCATAAGTTTTTCATTAAAAGAAAATGTAAAAAGGGAAGATGGTGCATTGTATATAAAATATAAAATAAAACCTTATCCCTTTCGTGTTCATGAAATTTTCAATTATTCTACTCTTTGCTTCTTTGATGCATGTACAATGGTAACCTTATCCATTATTGTATACATTTTATAAGAAAAATATGATCGGTTGCGGATATATGAACGTGTTTTTTAGACCGTAATTCATTTTATTTTTAATTTTATAATCTTAATAGTGTGAACTTTTTTTTTAATTTTGAGATAATTTATTGTTGATCTAATATGTACTTTTTAGTATTTATACAGTCTGATTCAGTGTATTGAATCATTCTTGATCAACTGTTAAGTATGATTAGATAGTTTTTAAGAGATAATTAGATTAATAATTTTTTAATGAATAATTTTATACTATACATTTTTGATGAATGTAGGTAGCATAGATTGAACAAACGTGTAGATAAAAAATGTATATCAATATATTAGAGGGTAATATTGGTATTGTTAGTCAATAATATAAATATCAATTATATGTTTTTTAACAATGTAAGTTATTGAGATGTAAAGATTTTTTATATTTATATCAGAGTTTCACGTGATTGAGAGGTCTCTGTTTCGAACTCAAAGTCCCTAATCCGTGCACAAGACTTATTGAAAGTGTGCAAACCTCAACTCTTACGAAAGGTCTGCTTGAAGGGAGCATGTCAGTGAATAATATAATATATCAATCAAAACTTTCTCGTAACATACAGTTTGAATTATTAGGATGCGGCAGTTATTGATAGACACAAACGTTCGGGCCGAGCCGCGGAGTTAAGTCCATGCAAACCACCAGACATCACCATCAGTTGCGTTAATCTACGAGAATCAAGTTGATCCCCAAAAGAATGTTCGAAGAAGAAACCTAAAACGTAAGCACGTAGCTAAGTTTGGAGCATTTAATTGCAGAGACAAAGCCGTAGGAGATAACTGCTGGAAAATAATAATGATAAGAAATAAAGCTGCGGCAATGGATAACGTTTTAACTACTTTTTTTGCGGGTAATAACTGAAAAGGACTATAGTATATATATATATATATATATATATTAAGAAATTATAAATGACGTGGCATTATCTTCACCATTACACAGCTGTCATTATGTTACATAGACACACGCAGCCTAATTTAAGTCACCACATTAATTAATCCCACTTGGGGTATAGGTTTTTACTCAACTGCCCTCATAGTAAACCCTAGTATCAATATCATTAATTGTATGAGTATATCAATGTTTTCAAAACCATACGAGCCAGTATAGAGAGCGAGGACATAGAAAAAATATATGCATAAGCTCGATTTTTGATATGTTATTAGTTTATTATGCTAGATGAAGGAGTTATTAAAAAAGGGTATTGAAAATCGAGATCATTTCATATCCATAAAAAGTGCACTCATACTGGTGACTACTTAGCGAATATTAAACACGTAATCTTCCTTGGCGTGCATACTTAATTAACATTTCTGATCCATTATTACTATTTTTTACTAAATAATAATGGATTGGGTATTTTTGAAACTCGGTTATAAATAAATTTAGCACAATTTTTTTAAAATATAATAAATAATTAGTTAATGTTTGTAACATTGAGACAAGGAAAATGGATGACAACCTGGTTAGTGGTCTTGTTAAAAAGAATAACCATTGTATTTTAATGGTGGATAACATTTTTTTAAGGTTTCTCAACGGGAGAGATAATTATTAATTAACACTAAAGTTATGGATAACCCAAATTAAATGACTATGGTACTTAGAGTTAGGTTGGAGTTTTCCTCTGTCATGTGAACTAATGAGCTGTTCTATTATACGGATCCATTAATTAATGTACTATTTAGGTAGTTGAACCTTATTTCAAACCGTATCTAAATATGTTCAGATTCCACATTAATTGTTGCTAAATGTACCATGCATCTTATTAACTCAATTGGTTACAATTATTCTAGAGGCGGTACTAGGGCAAAGTAGCTGAATGAGCCTTGTTTTTAACTCATTTATATTCATGTTGTTGATTATTTAACAAGTATTGGACACATAAAATATTGTAAATATTAATCACCTCAACCAACTATTTGAAATTATTAGGAAATGATATTGGTTACGTTGACACATTTGAAAATGGAATACACTGCCCCGGTCGTTATTTACAGTTAAGTAAATTATTGGGAATAATTTCAGGTGACATGAAGCTAACGTTTCAACCAATATTAAATAAAAATGAAATAACTATTTTATATTTATATCAGTGACAATTATATAATACGACTGTATTTGAACTGAATCAAATACCTCCGAATGAATATCACATAATGTTTCATAGGCTTATGGATAAGTTTTTCCGGCCAATCACTGATGTGCTCACTCTCAAAATAATTGGACTCCGAAGGGGTTCACAGTTTTGTCGCAAGAGTCCTGGTGGTCCCAACCTTACTTCATGCCAACTAGAATGAAGCGATTGGCCTTCTTCACTCTACATCTCTTGATATCCGTGTTTAGACTCTTCTTTCGGAATGTCAGGTTTCGTTCCAAGAATCGTCCTCCACCTACTTAATGTCACATCATCTGGATAATCCAACTGTCTATCTAGTGGCATATGAAACTCTTCATCATCCACATACTTTCTCTCGTAATTTAATTAGACCTCTGTTATATAATTAAGATGTAATACTCTTTCTTAACTTGTGTAACAAGTCTGTTACCCCAACAAAAAAAATCATACAATGTTACCTATTGAGTTGCTCCACCAATATATTTGGCTAAACCTTGGTCGTCTAATCGTGTACCGAAATGGCCATCGCATGGGCCAAGTGACAAAGGCTTAGAGGTAAATAAAGCCAATATAGAGGGTAAAATAGGAAATGACACGGGAATATGCGGAAAATTTTTGGAAGAGTTGAAAAAAAAAACACTGGGCAACGTGATCCAAAACAAAATACATAAATAAACAGAAAAGAAAAGACACCACCTCAGAAACGAGGTGGAATATAATGAATAAATTATTTATTATAATAAATAAATAAATAAACATCAATATCTTTATATCGTTAGCCTGTAAATATAAAAAGAAAAAGAAAAAGAAAAACCAAAATTGCAGTTGGCTCAATCTCTATCCAAAAACATTTCTCCCCTTTTACAAATATCCACCCCCCCCCCCCACTCCTCTCTCCCTTTCTCATTTCTCCTCCTTCTCAATTCCTTCTTCGTCTCCACTCCAATTCCCCTCTCTCGCCTTCTCCGGTCGCCGGACTCTTCCAAACGCAAGGTAAAACTACATCCTCCGGTCGAATTCCAGTTTCCAAGCTGCGTTACGCTCTGTTCTCTCTCTCTCTCTGAGTGTAGTTTCTTTCATCGGTTTGATTCGAATCCCCGGTTGATGATCGTTCTCGATCTTCTTTACAGTTAAGATCTAAAGGCTTGATTTTTTGCTTAGTTTTTGTTGTGGGTTTTCGTTTCGATGTGGTGCGAATCTGAGCTGTTAATTACTTTGAATTGTTTCTTTTTTGTTGTTGTTGTTTTTAATTATATTAGATGTCGGCAGGGGATTTGTTTGTGAGATGGATTAGTGGTGGGGGGTGAAGTTGAGCCTTTGCATTTGACTATATTAATTTTGTGAAGTCTGAATCAGAGCAAGGGGGGGGGGGGGGGGGGCTATGGTTTCCTTTTTATTTTATTTAATTTGGGTGGTGGGGAATGCTTTTTCATTTCTAGAACGGAATTGTGGCTATAATGGGAAACGAATTGGTTTTGGAAATGGCTAAAAAGCTAATTTTGCCTCCATGCTTTTGATTTCTAGCTGTGAATCTTTGCTCTCTCTGCACCCATTGTGAATCTGATTAAACATGGCCCTCGTGGGGTGTTAGTGGAGCTTGTAGAGGGAGATTGAAAGGTATAATTGTTAATTTATAACGGAAACCAGTTGAACTATTATGATATTATGATCTGAGGTTTAGCTGGTTGAACATGATAATAACTGGGACTATTTTTCTCTTTAGAGGTTTGTTCGTGATAGGATATTTAAGATTCTTACTGGTGAAGATTGGTTAAATTTTGAGGGAAATCCATCAGCCCTACCGAGGGATTTTGGCTTTCTGGAGATGTGTCCTGTTTTTGGTTAGTTACATGAGATGCCATGCAATTGGTTTCGGTGTTACCTGCAAGACTGTTACTTTATCTGTACAGGTCAACTAACTTATATTTTTTTCCCCTTGCTTACTCCGCTGTCTTTAGTGGGCTATGGTGTGTTCTTGTGGCTGCACAGTTTTAAGCAGTCAAGAACCTTCCTTTCTGAGAACCATTTGAACTGTTGGAACTAGGCTTGTTTGAGGAACCTTTGACCACCGAGAGTGCAATTGTCTCTTGATTTTGATCTGTGGGGATCTTAGTTCTTTTGGGAGGCAAGTCTGTAATGGTTTATTTATTTGAAAATGCGTGAATTTGTTCTGATGGTACATGTATCAACATTTTATTAAGCACTGGTCTGTTGTGTCTTTATTGTTCATGGTGATATAAGAGTTATGTATTATCAATTACGCTGTCTTTTCTAGCATGCTTCTCATATTGAAGTTTAATTGTTTTGGTTGTTGAACTTTGCAGTTGATGTTTTGAGTGTCTGCTGGAAAGGAAGGATTTTCCTGCAAGGAGTGGGTTCTTATGAGTCATGGTGTCGAGATCTTGCACAAATTTTCTAGATCTCGTCTCTGGAAACCTGCTGGACATCCCTCAAACTCCTAGATCGCTTCCTAAAGTGATGACTGTCCCTGGAATTATCTCCGATGTAGATGGTTATGGAAGCAACAACGATGGCGGTTCAGAGACCTCCTCCTATATCAACCGCGAGAGAAGAATCGTTGTGGCTAATATGTTGCCTGTCAATGCCAAGAAAGATGCAGAAACAGGGAAGTGGTGTTTTAGTTTAGATAAGGATTCTCTTCTACTTCAACTGAAAGATGGGTTCTCCCCTGAAACTGATTTTATTTATGTTGGCTCCTTAAAAGTTGATGTCGATGCTAGTGAACAAGAAGAAGTTGCACAAAAGCTGCTGGAGGATTTTAACTGTGTGCCAACATTTCTACCACAGGAGCTCCTCAAGAAGTTCTATCTTGGCTTCTGTAAACAGCAGCTTTGGCCCTTGTTTCACTATATGCTGCCTATGTGCCCAGACCATGGTGATCGGTTTGATCGTTCTCTCTGGCAGGCCTATGTCTCTGCTAACAAAATGTTTGCTGACAAAGTTATGGAAGTAATCAATCCGGATGAAGACTACGTTTGGGTACACGACTATCATTTGATGGTTCTTCCAACCTTTTTGAGAAAGCGCTACAATCGGGTCAAACTTGGATTCTTCTTGCACAGTCCGTTTCCTTCATCAGAAATCTACCGAACACTTCCAGTTCGAGATGAGATATTAAGAGGACTACTGAACTGTGATCTCATTGGCTTTCATACATTTGATTATGCTCGGCACTTCCTTTCATGTTGCAGTAGAATGTTGGGTTTGGACTATGAATCTAAGAGGGGTCACATTGGGCTCGATTACTTTGGTCGGACGGTGTTTATTAAGATTCTACCCGTGGGGATACACATGGGCCGCCTTGAATCAGTGATGAATCTGCCCGCCACAGCTGCTAAAGTCAAAGAGATACAGAAGCAGTTCGAGGGGAAGAAGATTATTCTTGGTATAGACGATATGGACATATTTAAAGGCATTAGTCTGAAACTACTGGCTATGGAACACCTTTTGCAACAGCATCCTGATTTGCAAGGGAAAGTAGTCATGGTTCAGATTGTGAACCCAGCAAGGGGCTTGGGGAAAGACGTGCAAGAAGCCAGGAGGGAGACATATTCAACAGCCAAGAAGATCAACGAAATCTATGGCTCTCCAGATTACGAGCCTGTGGTTTTGATTGATCGCCCGGTTCCTCGTTTTGAGAAAACTGCTTATTATGCTCTGGCAGAATGCTGCATAGTAAATGCCGTGAGAGATGGAATGAACTTGGTTCCTTACAAGTATATCGTCTGCAGGCAGGGAACTCCATTCATGAATGAAGCTTTGGGTATAAAGCCAGATTCTCCACGAACAAGCATGATTGTTGTGTCTGAGTTTGTGGGCTGCTCACCTTCCTTAAGTGGAGCAATTAGGGTAAACCCATGGGATACTGATGCAGTGGGTGATGCCTTAAGCTCGGCCATTACTCTGGAAGAGTCCGGGAAGCAGTTGCGGCATGAGAAACACTACAAGTACGTTAGTACTCATGACGTAGCATATTGGGCACGCAGCTTCATGCAGGATCTGGAGAGAGCCTGCCAAGATCATTATCGTAAAAGGTGCTGGAGTATTGGTTGGGGACTCGGATTTCGAGTTGTGTCCCTCAACCCAAGCTTCAGGAGGTTGGGTGTCGACCGAATTCTCTCAGCTTACAAAAGTACTACTAGGAGAGCAATTTTTCTGGACTACGATGGTACTGTCATTCCTGATAAGTCCATGGTCAAGAATCCCGAATCCGAAGTCATCTCTGTACTGAAATCTCTCTCTAGTGATCCTAATAACACAGTGTTTATCGTCAGTGGAAGAGGTAGAAGTCCGTTGAGTGAGTGGCTCGAACCATGTGAAAGGCTCGGAATTGCAGCTGAACATGGGTACTTCATAAGGTAATGGTTCATTGCAGAACCCCAGATCTCTATCACTCTATAGCCGGTTAGACTTAGTCCGATAGGTCATAATCGCTTGCTTTGTTGTTGTCAGGTGGAGTAAAAGCTCTGATTGGGAAACCTGCCAAGTTGCTACTGATCTCGATTGGAAGAAGATCGTGGAGCCTATAATGAGACAGTACACAGAAGCTACAGATGGGTCCAGTATAGAGATAAAGGAAAGTGCTTTAGTATGGCATTATCAATATGCAGATCCTGATTTTGGTTCTTGTCAATCCAAAGAGTTGCTTGATCATCTCGAGAATGTCCTTGCGAATGAGCCGGTAGTTGTCGAGAGGGGCCATCATATTGTCGAAGTTAAACCGCAGGTTAAGTTTTTCTTCCTTCCTTCCCCATTGCTTGTGCTTTTTGTTCTTTCCACCCTCCAGAACCCCGAGTTTCCAACTGGAGTTTGCTTTGATATCCAGGGTGTGAACAAAGGTGTCGTGGCTGAGAAGGTCCTGAACACCATGGCTGAACATGGCAATCCAGCTGATTTTGTAATGTGCATAGGAGATGATCGATCAGACGAAGATATGTTCGAGAGCATATTAAACAGAATATCAAGTCCGTCTTTCCCGACTGTTCCGGAGATATTCGCGTGCACTGTAGGCCAGAAACCAAGCAAAGCTAAGTACTTTCTTGACGATGCAGCTGATGTAGTGAAACTCCTACAAGGGCTTGCAAATGGTTCGTGCACGAAGCCCAAGCTTAGCAGTCCGCAACAAACCCTTGTTTCATTCGAGAGCATCGTTTGAAGCTTTACACCCCAACTGGCACCATTCCGGTTAGAACGCTTGCTGCTTCACATTGCATCCTTCTCATCCTGACAAATCCAAATCTAGCACCCCCTGGTTGATTCTGTGAAGTGTTTTTGTCGGTTCGTTGGAGAGATGGATGGCCAGACGGATGGGTGGTCGAGTGATGTACTCAAAAGGGGGGGATGTTTTGGCAGTGTTATGGGGGCAACAGCATCGAGGAAATTATTGTACAGGTTTCCATCTCAATACAATCATATCGGTTTAGTTCCAGATTACAGGACACTCTAATTTAGAGCATTTTTCATCTGGACTCTTTGAGTAGTTCTTGGACCATTCTTAATTGGTGATTATCCAATGGGTACGTTGTGAATAGCTGAAATCAAAACAGAGATTGTTTTTGTTTAGAAACCGGTCTGCTAGGCTTCCCTAGCATTTCGAATTCGAACATTGGTATCAAGAGTCACATCCAAAAGCTCAATGTTTTGACTTTCGGGTCCCAGTCTCGCAAACCTTGAAATCGCAATTTGAGGCTGAGGGTGGTTCGACCTTCGGCAGGGCGGTAGCCAGCAAACCAACCTCAGTGGAAGCATCCCTCCTTTTGGCAACTTGTCATCTCTTCAACAGTTTGGAGCAGGTGAAAACCAAATGAGTGGGAGACTTCCTGATGCTCTAGGGCAATTGAAAATTCTCCAATATCTATTTTTGGGTCAAAATTATTTATCTGGTAGAAATGGGGTTTGAACAAAACCAGTTCAATGTGCCTTAGAACCTTGGAATATCATTTCCAAATCTTACATAATTTGATGTGCAAAATAACCATTTTACTGGTAGTCTTCCACCTTCCTTATCCAATGCCTCTAATTTGGTTCTGCTACAACTCAACATCAACAATTTTACTGGAAGCTTAGCTACTATCTAATCCAATCCAACTCTCTAGGGAGCGGGAAAGCTGGTGAGCCTCGCCTCCTTGCAAAAATTCTGAACTTGTCTACCAATAGATTCAGCGGTTCGATTCCCGCGGAGGAAACCTGGGTTCAATCGATCTGTCTCATAATATCTTATCAGGCAGCATCCCCAGTACCCTGGGTAGTTGTGCGAGCCTAGAGTTTTTACAGTTGCAAGGAAATCTCCTACAAGGTACAATCACAGAATCATTGCACTCGAGAGCTCTTCTACAATTGGATCTCTCTTCCAATAACTTAAAAGGTCAAATTCCAAACTTCTTGGAGCGCATGGATATCTCGCAATCTTTGAACTTATCTTATAACAACTTCGAGGGTGAAGTGCCTGATCAAGGAGTCTTCAGAAATACTAGCATCGTCTCTATTATTGGGAATGGTAAGCTTTGTGGGGGAATTGATGAACTTAAATTTCCTCCATGTTACTTCCCCAAACAGTAAAAAAAGCTGTTCAACCATAAGTGGAAGGTTGTAATAGCAACAATCTGTGGTCTAGGTTTCCTTGCCTTGGTGACTTCTTGCTTGTTTATCTTTTGGAAAAGGAGCAAACAAGTTTCAGTTTCGGCCAATGCTCTGCAACTACGTACCACTGCCTTACCAAAAGCTCTACACGGCTACAAATGGATTCTCATCAACGAATCTGATTGGAGTGGGTAGCTTTGGCTCTGTGTAGAAGGGAGTCCTTAATGAGAATGGGACGGATATCAATATTGCGGTGAAAGTATTCAACCTTGAGTGACATGGCACTTCCAAAAGTTTTATGGAAGGATGTGAAACGTTAAAGAATATCAGACGCCAAAATCTTGTAATGATAATTATCGTGTGTTCAAATGTTGATTTTGAAAGGAAGGATTTCAAAGCTCTCATCTATGAGTTCTTGGCTAATGGAAGCTTGGAAGAGTGGCTCCACCGCTCAACTGAAAGAATAAAAGTAGAGCCTACAAAACACATAAATTTCATCGAGAGGGTCAATCTTGCAATTGATATAGCTTATGGAGTGGATTATCTTCACAATAAGATATGGTGGCTCATATGAGTGATTTTGGACAAGAATCCTTTCCGAGCATGTGGATCCCTCTTCAAACTCTAATTTTATAAAGGGAACGGTTGGTTATGCAGTTCCAGGTATCAATTTTGTTCTTGTTATAATTATGATATCGACGTCTGGTTACTATTCCTATTCGAAAAATAAGACTAGGCACATACATATATATAGTCGCAATATCAAATTTTTCCCTGCCAATTAGGTCTTGTACTTATATATTTTATTTTGAAGAATATGGAATGGGAAATGCAATTTCATTATAAGGTGATGTATACAGCTCTTTGTTGCCTGAGATGTTTATTGGATGTAGATCCGTTGACGAAACTTTTAAATAAGGCTTAAACCTGTATAACATCGTCCAAAACGCTTTGTCAAATAAAAAAAAATAGTGGAAGTTGTAAATCCTATTCTACTCAATGAACTTCTTCTCCCTACACCGACAACCCATCGAAGTTGTCCTAGCCGCAATCAAGAGGAAACAAAAAAGGAGTCTGCATAAATTACCGACTTCTATTATTGAAATTGATATTGCATGTTCTTTCCAGAATCCAGAAAACCGCGTTAGTATAAGCGACGTTTTTTCAAAACTTATCGTTACAAAAATCAAGCTATCATGCGTTGTTCAAAGGAGGTGAATGGTGAAACTACTTCAACATGTTCAACAAGCTATCAGCTGGATATATAGTTTTCTTATAGCTAAATATAATCTATGTTTTTATTATATGTCATTTATTTTTCTATAGGGGAGTTATAATTTATTTAATTTCTTTTTAAAACACAGCAAATTAATTAGTTTATTTATGCTGTCTCCGTTTACTACATGATCATTATTGGTTTATGACTTCGACAGAAATTGCTATTTTTTCTACTATAAATATTAATCATCTCTATAATAATCCTGACGTGCTTAGATCAGTCCCATAATTTTTTTTAAAGTGATCAGTTCCATAATTTCGTCACCTTATTATCTTAAAAAAAATAGCAGAATAAAGACAGTGACATATAATTTTAAATTTGGAGTGAGTTTAAAAGAATATTAGGTGAAATTTAAAAATATATTAAATTTTTTTAATAAAATTTTGTTATTTCTGAAACCTTAATTCCGAAAATTGTTATTTTATGTATAATTCACCTACTAGTTTCAAAAAATATCATAATGATTCCTTTTGGCAACATATTATATTTATCTTTTATGAATATAATTTATCATATAACTCGGACAACAAACCGACAATATATAATTCATCTTTAGCTTGATATATTAATGAAGTCGAACACTTAGCATGTTTGGATTCGATTTGGGTTAAACGGTGTTTTCTTAGATTTACTCGCTTGGTAGAAGAAGTAAATATCAAAATTTGTGTATTTGAGAGAAAATTTAGCTCCAAAACATCAAAACACAAACTCGACAAAAATACGAGGCTTGTGGGTTTTCAAAACTTGATTTGTCTATTTATTTAGAATTCCAACACTAACATTGTCTTTTTTATAAAATTATATATTTTTATTTAAAACTCAATCATAAATAAATAGTGTCAAAACCAAAAATTTAAGAAGTGATAATTTTTTTAAATATATTTAAAAAAATTACTGATTCTCAAAACACAAAAACCGAACGATGTTAATTAGTTAGGGGGAATTTAACGGTAGCTGGCAAATAGTTGGGGCGGCTGACATTAAAGCCGCCCTCTGTAACCTAATATGACGGCAGTTATTATTTTCTTCTTTTTTAAAACACAGAAAATAATAATAATTTATTAGTTTATGCATGTTATTTCCGTTGACGACGTGATTATTGGTTTACGAAATTGTTTTGTCTTTTTCTCACTAACTACTTACTAATCAACTTTTTAATGATCCTGTCGTGCTTTAATTAGAGTTTCATGTCAACTGTTTCGTCAGTCAACTACGTACCGGGTAACCAGGTTAAATTTCTAGTCAATGCTTCGCGAGTCAACCAATAATGACCTTGTATTATAAAGACACAAACACTCAACTTATAATCTCATCAAAACAAAAGCCAACATGATGATCAAGAAGATGAGTTCAGTAACACTGTATTTTCAGCTCTTGTGTTTCTCTTGTTGTGCTTTCTTCTCTCACAGCCAGCTGATCACGAGTAACGAGACGGATCGTATGGCTTTGCTACACTTCAAGTCCATGATCACGGACGATCCTTTCGGGGCTCTGAATTCGTGGAACGATTCGACCCACTTGTGTAAGTGGTATGGCGTGACTTGTTCCGATGGGAGAGTCGCTAACTTAACTCTCCCGTCTCAAAGACTCTCTGGCTCTATCTCGCCTCACATCGGCAACCTCAGCTTCCTGAAGGGTTTGCATCTCTATAACAACAGCTTTGTCCGCGAGATCCCTTCCGAAATCGGAAGACTTCGCATGCTGCAAATGTTGGAGCTTCACAACAACACGCTCGGCGGTGAGATCCCATCCAATATCTCGGAATGCTCGGAGCTGACGGTGATACATCTGCAGGACAACAACCTCCAAGGACCACTACCATGGCAGTTTGGTCAGTTGCAAAAGCTCGAAATTTTGTTTATCTATACAAACAATCTAACAGGTGAAGTTTCATGATCCAAATCCCCCTTGTCGACCAATCGTACTTTGTACTTTCATTTTGTACTGTCTGTTTCCAACCTAATTTAACTACCCATATTTAACTCCTACACTACAAGAAAATGTAGTTCTAAGAACCGTTTTTTAAAACTCTTAAAACTACCAATAATTGATCAGGGACCGTCTGTTAATACAATTGGTCACTAAATATAACTAGTTGCCACTATTTATTCTACGGTCCCTACCGCAATGGGGACCGCTTCTCTTACACGGTGGCTATTTGGAATGGGCAAAGTCCATATTTACCGTGGCTAGACTACAATTTTCACAACAACAAAAGAAACTGATTTCATTTTTTATATTTTTCTTATTAAATGTGCAATAATTTATTAATGATGGTAGTTTTCGTCGTAGTCGTATGTCCGTTAGTTTTTTTCGTCCTTAGTAAAATAGTTTTTAGTCGTCTCTCTTTCAATCCTTTTTCTTAGTTTGTTTATTGTCCGTCGATTTTTAACAGGTCCCATCCCTCCCTCAATCGGCAACTTGTCGTCTCTTCAATTGTTCGCGCCAGTCCAGAACAGCTTCAGTGGCACGATTCCCGAGTCTCTAGGACGGTTGAAGAGCCTCACCGCTCTGTATCTGAACATCAACGACTTATCCGGTGAAATCCCCGCTTCCATTTTCAATCTTTCTTCCCTCACGGATCTGTGGTTCGGAGGGAACTACAAACTCCATGGTGAACTTCCTCCCGACCTAGGGATACTACTTCCAAATCTCGTGAACTTCGACGTGGGTGGTAATCGATTCATCGGTCGTGTCCCGCCTTCCATATCCAATATCTCCAACTTGTTTATGCTGCAAATGTCAGAAAACAACTTCACAGGGAGCATGCCCAGCTTGGCAGCCTGCCCTAAGTTCGCGCGCCTTCTCGTCCAGAGTAACTCTCTAGGAACCGGGAAAGCTTCCGATTTGGACTTCCTGGCATCTTTGGTGAATGCATCAGGTTTGGAAGTGGTGCATATTGAGAAGAACAATTTCGGAGGAATCATACCGGAAAATATTGGCAACTGGTCGACCAACCTCTTGCAGTTAACCCTTAACGACAACAAAATATCAGGAAACTTTCCAAATGGGATACAATCACTTGTCAACTTGGAGGTGCTTTGGGCAAACGACAATTACCTGACAGGTACGATCCAATCTAGCTTCGGAAACTTGCGGTATCTCCGACGGTGTAATTTGTTCAACAACAGAATTTCGGGGACTATTCCGATGTCTATTGGAAACCTGACGGAATTGATTGAGCTGGATATTAGCGCTAACCGTCTGCAGGGAGAGATTCCTGCTTCTATTGGGAATTTGGAGAATTTGTTGTTGTTTAACCTTTCTTACAATGATTTACATGGTGTCATCCCTCTGCAAGTTATGGGTCTGACTTCCTTGTCCCGGGGCCTTGACTTGTCGTATAATCGATTCACCGGTCCGATTCCCTCCGAGGTGGGAAATTTGAGGAATTTGGGTTCGTTGGTTCTGTCTCACAACATGTTGTCTGGTATGATTCCTAGTAGTTTGGGCAGTTGCGTTATGTTGGAGACTCTGAATTTGGGAGGGAATCTCCTACAGGGTTCTATTCCGTCTTCTTTGAGTTCTATTCGAGGTATTGAGAAGTTGGATCTTTCTGGCAACAACTTATCGGGTCGGATACCAATTTTCTTGGAGCGCATGAATATCTCCAAGTTCTTGAATTTGTCATATAACAATTTCGATGGTGAGATGCTTGCAGAAGGAGTCTTTCGAAATGTCACCATTGTTTCAGTTGTCGGAAATAACAAGCTATGTGGGGGAATGACCGAGTTCAAACTTCCACCATGTAAGAACTTGGTACACAAGTCACTGAGCAGTAAGTGGAAGATTGTTATATCAATGGTCTCGAGCCTATTTTTTGTTGCCTTCATAGGCTTTTGCTTCTTCATTTTTTGGATAAAAATAAGAGGAAAACAAGGTGTTGATTCAGTTGATGATATGCAATTACAACAATTGTCTTACCAAATGCTCCACAAGGCAACCGATGGCTTCTCGTCAGCAAACCTAATTGGTGTAGGCAGCTTTGGCTCCGTATATAAGGGAGACCTTGAGGAGAATGATTTGACTACCAATATTGCCGTGAAGGTATTCAACCTTCAACGCCGGGGAGCTTCCAAGAGTTTTATAGCAGAATGTGAAGCTCTCAAGAATATCAAACACATAAATCTTGTCAAGATATTGACTGTGTGTTCAAGTGTTGATTATAAAGGAGATGATTTCAAGGCTCTCATTTATGAGTTTTTGGCTAATGGAAGCTTGGAAGATTGGTTGCATCCTCCAGTTGAAAGAACGGACGAGCCTATAAAGAGCTTGAATTTCCTTCAAAAAATAAATCTTGTCATTGATATAGCTTCTGCAATTGATTATCTTCACAACAATTGCGGAACTCCAATTGTTCATTGTGATATCAAACCTAGCAATATATTGCTTGATGAGAATATGAGGGGTCACGTAGGTGATTTTGGGTTGGCAAGATTCATTTCCGCCGTTCCAAATCCCTCAATGAGTTCCATTGGTATTAAAGGAACAGTTGGCTATGCACCTCCAGGTAAAAATCTTCATAAGAAAACATAATAATTATAATATCGTTTTCCTTCAATTGTTAGATTTTTCTAATTTTTTCTTTTGCAGAATATGGAACGGGAAACGAAGTGTCAATACAAGGTGACGTATACAGTTTTGGTGTCCTCTTACTCGAGATGTTTACCGGAAGAAGGCCAATTGACGAGATTTTCACAGAAGGCTCAAACCTTCATAACAATGTTAGAAGTGCATTATCGAATCAACAGACAATGATGGAAGTTGTGGATCCATTTCTACTCAACGAACTACGTAGTAGGCTGACAGCCCTTCACAATCATACTAGTGGTAGTAGCTTGGAGGAAACAAGAAATGGATTAGAAGAGGTAATGAGTTCTATTCTCGAAATTGGCGTTACTTGTTCCGCAAACATCCCAGAAGAGCGTGGTAGTATGGCTGATGTCTTGTCAAGACTTACTGCTATGAAGAAAAAGCTTGGTCAGTTGAATCCTATTGAAAGGGCGTGAAAAATTAAGTGAAGAACAAGTGATTGTCAATGGAGATACTTCAATGTTGTCGCATACCGTGTCTTTTCATAGCATATGTTTTTCCGATCACCGTATCGAAAGGCATAATACTTGAACAACATTAATAAGATATTCAGGAGGTGTATGCTCCACAAATATGCATGGAATCTAAATCGTCTGTCGAAGACTATTTTGCAAGACGTTGGGTCTTCTTCAACTCCCCATGGCACCTGTTCAATTAGTTTTCCACCAGCTTTCTCCCTCTCATATCTTGCCCAACATCTCTATAATTAAGAATATAACAATGTTATTTTACCAATTTTCATAAAAAACTACATACATATCCTTTTAAAAAAAACGAAAAATACAGCAAAAAAATAAAAATTGTGTTTCTTACGTCATTTGGCTCAAATTTGAAAAATTGACATAATGAAACTTTAATTTCTAATCATTACTAACCTACATATTAAAAATTAGCCAATTTCAAAAATTTCAAAAAAACCGCCAATACCCTAAAAAATCGCCAAAATACAAAAAATTGCATTTTTAACTTCACATTTGGCTGCCATTCAAAAGAGTTAATATAATAAAACTCAAGAATCTAATTATTTCCAACATACATTCTAAAAATTAGTCAATTTAATTTGATTTATTTATGTTCATAATTAATTGAGAAAATAGCATACAACGAAAATTGCGTTATTGACACTCATTTTTCCATCCTAATTGTGGAGAGCCCATCATACCGACTTTTTTTATTCGAATTCTTCAACCACCACCACTATGAGATTAGAGATATTCAAATCTTTGTGGTATAGTACAATCATCATAACCTACGTGTAAGTAGAGTCGAACCAATATCAAATAAAATTTATACTACATCTCGCGGTCATCAAACCTAATTATGTTAACAAAAGTGAACATCGAGTAGCGGATATTTGAATATGCCCAAAACACCTGTTAATAGGTACCCGCTATCCATCATATAATGAATACCCACTTAGCCATATGAGTTTAGGACATGCCATGAGTTTTTTTATTCTAAATGAGTACGGTAATTCGATGGATAAAAAATTTAGATGAAAGTACAATATAGTTTCTTTTGAAAAAAAAGTTTTGAAATGAGATTCGCAACACTCCCTTGCAAATAGAATGGTATTCCATTATTGGTCGATTAATCTAATCGAGAAATTATCTTTGAATTAAAATTTTACCTTTTTTTAATATAATTATAAATAATTAAATTTTAATTTGCTTTTTCAAATACAGTTCCTGACACCATAATACCAACATTAGTATTATTATTAAATGTTATGATGCTCAAAAAGATGGATTTGGGTTTTGGGTGGGGAAATGGGAATAATAGGAAACGAAAAAGGTTAAATTGTGGTGGGTCAGCTTAGTTGGGCCAGGCTCATAAACAATAGGCCCAGCATCGCCGCCTCTATTCAATAAAAAAGTTAGCCCATCGCAATCACTGCCCACTACTACAAACTTAAATAATTTTGATTCCCCACTTTGTTTGAAAATAGTTTGCCTTTGCCATGTTTGTCAACCAGTTAATAGTTTCTACATTTGTTTTTCATTTCTCATAACCCTACCTGATTTAAAATGTTGTTGTTGTTGTCACATGCATGCCTTAATATAGCTTAGGACATATCTAATGCAGACCTCCCAAGCTCGATGGAGAAGCCGGCGAGCATGATGGATCGTGGACGAGTGTAGGTGGTCACTATCTGAAGACGTCAAAATGAACAGATGCCCTTCAAAGTTTCGAATCAATACTTATAGTTGGCTAACCGATTTCGGAATGAATAGATGGGACCCGGAGCTTGAATGGGCCAATCGTGCATGAAAAACTAATCGCATTTGGGGTTGGTTGGATGTGGAAGGAGCACGTCATCATTCCCGCCCAACACACAGAAATTGATTTTATTTGTTTATTTATTTATCAAAATTAATTTCAATTTGCAAATTGCCCTCATTCTATCTACTACTGCCATTCATTGTGTAATCAAATAAATCGAAAAGTGTGAAAAGATTCGACGATGGAGATAACTTACCTAACCCCCTTCTATCTTATTTTCCTACTTGTATTTTCCATGAAATAGTTTATAATAATAATAATAATAATTACTATTGGAAAAAATGTATATATGTTGGCATGTGAATACAATGTATTTTAATTGTAATTTGTTCATGAAAGTTTTTTTTACTATTAGATAGAAGTATAAATCAAAAGTTGATCGATCGACAAAATTGAAGGACGATTCATCCAAAGAATAAAACTGCGTCAATTGACTTTACTATGGACCATATGAGCCGCAACATTTGTTTCTCGACTACAGTGTTACCATCTTCCGCTCTTCATTCCATCTAGGAGCCTTCTACAATTCCTATGAATCACTCTCATCTCAGTCGCATCCTCCTTAGCTCGTTGAATACCTTTAACCACCATCAAACTGCCACATTCCATCTCCATCTTCCCATAGCCGTGTCTTAAGGCCATCTGCAAGCCAAATTCAACTTTCTTTACTAAATCATAAAATAATGATCGAATTATCAAGTGAAAGTAATGATAAAGCTATTCTAAATAAATAACTTGGAATCACTTGATTCCTTAAATTTTAAATCTAGGTATCTCATTGTTATAATTTCTAAAATACATTTGAAATATCACTCCAAATTGTCTCTATCTACGTAAAAAAATTTTAACCTTAACAAATAAAAGTGTCTGAATCTAAACTCGAGACAACCTCTCCACCCTTTTGGATAAATCGACTTCAAAGTTCGATTGTCGGGGGCGACCCGAGTTTCACTACTCCAACATCAAAGGAATGTGTCTTTTTTTGTTATTACCACTTCATTAATAACAAATTAATTACCACTAATCACTTCTCTTTTTTTTTTGTCTTTTTTTAATCACCAAAAAAGCACACAATATCTTTCTTCTTCTTCTTTTCTTCTCTGTCACAGCCCACACAGCAGCTGGCTGTACTGTAATGACCTCACAGCCTTTCCTTCTTCTTCCCTTTTGTCTCTTTCCTCACTCCACTCTCCCACAACAAATTTCACTACTGTAACCTTTAAATCGGAAGCACACTCTTTTCCGCTACACAAAGCTCACTTTCTCTCAACCTTTAAGCTCTAATCCCCATTTCCCACAAGGGTTTTACTCTTTTCCTTCCTCCGATGCCTCTATCTTGAGCTTTTCTTCTGAAGTAATGGCTGTAATGGTGAAGTATGCGTTTCTCTTCAGCGTCACATTCATCCTCCTCTTTGCTTCCAATGGCGTCTCCTCCGCTCCTCTAGTCTCCCCTGCAAGTAAGTCTGTGTAGTAAAACTGTAACTTTGGATGGATGAAGCTCTGCTATGGTTATCAAAATTGGGTTCTTTTGCTTTGCAGGGATCGTCAGCGGAATTTTCTCGAACACCTTGCCTGCATTCATGAAATGGGTCTGGTCGCTCAAGGCCTCCACCAAGACAGGTTGGGAAGTTTTCAACTTGCCTGCATTCCTGATGCTTTTGCTGATGGGGTTGTGCTTGTGCTTGTGCAGTAATGTCTGGTCGTCCATTGATGAAATTCGAGCCCGGTTACACTGTGGAGACGATGTTTGATGGAAGCAAAGCTGGAATTGATCCTTACTCTGTTGAAGTTTTGTCCAGTGGGGAGCTTCTGGTTTTGGACTCTGCTAATAGCAATCTTTACAAGATTCCTTCTTCTCTGTCTCTATGTAAGTTTGGAATTAAACTTGGCTTCTTTTTTTTGGATGATAGTGATTGGTTTGGATTTAAGCCTGCCTTGCATTTGCTTTTTAGTAGCTTAACCTTTCTTGTGACACATTTTTGGTCCCCTCTGAAATGATTGGAATCAGTGAGTCTAATGGTAGGATATGCTTAGAATGATCGTAAGAAAATCGTGATAAATCGGGTGTTTGGAAAATGCAGATACCAAGCCAAAGTTGGTTGCTGGTTCTAGTGAGGGGTACTCTGGTTATGTGGATGGGAAGGCTGGTGAGGCTAAGATGAATCATCCAAAAGGAGTTGCTGCAGATGATAGAGGGAATATATATGTTGCAGACACCATGAACAATGCTATTAGGAAGATAAGTGATTCGGGCAAGTACCTGTTTTCGAAAGTGAGGCAGCCATGGATGGACCTTGATGATGTTATGTTCTTAGTCTGACTTGAAACAAATTATGACTAGGGGTTACAACCATTGCTGGAGGAAAACGAGGAAACGGAGGTGGCCATGTAGATGGAGCAAGCGAAGATGCGAAATTTTCGAACGATTTCGATGTGGTCTACATGGGAAGCAGCTGTTCTCTCCTTGTGATAGACAGAGGAAACAAAGCTATTAGAGAGATCCAGCTCCACTTTGATGACTGTGTTTACCAGTATGAAAGTGGCTTCCCATTCGGTAAGAACACTAGTACCATCCTAGCTTACATTCGAGGTTTAATCATAAAATCGTGACACATTTGAACCGGTTTTCAACAGAGATCGCTCTTCTTCTAGCAGCTGGCCTTGTTGGCTACATGCTGGCATTCCTCCAACGTAGGATGGGAGCAATGGTTTCTTCACATAGTGTAAGTGTAAAAAATGGCTTCTTTATTGTCTCCATGCGCTAGTTCTTATGTTTCAGTCTGATGCAGGATCCTACTATGGTTGAAAATCAAGCTCCAAGACCTTTAAAATCGGTTTTCCCACCGTTGATCCTAACTGACGATGAGCAACAACGACAAAAGCACGAGGAAACCTCGTTTCAATCTCTGTGGAAGTTTTTCGCATCTTTAGTGGAGATAGTTGGAGGGATGGTTCCTGGTTTTAGAAAGAATAACTCACCAGCTCCTCTCACCTACCAATTCCAAAACCAGCATCAGAGATCATACTCAGCTGGCTGGCCAATTCAAGACAGCTACGTTATACCAGAGGACGACGAGCCTCCCACTGTCGAAGCGAGAACCCCTACCCCGAGGAAGAAGAAAACGTACGCTTTCATGTCGAAAGATGCTGATAATAAGATGCAAAGGTGGCGCCAAGGTCGCGATGGGGAGACGCCACATCAGCAGCAGCAGCAGCAGGCGAATCAGCAGCATCCACGCCAGCAGCATCAATCCAGCACCCCTGTGGCTCCTTACACTTACTATGAACAGAGCCATGAGGACACCAATGAGATAGTGTTCGGAGCAGTTCAAGAAATCAATGGTGCTAAGCTGAAACCGTCGGTGATTAAGCCTGTTGATTATGGAGATCCGATGTTCGACCGGTATAATATTCGAGTTCGTTCCAGTTCTGCTCGTTATGGTAATGCTTGAGTGGAAGTCTGAAAGAAATGTCATTTTGGATATAGAGTTTTATTATATGCACACCTCGTTCATATTAGCTTATGGAAATGTTGGAATTTGGGATCCATCTCATATATATTTATGTTCAGTGTCCATTGGAATTATGGTTCAGTGCTTTTGGGTTTGCCTGGTCAGAACATCACGAGTCCAGTCACCGAATCGTTAGGGTCTACGTGGCTGACACTTGGCAGGTGCCAGCTGTCTATTTGCTACAGATAATTAAACTATTTTCTGCGTTGAAATTTTTCTTAGTAGTCGTACTGTACGTTGGTTAACCTTGTTTTGGAGGAGTTGGTTTCAAACGTAATTACCAACTTAATTACGTAACTAATTATTCAACGCAATGCGAATATGAGGCGACATAATCAGGACAGTCCAATGAATTTTAGAAACCGCGTGTTCTTCGAAAATAATATGTGATAAAAATAGTGTGCGCTGGACTGTTGCCACGAACATAATCAGGGTCAGTTCGGCAGTTCCCCAACCCGAGCTAGCTATATAATTCGAATGTTTGTTTCCGATCCTGAATCCGTCCTTAAGTTTACTCAGGATACTACTAACTACAGTTCTACATAACAGTTCAATTATTATGCTTCATTCCACTAGCTTGATTGATATATATACCAGTTGTTCACCAACCAGGCTGAGAGCCGGATCCGTATGATGGTCCGGAGAGATGATGACCGTTGGATCAGGTTGCTTTTCGACCACATTTCATCCAACAGTTGAAAATAAGTCAAACGAATTGATTTGAATGGGGTAGTTTAAGAACAAAAAAATTAGAAAAAATCACATAGGTGGTCTTTGTACGAGCATGTTATGTCACTAATACGACCATTTTACAGGCTCGTAATGTCGTTGTTACGTCTACCTTACGAGTGGTTGAATTCATCATCGTTATGTCCTGTTTACCACTCTTTTGTGTCGGTGGTATACACACTTTACGAGTCTGCAATGTGTTTTTATTATGTCATTTTAATAGGCTTATTATGTCACTTCATATGTAAAATGTTATATCCACATTATGTCATTATTATGTTTAGTTTACGTGAAAAAAGTAGAGAGAGGAGCGAGAAAGAAAAGTTGAAAGAGAGAAAATATTTTTAAAATTCCCATTATACCCTGATAAAATTCCAACGGTCAAATTGAAATTAATAAAAATAATTTTGAACCATTAAATTAGTTATCTGATTGACCCGTGGACTCTCGGATCATTAGCATATTCGGTTGTTCACAACTACAACTGTAATGAAAATGATATATCAATAATCACATAAAATCTGGCCCCTGGGTTTCTGTCCTGGTAAGCATCACCTTTCAATACAAGCTATGTGATGTCAGCAGTAAACTGCCAATAATTTACCTAATATGAAAGGACAATTAATGAATAAACATTGACCACAAAATGTCTCCATGTTTGACAAAAATTACTGAATAGTACGAACCCAGCTTGTATAAAGACAACCCATTTCACGAAGAAACTGAAATCATCAACCAAAGAAGATGAGTTCTGGAAGTTTAAGTGTACACATTTGGTTTGCAGCAATACTTGTTCATCTGTGGTTTTGCTGCTGTGCTTCCTCTGGAAGTAATGAGACTGATCATCTGGCTTTGCTAAACTTCAAGTCCATGATCTCTTCAGATCCTTTGGGTTCTCTGAGCTCATGGAATGATTCTACTCATTGGTGCAGGTGGAGCGGCGTATCTTGCTCCGCCAGAAATGGTAGAGTCACGGCTCTAGAGCTCCAATCTCGAGAGCTCTCTGGCTCGATATCACCTCACCTTGGCAATCTCAGTTTACTGACGGTGCTGCGTCTCTACAACAACAGCTTCGCCGAAGGGATTCCTCCGGAAATCGGCCGCCTTGGTAGGCTACAGGTCAGTAACGGATCCAGGGGAGGGCCCAATCTCCGAGTATAGAGTTCTGATATTATATCAACTTTTTCGTTATATTTTGAGATCAATTAGTATGTTTTTCATATGTATGGTTCAGTGCATCTAAACTATTCTGGATTTGCCGATGCAGGAGTTAGAGATTTACAATAACTCGCTTGGAGGCGAGATCCCGTCCAACATCTCAGGATGCTCCAATCTTACCTTGTTCGATGCGTTTAACAACGAGCTAGTGGGAGGATTACCGTGGCAGTTTGGTTTGCTGAACAAGCTTCAACAGTTTAGGGTAAGCAGGAACAATCTCACAGGTAGCATTCCTTCCTCTTTCGGAAACTTGTCGTCTCTTCGAAGCTTTGGTGTAGGCCGGAACCGATTGAGTGGGAAGATTCCCGACACTCTAGGCCAATGGAAGAGCATTCGGCTTATAAATTTGGAAGAAAACGACTTCTACGGTGAAATCCCTGCTTCAATTTTCAACATTTCTACTCTTTCGGATGTATGGTTCGGGCAGAATCGACTCAATGGGACTCTTCCTTCGAACTTCGGAATATTGCTTCCGAATCTCGAGAGCTTTAACATCTACCTGAACCAGTTGAGTGGCAGTGTTCCTCCTTCCTTATCCAATGCCTCCAATTTGTTTCAACTACAACTTCAAGACAACAATTTTACAGGGAGCATGCCTAGTATGGCAGGGTCTAGCATGCTCGGATTTCTTGCCATCTCGGGCAACTCTCTTGGTAAAGATTTGAGCTTTCTCTCTTCTTTGACCAATGCCACAAGTTTGGAGTTCATCCTCTTTGATGACAACAATTTCGGAGGGAGCTTACCCCGAGATATTGGCAACTTGTCATCCAGCCTGCAATATCTTATCTTCAATGACAACAAAATATCGGGAGATATTCCGAGCGAGATACAATATCTTGTCAACTTGCAAATGGTCATGGCATACCGGAATAACCTGTCAGGTACAATCCCGTCAAGTATCGGAAATTTGTACTCTCTTGAGCGGTTGTACTTGCATGAAAACGACATTTCGGGATCTATTCCGTTATCTATCGGGAACTTGACAAGATTATACGAGCTGAGTATTAGCATTAACCGTCTAGATGGAGAAATTCCTGCTTCTATCCGGAATTGCCAGAGATTATCAATGCTGGACCTTTCCAACAACAATCTTAGTGGTGCCATCCGTCCCGAAGTTATGAGTCTTACTTCCTTGTCAATTGCTCTAGACTTGTCCGAAAACAACTTCACCGGTGCTATTCCGACCGAGGTGGGAAATCTAAGGAACTTGGCTTTGTTGGATCTATCTCATAACATGTTGTCAGGGAGCATTCCGAGTAGTTTGGACACTTGTGTCAGCCTAGAGTCTCTACATTTGCAAGGAAATCTACTACAAGGTAATATTCCGTCCGGTTGGAGATCTTTAAGAGGTCTTGAAGATCTGGATCTTTCTGCCAATAACTTATCAGGTCAAATTCCAGTATTCTTGGGGCAAATGAATATCTCGAAGCTTTTGAATCTGTCCTATAACAATTTCGAAGGCAAAGTGCCTGAAGGAGGAGTCTTCAGAAATAGCACCATCATTTCGGTCATTGGAAACAACAAGCTGTGTGGGGGGATTTCGGAACTTAAACTTCCTTCGTGTGACTTCAAGAGAGGCTCAAACAAGGCATTGAGCAGAAAGTGGAAGATTGTTATATCAACGGTCTCGACTATACTTTTTATCGCCTTTGTTTGTTCTTGCTTGTTCATCGTTCGACGCAGAAAGAGAGGAAATCAAGATACAGTTCCAGTTTCAGCTTCAGCTAGTGATGATTTATTGCTACAATTGTCTTACCAAAGGCTATACAAAGCTACAGATGGCTTCGCCTCGACAAATTTAATCGGCGTGGGAAGCTTTGGCTCCGTGTACAAAGGAGTCCTTGATGAGAACAGAGCCAATACCAGTATTGCTGTGAAGGTGCTCAACCTTCACCGCAGTGGAGCTTCCAAGAGTTTTCATGCAGAATGTGAAGCATTGAAGAACATTAGACACAGAAATCTCGTAAGGATAATGACGGTGTGTTCAAGCGTTGACCGTCAGGGGAATGATTTCAAGGCTATCATCTACGAGTTGATGGCTAATGGAAGCTTAGAGGACTGGTTGCATCCGGATGAAGAAATAGGCGAGTCTGTTACAAGGAGCTTGAACTTCCTTCAAAGGGTTAATGTTGCTAGTGATATAGCTTCCGCAATGGATTATCTTCACAATCAATGTAGAATTCCAATTGTTCATTGTGATCTCAAACCTAGCAACGTACTTCTTGACGAGGATATGGTGGCTCGCGTTAGTGATTTCGGGTTGGCAAGATTCCTTTCTCCGATTGCAAATCCCTCGACAAGTTCTATTAGCATAAAGGGAACAGTCGGCTATGCACCTCCAGGTAAAACGGTGAAGAAGTGCTTTATATGGTTGCTTTTTTGGTAGTGAAGTTAGGTCTACCACTCTGGCTAACTATTTAAATTGAAAATCCCTATCCTTTTTGCAGAATATGGAATGGGAAATGAAGTCTCAATACAAGGTGACGTCTATAGCTATGGCATCCTTCTACTTGAGATGTTTATTGGGAGGAGACCGACTCACGAGTCTTTCAAAGAAGACTCGAATCTTCATAATATTGTTAAAAACGCTCTGTCAAAAGAACGGGCGATAAAAGTGGCAGATCCAATGCTACAGACTGAGTTACTCCATTTCCAGACAACAGATTCTATTGAAGATGTCAGTAGCAGTAGTAGCAGCATCTCAAAGGAAACAAAAACGGACCCAAAGGAACTGCTGAGTTCCATCCTCGAAATCGGCGTGGCTTGTTCTTCAATCATCCCAGACGATCGAATGAGTATGAGCGAGGTTCTCATAAGGCTTACCACTCTGAAGAAGTTTCTTCCAGTTGAAAGGAAGGTGATTAATGTAGCTGGCTCCGATATGTAAGATCATCGAGTGTGTTTATGAGTGAACATTTGTAGAGAGTTGTCTAAACTGTAGGTCGAACAGGCCCAACCATCTGGTGCAGGTAAACACAAAGATCAACGATTGACAACATTCGATTCAGCAGGTTTCGACATATTTACAATGAGACCAACAAAGCGAAAAGGGAAATAGAACAAGGAGTTAAGTCTTAAGGTCTTCTAACTACTTCATCTCCTCCTAACCAAACCCAAATTTACAGGCATAGACCCTTTAACCTGAGTAGGTTCCTTGCCCGAGAAAGCAAATTCCGCAACGTTAGCTTCAATCATCCTGTCTATCCTTCCAGGACCGTCTGAAGAAGAATCCGTCACGTCCGGGTTTGATGATAGCATGTTGATATCCGAATCAATCGGAGAGACAACATCCTTTCTCGGGGCAGGAGCTCGGGAGCCTACAGGGTTAATCCTAAACATTAGCAAAACAAGAGACATGCTCATCAGTATGAGCTGTCTGACGAGCGTGTAGTGAGGACGTAAACTAGCAACTCCGCTTCTGATGACGAAGCATAGAGTCCGAGCTTCTTTCACCAGCTTGATTACCAAAAGCTTCCAAGTCTTGCGGAACCAAAAGCGGTTGTAGGGTTGTTCCTGTCTACAGAGGTTGCGGGTTAGATATTGACATGCTTATTCTGAATGAGCGAAACAGAGATGCTTACACTTAGATGTGGGATGATATAATGGCGAATTGCAAGTCCAACAGCTATGCCGAATACACATGAAAGTCCCAGTCCAAGAATCCACCATGGGGCAGCTACTAACCCTGTAACTTTGGATACTTACACACAAATTTGATAGACAGTAAAATCACATTTCCACAAGTTGGCAGAAATAAATGAAGCTCACCTGGTGATGCGGGAGGCTCTGTGGAGCAATCTTCTGACTTGAGAGCGATCCGACGAACCAACTGGTTTCCATGATCAGCAACCAGTAATGCACATTGCTGAGCCACAAAAACCAGCTCGAAATCGCTGGAGAAAGTTGCGTTCTGGGCAGGGCCATCATCCTTGCCCACTTTGTTGGACGATCCACCAGCGATCGTTGTCACGCCTACAAAACAGTCACCAACCAACCAAAAAACTCAAGAAAAACTGCATATCCCATCGCTAAAAGATCAGCATTCAGCACTTTGTCTTGAAAACCCTAATTTCCTAACAAAGAAACTAATTAACAAACGGTTCATATAACTAATAATACCTGAGCTGCTTATCTTTCTGATTGCGTGGTTGCCCTTATCAGCAACGTAAACGTTCCCTTTCAGATCAATTGCAAAGTTCTTTGGCTTGTTAAACTGGCAGAATCCAACTTCCCATCCGAGAACCCAACCTTTCCGTCTCCCGCCAGCGGTTTCAGCGCAACCTCCTCTGGGGAATTTTGAATTTTTACAAACACGTAGAAGTCAATCGCAAAGAAGACGACAAAAAGATGGTATAGAGAATTCCGAAATGATATTAGGTCGAGTTACCGCTGGGTGAAGCTGGGAAAGCAGCTGTGTAGAAGACGCCGGCGGCGTAGTTGAGGACGACGAGATCGGAGGAGTCTCGAAGTGGGTGGACGAGATAAGGGTTTATATTGAGCTTGTGGCCGTCGATCACGGTGGTTACTGTGTACCCATCTTCCAGTACGAGGCCGGCTTCAGATGATGACGAGAGGGAAGTCATAGTTACAGCTAGGTAAACGACGAAGAGCGAGATAGTAGCCGCCATGGATGTTAGAGAAAAGATTCGTCGCCGGTGAACGGAGAAAATGAGATGTCCGACCGAAGGAAGACTCGAGGGAGTGGAGTGGCTGGGAAAATCGTACGAACTCCGTATTTAGTGATGTAATGTGTTTCATTTTGGTCATTATAGGCTCTATTAATTACAATGAAGTCACTGGGACTAAGTTAGATTTGCAGTCAGATTTGCACATGGGCACACTAGTAATAGTTTACTCCTTTTGCTTATGAATGGCTCTGATTTAGGGCCATAAATTTCAAATTAGTACACATATTGGATGCATCACTAATCGAAAGGGGTTTGATTTGCTCACAGAGTCGTAATAAGATTACAAATTTATGAGTTTCTCATATTAAGAGAGGGGAAAATCCACTGATTTGATGAACACTCAAGTTTGGGCGATAGGAATGAGTTCGACAAGATTTTTTGTTGATATATAATTAGCTCATGAGTTACCTGTTGAATGAGTTACTCAATAAGTTATAACGCATTTGATAAATTTATCGATCTTGAAATAAATTGCGGCGTTTAAAACACAAATTGAAATGTACTTGCCAATTTATAATATAAAACAAATATATTATATATATCATCTCCCAAAAATTTGAGTTATTTAAATACAACAAATACTTATATAGTACCCGAACCTTTAAATTACTAAAAAATTTATGTTTTAAATTTTGGTAGCTTTTAATTTATTGCGCAAGACTTATAAAAACCGTGAGAATCTCAAATTCTTCCAATAACTTTATTTTTTTAACTCGATATATTAAAATGCATTAGTTTATTGAAAATTTATAGTGGGAGAGAGTAATGATATAAAACGGACCAGCCTGCAAAATCAGCCTACCCGAGGGGTCAAATAATAACTACAAAGAAAGTGACGGCGAAGGGAATTTCGCATTTTAGTACCCACAATTGGCCATTGTGCGGATTAAGTTCATAATGTTTCAAAAAATTCAATTTTTTATTATTTGATAATAATGTTCTTTGTTTACAGAGAGGCAAAAAGCTTCGAACAGCAAAATATTCATATCCCTCTCATTCCAAACGGAAACAAAAAGAGAACATTAATCACTTCGATCGTTTCCCTTTCTTCTCCCAGATCCAAATCTCATTTCGCCTCCTAGCTAGCTTTCAGATCTCTGATCTTCATCCTGCTCGGATCTTCAGTTATTGAATTGAGGCCGACTGAATCGGGCGGGGGCACGTAGTTGATCCGGTTTCATCCGCCAGTCAAATATTTTTCTCCTGCATCTGATTGAGCTGCTCTGCTGCTAGCTTCCTTTCCTGAAATCATGAATCCTTTCTCTTCCGGCACGCGTCTCAGGTGAGATCCTTTGTTTTGGCGCCACGGTTGGACAAGTTTTTCTACGGAGTTAGAGGTTTATGGAAGTCTTTAGCATAATTCGGTTGAAGATTGTCAAGTAGGTTGGAAGTTTTAGTTGGATGTTTCTGGCATGGGATGGAGATAGTGGCATTTGTTTGGAGTCTCTAGGATTTTGCTGGAATGGGCGGTTGTGGTTTGGAAGTTATAGGGTCCTTTGAGCTTAGTTGATTAGTTCCAGCTCTTGAGGTTAACGGATGAGGAGATATGGGGCGGTTGGAGGATTGGTACATTGTAGTGGTGGAGTTGTTATTTCGATGATATTTGAGTTTTGGGCAAACCATGTTATTGTATAGGCATTATAGTAGCAGATTGATGAATTGTGGTTCATACTCGATGCTGTTTTGTTCTGGTTTGGAGTTGATCAGGTGGTGAAGTTGAACGAATTGAGGTTCCAAATGAGTTCGACGAGTATATGTGTAGTTTGGGTTTCGTTAGCTATTGCGAAGAATTCTCACAAGATTAAAACTCTTTTGACTAGATGTGTCTGATGTCATTTAAGGAAAATTATCCCATTGCAAGTCATTTTAACTTGCACTTTTGATTAACATATTACTATGGGGTTGTTTGGTATGAGTGACATTAAGTGACATTGATATCTATATTACTCAATATCATGATATTTGAAATATTTGTGTTTGTTATGAGGTGAATATCATGATATTGGGTGATATATTTCACCCCAATATCACCATTGATATCTATATTACCTATGTGCATTGGTGTGCTATGTTGTTCTCTTACTGTTTTGTGATACTGAGAGCGCTAGTAATGTCGGGTGCTTCATGGTTATGGATAATGTCGAGAATCCTTGACTGGGAGAAAATAATTGCACCAGTATTAATGTGCTATCTGTGGTCTAAATTTTGTTTGCAGGGACATGATTCGGGCAATTCGTGCTTGCAAAACTGCTGCAGAGGAGCGTGGTGTTGTGAGGAAAGAGTGTGCTGCTATTCGAGCTTCGATTAATGAAAATGATCCAGACTATAGACATCGTAACCTGGCCAAGCTCATGTTTATTCACATGCTTGGCTACCCAACACACTTTGGGCAAATGGAGTGCCTTAAGTTGATTGCATCACCAGGATTTCCGGAGAAGAGAATTGGGTATCTTGGTCTGATGTTGCTTCTTGATGAAAGACAGGAAGTCCTAATGCTGGTGACAAACTCTTTAAAACAGTATCCAACTGATTTATACTTTCAAGCGTTGTTTGAACTTATTTGTATGTACATAGACACATGTTTTTGGGACAAATTTATTGTGTTCTGCCATATCATTTTGATCATTAAAACTTCAATCCCTTGACCACATTCTTAGAGATCTTAATCACACGAACCAGTATATTGTGGGACTTGCTCTTTGCGCGTTGGGAAATATTTGTTCAGCAGAAATGGCACGGGATCTTGCGCCAGAAGTAGAAAGATTGCTGCAATTTCGGGATCCAAACATTCGGAAAAAAGTAAGACAACTTACATTAGTTTTTCGTTGATGAATAAGTTGGCTTGCATTAGTGTTTGGTGCAATACTTAAATCTTCTATATTGTCTGATAAATGTAAGTGCTACTTGTACCAGATTTTCTTACTTCACCAGTGTGCCCTTTTCTTGTCATTTGTTTGTTTTGGATTCAGGCTGCGTTATGCTCCGTAAGGATTATAAAGAAGGTCCCAGATCTGGCAGAAAATTTCATAAACCCTGTTGCAGTTTTACTTAAAGAAAAGCATCACGGAGTCTTGATTACAGGAGTTCAACTTTGTACAGATTTATGTAAAGTCAGTCCGGAGGCCCTGGAATATTTTAGGAGGGTAAATTGTCCTACCTTATTCATTGTTCCTCGTCTTGTCAGAGACAGACAAGCAGTTGATCCTTTCACACGTGCGGGAATAAATGTTGTATGTTTTATCAGGAACTCCTGGAATGCTGTGGCTAATATCTTACACAACTTTTGCTTTCTATTCAAGTGCTAGTATGCTGCTATCCTTATTTGATGTTCTATATTGCAAGTTTCTTTCAATTTTGCCATATCAGGATTCCTTCACTAACTCGTTAGAATCAGCTGTCTTTTTAAGTTGTAGTTCTTGTGTATTATGTTATATTGTTTTCTTGTCAAAATGCCTTATTTTGTTAGCTGTCTATTACAGCCTGTTTAATGCAAATTACTAAATTCTTTTCTCTGAAATTGGTTAATCTAGATGATGCCCTTTGCAACAGCTTATGACAAGCTCTGAACTTGTTATTGTAGAAATGCACGGATGGTTTAGTTAGGACATTACGAGATCTTGTGAACAGCCCATATGCACCAGAATATGACGTTGCTGGAATCACAGACCCCTTTCTACATATTAGACTGCTAAGGCTCTTGCGTGTTCTAGGCCACGGAGATGCAGATGCCAGTGATGCTATGAACGACATACTTGCTCAGGTTAACGCTACACTTCTTCTTGTATATTTTTCAGCGTACAAAGGAAAAATTCTCTGTGCTTCTTGAATACATGGTTATATCTTTCTTGCGCTCATCTCCAAATATTTTCAGGTGGCAACAAAGACTGAGTCAAACAAAAATGCTGGAAATGCTATTCTATATGAATGTGTTGAAACCATCATGAGCATTGAAGATAATGGTGGCTTGCGAGTGCTTGCTATTAACATCTTAGGAAGATTTTTGTCAAATCGTGACAACAATATCAGGTGTGTAATGGTGCTCGATATGCACAATGTTCCTTACACACTGATTTCTTCTATCCGTAACACAAATCGCTGCATCGTATCCTAATAGACACCTAAGTCTTCATTGCACGTGTTGTCAATGTAGTAGTTTGTTATAGAGCATAGGGCATCCTCAAAATCTCAGTCACTATCTATTGTCAAATAGCTTGCACATTGTGTTTGCTATATCTCATCATAAAAATCATTGTCAACATGTATATTCTTTTCTCCTGACGATGATTAGTTCTTTAGTTAGCATACATATTATCAAAGCTGTTGCTTCAGAAGACTTTTTTTTTGGGGGGTGCTCTTCTGAGGAGTAAGACGCCTGTTTTCCCTTTTAAATGAGTCTTTTAGATTACCATTGGCTGGAAAATTATGGCATGCACCTCAGCATCTGTATTAGTGACTAATGAACCGATACTGGTGATCCTTCCAAGAAGTTATAGGATTAATATAATTACCGTTTGTTCTGCTAATTACTCTTGTAATTATGTTCAATAAGCCCTTATGGAGGTCTGAAGGATTCTTATACCTCTACTGCTGCTTTTTGAACCACAAATTATCTTACTAAAGTAGTACGTTTGTTTTTCAGATATGTTGCTTTAAACATGCTGATGAGGGCTATTACTGTAGATTCTCAAGCAGTACAGAGGCACCGTGCAACCATTTTAGAGTGTGTAAAGGTATATATGAGACTTTCCAAGGTGCTTTTAAACACATTAGATACCATAAATTTTTTTCTTGTTGAACTTATTTGTAATAGTTACATCTCCAGAGAACATACACAATTCAATGTAAAGGTGTTGCTCATCATAGTTCTGTCCAATTAGCCGTTTTGTCAAACTTGCTAACCTTGTTTATTATTCTTCTTTTTCAGGATTCAGATGCATCAATTAGGAAAAGAGCCCTCGAATTGGTGTACCTCCTGGTGAATGAGAGCAATGTAAAACCATTAACTAAAGAATTAACTGAGTACCTGGAAGTTAGCGATGAAGATTTTAAAGCAGATCTGACTGCCAAAATTTGCTCCATCATTGAAAAGTAAGTTATCGTGTGCATGAATGTGGTTACTTTCTTGGTTCTTTCAGAAATTTGTGCTGAGCTTTAAGCACTGCCCCCAGCTCCAAGTTTTGAATCTAGGATGGTCGAATTGAATGTGATAATAAAAGGACCATTGCTAAATTACCAAATCCTAGACTTCCTTACAAAAGTTTGATTCTTTGTGAACACTTTTGGATGGTTTTTCCGGGGTGGTTACATCTTGCATTGGTAGCCATATCTTGAAAACTTATCTCGTTCTCTGAGTATATTGTCTTATTTGCTTACTGATGTTCCAGGTATTCCCCTGAAAAGATATGGTATATCGATCAGATGCTCAAAGTTCTCACCGAGGTAAGCCGTTGCAGGTTCTTTTATCAAGAAATTTCCATTGATCTGTCTTCAATGCTAAGCCCCATATGAATTTTTCCGCCATGCTACTTCCCTACTAAAACTTTGCATCTGCATCTTGGTTCTTTATATATTCTTTCCCTTTCCATTTACTATTATTCGTGTTATTATTTTGATCTCGTCTTGGTTGACAGGCTGGGAACTTTGTAAAAGATGACGTATGGCATGCTCTAGTTGTCGTGATCGGCAATGCTTCAGACCTCCATGGATATACAGTGAGGGCATTGTATAGAGCATTCCAGACATCATCAGAACAGGTAGTTCACTTGTCTTATGGTGATCATATCTCAGATCTTCAAAGTCACTCTTTATTTGAAGATTAATTTTCACACACTTTGTTTCAGGAAACCCTTGTCCGGGTGGCAGTTTGGTGCATAGGAGAATACGGGGACTTGTTGGTGACTAATGCCGGAATGCTCAATGTAGAAGAGCCTATTACAGTGAGTAAAGTGCTAGTACTGTAGCTTGCATGAACTGTCCACTTGGTACTCGTGGTGGTGATCAATGTTGCTTCTCTGGCAGGTAACCGAGTCTGATGCTGTTGATGTAATTGAGAGTGCAATGATGCGGCATGCCTCTGATATGACAACTAAAGCAATGTCATTGGTTGCTCTATTGAAGCTATCCTCACGTTTTCCATCTTGTTCAGGGTAAATTTCCCAGGATACTAATGTAATTTGCATACATGTTATGTATATGACTATATGTATAGTTCTTCATGCTTGAGCTGTCTTGGAGTCCTCAGGAGACATAGAGACAGTTGTGGTTAAAAACATCTAAGTAGCTCGCTTATGATAACTAAAAGAAAGATGAGTTCTTTGTAAGGTTATCAAGTGAGATTAGCATGTTGACAAATTCCAGAGTGTGGCTTAGATTTCATTGTCCCCTTAGTTCTTGTATATTTAGTCATGGGGATTGTCTTATGCAAAATATGTTTGATCTGCAGGAGGATCAAAGATACCGTTGTCCAACACAAAGGAAGCCTTGTGCTTGAGATGCAACAGAGATCCCTCGAGTTCAACTCTATAATTGAAAAGCACCATAATATTAGGTATGCCATTATACTCTGGTTTGATCCATGTTTGGATGTTTGTTTCTGAGGGATAATCAAGTGATAATTATTTTTGCAGGGCTGCTCTGGTTGAGCGGATGCCAGTTCTTGATGAAGCTACCTTTGGTGGAAGAAGAGCTAGTTCTTTACCAGATACCGTTTCAACTTCTGGCGGGTCTGCAGTGAAACTTCCAAATGGAGTTGCAAAGCCCTCTGCAGCTCCTCTCGTTGATCTGCTTGATCTTTCCGATGATCTACCTGCTCCTAGTTCTTCTGGCAATGATTTTCTTCAGGATCTCCTTGGGGTTGATTTAGCACCTGCCACAAAATCAGGTCAGTTTAACCAGAATTTGTACCCACGTGGAGTTTCTAAAGCTGTACGCCATAACTCTGCATTGTGGAAGAACATCGATGCTGGCTATGGTGTAATTTTTTTTGGTCTCTATCTTAAGGTACAAGTCAGGTACCGAAGGCTGGAACAGATGTTTTATTAGATCTACTGTCTATTGGATCGACTACTGGACAAGAAAACAACTTATCGACACTGGATATCATATCTTCTGCTGAAGATAACAAACCTGTCATTGCTTCATTAGATGTCCTAGCAGCACCTCCCCTTGCTCACTCCGCTTCTTCTTCGACAGCTTCAAATATGATGGATTTGTTGGATGGCTTTGGTCCAGCTGCACCCAAACCTGGTAAAAATCTATAGCCAGCAGAACACATTTCTCAATCATGTCTGGTTTGCTTATTACCTCGGCATTCATTCATTACTGTTCTTTCTGCACAGTGAGCAACGGTCCAGTTTATCCACCTATAGTCGCGTTTGAGAGCAGCACATTGCGGTTAACATTCGACTTCTTGAAGCAACCTGGGAATCCCCAAACGACATCTATTTCTGCCACTTTCACAAACTTGTCGCCCAACCTCTTATCAGACTTTGTTTTCCAGGCTGCAGTTCCAAAGGTAATAATGGCCTGTAAAAGATTCAGTTCTTCTAACTTCATATGTGCTTACCTAAAATTTGCTGGCGAATTCGGTCCTATTCACAGTTTCTGCAACTCAACTTAGATCCAGCTAGTGGTAACAGCCTACCTGCTAGTGGTAATGGAACCATCACGCAGAATTTGAGAGTAACAAACAACCAACACGGGAAGGTAAGGTCGCTCTGGCTCTGTCCCGTCTCCATTTACCTTCTTCAGTTTAAGTCTTTAACATCAACAATTTTCTTATTGATTCCAGAAATCGCTTGTGATGCGTATAAGGATATCGTACAAGAACGAAGGCAAAGATGTGTTGGAGGAAGGGCAAATCAGCAATTTCCCTCGCGATTTGTGAAGCAACTTCATTTCCTCCACCCAACATACTTTCATGTAAGAGTTCTTCCCTTCTTATTTAAAATCCACTGAGAATCTTTCCCCGTACTTCCAGTTGGCACAGTTTTGATTTCGAAGCCCACGATTGGATTTTTTTGAGAGGTGTATGCATATATGTCGTCAAAATTCAAATGAACTACTATCTTTGTCTTTCCAGACAAAATTGTAGGCCTGTTTGTGTACAGTTATTTGCCAGAAATTTTCATTTCTAGTTGGCTTTTCAATTGGTGATCAAAATAACTGATCATATTTGATGGTTAGTGATTAAATCCGAGAATGTACTGTAACGTGATGATACCTGAACATAGACTCAAAAGTGTAGCTTTCGAGTTGTGGACCCTTCCTCCGTAAAGAGTTGTTAGAGTTTGGATTTCTATGTCTGTAAACCCGTTGTAGTAGAGATCGAAAATGCGATTTTATCGTGAAAGAACTAGTGATAAGTCCAGTCTATTCGTCGTAGATAGGTCAAAGTCGTGATTGTGTAGTTTCTCATCATCGCAGAGAAATGGGTCCTTTGTATCTGATTGTAGAAGTTTAGGGGTCTATGCTATAGAAAAGACGCAAGACAATTGAATTGGAATGGCAATAGATGCTAACTCTATTTAAGAATCTCCATTAACAATCACTTATTCTTCACTTACAAACAAAAACAAAACAAGAGTTTTAAACAAAATATATTGTTATCTGGAGCTCCATAACTAACTGTTCCCTTTATGGAAATAGAGTTTAAACAAGGATCTATATTTGGAAAAGATTTTCGTCAATCCAAAATCACCAATATGAGCAACCATATCTTCGTCAAGTAGTATATTACTCGGCTTGAGATCATAATGAGCAATAGGAGTTCCACAATTATTGTGAAGATAATTCACTTCAGAAAATATATCAATTGCAACATTGACCGTCTCGATGAAATTTAACCTTTTTGTAGGCTTTACTTCTATTCTTTCAATTGAGCGATGGAGTCACTATTCCAATCTTCCATTTGCCAAGAACTCATAGATGAGAGTTTTGAAATTCTTCCCTCCATAATCAACATTTGAACACACTATGATTATCTTCACAAGGTTTTTGTGTATGATATTCTTTAACGTTTCATATTCTGCCATAAAACTCTTGGAAGCGCCATGACGTTCAAGGTTGAATACCTTCACCGCAATATTGGTATTGATACCATTCTCATTAAGAAATCCCTTATACACAGACCCAAAGCTACCCACACTAATCAGATTCGTTGATGAGAATCCATTTGTAGCCGTGTAGAGCCTTTGGTAAGGCAGTGGTAGTTGCAGAGCATTGGCTCAAACAGAAACTCGTTTGCCCCTTTTCCAAAAGATAAACAAGCAAGATGCCATTAAGGCTAGGAAACCTAGACCAGAGATTATTGATATTACAACCTTCCACTTGTGGTTGAACGTCATTTTTTACTGTTTGGTGAAGTAACATGGAGGAAACTTAAGCTCATCTATTCCCCCACAAAGCTTGTTGTTCCCAATCAATTCATTCAGACTTCCTCTTTGAGTACGAATTGATCTTTGCCATTACCGGAGCTCCGCTTAACCGTACTTTCGCAACGAGCCGACTCCCGTACGTTAACGTTGTCGAACATAAGTCACCCTCAGAGCTCCTCAAGTGCCAGACTTCCGCCGTTGGACCTCCATCACCGCCAGACATTTGTTGCCACCGGACCTCCGTCGGCGCCTGACTTTCGCTATGGAGACTCGCATAAAGAGATAAACGGTTGGTTATTAGGTGTACTCTAAGCCGTCTGTATACTAAAAATATAGTCCGGGCCGTCGGTATCATCCCACTAGTAAGAAGTCAAGGGATGGATGACTCGGCCCATTGCGGCTAGGCCTAGGAGTTCAATTCAGGATCTAGGAGCCCATCACTCTTCTTCTTCTTTTGAAACTAGCCCAACATAAAGCCCAAGCTAAGAATCCCACGATAGAGAATTTTGTTTGGATTAATTGGACCGGATTTTGATTATCCAAATAGATTTTTCCGGTATCACAAGTGTTTTCAACTTTTCTTACAATTTCACCCAAAATAATTTCTTAAAAGAGTAAGAAGTTGGTCCATAAGAACAAGTTAAATACGACAGAAAATCAATGCAGTTTACTGCTGTACTGTAAGGCCAATTTTACAGTAAGTAAAATAAAAGAAAACAGACAAAAAGAGGCAAAACAAAGGTGAAGAAAGGAGTGATAAATTTGGCCAAGTATAAATGCCTTCATGAAGCTTGTTGGTAGCTCCAACTACCACTCCCCTCTCTACGTTCAGTTCTTCATTCCCACTGCACGAATGGTTGATGTGAAGGTTTCGGAAAATCGGGTTTCGGGTCATCTGTTCCAATCCTATAACGGTTCCATCTAACAGTTTTATCATGATTGAAGATTTCATGTACTATTGATTCTGCATGCCGTCACCATGTAAACCTTTGAATTCTTCTTCCTTATTATGTATGTGACAAAAATGAAGATATGTACAATTTTAAGTTTCCGAGTCAAGTTACTCGAAATTGTACCCGATAAACTAAACTTGTGAGACTAACGATATAAGATAGATGTTGCCGTGTTTGAAAGTTTAAACTGTTTTAAAGCTGTAGATTTAAGAAGAAGTGTAAATATGAGTCAATATATATCCTAATCAAAGTAATTAATTAATTTGTATATTGAGCTCAATTTTCAACATGATTTTTTTAATTCTTTTTTATGTAGAGATGTGTTGTTGCAACTCTTATCTCACAGGAAGTCTTGATGAATATTCAACTCAAAAATCTCAACCAAACCTTTCGCATTTCTGGACGAAACAACACTGAACCGAACCATTAAATATTCAAAATCAATGGAGTGGGAACCGTCACCTCACCCCGCAAATCCCTATGGCTCTGTCATTGTAACCACAATTGAAAATGTGATTCTATCGACCGTAGTTGTACAATTTGGATGTGTACGTACATACTGAGTTGATAATCGATCCGGAGTTTGAAAACCGGTCGACGATTCAGTACAAGTATTGGGAAGGAAACAGTGATGATTTGTTGGTAACCTGCCCGAACTGAGAAAATAGCATGTGGGATGTTCCCTTGGATCTCAGGTTCTGAACATGGCATTGGAGTAGAGTTCAGAAACTACACATGGGGGGTGGGACCTCTTTGCAACATGCCCACATCAACAACAACAAAATTCACTTTTCCCACTAAAATCATCATTTGTTACACATTATGTCGTAATATGCATATAATATAGTACACCAACATATCCCTCTAAATCTTAGTGCAAATATCTCCGGGTTCCGAATCAGAATTCAAATTCAGATTTCTCAAAATCGTTACATGATGCGCCTAAATCTTACGATTATTATAACATAACTTTAAATTTGATAGACAAATGGAATCAACCCCGAATCCGCCATTACTTTAAACTCTTTCCTTATCGCCTGTCCCTCGTGAAAAAACAATTCTAAAATCTAATCAAACAAGAATTCGAACTCTCCTTTAACTGCATTCTACTTAATTACGACCAACATGCAATAGAAGAATTAGTATTCAACCAACTCAAGCCACTGCCTAAATTTTTCTGTTTCAAAACGATTATGTGAAAATTATCTCGAATTTTTATATAAATTAACTCTTAAATTTGAAATTTTGTTGGATACCTTCGATTAATTCGAAAATGCATGAGAAAAAGAGGTGGAATTTCCAACACAAGGAAATATAGTATATAATTAATTAATTGGAGGGTAATGTAGTAGCTCTATATATATAACATATAATCAAAAAAAATTCAAAAACTGAATAATAATAATAATAACCAGTTACTGAACAATGTTGGAAAGGGACTGCAAAACGTGGAGTTGAAACCTCAGATGCAATATATAATCGGCGGTCTTCAAAAGCAACCGATCCGCCTCCATCCCTTCGCCGCCGGGGATTAGCTTTCTCAGTTTCTTCACCTTCATCCCCACCGCCGTCTTCCTCCCTCCTCCGACGGCGTTGCTGCTGCGTCGATTCCTTAGTAGTGCGACGGATCTTCTTCTCCTGAGTAGCCTGCTCTTGGTTTTGTTGCTCACCGTCGCCGGAGTGGTAGTAACGGCCATTTGGGAATGTGGGTTTTTTTTGGGTTTGTTCGGTTGGCCGGAGAGTTAATGCCGGCGATGAGATGGAAAGAAGAGGAATTGAACTGCGTAATGAGGGGAACGGGGAGGAGAGAACGGTGGGGATATAAATATAAATGGGGAGAGCTTAGCTAATAGCTAATAGCTCTCTCTCTTTGTAAAGTGAGGACCATGTGACCCCTTAGCTATCCTTCCACCCCATGTGTTTCACTTTTCTTTTTCGATATCCTGTCACGGATCTAGACTGATTAAATATTCGTGAATCGTATAAAATTTTACAAGTACAATATAATCGGACGTCTAAGTATAAAAAATAATATTATCTCAAAATTCTAGACGTGAAATTGAGGTGTGATGATGTTATATCGAACTCTAATTACCGCTAGTGTTGTGATTAGAGAGCATTTGCTATGATTTTATAATACTAATTGGACTGTTCGTGGTTGAGCATCGAGAACTAACACAAAATCACATAAGAAATAATTAATTACACGCTAACATATCTTATGATCTAATGTTGAGACTTAAAATTTAGTGTTTAGGGGTTTAACATCATTTTTTAATATTTAAAGTTGTATGTGAGATGTTTAGAATTTAATTTTTTTAATTTAAAATTTTTAAAATAAATATTTTTAACATAAAATGTATCGGAAATTATGAAAAACTAAAGTTGACTTGTTTGAAAGAGACAAATTAGGGTAAACAGAAGGGAGTTTTAACTTTTACGTAGCCATGATTTAATATTTTGAACCCGAATTTGATTCACACAATTCTAGTTGACTGAAAGTAAAAACAAAAAGAAGGGAACTAAACCCCACTTTATTATTCTGTTAACTTACTTAAGTAAACAATATTGACCTTTTCCGAGAATAAACAATGTTTTAAGGGGGGGATGGAAATTTGTCGTCTAGTGTGGGTGGGGCCCGGAGCCCATTAACAACGACCTACGCACGTGTCTGACAGCTCGTCGCTCTTTCAATCCATGATCTCTTGTCCTCGTAATCCCCGAATCCCAGACAGTTATTTTCACCTCCACGTGTCCACCGTTTATCTGCCACGTCATCCCCCATTGTATCCGTTTTATTATTTATCCACCTATATGTATCCTTTCCCTTTCCGTACGTACAAAATAATATACGTAATTAACCAGTTTTCTGCTTAAATTAACAATTAATATTAGGGATCGTGAGGATTCTAACATATAACCACTTGATCAAAGTAAATTATGATATCATATCATGAATTATTGTATCCCAATAAATCAAGTTATTAAAAAAGAATTTAAATTAGATGTGTTTTTAGGCTTTTCAAGTAAAATTCAAAAATCTCGGTCCTCCTTAATCCCCTTTGCGGTTGTAGCAAAAGTTCAAGCTTTGAGCATTCGAGAGTTCCAGACCAAGAGAAAAATGCATGGTAATGCGATCAGTCGGTCTCGGGTTAGTTCAATTGTCAGATTCAACCTACAGGGTTCTCGAGTCGTATGTAGCCCCGTGTTGGGCAGCCCGCCATGAGTTCCGAACAACATAATGATGAAGATGGCATTATCCTCCAAAGATGGAGATGTTGGAGAGTTATAGCATAAAGCATATGGTCGACCCAAGATGGCATTGAAAGGATGGGTACGTCTATACAAATGATGGGGGGGAGAGAGGGGGGGGGGGGGGGGGGGGTGGGGAACTGTAACCTTTTTGAAAACAACTTAAGATATTGAAGTGGTGGGAAGGAAGGATGCGTATGGTTATGGACTTTTGGGGGGGTTGTATTATTGGAGAGAGCTACTGCTAATACTTGGCTTATAGAAAGGGGAAAGGCAAAGAGTGGGGCGGGAAGAAGTTCACATGCAGTTGTAGGGACGACGTGTGTTAATATGCATATAAGTAGCTACTAGCTAGTGTGTGTGTGTGTGGGTACAGCCAGGCTCCAGTTGGGAATCAACAACTTATAAAAATTTGTTATATTTTTGCTCTAACCGTCTAGAGCTAGTGTGCATCGTGGCTGATGCTATCGCCATATGATATACACACATTTCTTTCTTACTTTTAAATTCATAGCATGGAAACTAATGAGAGCATATTAATATATGCATGGGGCGAGTTACGAAATTAGTTGGATCAAATGGAGTTTTGTTCTGGTGAAAAAGTTACGTGTTTGTAATTTTGAGGTATCAGATTTGAATGTGCCCTCACGAACGAATATCAATATAGTGTTTTTTTTATAATTTGTATTGAGTTTCAGTTTTGGATGAAGCTCAATTCTGATGCTTTTTAAATTCCAACTGGTCGTTTGGATGATGTATTGAATGAGGTATTTTGGTTTAAATAATTGAGATGGTCAAAATTTCTTGTTTTCCATTCGAAATAAAAAAATTTGTATTTCAAATAGGGGTGGTATTTGAAATAACTCAATTTCAAAGCCATCAATTTAAATCTCATATGTGAATTAACTTATTATTTTGTGTTAACCAAACAAAATAATTCCCACACGTCAAATGTTTTGCACCGCAAAAATATCCCATTTGCAATATGTCATGCAAACGACCCGCAAATTCCTAAATATTAAACATAACCGGTGTTATCAATTCCAGATGATCAAATCGGCCCGTCAGACTGGAGTCTGACCATGCGGTGGCATTGCAAGGGGTATCAGCGCACGATTTAGGCAGGAAATTAAGATCGGAAAGTTGGCCCAATTTGACCGCCAATTCGAGACAGACGACCGAACAATCAGTAGCGGCGGATCCAGGATGATATACAATGCACTCACCGGATTGCGTAGAATCTTAATTAAATGCATTCAAATGATCATGATTTCGAACACATGGTCACTAACCAGAAACCGATCAAGATGATAGATGATCAGACTGGTCAAGACAATGCAGTCGTCATGCAGAGATAGTGGTGATAGTGGAGATATGGGCAGACCAGCTATCTGATTATCTGGCCACCTGAAAACCTCGGCCAGCCAAGTTGTGGTTTCTACTCAAAATTTGTTGATTAATTTATCTCCTTTAGGAAAGAAACAAGCTAGAGGGACGGCAGAAAGAAAGAAGCAAATCATCAAGCCGGCACAAAACGACGACGGATTGACTTTATTATAATAATAATGATTTGATGATCATATCTATATATTTTGTTAGTAATGTTGCATCAAGTTGCTCTATCTTCTCCATTTTGGAGGCACACATGTTCCTGTTCATATGGTCCCATCCATCCACTTGTGTTTCCCTTTGGATTAATATTTTTAGTTTTTTTTCAATTCTAATATTTTGTTAGAAATCGAAAGACAATTAAAATAAATCAAAAAAATGACGACATAAACGATTTTATGTCAAAAATATTTGTGAACAAATATCACAGACACATAATAATCACTAAAACTCCACTATAATTCGAGAGTATAAATTGATCAACATGTAAGATAATTTTCTATATATAATAGTAAGAAATTTTTTACTATTATAGTCATCAAGAGGTAGGAATTTTCTTTAATCGAATTTGACTTGTATTTTTTTACCCTCTATTGTAAACCATAGATTTCAATTGAAGTATGGAAAAAATTGTAACTTTTTATCTTTCATGAGCTTGTTAAGTGTGTTAATAAATTTTTTTATGTTCTTACATGAGTCAGGACTCGTTAATCGACATGACCTTCATTTTATCTCCAATCTTATATATTCTCCTCATCTATTTGATATGCAAAGTATTAATTATTCCATACTAAATACAACTTTTTATCCCAAATTAAAATTTCTCTTTTAATTTTTTTTCTCAACAATTTTATATAAAAAATACTTATATATCATTTCCGACAACAAAACACAAACTATTTCTAATTTACCATAAAAACCAAATAATAGAAAACATTATACTATGGAAGGTAGGGAAGCTGGAAAATGTGTGGAAATATTATATTATGATATGAAGTTATGTGAATTTACGTCATATATAATTATGCATTTGGATCAGTCTAAGTGGCTGAACGTGCTTGTTTCTGTCCCTAATAAAAAAAGAAAACAATTGTTATAAGCTAAAAGATGTGTCCAAATTCGACACAATCATTCCTTCCCCATGTTCTGTTATTTAAAGATACTAACCTATCTTCATGTTTAAAGATACTAATGATTCCATTACAATTTCGAATATATTTTTCTTACATTTATAGGTTGATTAAAAAGTATATACGACCTAATATATTTTAATTAACTTCTATACAATCTAACCTAATACATTTAACTATTATAAACGCCAAAATCAAACTCCATATAATAACGGAGTGCATGGTAAATTACTACATGATGTAATACGTACTAATTAAGCATATTTATTCACAAAAGAAAGGGTCCCCCATTAAGCATGCAGTTAAGGGGGATCAGAGAATTGTACTAACTAGCTAGCTAGCTACTGTGCCGATCGAGTTTCACGATAAGCCGAGTAACATGCACATGCAAATATTAACTACACTTAAACCCATTTGCATTAAAACAACGTACAACGCCATGTGAGCCATGTATGTGTACCTTTTTTTTTCTGAAAATAAATTAAATATATGAGTTATGATTATGACATCTTATGCATGCATTTTGATAAAAATTCAAGAACAAATAGCAGTAAGCTGGTACGTGTTCATTTAATCACATTACCCTGGTCTGTGCTGTATTGTGCCAGATTTCGAGTTTGGCTATAATACTTAACTTTTAGTTTTGAAAATTTTACATAAAATTTCAAAATTGTCGGACTGAAAGACCTTGTCTAGTCTTGAGTCTAACCTACGTTATCTAATAATTATAAGCCACATAATAACCGATCTAGTATTAGTGGCCTTTATAGCTCAGTGGTAGAACATCAATTTTGTAAATTGAAGGTTTGTAGTTCAATCTTGAGTGAGATCAAAAATATATTCAATCTTCACTTTAGTTATTACTTTTTAATTTCTAATGTAGATCATTCAACTAGACATGTCCATCTTCAAAACATCCCGATCCAATTAACTCCATTCCAGATATATCCACACTCTAACCCAAGCAAGTAACTCCAATATGTTTATTGGGTCCTAAATTGAATCTATTTCTCTCCACTACCACATGAGGAAGCTAACATTCAAACTCAAGATCTCCAGGTACTTGTTGCTCACCTGTCGATCGGCGGCCTTACCAACTGGGCACTGCACCATTAAACTTTATGTTATATGTGTGTATGTTGTCTTGTCCATGATATGCAAGTTGCGCAAGTATATATATATGTCGATGCACTGACATGGCAATGAAGGCATGCAGTAGTAGACACCCATCATAAGTGTAAATATACTCATCATCATAAGTGAATTCATCAGACACCCATCATGTTCTCCAGCACAACTAGCTTAGCTAGCTAGCTTTGCATGTGTGTACTATCCTTTTCCAACAAGGTGTGGATCGAGCATATGAGCATTCATGGCTTGTCTGTGATCAGCTGGTGTATTATTAGGCCCTGAAAATAATATACAGGCATATCGGTGGATTTGAAGTTACAACTTACGTAACAATATTTAAGAACCCTAGCTATCTAGCTACTGTATAGCCAGTCATGGCCTTGTTTTCTTATTGGCCACTCGTGCTCTTCCTGCGATGTCGGGTTCCGTATAACGTGCCGGGAATTGGGTTGCAAAGGAAAGGGGAAAGAAATGGCTAATAAGCACATCTACATGCAAAATGGAGAAGTACATGGAATTGTGTTCGAAAGCGTATGATGCCGTTCTATTGATACAATTGTCAAACGTTATTGGAGTCGAAGAAAAAAATTCGTTAAAATGCGGAAATCGTGTTTCAAGATTGATGTAACTTTAAGGGAGGAATATCATTTAACTGCTAACTGTGGCCATCTACATAGTAGGAATGTACTTTTGAACGGGAAAGTACTGTATGCTGATATACTTCTACTGGAACTAGGGCCAGATTGTCGGACCCGATAAATGTTGCTCTGTTCTTTATCATGTTCATGCGCACTGCCAACATGACAGTTCCAACCTGTAAGTAAAGAAAGATTGTCCAGTATTAAGACTGACAACATCTATCTGGTCAATATGTTTGTGCATACTCTTCTTACATATGAACAATCAAGTTTGGAACTTTTTGTTTGCATGGGAAATCAAGTTTGGAATTGGAGACCTTACAAACTTGTATACCCAACATAAGAAGGAGCTAATTAAACTCAACATAGCTAATGCCTAATATACACGAAAAAAGCTCATAAAAACACATGAAAAATTGCTTTTTGATTTTATTTGGCTAAAATTTGAGGGTCTGACATAGTGAAACTTGATTTTCTAGCCGTTTCCAACACGAATTGAAAAAATTAGTCAATTTGATTTTTTGGCCAATTTTCACAGAAAACCGCACAGATACCCCTTTAGAAAAGACGGAAAAAATAGCCAAAAAATAAAAGTTGTATTTCTTACTTCATTTGGCTCATATTTGAAGGGTTGACATGATGAAACTTGAATTTCTAACTATTACCAACACGCAAATTAAAAATCGGCCAATTTTTAAAAAAATACAAAAACCCCGTTAATACCCCTGATGAAACCACCAAGATTCGAAAATTGCATTTCGTGACTTCACATTTGACTACCATTTAAAAGGTTAATATAATGGAATTCGAGAATCTAACTTTTTCCAACCCACATTCTAAAATATAATCAATTCGGTTAATTTATTTATGTTTATAGCTAAAAAAAATTACATTGTTGACCCTCATGTTGTCATCCTAGCTACATTTTTCAAGTCTTCTCAACTATTTGAGTTATCTCCCATATATGACTGCCTAAATGGGACTCAAACGTTTTATGCATAGAATTGTTGGCCAAGAAGTTCAAATGACCAAGATTTCAAGTAGACGTTTTCACCAAAACTCTACTACTAAGCCATGCAACCCCTCGAAGTAATACCCACCAAAAACATATCAACGAAAACAACACAGGGTAGGTGTTGATGCTAAATTATAAACAGACCCATAAGTTAGAACAACACATGCACATACGTAAACAAAATCTCCCATGATCAAATCTCCACAGACCACATGCAATGCAGTTAGGAACAGCATGGAGCTAGCTAATATATTGCTAACTTTCTGGACATATGGGATTGTGTTCTGTTAGGGGGGGTGGCATGATTACATGGGTGAGAAAGGAGATGTACATAATTTTTGACTAAGTATTTTTTCCCCCCTCCATGAAGCCAACTACCAGCTTTTCTGTTGCACCCTGCAACCCCATTCCGTTGCATGTGAGCCGCCAGTTCATCTTTGATCGCGACCTTTCGCCTTCTCCCCGCTCCCTTGTTTCCCTTTGCATGTGTTCTCTCATGTTTACCGTTGTTCTTCCCAGCCTAACCAAGTGCGTTATATATTAATATATACAATCCCCTCTCTCGAGTTACGGTCCAACCCATTTTCAGGTCTAGAACTTCAGTGGTTAGTTCGATTATTAACCATCGGGGACCGAATGTCGGGAACCGAATAATTTGAACAGACGGATTAATGCCAAATTGGGGTAATTTCCATTAAAATTTCGCTTCTTCTCGTCAATCGTCGGTTTAACCGTTTTACCCAATTTCACCAAATGTATCCAATCATTTCACCGACCGACCTAATTTTGGTTAAACCTATTATTCACCAATACGGTCAGTTAACTGTGTTTAACCTATTAACCAAAAACCTATAAACCAGCCCTACCAACTGGTTCCCAGAACCAAGTTCAATACTTTCATTCGACCCAAAAAGAAACCGATATCTCCCCACCCTTATTTCCCACAAATTGCACTTAAAAACAAACTCGAACACATCACTCAAGAAATCACTATCCAGTCACACCGATTGCAGCTATACTAGTCAACAACTTTACCCGCTCGAAGCACTCGCATGTGGAAGTTAATTGGAGGGTGGTGGTGGCGGAGGAGAAAGGTAGTGCCGTTGGGTTTGAGAAGAGGGCATCCAACAAAGGGTGGTGGTGGGAACGGAACGCACATGCTCGCACATGTACACTTTCTTCTTCTTCTTTCTTCTTCTTCTTCTTCTTCTTCTTCTTCTTCTTCTTCTTCTTCTTCTTCTTCTTCTTCATGGCTACCCTTTGTTCCTCTTCACCCCAACTTGGCTCCTTCTTATTACTACTACAAAAAAAATCACAAGTTATTTTCTTTTTGTAGGTTGCCACTCTTAAGCTTTTCTTTTGGAGTAGATACTACTTCTCCTATTCAAAGCTCTTCCATTTTGAGATTTGGAGCTTGAAAATGTTTTTTCTTTCATGCTATCAAGATTTGATTGGAGTTCGTTTTACTTTTCCTGTTATTGCAAGACTGCATATACACATGTATTTCATTCTAAAAAAATGATAAAATAAGCTACCAATATATATATATTTGCTTGATCATGGTTTTATAAATAATAAAAATATTGAAATGAGTAAAAATAAATTTATCCTAACTGGACGAAGATTCACTGAGTAAAGCCCAATGGGCCCTGAGGTACCGAGTAAGAAAATGAGGGCTTGGCTCGTTCACACTAAGGACACACGAACGAGGCCCAGTAATCCAGTCGAAACCGCCGTTTCCATTTTAAAGATAACGGCAAGTTCTTTTACTTTCTTGCCGTACACGCGTCTCCCCAATTCTGAATGAAAACCCTAAACCCACAGTCCAGTCTCTAAACATTTTACCACCTTCTTCTACACCAATAATGTTTGTTTCACTTCTCTGCAATGCCAGGCTCAAATTACTTTACCGACGATCCTTCTCGTCATCCGCCGTAACCGCAATTGCTGCCGCCAACGAAGAGTATCTGAAGGCAGTGATTCCGAAATGTTTCCAGCTCTTTCAGTCCATCCAGGAGCAGCAGAAACTCAAGCTCGATTCCCGCCCTCACGACCCTATCAAGTAAGCTAGTGTTAAGAACCACTGCATCCCAATAATTCAAGTTGTTGGGAAAAAGATTAATTATGGATCTATTCTCTTACACACCCCCTCAAACGAAAGGCAACTCACGGCCTGCACAGGTCCAACATATGGTATGCTTGAAATCAACAATTAATAGTTAGGTGTAAAGACTTTGATATCATGTCAAAAACCATTGCGTTCCAATAACTCGAATTGTTGGGAGAAGGTTAATCGTGGATCTATTCTCTTACAGCAAAATTGTGTTTTGAGCCGGGGGAGTGAGCGAAATGGAGTTTGATTTCTCGAATCTGATATTGGCTCTGGAATTTGATTTCTGTTAGGATTTATTTGTCGGATGGTAACGTGAAGGAATGCAAGAGGTGGTCGTCGAGCCGTTGGGACATTGCGAAGGAGATTTGCGATGTCGAGTCAATGGAGAGTTGTGGGATATGAAACGGCCTTTGGAAAGTGATTGTGAGCTGAATTGGTTATACTTCAACAGTGACGAAGGGCACGATACTTTCTGTCTCTCCAGCGCTCTTATTCTTGGTCAGGTTAGTTGATAGCTAGCTTCTCTTTGACGAAGCTCGCATCGCAAGCATATATCAATCAGGCAATGCTAGCTTTTACTTGAGTGTCACGTCAAATAGGTCGTGCTTCTACGCATAATTAATTCAAAATATTTTTGTAGAGATTGATTATTCTCTCACTAAACCATGGCGTTTTAATGTGTTGCAGTCCCTGGAACAGACATATGGTTGCAAGCTCTGGATTGGAGGTTGCAGCAGAGAGGCATGCTCTAGTACATTACGATTCGATCGAGACTTTTAATTGATGGACTCCATATATGTTCCTGTTGCTTCTCTCTGTTTGGTGTTCTGAATTGAAGCCTAGTGACCATTGATATGAATGTGCCTTGGGATGTAGGGATTCTATTCTGATGCATTCTATGGAGAATCACCAAAATAAAACGATGATCATTTAAAGAAAATCAAAGCTGGAGTCACGAAAGCTGTTGAGGTACTCTCATTCTTATTCGCACATTTTCGATATTAGTGAAGTGCCTGACTTTCTTTCTTTCTTTGTTTATAGGAAGCTCAGAGCGTATCGAGGTCACAAAGGAACAGGCCCTCGAGATGTTCTCCGACAACAAATTTACGGTAGTTTGATCACATGATGATCAACATCTCGCATACCATATACTTGTTTGTGTCCTGGTGTCCGATGATGTCAGGTTGAAATCATCCCTAAACAATCTGCCTAAGGACGAAACTATTACAGTGTACAGATGTGGTCCATTGGTAGATCTGTGCAGCAGTCCACTTGTCCCAAACACATCTCATGTAAAGGCGCTTGCTTGCATTACTGAAGGTGACTTCTTAATTATATGTACATTCATTGTGTTTTCATCAACTTAACATGGAATTTATCGTTGGTACAAGGACCGCAAAAGATTGCAAAGAGTACATCTTATCCGACCAGAAATTTGATACAGGCCAAAAAAAAGCATTGTCCCTTGCAGCCATAACATATAATCCTACTCTTCTACTGGTAAAACGCCCTTGTACGTATCTGCTACGGCAGCCACAGTTTCCGTGAGCTTGTTTTTCATACCTGAGATTCTGGAGTCGACGTGCTCCTTGTACTTTGAGATGGAATCCACCAGAAGGAACAGTTCCCTAGCTTTCACTTGGATCTTTTCTTCGCTTTCTTTCATTGCATCTTGCAACTTCATTTCATTGTTCTTTTATTCCACAAACAAACAAACAAACGTCAGAAACGCACTTCAGTTCATTGTTCGTTTAGTAGTCCAGGTTAACAGACTATAAACGAAAGAACGGAGCAGCACACATTTCACAGGCATTTAGGGATTGCCACAACGTCAGACTCTTCTCGAACGCGGTATTTTTACTCATTATACAAAGAGTGAGTACCATAGAAAAGAAATGGGTGTACCTGCAAAATAGCTGCTGCTTCTCTTTCCACTGACACTAAGTTATGAGCCTCACTGTCTATGACTTGTACCAAGTTTTTTCCTTCCAAGTCACATCTCGTCAGATAATCTTCTGTTTCTTTTTTCCAGAAATTCATCTGGCCTTCCATCTGACAAACATGTTAACCCTTGTTATGAAAACAAACACTTGCGAGGATGTAACAAAAACTTGTTATTAACAACGACTTCTAACTAACTTCCAACTTTTGTACACTAATATGCAAATTTGTCAATCCAAGCCCCCTAACTATTAGCTGCTGCTCCTCGCTGCTATTTTAAGCCATTAAGAATGAGAATTCAGGGCAAGTCTTCTATATTCTATGGAGTATCGTCATTCCCTCATCTTATGCTATTAGAGTTCGCACTTGATTATTTCTTCTTCTTCTAGTGGCAACCTATGGAGGCATCATATTTTGCAAGAAAAGCACTCTGCCATAAGTCATAGGCGACAGTAGCAAGGTTCAAACCTTGAGATCTTCTAGAACAGTATACATTGCAAAAAGAAAAGCAAACAGAGGACATGCTGCTCAAGTTTGGGAACCATTAGAAGCTTTGAGTATGAAGCCCTTACTTCATCAATATGAGATTGGATCTGGGCAAAACGGTTTCGTTTGCTGTCTATGTTAGACGTTAATTTGGATGATTGTTTCTGAAGTAAAGCCATATCCTCCAAATTTGACACAGATCTTTTCTTAATATCATCAGCAATGGAACCAAGTTTCGGTTTAAGTGCAGACTTGTAGTCAATCCCCATTACTTCAGCAGGTGTGGATCCCTTGGCATTCAGGGAAAACTGAAATATGTTGTCAAACTTCAATCTAGAATCACAGACATAACATGTCAGAAAAGAATAGAAAAGACGATAGAAATCGAGCAATAAATAGCATCATGTATGAAAAATAAACACAGTGACTCGCAGTTTAGGTCATAAGAAAATGTCATTATCCAAACCATTCTACAGGCCAATTAGGAAAAGCTTAAAAGATCCATTGTAACATAAGGTTAGAGCTCTTTTTCCCGAAAATTCAACTTATCTTATCTGGTTTGGTCTAGAACAAAGCTATATCTGCTACCAAAAAAGGCATCAGAAGAAAACCTTTCAGGTTGCCCCTGGATAAAGGAGGAAGCCGTCAACATGTAAAATCTGATTGATGGTTGTCACCAACCTCCTAGGCCATTATCGATAAAAATCATTCAAAACGTGAAGAGATCAAAACATATTTTTTCCAGGGGAGGGGATAAAAAGAATCTCAGCTCACAGAAGGAAGGAGTAAAGTTGCAAACCTCTTGGCCTCCTGGTTGCAATTCATGGCCAATGCGTCAAGCTCCTTCAGTTTATGACCAAGTGTGGAGTCAAGGTCCCATACCTTCTCCTCGCATACATTCCTTGCATGTTCCGCTTCCCCAATATCTCTCTCCACAGCCTGCAACTCCCTCTTCATCCTTTCAGCATCCCTAGCATTGAAACTCTGGCTTTCCACCTGTTTTCTCAACTCCTCATTCTCCACATCTATCCTTTTTTTCTCCACGACTTTGGTTTGAAGTGCATTCGATTTGTCTTCCAATACCATCACCCTGGCCTCAATGCTCTGATTAAACTCTTGAATCATGGCATGGAACTTGGTGACATCCTCTTGCAAAACAGCCTTCTCTTTCTCCAACTTGTCCTTTTCCGTTGGCCCTAATTTCAAAGCTTCTGCTCTGGCAGCTAATTCATCACCAGTCGTCTGTAAAACCTTAACACTTTCGGACACGCCATTCCTATCATTCTCCAGCTTCTCTAGGAACTCAGTATCTAAAGCCTCAACGGACTCGTCATCGCCGCGAATGTAGTTGAAGTAACTGTCAGATGAATAAACAAGAATACTGTTGTGCTGGAGAAATGAATTGGAATTCTCGGCGAGGTTCTCCTTACACATGGCAATCTGAACCAGCCAGTGGATTAGGGCGAGGAAGGAAGGGAAATTATGAGGAGTGTTGGGGGCGCGGAGAGCAGATTTGTTGAACTTGAAGGGGCAATTGAGGAGTTTAAGTATAGAGAATAGTTCATCCTCAAGCTTGGAGACCGGGTAGTCGAGCTGATGGAGAAGGAATTGTAGGGTTTCGGTGATCTCTTTGCTGGAGGAGATTGGGTGAGTCCGAAGCGAGAGGAGAGAGGAGTGAGAGTTGAGATAGGAGTTGATGGATCGTACCGCAGAATGTTGTTGGGAGCGGTCGGTGTAGGCATCTAAGGGAGTGATGGAGGAGCGGCCGACGCCGACTAAAGAAGGACGACTACTGGCGAAGCTGGCGTCGGAGTCACGAGAGGTGTTTCCGTAGGGGAACTGGCGGTTGTTGTTGTGGTGGTCAGGCGTCGGCTGAGGGTTGAAGGATTCTTTCTGCCGGCGACGACTACCTCTCATCTTTTGCTTTCGGGCGTCAATCTCTCTCTCTCTCTCTCACTCTCACTCTCACTCTCACTCTCACTCGCACTCTGTTTGTTTCTCAGTCCCTCCCGAGTTGCTTTTGCTTTCTCTCCTCCGGCTATGATTGGCCTCTTCTGGAAGGCTGTGGTGGAGATGATTTCCTGACCGTCAGATCTTGAGCGTAAATCACAGCCGTCAGTTCTAGATCTCACGCAGAAGCTGATAGCCGTCAGATCTCCACGGACGAATCTTAGCCGTCCATCCAAATCTGAGGCTGCTATGAAAGAAGTGTTGGACGAGTTTGGGAACCCGTGGCAGGTATGAACTGTTGTTGCTCACATAGGGGGGGTTCTCTAACGCCTTAATGGTCTCTAAATGTTTATGACACAGTTCTTGTTGTATTTACAGAAAGATGAAGGCAATGGTGCCTTCTACGGTCCTAGGATAGATATTATTGTTTCCGATGCATTGAAAAGGAAACACGAGTTTGCCAAATTGCAGGTTTAGACGAGTTTTTTCTTTTCCTCGTTGCTACCGGATTTGTTCTCGTCATCCGGTTACGAATCTGGTGGTTGCAGCTCGACTTCCAGCTTCAGGATATTTTCAAGTTGAAGTACTCAGGAAAGGATGGACAACAGTTAGAAAGTCCAGTGATGATACACACGACCATCGTTGGCTCATTGGAGCGTATGTGTGCTTTACTGCTGGAGCACTACAGGGGAAATTGGCCTTTTTGGTTAAGTCCTCGTCTAGTAATCGTCTGCCCTTTCTCCGCCGAATATAAGGACTATGCTAAACAAGTAAGTTGTTCTGTCCTGCAGCTGCTCAGTCTCATATAAGGTAAAAACTGAATATAAGGTAAAAACAACCATACAAACGGTTAATGTTTCATATAAGGTAAAAACTGAATGGACCTACAAAAAGAACAACTTGCTATGATATCCAAGCTGAGTTATTGTAAAATTGGAGAAGAAAAAAAACGACCGATTTTCGAAATGGCTCGTATAGGAGTAACGGCGGTAATGGTGGCATTGGAAGTCGTGGAAGTCGGAGTAAGCACCGTTTTCAAAGCAGCCATGGACGACGGCCTCCTGAACCAGTTTGTCTTTATCGTTTACTCGAACGTCTTGGCACTTCTCGTCATCTCCGCAAGTTGCTCGCTCTTCTACAGGTAACACTTGGTTAAAAAACCCCGGTTTTGTCAGGTATATGATATCGATCTGATTTTTTACCATCCATTTGATGTTTAGGAAGAGGGATTTCCCCATGCTTCCTTGGAACATAGTGTTCAGGATCCTCCTTCTGGCCATTATCGGGTTATATATATACTTTTGTCTTGTAAAATATCTTCATTTCTTATTCACTTATGAACTCCTGCTGCTAAATTAGCTTTTGATTTTCTTTGCTTGCAGGTTTTTTGTGCAGATACTGTTGGTAGTTGGAGTGAAGTACAGCTCTCCAACAATGAACTCTGCAATGCTTGATCTCACCCCTGCTTATACCTTCTTGCTTGCTCTACTCTCGAGGTAAAACACACGATCTTCAACCATCCTAATTCCACTATTGGTTACTACATGATATGAATTGTGCATTCCGCAAGATAGGATCTCTAAGTGAGGTCATCGAACCCACCTCGAGATTAACTTCTTAAGAAAAATTATGAATAATTTTATGCTATTGTCAAGATTTGAACTTTGAACCCATTTGGATTAAGACAAAATTCGTACATATATTTAATAATTAAATATAAAAAATTGTTAATTTTTCACTTGGTGATGTATAATGAGAAAAATCAAGTTAGCAATTTGGACAAATTATATATTGTATAATATTTTTAGAACTGAAAACTATACTATAAACATTAAAAAAATCTTCATTTTTAATAAAATATTTTTCTTTATTTTATTTTTATCGAACCCTTTTGACCAAGATTCTGGCTACACCACTATTGGTAGTTGATATGCATTAGTTCATACCCTCTTCGGGATGGAAAAGCTGGAGTACAAATCGAGGAGCAATCAAGCTAAGTTGATCGGGACCATTGTTTCGATTGCCGGAGCTTTGATCATTTCTTTATACAAAGGCCAACCAATTCAGACTATGAAGCTTCAGCTCGATGTCCAATTGGGTACTCGGAGGCATTTTCTGTGCAGCTGGTTCGTTCGGCCTAGCATTGGGGTATGTTATGATGGTAAGATACGAATAGTAACCCCGTGCTGAATCAAGTATTACGAAACTATACGATATGTTTGTGAGCGTTTTGCTCGAACTTTTTTTGGTACAGTCGTGGGTTTTGAAGGACTACCCTGAAGAATTGATCGTGATGTTCGTAGGTTCAGCCATGGGCACGACGCTATCTGCTGCAGCTTCTATGGTTCTGGTGCATGATCCAAATGCATGGGCAGTAAGGATGGATATTGGACTATTAGCTACTGCATCCAGTGTACAGAAAAAAAAAACTAACCTTTTTAGTTTGGTTATATTCTAAATTTTCGTCGCCATTAGAGTAGTTTTAGTGACGAAAGTGGTGGGGCTGCAGGGTGTTTTGTGTCTAGCTCTTAAAGGTTCAGTGCATGCATGGGCCTCGAAGAAGAAAGGGCCAGTTTATGTTGCCATGTTCAAGCCACTTAGAATGGTTATTGCAATGGCTCTGGGAATTTTGTTCCTTGGAAACTCTGTTTTTCTTGGAAGGTAAATATTGCTTTTATTGACGGGTTAAAATTTTTATGTCGAGTTGATATGGGTTTTTTAAAGTTTTATTAAAAATGATCTTGCATTAAGCAGTTAATCTCGCAAGTTCGGTTAAATATTTATCTTTTTTTAAGATAACTCAAGAAATTAAAGTTTTACTAAAGATCATCGTGCATTGAGCAGTTAATCTCGCAAGTTCGATTAAATGTTTGTCCTTTTTCGAGATAACTCGAGAAGTTTGGGGCTTTGGTGTGTGCAGGGTGATTGGAGCCGTGATTATCGCGTTAGGATTTTATGTCGCGATGTGGGGTAAAGCTCAAGAACTTGAGGCAGTAGGGAATCTAGAGTTGTTCTTTTGAAATATCAGAATCCAGATGTAACGTTTTGATAATATAATATATATGTTGGCAATTTTTTTAATGCGTAAATTTTTATTTTAATTGACATCATAATCACGATTTATGTTTATATGCATATATGAAAAATTTACCGTTATTGTTGAAAGATCAAAGAATATTCATGTAAGAAGTTTATTTGTATCCATACCGTAAGAGGAAAGATTTTACTAGAAAACTTGCCGCCCAAGCAAGAAAACCCTATATGTAAGAACTTCACCGTTCGTTTCCCTCCTCTGCAATTCTAAGCTCCAATTATCCTTACCGTCTATCCTTCTTTTTCGCCGGATATAACCGCAATGGCCGCCGCCGATCATACGAAGGATGAAGAGTATCTGAAAGCAGTGATTTTGAAACGAATCCAGCTCTTTGAGTCCATCCAGGAGCAGCAGAAACTGGAGCTCGATTCCCTCCCTCACGACCCTATCAAGTAAGCTAGATTGTGTGTGTTTGAGCTCTGGAGAACGAGCGAATTGGAGTTTGATTTCTCGAATCTGATATTGGCTCTGAATTTGGGTTTTGTTGGGATTACTTTGCAGGATGGTATCGTGAAGGAAGGTCAGAGGTGGTTGTCGAGTCCTTGGGACATTGCGAAGGAGATTTCGGAGAGTTTTGCTTCCAAAGCATTGATTTCTCAAGTCAATGGAGTGTTGTGGGATATGAAACGCCCGTTCGAAAGTGATTGTGAGCTGAAATTGTTTACCTTCGAAGATGACGAAGGGCGTGATGCTTTCTGGCACTCCAGCGCTCATATTCTTGGCCAGGTTGGTTGATTGATGTTAAATCGTATTGAGGGATTAAGTTTATCTGGCGCGTTACCGGTTACCAGTAGTAGGATTAGTTAAGCAAGCTGTCTCATATGATTGTGGCTTCCTGATAATTTACCTTAATGTGTTACAGTCACTGGAACAGACATATGGTTGCAAGCTCTGCATTGGACCTTGCACCACAAAAGGGGAGGTATGCATCTCTACTACATTACCTTTGAAACTTCTAATCAATGGCTTGTGTTCTAATTTGCATGTATGTGCCTTGGGATGTAGGGATTCTATTATGATGCGTTCTATGGAGAACTCAGTTTCAATGAGGATCACTTGAAGAAAATCGAAGCTGAAGCCTCGAAAGTTGCTAAGGTACTTAATTTCTCTCTTGTACGACTGATTACCCGTGATGAACTTAATTTCAGCAAAGTGCCTGATGTTCTTTTTCACTTACTAGCAAGCACAAGAATTCGAGCGTATTGAAGTCACAAAGGAACAGGCCCTTGAGATGTTCTCCGACAACAAATTTAAGGTAAACTGACATATGATGTTCAAGGTCTCGTCTCGCACGCAATATCATATGGTTGTTGATGATGTCTTTTTTTCTGATTTTGCTGTTTCTCTGGTTTCGTCCGATAATATCAGGTTGAAATCATAAACGATCTGCCTGAGAATGAAAATGTTACGGTGTACAGATGTGGTCCATTGGTAGATCTGTGTCGCGGTCCACATATCCCGAACACATCTTCTGTAAAGGAACTTGCATGCTTGAAGGTGACTTTCTTGACTATATATACAGGCATTGTGTACGTTCTAATCAACTTAACAAGGATCTTGATAAATTTGGTATGTTTGCAGGCTTCTTCTGCTTATTGGAAGGGGGACAAGGACCGCGAAAGTTTGCAGAGAGTCTATGGTATATCATATCCTGACAAGAAGCAGCTGAAGGACTATAAAACCAATCTGGAAGATGCAAAGAAGTATGATCACAGGGCATATGGGACTAAGCAGGAGCTTTTCTTCTGCCATCCTCTAAGGTGAAGGACCGTTCCGTGATATGGTATACAGTTTCGTTTATTGCAGCGAATTGATTTGTCCCTTGTCGTCTTTGAACTTTCAGCCCTGGAAGTTGGTTCTTCCTTCCTCGTGGGACACGGATATACATGAAACTACAGGAATTTATTAGAGCTCAATATCGGGAGAGGGGTTATGACGAGGTACACTGTCGTTTTAGATGTCGAGCACAGTCATGAAAACTCAGTTGTGCTAATGTCGATTAATATTGGCAGGTTATATCCCCAGATATCTTCAACATTGAACTATGGGAGACATCGGGGCACGCCAAAAACTACAAGCAAAACATGTTCTTGCTTGATGTGAGTACCTTCTGGATTCTTTGTTAAGTTGAGTTGTACCATGCTTCGTGAAAAGGGGTAAAGTTTTTGATGATGCTTCGGTTGTTGCAGATCAACAAGCAAGAATTTGGACTGAAACCAATGAATTGTCCTGGGCATTGTTTGATATTCCTGGAGAAAGTTCGATCTTACAGAGGTGATGTTCGTTGCATTTAATTGTCACTCCAAAATATTTGTCCATTGTTATCATGTTTTTGCTTCCATCTTTTCTCCTAAAACTCTTTTTGTTGCTTTTTGCAGAACTTCCTCTTCGTCTGGCAGATTTCGGTTGTTTGCACCGAAATGAGGCTAGTGGTGCACTCACAGGATTAACTCGCGTTCGAAGGTTTCAACAGGATGATGCACATATCTTCTGCAGGGAGAGCCAGGTAAATTCCTAGTATCTTATCCTCCGACAGTTCGATTCCATCAAGTATCCAATATAATCCTGAATGTAAGACACATTCTAACATTTTCAGATAAAAGAAGAAGTGAGAGGTGTTTTAGAATTTATTGATTCCGTGTACAAAGTATTTGGATTCGAATACGAGCTGAAGCTCTCTACGGTATGATGTTTGCGTTTGATATCATGTGTTTTGGATCCACATTTCATTAGTTAACCTTGTCAATCTGGCTAAGATTTTGTACATTTGTACTTTCTCCACGTCTCAGAGGCCAGAAAATTACGAGGGGGAATTGAATACATGGGCCACAGCCGAGGCTGCCCTGACTGAAGCGTTGAATGAGTTTGGGAAGCCTTGGCAGGTATGACCTGTTGCTCGCATAGCGATATGTTCTGATACTGTTGGGTGCTTATGTGGTGCTACTTGTTGTATTTGCAGATAGATGAAGGCGATGGTGCTTTCTACGGTCCTAAGATAGATATTAGTGTATGCGATGCATTGAAAAGGAAACACCAGTGTGCCACATTGCAGGTTGAGATGAGTTTCCTTTTGCTGGTTTAATTTATGTGCTATAACGGGAGTTGTTCTCATTATTCCATTACGAATCTATGGTTACAGCTCGACTTCCAGCTGCCAAGGAAATTCGATTTGAAGTACTCCACGGAGCAGTCCGCAGAGGATGAAGACAAGTTTGAAAGACCAGTGATGATACACAGGGCCATACTGGGATCTGTGGAGCGTATGATAGCTATACTGGTGGAGCACTATAAGGGGAAGTGGCCTTTCTGGCTAAGTCCTCGTCAAGCAATCGTCTGCCCCGTCTCTGACAAGTCTATTGACTATGCTAAACAAGTAAGTTATTTTTGCATTGATCATTTGATAAATCGTCCTAGAACCGAGCCTAAACAGAAAAGTAGACATCTTGATTGACTTTTCAGGTACGTGATCAGATTCACGCAGCAGGATATGATGTTGATGCTGATTTAACTGACAGAAAGATCAATAAAAAGGTGCATTTTTGCTCAACTTCCTGGAACCAGATTTGTTTATATGATTCCTAATGAACGGTTCGAACCAGCCTTGTACCTATATACATAATTGACCATGAATCGGTATGGGTTAATGCCTGCAGATCAGAGATGCCCAGGAAGCACAGTACAACTACATACTAGTCGTGGGCGAAAAGGAAGCCGAGAATGGCCAGGTGAGTGTACGGGAGAGAGGTAACGCAGAACACTCGGTTAAGAGCGTGAGTGTACGGGAGAAAGGTAACGCAGAACACTCAGTTAAGAGCATTGAAAGCTTGCTGCAAGATTTCAAGGATGAAGCTAGCCGCAAAGGTGTCCGTAAAGCCCTAGACAACAACTCTTCACCTAGCTCGAAGATTGGGAGCCAAATTCGTATCAGAGATTGGCTGCCGTGGAAAAACCAACTTCTATATCTCGTTGCTATAACGTGCTTTCTCGCTTACAGCATCTTTTTCTTTTCGAACTCATGAGAAAAAAGTCGGCATTGTTTTCTTTTCGAACTCCACCACCAACTTTTTTAGTACAACCCTCGAATCTTGATCAAGTCCATATACACAGTATACATACAATGTATTTTGCTTCCAATTGCAATCTAGTTTTGTCACCCTTTGTATTAAACTAACTTCGTGAACAGACGAATGAGTACTAAAGTGAAAGAAAAAAAGTCAGTAGAAACTGGATAGAAAGACCCACATTGTTACGTTCTAATAAATTAGATATGAATTGGGGTTACTGGCGCATTAGCTTAGCCTTGTGTTGATCATCCAACCTTGACAAATGATCCAGCAAACTTCAATTTCCAGAAGCTGAGAAAGTTAAAGCTTGTCTATAACCCCGAACCAGCTGCAGTGACAACAATTATAAGATACCTTAGGACTCGTAACTCAAGATCACAGCAGTAAGAAGAACAGACCCAACTTAACCGTTCCGCAGACTTTTTAAGTCCACAATGTAAGATAACATTATTCATAACCTTAGAATGCAACAGTTTGATTCTTCTCTGTCTGTCTATCTGTTGCCAGAGACTTAGTTTCATACGAAAGCATTCAAATCTACTTAGTTGAATTTGTCTAATGGTCCATGATCACAGTCTATCTTTCGAAATAATCGTCAATCAAACCAAGCTCAATTTCCTCTGTAACGGGTCATACCAGCTCATACGCATTTCTAAATTCAATAAGGCTAATGTAAAGGGCACAATCTAACTAACCTAGCTAAGCTGATGAGTAAACAATACTTAGATGCTAACTATCGAAAATTCCACGTCAACACTGATGCTAGCTATGTCAAATGGTGTTTGATGCTAAACATGTCTTACCACAGCAAACTGATAAACTTGTTCCCGTACCCTGATTCTTCTGTCTAACGCACAGCATTTCAAACAAGAAAATGTCATGTCCCAGGTACACAACAGTAGTCCGTGCAAATTATGGATGGAAAGTTCAACATAATGTTTTCTGCAGACCTCGTTCTCTCTATAGATGGCTCAAGAGGGAACTGGACGAACAAGGTTCATTGATTCCATTATAGTGTATTGATACCAACTGTGTATGAAGATGTCGAAAAGATGTAAAAGGGAATATGATACCAGAAGCAGCTGCTCCACAAACTACTCCCCAAAACCAATGGAGCCCATGTTACTGGTTTTGTTAATTGAAAACAAGAGATATTCTTCTTCGTCAAATCCTCAATCGTCGATGAAGAGGAAACTTACAATTTCCTTAGCAGCTCCCCTTATGCCAAAATAGATTATTGAAGCTAGAACCCACTATCGGCGGGCGCATAATTCTCAGCTACTCTAACCGTAAGAACCCAAGAGATTCCGAGAGATTTTGTAAGCTTTCAGACGCTACATTAGGCTCCCAGGAGGTAGGGATTCGTCGCCGCCGGAGGAGACAAATTGGAAAGACACCGATAATCTGAATGAAAAAACAGAAAAATAGGCGCGTGGCAGCCAAACTCGCGCGTGATAATACCGCGTACGTGTGATACACGTGCGCGTGGGGGAATCGGCTACGGGAAGATACCCACGCGCAGAGGGTCGCGCGTGTAAGGCACGCGTAAAACGAACCGGGTCGGCCCTTTTTGGGCGGGTCGGGTCAAGGCTATATCAGGGTATGTCCTTTTGTGTGGGAGCGTTGCGGGCTGGGCCTAAAATCTCTCGGCCAAATTGGATTCGGGTCGGCCATGTTTCAAAAACCCCTCAAAATGGGCTCGGAGCTCGTTCGGGAAAAAAAACGTCTGAAAAATAGTCAACCTTTTAAACGACGCGGTTTTGACTCAATAAACGTTTTCTTACTTCATGTGGCTGGGCAGCCGTTTCAGGCCCAATTATTCACCGGGCTGGAGCCGGATTCAGCCACAGGACCCGAATTCCCAGAGAAGCCGAAATTCCTAAAGAAAACCAAAACCCCCTTCATCACCGCCTCCGTCTTCCGATCCCCACCACCTTCCTCCGCCGCCGCAACAGCTTCATCTCCATCCTTAGCAAGCCCCTTGGTATCCTAATCAAAACCAATTCCATCAATCTCCTTCCCCTCCCCCCTTAGCTTCTTCTTCTTCTTCTTACCCTCTCCCGCCGCCGCATCCGTATTCTCCTCCGCCGCCGCCCCACATTTACCCGCCGGCCAATCAGGTAATTTTTATCCCCGCTTCAATCACTTGATAGCTGTTTCAGTTCTCAATTAGCTTCCTTTAAGAGATTTGGGATTTTAGAATTTCGAAAACGGAATCCCATTTCCACCGGATGCTTAATAAACCAATCAATTACTCAAAAACACACACACAGCCCATTACATAGGAAAAAAACACAAGATCAAATCAACAGCTGCATACGCCTGAAACCACAAGCTTATTTTAATTCAAATTACGACCATATAGAATAATACGTTGTATATAGCTTATTATGTAACGGAATCTTCGTTGTACTGACGATTGAATATTTCAGGCGGCCTTAGCCGCGACAGTCAACTCGTCGACTTCCTTGAAGTTCTTGACGACGAAGTCCTTGATGACGTGAGGGACTTCGACATCGTCACTGACCCTCTCGTACTCGCAAGTCCATTTGACCAAGCACCCATCTTTCTCCGCATCCTTTGGGGACACAACTATGTGCCCTTTGAATGTGCAGTAGTACTTTAGCAGGTCTCCTTCGATCACGCTGTACGAGACCGCCTTTTTATCCTCGTCCACGCTGTCGATCCTCTCCTTCGATAGCTTCACCAGCGGCGAACCTACGATGCAAAGATCGAGAAGATGAGTTACCACAACTATGTGATGTTTATATAGAATCACCAACCATAGATAGGATATAAATGTACGTTTTATTAGAGAAATGTAATAACTTAAAAAATGTCTCAAATACCACATTGGACAAAAAGACTTTAATTTAAAAGATTTTGATACAAAGTATTTTCAATTTGTTGGTTAATTAATATTGTTGATATCTTACGTAGCTATTATGATTATAAATTTTGGTCACAATTATATTTATCTTATCGAATTGTAACAACATGGACACTCAACCATTATTCTTCCAGTTTTTATTCGAGAAGACTTTGATGACCTCGAAACCATATGAGAGTTCATGCCATTTCGTTTAGCCAGTTGATGGATGAGTTGGATTTAAAACTAGTTTGTAGATAACTTATTTTTCTAATTATTCAAATCCTTTTTTTAAGGAAACGAATAAAAAATGATGTAATTCCTATTAGTTAAATCCTTTTTTAAAGACATTTTATTTATCATACAAGAAGGAGAATCTCAAAGTCTACCCTATAATAAATAGTCGAACTATTTAACCTAAAAGACGCAAAAATTAAGCATATACAAAATTGAGAGTGTTTTCATAGATTTCATCATAACTTTTTTCCAAATAAGAAAAACTAAAAATTATATTATTTTATCCGAGAGGCGGCCGGTTGATATTCTCCTTGCATGTAAATCAAGACAATCTAGTATTCGATTTAGCCATATCGGTCAACCATGCTTTGTTTCTCTTTCAGTTTCTAACAAGTAACAAGAATAATGTACTTCCGTAACTGCCTACGGTTCAATCTGAAAACCGAGTACCCAAACTTCAAGCCAAATTAACTACCCAAACCGTGATTTCACTCATACCTTCGGCATAGGTGAAGAGGCGAACAGAGCCAACAGCTTTGCCATCACCTTCAAGGACCTCAATGGTCTTGTACTGGTCAGGAAAGTGCTTCGGGAACAGAGTGGTGGAGTTTCTGATGTTCTCCCAGAACTTGTCTGCCGGAGACTTGATCTCCACGTCAACTTCCAGTGTTCCTGCTCTCGCCATTGCTTCAAAATAAGACTCTTTACGTTTCTGGCTTAAGATATAAACACAAGGACTGAATGGAGAGCTGTGAGATAATGGTGCAAACGTACAGAGCTTCAAGTTTATAGTGTACTTGATGAAGAAGGAAGGGTAGATGGTCTTTTTGGCGAATTGAAAGCTGCCGAGTTTGTTGTTGGGGATTGTAAATGGAGGTGTAAATATGGTTAGGAGGGGAATTGAAAGCCAACCGTCGAATCGGCATGAGGAGAGTGAGACCCCAACTGTAATTAATTATGGATCAGGATCACCGACGGTTGATGCTGACATTAGGAGGGGCCATATTTCACGTTTCTGTGTTTCGATTTAATCGGTGAATCCAATAGGAAGGGAATCTCTGTTAGTTCCCTAAATATCGAAATTTCTCCGTCACTCTAACTTAGATGAAATGACTAAAATGTCTTCAACTCGTCTGGATCTTGCCGGCGACGGAATTGCCGTACGTCCTGGGGTAGGAGACTCAAGGGTCCGTTTGGACTCGCCGCCGGCAGCGGTAATAATTTTTGCTCTTACAATATTTAATAGGGTGTTAATTAACGGCGGGGATTAATTAAAACTGTGAATTACCATCGGGTTAACAGTTAACAGTCAATTAATGGCATAAAAATTGTTAAATACCATCTGCTTAACTGTCAATTAATGGCGTTGAATAGTAGTTACCTAGTTTGGTAGTTGCAGCCATAGTCACCCGCTTCCATTAAATCCCGTCTAGAAGGGCCGGAGTTTACCGTTGAAGATAGACTTATCCACCGGCCGTGTTTATCTCGGCCGACATGACACATCCCACAGCTCTTCACCACCAATTCAGGACTACTACTCACAAAATGTGTAACTCGACTATGATTGGTTAGTAATCTCAACAATATAACTAGCTTATAATTTAAATTGAATACCTTATATAATACAATCGCATACACATTACACTTTTTCTTCCTTAAAAAACACAGTTCACTTGTGATTTCGATAATGAAATATTATATGATTTAAGTTGAGTTCAAGCGATTGTGAGCTCGTCTAACTAAAGATACAAATTTGAAACTCCGTGACCATCGAAAATGCTATTGATCCGAGAGTCCACTCTTTCGGACCAATCCGAAAGCCAATCAAATGCAAGAGTAACCAAACCATGCATGCATAGTGTTATTATATATCTCCAAGCAACTTTCGGTCAGTCGACGTTGTGATATGTAGTCAGCTAGTTACGGCGCCGTACCATGTTTGGTGGCTTGCGCATCTCCCTTTCGGCGTCCCGGAGTAGAAGATTATCCAATTTCCTGAACGAAGATTCCACAAAATCCTTCATGTCCTTCACTTGAAACCCACCCGATGAGTTGGTGTAACGGCACGTCCATTTCACCATTGCTCCGGGGCTATTAGGATTGCTCATCATAGGCCTCACCGTCGCCGTTGTCTTGAATATGCCGCATTCATTCAACGGACCTCCACGCACCGCCGATAAATCTATCGTCTTCTTCTCGTGGTCGACTCGGATTATTTGCTCCACCCAATTCTTCCAACGCCGATGCGTACCTACAATGACCATTTTTTGAATCATATTTTTTATCCCAAATCCGCTTATATATTAAAATTATATATAGCGAAGACATATTTAGTTGAGTTCAACTCAACTATATATATATATATTAAATCAAATTAAATATTAATTAAATAAATTCATTTATTTTGAAGTAGTAAAATATGAGTATCAAGTTATGATGTAATTAATTAAGCTTATATAAAATATATTACTACCAAGTTAGCTTGAAGCAAGTTTTACCATCTTTATTTCTTTAAGTTGATGTAGCCAACTCCGATGCTCACTAAACCCCCCTCCCTCACTGTCCTCGGTGAAAGGTTTTCGTGACTCTTCCGAAGTCAAATTCACGAATACTTGGTTTTAGTGAAAGGTTTTAGTGAATACTCTCAGCATAAGCTCTATGGTTCATATTAACTACGGTGAACAATCTATGATGACAAACCCAAAATAAACCATTAAAAGGGACCTTTTATTTTCACCAAACAAACACAACTCGATTTTCAAGTGCTTGACGGTCTTCGAAAGTTGAGTGTGATCTACTTCTTCATCTTTAAAGGTTTTCTTTTTATTACAAAGTTACAAATAAACTTTTGTGAATTAGTAGGTGCATGATTATATATATATCAAAAGATTTCTAATTTTTTCCAAGATGTTTGCAAGAAATTAATTAATTTGAAAACTCTCAAGACTAAACATATAACACCATTATCGTATAGTCTTAAAGAAAATGTTTGTTAACTTTATTTTACTATTATTTAGAGGGGTTAACATGGTGAAATTTGGATTTTTAGCCATTTTTAACATGCATGTCAAAATTGTCAATTTTCGTTTTGTGATAACCCATGAAAATTGACAATTTTCACATGAAAATAGAAAATTTTCAAATCGGCTAATATTTGACCTACATGTTGAAAATTGTAAAAAAATCAAATTTCACTATAATAACCCCTAATGGTTAAATGAAGTTAAAAATCCATTATCAAATGTTTGACGGTCTTGCAAAATATAATTTCAGATTTTCTACATCATTAACGGGTGAACAATGCACACTACAAATCAACTTACAAATAAATAGCATCACACGCTCCTAAAATCTAGGGGTTACGGGTGAACAAACGCATACTATAAATCAACTTACAAATAAATAACATCGCGCACTCTTAAAATCTAATAGTTATTAAATTGAAAGCAAGAGGGGATTTAATTACCTCGAGCAAAATTGATTTGACGAACGGACCGTTCAGTAAAGCCGTCGCCTTTGACTACATCAATGGTAGAATACACTTCTCTATCGGCTTGAGGTAGTAAGTCTGTAGAGGCAAACAGAGCCCCCCAGAAAACATTTGCTGGAGACACCACTACGAAACTTTCCTCGTACCTACATCCCAAGTTATTACTATTTAATAAAAAGTGATAAGATCGTGAACCAAATAAATTAGGAAACAAAATGTTACTACATATTACCTTTGTTCCTTTGGTCCTTCATCATCCTGAACCTTGTTAGGTCCCGGCCTAGCCTCTTCTTCCTCCTCTTCGTCCTCGTCATATTTACCATCCTCACTAGTACTTGGTTTCGGCATTTGATCACCTGTCGATTTTGGTCTAGGCCGAATCTCGTCATCATCATCATATTTACCGCTACCACTCGCACTTCCTCCGTTCTCATGATCCCGAACCGTTCCCCAATCAACGAAACTGAACAAATCTGTGAACCGGAGTCCTGCAGCGGACGAAAAGGCGGATATTCCATTCTTTAACAACGGGCTGTTTCTAGTACCGTACTCCTTCATTGCTTGGTACGCGCCGTCATTTTCATGAATCAAGCAAATGTAATAGTTCGAATCATTCAGCTGGTCCTGTATTCGGACCACTTCCGGGTCGCCTTCCACGTACGAAACTTTGAACACGGTGCAGTTTTTCTTGTACACGTTCTCTTCCTTTCGAGTCGCTCCGACCTCGATCCATGACCCACCCCCTGGTCGCACAACCCAGTATCTGTCGTTGTAGCAACATTTCACGTGCACTCTTTGTCCTCCTGTTCTGCTGCCGGTACTGTTGGCCTCTTCGATCTCGAATTTGGCGAATTGACTTGGCTTGTCTTCCGAACACTGCAGGAACCTGATAGGGGCACTTGAAGAAATTTAAGGGGCGGATCGAGAGAGATTTACGACCCATAACACAACTCACTCTCATAGGTCGTATCCAGTACTCCAATTGTATATAATTTTCTTTGTATTTTTACTTTGATAGTATTTAATATATATATATATAGCATTGTTATCGGAATCAGATCAAACCAATTGGTGAAATCGGTCTTGACTGGAAACCGGCTTGGTGGTTTGGGTCTAGGAGTCAAACCAATAGATGACCCAGTTCAACCAAACTTATCTTTTTGTGAGTGATAATAATCAAATAAACCTTCATCTCCCAAAGATAAAAATAATATAATTATCCATAATTATCATTATCAATAAGGGCCCTTCCATGAAATTTGGAGCCCCTGTTCCAAAATTAATTTGGGCCTCATACACAATTTTTATTAAAAATAAAATTATTAAATAATATAGAATAGATAAATTCATAAAATAATTAAAAAATTAAAAAAAATTTGTAATCATATCATCGATAAGTATATCTTTGAGTTGTAGATATTTATTAATTTTTATATACAATATTGTATACTAAATAACGGATGAACAATAAATTTATATTTTATTACCAAATAACTAATGAAACAAACAAATTCATTTTTCATTTTAAATTTTATTATTTATTATCATTAAAAAAATTAATTTATATTATCATGATATAAACTAACTTTTTTAATGATAATAAAAAACACAACTCTAAATTAAGCCACCGTCCAAAAACTAATTAAAAACACCACAGAAGATTCATAATAGAAATTAACAAAGAACTTAAAAGGAAGTGCGGATAAATCAACCATCGGGTGACATCGATAAGTTCGACAACTTAAATTTAATTAAAAAGTTCACATTTGTTTACAATTTTAAACTTCTTGATAAAAAATAATTGAAATACGCTGTGTATTTTTTGCGAAATAAGCTATGATACTCATCTTTGTACGTTAGTTTGATCACTCAATTAAAAAATGTATCCGCTCCGACTCAACAATATTTATAAACTAGTGGTTGTCGACGATAAATGCACATACCCGTGATATTTGGTCCCTGGCTGATTCACGTAACGCAAGTACTTCCCGTTGAGCCTCGACTTAATCGCGACGTACCTCGGTAACCGCACCTCAAAGTCCCGATAATTGGCTGACTCGACCATCGCCATGGGCATAGCTTCCCAATCACACACCCACACATCATCCCCTCTCTGCCGTCCCGTCACGTTAGTCAGTAAAGGAACGCCGTTCCACGTGGAGAACCCCACGAAGCGCCTTCCGTACAAGTGCTGGAACTGGGCCATCTCCCCGTGACCGTGACGGTTACCGTTACCGTTGACGGCGCGGAAAAGGGTGCAGTTGGGGTTCGATTGGTCTTCCAACATGGCATCACCGGCGGCGCAGAATAAGGTGACGATCACTGCCCGACTTCGGGCTCGGTAACGGACGCCCACCACGTACTTGTTGTTCAGCATGCACTTGAGGTGGAATGAGTCTTCTGGTGCCGTCCTCGACGTGGCCGGGGTCACCTCGAAGGTTGCGTGAGGAGCTGTGGCGTCGCCGCCGGTGAACCTCAGGAGTCCCTTTGATGAGCTGAAATCCATCTCGGCGGTTAAGTACTCGGTTCCTTCCGTGGAGTAGCTGCATCGCAAGTACTGGTGGTTCTCCGTCGACATAAGCACGACGTAATTTGGCAAAATCATTTTTGATCACTTTTTCCTCGAGATGCAGATGAATTCGTGATTGGGTGTTGGATCGAAGATCTGTATATGTAGTGGAATAAAAAAAGAAGGAATTGTGTGCATTTACTTGTTTGAATAAAGAAGGACTTTGTGAAGTCAATGCATGTAAACAAAGACGTAGGGTTGGTTGGTGAATGAATTAATCGTGTAAACAAAGACGTAGTGTTGGTTGGTCAATGAATTAATCGTGTATGGATTATATACACGTGTAATATCATTATATAATAATTTTTTGTTTCGTTAGGTCTTTTGATTTGACAATAATAAGAATTGTTCAAATGCAGTTACTTCAACCAGACTAATGGTCCGAGAGTCTTTTTTGTCGGATTAATCAGACAGATTGTGGCCGTTAGAGTAGGCCATTTTTGGGCCAATTTTCATCCAACGGCTGAAATGATGGGATAGTTTCGGAACAAAAATATTGAAAAAAATCATATGAGTATGGTGATTGTATAAGCATGTTATGTCGCTAATGATAATATGTTAATTTTACGGGCTCCTTATGTCGTTGTTACGTCCACCTTACATCCACTGTTTTTTTGTCGGTGATATATACTATTTACTAGTTTATTATGTGTTTTTATCATGTCCTTTTAATTGTCGACTTCATATATAAATTAGTATATCCACATTACGTCATTATTATATTATAGTTATGTCATTACTATATCCAGTTTACATTAGAAGAGTAGAAAGAGGAGAGAGAAAAAAAGTTAAAAAAGAGAAAATATTTTTTAAATTTCGGTTATACCCCTGATAAAATTCCAATAGTTATATTAAAATTAACAAAAATGATTTTGAACCATTGAATAGATTGGATAGACTGTTGGATCAATAGCATTTTCGCGGTTAGTTGGCTTGAGAATGTAATTAAAGAGATTACCCGTCTCTACCAAAAAATAAAGATTAAATTAATATTTATATAAAAAAAGATATTAATAAGAAAAGACATTGTATTAGCTAGTCTACGCACTAAACAAAGACCCTGTGTTTTCAGTTTTGTCAAAAAAAAAAAACAAACAAAGACTTTGTGTTAGAATGAATGTCACCGGCAATAATAATTATATAATAAGTGGATTCACCAATTGGAATCGGACATGTACGTACTGTGGATATCTAACGTAACATTGATTAATTAATGAATAATTAAAGACGTCGTCAGGATCAAACAGTTAAGCATAAATATGAGGTTACCAAAGTACGTGGCGTTCAAATCACAAGTTCTTGCAATACGTCAATCAACCAGGGACCATTCACCATGGGTACATATTCGTGTTTAGTCCGTATATGAAAAATACTACCTTTGAGTTTACGGTTTAAAATTTAGAGATGATTGTATATATATAATATATATGATTTTAATTAGGATTTAATTTAGCTAGGTTAATAGTTTACGATATATATTTCAAATTTTTATTATTTAGTATTTAAGATCCCCAAATTGTTCAAAATAGAAAGGTGTTCATTTGTGAGATGTGTTGAATTTGAAACCAAAATCTTCCAATCATAAATATATAACTTTATCATCAAAATAACTCCAATTTAGCCTTTATGATATTCAATTTATGATTGAATTTCTCGTTTAAACTTTATAAAGGTACCTCGAATTTTAGCGAATAATTTTTTGCCCCTTTAAGAGAATGTACATCTCTACCTTTTTAGCAATTGTTAAGTGACATGAAAGATGGTGTGGCACCACTTACGCAGTTGCTAGGGATGAAGAATTACTTGCTAAATGTTAATTTAACAAGTCAATTAGCAATGTCACATAGGCACATTGCTACAATTTTTAACAAATTCATTTATGTATAGAAAATAAATAATTTGTAATGATTTTTTATTAGTTCATTTTTATTTTGTTTATTTGCAAAAATGATGATTAGAAATTGCAAATCAATTGTTAGGATGGAGGAAGTTAAAAATTGCGGAATTAAAATTACTAATATAGCAATAAAGTTTCGATTAGAAACTGCTAATCGATTTCGGTGACGTACATATCTAATGGCCAGGCTCCTCAGTGCTCAGAAGACAAGCCAAGCCAATTCACGAAATTCGAGATCAAAAAGGCGTGCATCCCCCGCCACCATCAAGAAGAATCCGGCGAAGAGAAGAAGAATGGGTGCACTTGAAATGTTGCTACAACAACAGATACTGGACATTAAGACCAGAGGAAGAAGGATCATGGATCCAATGCAAAGCTACCTGAAAAGAACCCGACAAACGGAACGAAAACTGCACCCTGTTCAGAGTTGTGTACATGGACGACAGTAATCCTGTTACAGTCCGGATTCAGGATCCGATGATAGTCGGGGAGAAACACTTCGTTCGTTTACTCCAAGAAAACGACAAGGCGTGCCGTGATATGGAGTACTGGAATGACGACAATAACCCGCTTTTGTCGGACGGCATAGCCTCGTCTGCCCTGTCGAGGGGATTGAGATTCAGTGCTCTGTTCACCGTCGTCGACTGCAAATGGTTGGTACCGAAAAAAAGAATATTTTCGCGATGATCACCAGACAGGACAAAGCAGCAGTGGCGGCGGTGGATACCGGCCGTTCCCAGTCGCGGAGCCGAATCCTCTGCCGTCAACGGTGATAGAGGAGCAAAGGTTATAATCTATATCTATAATAAACTATTATAAACATTTACATTTTTTATTACATTTTTAGCTCTTTCAATAATGTAGTGTGTTTAAATAGGGTCGAATATTAGGTGGGTTGGATTAGATTTGATGATAAAATCAATTTATTTATTACTTGGTTGGTCATTCTTTGTATAATCTACACTCACCCAATTTAGTAACGATCGATAATAGCAGATGAGTGATGAATTTGAATGGAGTTAAGTGGATTGGCATAAACTCTATTAAAACAAAAATCATATTAAACTTAAAAAAAGAAAAACAAGAAAACCCCTCATCTTCCATCACATATAGACCTTCAGACATTCTTAAAGCTAAACCATACAAATCATTAGAGGAAAAGTCTTATTATCCAAAAAATCGATTTTGATATATTTACAAAGTATACTAGAATGTTAGAGGTGATAGAGAAATTGTAAGTTTCATAGATTAGGCGGATAACTCATTATCTAACTTAAACCCACTCACTAATTAATAGGTGACTAGATAGACAATTCAAACCCACCCACAACACCCACCCACCCACTCACTTTTGAACGGATTAAATTATGGCGAGTGAATTTAAGTAACTCGACCCAATACTCACCTTCATCTTTTAGGACCAATACCTTCAACAAAAAAATTATTAATTTTTTTTTCAGAGTAAACCGAAAATCTTGATCAATATATACAAGATAGTAAATAGAAAAAAAATAAATATCCATATAGAATATACTAAATTCGAATCCAAAATTTCCGGATAACCAAACATATGCTCTATTACTGAAGCAACTCAATTTTTGAAAAAAAATTAATGGAATTTACTTTTACTTCATACGGACTTGTTTTTACTTTGTATACTATGTTTGTTTTGAATACAGAAAAATAATATTCAAATATTTTTTTTAGTTGACTATTATTATTATTTCTAGCACACAATTTCGAAGTGTGTAAAATTTTCCTATCTGCTGACAATTTCTAATGGGTTTTCTTTTTATGGGAAAAATGTAGATATGAACATAGTTTCTTGATAGTGTCATCAGCAAATGATTTCTGGGGTCTCTGTGTTGCCTCAACGGAGTTACTCCCTAAAGCCCATGAAACGTGTATGCTTCCATTCACGTCGACAAATGCGACGGCTTCGCCGAACATTCCGTCCGCCGGATAGATTTTGCTCGAGGTAAAAATGAATAATTAATTGATCATGGCTTTTTGTTTTAAATGAAAATAAAAATAAATCCTTTGTTCGTTTATAAACTAAAATAATGCGCGTGGGTAGGTACCCACCCGCAGTGGAAGAATTGGGAGGAGCAGATAATGTGTGTGGATCACGAAAAGAAGACGTTGGAGCTGTCGGCGGTGAGCGGAGGTCCGTTGAATCAGTGTGGACTAAATTCGATACTAATTATAACTTGGAAAAACAGCTCTTCATAAAGATACATTGAGCACAACAAAACAAGATGTCAGAACCTTTGGATTCGCTTTCTGCTGTTTTGAGAACCTGATAGGGCTTCAACTCAGACACATTGAACGACAGTACTCTTTCCGACATATATACACTTCAACACTCCATTGCTCTTACTCGTGTAGAGCCTTCAATCATGAAGAAGGTTACTGAAGCGAAGAATGAGCATATAGATCATTTCCATCACAATCCATATAAGGGAAGTAATGCCGATCCATTCGAATTGACTGTAGAAGAACCAAGGGTTCTTAGCAAACATATCGTAGATTACCAGCAAGAAGAATCTGGACGCAGATTCCTGATCTGGACATGCAGCAATGAGGAACAATTAACCTTCAACCGTATTAAGCGAAACATCAACTGAGTGCGGAAAAGATGTAGCAGATATTATTATACCTCAATCCACAGGAACATAAGTCACCGAGTTCATGATCCGACTTCCACTTGTTCCAGCTCAGAACCAGAAACATGAAGCTCCAAGTCCTCGCTGCTTGTCGGTGCTGGAAGCTTCTTCAACATCAAATGCTTGCGAGGTTGCAACAGCAACAATACGAGTATGCTATCCGTCTTAACAACATCGTAGCCTGCTTTTATGTACATGTTAAACGGTGCCGAATCAATCATCCTACAGTGCAGATACGCCTCTCTCACACCACTCACTTGAGAGATCAGCTCCTCACTTGCTTTCAAAAGATTCCAACCAATCCGCCTCCTGTAAGTTTCAAAATACATTCGGTAAGATATCAAGCAGGTTTCCGTCAAATCCATAAACCTAGGCCTAGCAACAATGCAGATCTCATGAATGCTACTGATACCAATGAAATTGGATACCAAAAATGCTTCCAAGTGGGTATCTTTTTAACTCGGAACCGATCAAGTCTCAAATAAAGCAACTTATACCTTCATACTAAGGAAGACAGAAGAGGAAACATGAAATATATCATCCTAAACCTCCAGCCAGTTCTAACTCCATGCTCAAGACGATCATCATGTGAAATCCCAATGCAAATCCCATAACTCTACCGAAACCATAGCAGATTGAACGACACCACTAATGCTTCTATGGTCAATAACCGTTTCATCCCAAGAACTCGAATTGATGGAAGAAAGTTCAAATTGGTTTTTATATTATTATCATCACACATTTGAATGCTCCGTAGCAAAGTCGTCTTCTAAAAGCTACCACAAATACACACTTTCCACCAATAAAACAGTAACTTCGGACACAAACCAAGCTACGGCAGGATTCAGGAAACAATTTGGATAACCATTCTTTCATACACACTACAAAAACTCCAAGCAAAAGAATAGCTTATGAAAAAATTGACATATCGTTACCTTCGAAATGGCTTGTTAACAGTCATGTTGGAGATGTAAGGAGAGTCCTTGGGATGCGTAGGCGTCGGAGGAGAATCACTCACTCCTTTCTTATTGAAACTAACCTCCACCGTCCCTGCTAACTCCCCTTCATCTTCATCTTCCTCGTCGCCGTCTATGCCGTCTTCTTTCCGTTTATAGAACCCTAGAAGAGTAACGGCATTCGGAATCGCAGCTCGCCGCTCAATCAAGTACTGTTTCACCAAGAAGCTAATCAAAGTCAAGTACCAATCGGGAAGCTTCATGGACTCCACGAACGAGACGGCGAGCAATCCGACAGTCGAATCGGTCTCCTCCGGCCGCATTACCCTGACGGAGATCGATCCGGTTTCCAATTCAGCTCGGTACCGGAAGTCCTGGAGGGTTTTGAGCTTGAGGAGCTCGTCATTGGTGAGGAAGCTGTAGCTCCCGTTCTTCAGCCATGGCTCTAGGTCGGAATAGACGGAGGAAGCGCTGATGCTGGTGGTGGATTCGCCGGCGCAGGAGGGTTTGGGGATTAGGCGGCGGAATCGGGATGGGTGAGATATGGAGAAATGGTGGGGGAGGAGGAATCGGGGTCTGTGGCGGGAAGAAGGGAGTAACGTGTCTGAAGAGGAAGTGGGAGTTAGAGATAGTGAGAGTGTTGCAGCTGCCGCCATTGGAGGAGGAAGAAGAATGGAAGTGTAGCAAGCTGAATGGGTGTTCGGTTCTTTTTTTCTTTTGTTTAATAAAGAGAAAAATGAGTGAACGGAAATTGCAGTAAAAAATATTGCAACTGATATTAGTAATGAATGGGCTAATACCCAAATCTAACACAAACTTTTCAGATTTTGACTAATCTAACTCGATATGTTTATATTGACAATTTTTTGTCCAAAAGTTTCGATCAACTGTCATATTTAGTTAGTTCATCAAATTTTTCATCAAATTTTTAACACCGTAATCGTCATACTGTTCAAAGACATAAGTTTTCCTTGCACATGATTCCTATCTCAAAAAATATGTAATAGGCTACAGCAACAGTGAAGATGCAAGGATTAAGTATGTACTTGAACTAGAAGCAACAGATGAAGCCTAACATAAGCATCCAAATACATCGTTCATTTCAAAAGTTACTAGCAGCAATAATAGATGAACCTCGACATTAACCATTCCTTTACAAATGCGAGCAAGTTTAAACAGTACCAGAGAGACCGGATCAACTCTACGATGAGATAAAGACATATATCATATGACCCATCAGCAGTTTCGTTGACCCTTCTCCGTCCATCGATGATGACTCGGAGCGATCGCCACTATAGTCTTCAATCACCTTGCTGAGCTTAGTGAATACCATTTCCTTCTCCCCACGAGAAGCATGAATAATATCTTTTTCTTTCAGTTCCTCGCCCATCCGTGGTTTCGGTTCAGCCATGGGTGATTTGGAGGCATTAGGCATCTTCGAAGCTGCAGGAATTAAGGCACGTCTATCATAATCATTATCATATCAATCAAGAAAGAGAGAGCAAGACATTGTTTCGCAGCAAGTTCAAAAGCGCATCAGCCATCACTTGCTAAATTCTGGAGAGTATTGGCTCTTCAAGCATTTATTATTTGGTTGGTTCTCAACTTAGCTAACACTAAAAAAGTTCCATGTATGCAGATAAATTATTTCATTGGTTACTGAGCTGACAAAAACTCAGTCTTCAATTTATTCCAGCAAATAACACAAATCCTTTACAATGCACACCCAATAATAAATTGCTGCCAAATATCAGCTTTGAGGAATAAACTAAACAAAGCCACCAAAAATTCCGCAACCAAATTAGTTGCTTCACACATATACACATGACAAATCCAGAAACCATTCTTCTGCCTGTTGAGAAATTGAAGAGATAAAGAGGATAATAAATCAAGCCTTTTGATGCTTCATTGTTGAGAGAAACTGAGATTTCTGAAGTCATTTCCATAAATGCACAGCACTTGAATCCATCTTCTTGTGCTGAAAGTATGCCAAACTAGTACAGTGTGTCACTGGTGTTCATTCCAGGATGCGCCGCCGCTCTTGATCTTCTTATGGTGAGGTAAGCGGAATTTTGGTTCTTTCGGGACCGTTGGTTGCCTCATTGACCTTTTACATATTCACCAAACATGTTAGCAATCAATGGTGAACATTCAATCATTGCTTCGGACAGTTTGTTTGTTTCAATCAGGTGATCCAGTGTTATACCTTCTGGGCATGAATGGTCTGTCAAAGTAAGGCATTGGCTGTGCTTTCGGAACGAGTTCCTTTTTCAGTCTTCGTAATTCCTCCTCCTCAGCCAGCTACATGATCGAAAAGTTTCGACATTTACGATCATCAATAGTTAAAAGATGTGCTATCTCAGAAACAGTATTACCCCTGCTGCACTTACCTTTTGCAGCCTCTCTCTTTCCATCTTGTACTCCTCAATCAGAGTCAGCTTCTCCGCTACCTAACCAGAGGAAAAACAAAGAATACGAATATCATGAGACATACAAAGCCTCTGTGATTAACATTGAGTAGCATAACTAACTAATGATTTCTTTTCAAGGGTGTCCAGATCCAAAATCAGCCAAGTATATGGTCGAAAGTGTTGAGCTTTTTACCTGGCTGTCAAATTCAGCACGCTCTACTGCACGTACATCGCTGTGAAGCATCAGATCGATTGGCGACGTGGTCTCCTTCACCGGTGGTTTAACAAGTTGCTGAAATTCAAAACTCAAAGACTCTAAGTAAAAGGCCAATTATAATCTCAACTTCTTATTTGATAATGAATTGAAAGGGCTCTTGAACTACACGTTAGTATAATTTGGCTCTCACCTGAGGCTCATCAGTTGTCCATGGAAGACCTTGAGCAACCGGAATGCGCTGCCTCTCCTCTACTGTCATCATTTCATGAACCTTCTTCACGAATTCCTCCTCCTTCATTTTCCCCCTTTGCTGCAAAAGGTAAACAAGTGCATATCAAGACAACAAGCTCCCCCTGGCAGAACTTGTTACACAGAGACTGGAAAACAATCAGATCATTACCTCTGTCTTCAGTTTAAAAGGCTTTTGACTGGTGACTCTTGGCTGCTGCTTTTTCTTCAATCTATTCCCTCCACCCATAGTCGAACAAGATTCAAAGCTCTGGAACAAAATGGATATATACGAATCAACCAAAATGAACCCAAAGTTCCTGCTGAAATGACAGGTGTGAATAAAACTCACATTTCGTCTACTTCTCCTTCCTCCACTTGATGGCCTACTGCCATGACTGCCGTCCCACGAAGAAGATATCGAAAGCCTCGAATCCAATCCCAGATTCTCCGAATTCAAGAACAGATCAGACGGACAAATAGAAGCCATAGATTCCTGAATCTCACCTCCTTCTTTCTTGGAAGGCTGCATTCCGGGCAATGCCCATTGAATCACCTTCTTCTCCTCCTCCTCTTCCTCCTCCTCCTCCTTCGATGCTTTCGGAACAGTCAAAAGCTGCTCAAACGCCTTAACCAAATGCATCACTTTCCCACACTCAGGAACGCTCTTCCTCGCTTCTTCAAGGAACTTCTCCCTCCTCCTCTTAACCGTCGAGCTTCCTTGCTTCCCATTACTCTCGCCATCCGCAATCGGATCCTCCTCTTCCACGCCAATATCACCTTCGTCCAATTCTCCTCCGCAGCAGTCATTTCCCGCCTTGAAAAACCCCTCCTGCGAAGCCCTCAGACTCTCATACGCTACATGAATCGCACTCGCAGCCGAAGAATCGGAATCGCAAACCTTCTTCTTATCCCTCGACTTATCCTTCTTCTTCGCCACCACAAACTTCCGGTCCTTGAGCTTGTTCCTGGGCGAGTACAGAGCCAGGGTTTGACTTGAATTGGGGATTTTCGCTCCCGATGGCCTCTTAGACTTGCTGCCCCCAGATTTGGAATAATCCACGATTGGACTTGAGCGGGAGACGTTCGGATCGGAATTCTCCGAAACCTTGGATTGGAACCCATGGGGCAATCGCAATGGTGGTTCCTTCGCCGGAGTGGTTGGTTTCCTGTTCTTCTTGACGCTGGACTCCATGGATGGAGACTGCGAAAGGATTAAGTGAGGGGATTGAATCGAGAGGATTAGGATTTTTGGAGGAAAGAGAGAAGATGATCAGATGAGTGGAGTGAAATGAAGTGGGAGATTTGAACGTTGAGAGCGGCTGTTTATTTGCTTTAGGATTGAACGCTCTCACTGTAACGGCTAGTTTGTTTTCTGCAACTGAAAATCCTTGTAAGGCGCCAGTGACGGTGACTAATCATCACTAATCAGTAATCAACCCGACCCGCTCCGAACTAATCAGTAAGGATCCAGCAAGTTGTTGGGCTTATTTATGCCTCTCGAGTCTTGACCCAGGCCCAATGGGAAAAGCATAAAAGGGAAAATTGTGCTCAAGAGTTCATACCTTAATTTTTAATTGAGTATATTTCAATTATATTTGAGAAAAAAGAAGATTTCGATTATTCAATGTTTTTCTTAGGTAAAACATAACGACTCCTTTCTGTTACATTTTTCATCTAAAAAGTTGACAAACATGGCTGACGGATTCAGTTAAATAACATTTTAAAACATCAACTCATCTTATTCCTCATTAATCCGAGTCGAATATACACCAATCGAACGCAACTTTAGAAAAAACATAAAACCACCTAACCCATAAATCAAACATCGTTTGGTTGGGTTAATTGTCGAGTCAATTAGAGTATAAAAAGAGCTGAGTTAGCTAAGAAATATATAGTTTATTGAGTTCGTCAACTCTTTAACTATTTAAATGAAATTTAGCGAATTTATATATTTTGTAATAAATTAATATAAAATTTAGCTAATTTATATATTTCATCTATATTTTACTTCACACGATTTGTCTCTTACTCCCTTTATAAATAAAAAAGTATACTTTGAATAATTTATAAAATATGTATTTTACTTTGGGGCCTAAGGGGGACATATGTATCCGGTAAAGCGTTTGATTTGGTTGGTGGGCGTAGCATTCATGCATGGGGGAGTCAATCCGATCCATAATGTCGTCAACACAGAGTTGGCTTTTCTACCAATTGTTTTCGTTTGTTTGTTGTCCCTCCTCTCTCTTGTCATTTGTCATTTCATGCCAATAAGTCTTCTAAAATAATCGGACCGGGTTGGTGGTTAATTCGATGATCAGACCGGGCAAATCGAACATCTGGTCATCACCCTTTGTTATGTCGGTCTTATCAATGACAAGTACCGTGCCAAAATAAAATAGAAAACCTTGGACGGTTTGCAATGTACGGATAAAAGCCTCATCACGAGAGATAACCAAAATGACAATACACAAAATTTGTTTATAACTCAATTTGTCATGATGATAACTACTATGGAGTCATGGTTAAGTCAGGATATCGACTACTTTTTCAAAGGATACACTTAGAAATCACCATAATAACCTTGTTTAAGATCGCCTTTAATGGTTGGAAATGTTCACATCAGCCTTCATAACTCAAAGTTTGTCCGGTCTTCATTGATAATATATCCGGTCCATTCAGGTTGTAGATTTGGGTGAAAAAATTAGATTTGATCAGATCCGGATAACAAAATATCGAAATATTAATACATAGAAAGATTAAATGGTGACATAATTTAACCTAGCGGAGCTAACAAAATTGGTACGTACATACACCACAATAACATTATTGGACATGGGGATTTGATTTGTCATGTGTAATAAAATAAAGCAAAGTTAGGAACTAAGATAGATGTTCAATAATTGCAATGAATTATGAAATTGGGGATGGATCAAAGACAAATTATGGTGGGATTGTCAATCTCTAATTGTCTGCAAAAACATAGGCAAACACCAACGTTTGATTTGATGAGCGACAGAGAAAGTATTCGGCTGCAAGGTGACCAGCCTACCACTACCAAGTCCCGTCTGTTTCGTGTTCGAAGAGATTTATCCAAAATCAAATTCGTCAAGCAGTCCGATCGAGTAAGTAGTTAAATCACCGTCCACCGAACACGTCAGATTTCGAACCAATTTATTGTTCCACACAAACCAACCGGCAAAACAGTTAGCTATCTAGAGTAATAAAATGTTCGAAATCCATCGTTAATAGAATTTACCCATCAGTGGCATTTTCATCCAATAAGAAGGTGAATCAAATTTCCGAGGAACAAACAACGGTAAAAATGAAAAAGAGTGAACGGAGGAGATTAATTAAAAATTCACCGCGTCCACATCGCCGGCCGGCCATGTAATCCAAGTTCCAACACCCTGACATCCGTCCACGTGTCATATCCACCTCACCTCCCCATCTCCATGCTGACGGTGATACTAATTAGGGACCATAATATCATCATCAATATAAAAATCCCCAAAACCATAAACAAATCATCATTAAACTCAAAGCAACATTAAAATAACAATTCTCCAGAGCACGTAAAAAGAGAAGAACTCAGTAGGAAATCAGTTAGTTGGGAAACGAGACTGTGGCCTTCCTCTGCAGCACCAACTTCTCGACTCACAAAAAGTTATATTCTTTTCTCCCTTCCACCGTCCACCACCATTTATAAACTCTCTCTGCAACAACACTATTTGCAGAAGAAGAAGAAGAAGAAGAAAGAGACTTCCTTTCTTGCTATGGGGAATTGCCAAGCAATTGATGCGGCGGCGCTGGTGATTCAGCATCCATGTGGGAAGATTGAGAGGATGTACTGGCCTGTACTCGCCAGCGAAATCATGACCCTCAACCCCGGTCATTACGTTTCTCTCATCATCCCACTTCCTTCTTCCGATTCTTCTTTGCCGGCCGATCAGAATCTGCAGCCGGCGGCGGTTCAGTTCACTCGAGTTAAGCTTCTCAGGCCTACTCATACTCTGGCTCTTGGCCATGCCTACCGCCTTGTTCCTACTCAAGGTAAATATTTAATATTCAAATCAAAGTTTCTTGCTTTTCTGGTTTTTTCTTTCTGGATTTTTACCTGATTCTGATTGTTGCAGAGGTGGTGAGAGTTTTGCGGGCGAAGAAGTATGCCAAGATGAAGAAACAGCTGCAGGAGGCAGAGCCAGTTGAGGAATCAGAGAAATCTGGTTCAGATGAGAGTTTTCAGTTCCAGGTATCGTCTCTGTTCTTTGATTTACAGCTACTCTGTTCTGTTCTTAGGTTAAGAAAGTTTGATACTTTAAATCTCTAATTCTATTATCTCCTTTTCCAGGCAACTAAACAAGTTGGCAGACACCGGCGACGAGCAGCACCGGTCAACCCTATTGTAATGAGGTCAAAGTCATGGCGGCCAACACTACAAAGCATCACAGAGACCAACAGCTGAGATGATCAATTGATTGGTTTTACAAATTCCCAAACTTCTATGATCAGGCAGGGGAACAAGAATGATATCATATGATTAGATATGAGCAGAGGAAGAAGAATACACTGTTTTGTTTTCTTTTGCAATTAGAGTAGAATTTTGTGTTTTCCTTTTCATGTGTGATTGACAGTAGGAATGTACAAGGAAGATTGAATTTTAGATCAATGGATGTTCTTAAAAAACCTTAACGAAGAGGCATGTCTGAGTGCCAAACTTGCCAATCCTGATCGACGTGATTCTGAGCCCACAAAAGTGCTGTTCTAGCTGCAAAAGGTGCTCCAGGCAATTTTTTCTCCTTGAGAGCTAGAAACAAATCTGTAAATGGCTCCACCATTAACGTTCCAGGCCCTCCATACTCCTTGTGCAAGAAGCAACTGAATGATGCTTTCAAGTAACCCCACAAAAGATAAACAATAATAATTAAGTGCTGGGAACGACAGGCTGAAAGAAGCTCGAGTACACCTGCATGCTTTCAAACATGGAATTTTAGAGGTGACATAAGACAGACATAGTGCCAAGATTGGGCCAAGTATGCACAAAAAAAAAGTTGGAATCAAATTGATTGAAGTTGTCTGAAATGCCAACTTTTACTTTTTGGTGTTACAATGGGCCATGGGCGGCAATTATTCCCTGGAATCACATCAAAACAAACATGGGGTTTCAAACGGACGTTTTGACATGGAAGAACAAGAGATGACACTAGCGTATATAGATGGACAATACGCCGATTCTGTGAGAAATCAGAATATTCTATTGACAGTGGTAGACTAAATGGTAACTGTTCTGCAATAAGAAAACATAGACTAGCCGGCAACCTAACTAGAAATGTAATTCCTTTTCTCAAATCTTTCCATAGCGATGTATACCAAGGCCGTTCCATTTGTCGCATCCATGACACAAAGAGCACAGTTTCCAGCTTTTCATGATAAGATGATGACCTTAAAACTCAATAAAGAATTGTCAATAACTATACAAACTTCACTATCCAATACAAGAAAATGCAGACTAAAATACTTCACACGGGTGGCTTAGCGATAAGACTTTCAAAAAAAAATCTACACGAGGAGCCAAGACAATGCATCGAGGAGAAAGATTACAAAAACTGAAAAAAGTAGTCTCTAGCAGGATTCTGCCTCACCATATGCGAATAGGCCAACAAAAGAGAAGTTGACAAATAAAAGGTCTTCAATGGACAATTATCATGTGAGAAAGTAGTGCTTAAAAAAAGCTCCCTACGCAGGCCTATTGAATTCTCTAATGATGCTCAACCTGAAAACATATATGACCAATTTCACTATATATTGTACCTTCCAGGACCACAGTTATTCAAGTGAATACATTGACACGCATCACATGGACATCAAGGCTTGGTTTGGTAATAGGACTCATGACTCCACATCACAGCCTATGACATTCTGCTAAGAACTGTCTATGGGGATTACAATTCCCAACTACTGCAGCAAATAGCAATGAATCTTGTTAAAGGGGGTTGTTGGCGGGTAAATGTTGATCCAGGCTTTTCTAGACTTGTCATGAAGCTGTGATGATGACGCAAATTGACCAGAAATGTCGGTTTCAGCTAATAAGTTCATGACAAGTTTTAGCAGTCAACAGTTCCCACCTATTCAATACAAGTCAAACAATTCCATTTCCAATGAATTGGACGTTTCTAGACCCACCCAACTCCGCAAGGCAGCCAACAACCTACCTTCACTGGCGCATTTCATCGAATAGGCTGCCTACAATCTCTTACTCATCGAACAGAACAATCCCATACGAATTACAAATATTAGTAACCGCAAAAGCAAGAAGCTCTCATGTGATTACCTCAGAACAAACTTCCACTACTTGGTCAAGCGCTTCGCCGAACGTCTGCTTCTCATTAACCAGTCTTTTTTCTCAATTCGCTCTGAAACTTCTGCGTTCCCTACAAATTACAACGCGCCATTGAGTAAGAAAAAATTAAATGTCCCACAATTTATACTGAAATAAAGCCGCCGCTTACCCGTCTGGCGAAATCGGGATCTGGGTCATGGTAAACGTACTTCTGGGGCGGCACGGAGGCTCCGGCGATGTCTCTGGAGCTGGATGCTGGAGTAAAACGGACGCCGGAGGGGGAGATGAGAAATGAAGTGGCGATTAGGAGTGCTGAAAGTTGAGAAGAGTGGAGATTTGGCGGGAGAGAAGGGGAGTGGATGAGGTGGAAGAGAGTGGAGATAGCCGGTGTACGGAACCGCCATTTCCCGGTCGGAGCTGAAATGGACCCGACCCGCTATTCTTTTGGCAGAGTGGATATTTAAGGCCTTATTGGAAATGTAGGCCCAATTTTTTTAAGTCCGCAAACTGGCAAAAGCTGAAAATCTGTAAAACGTGAATTAATTTAGCCCAAATTTAAACCAGAAACCTTCCGTGTAATAAACTAACGTGATAAGTAATAATCAACTATACCAAAAAATTATTTTTGTTATAATTTTCCTTATCAAGTTTATATCTAAGAGTATCCTATAGCTACTCATTCCAAATGATGATCAAAACATTAGAAAATTGAATATACTCATTAAAGTAATTAAAGCTAAATTCACTTATTCGTAATTTTTGTACTAACTCAATTTCCTTCCGAACTTTAAAACCTTAGAATCATAATTATAGTCATTAAAATTAAATTCACTTGTTCATAATATTTGTACTCACTCGATCACCTTATGAGCTTCAAAATCTTAGAAATATGATTATAGCCATTGAAGCTATAATTCACTTGTTATCTTTGTGCAAGTTTCGTCTCATTCTTCCATTCTATGTTCCATTTATTGTAGCAAAAATGAGTGTAATATTGATAATTATGAAATATTTTTTGTTTTATTTTGTTAGAAATCGAGAGTTATAAAATAAATTCATGTAGATTGTAATTGGATTAGTAATTAATTTGTTGCTTGATCTATGTTGGATTATCTAGTTTTAAATTAATCTGTTGGAAAGAATATGGTTATTGATAAAATGATATGAAGCTCAATTAGGCTGAATTTAATTAAAAAAAAACTATATTTATGTGAAAGTTACTATATATAATTATTTGATATGTACACATGAATGGCCATGATTGTACATATTTTTTAGAAACCAACACCAAATTTGCCACAAAACTGACCCATGCCACAAATTTTTTTAGGATGTGACCTTGAATAACTATGGATGATTTGTGTGATCTGAACTTATTTGTTTGAGCAATTATACTTACTTATTGATTATAAATTTTCAAAACAAATATTATTCAAACTTTCCAACAAGAGAAAATGAGGTGTCATCCCAATAGTAGGTGACTCTAATAAACAAAAAAATTTAATAGCTTCGCACTGTCAAACGATATCGCCAAACTACTGTTTGTTGTTTAGTTCGTCTTGATTGATCGCAGTGATTATTACCTTGTCGTCCATCTCAACTATGACATGTTCGACAGTACTCTCTACACACCACTTCAAACCCTCCCAAAGAGACATAAGCGCCTCATTCTACTTATTGCTTTGTCCTCCACGTTTCCTCACGGTACATCTTGTATCTCATTAAAGCACTCGTCACTTCTCGGAAGCACTAAACAAATACCTAAGCCTATCTCACCTTAATCAAAGAAATTATGTCACATTAATGTTGCACTTTAAAACTAAAAACATCGATGAAATGACACTTAGAACAAACAGAACGAGCTGACCTCTCCCCCGCTTTATAGTGACCACCTACCAAGTGTATCACATCCACAACATTATGCACCACACGAAGAGATATAGTAGATGAAGCTTTCCTTTTGCGAACTTAAACTATAACCTTGTTATAATATCCATATTTAGAATCGACTTAAACTTAAGTTGTTGCATAGGGAATGAACAAAAACGTGTTAATATGTGTTTGAATTGCTGAACTAAGAAGCGCATCTGGTGTAGTGGTATCATAGTACCCTCCCACGGTACTGACCAGGGTTCGATTCCCTGGATGCACAACTCTTTTTGGTGGCTCTTGCAGCCTGCACCTGTTAACAGTAACAGTTGAGATTTGATTGTGTGGCCTTGACATTGAGAAAGAGGATGATGATATTCTTGGTGGCTTTGTTTTTGTCAAAGGGGCCGCTGTCTGGTAGAGCTCTTTGGTTGAATAAATATATGATAATTGAGTTGAATGTGGAAAGTTTGATATTGGTTACAAGTTGCTCCTCCTTTGTCTTTCTGCCTGTATACAATGCTATTTAAGTTAGTCCAACTTCAGCTTCCGTTATGGTCCACCGATTCCACTGCAGCAAGAAGCTGTGATTAATGATACAGAGAAAATAGTTACATGGAAGTTGCTTAACTAACACAAGGCGAGGTGATCCGGTGGCAAGCTACTAGTTCTCATGTATAGGCGTAGAGCTTCTCAGTGTTGTTTGTGTTTGTTTCTCTCCAGTTCATGTGCCTCAAGTTCTTTCTCAACCTTATTGACCTCAGCTATAAGCCGTTTTTAATTCGTTGTTGTTGCAACCGTTAACAGTTGGAGATTGATGTGTCAAAGGGCTCGTAGCTGGAATTTGAATACATGGGCTAAGTACTCACCTACGAGATTGCAGGTAAGTGGTAACAGGTTGTAACCAATTTGAAGAACAAAAGCCAAATTAAGAAACGTCTATATGGAGTTTTGGTTTTCCATCCTCAATGCTTTTCCTATCTTTTTGCCTAAATACAGTAAGCTTTTAATAAACGGTGAATGGTGCTCATCGTTGGAGGTTTGTTTCTCCGTTTATGATCTCAAAGAATGTCGCTCGTAGCTAGAACAGGCCCAACTGTGTTGCTGAATCAGACTTGATGCGGAGTTAAGTGTGTTTCACCTGAGCGGAAGGCTTTGGACATAAGGATTCCTGACTACCAAATGCTCTCAAGTAAGCTGAAAACTTGAGGAGAAACGTAACTGGGTGAAGGAAAGTTGGTTGGTCTCAACCAATGCATTACTTCAGGTACGAATCCAGTAGTTTGGCCTTGGATTTTTACTCAGTTTACTGCAGCAGTACTACCAGAAATCGTGTGGTTTCAATAATGCAAGTGAAGTAGTAAGTATTTAACTTACAGGAGATGACAAAGTTATGGAATCAATCAAATGGGAGCCAAGCAAGGAAGAAGGAACAGCAGGAGAAAGTGCAGATAAACAAAAACCACATCGCTGGTTTGTGAAAAGGAAGCAGAAGCGCTGGGTATAAACTAAAAACTCCAAGCACATGACAACTCATACCTTTCTCGGCCTTTTGGCTAAGATCAAGTGTAGTATCTGTTCTTATCAGTTTAATATCTGATATGTGAGCCATCGGCTCACACGATATTAAATTTATTTTTTAGGGGGAGATTTCCGCCACTGAAGCTTGCTTCAGGGAAGTCTCGTGCGTCGCCTATGCGTTGCACTACTGCAAAGGCCTGGCGCACCCCACCAATTTCCAGTAAAATATATTTCTTGCTGTGCATGTATTTGAAGCTTGAATCGATGAAACCAACCAAGTTGACTTATAGCCCGCTAGCTACCAACCAAGTTGACTTATAGCCATTCAAATACATATATCTAGTTCGAGTGGGAGGAAAGCCTTGGAAGATAGGATAGTGTGTTCATAGCAGGATTAATAGTGTTGCTGCTCATTGTGTTTCTGCTAGGCATAGCTTCTTGTTCTTCAGGGGGATGTTTCTGATTTCACTGATGTCTTTGTTATCATCTTGCTGTTCTTCAGGTTTTCTGCTCCAATTACTTCTGATACAGGCATAAGAGGTTTGGCCAACTGATGTTCAATCTCAACTGATGTTTCCAAAAACCATGCCATAGTTTTGTTACTCCAATTTCGGCTTCGGTTATGGTATATGCAGAAATGGGGTAACAAACCATCGTTAAGGTCACAAGACTCGACCAGTTCTGTGTTCTGTGGTTGAAGTTTTCGATGAGACTACCTAATTAATACTTTCTGTACAATTACCAATCTTCCTCTATTCCTCTTTTGACTTGAAATGAATCGCAACAAATTACATCGTAACCTTTCGGTTGAGGGAAGCTAGGCATGAGATTGTGTATGGTCCAAAAAGCAAATTCGATTTGGTAAAGGTAGAATAGCTTATAGCCAGCAATTTCTGAAGGGTTTTAACTAAGTTAGGAACCCTAACAATGGTTTGAGTTAATTAAAATTTATAATTTGAGCGTCGGGGAAGACTCGAGCAAAAGCTCTGCAACGAAAGCAGCAACAAACTGTAATTTCCTTTGAACAAACTAACAAAGGGCCTTTGTCTTCCGCCGCAACTATGACAGTGTATATAGATCTCTGTTACCTAATCAAACTTACAAGGGTATGGTGGTACTATACTACATTCAATGTCAATTACTCTTTAATTATGTTGTAAATTTAGCATACTGTCATGCTGCATTATAGAGATCTCTGTTACGTATTCAAACTTTACGAGGGTAATGATACTATGTCGGTAAGGAATGTACTTAGATTTTGATGTTAAGCATGTGTATGAATGTGAATTTAGCATCGAGTTATAAGTCTGCGTGGAATGAGTGGGTACAAACGACATTACAAAAAAAAACAAAAGAACTGGAGGTTGGAATTAGTTATTAGTGCTGCAGCTACAACACTAACTAAGTAATGCAAGATGTAAGGATGATCATGAAAGAAATCGTGTGGTTTCACTAATTCAAGTGAGGGTATATATGTATGTATAATTGGCTAATTAACTCATTTGAAAATTAATCATAGAATCAATCGAATGGGTGCCCCGAGCCCAGCGGCCAACTCTAGCAGGCAGGCATGCAAGGTCATGTTAGTTTATCAAAGTCAGTCTTGGAGTTGAGCAGTGTTGGAGTTGGTATAAATGGGTTGCTGGCTGGAAAATTTCACACGTCAGCCTGCATCCTTACGCTCCATGGTGACTGAAATCATAGTACTACCTACAGATTCAATCCAACTGAAAATATGAAGCACAGCCACAACATAAAAATCAAACGACTGCAGGTGCAAGGCACGATAATGTTTCGAGCTACATATGAACCTAAACTTTGCAGCAAATTCAATAGAAGGCCATCTCAAACACATTGGAAGCTAAGTGTCTTTCTTTCTTTCTTTCTTCATAGGGCCAAGCCAATGGTTATTTATCAAAGCTACCTTTCTTAACGAAGGAATAGAAACTCCAAGCCTTAGACAATGCATACTACCTTGCTGGTTTTGGTTTCTCTCCTAATGAAATATAATAAGTCTAATTGCTGGTTTTGCTAGGATCACTAGATAGTAGTAACTAAAAACAAAAACAAAATGGAAGAAGAGGATTAAGTATTTGTGTAAGTCGATGTAAGTGAACAGTAAAATCAACTTTAGATATATCTGAAGAAGACTGAAATACACAAATTAAGCTGGAAATTAGAACCGGATGCAACTCAACCCATCTAACTCAATATGACCCTGTATGTGTTACAGTCCAACAACATATCCCAACTAGCTGTGTTACTAGATCCTACTATCTTCGATGCTCTTTACCCCTAGTTCCTCATCGGCTGAGACGCAATCAATTGTGCCATCACACTGGCGTACAGGACAGCTGTGTGTTGTGATGTATACTCATCTCCTAGACCATACTCCAACAAATTGGGTTCATTGTGCAAAAAGCTTCCATGCAGCGATCGTTTCACAATAGCTTCGTGCAATATATCAACGAAATCAGCTAGTAATTGACTGGCCTTCTCCATCGAAGATACCGGAAGATACTCCACCTTCAAAACACCAACCGGATAATCATCACAACCTTAGTCTAATCATCAACCAAGCAACATCCCAAAATCAACATCAACAAACTAAATGGTCAACTTACACCAGTCAGACAGTAAATGGCAAGAAACATGAGATTGTTAATGCCCGCCCATCAGATTATTCATAAAAAAAAACAAGATTCGCTTTATATCGGGTGCCAATTACATTAGATTTAAGTTGTATGTTGTGCTATCTACTCCAAAAATGGCAGGCTAGTGAGCTAATCAATCGTTCACTTAGGAAATTAGCATCAAACACCATTCACAAATAACAGCAACTTGTTATTTCATGGAAACTATGCATGAAACCGCTCGTAGAAAGCAACGAAACGATTCCATACCTCGAGAACTATTCCCCTCAAGCTCTCAGAGTTACTGGGGACAACCTTCCCGACTCTCAACTGAAAATCACCAAGTTGGTACTGCAACCCCTACAAAATCCAGTACCATATTTCAGACAATCAGAAAAATGGACATCCCACACAGAGTTTATAAATATTCTAAACCAATGCAGCATCGATCTGTATGTAGAAACCTCGAAGTAAAGCGCAATTCGGGATTTGTAGGACTGAAGTTTCTCCATGATAGTCTGGATGGAGGAATCAGCCTCGGTTACCAGCCTCTGACCTCTGATTATGAAGTAGTACTTGTTGGGCTGCTCCTGCAGCGAAACCCCCAATAGTTCACGAGGGTATTCGCCGGCTAGGCTCTGGTCTTTTATCAATTCCACCAAACTCAATTCAATTACGAAAATCCCAAACTCGGAATTGGAAGTGGAAAAGAGGATATTATTATGAATCAAATGAAAAACCTCGTAGCATGGGCTTGAACAGTGTGAGAGTAGCTTTCCACCTCCCGTCTTTCACGCCGTTGATTGATTCCGCACACTGAGCTACTTCGTTCACGATCTGTGTGTTGATCGTGCTTCCCGGATTTGGTTGCCAGTGCAAAACCCTAGAAAATGAGGAAAAGGACAATTCTTGGAGTTAGATTGGAATAAAGAACTCAGTGGGAAGAAGAAGGAGTTCGAATTCAACCATTTGGTCGGCATTGGAGAAGCTGGGTTGACGGTATGCTTGATCGGAGCTTTGCTCCCAGGGAATGCTCGAGCGTCCGCCTGCAGAGCTCCGACAGTGAGATTTTCTAAAGAAATTTAAATTATTGTACTGTAAATCCAACGGCTCCGATATCAGATGCTACACTGATTTCAAAATACAATTAGTGCACTTGATCTTTTGCCAAATTGCCTGAAAAAACGCGAAACGGCTATTATCTCTCTCGGATGGATCCAAGATGCCGATCCGACGGTCCAAATTCGGGTTTGAGAAATTTAATCCAACGGTGATTTAATCTCAGAGGGTATGAAAGGAAATGTTTTGTAATCCACGTGTAGAAGAGATGATAATACTCTCAAAGAATTTCTTTTTCTGATTAGTCCTCTCGATTAATAAAAAATAAAAAATAAAAATAAACAAAATTCATATATGTCGACAATTTGTATGGTGCGATTTGTTGTCGGTTCATTGGTGCTTGAGCGATACACACCCAATTAAATTTGAAATTTCACGAACGTTTAATAGACAAGTCAAAAGAAGCGAGTAAGAAATGATTTTATGGTGTAGTTGGTTATCACATCAATCTAACATACTCAAGGTCTTCGGGCGAAGCCAATTCTACCTTTTTTTTCTTAAAAGTTCATTGCTGCTGTTTTTTTTGGGCTCTGACTTCTCAACAGGAAGCAGACTTTCTTTTTTCTCAGGTTCATCAAATCACCAGTTAAATACAACCAGATCTCCCACATTTTGGTGAATTGTTCCCTCTCCCCATCATGAAAGGCTAAACAATACATTTCTTACTTAAGAGAGTAACAAAAAGGGCTGCTGCAGTAGTTAGCTAGTCTGATTTGGTCCACTCCTTCCAATCTTTGTCGACATGTTTTTGGCCCCATTTCAGAGCCATTCGTGACACCTGAGGTGCTCCTGGCAATTCACGCTCCTCGATTTCGTCAGCCATATCCCCAAAAGGATCGACCAGAAGTGTGCCAGGACCACCGTATTCCGTGTGAAAGAAGGTGCCCATGATCTACAAAAGAATCAACAACAAGCACAGCATGTCTTAGGAAGGCTCTCTTTTATGTAATGTTCTTCACAAAACTTACTATGGAGGAAGTATATCAGCAACTTTAACCATCAGCAAGCTAATATAGCACTGATCAAAGTAATTCAGAGGCACTAACTCTTAGAAATGAACTCCAAAAGTCAGCAAGCTAACTGATTATTCACGCGTTTTAGGGCATTCTCGCCTAGACACGAAATCTTATGAGAGGGAATTGAAATTTGTACAAGTCGACCAAGCTTCGTGCAAGTGAATGATTATACTAGGAGATAGCACAATAAAACATTCGATCAAAGGCTCAATTTGGTGCTATGTCGAGAAGTGCTACATCCCAATAATTCAAATTGTTGGATAGATTCATACCTAGTTTTATATAACCATTGGAGAAATGGGATTGAAGAGCACTATTCGTCTCTACAAAGCATATTCGGTGACAGTTGATGGACCCCTGTCAACCAATCCGGTCTTTCGGTTCAATAAATCAGCAAGTCAAAGCCATTGATTTGTTACATCCCAATAACTCAAGCGAGTTGTTGGAAAGATTCATACTTTGGTATCATATAACATCACTTAAACACATATGGCAGCAAAGAACAAAATTTTTTGGCTTAACTTGCTAGGAGAAGAAAGAAACCGCAAATACCTCAGTGCAGATTTCGACTACTTCATCAAGTGAATCTTTGAACCTCTCTTTCTTGGAAAGCTTCTCAACTAGAAAGCTTCTGAATTTCTCAGTCTCCTGAACCAAACAAACAATAACAGCAAAAGAAAACTCAGTAGGTAAGAACAAATGCAGCAGCAGCAGAAAACTCAGTAGGAAAACTGACGGCATCGGCGAATTCGGGAATTGGATCGGGAAATTTGTAGTTGTAATCGAAATCCTCCTCCTCCTCCTCTACTTCTTCGCAGAAGAGCTTTGATGGAGGTCTTCTGTGGATTGGTGGGTGGTGGAAATAAGGATGTGAAGCTCTGAAGCCACCAGCTAACTGGCTTGGCCTCGAGGAACAGGAACGCACCACTACTGGAGGAGAAGATGCAGCAAGAAGAGGGCGAGGAAATTGGAGAAGTGGAGAAGAGACGAGAGCTTTACTGCTCCAAGTCGCAGCCATGGCCGGTCTGTATTTGATGTTCCTTATCTTTCCCGAAGGGTTTAGTAGAGGCAGAGGTTTTGGGTTTAAATGCGAAAGTTCTGTACTTTTTTATCTTTTGAACTTCTCGCGACTTTGTAAGATTTTACTGCGAAAATTCAAATTTTGGGTCAGATATTATTTTACAAATTTCAGCTAAACTGAGGACAGTTTAAAATTAAATTGGAGCTCGAATTGGCCGGATTGGGGTTAATTTAGAATGTAGTATTTGTTCTATCGAATAAGTTTTTCGTGATTATAAATTATCATCTCTAATTCATCAAATTTGAGGGTTTAATTTGGCATAAATCAAGCCACCAAATTCTATTTGAAGAGGTACAAAATTATCAAATCCGTTTAGCTTTGAATCTGAATGCCGGTTAATTTTGAAATTCTACCATAATTGGAGGAGCAGAAAATGTGGTTAGAACCTAGGTTAATTCCATTTTTTAGATTTGTTTAAACTATATGTAGGGCACATTTTTTCATGCCGGAATTTGGAAGTGGAATTTGCCAGATCCGAGGGCCAATTCCACTGGATGTGTTTTCTACAACATACCAAATTTAATAACACTTCGGCTTAATTTCACTTAACTCTAGCTGCTGAATTCCGTTTGGAGAAGTACAAAATTGCCTTTAGCATTGAATATGAATTCCTGCCAGAATTGGAGATTGAGAAGCGACAAACGTGCCCCTAATTTCGATTAAGAGGATTGAATAGTGCAGTTAGACGATGATTCTATGCAATTTCTTTCTTCTAATATAGTGAAAAGGAAATCTCAACTAATATATACATAGGACTATACGAGTAACTGCAACTCCCTCAAACTACTGGTTTCAGCTCCAGGAGGAACCAAACAAAATTTCTACTTTTCTACTATAAAACCAGGTTGTATAATACACATGGATGATTATCAGATTCCCCCAACCTATACAATGGTTAGCAAAAACGTACAGAGGAACAAGCTTCGCATTTCCTCATGGGCGCCACAACGTGGAAAGCTTGTCAAGGTCTGCTCTTGCAAAATGTACAGGTTGCAAAAACATCACAAGTTCCTTTCGTGAGGTTCAAGCCATGGAAACCCCAAGAACTCGAACACTTCCTTCTCCGTCTGCAGTTTTAAGCTCACACTCGCCCTCGAACCCTATAGCAGAAATGCGATTTTTTTCAGATGCACACAAGAATTAATTAGATGATGATTCTGTGAAAACGTCAGATGCAGAGATTTCGGTTTACCCGTTTGCCACTTGAAGAGTGAGTTGCTGGGAATAGACCGGTGTCATCTAGCCGGAAGCCTTTGGACTCTGCTAGCAACCTCAGCCTGATTTTAAAAGGGTTACCGGAGACATATTCGGAAAATGAGTAATACATTCTGATTCGGAAAAGCTCGACTTACCTTCTGTTGAGTGTATCATTCCCAGTCCATGCTATGAGACCGAAAGCATATATGTCCCTCGGATATACCTACAGAGCAAGACAGATTGAGTGAGCTATTGAGCTTCTGAATCTTCAATGCAACATTATGGTTCAAATGATATCATATAACTATTAGCATTTAACTTCACCTTGAAATCTATCCGGCGTCGCAGTTCTTGTCCAGGATATGTACAAAGACCGAAATATGTGTCAACTCCAGAATCAGTACCCTGCTCGCTGTGGGTGCTGAAAACTAAATCTTCTCTTAAGAATTCCATTTCCTTGAGTTGTTTCACGAATTTCGACAAAAACCCTTTATGGCTGTGCAGATAAAGACAACATTTACTAAGGTAGAGATGAAATATGAAAAAACAACACTGTTGAGCTGACAAAATCTTCTAAGAACTTCCTGAAAGATGAGAATGAAGTTATTATACCTTGTCCCGTCAGGGTGAGTAACTACAATATCCATGTCCCCACACGATGATTTCCCGCGTCTATACGATCCTCCACATATAATAAGTACCTAGGGAACATGTCGAAACGGTAAATCATATTACGAAGCTTGAAGTCTTTATGCCGTGCTAGAGAAATCATAAACTACTTAAGACTGGACTCACCCCTGGCAAAATTTCTTCTCCAGTTTTCTGCAGTAGTAGTTCCATTTCTTGAACCTGTAATTAATTCAATTTAAGTAAAGCTTATCAGGAGAAACAGAAGCAAAGGGTTGAAAAAGAATATTGATTTTACAGGACCTCGCTGCGTGGAATCCTTGTCCTAATGTCATCGAAGTATTTCAGCCCTATCTTCTGTGAGTTAGTTAAGGAATCATCGTTCTTCAGATCATCTAATGTGCGGTGTCCTTTTTCGTATAACTTCAGGGCAGTAGCTGGACCAACACCCCACACTTCTCCAAACAAAGTAATGGCACGCACCTGGATTTACTTGAGGGACAAAACTCTCTCTCACTTCGATACAAGTACGAAATATCAACATGAGCATCCCTGAAAAGCCATTACATTTTACCTTTTCATCCGTTTCAAAGTGCTCCAACTTGGATAATTTGCTAGTAGTCACTATCTCTTGGATCTGTAAAGATAAGCAGCATCCACCATAAGACACAGGATAGAACACTGGAACCATTTTTCGTTTCCAGTCGCTTCATCCACACGCTTACATGGTCCTGCAACGACTTCCCAATCCCAGGCAGACCTTTCACCTGTTCTGCACTCTCGATTTTGAACGGTAACTTCTCAATAACTGGGATTGCCTTGTAATAGCTGAACGACCTCCGGTCCTCACCCAATGCTTTTACACAGAAAGCAAATGTGCAATATGGAAAATCAATCAAAGGAAGAACAGCAAGGAAAATTCAAGCAAAATCATTTATGAAGGTCTTACCCCGATAGATATTGATAAGCTTCCCGAAAATCTCAGTGATGTTTCTATTCAAATCAGGTGGATTATACTCCACCGACAACTAACAATACACAGAAAACTGGATCAGCTTTCTTACCTCTACAACACACTAGAAATTCCACATCACAAAATTACTCAACTTACATCGGTATTCGAGCTACTGACACTCTTCGGGCTAGTCCTTCCAGGACTAAGAGATTCATTCAAGCTATCAGAATCTGACTTGCTATCTGCTTTGAAACTCTCCACAATATCAGGAGGATCATCACATCTCACCTTCTTCAGAGGAGAAGACTCATCATCACCATTTCTACTACTCTTGCTTCTTTGTGAGTTAAAATCTATGCAGTATGAATCCTCCGAAACCTTTTCCCCTAATCTCAAACTCTCTTCAATCCACCGGTAGAGGAGAGCTCTCTTGGGAAGATATATATATATGCATTTCTTATTAATTAACACATTCAAACATTAATCACTAATAGAATCTAAAAGTTCAAAACTTTAACTTACTCCTTTGAAGCGTTCAAGGCGACGTGTATCCACTTGCTTCAGGAGCGCTTCTAAACTCGTGGCGAAAATGAAATTGACCTTCTTGGAGAAGCGGTCCTCGATTGTTGCTCCCATTTGCATCAGCTTCTGCCTCCAAATCTTCATAAAAAAAATGGAGATTAAAAGATGGAAAGTTCCGCTTCTGATGGGAGTAAAAGGAAACGAGAACAAACCTCTAGCCGGCGGGGTTGGACTTCATTGTCAATCAAGAACACAACCATTCCGGCGAACATCCCATCTGGGTCGATCGAAAGGGCTTTGCTTTTGGTTGCCCTTGGCGCCATTTTTTGCTCAGTTTGGAGAGCTTTCGGTACACACTACACACTTCTCTGCAGAAACCGGCAGAAAGTTTCGAACTTTTTTGGCCATTTAGGTTCATGACTGCGGGTCGATTTACTGGTTCTTCCAGAAATCCGAACCCAACCCGGGAAAATTTACAGGCTTATGGGTGTTTATGGGTGGATGGGCCCAAAAGATACGACGGCGTTGCAAGAGTGTTTATGGGTCAAGGCCCAATCAGAGTACAAGTATTGCAAGTTCCCGCGTTAATAAATCACAAGCGCGGGAGAGAAATAGAAAGAAAGGAAATTCGATTTAGAAATTTAAAATTTAAATCCTCAAATTTCAGATATTTATTTTTTCGAGATCCTCCAATCCATCACTTCACCGCTCTCCGAGCTGCGTACAGTTCATCAATGGCGGAAGAGGAGGAGCAAGTCGAAGAAGCGACAATCCAGCAGCAGGAGTTCCCGAACGGGCGCGTGAGGAAGATCATGAGGATCGACAAGGACGTGAACAAGGTGACCTCGGAAGCTCTGTTCGTCGTCGCGCGCTCCACCGAACTGTTCCTTCGCTTTCTCGCTGAGAAATCGGCCGAAGTGGCGTCGGAGAAGAAGCGGAAGATTGTGAAGATCGAACACCTCCGAGCGGCCGTCCAGAGGCACCAGCCGACCAGCGATTTCCTCCTCGAATCGCTTCCGACGCAGACTCAATCTCAAGAAGAAACCGGCGGTGGTGCTGCGGCTCGCCTTCCTCGCGAAGTTACTCCGAAGCCGATGCCTGCCGGTACTCGGCGGATTGATGATTTCTTTGGTAAATTTACGAGCAGGGCTTCTACTTCAGCTGAGAATCAAGGTTGATTAGTTATGTTCCTACTTCCTTCCTCCAGATCTGAATTTTAGTTATAGACTTCTGAATATCTTGTTGCTAGATTCCGCTTTTGATTTAGGTATCTGAATGGTTACTTATTAGAATTGAACACTGACTAGAACTCGCTGGAATGGATTGATGATATTCTTTGTGATTTAGGGTTCAGTTGAAATCCACAGACCACAGTTGATAGTTGCAATTTCGTCTCCTGGGATTTTCTTGATCTCTGAAATTGTTATGTATACATGAGTTTGCGATTCTGTTGAATACAAAACTATGGGCATAAATACCACATTGCAAACTTCTAAGATACCAGTCCTGGTTATAATTTCAGAGGGTCAGCTATGTGATTCTCTTTTCGCGGACATTTGATAAAATTGGAACGATACAGAGAAGATTAGCATGGACCCCTCGCAAGGATGACACGCGTAAATTGAGAAATGATCCAAATTTCTTTCCTCCCTCCGCGATTTCTCTTTACGATTATTTTTGTTTTTGCCAGCATTCAGATTTCGGAAAGGATATTGTTCTTTTTGCAATTAGCGATCATATTAGCAGCAGTTGGTTCTGTCAAATTGCTCAGTGAAGGGTTGAACGGGGTGAGATTTATCTTTGCAAGCAAATGGTGATGAGGAGCCCTCGAGTCTTATTATCCGGAACTTGATATGTTCTTCTCTAAGTTCTCTTCATGCTTGCTTATGGTGATTGGTGACAAGGAATCGAGTATCGGCAAACGATTGAGGCTAGGTAGTAGGTAGTGCAGTGGATAGACACGACAGCGAATTCTGCTAGGATCAGTTCAACTTTCATTTTCATCTGTCTTCTCTTACACCCGCACATGTTTACAGGTACTACTGGTTATGTTACAGAACATCCACCACATGATAGATAAAACTCAGACATTCTCCAAACAAAGTGCGTATTTCAAGTTGCGGAAGCTAGAATCCGTCATTCTTCCAAGTGAAGAGAGATCTATAGGACTTTTCAACATTTTACTGCACACACTCTTGGATCAAGCACACCTACCTACTTTCAATCAAAGCATGCCAAAGCAGTAGAGACTAGAGAGACTAGAGGCACTTCTAGTTTTTATTTCCGAAGCTCAATCGGTATGCTCATGATGGATTTGCACTGTTATACCCCCAACCGCAGTAAAGAGTACCCAAATCCCACACTGAAACTTTGCTGTGGTCTCGACTTGATCACAAAACCAGAATGCATTAAGATCCACCGAAAATCCGGATAACACAACTTCCAGCCTAAATAAGTCTGATTCAGCAAGAGGTTTGGCCAAACGTAAGTTACCGCATATTCTACATCGTTGGGTTATCTACATGACAGAGGGCTTGCTCAACAGTCTCTTTCAGTAATAATCGTCAGTAACTAGTTACACAACCGAATGACTAGTTACACACAACGCCAACTCTAAACTCATACCAATAATGCATCGGGATCGACCAACTTTCCTCTATCAACGTTCTTCCTAAGTTTTCAGCTTACTTTGGTAGTCAGGAGGAATCCTTATGTCCAAATCTTTCCCCTCATGTGAACAGTGAACACACTTAACTGCAAAACCAAGTCTAGTTCAGCAAGAGACTGGTCCTCATATATATGCTGTTAACGTTTTACAGATTAAATTGTGCATGGTTTTGTTTTATTCAGTCGATTACTCTCGCCCATCACATGACCGAATGAAATCACGTTACACATGACCGAATGAATGCACGTTATAACATAAAATAAAATGCCACAAAACAAGGATCTTGTTAGACTGCTACAATCTTCATTTTTCTTCCAACACTTTTCTAATGACTAGAGTTGCTAGCTGAAAGAAGCCAGTAGCTAGTACTGTAGTATCGTCGGTTCAGCGGAGCAAACATCAATCAATTAACATAAACATGTGGGATGTTTGAGAGTTAGAGAAGACATATGAACATGGAAGTTGAATTTAACTGATCCTAAAAGAATCTGAAGAGGAAGAGACGAAAGAATTGGACCATTCCTCGATTTATGCGTTCCGTCAAAGAATGTGGTACGATTCTGATCGTATCCTCACAACGTTCCAGAAACCCAATGTGCCCGTGACAGTTCATGCTCCTCTATTTCATACGCTACATCCCAAAAATGATCAAAATCGCAACTTTTCAAGGCTCTAGCTTGCAAAGGATAAAATAAACGTTTAGGAACTAATCACTGTACACCTACTGATGATCTTTGTAAAGTGCTGCAATCTTGTTTTTGCTTGACCTATCCAGAGCTTTTTGCTTCTACCCTTGTAAAAACAGAGGGAGAGAAAACAGAACGGACTTGCGGAAGAAGTAACTAATAACAACTCCTCGGTTAGTTGCTCCGAAGCACAAAGATGCTTCTGAGTTTTGAGCTGCTAAACTCAGTTGATCCAGAGTCTTGTATCTATACCAACTTCAGTATATTAGAAGAACTATGTTGTGTGGTTTTGTTTCAAGTTCCATTGTGTCAGAAGACTTGTGAGTGCAATATCGACAGGCGACTAAACAGCAGACTTAACTGCGGCAATTCGTTCTTGGTGCTGCTTCCATTGCGCCATAGGTAGGCTATGTTGCATCTGGTGTTCAGAGTAGCATGCTTATAGAAACCTTGGAACTGGAAAATCGCCGATTCACCATAGTAGCTCACTTTGGAACAAGAGAGTGATGACCGATCATATAGATGGGAATCGATCGACGTCAGAATTTCCGTTTCATAGCCGTCGATCGCGCCGATTTTCTTCTATTCCCGTTTCTTTAACAAGAATTCAACCAGGGTCAAAATCTCGTAAGGAAAGTCAATATATCACGACATTACGGAGATATATCTCCTCCCGAGTCATATCGGCAGTTACACTTTATCGTCAATTTATCGCGTTTCGAATTTGATTTGAGAAATACGAAACGTTTCGCGTTTCTGGTTGGGTTTTTGTTTTCCGAGAATTTCCAAATTGAGCTAGCCGTCTGCCGTTCCGTTTCGATTTTGGTTCTAAGGAATCGAAACGTTTCGACGCATCTCGTGGAATTTCGACGTTTCTTTTTTTACTTTTGTTGTTTGAAGGAGTAAGACCGGGACTCAAGACTTTCCGCATAAGAGAGGATCCAACTGGACCGCACACTCTCAACAAACTACTACCTACCCTACAAACAATCTAAATCCCCACAAACGACAAACCAAACGTCTCAGCAGCCTCCGCCGCCAACAATGGCCGGAAGCTGATAAAATTCTTTTCTTACTCACAATTTAATGTAAAGAACAGTTGCACTGGAGATTGGTGGGGTGCGCCAGGCCTTTGCAGTAGTGCAACGCATAGGCGACGCGCGAGACTTCCCTGAAGCAAGCTTCAGTGGCGGAAACCTCCCCCTAAAAAAATAAATTTAATATCGTGTGAGCCAATGGCTCACATATCAGATATTAAACTGATAAGAACAGATACTACACTTGATCTTAGCCAAAAGGCCGAGAAAGGTATGCTTTGTTATGTGATTGGAGTTCTTATTTTATACCCGGCGCTTCTGCTTCCTTTCCACAAACCAGCGATGTGGTGTTTTATTTATCTGCACTTCCTTCAGCTATTCTTCTCCTTTTTCCCTAGTAGTAGAGGAAACAACAGCCTTGCTTTGGCTCCGAATTGATTGGTGCCATACACTTCGTTATCTGGAATTACTGAAACGCACGATTTCTTGCCATGATCATACTTGCATGTTACATTAGTGCTGGAAAAAAATAAGTGCCACGACCAAGAGAGATCATCGTCTGTCCACCCTTTGTTTACTGCCGTATCAATGCCGAAGGGCGAACATCCAAATCGATTACTCGATATTACTTGAGAGGATTTGGTGGTCAGGAATCCTTATTTCCAAATCTTCACCTCATGTGAAACACAATTAACTGCAGAACAAGTCTGATTCAGCAAAGACAATTGGCCTCTTATGCTGTCAAGTGCCTGGTTTGGTGTTAGTAGATTTTTGAAGGTTCAAGTCCCTCAGCTACCTTATTAGTCTCGTCCAGCACAGAAACTCAGCAAGTCATCTTCATAAGATTGTAATCATAGAAGCAACACCTCCGACAAAGAGAGTCATAGCCATCAGAGCTTGCTGTATTCGATAGAGAAGGAAAAGCACGAGGATTGAGTCGAGGTAGCAAAACCAAAAGTCCCATAACGTTCTTCTTTTGTTCTTCAAATGGGTTCGAGTCATTATAATGGACATTCGACACGATTATGCAGGTCCCAAAGTTCGAATCTGAGGTATAAAAGTTTGTCTTGGCCGCCGTCAAGGTTCATTCAAACAAGATGAATTTTGAAGTACCAAAGGAAAAAAACCAGATGAATTTTGCAATAACAATTCCACTAGAAAGAAACAAGTCAAACTATTCATTCAATCTCCTCCATCGTCTCAGTAAAACTTCCCCATATCATTCAATCTGCGTGTCTTAGGGAAGTATTTTCTTTCACTCTCTACACTTAGCCGCGACAACAAACAAAACTGTATTACCCCTTCTCTTTCTGAGAATAATTACTATCGTCTTCTTCTTCTAGTAGACAATGTTTACTTCCTTCTCGTTCATCTCAAGCACATGGTCTCTTGCATCACTCAACGCGCCCTGCACCAAAAGATACATTAGAACAAACCAGACAAACCCAGACGGAGGGTAGAACCCATTGAGATGATAGGGATTGTTCAGAAGACCTGGCCGAATTTGGTAAGGAAGTTGTTTGCAAGGTTTATCGAGGCTATCTTCACGTCTTCGTTGGCTTTCAGTGCTTGAGCTATCGCAAAAGCTCCGTCATCCTGAACAGGAGGAACTTATCAGAACCTAAACAGGCAAATCCCCGGAGACGGGGAGAGAGAATATTAACAAAGGAAAGTGAGCGTACTCGTATTTCGTTGAATCCCAGGTCGAGTTCGGTCAGTACTTCATTTACCACCTTCAAGCTGCGAGCAATGCAGACTGCACCCTGCAATATTTCAAAAAACGGAGGTTTAGGTAGAACCGCGGGTGGAAAAGAACACAAAATCAAGGGCAGGATGACGATGATAAGAGAAACGATGTACTTCGTCTTTGAGCCCATTTCCTCTCAAGTCCAACACCGAGATGGTGTTGTTATATTTAAGAGTTTCTGCAATGTGTTCTGCGCCTTTGGGACCTATCTGACACCAACCAAGCTTTAAGACCTTTATGCTGCCATGAAACTTGAGAATGTCGGATAATGCCTTTGCTCCGTCCGGTAAGATAGGATTATAACCCATTTCCAACTGAGAACAGGAGACAAAGATGGGAAACCAGAGAACCTTCTCAACACCAATATATCTCCACACTCCAAAACGAGAAACACAACGGCTAAAAAACTCACTGTCGTGATAACAGAGTTATCTTTGAAGACACGAGCTATTGCAGTGATCCCGTTGGTCCGTATGTTATTTCCTCCCTGTATTGTTTTAGATCCTTATATCATGAGTATCCTACAAAAGAGAAAGAATACTTTGCTTACTTAGTCTTCTCACCAGATCTATGATTGATATACTCCGGTTCTCCTTTAAACCAGCAGCAATCTCCTCCGCACCCTGACAAAAGTTTCAGGAAAAGTTCAAATCTAAGGACCATATCCAGCATCTGTTTCATTAAGGCAAACAAAAGGTATGCTCCCTCAGTGACTTTGTTACCTCGTCTCCCAAGTCATTCATGTACAAGTTCAGCCAAAACAAGCTTTTGCTCTTCTTTATGTATTCAGCAACATGAAAGGCACCAGTTCCGCTTATTGAGTTGTTGCCGAGGTCTAGATGAGTGAGCTTTGCTGAAAAGCGTATAGAAATGTTAGAATTTATTATCCTGAGCATCTTGTGTTATGACAATAGCAAAAGGACAGACCTTTACTGGTCGACAACCCTGATATCAGAGCACGAGCTCCCTCGTCACCAATTGAATTTCCTTGCAAGTGAAGTTCCTGAAGGAATGCAACTCCTCTATATAATCAAGTAAGAAACTAACGTATAATACAATCAAGGCTATGGCTATGTAAGTTCGATCAAAGAGGAGGGATTTTAGATGCATGAATGTGAGCTGTACCTGCAACGCCTTGTTCCCCTCTAGCCCTTTCGCCAAAGCATTAACACCAAGTGTTCCCCCATAATTGCCACTTGATTAATAGAGAAAATATCCAGCGTAGAATAGCGAGACATTAGAAATGACAGATGGAAATAAATACAACTACAGAAGGAAATAAATGACCACAACTACTAACTTGAGATACAAACTTCGTACTGTGTTGTTCTCGGCTAACGCTCCAGCAAGACTTGTAAATCCCTACTTACATTTCCATAGTAATCATAGGCAGTGTCAATACTGGCAACTTTGGCTGCTTATCAAGTTGTATTAAATGATATGAAGAGGAAATAACTTACAGAATAATCAATCATGTTGTTGTTAAGTTCAATCACGCGTAAGATTGAGTTTTTCTTCAGCAGGTCTGCAATAGCTTGTCCACCCTGCCAGAGCACAAACATATAGGAATGAAATATGCAGTTAGATATACATATCAGTTGTGAAATCGAGAGCATCATTTCAGTAGATTACTGAGTACCAAAGAGTTGACTTACCTCATCACCCACGTCAGCACTATTCAGCTGGAGCTTTTCAATACCAGTATTGTTCGCCAACATTGCACATAGGATCTGTTGAGGAAATTTGACAGCAAAGCATAAGAGATACGGAATTATAAAGTAGACAAATGATGTGCAAAAGAACGTTTAGTACACAAGTTCCTTCAAACTAGTTCAACGTTGGAGTTAGACCAACCTTGGTTCCTTCATCTCCAATGGCATTCCCAGAAAGGTTCAGAGTCTTCAAATAAACGTTCGTTTCAAGAACCCCTTTAAAAGCATTTATCCCTTGTGCCGTTATTCCATTAGAAGCAAAGCTAACTTCCTCTAGAGTCTGAAACCCAACTGACGTCAGATAATACTAAAAGGAATATGATAACTGAACCAGAAGGATCGAGTCGCAGGACAGCAACAAAAACTGAGCTGAGAAGAGAAACGCAACCTTGTTGTAAGCCAGGTTCGTAGCAAGGACGAACATGCCTTCATCTCCAAAATTACACCCTGTCAAGTAGCAGGGAACCACAAACTCATTCACATAAGAACCCTACTGTACCCTTGTGATTTGGCCATCCAAAACTATTTGCTGGAAAACTAAATCAATCGATAAAGTGTAGTCGCTATACCTGACATGTCAACGCTTCCGTATCTTAATAACTCGTTGGCAAATGCATTGAGTGTCACCTTGGCCTCATTGGAAGAGAAACTCGACAGCAAATTCGATCCAGCACCAAAAGGCCAACTCATTCCCTTGGCAGGAACTTCCTTTCCCTCCACTGCAACCCTTTCCTCCACTGAAGGGTTACCTGGCTTTGGCTTTAAGAATTTCTCCGCCAATTTCCATAGAACTGTTAGTTGAAACTCCAGTTAGCACCACTTAATTCTCGATACACAAATCCTTAAAATCACTTGATCATAAAAATATCTAATTGCAGCAACCTAAGCCTACTAATCATCCAAGTGATCAGCATTCAGTCAAATTACAATGCCAAATGTGATCAATCGCAAAATTCACAAGTAGCAGGGGGAAATTAATTCCATACCGATGCTAGCCACGAGGGCCACGCCGGCGGGAAGCGCAAACGAAGCAATCTGCTGCACCGGAGGATCACCGCCGAAAGAACTCTCTCTTTGGGACTGCTTATAGACTCTCCGGCCACGACCGGACGTCGAAGCTGCGGCGTTCACGACTAAGCGCTTGAACCTGAAACATCTTCTTCTCGAAGTAGAATCCGAAGAAAACGACAACAGAAGCGCGCCTTGAGCTCGATAGCGCAGCGCGGACGGAGGGCGAGCAATCTGCAGAAGCTCTTATGTCTGAGAAAAGGAAAGGAGATAAGAGAATACAATAAGAAGTAGAAGACGGTACCTGAGGATGAGAGCAGAGGGAGAGAGTGGAAGAAGAACTCATGGAGTTATTGTGAGGATTCTAAATGCGCATAGAGAAGAGTGTGAGTTCTAATCTTAATCGACAGAGCACGGCGGAGATGGCGGCGGAGGAGGAGATAGAAAGCGGCGAAGGCGAACTCCGGGCGGCGGGGAATTTATTTTTTCAGCTGGATTTTTAGATTATCTAGCCATTAATGTCAACGAACCATTTCGGATTACGGGGTCGGGGTGGGAGTGAGAGTCAGTATTGGGCTTCTTTGTCGGGTCGGGTTGAAGATGTTTATGACCAGACGGGCTTTTATCCAAATAAAGCCCATAGTTTACTGATGATAGTGGGTTTGGATCTATACCAACTCATCAGGCCTGTATGGGGCAAGCCTATAACCCATGATGAACCCGAATAGTCGCTCATCCTGTTGAATCATCGAGACTAAAGTCTAACCATAAAAGGTGACATCGTTAAGAATTTGATTATTTTATGGAAATTGAGTGTATTTTGTATATAATTTTTATGGCTTTATATAAGTATTTATAGCAAAGGAATCGGTTAAGAGTTTGATTGAAGTCTAACCATACAAGGGACATTATTAAGAGTTTGAATATTCCATGAGAATGGAGTATATTTTGAAGTTAGGTTGTTTTATATGAGTATATGTAGTAAAGGGATTGGTTATTGTTTTCGATATTCATGTTAGTCTCTCATAATCATATTTGATTGGGAGCTGGATCAACGAGACTAATACTTGAAATTGAATGCTATATAGTAATCAAGAATCAAAATTGATTTGAGAGGAATTATGACAGAATTTCAAATTGTTTGAAAAAGAGGGATAAATTCAAGAATATATGACATACGTGTTGTTAGAATTGTGGGTTGTTGTCCAACTATTGATGAGGAGGGACGATTCTTCTTAATAACACTTTTAAAGATTGTCAACTTCTACAAATTGCTATATAAAGATAGCCATAATTGAGTATGTTAATGAGAAAGACAATCGAGTTACTAACTATACTTAGTTAGTATATGACATAAACCAATAAAATTGTGAGTAAAAAGTTACAATTGTGTAAAATATGACTAGTATAATAGTACATCTAAACGTTTTCTCACATCAATTTAATTTCATATAAACTTCTCAACCTTGACACTCCCACTTGTCAACAAATTCGACCTCCAATATCATTCTAACAGAATTATCCACAATCTCCAAAACCAATAGAGACCGATAATTGAGCATGGGAGGCATCGTTTTCCGACATCAGCTTATCAAATAAACCAAATTCCAAATGAACATGGACAAATATCTGCATATCCTAACATACCAGATGGCCAACCCTCGAAAGACACCAGAAATTAAGGAATCCATGGCGGGTTTGCAGCTGCTTCTTTGTTCTTATATGCTCTTCTTTCTCATCGACACCACACCACTATGTTTTTACACTTTGTTCCATCATCTAGGCCATGTTTGGAAACATTTCAATTCAATCCAAATAGAATTGTATTCCCATGACTGCTGAAATGCAATTAATTCTTCTTTCTTCATTCAACTTTTCAGTCATAGCTTGTACCAACCTCAACTCAATTTCTTTCCATATTTTCAACTCAGCTTTCCTAAAAACATAATTATCATTTCCAAACCAATCCTAAAGTCCAAAACTAGGCTCCTACATGGGTAAGAACAAAAACCAGCATATAAGCTTTCATCGGTCACAACGAAACCACAATGCCATAATTCACCCGCATCATACTCCTCTATATATATATACACTCACACATGTAACAAGCTCATCATTCACACATTCTCACTCAACTGAAGATAAAACAAACCAAACCATTTTCATCTTCCAATTTCCCAACATCTGAGATGTCCTCTGCTGCCATGGCTGTCAAGCTCATTTTCGGAGCCATCTTCGCTGCTGCATTGATTGCGGTAGCTTCTGCAGGTGACAAGATGCCCCCTATGCCAGGGATGCCTCCTATGCCTGGGATGCCACCCATGGACATGGCTCCGACTCCGACCAACGGTTTGAATGGCTTTGTGGCTCCTTCCATTGCTGTTGGAGTTGTTCTTGCCATGGCTTCTTTCATCTTTGCTAGAATCCAAGTCTAGATAAGGAAAGGAAGAGCTTATATGTCCATAAGTTGGATCTTTATTTTCTTGTGTCTGGTCTAGTTTGCTGAGTGTTTCTATCCTATTTTTATATCCATATGTGTCCAATATCTGATGTGATCAATTTCAATCGTTTGCTCAACTTAATCTAAAAACCTTGTATATGTGTCCTTGCACATGATCTGACCCGATCCAATCTCGAACATGAAGAACAATGGATTATGGCCTTGTTTTTTCGCATTGGAATTGGCCGGATTTCGGGGTCAATTTCGGACTCCGGATCAATTACCTTTTATATATTTTCAGCAGTCATGAAACGGTAATATTTTTTTGCTCAAAGGATGTCCATTTAGGCTGAAATTCCCAAAGCTGCCGGATTTTACATCGAAATGGAATTCGAAGGCTGGAATTAGGCGGAATTAATCCTCAAGTCTGGCGGAATTGGGGTTACGGAAAACGTATCTGAAAGAATTGGTTGGGTGTATGGAATTGAACCCCAAATCCGACCAATTCCACCCCAAACCGGCCGCGAAAAAACAATACCAACATTTCCAATTCCGCTGGATATGGGATCTTGATTCTGCACAATTCCAACGCCAAATTACGATTGGAAAGGTTCGGGTTCGGCATTCAATCGGTGGATTTGGAAATTCCGGCCGGAATTGGGAGTGAGAGCGGAAAACAACTATATGTATGTATGCCAAGGAAAATATTAGCAGTAAGAACTAGAACTCGTGGTAGAATTAGAGAGAAAAGAATGTGCAAAGGAAGCATGTACAGCTGCCCCTACAGGCAAAGCATCTTCATCTAGGAAAAAATAAGGGTTATGAGGAGGGTAAATTGCCCCCAATTTCTCATTCCTAATCCCTAAAAACATGAAAGAGCCAGGAACTCTATCCAGGTAAAACGCAAAATCCTCACTCCCCATGAAGCTAGGGGACACCTTAGTGTTGGACTCCCCAACCACATCTCTCGAGACTCGCGTCGCGAGCTCGTACACACCCTCGTCGTTTATCGTGGGAGGAATCGTCGGATGTTCGCTCCCGTCGAAATCGACTTCCGAAGTGCACCTATGGACCGCCGCCTGTGCACCGATAACTTCCTTGATCCTCTCCCTTAACGACTTGAACGTCTCCCTGCTGAATGCCCTGAATGTTCCCGCTATGGTGGTCGAATCCGGAATCACATTGAACGCGTTCCCACCGTTGATCATCGCCACCGAAACCACCTGTGAATCTAGAGGGTCGGCCTCTCTCGACACGATGTTTTGTAGACTAATGACCGAGGAAGAAGCTGCGATGATCGGATCGATTGAGTTTTGAGGAATGGCAGCGTGGCCGCCTTTCCCGGTGATCTTCGCCTTGAAGCTTCCGCATCCGGCCAGGAACTGTCCTGGCCGGGAAGCAACCGAACCGGTTGGAAACACGTGAGCTATGTGGAGGCCAAAGATTGCTTTCACATTGTCCAATGCGCCTTCTTCAATCATGTCTTTCGCTCCGCGCCCTTTTTCCTCTGCCGGTTGGAAGATCAGGACAACTGTCCCTTGCAATGTGTCTCGAATCTGTTGCAGGATCTTTGCTGCACCCAGCAGCATTGCCACGTGAGCATCGTGGCCGCAAGCATGCATTTTGCCGTCTACTTTGCTCTTATGCTCCCACTCCACCATTTCCTGAAAGAGAATCAACAGCTAAAAACTAAGAACAAGTCCTCTGGAGTTGTTGTGACCACAAAAGTTCCAATCTTTCTTCTGGGTTCAAGAAACCCAGATCAGCCAAATGAGTAACCCTCAATGTTATCAAAAACCAATCATGAATCTCACTCAATAATAACTAGGATGCAACAGTTCCATACAGGAGTTCCATACATGGCATCAGAGCTTCCGAGCAAAAGGTTTTAAAATCAATATTGTTAGTTCCCGGTATAACAATTGGTCGATCTTCACAAATTTCAATCGCCTTCAATGAACCTCTACTAACCTAAGCAACGATTCTCTACCTCGACTCATAACTGACTACAGAAGAAGCCATAGTCATCAAGTAACAAGGAAAACTCAGCTTAATTTAGCCGGTGGAAAAAAAGTTGAATGAAATGTTGAGCAATTTTACATTTACACAAAAAGGTTTAGATCCTGACGAAGTGATATTTAAGAAACGAATTTTTCATCCAACTATACACCGGTCAAACCAAAGGCTCATCAAACAGCTCAGTACACTGTTGTGGACCAGTAGCTCAGCAACAACCAACTTCCCAGGAAGAAAAATGACCACTTTTTTCCAATAATTGTGAACTCAAGTGGTTGATGTTCAATAGATTACAACTTTAAGCAAATTAACTATACACCAATCATTTTATAACGATCATCCGTACCCCCCTTTTGTTCTAAGCCATAAAGGAACCACTCAAAGGAAATATCTTTTTCTATAATGGCCAGCCAATAATAATTCCTGAAATCAGATTCGCTTTCCCCACATTGAAAAAGGATTCCTCTGCACTGTGTTCATTATAGTATATTAACAGAAAAAAAAAACGTGGGACCGACCGGCGACGATTAAAAAACCAATTACCCAAAAATCGAATCAATCAGAAAATAATGCTCCAGAAATTGAAATTGGAATTTTTACCTGAATAGGCAGAGCATCCATATCGGCTCTCAGAGCGACGAACGGCGGCGAACCGCTCCCCACCGTGGCAACAATCCCTGTCTTCGCGACCGGCCACCGGTACGGAATCCCTAGCCGATCGAGCTCCTCCCTAATCAGCTCACTCGTTTGGTATTCCTCATAAGCCAGCTCCGGGTTCTCGTGAATCCTCCGCCGTATCCCCTTTATCCAATCCACCGTCGCTTTATCATTAGCCAGCTCCACGATCCGCTCCTTGATCGAACAGTTCTTCGAATTGGGTGCCAATTGGAAGCTCAGGGACTGCTCACAACGGCAGAGAAAGGAAGCGATCAAGAGCAGGATGATTTGCGCCGCCGCCATGGCCGCCGGAGAGAGAATTCGTGGCGCGGGGAGGAAATGAAATCAATAAAAACAAAAACTAGGAATTGAGTATTGGACAATTGTGTGGGTTTTAATTTATAGTGGGGATCTTTATTTTCTTTCCCAGGTTTGATTTTTCTGGGTTTGGTTTTTTTTGGGGTGGGTTACGTGGAATGAAGAGAGAAGTTAGGAACAGAGAGTCGTGCGCTGGCGGGGAGGATTATATGTAATTAAGATAATGTGGATCACGTGCTGGAATACGATTTGGAAAGTGAGTGGATACTGTGTGCTAAATGCCTGAATTCTTTCGTCATCGTTTCACGAAGTTTATTACTTGGGGTTGACGGTGATTTAAATCAACCCAGCCGGTCGGATCGTATATGCAACATCCGAGATTAATTTCGAGTACGATCCTCTTTACTCGAATAAACCCATTTAGAGAAGTTGGATATACAATCAGTTGAGGATGAAGTTTTCATAGCTTTGGTTTTTGTGCTATGGTTTTTTTTATGAAGACGTCGAGAAGGAAGGAATCGAGATGATTTGTGTGAATTCCGAAGATTATGTGGTTAATGGAGTAATTGGTCGTTTGTTTTACATAACTTCGATTGTTGGTGAGACTAGAGTTGTGTTCGCTACTTGTTTTCTCACTTTTCGAGAGGGAGATATAGGTCATGTTTGGTCTTATTATAGAGAGGTAGGTGGTTGATGCGTGCTATTCAAAAATTGAAGAATGCTATATTGATATAGCTGTTGTGTATGAGATTTTGAAAAAATTTCTTCTGATTCAAGTTCATTACTATCCTCGTCATTTTTTTTTCAACATGTAGTAGATACAATAGTAAGGCAAGCGAGAGACAAGAAATTGAGTTTTTATTTGTCTAGTGATTTTTTTATCTGTTCGGGTTTCATCTTTGTGTAATTCTCAAAATACTCTATCTTTTGTTGGTACGTAACACTTGTTTAGACTTTTTCATTTATTCGAATCTATATCCCGTGTGATTATGAGATGAATAATAATTAGTCATTTGTGATTCTAATGAAATATGGCATTTTAATTTCTTTTCAATATATGTTTATTTCAGTGCACGTTTAAAATCCTATATTGTACTAGATTCAAGGAACAAGAAGAAAAGGATTTGTCTTTTGAAAGGGAAAATTTGTAATAAAACAAAAATATTCGAAGCAAAGCTACCAATGCGCATAAGACAGCTTACAATTGTGATTATGGATTGTGATATCACGTTTTAGTCAAATGATTTTCCACCCCCAAAGTCCTAATTCGCCATCTCTCATGATGATATTCGATTAATAAAAAGGAAATTTGGTCGTCATTAAAATGAGTAGATCGTATGCTTTCTAGCTCAAAGGTAATGTGTATGTCGAGAATAGAATTGGATTTGGTTTGGCAGGTACAATGTTGAATGTAATTTGAATAAGAATTGAAAAATTAGTTTTCTCTTAAAATACACTTTGTTGGGATCTAAATTTCTCATCCGGATAGAAAATTTGTCAAAATCCCATTCAACTTTCCATACACCAAACCAAGTCGTAATGAATGAGAGCGATAGCGTCGCATTTCTTAGCCTATGCACAACCAGGAGCCGTCACCATATGGTATAGCCAACAAATTCTTCTTTAAAATTTAAATAAACATGTGTAGAAATCAAATTCACTGTTAACCAAATGTCTATGCTTGGACCTAACTATTCATATGTCAACTTAAATTATAATTTGTGTACCTACCAGTAATTTGTCACCGTCAACGTACGGCCTTAATTTCCAATGATTTATTGAGATTAGGATATAGGATCATTATCATACTATTATTTTGATATATATTAATTTCAAATTAAGGTGAACATTGTCCCCACGGAATCAAAGAGGGAACAACTTTATATTACAAGAAAACTATGAACCATATGATGACATAAATATAATTCAAGTTTTGTTCATAGGGGTGTTAACAACTCAGTTGATAATTGACATCCTGCAATACGTCTAGTGCCCTTTTTTTGACGTGTTCAAGACGTACACTTCACTAATTAATCCAAAATTCATATCATTGATAGCATGGTTCTTCCCTACCCTCAAACTTAATTCCAATTCTAGGGAAAACGTAACACTAGGGATTAATAACCATATCAATTCAATAGTGGTTTCTGGTTTCTTGATTTCTTCCGGAAAAAAACCTCATTGGGATGAAGTCGGAGAAGTGGTTTTTGGATTGAAGTAGAAAGCTCGTACAAATTTTAGTCATCTAAAAATCATGTTTTAGATCTAACGGTTGAAAATATAAAGGGCAACATTGACATTTTATAGTTATACAATTATATATACTAAGTATTATACTAATAATTGTACTAAGTCATGTAATACTTAATACAATACTTTAGTATAATATATACTTAGCATTACACTTTGTAAAAACCTCATACAAATATGTATACACTTCTATATGGGTTTGTATAAATATATACACATTTGTATGATCATTACAACTCTTCGTACAAAGTTGTACCCCCGGTCGTCGGAAAATATTTCCAGGAAATTGTTTTCACAGAAACGTAGAGTCGACGACGGTGATCACGTGGGTGAAAAAAATTTCATCAACGGAGATCGGCATCATCACCGAGTAATTGATGGGGAAACTTTCTGGTCACCGAAGATGGTAATCCGGCCATCAAAAACATGGTTGAATGTGATTGAAAATAGTTAAGTTTTGATCCAACAAAAAATTAAAAAAAAAATAACTACATACAGTGATCCAAGAATCCGTGTTACTCCTGGGTCGGATCGAGGAAGCTGTGTGCCTGATTCCAGAATCGGACTCCCTGATGGGAGTAGAAGTAGCCGTAAAAGTAATCAAATAATAATTAATAAGCTGGATAAAGTTTTCAACTAACCAAAAAATACTAATTAGCAGCCATTGATGTGCAGTACATGGGGTCAAATTGTAAAGGCCATATTCGTACTTTCACCGAATTCATAATATTATATAATGTTGGGTTACGTTGAATTATCCAATTAAGGTTGTTGAATTCTTCAACTTAATTTTTTTGCTTAAAAAGACTGTAAAAAAGGTGTTAGTTAGAAAGGTTATATATACAGGTCTGGAATTGAACGAAGCAGTGACGTAATTTTTAGAGGTGGTGGTGAGTTGAAGTTTACGTGACTAATTTATTAACTTATATATTCATGTGGATAAGCAAAGTTGCGTTCACTATCTTTTCACCATGTGCATGTATCATGCAATATGTGTGAAACAGATGAAAACGAGGTTCGGTAAAGTTCCCCACTCCACGTCCCAAGTTTCTTTTTCAAAGCTTCCAGCTTCACAGTCACACTTTTACTCTTATTTACAATCATTTTTAACCTTATTTGACTTAAATTAAAAAAACGTAACTTAATTTTTTAATCATTTTCAACATATATGTCAAATATTAGTCGATTTGAAATTTTTTTATTTTCATGTAAAAATTGTCGATATTGTCGATGTGTGTTTTTTTATTATCAAATATATATATATAACAGAGTATGAAAACACCCAAAGTATGTACAAGTGTCATTCTGTGTATTATAATTTATGGAAATTGATAATTTTTAAATTGACTAATATTTGACTTGTATGTTGGAAATGATTAAAAAATCCAAGTTTCACGATGTTAACCTCTCCAAATAATAGTCAAATGAAGTTAAAAACTATTTTTGTCTTGAGACTGTATGGTAATGGTGTTATTTTTAGTCTTGAAAATTTTCAAATTGACTAACTTTTTGAAGATGGTAAAGCAGCCGATGATTACAAGTCCATCGCGAACTTGCTTCGAGCTAACTTGATAGTAATATATTTGATGTAAACTTAAAATTAATTATACGAGTAGTAGCTAACTTGATACTTATACTTCACTGCTTCAAAGTAAATAAATTCTTTAGTCAATATTTAATTTAATTTACCTTCATCATATTTTCTTAGAGTAATTGAATTTGAATCCAGTACCTACAAATTACCGGTACCCAACCCGAGATATGTACCCTGCTTGGACTCATCAAATCATTTTACTCGATTTTCATGAATTTAGATCATCTCCTCTACTCAAATCGGGCTAGATTTCGGAATCGAGTTGGGTTGTGTTTCAGAAACCAAGGAAACGGCTGGTCACGTACGTTCATGCAGAGGTGACATGCTATAATTTAGCAGACGTACGTGACTATAAAAATTAATTTATTATAAAAAAATAACAGAGCATGTCGGTAGGCTGGTTAGCTTACCATTAAACAAAAATAATTATACAAACTGCACGCACGTACGACGAAACCCCCTTATGAACTTCCACGCAATAATCCAAACCCCAAAACGACAGAGACCCAGTTAACGAGTTCATTCCGTGGCCGCGTTTTTTGCCTTCTTGTTATTCTGTGCGATGTCTTGATCGAGTTACGCGTATAGTTGGATGGTTTCGAACTAATCGTAACATTTTGAATTGCGTTCGGCTGCATATAAAAATATACTAATTTCGATAAAGAATTATATATTATCAAAATTCTAAATCTAGTTAGATATGAGTTGGTCCGTGAGGTAGAAGAATCTTCTTTTAGATCCGCGAGTGTGCAGTATATGTACAGACGTGCTTAAGTAATGATATAACAAAATAAATTATACTAACAATTTTAGTGATCAGTTTCCGGACAATGATTTATAGTGACCAACAAATTAGTGACCGTTTAATGAAATAATCACATACTTAACTAGGTGTAACAGATTAATAAACCTTTTAGACGATTAAAAAATCACACATTATTAAGATTCTAAACCTACCTAGATGTGAGCAGGTTCATCATGTAGAAGAATCTTCTCTTAGATCCGTCAGTGTGCGTAGTATATATATAGACATATAAATAAGTAACGATATGGAAAATTTATACAGACGGGTTTTAATGACCAACAAATTAGTGATCGTTTTCCAGTAAAATGGTTACTGATAAATCAAAACGATCACTAATAATTTATAGTGACTAGTAGATTATTGAAAACCGGGTCAAAACAGTCTCATATTTATCGTCCCTAAAATTACTTGTAGTTTTATCGATTGAAAAGTGACGTTTCACACCTTTTGCAACCGTAAAACGTAAATTTTCATGAATGAAGAAATGTCCTCGTGCATGTAACTTACAAAAAGAGTTAGTAGGTGCGCACCTAAGCCCATTTCCGACCCGTATTTTTAAATTTCGTTGTAAATAATGTCCGTAACTCGGCTAATGCCGATATCCTCCACATAGTACAACTTTGGAAAGGGTCAGACATCCGCAAGTATGGATTTAGTTTCCATTTCTCATATCTCGTAACGCCCATAACTCGATCCAATGGAGAGTCGGATATCCGCGAATATGAATTTCGTTTGTGCAATTTCTTGTGGCTTTTCAAAGTGGCGTGTGCGTTTGCTTTCACCCGGAAAGAAGCCGGCAAAGGCCACGTGAAAATATTGGGTGCCATCATGATCAGTCTCTGTCCAGGGTGGGGGGCCTATTTACAATAATGAAATATATAATAATGTCTAGACAAACAGATCCTTATAGCATTTATCTAGCTAGGGTTCATCATCATTTAATGGCTGGCTGTGTAGGCCAACTCGTTGATGTTAATTGGGATAGTTGATGTGTCGTCGGTTGTCTGCGTCCAGAATGCTGAAACTAGTTATAAACATGGGCGGGCGGAACTAGTACCAAAACTTTCTCCTCTTTTCCCTTTTTCTTAATTAGACAGAGAGAGTGACGACTATTGGTAAAATCGGGTTTGTCGGAAAGATCGTGTACGGCCCATTCCGGCCACCGGTATAAATACGTGTGTGTACCGTTGATTTTGTACCGCGATGGGATTTGAAGTCGGAGGAGGAAGAATGAAGGCGAGAAGGAGGGGAATGGGGAGTAAGGAGAGAGGACTTTGCTAAGTAATTGCACCGTGAATAATTAACTCATCATAGAAATGTTAAATTAAGGTAATTATATAGAACAGGTTTTTATACCAAACATAATGCAGTTTGGTTTTGTAAATTATGACGTCATGTGATATTATGATTACTAAACATTCAATTGATTTTAGCCACGTAACGTGGTTTTGACTTGTGCTATATTTCCAAATTATGATTAAATGTTGGAAGTTAAAATTGGCGCGTCAGGTTATTCAAATAAAATTTGTTCCATAGACGTGATGTGACCTAACGTGAGTGAATCAAAATTAGACTAATTAAAGACCAATGTCAGAAATTCAATGGCATGTTTCTGTTTCATAAATGTTATCATTCAATTTCAGAAAATAAAGTATAAAATACATTTTATCATAGCTCCAAATTAATACATCATTATCACTAAATTTTAATTTGCAATCACACTAACCACCGAACTAAGTTATGTTCATCAAGTACTACCAAATTATAGTTTCTTTCCTAAATCACCATTTCTTTATTTTTTCAAATGAAATGCCGACATGGCTCAACATAACCAACATTTAGGAGATGAGTAAGCTATCAATCCATCGTTTCGATCCCTAACTTGCTAATCCCTAAAAATAAAGGTTTTGGGGACTTTTTTTCTAGTGTTGGGTTTGGGTTTTGGGAAAAAGACATGTGATGGTGGTTGGCCTGAAGTGGTGTTAGTTCAGTTTTGGATAGCTTCCGTGCTGCTTTCAATATGTCTTGTTTGGTTAGGCAGAGATCCATGATAGCAATATTTCCCTCTTACAGAAAACAGACAAACAAAACCAATAGGTTTCATTTTGATACCAAAGATAATAAACAAGGAAGAAGATAGATAACTTGTTTTCTTGTATGAAACTAATAATCCAGTTCTGGGTCAAATAACTGAAATTTCATGAGAAAGTGACAAAGAAGAAACGATGAAATTGGGCAAAGCAAATCTCTCTCTGACAGTATAACAACAAACATCAAAACAAAATGTCCAAACATCATGGTATATGAAACACCATATAATCATGTGTTAATTGTGATTGTAATTAGATGTCAATTTCCATTTGAATGTTAATTTACTACTATTCAAGCATTCAAGCATTCAGAACACTATAAAGCTAGGCCACAAGATGATAACATATAACAATCTATAACAATTAATAGGGATAGGGGTATCAAGATAAAAAAAAAAGTGTTGATGATTAAGACTATTGTGACATCGTATACCAACTAGTCTAATTCTTGACTATTGACGAACTGATGACATACTTGTTCGATTGAATGAGTTAGATTTTTGAGCTCTCCAATTATACCTCTCTCAAAATTTCAACATAGACTTTTATTGGAGGGGGGATCAATTTCCATATCACTTTTGAGATGGTGTCTTTGTTATCTAACTATAGAAGATTAGGTCAAGAATTCATGGTCTAAGTTGTGTGTATTGTGGAAGGACTTGTTAGAATAGAGACTGTAACGCATTTATAATAACTTGGAAGAACAAGTTAACATTTTCCAGACACATTAAGCTGTCAAGGCACCGAATTTACAGTCCTTCACACACTTGGTCATTAGTCCTGACCAAGTTTACTAACTGACGCGCCAGCCAAAAACCAAAACCAGCTAGCATCATGATTAGCAGGCCTTTCCCTTGTTTACTTTCAACTGGATGCTGAACCAATTCCTTTTCGACCGATCTTTCGTCGAAGATTTCTTATCTTTTGCTTCTCCTCCATCTTCACGATGGGTCTCCTTGAAGGAGCCCCTCTTCCGACTTCTGCTCGCACTCCGCTTCATCGGTGGTGCAACTGTGTAGGCTGTGTGGATTTCGTTCCTTTGCTTTAAGAGCTCGTCGATCTGCAATGCTGAAGAACGTAGGTTTAGAAAGCTTGATATGGATGTAAAATGTTTAGTAATGTGATAGCGTATTAGAAAAATGTTCAGAAGTCGAGCCTCTTGCATCTCCTGGGCGTATCGACTTGTCATTTCTGTGAACTGCACCAAAACCTGTCAAAGGTTGGAGATATAGTTGGTAAAAGTTGGTCTAATATGGCAATGAACAATAATACACAGGGGGGATTAGTGTAGACCTCTTTGTATTCGCTCTCGAATTTCCGTATTTCTACTCTTTTTTCGAGGATTTCAGCTTCTACAGCTCTTAGATTATCCTTCTCTTCTGCAAAAGGTTTGGCACAAACGGCTTCTATTGTATAGCTTACACTTTTGAAAAAATTATCGCCTGCAACAAGTGAGCCATAGTGCAAGAAGTTAGCCTAATTATGCATCAAAATCAGTATTACATGAAGACTGCAACAGGCAACAGCATCGGCATCCTACGCAGGGCAGTTCTAGAACTAACCATAGACAGCAAACACGTGTGTTCCGGCCTTCAATTCGTTTATTTCGCATGGTTGAAAGCCATCCAGCCTTTTAAAGAAGGCAGCATCATCATCCTTGGCCGCAGCAAGCTTCAACAATCAAAAGACCAAATCGAGCAAGGAAACTTGAGCAAGTGTAGATTGAATACAGAAAAGGTCAATGCAATCTCTTTCTTCACAAAATTAGTTTACCGAGTTCACTTTTTTATCCAACCGATAAGTAGGAAAGCCAAGGAAATACATTCCGGCAGACGTAACTTTTCCAGTTCTGGTGCTTTCCTCCTGCATTTAAAACACAACCACAGGGTTATTAGAAACTTTACAGAATAAACCTCAAACGTTCTTACAAATTTGTGTAGAACTGTAACTTGTTATCATCACCAAGAAACATTAGTGAAGAGCCACAAGAATAAAATGATCTATACCTGAAGAGCAAGGTTCAATCCACAGCTTTCTTCCTGATCGAAGAACAATAACTGCACAAAGGCATTTAAATAGTCAAACGATCATCTTAACTTGCAGGCTGGCCATTTCATGAAATTTCAGTACACGGATTCAACACTGGATGATGATTACGAACCTTGAACTTGCTTTTGTCAGTTGATTGCACTCGGCAAACAAGACCGGCTTTTGCTTCTTGCTCTGAGATTGTGACAGAATAGAAGTGAGCACATTGCTTCTCAACCTGCTTAAAAGTGCATCCCCTATAAGCACCAACCATATTGGTAGAACTAAAACATGAACCAGGACATATACCGCACCTTCCGGGATATTGGATCCCCTAGTTCAAGTGGGCAAATGGAAACTGCACCGTTAAGTGCTTCTTCCAAAATACTGACTGATACAGTAGTCTTAATCGGCACACCAAGTTTACTATAAGATGTCACACAAACACACATGAATAGAGATGCTCGACAGCAAGCATTTACAAGTTATACAAATGAAAATTAACAACAGGATTAACTTCAATTTCGAAAACTTTACCTAAAAAGTGCTGCAAACATAGTGTTCACGGTTCCTAAACTTGAGAGGTCCAGCTCCAGATCCTGATTCTCTGCCTCAACAGCCTGAATCAATACAAGGGAGCAAGGTATAATAACAGAGAAAGAAAACTTTCAAGCTACAGAATACTCCCGATCATTAAAGATCAGAAAATTTCTAAAACAGATTTCAAAAGCAGAATGATTCCTTCCTCAAAATGATTATCACTACCAACTTACATCAAAGCCAGCATGGTCAAACTGGTGTCTTTTCTCTGGATCAGACAAAATGTTATAGGAGAATGTAGCTTCTTTGAACATATCAGCAGCTTCCGGATCATTTGCAGTTTTGTCAGGATGGTACCTGAGATACTATACCATTAACTTCCCACTAACTAGATGAAGTATATTCAAATTAAAGGCGATCAAATGTAAGAAGAAATAAGACAAGTGCAAATCTAAATTGCTAAAGCTTCACCATTGATTGTGGAAAGGGAATTTAAATGTTCAAGTACAAGCACTATCAAAGCAAAATTCATCAAAAATTCTTTCAGAAGCAGGGAATATGCCTTTGAAAAGGTGACAAATTTGAAAAAAAAAACACGAAGGACGGGAAGCGTACTTGAGTGCCAATTTACGGTACGCGCTCTTGATTTCCTGGTCGGAGGAGATCCTCGACACGCCGAGGACGTCATAAGGGTCCCGGCGGATCCCGGAAACCTCCTTCTCCGACTTCGATCGGTGGCCGGGCATTGTCAAATCGAGGAGGGGAAAGAAAACTTCCGACTGGAATTCAAATTCCCCAATGACAACGAGTGAAGAAAGAAGGCAAACGAACCCTAATTAACAGCTAGGATCTTCTCTAATAGGTGAAAGAGCGGAAATAAGCGAAAACCCTAGAGAAGGAATTGTGTGGGAGGGAAAGGCTCCGCCATGAGACCTTCCTCCGCCTGAGCTGGAGCTTACCGGAACAGGACAAACTGAAAGCAAATTCGGTGTAAACTAATTAAGTAAGAAATTATATAAATATTTACGTTAAAAATGGGAATAAAGCGACAGAGTGGCATAATTTGTTTATTAATTAATTGTTAATCATTTGAAAAAGCTCATCAATTGGTTCTTTACTTATTTGACCATCATTTTCATCTTGAGTCAAGTCGTTTGTAGGTCTTCTCACCTTTAAAAAGTTCGATTATTATTTGGTTTAATGTTAAATAATTCAAATTTAAGTTAAAATAACATAATAAATTCGTGAGATGGCTCAAATTCGAATATATGACTCATTAACAAATTTAATAATAGAATTATTGTTTTGTTTCGAATACCTTATAATATCATAGACAACTTATAATTATACCATGGGTAAATAACTAAATGTCTTATAAAAAAATTTATTTTTGAACTTCATCTATCAAATATTTTTTTAGGATACAAATTTTAATTTGATCTTAAATTGGACCAACTTATTCGAAATTAGTGAGTAGAGTTTGAATTTAACTTCGACAGGTGAAATTTGAATTGAGTCTAAAATGTGTATTAAAAATGCGTAAAGGAACAAGTGTTGTATTTTTTAAAATACAAATTTAAGAGAGAAATGAATAAATCTTTACAGATTTTCTCGGGCCTAATCATGGTTAGCAATTAATCCGGAAAAGCCCAACGGACGGGGCCCTACTATATATACTCACAAACTCAAACTTTTCTTCACAAATTTTCCGATCACGAGACGGCGGCGGCATACGTTTTCCCGCCCCTGCCGGTGAGAAAATGTTGAAAGTAGACGACACAAAGACTTGCATTTTGTGGGCATTACCTTCCCTCTCCACTCACCTTATCTATCGAATCCCCATACGCCATTGCTACTTCGTTCAACCCGAGGTATCTATCTAATCCCAATTAGGGCATCGCTGTTTAAACAGTTTTCAATTTGGATGTTTGAGACCATAAACCCTAATTATATTATATTGTCTTGTTGTTATCTTGATCGATTGATCCCCAATGGTTTGCAAGGAAGGAGAGATGAGCAAATTCCAGGAGTTGGAGGAAGGTGATCTGTTACAAATTCTCTCGGCTACCAGTCAAAACATGAAAACTTCAGCTAGCATTGGGGATGGAATTCCTTCGATACTCTAAAGAGGGAGGGTATGGAATTCCTTCGATACACGGGGACGCAATGGTTCTGTAACTCGGTCCTTACTGTGATGCATCACAAATCCGGTACTTGGAACCCCCAATGCGCTTCGGCCCAAACGACCGGCCAGGCTCCTATCAGAATTTCCCAATGCAGATCATTTCCAGGACCCTGCAAAGGTGTATATTTACTCGGGTATCCCACTAAGCCAAGTCTCGAATATTCGCTGTCGAATCCTGCTACAGCCTCTCTTAGGGAACTTCCCGAACCCGGAACTAACAACTATGCTCAGAGTTATGGGTTTGGGATCGATACAGTTTTGGACGACTTCAGAGTCGTTCTGATACTACACTCTCGCCTGCTCGGAAATTACCCTCGTCGGTCAAGATTATGCAGAGGTGGGCGTTCTTCATCAGAATCCCCTTCGAGAGTGATGGTGCCGACACATGGAAGGAGTTGGACGAGCTTAGGCATGATTTCGAGACAGTCGGATTCACTGATACCACCTGTACATGAACGGATTCTTTTTCTGGTTATGTGTTTCTCCTGTTGCTGTGCTGGCGTTCGACATGGGGAAGGACGTTTTCTGGTTGATAAACGACCCTGCCGATGCATCTGACGAAGCGAGACATTATTTTTTCGGTATGCGCTATAATTCATATGGTTATCCCAATGTTATAGCTGTAGAATCAAAGTTGGTTCATCCAATGCAAAACCCGAAAGAATCTTAATGGGTCGGACCCGGCAAAACCAAGCTGCAGGATTCATTCATTTCTGGAAGGCAAGAATCAAAATCAACATTCAACTGCGAAACAAAACTAGGAGACGCTCACTTCTTTAGGAACATCTTTCCATTTGATTCACTTCTCCCTTCCGATACAAACAAAACGCTGTAACGAACCAAATAGTAACAGAAATTTGACTTACCGATTCGCTAGGAATAACAACATACAACGACGACCGAAGTCAAACCATACAGTCTCTAAAGTAGACTCCCTCTGCCTCTGCTTTATAAAGAGAGAAGCCTCTTCAGTAATGTTGCAGCATACCTTAGCTTCCTAGCGCATCTTATCGTCAGAGTTGTCTTTTCGAACGAGGCAAGACGGAAAGAAGAATCTTTTTCCTCGGCCCCTGCCATTGATATGAATACAACTTCGTTATGGGAGAACTCAACTGTGTTGTGGAAGAACTCCCCGACAAACAACATACACCTACTGAGAATTTTACGAGTTTATAGCATACAGAGCATGTTGAATTGAAGTGGACTTATAGCTACAACGAAATGGAATCATCAAAAGCACAAAATCTTATGCAAACCGTGCAGTTGGCTAGACAATAGTTTTGAAGTGATTCTTTTACATAACTTCAGACTCGACATTCTTCTTGTTTTCCGGTAAACCAGAGGTGAGACTTGAAAGACCGTAGTGTAATAACTTGACATAACAGGGAAAGAAAAGAAAAACTTACCATGGGTATACCGAGTTCTTTCAGGTCACTTTCACCCATCTGCTTCAGTACGGTCATATCCACCTGGGAGAGTAAAAAAACGGATGGTTTTAGATACCATGTTAACTCAAATTAGCTTTTTGCACAAATAAGATCACATGCTAGCACAATCAGAGCCCATGAAATGTCTTTTGAAACCGACTCCCTGTTAGAAATTAATAAATTGCTGGTCTAGGGTTTGTCTAATGGTAATCTGATGATGAACACACTACACAAACTGGGTTCATCTTCATGAAATGCCCTCAGTTACAAATTCAATAGAAGTTCCGAATCACTTCAGTAACCACAGTTTCGATGGCACCATACCAATGGAATGAACGAAATACAAACAGTTCAAGTAATATAGTCATGGATCTTAGGTGCTGCTAAATGGAAGGCACATGAAATCTTGTGCTGGTCAATTCTGTACATAGCTGGCATGGCTACAATAAGTAAAAACAGAATGCATGGGTGGAGTGAATAATGCGTCTATATACTAGAAGGAATCATAGAGAGAGTATTTGACTTACTTCCTCGGCTTTGAAAAGAACGATATATTTTCCCAATCCCAGAGAATGCAGTAAGCCTTCAATAGTCTGATGTTCTTCCTCCTACACATTGCGAGAAGTAAATAAGGAAGCGAGCATATCCAACAGATAAACAGGGAAAATACCAAAACCAGATCATAAAATCACCAGTGTCAGTTATAGGTACAACTTAAATACTTAATGAACAGTTAGATGCCGGCTTTCTTTAACTTTTTTCTTCTTCTTGTTACTCTTATTGTTAAGTTTTCATATATTCTTGTAGTACTGACAATAGGAGGCTCAAAGTTAGCAATAAAACAAAAGAAGGATGCCAATTCGTCGATTGTCGAGCTAAGATATCCATCATACCTATTCAACAAGGACCTGGAACATGACATTTCCTGGCTCAAAAGACTTAGGTGCACAAGTAAAGTGAAAAAAGGAAGAGACTCATACCGCATATGTCTGTTTCTGCAAACCACTACTAGGTGGAGGAACTGGGCCTGGTATCGGGGCTGCACTATTTGCAGAAACAGTAGCCAAGCCTGGTTTTGTCATGAACTGTGCAGAACTACTCCCAGGCCTTGGAGCATCACGGACATCTCTTGGTATGTATGGAACTGATCTAAGATCATCATAGGGTCTGTTTAGTGACCTTGGCTGTACTTCATCCATACGCCTTGGCGGAGAATACCCCCTAGAGCTACTCATGCCTCTCTCTGGGGCCATCGAAGAAGTTATAATCCTACCAGGAGATCTCCGTCTTATATGGTCCAAAGTCCAAGGGGAATACGAACTTCTCGATGATTCCATCTGAGATACTTCACTTGAGCTTCTTACAGGAGGGATTCGGCCCAAAAGACTAGTCTCTCTGGGATCTACCACGCTCCCCCGCATACCAAGAGCACTAGGAGGATGGCTGGGGGGTCGTGTCTTCCTTGAGATCTTATCACGTAGATCCCTCGGGTCATCATCGCTGTGAGTTCTTCTACCCACGTTCTTTTGCAGGAGTTTCAATCGAAGATCATCCTTACCAATACGAGCATCTTTAGTTATTCAAATTGCACCAGGTCAGTCAACCAGAACTATTCCAAGAGAAAGAAAACAATACTGCAAGAACAGTAGGAAATAAAATCATTACCCCTAATGCCAGAAGCATTTGAAGCAGACAAGTAACTATCACCTCTTTGCCTGAAAGATGGGCAAGTAACATCATAACTAAAAATTCACGTCTCCCGCATTATATTCACCAGTAATGTTGTGCAGCTCAGTATTTAACCATATGAAAACCAACAACAGAACGGACAGAATAAGCAAGAGCGAGCAGTAGATTCTAAACAGCACGAAGTTATTAGAAGAAAAGCCATCATCAAAATTCAAAGAAGTAGCCAAACACACCGTTTGCCGCGAGACACTGAACTCTCTGCGTCACCACCCAGCCTATCTCTCACGGAGCGCTTCCCACCAGAACCTAACAGAGAATCTGAGTATCCAACGTCCGATACTGCTCGTCTCACAACCTAGCAAGCCAGCGTCTCCGATTTCAGCAACCAACTGATGACCATCAGCGCAAATAAAAAGGAAGATGGAAATACCTGACCACCACCGCCAAGGGTAATGGTAACGCGACCATTGGAAGCTTCCGCCATAGCAAGTCCCCTCCAAGAAAGACCTAGCAAAACCAGCTCGTCAATCAGGAACCTAGCGTCATCCTTCTGGCACTCGGCGCAAACACAAAGGTGAAGGATCAATTCTCCGGATGGATATATCAAGAGAAAACCCTAACCTCGATTTCTCAAATCAGAAGTTAGACTTGCGAAATTCAGCGATTACGGATATGATGTCTTCCCCCTTTGATGAATGAGACTGAGGAGCTTTCGTCAAATTATTGAAGGAATCTGTAAAAGAGAATAGATCTATTGGCAGAGATGGAGATATTACAGTGCTCCGAGATCTACGGTGGTTTCCGTCCCGAATTCGTAAGCTTCAATGGGAGGCGTCTGATTGGGCGACTGATTTTCGAAAGTCGATTCAAAATTATTCGTTATTTTTCCCGGTGGGTTTTGTTTTGGGCTTGTTGGGGTTCTACTTTGGGCTTTTTGGGGTTCTACTTTGGGCTTGGATTAGAATTACAGGAAGTGAATATGCTAGAGCTCCGATGAAGTATAGTTTTATTGTTCATTATTTGGAAGTATCGAGTTTAAACATTTAACACATTTTTTATGACTGAATATTAATATTTTATTTTTTTATATTTTATACTAAAGGAGGATTTTGTTCAAAAATATAAAAATAATAGGCAAATAATGGTCTACCGCTATAGACCATCTGAAAGTAAGTAAGGCCGTTAATCACGCTCTGATCAAGTGACTATCATTCATCCAACAGACTTGAGTTATGGTCTCCTTAGTGCTAAAGGACACAGATCTACAATCCTATAGAACATATCTTGTTCAAGTAAGGTCGTATAGACACTTTTTTATGGTCATGTTTTATCTAACATGTTGGTCAAAATAAAGTGTGATTTTTCTCTCTCAATTAATTTCGAATAATAATTAGGACCTAATACTTTCTTAACGAATAAAAATAAAGTCTTAAAGAAAAGTATGCTAAGAGAGAATGTGAAACTTAGCTGCTGCTGAAGCTCTTGCCGCTGTCGCTTTCTTGCCATCCAGCGAATTCATTTTCCTATCTCGTTGTTTTGATTTTTCTCTTATATAAAAGTTGCCTTACTTTTTCGATTGAAAGTTATTTTCGCTACCTCTCAAATCATTATCCCACCACAAATTGATGACCGGCAACGCTAATATCACCGCCGCCATCGTTCCCGGAGCCGTAGCTCTCAATGTTACCTTCCATCTGCCTGTCACCGTCGCCACATGAGTCGCTACTCTGTCGCTGGAGGAGAAGTCTGAGCCGGAATTGTCGCTCGCTGGCCTTATCATCGCCCCGGTGGTATGGAAGTCAACTTAAAAGACAAAACACAACAAGTAACATGATGTGGCAAATCACTGGTTTGGAGGTGATTCGACCGTATTGAATGAAATGATTGAAACTTTAAAAGAAATAAAGTCTTAAAAATTAAATAATATTGTTACTTTCTCTTCAATTATTTGTAATTTCTATAAAGAAAGCAACGCTAATCCAACGGCCATTAATAAATCCATCTCCCATCTCTTCACACCCACCACGTAGGCCCCACCACTAGTCTCCCTTGCCTCAACCGACGGCGACAATGTACCGTTCCAATTCAAGTCGCCGGCGTACAGCTGCCGCAGGCCGTCGATATCATCCTGCGCAAGCTCAACTTTTCTAGTCATCGAAGTAATGGTTGGATACATAATCGCCTCCGGATCCGACGAGTGACCCAACCCCAACAGATGCCCGATCTCGTGCACCGCCACCGTCTCCAGATCCACCGCCGTCGGCAACCCGTCCGCCAAACCTGACACCACCCAGTCCTCATCCCCGTCGAGGTGGAGCCGCCCGTTCGGCGGCGAGAACGCGTGCGCCAGAGTCCCGAAAACCCCGTCGAACGGATCCCCATCTCCGTGGGCCCCACGCAGAAACCCGACCCGGATGTCCGCCACGAAATAGTCTTTCGTTTCTTTAAACGTCAGCATCCCCGCCGCCGCTTCCGACCACCGTCCGAAAGCTGCCGCAAACACGCCCTTCACCTCCTTGCTCAGCTTATTTTCCGGCAAGAACGCGTAGCTCAGATTCCGGCGATCCCCCGGCCACCGCGGCCTCCCCGGGAAAAACGAGAAACGTTTCGTCGTTGAATTACCATTCCACGACGGTGGTCTCATGGTCGTCGATCCGTTGACTACATCGGCGTCTCCGCATCTAGGAAGCACGATCTGTCGAATCGTCCGCTGGTCGAGCTTCCCCGTGACGTTGAGATTGAAGTTCCTCTGGTAAGTCCTGACCGCCAATTCGAGCGAATCATCGAAAGAATCGGTGAAGTTAACGGCAGAATCTGGGACTTGGAGGTAGCCGAAGTGGCGGAAGTATTGCTTTAGCTTTGAAAGGCCCGGGATAATCTCGCCGGCGTGGCTGCCGGATAAGTTCCGGAAGGAATCCCAATCGGAGGTGGTGAAATTGGGTGGTTTGAGTTGGAAATCAGATCGGATTGAGTTTGTGTTCGAGAGGAACCTAGCGGAAATTTGTGGAGGAAAGGAACAGAAGAAGAATGAAAGAAAGGTAATGGACAAGATCAATTTGCACCGGAGTTTCATTGCTCTGCTGCTCTGTACTGTAACTCAGCTGAAAGAAGAGTAGAAGAAAGGTCGGCGGATATGTATAAATTCACTTTACTCCACCTAGTCGGGTTTTCTAGCATTTTCGTCACTAAAAGTATATTATCTTAACATTTACAATTTGGTTGGAATGGATTGATTAAAATCCATTAGGCTGTCTTCAACCCAAGGGCTATAATTTTAAAATAGCTTTTGAAATTTAGATTATTTTTTTCAATTCATACTTAAAAGGCAAAATAAAAGGATAAAAAGCAATAATAGCAACGGGTAAAAATAAGGGGTTTTAGCCTTCTCAAATTAAAATTAAATGAACCCGCCAAATAAGAGTTAATGGAGGAAAGAGAGTGAAATTTATTATTATTTTATAAGATTATGTGTATTTAAACTATTATTTTATTATTATAGTTAGTTTGTTTAATTAATTTTTATTTTTGGTCTAATTTTATATCAAGTTTTTCCGTTGAATACTAATTCAAAGATAAAATATTATAGTAAAAAATTGGAGTAAATTTAAATAGATGAATTGTTAATGAAACAATGATATAATGTAAATTAAATTGTTTAAAAAAAGTATCTTCGAAATGACTCAAATTTTATCGAAATGTTAATATCAATTTATCATGAAGGAATATATAAAAACCCAAGTATAAAAAATTAATTTGATTACTCATAACTTAAATTTATTGAAAAGTAAGGAAATAATTTATATGATCAGTTAAATTTAGCCTCCTTCAGAGTTGGAGTATTTATAATTTTTAAGGAGGCTAAAAGGTTATATTTCGAAATAACCGCTTGTTTTTTAGCCTCTGGATTGGAGTTAGCCTTAGTATTAAACTTCACAAGTTCATCTCTCAAATCCAAACCAATCATGTCTTATTACAATGTAGTATCAATCGATATTCGACTCATCCAAACTTCAACTAAAATCGTGTAGGGATAAAAAAAGACTCTCTAACTGCAAAGCCTACATTGGTTGAGTCCAAGACGAATTGCGGCTAGAGTTGAGTGAAGTTTAATTTGATTCAAATTTAGACCATGGAATTCATATGATTATGTTTTTTAAAAAAATTTATATATTACATCTTTAATTAGATTGTTCACATATATGTTTCGATAAAATCAGATAATTCTTGTTATATATATAGGATACCCTTTAGTAAATTAAATTAACCATTAATGTTTTCTTAACTAAGATGCTTACCACCTATGATGCAAAATTGCATAGGATTTCACAGATGCAATTTAACCACTAAATTCAATAATTATATTAACACCGTCATTTAATTCTCAATTTTGTAACTCCAATTTTGAGTTAACAACAACACATAAAAATAAACAACGGCAATAAACAGCCATAAAAGTCAATAACGTGGAAAAAGTCAGCATTTCAATCCTATATATATAAACACACAGTTACCAGTTTTCTTCCATCTTACAAAAAAACAAACAACAATGGCGAACAACAAGCCTAGCAACAATTCTCCACAGAAGTTGCCAATCAAGAAGATACTCAACAGAAGCCACCTCCAAGTGACGTTCTCCAAGCGACGCGCGGGACTTTTCAAGAAGGCGAGTGAGCTATGCACCCTCTGCGGAGTTGAGATCGCCGTCATTGTTTTCTCCCCCGCCGGCAAGACCTACTCATTCGGACATTCCGACGTCGTTTCCATCGTCAGGAAATTCTTAACCACCGCCGCCAGTCATCCTCCAAGTGTTGAAGCTCCCAGCCAAATTACCCCCGAGGCGCGTGAGTTGAACGCTGAGTTGACGCTGGTTCTCAGTGAGCTGGAAGTTGAGCGGAAGCAGGGGGAGCTTCTGGACCGGATGGTGAAAGCCCAAGAAGCAGAGTATGGGCTGTCGATTGCCGATCTTGGGCTGGATGGGCTGGCCCAGTTGAGGAATGCATTGGAGGAGCTACAACTCAATGTAGAGAATCAGAAAATTTCTGTGGGTTATGAATATGGCAATTTCTCTGAGAACTGGAGTTTCTAAGAGCTTTAATTTTGCTCCTGCATGATTTTTTCATAGAGAAAGAAAAATAAATGTGTGTTCTTGGTTATCTTAGTACAAAATAAGTGTAGCATTATTACCAGGGCCACATCTCCAAATATACAATCGGCGAGAGCTCTAATGAATGCTAGACAATTTAATTTGATGATTGTTTGAAGACCGTAATCTTATACAAATTCCAACACTTTAAAAAAGAGCCATAACTTCCGTCATAATAGGGGATGAACAAAGAAATTGGCCGAAAGAATCATCGTATTAATGTTATATTATGTAGTACTGCGCGCGACTCTTTCATATTTTCCAATGGTATTAACGCAGTAAACAATCAAAAAAACATGGTCACTATTCCCAAGAATGAGAACCAAAATCCGGCAAAATGAATTGATGAATGATTCCCCCTTCTAAAACAAGACATTGGTCGGTCTCCTCGGTTTAGCAGCCGGATTTGGTCTGACCGGTTCTCAAATGAGGAGTTTTGCTGTAACCAAATCACCCAACTAATAGATTCTAAATACCAACATCCATCGATACAGTTAATGTACAGCTAGCCCACTTCCTTATAAAACCCAAACAACAAATTGTAAGCAAACAATTACAAGTCTATTTGATTAAATGGGGGGATCCAAGGGCTCGTACGAGAACACGTGGGCAGATCAGTGGGACGACAAGAACCAAGGCAACTACACCGCCGGCGGTGACGGCGGTGGAGGAGGAGCAGGGAAAGGGAAGTATTCGAAGAAAGTGGAGGAAGGGCTTAGCAAGACAAAGGAAGTGGCTTCGACGGGGATGAAGAAGGTTAAAGCTGGAGCTTCTATTGGGTTCGTTTGGATGAAAGATAAGTACCAGAAAACCACCAGCAAGAAAACCTGACTTTTTATTAATCTTTTGCTGCTTTGTTAATTTTTGTTTTTCCTGTGATTAGCTAGGTTTGTGTTATTTGTTTTATTATTTTCTCTGTTCTAATTGATGGGAAAGACTTTGATCGGTGAAAACTCATTTCTACTTTGGACGGATGATGTTGGTTGAAAGATGGTGTTAGATGTAGCTTGGTCGAATTTTGAAATGATGAATCGATTTCTTCATTGCGAACGTTCTTACGAAACGGTAAACGGCCGGTTACTAATTGTACTTTATTGCCATGGATAATACATTATTCCGACCTATTGATTATTCTAACATTGCGCTATGTTGGTTCCATCTAACTGTGTGGTTTTGGTTAATATGTATAGTGGCGCGCCTTCGTCTTTGAATTGTATGGAAGATTTTATCGGGCATATCTCGCAACGTGTGTAAAGGATAGTAGTGAAAGTTAAAAAGAGAAAAAAGAATAAGATTTTTTACAGTGCATAAGGACTCGATGCGAGATGCCGCATCTCTCGTTCTAATTGATGGCATCCGCTTAAACTAATCTCGATCACTGAGTAGAAAGGCTAAAGGTGTGCACAAGCCATGTCTCAACCATCTAGATGATCAACAGTAGGAATGACATTGTTACATTGTAGAAACCTAAATATGCCATAGAATACCGGGCTTAGCATCATCCTAGACCAATGATCAACCTCGTTGAACCAACATCCACCAGGCTTTTAACATACAAAAACAAAATTAACATATTTCTCATATCCTCTCCTAGCGACAATCCCCTATATCAGACGAGGCCTAAAGAGATATTTGTTTCGACCCGTCAAACTTGGCCTCGCGACAATTCCTCGACTGGATTATTCGGCTAGTGGTCGAATACCATAGTTTACATAAAAAACATTATAAGATCAAGAGATCGATATTCCCTTATGGAAATGGAGTATACTTTGTGGTCAATCGTTTATCAGCTTATGTAAACATTTAAGACGGAGGAAACCATTATTGTCATTGACGATAAAACATCCTAATTACACAAAAAAATTCCATTTACACAATTATAAACTAAACAACCTCCACGACATATGCATTCGTAAGAAGTCGATCTCCAATCCAGAGCATGTCACAGTTTGCTTATGAAAACTTCTCATTTTAATTCGAATTATTGTGTTACATGTCTTCGAAGTTAATTTAACCCAGAAGAAGTATCATAGTCAAAATCAACCCCAATCGACATGTTCCAAACATCACCCCCATATCTCCATTCTTCCTTCAAGTTGCAGTCTATATCTTCAAAATTTAACCCTCAAAAAAACAATCATGTTCATAACCCGACACACCGGCAGCCGGAAACTTCTCCCTAGCTGTGTATTTTTCATCTCCCGACATAAACAAATGTACCATTTGGGAACATCAGTATAACAAGTTTAAGCAACTTGATGTGACACAACACAAAGGTTATCCTTACTCAAAATCTTCGTGTGTTCCAAATCGTGGTGTCATTTGCTGGCAAAGATCTGCCTAAAAGATACGTGTTGTTTTCCCAAATGGTGATTGTAGCATCAATCTAGCTCTTTGACCTGGTTGGATATAAAATAGTTTGTGACAGTGGGCTAGAACAATCTGACTAGGTAGCTAGTTCTGCCAGGACGGGGCCACTCGTTCGGTTTGGAAAAAGTTCATTCATGACTCAGTCGATTTTATATAAACCAAATTTAAGTCAGGGTATGCTCCACTCGATAGGTTCGTGAGCTCGTTCTGTGAGGCCGAGGGTTGTTGACAAGCCACACCACTCGTTCGATTCGGAAAAAGTTTATTCGTGACTCAGTCGATTTTAAATAAGTCAAATTTGAGTCGGGGTATGCTCGACTCGATAGGCTCGTGAGTTGGCTCGAGTTCGGGCTCGAGAGCCAACTCAAATACTAGCTCAATTATATATATGAGGCTGGTTAGAAGACTCGATAATGTGTATATGCTAATGAAAATGCAAGTGGTACCTTGTTTAGGTTATTTACATTTTAGCATAGTTTGTTTTCTTAACTTGATTCGTTTTTTAAGTGTACAAATTTCAAATTCAGCTCAAATTGGACTCATAAAGTGGTTTCAATGAGTTTGGCTCGTTAAGCATAATCAACAAGCCAGACTTGAATAGGCTCGAACCCGATCAATACAAACTAAAATTTTAGTCAATCTCATCTAAAAAATAACGAATGAAATTTGAACACCATGAACCAATAGCATGTCGAAACGTCTCCAATTTTGACATCAGTTTCAAACATAAGAATTTATTAGGGGGCTGACGACTTTAAGAAAAGGAAACGAATATGTAATCCGTATCACGCTAATAATAATAATATTATTATTTATGATACGTTGGTTGTCCTAACTCCATGAAAACAACCCTTTTGGGTAACATTTTATTCCAAGCCTTTCTATTAGTTTCCATAATTTTAATTATTAATTTGACTTGAATTTAAAAAATTAAATAAAAAAGAATAACGATTTCTTGTTTTATACTTGAGAACATATTTTTCATTAGTACTGGGAATCAGTTTATTTACTAATAATGTGGATTGTTTGTGTTTAACCATTGAGGTGTTGGAGTTCTTCTATTCGTACGGACAGTAGTATTGAATCACATATCATGATTAATCTAGCTCCGACGATAAAGTTGTGTGATGAAAACTTAATTAAGTATTGGATTCAAATCCAATAACAATGTACCCCATTTATAAATACCAGTGTAATAATGTGTATATGATGTCATTTAGCTTGTTCTGACCAAGAGATCTTAGCCCGGCAAACATGATGTATGTAGCTTAGTGGTAAAAGTTTGAGATTGAGTTTTCGAATTCACATGTTACGATTATGATCCTTTGTTATATTATTCGGTCGACCCCTTTTATGATGGTATGGTGTTTATAAAGTGGATTTGATGCATGAACTCGTCCCATAACCACACCTAATTTTCATTTATATATGACATCACCATATATTATTACTAGTGGTTGTACGGCTCATTGAAGGTACAACATACACAATATCCATGGACTCGTCCCTTCAAGGATCTTGATTAATCAACTTGAGGAGATGGAGATTTGAGATTAGAGGGGGAATCTTCAAAAGCATGCATTAATTAATTTTATTATTATTAATTTTCAAACAAGGAAAGATTATGTCCTTTAATTGCCTTTTGTCTTGTAATTTCACACAGTTATTACAAGATGAGTGTTTGAGATGATCGGATCCAATCCCACATAGTTATTTCAGTTGGTCGGCCATCATCATTCACGACTGTACTAGAGCTTCAATGTCTTTGCATATGATAGATTTTTTTTTAGTTGGTGATGTGCCGATTTCTCGGATTAGTCGGGTTGGGGGTTCTCAGGTTAGGAGGGTCGGAGATCTCGAGTTACGAATTAATCAAATTATGAGTTAATTGAGTTTCGAGTTGTCGGGCCATGGATTAAGTAAGCCACCACATGCATGTAGAAAATAATCCAATTTGAGAATTTTCAATATTAACATAATATGCAAAAAATAAGATTTTTAACTTTATTTGGCTATTATTTATAGGGGTTACCATACCGAAACTTGATTTTTAGTCATTTTCAATATATAGGTCAAATAGTAGCCGATTCGAAAAAAAATTATTTTCATGTCAAAATTGTCGATTTTCGTGTGTTATAACACACGGAAATGACCCATTTTCATATGAAAATTGATAATTTTCAAATTGACCAATATTTGACATGAATGTTGGAAATGACTAAAAATTTAAGTTTCACCATGTTAACTCCTCCAAATAATAGTCAAATAAAGCTGAAAAACATTTTTCTCTAAGACTATATGGTAATAGTGTTATGTTAAGTGTTGACAGTTTTCAAATTGGCTAACTTTTTGCGTGCATCTTAGAAAAAGCTATAAATCTGTTGATATATATAATCATGCACCTATTAATTAACAGTTTTTTTTGTCAATGTGTAATAGAAAGGAAACATTTTAAAGATGAAAAAGTAGATCACACTTAACTTTTAAAGACCGTCAAACACTTGAAAATCGAGTTGTGGTTGTTTGTTGAAAACGAAATGTCCTTTTGAATGATTTATTTTGCGCTGCCGTTCTAGGTTATTCACCTTAGTTGATATGAACCATAGAGAATGTGGTGGTGCTGAGAAACTTTTCCAAGTATTCATGAATTTGACTTCAGAGTATTCACTAAAACCTTTCGCAGAGGACAGTGGAGGAGGAGGGTTTAATGAGCACCGGAGTTGGCTACAACAACTTAAAGACGTGTAGCTGATAAACTGGCCGATGATTACGAGTCCATCGCAAACTTGCTTCAAGCTAACTTGGTAGTAATATATTTTATGTAAACTTAATTAATTACATGAGTGGCGGCTAACTTGATACTCATACTTCACCGCTTCAAATTAAATGAATTAATATAGTTGAGTCGGGTCCAACAAAGTTGAATTAAAAGAGAAAAAATTTCTTAATAAATAATAAAATATATATTGGTTTTATATAATTTTTATGTCGAGATAAATTTTAACGTTGAAGCCCGACTAAAATTTATTATGACTTTGAATGGTTCTCTAACAGACATTAACACTTTAACTAAGGATTTTTTGTCCTTGTTAGAATAATTTCCAATGATGATATAATTTGATTTGCAAACAAACACAGTAATTAATCTCTGACCAAGTATTTAATCACCCTAAGGTAGTGATTGGAGTAAAAGTGAAAGGAGGGGATAAGAAAAATTAGAGAAAGTGAGGTTTTGTGGGGTAATATAATCAGCCTGATTTTGATTCTGTTTGACTATATATCATGATTTTTTCTCCACTAATGGCTTGAATGTGAATGAGATTTGGTTAAAGCTCTTGATTAGTTTAGTCTTGTTGATCAACGATTAGTCAACTAATTCTTTAATAGTTACTTCCAAAAACAATTATAATGAAATTTTAGGTAAAATGTCTTCTTGTTTTTTTGTGTGTGTTGTTATGTGAAGTAGCTACGAGGCTAGTTGGTTGCATGCATCTACTTGGTTAAACAGTGCCGCCGACACTTTGGTACATGCGGGTGCTCACTAAATCATATCATATTGTTAGGCGGGTTTAATAGTGGTCCGTTTAATATCGGATAAGTGACCATTGTTAAGATTTTGTTTTGGTGATGCCAGGCATGTCATTTGTGGTAGTGCCCGTTAATTATCGACCCAACAGAATATGAGTCATTAAACCCTAGTTGACATCGGGATATAAATAGAGTTCACAGTCCACAAACAGTTATCTTATTCTATCCTACCACTACTATATAAGTTTTTACGTCTTTAAGGACATCCCCCAATACTTCTCTATTTCCTAATTCAATAACTTCTTATTCATCTTATTCGTCCCTCGCACTCCACATACAAAAAACTGATTTTTACTTTCATATACGAGGTTTATCTCGACGATTTTCACAAAATCCTCCCCTAATAGAGGAGAACACCAACAAAATTAAATTAAACTAATTTGACTTGTTGCCCCATGCTTGCCCTAATTATTTGGGCATTTCATTTTGTCCTTTTAATTGGAATTTTATCCAGATTTCATACACCTCACGAGATACTATATGACGTCTGTATAGTTAACAGTACTGGCAAGAAACAAAACCTTTGTATTTATTAATAATAATAATCAATTGTAAGACCAAAGAGTTGACATTCATCATATTAATGAACTAAAAACCAAAATGAATTCATTTCGATTTCTTGAAATTTGTCAAGAGTTAGTTCAGCAAATAAATAAAGCCAAATTAAATTCACAGGGCACTTGAATTTGGACTTGATGGTCTGTCGTGCTGGCATTATTAGCTATAATCACTACCAAATCCTTATATAATTTAATTAGATCACCGTACGTACGTAATAGTCTCAAACTGAGGGCTGATCACCACTTTAATTTCTTATTAAAGTAATATAAACCTAACGATTTATGTTTAATCCATAGGGAAAGATTCGCTAAGTATTCTTGATTACTTTACTCTGTTCAAGTTTCATATTGGAATCTGTAAATCTTCATCACAAGATTGCATTACGGGCATCACTTAAATTGTACTCTACGTGACCAATTCTGTTATTTAAAACTTGTTCCATAAATCCAGCCGGACAAAACGAACAATCTTCCTGGGAAAAAGGAGAGCAAGCTCTTGACGTATATGGATGGATGTATCCCCTTGATTTGATCTTCCAAAATTGCATGTGTTCTTGAAGCATATATAATTACTCGTAAGGGTGGATAAATGACCGATAGTATAATAATTTAAAACTCGTCTCTTTTCATCTTATCATAAGTGACATTAGACTCACATTTTATATGACATACGTTCACCATAGTCCCAACCCAACCCACATATATATATATATACAGTCGAGATCAGTTGTAGGGTTTAGCTTGTTAATTGCGGTTCTAATATGTGTAATAATGTGTACAGAGAGCTTAATATATAACAACACAACTATTCTCTTCTTCTCTTAATCTCGATTCGTTGATGATAATACTTTTCACATGATGTCAAAGTGTAGATCCATACGCTTTCAACTTGAGATATGAGCTCTTCTTTCGCATACCATTGAGACATGTACGATCTCGACAAATTTTACATTTGTACGTATTATGTTATGATATCCGATGAAGGGTACTACTTATATAGTGTACTCGTTAGAGGGTTTGCTAGACTAAAATATGGAGTTTCTTTATACACGAACATTTATATTTCAACAAATACCATACTAAAAAATAATGCATAAGATCCTAAGTACGGAGATTAAGTTCAACCATGTGAATGAGAAGGAGAAAGGAAAAATTAAAATTAAAATCATTTGGTCCCTAATCGAAAAGATTTTCTATCATACCGACAAATTTCTAAATTTTCTTTCACTTGTCAAATGTTAAGTAATTAAAATGATATAAATATAAAGAAAGTCAGGTTAAAAATATCTTTTAATTATTATATTTTCAAATTCTTTATTCATTAACCTACTTAATTATTTTAGGTTAATCCATTAAACTAATCAAAATCAGTCGATTAATTAATTTTAATTCATTTCTACCCAAAATTGTACATTAAAAATTCGTTGCTTTTGCTTAGGATTTTGAGTTGTGTTTCTTCCATCCCTATTTATTAATTATCCCATTGCTAGGATGTTATTATATATTTCTTGTATCACTATTTTTGATAATTCTATTTATTTACATTATTCCATGGGCCTTATTCTTACCACTATACTGTCACTATCTACTTTGTCTGTGAAGAATTGAAAAGTATGCATGATTCTATAAATCTAATCGTTAGTAAATTAGCTTACAATTGATAATCTCAAAAGGAAGAGAAACAAATATGATGCATCCTAAAGGAAAGAAATGTACACGGTAAGCAAACCCGTAGGTATGTTTAGTTGAACATACACTGTCCAATTGCAGTCAAGAATTTATCGTAAATTATCGACATACGATACATGTATAATTGATATAAAAAATCGCTTATTTTGATTTTGTGAAGGAGATTAATTACCACTTGTGGGTCGACCTGAAAATTTATCTTGTGATACCTGATTGGTAAAAAATTAGGAGACCATATATTTTACTTTTAATTAACTCATTATTATCCAAACAATATCTAGATTACAATATGCTCTGAATTAATTAACTTCAAAGTTCAAACAACCTAAAATACTGATTCCTCTGAACATTAAAAAGGAAAAAAGATTGAAAAATAAAAGAATAATCAGCGCGGGAGCAGGAAGGAGGTGGCACGTGCGATGAATGAGAAGCATCGGAGACCGGTCAGCATTTCCACACGCAACACGACGGTAAGTACAACTGTACATTGTCCGGCAGGGTGAAACATCAGTCACCGCCCACCGTGATTGGACAGTGACAAAAAATTGATTTATTTACCTGCTTCTCTCAGTAATTTTGATTCATCCGTTTTGGCGGTGGAAGCAAAAGTCAGGGGGGGGGAGTCATTTCCCATGACGGCGGCGCATCATCAAAAGGGTGAAAGCTCCTCCAATTGACCGGCGGTCAACTCCCTATTCCCGATTTTATTTATTTATCTGTCTGATTTGTCTTTCAATCTTCTCCCTCGATCCCGACCGAATCTTCTTCTTTTTCTTTGAGTGACAGCCGGAATTGACCGTACTTCCAGACCAGTAGACCGACATCTGCTCTGAGAGACTACTTATTGGGTTGGTAACAAAGTTCATGGTCATCAATTGTTAAAAACTAGCCTGCATGCTCCCAATTTATTCAATTATAACAATGTGGTCACTTTATCAATATTTCATACAAAATTTGACAAATCACCATGTAAATTCACAAGTGAAGTCAACGTCACTTCATGCCGTGTCACATATTAGTAACGTCAGACTCACCCATTCAATGAGGCTAACTTAATCCAACTTTTTGGACCCCAAATCAAACCCAATCGTGTTAAGTTAGATTAGTTCGGTTTGTGTCAAGTGAATTGGGTTAAGTTCATTCAATTAAATAACTTAGGTACTTGTTTGATTATTCATCATCCGTAGCTAAATGATTAGGCATCTTCTTTTTTACCAGTCTCTTCATTTTCTCTCTTCTTCAGAGTACGAAGAGGGGTAGAAAAGGCCGGATTTCAGAATCCCGATCGTATATATATAATAGTAAGAGCTGGAAGAAAATTATTTAATATAATATAATATTTTGGAGGGAGACAGAAAGAGAGAGAAAGTTGGAGCAGATTTCAAAGATCTCCTAGAAAGAGAGAGAGAGAGATAGAAAAAACACAAAAGATTTGATTTGGAGATAGTCTGACAGTGACAGGTAACTCTCACACACACTATTCTTATTTTCTTTCTTCTCTTCCCTCCATTTATAAAACCATTCACCTCCGCCGAGCTCAATCCTTCTTACATCGTCGGAGAGAAAAACTACACATCGTCTGGGAGTCTTCCATGGCTAGAAACGGCATCGTATCTGCTCAGCGGTTCGACTACGGCGTAGTAGCAGGAGGTGGAGGAGGAGTTGATGTTTCGGCCAAGCAGCAGCAAACGCCGGCCGGCGGTGGTTTAGTTAGTGAAGAGGTTCATGTGTTGGCTGTGGATGATAGCCTTATTGATCGGAAAGTCATCGAGCGTTTGCTCAGGAAGAAGTCGTACAAAGGTCCGTTTCATTGATTTCATCGACTCGATTCTGCTCTCTTTCTCTGTTTTTTCTTCAGTAATCTGAACGGGTTTTGTGACTGATTTCCTGCAGTTACGGCGGTGGACAGTGGAATCAGAGCTCTGCAGTTCCTTGGATTGGACGGAGAAGAGAAGAGGAGCTCCTCCGTTGGCAATTTTGATGTGAGTTCACTGTTTGGCTTTCTCTGACTTGCAATTGAGAGAGTTAATTTCATTATTCTGATTTGTATTTGTTTCGATTTGTTCTTACTCAGACCTTGAAAATCAAAGTAGATCTGATAATCACTGATTACTGCATGCCGGAGATGACCGGCTACGATCTACTCAAGAAAATCAAAAGATCGTCCAATTTCAGCGAGATTCCGGTGGTGATAATGTCGTCGGAGAATGTCATGACTCGTATTGACCGGTACTGATTCCTTCCGTCTTTCTCTCTTTCAATCAATTGCTTCCCAGATCTATGAATTCGAAATCTAACAATCGAATTCGATTTCATGTATCAGATGTTTGGAGGAAGGGGCAGAGGATTTCATAGTGAAGCCGGTGAAGCCGTCGGACGTGGAACGCCTAGGCGGATACATGGCTACTAAAGATCCAAAAGAGAAGATCCAGGAACAGGAAGAACGAGTCAACAAAAGAAAGCAGCAAGACGGTGGTTGCGAGAGCTGCTCCGATCTCTCCAACCTCTCCACCGCCTCTTCAATCTCATCGACTTTTTCGTTCCCCTCAACGTCACCTTCCCCTTCGTCGTTATCGTCCCCGACGACATCCATGTCAACACCGTCGTCTCCGTCGCGATCTCCCTCTCCTTCCCCGGCTGTCTCACTACCGGCGACGTCTGTATCGGCGCCCCCCTCGCCGTCCGTGCTGGACTCTCCGACGAGACGGTTGAAAATGAGCAGTCCTTCAGATTAGAAAAGTAAAGTTGGAAAAAGGACTTCAAAGCTCGCCCACGAAAATTTGCCTTTGGGCCATTAATGCTTCAACTACAGTGAAGGAATTGAATGATGGTAGAAGAAAGAAGGAAGGAAGGAAAGGCGTTTCTTTTTCCTGGGGACGAGTCAGCAAATTTTTCCGTTGCTTTTTGGTTAACGGTTTGGTTTATTTTAATTTTGGTTTCCGTTGCTGGGATTTGTACATTAATTTACCTTTTTACCGCCCTCCCAATCTCATCTTTAACTGTTGAAAAGCAAAACAATTTCACTAGTAGTCCCTCCTCAAGCAACCAATTAACAAAAGCAGTATATTATTAGTCACCAAATTTTGTCAAATTTAATCTTTATCTCCTTCAAACATTTGTGTTATGTTGTTCAGTGTGAAATTGAATGCTTGGATGTTAATTTGATTGGATTGTTAGATTCTAACGTGTACACGAACGTTCAAGAGAACATGTTTGTTCACAATTTGATGGATATTAACCGCATTAACATGCGTATTTTTTTATATACTTTGCATCAATATCAGAAAGTATTTTCCTCGAGTTTGTTGGAGGGGATTGGTGAATGAGAGACCAAATCTGGGGAGATATGATAGTGTTGTGTGGAAGAAGGGAATATTAGAAATAATTGGAGATGTTCCCTGGAAGAGGAGCTGAATGGCATGGGGGGCATTTGAATGGTGGGGAGTGGAGAGCTGTAAACTTCGGCAGAGATTGTTGTCTAATTGTCTCTTTCTCTCTTTCTTCTTCTTTGTTTCTACATTTTTTGGCAGTCTTTGCTCGCAAAGATGCGAAGCTACCTCTCTTTGGTCCAACAAACACCACCCCTTCACACTCTGTTAATTCGGAGCAGAGTTTGGCCAATAATTTAATGTTTTTTTCGAATTAGTGGATACCATCTTTAAAATCGTTCATAAATTTAAATAAAAAAGTTTGATAGAAAAAGATGTGTAGTCTTTACTACTATTTTGATAATTGGTTTGTTTTCGGGCTGATATTACAAGAAAGAATTGATATTATAGGGATCTTCTTTAGGTCTATATGTTAAGTGTTCGTGTAACCTTGTGGTGGTTGGCTTCTTAGTAAGTAAGGGTGGTTGACGCTAAGAGTTTCGAACGTTTCAATATTTTACAATTTGGTTTTAGAGTTTAGAAAATTAGTCAAATAAGTCTCAAATATTAACTCGTCTTAATTTTTCAAAATTCCGTCCACTCGTATACGTACATCCCTTCCAAATGATCATTAAAAATTAAATTATCTAGATCAGACCCATAGAAAAAAAGGTTAAATTCTTTTTAAAAAATCGCTCTAATTATTATAAATGACCCATATAAATCTTAAAGTTAATTTTCTCAATTTTTATTTGCATTCTCTTGGGTAAGGTAACGTGACGTCCAATCTTAACATACAACATAGTTTAGCTGTGTTCAGATCTTCCGGATCTTTTACTTTCATATTTTCTTTCTTCAGTTCATTAAATTTTTCTTTTTACAATTCAGGATAGGTTCATGAACTGAACTGCCTCAAAAATTAATTTTTAACGTTAACAAAATGTTCCCCATCTCTCTCTGTTTCATCATCCAACATTATATATTCATTCCTTTTGTCATAGCAAGAGAATCACTCAGAGCATGTGTTTTGTAATTTTTTATATCAGTTTCTTGCTCCACGTATTCAAAAGCATCATAACATATGTCTTCGGTTGGTTGACATGCATGAACTAACAATCCGGTACCGGTTAGCCAACTTTGGTCACCGATGATTCATAAGTGATCAAATTCAATGTAAAATATTTAAAATTAAAGTTTTTATATAAGTTAGATTTTTAAATTTACAATTATATCTAAAATTTTAGACCATTTTGATTCCGCTATTGTGAATTAAGACACCTCTTTTTAAACATTTTCTAGCGTATTACTTTGAATGATAGACGATTAATTAGCATGGATATGTAAAATTCGAATCATTATGAAATTTTTTCCAGCCATTACTATAAACCATCTCTATATCCCTAAAAGGATGTTCTATATATTACCGCACGTAAACTCATATATAATTCAAGTTTATTCAAAAAAAGCTCCAGACAAACTAAACAAAATCGGTATATAACAACAATAAAAATAAAATGAAATAGGAAACTCTAAACAAGGCAAAATCTAAAAAAAATAAAAAAGACAGCAAACAAATCACCAAAGGAATGCTCCAAACTCTACCATCATGTACCTCGAACATATCCGACACTAGACTATCTAAAAATTGGGACGCAACCGCAATCCTTGGATAGAAACTCGACAACCTCACATCTCGCAATCCAAGGATGCTTGATACGAAAAGCTGCATGTATAATTCAAGTTGAGAGAGCTACTTTTCATCCATATGAAAAGTCTTTCAATTAATACTTAGGATTAGAGTATAATGTACACATAAACGTTTTATTTCTTCTACTACCTAGATATCTAACTAAGACTGTTACGAAAACTCCCCAACGTAAATTACATTCTAAATTAAATCATCCTATCAAGAATATATGTACCAAACTATAATTCGGAATTAAAAGCATACAAACTTGAAATATCTAATTCCACGTGGCATCCATTAATCACTAACTTTTATCAAATAAGCCAACCATTGAAAAATGTACTCAACATTGCATCTTACAATACAAGCATAATTACAACTTTTGCTCTTCTTGCCATTTATGGGAAAAATTCGAGATCTAATTAAAACTTTTGCTCTTTGCTTTTTATTAAGTTTGGGTGGGAAATAAAAATAACTAGTTATTCAAAGTGAGTTTCTTTTTCTTTGAGCTCAAATGGGTATTATTCCAATTTCAGCATCAACCTATATTTATTATCACCCCTTTTTGCTATTTATAAGTTCATTTTCAGCCAAAAGAAAATGACTTGCAACCCTACTTTATTTTCTATTTTTAATTTGATTCATAATATTCCTCCTAATCCCCCAAACCTTGATTAGGCTTAACAACAATTAGATTTTCCTAACTAACGGGAATCATTTATTATTTGTGTTCATTTTACTTCACTACCAAACTTCCATTATTGTCAACCATCCAATGTAATGGGTTCTAACTAGAGTTTTGGAAACGAAATGTGTCCACTTATCTCTTCGTCCCATGTGCTCGCACAACTCAACTTTATGGTATGGAATTCTCGAACACGGAACTAGCCATTTGGGAATCATGTATAAAATAAAATGTTGGACTTTAGTTTGGTTCAGTTAGTTGGTGGTCGAACATTATGATGGATTCTTAAACTGAATGATGGTAGTATACATGTTGGTATTGGTTCGTTGCTTATTGTCGAAAGTGCACTCTTAACTGCAAGGAACTTCAGGATCAATAGCTCTCGAATGTCCTGTACCAAAATCCAGCCCATCGAACCCAACCTCTCTGTTGAGAAAGGACTACTTTGACTGCAGCATCCACATGGATGTCAAATATTACTCGGTATTATTATAGCATGTTGAAAAATGTTTTCAACTTCATTTGGATATAATTTGAAGGGTTTAACATGATGAAACGTCAATTTTTAGCAATTCCAAACATGGATGTCAAATATTAGCACGTTTGAAAATTTTCAATTTTCAAAGGGGTGCCTATGGAAATCGACCATTTTCGCAAGAAAATTTCAAATTTTCCAAATTGGCTAATATTTGACATGCATGTTTGAAATGACTAAAAATCAAGTTTCATCTTGGTAACCCATGTAAATAACGATCGAACGTAGTTAAAAATTAATTTTACTTGGTGTTATTATAGCATGTTGAAAAATGTTTTTAACTTCATTTGGATATAATTTGAAGGGCTTAACATGGTGAAACGTCAATTTTTAGCCATTCCAAACATGGATGTCAAATATTAGCCAGTTTGAAAATTTTTAATTTTCATCTCAAAATTGTCAATTTTCAAAGGGGTTAGCCTTTCGCAAGAAAATTTCAAACTTTCCAAATTGGCTAATATTTGACATGCATGTTTGAAATAACTAAAAATCAAGTTTCATCTTGGTAACCCATGTAAATAACGATCGAACGTAGTTAAAAATTAATTTTAATCGGTGTTATTATAGCATGTTGAAAAATGTTTTTAACTTCATTTGGATATAATTTGAAGGGCTTAACAGGATGAAACGTCAATTTTTAGCAATTCCAAACATGGATGTCAAATATTAGCACGTTTGAAAAATTTCAATTTTCATCTCAAAATTGTCAATTTTCAAAGGGGTTAGCCTATGGAAATCGACCATTTTCGCAAGAAAATTTCAAACTTTCCAAATTGGCTAATATTTGACATGCATGTTTGAAATGACTAAAAATCAAGTTTCATCTTGTTAACCCATGTAAATAACGATCGAACGTAGTTAAAAATTATTTTTACTCGGTGTTATTATAGCATGTTGAAAAATGTTTCTAACTTCATTTGGATATAATTTGAAGGGCTTAACATGGTGAAACGTCAATTTTTAGCCATTCCAAACATGGATGTCAAATATTAGCGAGTTTGAATTTTTTTAATTTTCATCTCAAAATTGTCAATTTTCAAAGGGCTTATGGAAATAGACCATTTTCGAAAGATAATTTCAAACTTTCCAAATTGGCTAATATTTGACATGCATGTTTGAAATGACTAAAAATCAAGTTTCATCTTGATAACCCATGTAAATAACGATAGAACGTAGTTAAAATTTAATTTTACTCGGTGTTATTGTAGCATGTTGAAAAATGTTTTTAACTTCATTTGGATATAATTTGAAGGGCTTAACATGGTGAAACGTCAATTTTTAGCCATTCCAAACATGGATGTCAAATATTAGCCAGTTTGAAAATTTTCAATTTTCATCTCAAAATTGTCAATTTTCAAAAGGGTTAGCCTATGGAAATCGTCCATTTTCGCAAGAAAATTTCAAACTTTCCAAATTGGCTAATATTTGACATGCATGTTTGAAATAACTAAAAATCAAGTTTCATCTTGGTAACCTATGTAAATAACGATCGAACGTAGTTAAAAATTATTTTTACTCGGTGTTATTATAGCATATTGAAAAATATTTTTACCTTCATTTGGATATAATTTGAAGGGTTTAACATGATGAAACGTCAATTTTTAGCAATTCCAAACATGGATGTCAAATATTAGCACGTTTGAAAATTTTCAATTTTCAAAGGGGTGCCTATGGAAATCGACCATTTTCGCAAGAAAATTTCAAACTTTCGAAATTGGCTAATATTTGACATGCATGTTTGAAATGACTAAAAATCAAGTTTCATCTTGGTAACCCATGTAAATAACGATCGAACGTAGTTAAAAATTAATTTTACTTGGTGTTATTATAGCATGTTGAAAAATGTTTTTAACTTCATTTGGATATAATTTGAAGGGCTTAACATGGTGAAACGTCAATTTTTAGCCATTCCAAACATGGATGTCAAATATTAGCCGGTTTGAAAATTTTTAATTTTCATCTCAAAATTGTCAATTTTCAAAGGGGTTAGCCTTTCGCAAGAAAATTTCAAACTTTCCAAATTGGCTAATATTTGACATGCATGTTTGAAATAACTAAAAATCAAGTTTCATCTTGGTAACCCATGTAAATAACGATCGAACGTAGTTAAAAATTAATTTTACTCGGTGTTATTATAGTATGTTGAAAAATGTTTTCAACTTCATTTGGATATAATTTGAAGGGTTTAACATGATGAAACGTCAAATTTTAGCAATTCCAAACATGGATGTCAAATATTAGCACGTTTGAAAATTTTCAATTTTCAAAGGGGTGCCTATGGAAATCGACCATTTTCGCAAGAAAATTTCAAATTTTCCAAATTGGCTAATATTTGACATGCATGTTTGAAATGACTAAAAATCAAGTTTCATCTTGGTAACCCATGTAAATAACGATCGAACGTAGTTAAAAATTAATTTTACTTGGTGTTATTATAGCATGTTGAAAAATGTTTTTAACTTCATTTGGATATAATTTGAAGGGCTTAACATGGTGAAACGTCAATTTTTAGCCATTCCAAACATGGATGTCAAATATTAGCCAGTTTGAAAATTTTTAATTTTCATCTCAAAATTGTCAATTTTCAAAGGGGTTAGCCTTTCGCAAGAAAATTTCAAACTTTCCAAATTGGCTAATATTTGACATGCATGTTTGAAATAACTAAAAATCAAGTTTCATCAAGGTAACCCATGTAAATAACGATCGAACGTAGTTAAAAATTAATTTTACTCGGTGTTATTATAGTATGTTGAAAAATGTTTTCAACTTCATTTGGATATAATTTGAAGGGTTTAACATGATGAAACGTCAATTTTTAGCAATTCCAAACATGGATGTCAAATATTAGCACGTTTGAAAATTTTCAATTTTCATCTCAAAATTGTCAATTTTGAAAGGGGTTAGCCTATGGAAATCGACCATTTTCGCAAGAAAATTTCAAACTTTCCTAATTGGCTAATATTTGACATGCATGTTTGAAATAACTAAAAATCAAGTTTCATCTTGGTAACCCATCTAAATAACGATCGAACGTAGCTAAAAATTAATTTTACTTGGTGTTATTATAGTATGTTGAAAAATGTTTCTAACTTCATTTGGATATAATTTGAAGGGTTTAACATGATGAAACGTCAATTTTTAGCAATTCCAAACATGGATGTCAGATATTAGCACATTTGAAAATTTTTAATTTTAATCTCAAAATTGTCAATTTTCAAAAGGGTTAGCCTATGAAAATCGACCATTTTCGCAAGAAAATTTCAAACTTTCCAAATTGGCTAATATTTGACATGCATGTTTGAAATGACTAAAAATCAAGTTTCATCTTGGTAACCCATGTAAATAACGATCGAACGTAGTTAAAAATTATTTTTACTCGGTGTTATTATAGCATGTTGAAAAATGTTTCTAACTTCATTTGGTATAATTTGAAGGGCTTAACATAGTGAAACGTTAATTTTTTGCCATTCCAAACATGAATGTCAAATATTAGCCGGTTTGAATTTTTTAAATTTTCATCTCAAAATTTTCAATTTTCAAAGGGCCTATGGAAATAGACCATTTTCGCAAGAAAATTTCAAACTTTCCAAATTGGCTAATATTTGACATGCATGTTTGAAATAACTAAAAATCAAGTTTCATCTTGGTAACCCATGTAAATAACGATCGAGCGTAGTTAAAAATTAATTTTACTATTATAGCATGTTGAAAAATATTTTTAACTTCATTTGGATATAATTTGAAGGGTTTAACATGATGAAACGTCAATTTTTAGCAATTCCCAACATGGATGTCAAATATTAGCACGTTTGAAAATTTTCAATTTTCATCTCAAAATTGTCATTTTTCAAAGGGGGTTAGCCTATGGAAATCGACCATTTTCGCAAGAAAATTTCAAACTTTCCAAATTGGCTATCAGTTGACATGCATGTTTGAAATGACTAAAAATCAAGTTTCATCTTGGTAACCCATCTAAATAACGATCGAACGTAGTTAAAAATTAATTTTACTTGGTGTTATTATAGCATGTTGAAAAATGTTTTTAACTTCATTTGGATATAATTTGAAGGGCTTAACATGGTGAAACGTCAATTTTTAGCCATTCCAAACATGGATGTCAAATATTAGCCGGTTTGAAAATTTTTAATTTTCATCTCAAAATTGTCAATTTTCAAAGGGGTTAGCCTTTCGCAAGAAAATTTCAAACTTTCCAAATTGGCTAATATTTGACATGCATGTTTGAAATAACTAAAAATCAAGTTTCATCTTGGTAACCCATGTAAATAACGATCGAACGTAGTTAAAAATTAATTTTACTCGGTGTTATTATAGTATGTTGAAAAATGTTTTCAACTTCATTTGGATATAATTTGAAGGGTTTAACATGATGAAACGTCAAATTTTAGCAATTCCAAACATGGATGTCAAATATTAGCACGTTTGAAAATTTTCAATTTTCAAAGGGGTGCCTATGGAAATCGACCATTTTCGCAAGAAAATTTCAAATTTTCCAAATTGGCTAATATTTGACATGCATGTTTGAAATGACTAAAAATCAAGTTTCATCTTGGTAACCCATGTAAATAACGATCGAACGTAGTTAAAAATTAATTTTACTTGGTGTTATTATAGCATGTTGAAAAATGTTTTTAACTTCATTTGGATATAATTTGAAGGGCTTAACATGGTGAAACGTCAATTTTTAGCCATTCCAAACATGGATGTCAAATATTAGCCGGTTTGAAAATTTTTAATTTTCATCTCAAAATTGTCAATTTTCAAAGGGGTTAGCCTTTCGCAAGAAAATTTCAAACTTTCCAAATTGGCTAATATTTGACATGCATGTTTGAAATAACTAAAAATCAAGTTTCATCAAGGTAACCCATGTAAATAACGATCGAACGTAGTTAAAAATTAATTTTACTCGGTGTTATTATAGTATGTTGAAAAATGTTTTCAACTTCATTTGGATATAATTTGAAGGGTTTAACATGATGAAACGTCAATTTTTAGCAATTCCAAACATGGATGTCAAATATTAGCACGTTTGAAAATTTTCAATTTTCATCTCAAAATTGTCAATTTTGAAAGGGGTTAGCCTATGGAAATAGACCATTTTCGCAAGAAAATTTCAAACTTTCCAAATTGGCTAATATTTGACATGCATGTTTGAAATAACTAAAAATCAAGTTTCATCTTGGTAACCCATGTAAATAACGATCGAACGTAGTTAAAAATTAATTTTACTCTGTGTTATTATAGCATGTTGAAAAATATTTTTAACTTCATTTGGATATAATTTGAAGGGTTTAACATGATGAAACGTCAATTTTTAGCAATTCCCAACATAGCTGTCAAATATTAGCACGTTTGAAAATTTTCAATTTTCATCTCAAAATTGTCATTTTTCAAAGGGGGTTAGCCTATGGAAATCGACCATTTTCGCAAGAAAATTTCAAACTTTCCAAATTGGCTATCAGTTGACATTCATGTTTGAAATGACTAAAAATCAAGTTTCATCTTGGTAACCCATCTAAATAACGATCGAACGTAGTTAAAAATTAATTTTACTCGGTGTTATTATAGCATGTTGAAAAATGTTTTTAACTTCATTTGGATATAATTTGAAGGGCTTAACATGGTGAAACGTCAATTTTTAGCCATTCCAAACATGGATGTCAAATATTAGCCGGTTTGAAAATTTTCAATTTTCATCTCAAAATTGTTAATTTTCAAAGGGGTTAGCCTATGGAAATCGACCATTTTCGCAAGAAAATTTCAAACTTTCCAAATTGGCTAATATTTACATGCTTGTTTGAAATGGCTAAGAATCAAGTTTAATCTTGGTAACCCATGTAAATAATGATCGAACGTAGTTAAAAATTAATTTTACTCGGTGTTATCATAGCATGTTGAAAACTGTTTTTAACTTCATTTGGATATAATTTGAAGTGCTTAACATGATGAAACATCAATTTTTAGCCATTCCAAACATGGATGTCAAATATTATCCGGTTTGAAAATTTTCAATTTTCATCGAAAATTGTCAATTTTCAAAGGGGTTAGCCTATGGAAATCGACCATTTTCGCAAGAAAATTTCAAACTTTCCAAATTGGGTAATATTTGACATGCATGTTTGAAATGACTAAAAATCAAGTTTCATCTTGGTAACCCATGTAAATAACGATCGAACGTAGTTAAAAATTATTTTTACTCGGTGTTATTATAGCATGTTGAAAAATGTTTCTAACTTCATTTGGTATAATTTGAAGGGCTTAACATAGTGAAACGTTAATTTTTTGCCATTCCAAACATGAATGTCAAATATTAGCCGGTTTGAATTTTTTAAATTTTCATCTCAAAATTTTCAATTTTCAAAGGGCCTATGGAAATAGACCATTTTCGCAAGAAAATTTCAAACTTTCCAAATTGGCTAATATTTGACATGCATGTTTGAAATAACTAAAAATCAAGTTTCATCTTGGTAACCCATGTAAATAACGATCGAACGTAGTTAAAAATTAATTTTACTCTGTGTTATTATAGCATGTTGAAAAATATTTTTAACTTCATTTGGATATAATTTGAAGGGTTTAACATGATGAAACGTCAATTTTTAGCAATTCCCAACATAGCTGTCAAATATTAGCACGTTTGAAAATTTTCAATTTTCATCTCAAAATTGTCATTTTTCAAAGGGGTTAGCCTATGGAAATCGACCATTTTCGCAAGAAAATTTCAAACTTTCCAAATTGGCTATCGGTTGACATTCATGTTTGAAATGACTAAAAATCAAGTTTCATCTTGGTAACCCATCTAAATAACGATCGAACGTAGTTAAAAATTAATTTTACTCGGTGTTATTATAGCATGTTGAAAAATGTTTTTAACTTCATTTGGATATAATTTGAAGGGCTTAACATGGTGAAACGTCAATTTTTAGCCATTCCAAACATGGATGTCAAATATTAGCCGGTTTGAAAATTTTCAATTTTCATCTCAAAATTGTTAATTTTCAAAGGGGTTAGCCTATGGAAATCGACCATTTTCGCAAGAAAATTTCAAACTTTCCAAATTGGCTAATATTTACATGCTTGTTTGAAATGGCTAAGAATCAAGTTTAATCTTGGTAACCCATGTAAATAATGATCGAACGTAGTTAAAAATTAATTTTACTCGGTGTTATCATAGCATGTTGAAAACTGTTTTTAACTTCATTTGGATATAATTTGAAGTGCTTAACATGATGAAACATCAATTTTTAGCCATTCCAAACATGGATGTCAAATATTATCCAAGTTTGAAAATTTTCAATTTTCATCGAAAATTGTCAATTTTCAAAGGGGTTAGCCTATGGAAATCGACCATTTTCGCAAGAAAATTTCAAACTTTCCAAATTGGGTAATATTTGACATGCATGTTTGAAATGACTAAAAATCAACTTTCATCTTGGTAACCCATGTAAATAACGATCGAACGTAGTTAAAAATTAATTTTACTCGGTGTTATTATAGCATGTTGAAAAATGTTTTTAACTTCATTTGGATATAATTTGAAGGGCTTAACTTGGTGAAACGTGAATATTTAGCCATTCCAAACACGGATGTCAAATATTAGCTAGTTTGAAAATTTTCAATTTTGATCTCAAAATTGTCAGTTTTCAAAGGGGTTAGCTTATGGAAATCGACCTTTTTTGCAAGAAAATTTCAAACTTTTCAAATTGGCTAATATTTTACATGCTTGTTTGAAATGGCTAAGAATCAAGTTTCAACTTAGTAACACATGTAAATAACGATTGAACGTAGTTAAAAATTAATTTTACTCGGTGTTATCATAGCATGTTGAAGACTGTTTTTAACTTCATTTGGATATAATTTGAAGTGCTTAACATGATGAAACATCAATTTTTTGCCATTCCAAACATGGATGTTAAATATTATCCAGTTTGAAAAATTTTAATTTTAATCTCAAAATTGTCAATTTTCAAAGGGGTTAGCCTATGGAAATCGACCATTTTCGCAAGAAAATTTCAAACTTTCCAAATCGGCTAATATTTGACATGCATGTTAGAAATGACTAAAAATAAAGTTTCATCATGGTAACCCATGTAAATAACGATCGAACGTAGTTAAAAATTAATTTTACTCGGTGTTATCATAGCATGTTGAAAAATGTTTTTAACTTCATTTGGATATAATTTGAAGGGCTTAACATGGTGAAACGTCAATATTTAACCATTCCAAACATGGATGTCATATATTAGCGAGTTTGAAAATTTTCAATTTTCATCTCAAAATTGTCAGTTTTCAAAGGGGTTAGCCTATGGAAATCGACCATTTTCGCAGGAAAATTTCAAACTTTCCAAATTGGCTAATATTTGACTTGCATGTTTGAAATGATTAAAAATAAAGTTTCAACTTAGTAACCCATGTAAATAACGATCGAACGTAGTTAAAAATTAATTTTACTCGGTGTTATCATAGCATGTTGAAAACTGTTTTTAACTTCATTTGGATATAATTTGAAGTGCTTAACATGATGAAACATCAATTTTTAGCCATTCCAAACATGGATGTCAAATATTAGCCTGTTTGAAAATTTTCAATTTTCATCTCAAAATTGTCAATTTTCAAAGGGGTTAGCCTATGGAAATCGACCATTTTCGAAAGAAAATTTCAAACTTTCCAAATTGGCTAATATTTTACATGCTTGTTTGAAATGGCTAAGAATCAAGTTTCATCTTGGTAACCCATGTAAATAATGATCGAACGTAGTTAAAAATTAATTTTACTCGGTGTTATTATAGCATGTTGAAAAATGTTTTTAACTTCATTTGGATATAATTTGAAGGGCTTAACATGGTGAAACGTCAATATTTAGCCATTCCAAACATGGATGTCAAATATTAGCTAGTTTGTAAATTTTCAATTTTCATCTCAAAATTGTCAGTTTTCAAAGGGGTTAGCCTATGGAAATCGACCATTTTCGAAAGAAAATTTCAAACTTTCCAAATTGGCTAATATTTTACATGCTTGTTTGAAATGGCTAAGAATCAAGTTTCATCTTGGTAACCCATGTAAATAACGATCGAACGTAGTTAAAAATTATTTTTACTCGGTGTTATTATAGCATGTTGAAAAATGTTTCTAACTTCATTTGGTATAATTTGAAGGGCTTAACATAGTGAAACGTTAATTTTTTGCCATTCCAAACATGAATGTCAAATATTAGCCGGTTTGAATTTTTTAAATTTTCATCTCAAAATTTTCAATTTTCAAAGGGCCTATGGAAATAGACCATTTTCGCAAGAAAATTTCAAACTTTCCAAATTGGCTAATATTTGACATGCATGTTTGAAATAACTAAAAATCAAGTTTCATCTTGGTAACCCATGTAAATAACGATCGAACGTAGTTAAAAATTAATTTTACTCGTGTTATTATAGCATGTTGAAAAATATTTTTAACTTCATTTGGATATAATTTGAAGGGTTTAACATGATGAAACGTCAATTTTTAGCAATTCCCAACATAGCTGTCAAATATTAGCACGTTTGAAAATTTTCAATTTTCATCTCAAAATTGTCATTTTTCAAAGGGGGTTAGCCTATGGAAATCGACCATTTTCGCAAGAAAATTTCAAACTTTCCAAATTGGCTATCAGTTGACATTCATGTTTGAAATGACTAAAAATCAAGTTTCATCTTGGTAACCCATCTAAATAACGATCGAACGTAGTTAAAAATTAATTTTACTCGGTGTTATTATAGCATGTTGAAAAATGTTTTTAACTTCATTTGGATATAATTTGAAGGGCTTAACATGGTGAAACGTCAATTTTTAGCCATTCCAAACATGGATGTCAAATATTAGCCAGTTTGAAAATTTTCAATTTTCATCTCAAAATTGTTAATTTTCAAAGGGGTTAGCCTATGGAAATCGACCATTTTCGCAAGAAAATTTCAAACTTTCCAAATTGGCTAATATTTACATGCTTGTTTGAAATGGCTAAGAATCAAGTTTAATCTTGGTAACCCATGTAAATAATGATCGAACGTAGTTAAAAATTAATTTTACTCGGTGTTATCATAGCATGTTGAAAACTGTTTTTAACTTCATTTGGATATAATTTGAAGTGCTTAACATGATGAAACATCAATTTTTAGCCATTCCAAACATGGATGTCAAATATTATCCAGTTTGAAAATTTTCAATTTTCATCTGAAAATTGTCAATTTTCAAAGGGGTTAGCCTATGGAAATCGACCATTTTCGCAAGAAAATTTCAAACTTTCCAAATTGGGTAATATTTGACATGCATGTTTGAAATGACTAAAAATCAACTTTCATCTTGGTAACCCATGTAAATAACGATCGAACGTAGTTAAAAATTAATTTTACTCGGTGTTATTATAGCATGTTGAAAAATGTTTTTAACTTCATTTGGATATAATTTGAAGGGCTTAACTTGGTGAAACGTGAATATTTAGCCATTCCAAACACGGATGTCAAATATTAGCTAGTTTGAAAATTTTCAATTTTGATCTCAAAATTGTCAGTTTTCAAAGGGGTTAGCTTATGGAAATCGACCTTTTTTGCAAGAAAATTTCAAACTTTTCAAATTGGCTAATATTTTACATGCTTGTTTGAAATGGCTAAGAATCAAGTTTCAACTTAGTAACACATGTAAATAACGATTGAACGTAGTTAAAAATTAATTTTACTCGGTGTTATCATAGCATGTTGAAGACTGTTTTTAACTTCATTTGGATATAATTTGAAGTGCTTAACATGATGAAACATCAATTTTTTGCCATTCCAAACATGGATGTTAAATATTATCCAGTTTGAAAAATTGTAATTTTAATCTCAAAATTGTCAATTTTCAAAGGGGTTAGCCTATGGAAATCGACCATTTTCGCAAGAAAATTTCAAACTTTCCAAATCGGCTAATATTTGACATGCATGTTAGAAATGACTAAAAATAAAGTTTCATCATGGTAACCCATGTAAATAACGATCGAACGTAGTTAAAAATTAATTTTACTCGGTGTTATCATAGCATGTTGAAAAATGTTTTTAACTTCATTTGGATATAATTTGAAGGGCTTAACATGGTGAAACGTCAATATTTAACCATTCCAAACATGGATGTCATATATTAGCGAGTTTGAAAATTTTCAATTTTCATCTCAAAATTGTCAGTTTTCAAAGGGGTTAGCCTATGGAAATCGACCATTTTCGCGAGAAAATTTCAAACTTTCCAAATTGGCTAATATTTGACTTGCATGTTTGAAATGATTAAAAATAAAGTTTCAACTTAGTAACCCATGTAAATAACGATCGAACGTAGTTAAAAATTAATTTTACTCGGTGTTATCATAGCATGTTGAAAACTGTTTTTAACTTCATTTGGATATAATTTGAAGTGCTTAACATGATGAAACATCAATTTTTAGCCATTCCAAACATGGATGTCAAATATTAGCCTGTTTGAAAATTTTCAATTTTCATCTCAAAATTGTCAATTTTCAAAGGGGTTAGCCTATGGAAATCGACCATTTTCGAAAGAAAATTTCAAACTTTCCAAATTGGCTAATATTTTACATGCTTGTTTGAAATGGCTAAGAATCAAGTTTCATCTTGGTAACCCATGTAAATAATGATCGAACGTAGTTAAAAATTAATTTTACTCGGTGTTATTATAGCATGTTGAAAAATGTTTTTAACTTCATTTGGATATAATTTGAAGGGCTTAACATGGTGAAACGTCAATATTTAGCCATTCCAAACATGGATGTCAAATATTAGCTAGTTTGTAAATTTTCAATTTTCATCTCAAAATTGTCGGTTTTCAAAGGGGTTAGCCTATGGAAATCGACCATTTTCGAAAGAAAATTTCAAACTTTCCAAATTGGCTAATATTTTACATGCTTGTTTGAAATGGCTAAGAATCAAGTTTCATCTTGGTAACCCATGTAAATAACGATCGAACGTAGTTAAAAATTATTTTTACTCGGTGTTATTATAGCATGTTGAAAAATGTTTCTAACTTCATTTGGTATAATTTGAAGGGCTTAACATAGTGAAACGTTAATTTTTTGCCATTCCAAACATGAATGTCAAATATTAGCCAGTTTGAATTTTTTAAATTTTCATCTCAAAATTTTCAATTTTCAAAGGGCCTATGGAAATAGACCATTTTCGCAAGAAAATTTCAAACTTTCCAAATTGGCTAATATTTGACATGCATGTTTGAAATAACTAAAAATCAAGTTTCATCTTGGTAACCCATGTAAATAACGATCGAACGTAGTTAAAAATTAATTTTACTCTGTGTTATTATAGCATGTTGAAAAATATTTTTAACTTCATTTGGATATAATTTGAAGGGTTTAACATGATGAAACGTCAATTTTTAGCAATTCCCAACATAGATGTCAAATATTAGCACGTTTGAAAATTTTCAATTTTCATCTCAAAATTGTCATTTTTCAAGGGGGTTAGCCTATGGAAATCGACCATTTTCGCAAGAAAATTTCAAACTTTCCAAATTGGCTATCAGTTGACATTCATGTTTGAAATGACTAAAAATCAAGTTTCATCTTGGTAACCCATCTAAATAACGATCGAACGTAGTTAAAAATTAATTTTACTCGGTGTTATTATAGCATGTTGAAAAATGTTTTTAACTTCATTTGGATATAATTTGAAGGGCTTAACATGGTGAAACGTCAATTTTTAGCCATTCCAAACATGGATGTCAAATATTAGCCAGTTTGAAAATTTTCAATTTTCATCTCAAAATTGTTAATTTTCAAAGGGGTTAGCCTATGGAAATCGACCATTTTCGCAAGAAAATTTCAAACTTTCCAAATTGGCTAATATTTACATGCTTGTTTGAAATGGCTAAGAATCAAGTTTAATCTTGGTAACCCATGTAAATAATGATCGAACGTAGTTAAAAATTAATTTTACTCGGTGTTATCATAGCATGTTGAAAACTCGTTTTTAACTTCATTTGGATATAATTTGAAGTGCTTAACATGATGAAACATCAATTTTTAGCCATTCCAAACATGGATGTCAAATATTATCCAGTTTGAAAATTTTCAATTTTCATCTGAAAATTGTCAATTTTCAAAGGGGTTAGCCTATGGAAATCGACCATTTTCGCAAGAAAATTTCAAACTTTCCAAATTGGGTAATATTTGACATGCATGTTTGAAATGACTAAAAATCAACTTTCATCTTGGTAACCCATGTAAATAACGATCGAACGTAGTTAAAAATTAATTTTACTCGGTGTTATTATAGCATGTTGAAAAATGTTTTTAACTTCATTTGGATATAATTTGAAGGGCTTAACTTGGTGAAACGTGAATATTTAGCCATTCCAAACACGGATGTCAAATATTAGCTAGTTTGAAAATTTTCAATTTTGATCTCAAAATTGTCAGTTTTCAAAGGGGTTAGCTTATGGAAATCGACCTTTTTTGCAAGAAAATTTCAAACTTTTCAAATTGGCTAATATTTTACATGCTTGTTTGAAATGGCTAAGAATCAAGTTTCAACTTAGTAACACATGTAAATAACGATTGAACGTAGTTAAAAATTAATTTTACTCGGTGTTATCATAGCATGTTGAAAGCTCGTTTTTAACTTCATTTGGATATAATTTGAAGTGCTTAACATGATGAAACATCAATTTTTTGCCATTCCAAACATGGATGTTAAATATTATCCGGTTTGAAAAATTGTAATTTTAATCTCAAAATTGTCAATTTTCAAAGGGGTTAGCCTATGGAAATCGACCATTTTCGCAAGAAAATTTCAAACTTTCCAAATCGGCTAATATTTGACATGCATGTTAGAAATGACTAAAAATAAAGTTTCATCATGGTAACCCATGTAAATAACGATCGAACGTAGTTAAAAATTAATTTTACTCGGTGTTATCATAGCATGTTGAAAAATGTTTTTAACTTCATTTGGATATAATTTGAAGGGCTTAACATGGTGAAACGTCAATATTTAGCCATTCCAAACACGGATGTCAAATATTAGCCTGTTTGATAATTTTCAATTTTCATCTCAAAATTGTCAATTTTCAAAGGGGTTAGCCTATGGAAATCGACCATTTTCGAAAGAAAATTTCAAACTTTCCAAATTGGCTAATATTTTACATGCTTGTTTGAAATGGCTAAGAATCAAGTTTCATCTTGGTAACCCATGTAAATAATGATCGAACGTAGTTAAAAATTAATTTTACTCGGTGTTATTATAGCATGTTGAAAAATGTTTTTAACTTCATTTGGATATAATTTGAAGGGCTTAACATGGTGAAACGTCAATATTTAGCCATTCCAAACATGGATGTCAAATATTAGCTAGTTTGTAAATTTTCAATTTTCATCTCAAAATTGTCAGTTTTCAAAGGGGTTAGCCTATGGAAATCGACCAATTTCGCAAGAAAATTTCAAACTTTCCAAATTGGCTAATATTTGACTTGCATGTTTGAAATGACTAAAAATAAAGTTTCAACTTGGTAACCCATGTAAATAACGATCGAACGTAGTTAAAAACTAATTTTACTCGGTGTTATTATAGCATGTTGAAAAATGATTTTAACTTCAATTGGATATAATTTGAAGTGCTTAACATGATGAAACATCAATTTTTAGCCATTCCAAACATGTATGTCAAATATTAGCCTGTTTGAAAATTTTCAATTTTCATCTCAAAATTGTCAATTTTCAAAGGGGTTAGCCTATGGAAATCGACCAATTTCGCAAGAAAATTTCAAACTTTCCAAATTGGCTAATATTTGACATGCATGTTTGAAATCACTAAAAATCAAGTTTCATCTTGGTAACCCATGTAAATAACGATCAAACGTAGTTAAAAATTAATTTTACTCGGTGTTATTATAGCATGTTGAAAAATGTTTTTAACTTCATTTGGATATAATTTGAAGGGCTTAACATGGTGAAACGTCAATATTTAGCCATTCCAAACATGGATGTCAAATATTAGCTAGTTTGAAAATTTTCAATTTTCATCTCGAAATTGTCAGTTTTCAAAGGCAACGCCTATGGAAATCGACCATTTTCGCAAGAAAATTTCAAACTTTCCAAATTGGCTAATATTTGATATGCATGTTTGAAATGACTAAAAATCAAGTTTCATCTTGGTAACCCATCTAAATAACGATCGAACGTAGTTAAAAATTAATTTTACTCGGTGTTATTATAGCATGTTGACAAATGTTTTTAACTTCATTTGGATATAATTTGAAGGGCTTAACATGGTGTACTGTCAATATTTAGCCATTCCAAACATGGATGTCAAATATTAGCTAGTTTGAAAATTTTCAATTTTCATCTCAAAATTGTCAGTTTTCAAAGGGGTTAGCCTATGGAAATCGACCATTTTCGCAGGAAAATTTCAAACTTTCCAACTTCGCTAATATTTGACTTGCATGTTTGAAATGACTAAAAATAAAGTTTCAACTTAGTAACCCATGTAAATAACGATCGAACGTAGTTAAAAATTAATTTTACTCGGTGTTATCATAGCATGTTGAAAACTGTTTTTAACTTCATTTGTATATAATTTGAAGGGCTTAACATGGTGAAACGTCAATATTTAGCCATTCCAAACACGGATGTCAAATATTAGCTAGTTTGAAAATTTTCAATTTTCATCTCAAAATTGTCAGTTTTCAAAGGGGTTTGCCTATGGAAATCGACCATTTTCGCAAGAAAATTTCAACCTTTCCAAATTGGCTAATATTTGACTTGCATGTTTGAAATGACTAAAAATAAAGTTTCAACTTGGTAACCCATGTAAATAACGATCGAACGTAGTTAAAAATTAATTTTACTCGGTGTTATTATAGCATGTTGAAAAATGATTTTAACTTCATTTGGATATAATTTGAAGTGCTTAACAAGATGAAACATCAATTTTTAGCCATTCCAAACATGTATGTCAAATATTAGCTTGTTTGATAATTTTCAATTTTCATATCAAAATTGTCAATTTTCAAAGGGGTTAGCCTATGGAAATCGACCATTTTCGCAAGAAAATTTCAAACTTTCCAAATTGGCTAATATTTTACTTGCTTGTTTGAAATGGCTAAGAATCAAATTTCATCTTGGTAACCCATGTAAATAACGATCGAACGTAGTTAAAAATTAATTTTACTCGGTGTTATTATAGCATGTTGAAAAATGTTTTTAACTTCATTTGGATATAATTTAAAGGGCTTAACATGATGAAACATCAATTTTTAGCCATTCCAAACATGGATGTCAAATATTAGCCAGTTTGAAAATTTTCAATTTTGGAAATCGACCATTTTTGCAAGCAAATTTCAAACTCTCCAAATTGGCTAATATTTGACATGCATGTTTGAAATGAGTAAAAATCAAGTTTCATCTTGGTTACCCATGTAAATAAAGATTCAACGTAGTTAAAAATTAATATTACTCGGTGTTATTATAGCATGTTGAAAAATGTTTTTAACTTCATTTGGATATAATTTGAAGGGCTTAACATGGTGAAACGTCAATATTTAGCCATTCCAAACACGGATGCCAAATATTAGCTAGTTTGAAAATTTTCAATTTTCATCTCAAAATTGTCAGTTTTCAAAGGGGTTTGGGTATGGAAATCGACCATTTTCGCAAGAAAATTTCAACCTTTCCAAATTGGCTAATATTTGACTTGCATGTTTGAAATTACTAAAAATAAAGTTTCAACTTCGTAACCCATGTAAATAACGATCGAACGTAGTTAAAAATTAATTTTACTCGGTGTTATTATAGCATGTTGAAAAATGATTTTAACTTCATTTGGATATAATTTGAAGTGCTTAACATGATGAAACATCAATTTTTAGCCATTCCAAACATGTATGTCAAATATTAGCTTGTTTGATAATTTTCAATTTTCATATCAAAATTGTCAATTTTCAAAGGGGTTAGCCTATGGAAATCGACCATTTTTGCAAGCAAATTTCAAACTTTCCAAATTGGGTAATATTTGACATGCATGTTTGAAATGACTAAAAATCAACTTTCATCTTGGTAACCTATGTAAATAACGATCGAACGTAGTTAAAAATTAATTTTACTCGGTGTTATTATAGCATGTTGAAAAATGTTTTTAACTTCATTTGGATATAATTTGAAGGGCTTAACATGATGAAACATCAATTTTTAGCCATTCCAAACATGTATGTCAAATATTAGCCTGTTTGAAAATTTTCAATTTTCATCTCAAAATTGTCAATTTTCAAAGGGGTTAGCCTATGGAAATCGACCATTTTCGCAAGAAAATTTCAAACTTTCCAAATTGGCTAACATTTTACATGCTTGTTTGAAATGGCTAAGAATCAAGTTTCATCTTGGTAACCCATGTAAATAATGATCAAAAGTAGTTAAAAATTAATTTTACTCCGTGTTATTATAGCATGTTGAAAAATATTTTTAACTTCATTTGGATATAATTTGAAGGGCTTAACATGGTGAATCGTCAATTTTTAGCCATTCCAAACATGGATGTCAAATATTATCTAGTTTGAAAAATTTTAATTTTCATCTCAAAATTGTCAATTTTCAAAGGGGTTAGCCTATGGAAATCGACCATTTTCGCAAGAAAATTTCAAACTTTCCAAATTGGGTAATATTTGACATGCATGTTTGAAATGACTAAAAATCAACTTTCATCTTGGTAACCCATGTAAATAACGATCGAACGTAGTTAAAAATTAATTTTACTCGGTGTTATTATAGCATGTTGAAAAATGTTTTTAACTTCATTTGGATATAATTTAAAGGGCTTAACATGGTGAAACATCAATTTTTAGCCATTCCAAACATGGATGTCAAATATTAGCCAGTTTGAAAATTTTCAATTTTCATCTCAAAATTGTCAATTTTCAAAGGGGTTAGCCTATGGAAATCGACCATTTTTGCAAGCAAATTTCAAACTTTCCAAATTGGCTAATATTTGACATGCATGTTTGAAATGACTAAAAATCAAGTTTCATCTTGGTAACCCATGTAAATAACGATTGAACGTAGTTAAAAATTAATTTTACTCGGTGTTATTATAGCATGTTGAAAAATATTTTTAACTTCATTTGGATATAATTTGAAGGGCTAAACATGGCGAATCGTCAATTTTTAGCCATTCCAAACATGGATGTCAAATATTATCCAGTTTGAAAAATTTTAATTTTCATCTCAAAATTGTCAATTTTCAAAGGGGTTAGCCTATGGAAATCGACCATTTTCGCAAGAATATTTCAAACTTTCCAAATTGGGTAATATTTGACATGCATGTTTGAAATGACTAAAAATCAACTTTCAGCTTGGTAACCCATGTAAATAACGATCGAACGTAGTTAAAAATTAATTGTACTCGGTGTTATTATAGCATGTTGAAAAATGTTTTTAACTTCATTTGGATATAATTTGAAGGGCTTAACATGATGAAACATCAATTTTTAGCCATTCCAAACATGTATGTCAAATATTAGCTTTGTTTGAAAATTTTCAATTTTCATCTCAAAATTGTCAATTTTCAAAGGGGTTAGCCTATGGAAATCGACCATTTTCGCAAGAAAATTTCAAACTTTCCAAATTGGCTAATATTTTACATGCTTGTTTGAAATGGCTAAGAATCAAGTTTCATCTTGGTAACCCATGTAAATAATGATCGAACGTAGTTAAAAATTAATTTTACTCGGTGTTATTATAGCATGTTGAAAAATATTTTTAACTTCATTTGGATATAATTTGAAGGGCTTAACATGGTGAATCGTCAATTTTTAGCCATTCCAAACATGGATGTCAAATATTATCCAGTTTGAAAAATTTTAATTTTCATCTCAAAATTGTCAATTTTCAAAGGGGTTAGCCTATGGAAATCGACCATTTTCGCAAGAAAATTTCAAACTTTCCAAATTGGGTAATATTTGACATGCATGTTTGAAATGACTAAAAATCAACTTTCATCTTGGTAACCCATGTAAATAACGATCGAACGTAGTTAAAAATTAATTTTACTCGGTGTTATTATAGCATGTTGAAAAATGTTTTTAACTTCATTTGGATATAATTTGAAGGGCTTAACTTGGTGAAACGTCAATATTTAGCCATTCCAAACACGGATGTCAAATATTAGCCAGTTTGAAAATTTTCAATTTTCATCTCAAAATTGTCAGTTTTCAAAGGGATTAGCCTATGGAAATCGACCATTTTTGCAAGCAAATTTCAAACTTTCCAAATTGGCTAATATTTGACATGCTTGTTTGAAATGACTAAAAATAAAGTTTCAACTTGGTAACCCATGTAAATAACGATCGAACGTAGTTAAAAATTAATTTTACTCGGTGTTATTATAGCATGTTGAAAAATGATTTTAACTTCATTTGGATATAATTTGAAGTGCTTAACATGATGAAACATCAATTTTTAGCCATTCCAAACATGTATGTCAAATATTAGCTTTGTTTGAAAATTTTCAATTTTCATCTCAAAATTGTCAATTTTCAAAGGGGTTAGCCTATGGCAATCGACCATTTTCGCAAGAAAATTTCAAACTTTCCAAATTGGCTAATATTTACATGCTTGTTTGAAATGGCTAAGAATCAAGTTTCATCTTGGTAACCCATGTAAATAATGATCGAACGTAGTTAAAAATTAATTTTACTCGGTGTTATTATAGCATGTTGAAAAATGTTTTTAACTTCATTTGGATATAATTTAAAGGGCTTAACATGGTGAATCGTCAATTTTTAGCCATTCCAAACATGGATGTCAAATATTATCCAGTTTGAAAAATTTTAATTTTCATCTCAAAATTGTCAATTTTCAAAGGGGTTAGCCTATGGAAATCGACCATTTTCGCAAGAAAATTTCAAACTTTCCAAATTGGGTAATATTTGACATGCATGTTTGAAATGACTAAAAATCAACTTTCATCTTGGTAACCCATGTAAATAACGATCGAACGTAGTTAAAAATTAATTTTACTCGGTGTTATTATAGCATGTTGAAAAATGTTTTTAACTTCATTTGGATATAATTTAAAGGGCTTAACATGGTGAAACATCAATTTTTAGCCATTCCAAACATGGATGTCAAATATTAGCCAGTTTGAAAATTTTCAATTATCATCTCAAAATTGTCAATTTTCAAAGGGGTTAGCCTATGGAAATCGACCATTTTTGCAAGCAAATTTCAAACTTTCCAAATTGGCTAATATTTGACATGCATGTTTGAAATGACTAAAAATCAAGTTTCATCTTGGTAACCCATGTAAATAACGATTGAACGTAGTTAAAAATTAATTTTACTCGGTGTTATTATAGCATGTTGAAAAATATTTTTAACTTCATTTGGATATAATTTGAAGGGCTAAACATGGTGAATCGTCAATTTTTAGCCATTCCAAACATGGATGTCAAATATTATCCGGTTTGAAAAATTTTAATTTTCATCTCAAAATTGTCAATTTTCAAAGGGGTTAGCCTATGGAAATCGACCATTTTCGCAAGAAAATTTCAAACTTTCCAAATTGGGTAATATTTGACATGCATGTTTGAAATGACTAAAAATCAACTTTCATCTTGGTAACCCATGTAAATAACGATCGAACGTAGTTAAAAATTAATTGTACTCGGTGGTATTATAGCATGTTGAAAAATGTTTTTAACTTCATTTGGATATAATTTGAAGGGCTTAACATGATGAAACATCAATTTTTAGCCATTCCAAACATGTATGTCAAATATTAGCCTGTTTGAAAATTTTCAATTTTCATCTCAAAATTGTCAATTTTCAAAGGGGTTAGCCTATGGAAATCGACCATTTTTGCAAGCAAATTTCAAACTTTCTAAATTGGCTAATATTTGACATGCATTTTTGAAATGACTAAAAATCAAGTTTCATCTTGGTAACCCATGTAAATAACGATCGAACGTACTTAAAAATTAATTTTACTCGGTGTTATTATAGCATGTTGAAAAATGATTTTAACTTCATTTGGATATAATTTGAAGTGCTTAACATGATGAAACATCAATTTTTAGCCATTCCAAACATGTATGTTAAATATTAGCCTGTTTGAAAATTTTCAATTTTCATCTCAAAATTGTCAATTTTCAAAGGGGTTAGCCTATGGCAATCGACCATTTTCGCAAGAAAATTTCAAACTTTCCAAATTGGCTAATATTTACATGCTTGTTTGAAATGGCTAAGAATCAAGTTTCATCTTGGTAACCCATGTAAATAATGATCGAACGTAGTTAAAAATTAATTTTACTCGGTGTTATTATAGCATGTTGAAAAATATTTTTAACTTCATTTGGATATAATTTGAAGGGCTTAACATGGTGAATCGTCAATTTTTTGCCATTCCAAACATGGATGTCAAATATTATCCAGTTTGAAAAAGTTTAATTTTCATCTCAAAATTGTCAATTTTCAAAGGGGTTAGCCTATGGAAATCGACCATTTTCGCAAGAAAATTTCAAACTTTCTAAATTGGGTAATATTTGACATGCATGTTTCAAATGACTAAAAATCAACTTTCATCTTGGTAACCCATGTAAATAACGATCGAACGTAGTTAAAAATTAATTTTACTCGGTGTTATTATAGCATGTTGAAAAATGTTTTTAACTTCATTTGGATATAATTTAAAGGGCTTAACATGGTGAAACATCAATTTTTAGCCATTCCAAACATGGATGTCAAATATTAGCCAGTTTGAAAATTTTCAATTTTCATCTCAAAATTGTCAATTTTCAAAGGGGTTAGCCTATGGAAATCGACCATTTTCGCAAGAAAATTTCAAACTTTCCAAATTGGCTAATATTTTACATGCTTGTTTGAAATGGCTAAGAATGAAGTTTCATCTTGGTAACCCATGTAAATAAGGATCGAACGTAGTTAAAAATTAATTTACTCGGTGTTATTATAGCATGTTGAAAAATATTCTTAACTTCATTTGGATATAATTTGAAGGGGTTAACATGATGAAACATCAATTTTTAGCCATTCCAAACATGTATGTCAAATATTAGCCTGTTTGTAAATTTTCAATTTTCATCTCAAAATTGTCAATTTTCAAAGGGGTTAGCCTATGGAAATCGACCATTTTTGCAAGCAAATTTCAAACTTTCTAAATTGGCTAATATTTGACATGCATGTTTGAAATGACTAAAAATCAACTTTCATCTTGGTAACCCATGTAAATAACGATCGAACGTAGTTAAAAATTAATTTTACTCGGTGTTATTATAGCATGTTGAAAAATGTTTTTAACTTCATTTGGATATAATTTGAAGGGCTTAACATGGTGAAACGTCAATATTTAGCCATTCCAAACACGGATGTCAAATATTAGCTAGTTTGAAAATTTTCAATTTTCATCTCAAAATTGTCAGTTTTCAAAGGGGTTTGCCTATGAAAATCGACCATTTTCGCAAGAAAATTTCAACCTTTCCAAATTGGCTAATATTTGACTTGCATGTTTGAAATTACTAAAAATAAAGTTTCAACTTCGTAACCCATGTAAATAACGATCGAACGTAGTTAAAAATTAATTTTAATCGGTGTTATTATAGCATGTTGAAAAATGATTTTAACTTCATTTGGATATAATTTGAAGTGCTTAACATGATGAAACATCAATTTTTAGCCATTCCAAACATGTATGTCAAATATTAGCACTTGTTTGAAAATTTTCAATTTTCATCTCAAAATTGTCAATTTTCAAAGGGGTTAGCCTATGGAAATCGACCATTTTTGCAAGCAAATTTCAAACTTTCCAAATTGGCTAATATTTGACATGCATGTTTGAAATGACTAAAAATCAAGTTTCATCTTGGTAACCCATGTAAATAACGATTGAACGTAGTTAAAAATTAATTTTACTCGGTGTTATTATAGCATGTTGAAAAATATTTTTAACTTCATTTGGATATAATTTGAAGGGCTAAACATGGTGAATCGTCAATTTTTAGCCATTCCAAACATGGATGTCAAATATTATCCGGTTTGAAAAATTTTAATTTTCATCTCAAAATTGTCAATTTTCAAAGGGGTTAGCCTATGGAAATCGACCATTTTCGCAAGAAAATTTCAAACTTTCCAAATTGGGTAATATTTGACATGCATGTTTGAAATGACTAAAAATCAACTTTCATCTTGGTAACCCATGTAAATAACGATCGAACGTAGTTAAAAATTAATTGTACTCGGTGTTATTATAGCATGTTGAAAAATGTTTTTAACTTCATTTGGATATAATTTGAAGGGCTTAACATGATGAAACATCAATTTTTAGCCATTCCAAACATGTATGTCAAATATTAGCTTTGTTTGAAAATTTTCAATTTTCATCTCAAAATTGTCAATTTTCAAAGGGGTTAGCCTATGGAAATCGACCATTTTCGCAAGAAAATTTCAAACTTTCCAAATTGGCTAACATTTTACATGCTTGTTTGAAATGGCTAAGAATCAAGTTTCATCTTGGTAACCCATGTAAATAATGATCAAAAGTAGTTAAAAATTAATTTTACTCCGTGTTATTATAGCATGTTGAAAAATATTTTTAACTTCATTTGGATATAATTTGAAGGGCTTAACATGGTGAATCGTCAATTTTTAGCCATTCCAAACATGGATGTCAAATATTATCTAGTTTGAAAAATTTTAATTTTCATCTCAACATTGTCAATTTTCAAAGGGGTTAGCCTATGGAAATCGACCATTTTCGCAAGAAAATTTCAAACTTTCCAAATTGGGTAATATTTGACATGCATGTTTGAAATGACTAAAAATCAACTTTCATCTTGGTAACCCATGTAAATAACGATCGAACGTAGTTAAAAATTAATTTTACTCGGTGTTATTATAGCATGTTGAAAAATGTTTTTAACTTCATTTGGATATAATTTAAAGGGCTTAACATGGTGAAACATCAATTTTTAGCCATTCCAAACATGGATGTCAAATATTAGCCAGTTTGAAAATTTTCAATTTTCATCTCAAAATTGTCAATTTTCAAAGGGGTTAGCCTATGGAAATCGACCATTTTTGCAAGCAAATTTCAAACTTTCCAAATTGGCTAATATTTGACATGCATGTTTTAAATGACTAAAAATCAAGTTTCATCTTGGTAACCCATGTAAATAACGATTGAACGTAGTTAAAAATTAATTTTACTCGGTGTTATTATAGCATGTTGAAAAATATTTTTAACTTCATTTGGATATAATTTGAAGGGCTAAACATGGCGAATCGTCAATTTTTAGCCATTCCAAACATGGATGTCAAATATTATCCAGTTTGAAAAATTTTAATTTTCATCTCAAAATTGTCAATTTTCAAAGGGGTTAGCCTATGGAAATCGACCATTTTCGCAAGAAAATTTCAAACTTTCCAAATTGGGTAATATTTGACATGCATGTTTGAAATGACTAAAAATCAACTTTCGGCTTGGTAACCCATCTAAATAACGATCGAACGTAGTTAAAAATTAATTGTACTCGGTGTTATTATAGCATGTTGAAAAATGTTTTTAACTTCATTTGGATATAATTTGAAGGGCTTAACATGATGAAACATCAATTTTTAGCCATTCCAAACATGTATGTCAAATATTATCCTGTTTGAAAATTTTCAATTTTCATCTCAAAATTGTCAATTTTCAAAGGGGTTAGCCTATGGAAATCGACCATTTTCGCAAGAAAATTTCAAACTTTCCAAATTGGCTAATATTTTACATGCTTGTTTGAAATGGCTAAGAATCAAGTTTCATCTTGGTAACCCATGTAAATAATGATCGAACGTAGTTAAAAATTAATTTTACTCGGTGTTATTATAGCATGTTGAAAAATATTTTTAACTTCATTTGGATATAATTTGAAGGGCTTAACATGGTGAATCGTCAATTTTTAGCCATTCCAAACATGGATGTCAAATATTATCCGGTTTGAAAAATTTTAATTTTCATCTCAAAATTGTCAATTTTCAAAGGGGTTAGCCTATGGAAATCGACCATTTTCGCAAGAAAATTTCAAACTTTCCAAATTGGGTAATATTTGACATGCATGTTTGAAATGACTAAAAATCAACTTTCATCTTGGTAACCCATGTAAATAACGATCGAACGTAGTTAAAAATTAATTTTACTCGGTGTTATTATAGCATGTTGAAAAATGTTTTTAACTTCATTTGGATATAATTTAAAGGGCTTAACATGGTGAAACATCAATTTTTAGCCATTCCAAACATGGATGTCAAATATTAGCCGGTTTGAAAATTTTCAATTTTCATCTCAAAATTGTCAATTTTCAAAGGGGTTAGCCTATGGAAATCGACCATTTTTGCAAGCAAATTTCAAACTTTCCAAATTGGCTAATATTTGACATGCATGTTTGAAATGACTAAAAATCAAGTTTCATCTTGGTAACCCATGTAAATAACGATTGAACGTAGTTAAAAATTAATTTTACTCGGTGTTATTATAGCATGTTGAAAAATGTTTTTAACTTTATTTGGATATAATTTGAAGGGCTTAACATGGTGAAACGTCAATATTTAGCCATTCCAAACATGGATGTCAAATATTAGCTAATTTGAAAATTTTCTATTTTCATCTCAAAATTGTCGGTTTTCAAAGGGGTTAGCCTATGGAAATCGACCATTTTCGCAAGAAAATTTCAAACTTTCCAAATTGGCTAATATTTGACTTGCATGTTTGAAATGACTAAAAATAAAGTTTCAACTTGGTAACCCATGTAAATAACGATCGAACGTAGTTAAAAATTAATTTTACTCGGTGTTATTATAGCATGTTGAAAAATGATTTTAACTTCATTTGGATATAATTTGAAGTGCTTAACATGATGAAACATCAATTTTTAGCCATTCCAAACATGTATGTCAAATATTAGCTGTTTGAAAATTTTCAATTTTTATCTCAAAATTGTCAATTTTCAAAGGGGTTAATCTATGGAAATCGACCATTTTCGCAAGAAAATTTCAAACTTTCCAAATTGGCTAATATTTTACATGCTTGTTTGAAATGGCTAAGAATGAAGTTTCATCTTGGTAACCCATGTAAATAAGGATCGAACGTAGTTAAAAATTAATTTTACTCGGTGTTATTATAGCATGTTGAAAAATATTCTTAACTTCATTTGGATATAATTTGAAGGGGTTAACATGGTGAATCGTCAATTTTTAGCCATTCCAAACATGGATGTTAAATATTATCGAGTTTGAAAAATTTTAATTTTCATCTCAAAATTGTCAATTTTCAAAGGGGTTAGCCTAAGGAAATCGACCATTTTCGCAAGAAAATTTCAAACTTTCCAAATTGGCTAATATTTGACATGCATGTTTGAAATGACTAAAAATAAAGTTTCATCATGGTAACCCATGTAAATAACGATCGAACGTAGTTAAAAATTAATTTTACTCGGTGTTATTATAGCATGTTGAAAAATGTTTTTAACTTCATTTGGATATAATTTGAAGGGCTTAACATGATGAAACGTCAATTTTTAGCCATTCCAAACATGGATGTCAAATATTAGCCGAGTTTGAAAATTTTCAATTTTCATCTCAAAATTGTCAATTTTCAAAGGGGTTAGCCTACGGAAATCGACCATTTTTGCAAGCAAATTTCAAACTTTCCAAATTGGCTAATATTTGACATGCATGTTTGAAATGACTAAAAATCAAGATTCATCTTGGTAACCCATGTAAATAATGATTGAACGTAGTTAAAAATTAATTTTACTCGGTGTTATTATAGCATGTTGAAAAATGTTTTTAACTTCATTTGGATATAATTTGAAGGGCTTAACATGGTGAAACGTCAATTTTTAGCCATTCCAAACATGGATGTCAAATATTATCCGGTTTGAAAAAATTTAATTTTCATCTCAAAATTGTCAATTTTCAAAGGGGTTAGCCTATGGAAATCGACCATTTTTGCAAGCAAATTTCAAACTTTCCAAATTGGCTAATATTTGACATGCATGTTTGAAATGACTAAAAATCAAGTTTCATCTTGGTAACCCATGTAAATAACGATTGAACGTAGTTAAAAATTAATTTTACTCGGTGTTATTATAGCATGTTGAAAAATGTTTTTAACTTTATTTGGATATAATTTGAAGGGCTTAACATGGTGAAACGTCAATATTTAGCCATTCCAAACATGGATGTCAAATATTAGCTAATTTGAAAATTTTCTATTTTCATCTCAAAATTGTCAGTTTTCAAAGGGGTTAGCCTATGGAAATCGACCATTTTCGCAAGAAAATTTCAAACTTTCCAAATTGGCTAATATTTGACTTGCATGTTTGAAATGACTAAAAATAAAGTTTCAACTTGGTAACCCATGTAAATAACGATCGAACGTAGTTAAAAATTAATTTTACTCGGTGTTATTATAGCATGTTGAAAAATGATTTTAACTTCATTTGGATATAATTTGAAGTGCTTAACATGATGAAACATCAATTTTTAGCCATTCCAAACATGTATGTCAAATATTAACCGTTTGAAAATTTTCAATTTTTATCTCAAAATTGTCAATTTTCAAAGGGGTTAATCTATGGAAATCGACCATTTTCGCAAGAAAATTTCAAACTTTCCAAATTGGCTAATATTTTACATGCTTGTTTGAAATGGCTAAGAATGAAGTTTCATCTTGGTAACCCATGTAAATAAGGATCGAACGTAGTTAAAAATTAATTTTACTCGGTGTTATTATAGCATGTTGAAAAATATTCTTAACTTCATTTGGATATAATTTGAAGGGGTTAACATGGTGAATCGTCAATTTTTAGCCATTCCAAACATGGATGTTAAATATTATCGAGTTTGAAAAATTTTAATTTTCATCTCAAAATTGTCAATTTTCAAAGGGGTTAGCCTAAGGAAATCGACCATTTTCGCAAGAAAATTTCAAACTTTCCAAATTGGCTAATATTTGACATGCATGTTTGAAATGACTAAAAATAAAGTTTCATCATGGTAACCCATGTAAATAACGATCGAACGTAGTTAAAAATTAATTTTACTCGGTGTTATTATAGCATGTTGAAAAATGTTTTTAACTTCATTTGGATATAATTTGAAGGGCTTAACATGATGAAACGTCAATTTTTAGCCATTCCAAACATGGATGTCAAATATTAGCCAGTTTGAAAATTTTCAATTTTCATCTCAAAATTGTCAATTTTCAAAGGGGTTAGCCTACGGAAATCGACCATTTTTGCAAGCAAATTTCAAACTTTCCAAATTGGCTAATATTTGACATGCATGTTTGAAATGACTAAAAATCAAGATTCATCTTGGTAACCCATGTAAATAACGATTGAACGTAGTTAAAAATTAATTTTACTCGGTGTTATTATAGCATGTTGAAAAATATTTTTAACTTCATTTGGATATAATTTGAAGGGCTAAACATGGTGAATCGTCAATTTTTAGCCATTCCAAACATGGATGTCAAATATTATCCAGTTTGAAAAATTTTAATTTTCATCTCAAAATTGTCAATTTTCAAAGGGGTTAGCCTATGGAAATCGACCATTTTCGCAAGAAAATTTCAAACTTTCCAAATTGGGTAATATTTGACATGCATGTTTGAAATGACTAAAAATCAACTTTCATCTTGGTAACCCATGTAAATAACGATCGAACGTAGTTAAAAATTAATTGTACTCGGTGTTATTATAGCATGTTGAAAAATGTTTTTAACTTCATTTGGATATAATTTGAAGGGCTTAACATGATGAAACATCAATTTTTAGCCATTCCAAACATGTATGTCAAATATTAGCCTGTTTGAAAATTTTCAATTTTCATCTCAAAATTGTCAATTTTCAAAGGGGTTAGCCTATGGAAATCGACCATTTTCGCAAGAAAATTTCAAACTTTCCAAATTGGCTAACATTTTACATGCTTGTTTGAAATGGCTAAGAATCAAGTTTCATCTTGGTAACCCATGTAAATAATGATCAAAAGTAGTTAAAAATTAATTTTACTCCGTGTTATTATAGCATGTTGAAAAATATTTTTAACTTCATTTGGATATAATTTGAAGGGCTTAACATGGTGAATCGTCAATTTTTAGCCATTCCAAACATGGATGTCAAATATTATCTAGTTTGAAAAATTTTAATTTTCATCTCAACATTGTCAATTTTCAAAGGGGTTAGCCTATGGAAATCGACCATTTTCGCAAGAAAATTTCAAACTTTCCAAATTGGGTAATATTTGACATGCATGTTTGAAATGACTAAAAATCAACTTTCATCTTGGTAACCCATGTAAATAACGATCGAACGTAGTTAAAAATTAATTTTACTCGGTGTTATTATAGCATGTTGAAAAATGTTTTTAACTTCATTTGGATATAATTTAAAGGGCTTAACATGGTGAAACATCAATTTTTAGCCATTCCAAACATGGATGTCAAATATTAGCCGGTTTGAAAATTTTCAATTTTCATCTCAAAATTGTCAATTTTCAAAGGGGTTAGCCTATGGAAATCGACCATTTTTGCAAGCAAATTTCAAACTTTCCAAATTGGCTAATATTTGACATGCATGTTTGAAATGACTAAAAATCAAGTTTCATCTTGGTAACCCATGTAAATAACGATTGAACGTAGTTAAAAATTAATTTTACTCGGTGTTATTATAGCATGTTGAAAAATATTTTTAACTTCATTTGGATATAATTTGAAGGGCTAAACATGGCGAATCGTCAATTTTTAGCCATTCCAAACATGGATGTCAAATATTATCCAGTTTGAAAAATTTTAATTTTCATCTCAAAATTGTCAATTTTCAAAGGGGTTAGCCTATGGAAATCGACCATTTTCGCAAGAAAATTTCAAACTTTCCAAATTGGGTAATATTTGACATGCATGTTTGAAATGACTAAAAATCAACTTTCAGCTTGGTAACCCATCTAAATAACGATCGAACGTAGTTAAAAATTAATTGTACTCGGTGTTATTATAGCATGTTGAAAAATGTTTTTAACTTCATTTGGATATAATTTGAAGGGCTTAACATGATGAAACATCAATTTTTAGCCATTCCAAACATGTATGTCAAATATTATCCTGTTTGAAAATTTTCAATTTTCATCTCAAAATTGTCAATTTTCAAAGGGGTTAGCCTATGGAAATCGACCATTTTCGCAAGAAAATTTCAAACTTTCCAAATTGGCTAATATTTTACATGCTTGTTTGAAATGGCTAAGAATCAAGTTTCATCTTGGTAACCCATGTAAATAATGATCGAACGTAGTTAAAAATTAATTTTACTCGGTGTTATTATAGCATGTTGAAAAATATTTTTAACTTCATTTGGATATAATTTGAAGGGCTTAACATGGTGAATCGTCAATTTTTAGCCATTCCAAACATGGATGTCAAATATTATCCAGTTTGAAAAATTTTAATTTTCATCTCAAAATTGTCAATTTTCAAAGGGGTTAGCCTATGGAAATCGACCATTTTCGCAAGAAAATTTCAAACTTTCCAAATTGGGTAATATTTGACATGCATGTTTGAAATGACTAAAAATCAACTTTCATCTTGGTAACCCATGTAAATAACGATCGAACGTAGTTAAAAATTAATTTTACTCGGTGTTATTATAGCATGTTGAAAAATGTTTTTAACTTCATTTGGATATAATTTAAAGGGCTTAACATGGTGAAACATCAATTTTTAGCCATTCCAAACATGGATGTCAAATATTAGCCGGTTTGAAAATTTTCAATTTTCATCTCAAAATTGTCAATTTTCAAAGGGGTTAGCCTATGGAAATCGACCATTTTTGCAAGCAAATTTCAAACTTTCCAAATTGGCTAATATTTGACATGCATGTTTGAAATGACTAAAAATCAAGTTTCATCTTGGTAACCCATGTAAATAACGATTGAACGTAGTTAAAAATTAATTTTACTCGGTGTTATTATAGCATGTTGAAAAATGTTTTTAACTTTATTTGGATATAATTTGAAGGGCTTAACATGGTGAAACGTCAATATTTAGCCATTCCAAACATGGATGTCAAATATTAGCTAATTTGAAAATTTTCTATTTTCATCTCAAAATTGTCAATTTTCAAAGGGGTTAGCCTATGGAAATCGACCATTTTCGCAAGAAAATTTCAAACTTTCCAAATTGGCTAATATTTGACTTGCATGTTTGAAATGACTAAAAATAAAGTTTCAACTTGGTAACCCATGTAAATAACGATCGAACGTAGTTAAAAATTAATTTTACTCGGTGTTATTATAGCATGTTGAAAAATGATTTTAACTTCATTTGGATATAATTTGAAGTGCTTAACATGATGAAACATCAATTTTTAGCCATTCCAAACATGTATGTCAAATATTAGCTCGTTTGAAAATTTTCAATTTTTATCTCAAAATTGTCAATTTTCAAAGGGGTTAATCTATGGAAATCGACCATTTTCGCAAGAAAATTTCAAACTTTCCAAATTGGCTAATATTTTACATGCTTGTTTGAAATGGCTAAGAATGAAGTTTCATCTTGGTAACCCATGTAAATAAGGATCGAACGTAGTTAAAAATTAATTTTACTCGGTGTTATTATAGCATGTTGAAAAATATTCTTAACTTCATTTGGATATAATTTGAAGGGGTTAACATGGTGAATCGTCAATTTTTAGCCATTCCAAACATGGATGTTAAATATTATCGAGTTTGAAAAATTTTAATTTTCATCTCAAAATTGTCAATTTTCAAAGGGGTTAGCCTAAGGAAATCGACCATTTTCGCAAGAAAATTTCAAACTTTCCAAATTGGCTAATATTTGACATGCATGTTTGAAATGACTAAAAATAAAGTTTCATCATGGTAACCCATGTAAATAACGATCGAACGTAGTTAAAAATTAATTTTACTCGGTGTTATTATAGCATGTTGAAAAATGTTTTTAACTTCATTTGGATATAATTTGAAGGGCTTAACATGATGAAACGTCAATTTTTAGCCATTCCAAACATGGATGTCAAATATTAGCCGAGTTTGAAAATTTTCAATTTTCATCTCAAAATTGTCAATTTTCAAAGGGGTTAGCCTACGGAAATCGACCATTTTTGCAAGCAAATTTCAAACTTTCCAAATTGGCTAATATTTGACATGCATGTTTGAAATGACTAAAAATCAAGATTCATCTTGGTAACCCATGTAAATAATGATTGAACGTAGTTAAAAATTAATTTTACTCGGTGTTATTATAGCATGTTGAAAAATGTTTTTAACTTCATTTGGATATAATTTGAAGGGCTTAACATGGTGAAACGTCAATTTTTAGCCATTCCAAACATGGATGTCAAATATTATCCAGTTTGAAAAAATTTAATTTTCATCTCAAAATTGTCAATTTTCAAAGGGGTTAGCCTATGGAAATCGACCATTTTTGCAAGCAAATTTCAAACTTTCCAAATTGGCTAATATTTGACATGCATGTTTGAAATGACTAAAAATCAAGTTTCATCTTGGTAACCCATGTAAATAACGATTGAACGTAGTTAAAAATTAATTTTACTCGGTGTTATTATAGCATGTTGAAAAATGTTTTTAACTTTATTTGGATATAATTTGAAGGGCTTAACATGGTGAAACGTCAATATTTAGCCATTCCAAACATGGATGTCAAATATTAGCTAATTTGAAAATTTTCTATTTTCATCTCAAAATTGTCAATTTTCAAAGGGGTTAGCCTATGGAAATCGACCATTTTCGCAAGAAAATTTCAAACTTTCCAAATTGGCTAATATTTGACTTGCATGTTTGAAATGACTAAAAATAAAGTTTCAACTTGGTAACCCATGTAAATAACGATCGAACGTAGTTAAAAATTAATTTTACTCGGTGTTATTATAGCATGTTGAAAAATGATTTTAACTTCATTTGGATATAATTTGAAGTGCTTAACATGATGAAACATCAATTTTTAGCCATTCCAAACATGTATGTCAAATATTAGCTCGTTTGAAAATTTTCAATTTTTATCTCAAAATTGTCAATTTTCAAAGGGGTTAATCTATGGAAATCGACCATTTTCGCAAGAAAATTTCAAACTTTCCAAATTGGCTAATATTTTACATGCTTGTTTGAAATGGCTAAGAATGAAGTTTCATCTTGGTAACCCATGTAAATAAGGATCGAACGTAGTTAAAAATTAATTTTACTCGGTGTTATTATAGCATGTTGAAAAATATTCTTAACTTCATTTGGATATAATTTGAAGGGGTTAACATGGTGAATCGTCAATTTTTAGCCATTCCAAACATGGATGTTAAATATTATCGAGTTTGAAAAATTTTAATTTTCATCTCAAAATTGTCAATTTTCAAAGGGGTTAGCCTAAGGAAATCGACCATTTTCGCAAGAAAATTTCAAACTTTCCAAATTGGCTAATATTTGACATGCATGTTTGAAATGACTAAAAATAAAGTTTCATCATGGTAACCCATGTAAATAACGATCGAACGTAGTTAAAAATTAATTTTACTCGGTGTTATTATAGCATGTTGAAAAATGTTTTTAACTTCATTTGGATATAATTTGAAGGGCTTAACATGATGAAACGTCAATTTTTAGCCATTCCAAACATGGATGTCAAATATTAGCCAGTTTGAAAATTTTCAATTTTCATCTCAAAATTGTCAATTTTCAAAGGGGTTAGCCTACGGAAATCGACCATTTTTGCAAGCAAATTTCAAACTTTCCAAATTGGCTAATATTTGACATGCATGTTTGAAATGACTAAAAATCAAGATTCATCTTGGTAACCCATGTAAATAATGATTGAACGTAGTTAAAAATTAATTTTACTCGGTGTTATTATAGCATGTTGAAAAATGTTTTTAACTTCATTTGGATATAATTTGAAGGGCTTAACATGGTGAAACGTCAATTTTTAGCCATTCCAAACATGGATGTCAAATATTATCCAGTTTGAAAAAATTTAATTTTCATCTCAAAATTGTCAATTTTCAAAGGGGTTACCCTATGGAAATCGACCATTTTCGCAAGAAAATTTCAAACTTTCCAAATTGGCTAATATTTGACATGCATGTTTGAAATGACTAAAAATAAAGTTTCATCTTGGTAACCCATGTAAATAACGATCGAACGTAGTTAAAAATTAATTATACTCGGTGTTATTATAGAATGTTGAAAAATGTTTTTAACTTCATTTGGATATAATTTGAAGGGCTTAACATGATGAAACATCAATTTTTAGCCATTCCAAACATGTATGTCAAATATTAGCCCGTTTGAAAATTTTCAATTTTCATCTCAAAATTGTCAATTTTCAAAGGGGTTAGCCTATGGAAATCGACCATTTTTGCAAGCAAATTTCAAACTTTCCAAATTGGCTAATATTTGACATGCATGTTTGAAATGACTAAAAATCAAATTTCATCTTGGTAACCCATGTAAATAACGATCGAACGTAGTTAAAAATTAATTTTACTCGGTGTTATTATAGCATGTTGAAAAATGTTTTTAACTTCATTTGGATATAATTTGAAGGGCTTAACATGGTGAAACGTCAATTTTTAGCCATTCCAAACATGGATGTCAAATATTAGCCAGTTTGAAAATTTTCAATTTTTATCTCAAACTTGTCAATTTTCAAAGGGGTTAGCCTATGGAAATCGACCATTTTCGCAAGAAAATTTCAAACTTTCCAAATTGGCTAATATTTTACATGCTTGTTTGAAATGGCTAAGAATCAAGTTTCATCTTGGTAACCCATGTAAATAATGATCGAACGTAGTTAAAAATTAATTTTACTCGGTGTTATTATAGCATGTTGAAAAATATTTTTAACTTCATTTGGATATAATTTGAAGGGCTTAACATGGTGAATCGTCAATTTTTAGCCATTCCAAACATGGATGTCAAATATTATCCGAGTTTGAAAAATTTTAATTTTCATCTCAAAATTGTCAATTTTCAAAGGGGTTAGCCTATGGAAATCGACCATTTTCGCAAGAAAATTTCAAACTTTCCAAATTGGGTAATATTTGACATGCATGTTTGAAATGACTAAAAATCAACTTTCATCTTGGTAACCCATGTAAATAACGATCGAACGTAGTTAAAAATTAATTTTACTCGGTGTTATTATAGCATGTTGAAAAATGTTTTTAACTTCATTTGGATATAATTTAAAGGGCTTAACATGGTGAAACATCAATTTCTAGCCATTCCAAACATGGATGTCAAATATTACCCAGTTTGAAAATTTTCAATTTTCATCTCAAAATTGTCAATTTTCAAAGGGGTTAGCCTATGGAAATCGACCATTTTCGCAAGAAAATTTCAAACTTTCCAAATTGGGTAATATTTGACATGCATGTTTGAAATGACTAAAAATCAACTTTCATCTTGGTAACCCATGTAAATAACGATCGAACGTAGTTAAAAATTAATTTTACTCGGTGTTATTATAGCATGTTGAAAAATGTTTTTAACTTCATTTGGATATAATTTAAAGGGCTTAACATGGTGAAACATCAATTTCTAGCCATTCCAAACATGGATGTCAAATATTACCCAGTTTGAAAATTTTCAATTTTCATCTCAAAATTGTCAATTTTCAAAGGGGTTAGCCTATGGAAATCGACCATTTTTGCAAGCAAATTTCAAACTTTCCAAATTGGCTAATATTTGACATGCATGTTTGAAATGACTAAAAATCAAGTTTCATCTTGGTAACCCATGTAAATAACGATTGAACGTAGTTAAAAATTAATTTTACTCGGTGTTATTATAGCATGTTGAAAAATGTTTTTAACTTTATTTGGATATAATTTGAAGGGCTTAACATGGTGAAACGTCAATATTTAGCCATTCCAAACATGGATGTCAAATATTAGCTAATTTGAAAATTTTCTATTTTCATCTCAAAATTGTCAATTTTCAAAGGGGTTAGCCTATGGAAATCGACCATTTTCGCAAGAAAATTTCAAACTTTCCAAATTGGCTAATATTTGACTTGCATGTTTGAAATGACTAAAAATAAAGTTTCAACTTGGTAACCCATGTAAATAACGATCGAACGTAGTTAAAAATTAATTTTACTCGGTGTTATTATAGCATGTTGAAAAATGATTTTAACTTCATTTGGATATAATTTGAAGTGCTTAACATGATGAAACATCAATTTTTAGCCATTCCAAACATGTATGTCAAATATTAGCTTGTTTGAAAATTTTCAATTTTTATCTCAAAATTGTCAATTTTCAAAGGGGTTAATCCATGGAAATCGACCATTTTCGCAAGAAAATTTCAAACTTTCCAAATTGGCTAATATTTTACATGCTTGTTTGAAATGGCTAAGAATGAAGTTTCATCTTGGTAACCCATGTAAATAAGGATCGAACGTAGTTAAAAATTAATTTTACTCGGTGTTATTATAGCATGTTGAAAAATATTCTTAACTTCATTTGGATATAATTTGAAGGGGTTAACATGGTGAATCGTCAATTTTTAGCCATTCCAAACATGGATGTTAAATATTATCGAGTTTGAAAAATTTTAATTTTCATCTCAAAATTGTCAATTTTCAAAGGGGTTAGCCTAAGGAAATCGACCATTTTCGCAAGAAAATTTCAAACTTTCCAAATTGGCTAATATTTGACATGCATGTTTGAAATGACTAAAAATAAAGTTTCATCATGGTAACCCATGTAAATAACGATCGAACGTAGTTAAAAATTAATTTTACTCGGTGTTATTATAGCATGTTGAAAAATGTTTTTAACTTCATTTGGATATAATTTGAAGGGCTTAACATGATGAAACGTCAATTTTTAGCCATTCCAAACATGGATGTCAAATATTAGCCGTTTGAAAATTTTCAATTTTCATCTCAAAATTGTCAATTTTCAAAGGGGTTAGCCTACGGAAATCGACCATTTTTGCAAGCAAATTTCAAACTTTCCAAATTGGCTAATATTTGACATGCATGTTTGAAATGACTAAAAATCAAGATTCATCTTGGTAACCCATGTAAATAATGATTGAACGTAGTTAAAAATTAATTTTACTCGGTGTTATTATAGCATGTTGAAAAATGTTTTTAACTTCATTTGGATATAATTTGAAGGGCTTAACATGGTGAAACGTCAATTTTTAGCCATTCCAAACATGGATGTCAAATATTATCCAGTTTGAAAAAATTTAATTTTCATCTCAAAATTGTCAATTTTCAAAGGGGTTACCCTATGGAAATCGACCATTTTCGCAAGAAAATTTCAAACTTTCCAAATTGGCTAATATTTGACATGCATGTTTGAAATGACTAAAAATAAAGTTTCATCTTGGTAACCCATGTAAATAACGATCGAACGTAGTTAAAAATTAATTATACTCGGTGTTATTATAGAATGTTGAAAAATGTTTTTAACTTCATTTGGATATAATTTGAAGGGCTTAACATGATGAAACATCAATTTTTAGCCATTCCAAACATGTATGTCAAATATTAGCCTGTTTGAAAATTTTCAATTTTCATCTCAAAATTGTCAATTTTCAAAGGGGTTAGCCTATGGAAATCGACCATTTTTGCAAGCAAATTTCAAACTTTCCAAATTGGCTAATATTTGACATGCATGTTTGAAATGACTAAAAATCAAATTTCATCTTGGTAACCCATGTAAATAACGATCGAACGTAGTTAAAAATTAATTTTACTCGGTGTTATTATAGCATGTTGAAAAATGTTTTTAACTTCATTTGGATATAATTTGAAGGGCTTAACATGGTGAAACGTCAATTTTTAGCCATTCCAAACATGGATGTCAAATATTAGCCGGTTTGAAAATTTTCAATTTTTATCTCAAAATTGTCAATTTTCAAAGGGGTTAGCCTATGGAAATCGACCATTTTTGCAAGCAAATTTCAAACTTTCCAAATTGGCTAATATTTGACATGCATGTTTGAAATGACTAAAAATCAAGTTTCATCTTGGTAACCCATGTAAATAACGATTGAACGTAGTTAAAAATTAATTTTACTCGGTGTTATTATAGCATGTTGAAAAATGTTTTTAACTTTATTTGGATATAATTTGAAGGGCTTAACATGGTGAAACGTCAATATTTAGCCATTCCAAACATGGATGTCAAATATTAGCTAATTTGAAAATTTTCTATTTTCATCTCAAAATTGTCAGTTTTCAAAGGGTTAGCCTATGGAAATCGACCATTTTCGCAAGAAAATTTCAAACTTTCCAAATTGGCTAATATTTGACTTGCATGTTTGAAATGACTAAAAATAAAGTTTCAACTTGGTAACCCATGTAAATAACGATCGAACGTAGTTAAAAATTAATTTTACTCGGTGTTATTATAGCATGTTGAAAAATGATTTTAACTTCATTTGGATATAATTTGAAGTGCTTAACATGATGAAACATCAATTTTTAGCCATTCCAAACATGTATGTCAAATATTAGCCTGTTTGAAAATTTTCAATTTTTATCTCAAAATTGTCAATTTTCAAAGGGGTTAATCCATGGAAATCGACCATTTTCGCAAGAAAATTTCAAACTTTCCAAATTGGCTAATATTTTACATGCTTGTTTGAAATGGCTAAGAATGAAGTTTCATCTTGGTAACCCATGTAAATAAGGATCGAACGTAGTTAAAAATTAATTTTACTCGGTGTTATTATAGCATGTTGAAAAATATTCTTAACTTCATTTGGATATAATTTGAAGGGGTTAACATGGTGAATCGTCAATTTTTAGCCATTCCAAACATGGATGTTAAATATTATCGAGTTTGAAAAATTTTAATTTTCATCTCAAAATTGTCAATTTTCAAAGGGGTTAGCCTAAGGAAATCGACCATTTTCGCAAGAAAATTTCAAACTTTCCAAATTGGCTAATATTTTACATGCTTGTTTGAAATGGCTAAGAATGAAGTTTCATCTTGGTAACCCATGTAAATAAGGATCGAACGTAGTTAAAAATTAATTTTACTCGGTGTTATTATAGCATGTTGAAAAATATTCTTAACTTCATTTGGATATAATTTGAAGGGGTTAACATGGTGAATCGTCAATTTTTAGCCATTCCAAACATGGATGTTAAATATTATCGAGTTTGAAAAATTTTAATTTTCATCTCAAAATTGTCAATTTTCAAAGGGGTTAGCCTAAGGAAATCGACCATTTTCGCAAGAAAACTTCAAACTTTCCAAATTGGCTAATATTTGACATGCATGTTTGAAATGACTAAAAATAAAGTTTCATCATGGTAACCCATGTAAATAACGATCGAACGTAGTTAAAAATTAATTTTACTCGGTGTTATTATAGCATGTTGAAAAATGTTTTTAACTTCATTTGGATATAATTTGAAGGGCTTAACATGATGAAACGTCAATTTTTAGCCATTCCAAACATGGATGTCAAATATTAGCCTGTTTGAAAATTTTCAATTTTCATCTCAAAATTGTCAATTTTCAAAGGGGTTAGCCTATGGAAATCGACCATTTTTGCAAGCAAATTTCAAACTTTCCAAATTGGCTAATATTTGACATGCATGTTTGAAATGACTAAAAATCAAATTTCATCTTGGTAACCCATGTAAATAACGATCGAACGTAGTTAAAAATTAATTTTACTCGGTGTTATTATAGCATGTTGAAAAATGTTTTTAACTTCATTTGGATATAATTTGAAGGGCTTAACATGGTGAAACGTCAATTTTTAGCCATTCCAAACATGGATGTCAAATATTAGCCAGTTTGAAAATTTTCAATTTTTATCTCAAAATTGTCAATTTTCAAAGGGGTTAGCCTATGGAAATCGACCATTTTTGCAAGCAAATTTCAAACTTTCCAAATTGGCTAATATTTGACATGCATGTTTGAAATGACTAAAAATAAAGTTTCAACTTGGTAACCCATGTAAATAAGGATCGAACGTAGTTAAAAATTAATTTTACTCGGTGTTATTATAGCATGTTGAAAAATGTTTTTAACTTCATTTGGATATAATTTGAAGGGCTTAACATGGTGAAACGTCAATTTTTAGCCATTCCAAACATGTACGTCAAATATTAGCAGTTTGAAAATTTTCAATTTTCATCTCAAAATTGTCAATTTTCAAAGGGGTTAGCCTATGGAAATCGACCATTTTCGCAAGAAAATTTCAAACTTTCCAAATTGGCTAATATTTGACATGCATGTTTGAAATGACTAAAAATCAAATTTCATCTTGGTAACCCATGTAAATAACGATCGAACGTAGTTAAAAATTAATTTTACTCGGTGTTATTATAGCATGTTGAAAAATGATTTTAACTTCATTTGGATATAATTTGAAGTGCTTAACATGATGAAACATCAATTTTTAGCCATTCCAAACATGTATGTCAAATATTAGCCTGTTTGAAAATTTTCAATTTTTATCTAAAAATTGTCAATTTTCAAAGGGGTTAATCTATGGAAATCGACCATTTTCGCAAGAAAATTTCAAACTTTCCAAATTGGCTAATATTTTACATGCTTGTTTGAAATGGCTAAGAATGAAGTTTCATCTTGGTAACCCATGTAAATAAGGATCGAACGTAGTTAAAAATTAATTTTACTCGGTGTTATTATAGCATGTTGAAAAATATTCTTAACTTCATTTGGATATAATTTGAAGGGGTTAACATGGTGAATCGTCAATTTTTAGCCATTCCAAACATGGATGTTAAATATTATCGAGTTTGAAAAATTTTAATTTTCATCTCAAAATTGTCAATTTTCAAAGGGGTTAGCCTAAGGAAATCGACCATTTTCGCAAGAAAATTTCAAACTTTCCAAATTGGCTAATATTTGACATGCATGTTTGAAATGACTAAAAATAAAGTTTCATCATGGTAACCCATGTAAATAACGATCGAACGTAGTTAAAAATTAATTTTACTCGGTGTTATTATAGCATGTTGAAAAATGTTTTTAACTTCATTTGGATATAATTTGAAGGGCTTAACATGATGAAACGTCAATTTTTAGCCATTCCAAACATGGATGTCAAATATTAGCCAGTTTGAAAATTTTCAATTTTCATCTCAAAATTGTCAATTTTCAAAGGGGTTAGCCTACGGAAATCGACCATTTTTGCAAGCAAATTTCAAACTTTCCAAATTGGCTAATATTTGACATGCATGTTTGAAATGACTAAAAATCAAGATTCATCTTGGTAACCCATGTAAATAATGATTGAACGTAGTTAAAAATTAATTTTACTCGGTGTTATTATAGCATGTTGAAAAATGTTTTTAACTTCATTTGGATATAATTTGAAGGGCTTAACATGGTGAAACGTCAATTTTTAGCCATTCCAAACATGGATGTCAAATATTATCCAGTTTGAAAAAATTTAATTTTCATCTCAAAATTGTCAATTTTCAAAGGGGTTACCCTATGGAAATCGACCATTTTCGCAAGAAAATTTCAAACTTTCCAAATTGGCTAATATTTGACATGCATGTTTGAAATGACTAAAAATAAAGTTTCATCTTGGTAACCCATGTAAATAACGATCGAACGTAGTTAAAAATTAATTATACTCGGTGTTATTATAGAATGTTGAAAAATGTTTTTAACTTCATTTGGATATAATTTGAAGGGCTTAACATGATGAAACATCAATTTTTAGCCATTCCAAACATGTATGTCAAATATTAGCTGTTTGAAAATTTTCAATTTTCATCTCAAAATTGTCAATTTTCAAAGGGGTTAGCCTATGGAAATCGACCATTTTTGCAAGCAAATTTCAAACTTTCCAAATTGGCTAATATTTGACATGCATGTTTGAAATGACTAAAAATCAAATTTCATCTTGGTAACCCATGTAAATAACGATCGAACGTAGTTAAAAATTAATTTTACTCGGTGTTATTATAGCATGTTGAAAAATGTTTTTAACTTCATTTGGATATAATTTGAAGGGCTTAACATGGTGAAACGTCAATTTTGAGCCATTCCAAACATGGATGTCAAATATTAGCCAGTTTGAAAATTTTCAATTTTTATCTCAAAATTGTCAATTTTCAAAGGGGTTAGCCTATGGAAATCGACCATTTTTGCAAGCAAATTTCAAACTTTCCAAATTGGCTAATATTTGACATGCATGTTTGAAATGACTAAAAATAAAGTTTCAACTTGGTAACCCATGTAAATAAGGATCGAACGTAGTTAAAAATTAATTTTACTCGGTGTTATTATAGCATGTTGAAAAATGTTTTTAACTTCATTTGGATATAATTTGAAGGGCTTAACATGGTGAAACGTCAATTTTTAGCCATTCCAAACATGTACGTCAAATATTAGCCAGTTTGAAAATTTTCAATTTTCATCTCAAAATTGTCAATTTTCAAAGGGGTTAGCCTATGGAAATCGACCATTTTCGCAAGAAAATTTCAAACTTTCCAAATTGGCTAATATTTGACATGCATGTTTGAAATGACTAAAAATCAAATTTCATCTTGGTAACCCATGTAAATAACGATCGAACGTAGTTAAAAATTAATTTTACTCGGTGTTATTATAGCATGTTGAAAAATGTTTTTAACTTCATTTGGATATAATTTGAAGGGCTTAACATGGTGAAACGTCAATTTTTAGCCATTCCAAACATGGATGTCAAATATTAGCCGTTTGAAAATTTTCAATTTTTATCTCAAAATTGTCAATTTTCAAAGGGGTTAGCCTATGGAAATCGACCATTTTTGCAAGCAAATTTCAAACTTTCCAAATTGGCTAATATTTGACATGCATGTTTGAAATGACTAAAAATCAAGTTTCATCTTGGTAACCCATGTAAATAACGATTGAACGTAGTTAAAAATTAATTTTACTCGATGTTATTATAGTATGTTGAAAAATGTTTTTAACTTCATTTGGATATAATTTGAAGGGCTTAACATGGTGAAACGTCAATTTTTAGCCATTCCAAACATGGATGTCAAATATTATCCAGTTTGAAAAAATTTAATTTTCATCTCAAAATTGTCAATTTTCAAAGGGGTTACCCTATGGAAATCGACCATTTTCGCAAGAAAATTTCAAACTTTCCAAATTGGCTAATATTTGACATGCATGTTTGAAATGACTAAAAATAAAGTTTCATCTTGGTAACCCATGTAAATAACGATCGAACGTAGTTAAAAATTAATTTTACTCGGTGTTATTATAGCATGTTGAAACATGTTTTTAACTTCATTTGGATATAATTTGAAGGGCTTAACATGATGAAACATCAATTTTTAGCCATTCCAAACATGTATGTCAAATATTAGCCTGTTTGAAAATTTTCAATTTTCATCTCAAAATTGTCAATTTTCAAAGGGGTTACCCTATGGAAATCGACCATTTTCGCAAGAAAATTTCAAACTTTCCAAATTGGCTAATATTTGACATGCATGTTTGAAATGACTAAAAATAAAGTTTCATCTTGGTAACCCATGTAAATAACGATCGAACGTAGTTAAAAATTAATTTTACTCGGTGTTATTATAGCATGTTGAAAAATGTTTTTAACTTCATTTGGCTATAATTTGAAGGGCTTAACATGGTGAAACGTCAATTTTTAGCCATTCCAAACATGTATGTCAAATATTAGCCTGTTTGAAAATTTTCAATTTTCATCTCAAAATTGTCAATTTTCAAAGGGGTTAGCCTACGGAAATCGACCATTTTTGCAGCCAAATTTCCAACTTTCCAAATTGGCTAATATTTGACATGCATGTTTGAAATGACTAAAAATCAAGTTTCATCTTGGTAACCCATGTAAATAACGATTGAACGTAGTTAAAAATTAATTTTACTCGGTGTTATTATAGTATGTTGAAAAATGTTTTTAACTTCATTTGGATATAATTTGAAGGGCTTAACATGGTGAAACGTCAATTTTTAGCCATTCCAAACATGGATGTCAAATATTATCCGGTTTGAAAAAATTTAATTTTCATCTCAAAATTGTCAATTTTCAAAGGGGTTACCCTATGGAAATCGACCATTTTCGCAAGAAAATTTCAAACTTTCCAAATTGGCTAATATTTGACATGCATGTTTGAAATGACTAAAAATAAAGTTTCATCTTGGTAACCCATGTAAATAACGATCGAACGTAGTTAAAAATTAATTTTACTCGGTGTTATTATAGCATGTTGAAACATGTTTTTAACTTCATTTGGATATAATTTGAAGGGCTTAACATGATGAAACATCAATTTTTAGCCATTCCAAACATGTATGTCAAATATTAGCCTGTTTGAAAATTTTCAATTTTCATCTCAAAATTGTCAATTTTCAAAGGGGTTAGCCTATGGAAATCGACCATTTTCGCAAGAAAATTTCAAACTTTCCAAATTGGCTAATATTTTACATGCTTGTTTGAAATGGCTAAGAATCAAGTTTCAACTTGGTAACCCATGTAAATAAGGATCAAACGTAGTTAAAAATTAATTTTACTCGGTGTTATTATAGCATGTTGAAAAATATTTTTAACTTCATTTGGATATAATTTGAAGGGCTTAACATGGTGAATCGTCAATTTTTAGCCATTCCAAACATGGATGTTAAATATTATCGAGTTTGAAAATTTTTAATTTTCATCTCAAAATTGTCAATTTTCAAAGGGGTTAGCCTATGGAAATCGACCATTTTTGCAAGCAAATTTCAAACTTTCCAAATTGGCTAATATTTGACATGCATGTTTGAAATGACTAAAAATCAAGTTTCACCATGGTAACCCATGTAAATAACGATCGAACGTAGTTAAAAATTAATTTTACTCGGTGTTATTATAGTATGTTGAAAAATGTTTTTAACTTCATTTGGATATAATTTGAAGGGCTTAACATGGTGAAACGTCAATTTTTAGCCATTCCAAACATGGATGTCAAATATTAGCGAGTTTGAAAATTTTCAATTTTTATATCAAAATTGTCAATTTTCAAAGGGGGTTAGCCTATGGAAATCGACCATTTTCGCAAGAAAATTTCAAACTTTCCAAATTGGCTAATATTTGGCATGCATGTTTGAAATGACTAAAAATAAAGTTTCATCTTGGTAACCCATGTAAATAACGATCGAACGTAGTTAAAAATTAATTTTACTCGGTGTTATTATAGCATGTTGAAAAATGTTTTTAACTTCATTTGGATATAATTTGAAGGACTTAACATGGTGAAACGTCAATTTTTAGCCATTCCAAACATGGATGTCAAATATTAGCGAGTTTGAAAATTTTCAATTTTTATATCAAAATTGTCAATTTTCAAAGGGGTTTGCCTACGGAAATCGACCATTTTTGCAAGCAAATTTCAAACTTTCCAAATTGGCTAATATTTGACATGCATGTTTGAAATGACTAAAAATCAAGTTTCATCTTGGTAACCCATGTAAATAACGATCGAACGTAGTTAAAAATTAATTTTACTCGGTGTTATTATAGCATGTTGAAAAATGTTTTTAACTTTTATTTTGGATATAATTTGAAGGGCTTAACATGGTGAAACGTCAATTTTTAGCCATTCCAAACATGGATGTCAAATATTAGCCAATTTTCAATTTTCAATTTTCATCTCAAAATTGTCAATTTTCAAAGGGGTTAACTTATGGAAATCGACCATTTTTGCAAGAAAATTTCAAACTTTTCAAATCGGCTCATATTTGACATACATGTTTGAAATGCCTTCAAATCAAGTTTTATCTTGGTAACCCATGTAAATAATGACCAAACGTAGTTAAAATTTAATTTTACTCGTTCTTATTATAGCATGTTGAAACACTTTTTTAACTTCATTTGGCTGTTATTTAAAGGACTTAACATTATGAAATCTCAATTTTTATCAATTCCAAACATGCATGTAAAATATTAGCTAGTTTGAAATATTTTTATTTTTATCTCAAAATTGTCAATTTTCAAATGGGTTAACTATGAAAATTGACCATTTTCGCAAGAAAATTTCAAACTTTTCAAATCGGCTTATATTTGACATGCATATTTGAAATGTCTAAAAAATCAAGTTTCATCTTGGTAACCCATGTAAATAATGACTAAACGTAGTTAAAAATTAATTTTACTCAGTGTTATTATAACATGTTGAAAAATGTTTTTAACTTCATTTGGATATTATTTGAAGGGTTTAAAATAGTGAAACCTCAATTTTTAGCCATTCCAAACATGCATGTCAAATATTAGCCAGTATGAAAATTTCTAATTTTAATGTCAAAATTGGTCAATTTTGAAAGGGGTTAAACCTATGGAAACCGACCATTTTCACAAAAAAAATTTAAATTTTATCAATGGTTCTATGATTTGTCTTATTGTAGGTATTTTTTGGCAAGTACAACTTCCAATGGTATCACTATATTCAAGCATCACGATAGACTTTAAGGTGGTTATGATCTAAAAAGAAATTGATTTGGAGTTTGTTATTTTTTTATAATTAACTGATTTGGTATATAGCAGGAGTCCAAACTATCCTATAACAAACTTGTTCCTTCTTCACCTCAAGGTGATTGACGATACTTGTATACAAATGCTTAAAAAGTTGATTTTGTTACTCTGAAGTGACGAATTATACATTCTCCGGTAGACCGATACATCTATCGAGGTGAAGAGAAGTAGTATCTTGCAACTCTAATTCCATGTTACATCTATTGATTCTCATCGTATTCACCTATGTGTTTGGGCAGGCTAATGCAATTGATATTGTTGTGTCAGAGCTCCATCATGCATCTGGAGAAGTTAGCTACACCACAAGTCCCTTACTGGATTCAACTTTGTCCAACTTGTCCAACTGAGAAGGCATACTACACATAAATTTAATAGTGAGCCGTATCGCCCGTTAAAAAAATTAATATATTATTATATAGTTTACATTGAAAAGGTACGGTTACACATCTTTCGAACGACCCAATCAATACATACGGTTACACATCCAACAAATAACGGTAATCTAAGCTTTGATTAAATTAATGAGTTCGGGTGCTTTTTATCTCACCATTTGGCACTTTAAAAGTGATGCTTTATTTTTAATTGTAGTTAAAAGAAAATCCAACTCAATATATTTCCTTTTTATAAATCTGTGTGTCCTTCATTGTATGGCTACCCCCAAACCACAAAGGGTTAAGAAAAGAATATCTTCAACTCAAAACAAAAAAGAAGTCTCCATGGAACCACCACCCACAACCATGATTCTTCGTTTTGTAACTAATTGTTGGATTCATGGTTCGAACACATTTAAGTCGTTCCGTTGGGTTAATTTCTCTCCTCGAGATCTGTTAGTTGATCAACAAAGGGAATCAGTTTGCTTGGTCTAAAACGATAGCTCCCTAGCCTGATGTTAAGCCGAAGTTGCTCGCAAAATGTGTTTCGCCATGCTACGAGGCACTAAAAAATCATGTACATTCACAAATTTTTTGAAATTAAATACCGTACTTGACATTCTAACTGATAAAGGTTAAAACTTTTACAACATGACAAAAAAACTACAGTTTTTCTTGAAATAGGGGGGAAAACCTTATTAATAAAAAAACAATGTCATAATCCTTCACAAATTAGTTGTCTTTATGGTAGCCCATATGAAAGCAATACATGGGTTAACTTCATGTGAAATACTACATCTCTAGCTGGTCCAACTGGGAATCCAAAAAGGGCATAGCAGCACTACCACCTCCACTTTCTACTCTGCATCTCCACTTCCACTCATTCTTCTTCCAAATCTTCATCACATCCCTCTAACAACAGCACAAACATGTGAAAAAATCGAACCGGCTGAGATAACGTCACGGCAACACAAGTGACCGGCTCGCATAGCCTACATTTCGTTGAGGACGAGACGTGTTTTCATAGCTTGTGTCAATTACAGTGCATTTTGAAATAGAAGCAAAACCGGAGAATCGGAAGCTTGAGCCACAGGCACGGGGTGCTTGTGCCATACTTCCTATTTATAAACGCCGCAACATAGTCGTTCAGTGTCCCAGACAAAGCCTGAGTAGCGGTGCTAGCTACAAGCACCAAAATTCACAACTCGAATGCACAAAAGTCCATCTAACTTTAATAGATTTCACTTATAGTTTTCCTACACTTCACTAGTTTGACTGGTAGAGTTCTAGCAAGCAGCTGTGCAGTACATCAATGGAGAACGGAAAGGAAACACAAACACTGAAAACAATGTTCTTATTATTGATCATCTCATCATCATCCTTCAACCCCCCCATCAAAACCAATGAGTTCATCATCCAAAACTTACATACAGAACCATACTAACCCCAACAATTGATCAACCAATCATCACCATCAACGAAATCCCACAAAATCAAAGAATTGAACAGAGCCAGCAGCAATCCAAATCCAAATCCTTTCTGGGTTTTCCCCTTCCTCCCATCTAATCTGTACACATCTACTCCAAAAGAATTCCCCAAAAATCAAACCAATTCCTCACTAACCTCAAAGGTCAAAACCTTTGAATCCCACCTCCTGAATACAGATCATAAGGCTCCCACAGATAATCAAGTGGACAAGCAACTTTCCCATCCAGTCTCACCCATGGCTTCCCCTTACCACTCCAATGGAGCAAGCTCACCGGACCGGGATGCAGAGACCGACAGCTTCCCCTCACATTATCCCCTCCCAAACCGTGCTGATTCCACCGGTGATCAATCGCCTCCACGTTCCCGGCGAACACCAGCAGGAACGGCGGCAAGGAACCAAGCTCGTAAATCCTCCTCTGCCTCTGAACTTCCATCCACATCTCGATCTTCTTCCTGTAATTCCCTTCCCTCCACTTAACCAGATCCATCACCATCACCCCTGTGTTGAAGTAGCAGGGCTTCCGGGTCGAGAACACCCGGGACGTAATCGGGTCGGACCAGAACGTCAGGGTGAAGTACTTTGTGAAATTCGCGTGGCAGTATTCGGGCGCCCCGATGACCCGCGACCCGGTTAGAACTGTAGTCCAGAGCTTCTGTACGTCGTCGACGAGAACCAGATCCGAATCTAAGTAGATGACCCGGTTTATACAAGGGAAGAGAAGCTCTCCGAGATAGTTTCGAGCGTAGTTTAACGGGTTCTCGAGAGCTTGCCTGATTGACGACGAGATTAGGTTGATAACGGCGTCTTCCCGGAATATGTGGACGTGGAACCAGAGCGACGGGAAAACCGACTTCACGAGCCGGGTCAGGACCCGGGGAGTCGTCGGGTCGAATTCGGCCGCGACGAAGTGGAGGTAGACGTTTTCCGGGCAGGAGGCGTGCTTCAGTACTGAATGTACGGCGGCGATCGATCCACGGAGATACTCCGAGTCCAGCGTCATCGCCACGTGGATTAGCGACGGGTCGCAGGGAGACACGACGCCGTTTAATGACGGGTCCGGGGACAGGTTCGGGCAGCCAGCGCCGTTGCGGTACTCGGGGGCCTCGTTGAACCGGAATGGAGACCCGGCCAGATCTGCCGCCGTTTCGGGGAAGGAACGGATCCCAAGGCAGACGGAGAAAGAGGAGATAACGGCGATGAGGATGAAGATGAACAAAAATGAGGAACCTAACCTGATTATACTCAAATTGGAAGAATAAGAAGCCATCTGTCACCGGATTTGAATTGTACGAGCTGGGTTTTTTTCCTTCTCAGTGGGGGTTTAGTATAAAACCGCCATTGAAAGGAATTGAAGAAGAAGAAGAATGTGATTGAAACGGAGGAGCATAGTGGTTTCAGTCAACGTCTGATTAGTGAGTAATGATTGGGAAACGCCGCTGGATTTCATTCAATTTCCTGTGCGTTATCCTTGTAATACTGAGAGAGATGAAGAAGAAGAAGTGGGGAGATGGGATTATGATGAATGAATCGGAAAAAATGGTGTCGGCTGAGCTCTTTATAATTTTCTCGCCATACAAAGTGAGCGACAAAATTTACAGAGAGAAATGAAAAAAAGGAGGAAATGTAGGGGAAGAATTAGCTGGCAGCTGTGGCTAATAAGAGGTGTCAGATCGCTTGGGTGGGCCGGGGTATTTCATTAATTTGTCTTAATTGGTTATGGGTGAATTGGTTCGACCGGTTGTTTGGTTTTTACATGTTGTTTTTTGGTTGTTATGTATGAGCATGGTTTCACGAATAGTACGACTACGAGACAAATTATATGAGTTTAATTGTTTAAATAAGGTATACAGTTCGGTTTGGTTGTTGAATTATAATTAATCGATCGAACACTACATGATGTATCGGTTCTCTGATAAGTGTGATCGATCAGGATTAAATTGTCGTTTTATATCTACGTAAATTGTATTTAAAAGTGTAGAATGTTCGGCTTAATCATGTTGGAAGTTATGATTGCTGATAACCTTATATGTATGGATCACAAATTGATACAATCAAATTAAAAATATGAATTTAAAAATCCTGTATAAGAATTTAAATCTTAAGATGGGAATATAAAAATTATAAATCTTAAAGGTAAGGTTTTTTTATGGGAGGTAAGGTGTCTATTTAAATCTAAACAATCTTTTAATTAGGTGGTTTTGGAAACATGAATTTATTGTGTATAGTCTATTTTTGGAAGGGGGGGTTTTGAATTTTGATTAATATTATTACAGTTGCACACGCAATGGAATATTTAGTGGAAATGCAGGCATATGATTTATTCAAGTAAGGTATTTTTATTTTAATTAATTATTAATTTTTTAATATTTTATTCTTAATTTTCGATCCTAAACTGTAAATGGATTTATAGTTAGTATATTCGCAATTTATTATCTTGTGTGTATGGATTACATTATATATCCCTTGTTGATGTCTTTTTGAACAATCAAATTTTTCATATCTTGGAAAAGAAGAAAAAATATTCATAAAAAACAATATATATATATATATATATATTCATAATAATTCTTGAAGGGTTAACAAACTTACAGGTTTTTGGTGTTTATATTTGATGATTGGAACTTAAAATTTTAAAAAATGTAATGGCCCAGCTGCTAATTAACAAAGACAATCCACCTGAAACGGCAAAGCCTTTAATCGGATGTTGAGATGTACGAGTCCGGATAGGCATCCAACAAAAGGAGTATTTGCTTCCGGCAAATAAATCTTGACCCTCCATTATACATTCAATCCAACGGACATTAGTATCAGCTGGGTAATTTTGTCAAACTATTACTTAAGAAAATCAAACAATTAAAACGCAAGACTTTAGACACTAAACTTCAAAATCCAAAATCTAAAATTAAAACTGAATATCTAAAATTTAAAATTGAAAGCCAAATACTCTTAGACCCTAAACCTTGAAATCCAAAATAAAAAATTGAAACCTAAAATCCTAATACTAAATCCAAAACTCAAACCAAAATAAATCAACTTAATCATTTCAACCACTAAATCTGAAGCCCAAGATGAATGGTCAAAATTTCTCCTTACCGCCAGCCAAGATGGATGTTTTCTTGGCTGATAATCCGGACTCGAGATGTACTAATCAGGCAATAATTAATTAACAACATTATCATTTCTATAATATCGTTTTCCATTTGATTTCGACAACAAAAGAAGGCAAAGAAGAACGACTCATTTCATTCATATCGACTTTGTAACACCCTGAAACAAATTAAAGGTATTTTAGTAAATTCTTTTATTTTAAAGACAAGGGTGTTACATATTGATTATTGAGTCATACTAATTAACCAGTTATTTATTTCAATTTATTATCGTTTAAGACCGATTCAGTGTACCTAGACCATTGATAAAAAAAACTTATCAATCTAGGAAACCTACTCAATTGCGATATGGGTTGAACTTTAACTACATGGTTGCTGTTAAGAAGTAGTCTTTACTTACTACAAAGATTGGAAATAGAAAATGTTGGATCATGATGAGGTGGTGGTTATTGGGGGGATGACTTGGGGACTAAGGTTCAACTCTACAACAGTACTCTCAAGTCTAATTGACTTTAATTTGCTTTTGAAAAGACTATAAACCCTAAATAAGAAAGTGGCTATAAACCCTAAATATTATTGGAAAATAGTGAAAACCAATATATAAAAAGAAATCCCATTGGTTGAGTGCACGTAAAGAACAACTGATCTCATCATTATAAACCCTCAAAAGGTAAAGTTGATTTGGTCACATTATGAAGTGAAACTTTCGCATCCCCACGTAACAATTCTTTTTTTTAATTAGGTTGACATTCGTAATCAAACGAGATTTAAAAATACCGAACAAATTATACATCAACTAGCAAGAATAAGATAGATTTTTTAGCCGGAATATAATGGAAATCTAGAGGTAAAAAAATGACCTCTACAAGCTTAACAATATGCATCAATCATCATCTCGCGATAAATGCATCATGTACCACCCAGTTACTTCGGAGAAGCTCGTATAGGCAGGATGGAGGGTAGTAGCATGCCGGTAATCATAGTGCCCGACGCACCGAGAATCAAGGACGAGCTGAAATTTACGATAACCCCTTTCCCAAACCAACTACAATTCTAAAACGACATCCCTCAACTCAACCCTATAATGATCAAACAAACACTAAGGTTCTCATAGAATGTTGCCAAACAGCTACTATATATTACTATCTCGAGATCAACCCCTCGTTACAACGTTACATATTGATAATAACAATATAATTTCAGTAGCATAGACGAATTATGTTACCGCTAACCAGGGACGGATCTAGGGGGTGACTGTTCTAGACCACGACCATCCGTCCATTTCTTTACTAATAATTTAATTTTTCTTATAATTTTAATGAAATTTTACTTTTGACCCAGTAATATTTTCAATCCGTCTCTACCGCTGACGTAAGTTTACGAGAAGAGATTATCCACACATAAATATCTAGGGATTGTGGTGTAAGTTTATGCGACTTTTGAGCCGTAGACTAAGGAAAAGTGGCACCAGGAGGGTAATGGAGCGACGAGTGTTGAGAATTTAAGAGATCAAAAGTGCAAAGTGAAGAAATTCGTGGCGTAGCATCAAAGATCCATATAGTGGAACTCGCACCAATGAATACTCCATTACCCTGTTTTTCTACACTTTTTATGTTATGCCTTTCTTATTACATATATAATCTTCTATTAATTCCCTACTTATTTATTTTTATTGACGAGGAATTTCACGAACCTGCTTATTCTAATATACATTAGATGTCGAGATTAGATGGAACGGTTATCTACATATTTGAATTCAGAAACTCTTAGTACGAACTTCAAATCATACACTATAATATTACTTTTATATTAGATGGTCTATTGATCGAGTTATGTGCTATCAAGTACAAATTCCAAAATTAAAGAGGATGGATATATCTCCCGGCTTTATTATCTCTCGTTGCATAGGTTTGGGAGTCGATTAATTAGATTATTAATCGTCAATTTCGATCGATTAAACTGATATTATATAACTGGTCGGTAAGCAACGATCCTATACCACAAAGCAAAAGAGCTAAGGAAATTGAGAAGTGGGGTGAGTTAGGTGAAGTTGTTAGAGGTGATGAATGATATGAAAGAATTTGGTGGTAAAAGTAAATAATAATAACTTCAACCAACTTGCTATAAATAATAATCACTGCCCATTAATTGCTTCAAAACATTGCTTTTAATTCAGTTTCATTTGGCAGAGTGAAAACTATTTTTTTTTGCCTTCGTTGAATTGAAATTTCCAATGCAAAATTTATGGTGTTGGGTTGTTCTTTCAGCTTGCATGCTGCTGATGAACCCTAATTATATTGAATTGAATGAGTCCTAATTGAATTGAATATTGAGTCGTCTTTTGTCCTTTTACCAAAGGTCAGCTCTGTATGTACGTTCAGGCGAATTAACTCCATGAGTGAATGTCTCTGTAGTAACATTCATTGCCCAACTTCATATTACTTTTGACCATAGTACATAGGTTACAAATTAGAGTTAGCTCATGGGTTGAACTGAAGACCATAGTACATAGGTTACAAATTTCACTCAACCAGCTTTTAAGTATACTTTTCGACGTTCGACCGAGGCCAGAATACTCGAATATATTCGTCAACCATCTTTTAAATGGATACGTACGTTAGCTATAATTAAGTTGATTTTTGGTTGCTGGGAGAGCTGGCATAGATCAATATCATGTCTAGTAGTGGAGTGTGATGAGGTAGAGGGGTGAGGGGTTGCTCTTTCGAGACCACTCGAATTCCAATTTTCGTTAAAATCGATCGAGTTTGAGCATAAGTATTCATCGGTCGTTCACTACTTGTGTACGTGTTGAAAGGATGAGAATCAAATAATCCAACTCAATGACAAGCTTGAAGTGGTCATAACTCTTTTTTAAATGACTTGAAACCCGATAGTATGTCATGAATCTACGACAGGTTAAATCGGATCGTGAATTGACCATCCATAAATGAACATGTGAATGAACTATTAGAGGTGGTCACTACTTGTGAGCCCATTTGACGAGAATCAAACCTAAATAGGGAAAAACTCTCAAAAACCCAATGGTGAATGTCGGATGGTTAATTTGATCGTGGATAGATGTACGGTTATTAATCGTACAGTTAATAGATGGGAATCACACCTAAATATGACCAACTTATAGTGATGGAAGTTTTTAGATGACTCCACATTTAGTAGTCAATCATGATCCATGGATGGTAGAATGAATAGGAAAAACACTTTCGAAGGTGACGAACATCGTCCATGTCTTGAGCTCGCGACATGCCTGTTTTTCTATCGGTGCCCACTACTAATCAACGAAAATTGTCGTAGGTCTTGCACTAAAAGAAATAGTCAAACACCTAATTCATTCCTTCACTTTGACCTGTATTATATACCGGTCTCGATACTTTCAAATATTATGTATGAGTTCCGAGTAATCGTTACCTAACATTTGAAATTATAGGGATCGGATGGGTCCAAAATTACCGAAAGCATTTGAATATAAAGGAAAGGTGCAAGAAAAGCCAATTATTGCCAGGTAAAACAAACGTTACAAGAGTTTGGTACGTACACGTACCAGTACTAGTACAAGCAAGTACTATAAATCAACTAACTAACTAACTAGATTAACTAACAAGTTCACAATTATCCCAACAGCCAAGAATCCATTAACTAGATTTTACCGTGATGTAAGTCAGGTCAAAATGCCGACAAATATTCTTAACGCGGAGAAGAACATGTACGTATCATAGCTTGTAACGTAAGAAAAACGACAGTGAAGAAGATAAAGGATAGCTGGGATCTTCAACTCTATTTACTAGCAGAGTCCGACATCGAAGAAGGCAACAACCCCACTCTATCGTTTTGCCTCACTCCAAAGCTATGGATCTGTTTGCCTCGGGACGAAAACGGTACTGCTCCTTTCGTTCTCCAACAATATCGGATATAGACTTGTGAAAGAACCTTGGATTGTATAGGTTTGAGCTTATTACATATGGTTGCAATTTTGTTCGTTAGTTAACCTCATGGGGAACCGAAATTGAGGTGGGCCGAAACTCACCCGAACCTCTTCCCGTCTTTGCCCCCGCGGGTGGGAGGAGGGGGTGTTTGGGTGGTGGTGGATACTGGAAAACCCTATAAGTGGAAGTGATTTAGGTAATGAAGCTATGGATGAGACCATCATACTATTGTCAATGCAAATAATACTTGTTGAGACTCGGACACAAGAGCAAACCATCTGTAGACCAAGTCTTAGCCATCATGGTCAGTGCGGACCGATGGGTAGGAGAAAGTCTAGTTAACAAACACGATATGTGAATAAATGAGAAAACTAATACCTCGAATCATCGAGATCCAGCAATGTGAATAATTTTAGAAGAAGCATACATCCTCAGTGTGTGTAGTAGTCAAAAATAGCACAAACCAAGTTGAAAGAATTGTAGTGGAGTTCACCTTGGAAAAGAAAAACTTCCCAACCACATACCAGGTGGGGAAGAACTAACACAAAAACTCCTATACAGTAACACAACCCTTTTAAATTTGATGAAGGAATAATGTTCCGAGTCGAGAGATGTGTTCCGTTATTTCTTAGTCGCAGATTTCCGCGAGCTGTTTGTTCTATGGAAGAGTGGCTCTCAGTTCTTTCCTATCAGCTCCGAACGACTGCAATCGAAATCAGTCGTGAAAATCAGTGCATGTTCATTTGACTTCTGTACCAGAGGGCTTTAAAATAAAGGAGATGGAATACCTCAGTTCCGAGACCTTTGGAGTATACGTTTGTGAAGAGATCAGATGGCTCTGGCATTGGGCTCTCCTGTAAACATAGTTTAATTGGTGTAAGGTTAAGCATGTATATTTAAGGATTTTCGCAAAATTGTGCAGTTTTGGTAAGTGAAGTTTCATGATTCGGAACCTTGGCTTTAGCTATGGCTTCGTCTACTTCTTTCCTTGCTTCCTTCTCGATGTCCTGAAAGGTTTTTCAGACAGAAATGAGAATCACTGTCTAGTTTCCTGAGCACGTCTTACTGGACTGAAAACCATGGAAAGCGATGTTTACCTTCAGCTCTTTCTCCGTAGCTAGATCATGGGCTAGAATCAACTTCCTTACTCTTTCAATTGGATCACGTTCCTGAACAGTACAAACAGAAATGGGATTTGTTAGTTTAATGATGTTCGTAAGAGCTTTTCTAATGAAAACATAGAGGACAAGTAAAAAATTTGAAAAGATCACCTGTCTGACGCCAGAGATTTCATCACGGGTACGGTAGGTGCTACCTGGATCGGACATGGAGTGACCGTGGTACCTGTACGTGTCCATTTCGAGAATCTAGAGCAAGATCAAGGAATTTGGATGCAAACGATTAATTGATAGAAGTTCAAGAAAGCAAATTACAGAATAGTAAAAGAGTTACTCCGAGAAGATCAAAGAATATGATAAAGGTACAAAATATCAGACTTCTAGAACCATTGCAAAAATATCAAGAAATTATACAGTCAAATATTAAGAATGAAGCACTAGAAAGAAAAGAACTTTCTCCCAGAAACATTAGCATGAGGGCTACAATGTTAAGATTGGGATCGACATTAAAACTAATATCAGAGAAAAGAATATCAAGGGAGATAAGATAAAAACACTCACAATTGGTCCATTCTTCAACACATGCTCCTTTGCAAATTTGCACGCTTGTTTAACAGCAAGTACATCCATACCATCAACCTACCACCAAATTTCGAAACTTTAGCCTGTTATCAGCTTTGTATAGCTGATCACAACACTATGTGACACAAAATACAGCATAGTGACTCTAGTTAACATGAAACCACCACAAAGCTCTTCAATTCTAACCCTAACTCTACACAGATTCAAAAACAGAATGGGAATTTAACAGATTATATGTGATCTCCTAATGCAAGCAAATGAACAAAATAACAGAGAGCTAAATAGACGAACCTTCAATCCAGGAACATAATCACCACGTTTGTAATACGAAGGGCTCTTAGCTGCCCGCCATTCAGCAGTACCCATACCATCTGCAAACCAAACATATACATCAAAACCCCACTTCCAATCAACACTATAGAAATCCAAACACAGAGAGAGACCACGTTCTTACAATGGTTATTCTCACAAACCAAGATAATGGGCAGATCCCACAGAGCCGAGATGTTAAGAGCCTCAAACAACTGCCCTTGATTCGCAGCACCATCTCCATAAAGCGCAAAAGTCGCAGTCTCCTCCTTCTTATACTTCTGAGCAAACGCCAATCCACATCCCAACGGCACCTGAGCTCCGACGATCCCATGACCGCCGTAGAATCCAGCCTCCTTCTTATAAAAATGCATTGACCCACCTTTCCCCTTGGAGCACCCGTCTTTCCTCCCCATGAGCTCGGAGAACACCTCGAGGAGCGTTCCCCCTCGGCCTAAGAACGTGCAGTGGTCGCGGTACGCCGTGATGATGCAATCCTTCTTGGTGATGGCGGCTTCCATCCCTACGCAGACGGCCTCCTGCCCGTCGTACAGATGGCAGAATCCGCGGATGAGCTTGGCCTTATAGAGCGAGTCGGCGGCGATCTCCATCCGGCGCATGAGCGCCATGTCGCGGAAGAATGACATGAGCTCGTTCGGAGTTGTGTCGACGGAGCGGGAGGGAGGGGAGCAGTTGTGGGAGGTGAAAGGTATCGATGTTTCGATTGTTAGGGGCTCTGTTGAAGTTGAGATTTGACGGAGGAAGGAGGAGGACATAGCTGCGGCGGTTGTGAAGGGGCGGAGGAGATTGGATCTGGTGGAGGATAGGCGGGAGAGCGCCATGATCGGAGATCGGATTCGAATCGCCGATGGTGGGAAGTGGGAGATAGGGATCGAATATGGAAGTGGGAGAGACGAGAAATGTTTGGTTGGGTTATCGCTGGTTTTGTTTATTATTCTTTCCCCCTATAAAATCTCTCTTGATTTGTAGTAATCGAAATTAAAATCACTCACCCAAATTTGATTTTGATTCTCTCTAATCTAACCCCCGTTTGGTATGTAAACTATAAATAAATAGATAGATGCTAAGTGGTAACACATTAAATCAAGGTGCACTAATATATATGGAATGCTTCGATATTTTGATATTCTCGATATTAAAAATATTATATTTTTAAAATTTAAAATTCAAAAGATAAATTTAAATTTTTTAAAAGTAAACAATCAATTAAAGATGATTCTAGCACCCTAAATACTGAATAATAACCATTAAACTGCATTATAAACTCACTCTAAATTATATTACAAACTCTAACTTTTGACGATAAATTAAAATTAATAGGTCATAACCCTGAATATTAGACTCTAACCATTGATACCACTTAAAAAAAATATAATTTTAAGATTAAAGTATAGTATAAAAGATATTGATATGATTATATGACATACCTTTTATACTAAAATTTTCATATCTATCCTATTTAAGGTAAGACAACAACCATTTAAATCACGAAACATGATTCTCATGGCAACATGTCCGATTTTTAAAAACGAAACCGTCCTGAATTGAGGATAACTTTTGTAACTAATGGGTTATTTTATATACTTTCTAGTTGGTTTGTAATGTGAAATTTGGAATAGAATTTGGATGGAAATAAAAAAGTTAGTTCCCAAAATATTCGTTGAGATTTAAATTTCTCATTCGAATGAAAGTTTAGATTTCCATTCACCAAACGGACCATGGTATTATTGGGAATTCAAATTCAAATTAATTAACACTGATTATTCTCAGCTAAACTCACACGATTTCGGGTTGATACACATCGAACGGCACCGTTTCATCAGATCCTCATCGTTACACGATAAACTCCGAAGAGAGGAAAACCCACGGCCAGTTTCGCCACTGGTCAGAAACTCAGAAATCGGAGAAATCCCATTTTCTTTCTCCCGCCATGAAAACGCTCCCTATCCTTTCACCTCTGCAACTCTTGTCCCTTTCTCCTATCTCCTCCTTCACCATCTCCCCTTCATTTCCCTACCTGAATCCTCCTCGCAGAACCCTAGCACTCCTCCCCCGTCCTCGCCTCATCCTTTCCTTCAACTCCTCACGTTCACGCCACCACTTCAAGTCCCCCGACTCCGTCGAATCACTCCTCCCCGACGAAGATGAAGAAGACGAAGACGAGGATGAAGAAGATGATGACGACGACGATGATGAAGAAGCAGCTGACGAGTACGAGTTCGATGACGAGGACGATGAAGACGGAATTGAAGCGGACGGGAGAGGTCTCAGCACGAGCGAGGAGGACGAGGCTGAAGTGACGACGACCTCGGCTTGGCGCCAGGAGTCGAGGTTTCAGAGAGTGGAGAGGATCCGTGCTGTGGTGAAGGAGCTTGGAGGAGACATTATTGACGTGGATGAGCTTGCTTCCGTTTATGATTTCCGCATCGACAAGTTTCAGGTACGGTCGCCAAATGAAATTCTCCTACTTGTGCTTTTACTTCTCTGCTTGATTTTCTCGAATTGTGCTGCAGCGATTGGCTGTGGAAGCGTTCTTGAGAGGCTCCTCGGTGGTGGTGTCGGCTCCGACGAGCAGCGGGAAGACGTTGATAGCTGAGGCAGCTGCGGTGGCTACTGTAGCTAGAGGGAGGAGGATATTCTATACTACTCCGCTCAAGGCTTTGTCCAATCAGAAATTCCGTGATTTTCGGTTAGTAGATGGAGGAACCTTCTCGTGAATTGGATAAATTTTGAATTTTGGGGTTTGATTGTTGTGGCGATTGAGTGTTTAGGGAGACGTTTGGAGAAGCTAACGTCGGTCTCCTCACCGGGGATGCTGCTGTGAACAAAGACGCTCAGATTTTAATCATGACTACTGAGATTCTGCGTAATATGCTGTATCAAAGGTGTGCATAAAATCTTGCTGTAGTTGCCACATTGGTGTCCTCTGGTTAGCTTTAAGCTGGCCAGAATCAGTCTTATAGTTTGTTCTATGAACCTTGGACTTATGGCGCTACGATCAATTGTGCAGCATTGGGACAGTTTCCTCTGGAAGTGGGCTTTCGTTTGTCGACGTGATTGTTCTGGATGAAGTTCATTATCTAAGTGATATATCTCGGGGAACAGTGTGGGAGGAGATTGTAAGTGCTTAGTGCTGACTCAAGGTCATGCATGCAGGTCCTTCATTTCTTGAGAAATTGTGTCGCCGGAAAGTTTGGTGATTGATGTTTGGCGATTATATGTCAGGTTATTTACTGTCCAAAGGAGGTTCAATTGATATGTCTATCAGCAACCGTGAAGAATCCGGATGAGCTAGCTGGTTGGATACGCGAGGTAAAACTTTTGGTGAAATCTCTATTGGTTGGTCCAAGTTAGTGGAAAGAAAGAAATTTGGGAGATGTCCAAGGTTAACAGTGTTTCTCACCTATTTCAATATTGCAGTGAGGTCTATTACTAGTTGATTTTTAGTTCTTTTGTCGACTCCTTTGTCGCTGTAGGTGCATGGCGAGACTGAATTGGTTACTACCTCACGGCGTCCAGTTCCATTAACTTGGCATTTCTCCACTAAGACTAATTTGCTTCCTCTTCTAGAAGAGAAAGGAACGCGCATGAACAGGTGCTTTGTTTATCATGTTAGTTTCTCCCATCGTCTATAGTGAGTGGAGATGTGGTTAACTTGGTCGAGAAGTCATACTATATTAAGTCAGTCCATCTGATCATTCTTTTTCACTAAAAGGGTTCTTTCTTCTAAATTTGTATCAGGAAGCTGTCCCTCAATTACTTGCAGCTTTCTGCCCCAGGGTCTAAATCATATGGGGATGAGGAGTGGCCACGGAGTAAAAATTCTAGGAAACGTTCGAGTCGAAGTGGTCAGAACAGCAAGCTAATAGTTCCTGAAGAATCTCTTTCAAGAAATGATATTAGCAGAATTCGACGTTCATTGGTGAGGAATAGGAATTCTACTCTGATTACTGTGGCTATGCTTTTATTGGGACATGGTCATTGACGGTGTTATTGGGTTTAGGTGCCTCGAGTTATTGACACATTAGCTCAGCTAAATGCAAGAGATATGCTGCCAGCAATCTGGTTCATATTCAGCAGAAGAGGATGCGACGCTGCTGTTAAGTACGTAGAAGATTACACCCTCTTGGATGAGTGTGAAGCTAGTGAGGTTGAGCTGGCTCTAAAGAAGTTCAGTATTCAGAGCCCCGATGCCGTCAGAGAGACAGCTGTCCGAGGACTACGAAGAGGGGTTGCTGCTCATCATGCCGGATGTCTACCTCTGTGGAAATCGCTCATCGAGGAATTATTTCAGAGAGGACTGATCAAGGTTGTCTTTGCTACTGAGACACTAGCTGCTGGGATAAACATGCCCGCTAGAACAGCTGTAATCACATCTATCCGCAAAAGGAATGCTAACGGTCGTATCGACTTGAGACCGAATGATCTGCTCCAAATGGCTGGACGAGCTGGACGTCGAGGCATTGACGAAAGGGGCCATGTTGTCCTGATTCAGAGCCCCACCGAAGGCGCTGAAGAAGCTTGTAAGCTTCTATCCGCTGGACTTGAACCTCTTGTGTCCCAGTTCACTGCTTCTTACGGGATGGTTCTGAACTTGCTCGCCGGTTCCAAACTCACCCGTGGTATGCCAGACGAGTCTGTTGACTTGGAACCTCTTCTGGCAGGGAGAACTCTGGAAGAAGCCAAGAAACTGGTCGAGAAAAGTTTTGGAACATACATTGGTAGCAATGTTATGGTTGCTTCGAAAGAGGAGCTTTCCAAAGTAGAGAAAGAGATCGAGATTTTGACCTCGGAGATCAGTGATGATGCAATCGATAGAAAGAGCAGGAAAACTTTATCACAGTGGGCTTACAAAGAGATTGCAGTACTTCAGCAACATCTTACAGAGGCGAAACGCCAAAGAGGAGAACTAAGAAGACTAAAGGAAGTCCAGAAATCGATTGCCTTGAAAAGTCTCCTCGCCGAAAGGGGAAGTAGTGACCACTTACCTTTCCTGTGCTTACAGTATAATGATTCCCAAGGAGTTGAACATTCAGTCCCTGCTGTTTACTTGGGGACGGCTGATTCCTTCAGTAGCTCGAAACTTATCGACATCATTTCTTCCGATGATGAAGAACAAGAAGAAGAACCGTCTTATCACTTGGCGCTAGGCTCAGACAATTCATGGTATCTTTTCACAGAGAAGTGGATAAGAACAGTTTACAGCACGGGGTTTCCAAACGTGCCCTTATCCCAAGGCGATGCTTCGCCTCGAGATGCTATGTGGACGCTCCTGGATAAAGAGGACAAGTCATGGGGGAAAGTAGCTCATCATTCCGAGCTCGGTGGGTTATGGTACTCGGAAGGGTCTTTAGATACATGGTCGTGGAGTCTAAACGTCCCAGTTCTGAGCAGTCTCTCCGAAAACGACGAGATACTGCACACCTCGCAAGCCTACTTCAACGCAACCGAGCTATATAAAGAACAACGAAACAAGGTGTCGAGGTTGAAGAAGAGTATATCGAGAACGGAAGGGTTTAAAGAATACAGGAAGATCCTGGAATGGAAGTACGAGACTGAGGACACGATCAAGCGGCTCAAGGTCCGGTCAACCCGGCTAGCCGAAAGGATAAAGGAGATCGAACCGTCCGGGTGGAAGGAGTTCCTGAGGCTGTGTAACGTGGTGCATGAAGTTAGGGCTTTAGATATAAACACGCACGTGATATTCCCGCTCGGCGAGACAGCAGCCGCAATTCGAGGGGAAAACGAGCTGTGGCTCGCGATGGTGATTCGGAGCCGTCTTTTAATCGACTTGAAGCCATCGGAGCTGGCGGGGGTGTGTGCCGGAGTGGTATCGGAAGGGGTAAAAGTGCGGGTTCACGAGAATGGGGACCAGATTTACGAGCCTTCGGGTGTGGTGGTGGATGTGATCGGGAAGCTGGAGAAGCAGAGGAGTAGGTTTGTGAAGGTGCAGCAGAGGCATGGGGTGGAGATGTCTTGTTTCTTGGATAGCAAGTTTGCTGGCATGGTGGAAGCTTGGGCTTCAGGGTTGAGCTGGAAAGAGATTATAATGGATTGCGCAATGGACGATGGGGATTTGGCTCGTCTGTTGAGAAGGACGATCGACTTGTTGGCTCAGATTCCGAAGTTGCCTGATGTTGACCCGGTCCTGAAGACTAATGCCAGGTCTGCTTCCGATGTAATGGATCGTTCTCCGATTAGCGAACTTGCCGGATGAACCACATGATTGATATTCATTATTCCCAATTGTGAATGGATCTACCTTCTTTGTAACAGTCCTTGTACACATTTTAACCCAGACCAGCAGATCAAATCGGTCAAATGCGAAACCAAACTGAAATGCACGAAAGAATCCAAATTGAAGTTATCAGTATAACTATAGACAAGTTGGAAATAAGATCTTGTAGTTTACCAATTAAGCAGAAACAACCACCAATCTTGATCTAATGAGAATACTCCGAGCCACAGCCGGCACCAGTTGATTCCTTCATGCTTCGGCATTCATCTCGCCTGCAAAAAAAGCTATCAACGAGAGCGAGATGACATCTTGATTGCGAAACAGGGTACGATGGTAATAATGAATGATGAATAACAAAGGAGCAATACACAATGTTTGGATCTAATGAGGGAATACATCCACGTTTTTTACATGGTCAAATTCTTTCTCTATGTACAAAAGAGAGAATTTTGGTGGCTGAAATTTTGCCTCTGCTAAAAAAGTTACAAAAACTATACTACAATATCCAATTTCCATCTTGATCTTGCTGCTGCATTTCCCTTTATCTAATCTGGCTTTTATTCTTTTGCTGCCTTCCGGCATCGTTTCGTTTCTATCGTTCGATTCGTGGACACCAGTGTGTAGAACACAGATCTGCTACAAACCATCGAGTGATCAGTAACAGTGCAAAAACAACAGCAAGTAAATACAGTAACGCCTGATGTAGTTTTTTACCTTGATGTTAGCGATGACGCAGCAAGTGAGTAGAGTATTTGTGTGTACTATGATGACCTAGAGAGCCATCGTTGGAATTGATCTATTCTTTTTCGACACTTCCCCTGGTTCTGCTGGAGGGTTCGCCTTCCTTTTCTCCTCGTACGAAACAAATAATCTTCCGTGTCTAATACATAAGATACCTATAGAATTCGCAGATAAAGGGAAATGGATTAGTACATGGACGACAATGTTGTTTTTGATTCGTTCCGAGGAAAAACTTTACCTTGGAAGAACTGCAGGCGATTTTGCATTCTAACCCGTTGAAAATCTGGAATCCTTCCGTGCTTTGGAATTCATCGCCCACAGCATTCCTGCGTTTGTTCCTGCTAAAATTAAAGAGAAGCTCCAAATAAGCTTAAACTAAGAGGCAAAGGTTCATAATATGATTGTTTTATGCTTACCTCTTCAGGAAAACACCAGGCTTCTCTTTCTTCTCCGGAATGATGGAGAGGAAGTCGTTGTGTAGGTACGTCGCGAAGTTGGGGTCCATGGAAACAGCAGTCACCTCAGGCTTGTCATGTACAAAATCCATAAGCTGTACCGACAAGCTTGTTGGGCTCGAGGACTACAGAGTAGTACGAAATAACTCTCCTTGTCAGACTTGTAATTAAGGAAAACCTAGGAACACAAGATGGATTTGGACTTACACATTCGATTCTGTATATATTCTCGTCGTGGAGGAGAACGCGAGTGTTCTCATGATACACAATGTCGACGAATCTTCCAGCTTTTCTTGATTTTTCGTAAGCATATAACTGAAGTAGCTTGCTGTCCATCTCGTCGGTTGCCACTGTTTGGAGCTGAGGAAAAATGCGGAAAAAAGATGGATGTTATGGAATGAACATAAAGAAAAGCAGAAACACCGAAGGAAGGGCATATTGAATGAGCTAAAGGAGGAAACGGTCATTAATCATAATTACCTGTTTGACTAGCTTATATATAAGCTTATCCAAAGTAAATAAGACATAAGACTGTGTCCCGATTATAGCTCGGCAGTCATCCTCGAATTTTGTGTTATCTGAAGATCCATCAAGTAGGTTGTACAGTGCACTCATAAATCTGTTATAAGACGGATTCAGATTAGAACCATGCCGAATATTGTCGATAACCAGAAACTTCCCTTCAGCAAACGTTACCTAGCATACAGATCAGTAGAACTTGTTTCGTTTGAAGTTCTCCATTTCCTGTCAGCAGATGATGAGTTGATCTTCGCAGATTTTATTCTCTCGTACAGAGTCTATGAATGATAAACGAAAAAAAAGGTGGTGTTAGTGAATGGATACCTTAAGGAAGCTTATGAAGCCTAAAGATGAAATTTTGACTTACTTGGTGAAGCCTGAAGAGCACATAGAACGAATCATTTCCGTAGAAAATGCGCGAAGCCTTTCCTCGTTCATGCAGTGATGGCGGGACATGCTTTGCTAGAGGTTTCACGTTAAGAAGGAATCTTTCGGAAAACGGTAAAACCATTCCATCTCCATCAACATCGTGAGCATCGGCCATCCCTTCAGCCTCGCCTTCGCTCTCGGCCTTATCATCATTATCAGCATGATCGCCATCTTCTTCATGCTCTTCCCTAGAGCACTCCTCTTCACCATCACCGGACTCGCTCCCAGAGACATCAGCATTCTCAGAGACGTTCTCACTGTTGTCTTCCGACGTTCTTTGTGCACTCTCCTCAGCATCGTTTTCGTCGTCCGCATCGTTTTCTCCTGCTGCCTCTCGACGGGTTTCGCCTTCCCCATTTCTTCCTCCTTGATAGTGTCTGCTTGGGGCACCGTCTTTCTGTTTATTTGCAGCAGCCGGTTCTGAACCAGCTTCTCCATAAACTGCAAAATTATCCTCCTCGAAATCTCCATTCGGAGACAACTCCCCCTCTTCTCTTTCAAGCTTAAACTGTGCATTCGGTTCCTCGTAATTGTGACTTTTATTAATACCCTCTGCAACCACCCCATTTGTCGATATCACAGGCCTTGAAAATTCACCAGCCTGGAGAGGAACAAAAGCCACGTACAGAGATTATCAGAAGTCCGAACAGTAGAACAATCACATCCACCAGGAAACGAAAAAATGGCACAATTGAGATAAAGGGGTCATTTGGTATAGATTTTTTAAATTATAGGAAATATGAGAATAGAGTAAAGGTGGAATAGTGTTTCTTAAAACTTGGAGGATGTTAAATTGTCTTGTTTGGTATGTATATTTGGTAGGCAAAATAAAAGGAGAAGACAACTGGACCATTTAGGAGAAGTTGAAAAGAAATTCTTAGAATATACAAAACAGGCAATTGAAAACTTTGGGGTTCTGAAATACACAAACTCAACACAATTTGTGTTTACAATTTGTCCTTCAACAAACACGTGTATCTCACAATACCAAGTTCCTCACAAACAGCCAAATTTTCCCCTACACCAAACGACCCCCGGGAATTTAATTTTTTTGCATACCTCTGTTGAAGGCAATACTTTACTGGATCCTATTGCGAACCCACCATCAGTGGTGCCACTATTAGGCATCGATGAAGCTCCCGCAGCACCTGAAAAAGCATATGTTGCGTATTAGAGAACCACAGAAGAAAGAAACAGATTTAAAATTAGCTAGAGTCATACATCAGCCTAACCTGACTCAGGGATGTTTCTTCCATTACTTATCTCCGCCCCAGTAGCAAGTTGTGTCGCACTCGAGTTCGCCAACCGTTCATTGGAAGTAGCTTGTTTGGCTTCATTGTCTGGCTTATCGTTTTTAAGGGCACTGGAACAAGTATCAAGTTTACGAGCAGTATGATCTGTGCTCGGAGAGCCATTTTCTTTGACCCCATTATCCAACCATACCCTGGTTGAACTTGACTGCTCAGGTTGGATGCTTTCTTCTCCATTTCTTGAAGGATTTCCATGCTTCGAGTTGCTTGGACTTCCCTCGCTATCTCCATGCTTGGAAGAACAGGTCTTTGCGTTCACAACATCTTCTGTGTCCTCTGTACCGTTAGGCCGAGAAGGAACGCCGAGCATTGGTTCTAAGAAAGTTGTCCAAATTTTCATGGCCTTGTCTAACTGTTCCGTTGTACAAACTTCCCCACAAGAATACTTGATGAGCTGATACAAATCCTCATGGACATCAGGATCTGGATACTCAAACTCCAAATTCGGTATAATTGGATGCCTGTTTCCAGCAGCAAATGCTAGAAGCATGTCATCTTCTTTACGCTTCTTCTCACTAATTTCCTTAATCTCTGCCAAAAGAGCTGTAACAAGCATCAAGTATTAATTACACAGACTGAAATAATTGTCATGGTGTTGAATTTGGTGATCAAATGACTATTCGCGAGGATTCTGAAAGTAATGCCTGATAATTCTAGAAACCTATACATACTACACCCAAAATTGAAAATTAAGAAGCAGAAACATCATCTTTATAATTTTTAAGATCAATCAAATTACCTTTGGTGCTCAGGCTCTTTGTATCTTGCTGCTTGAAGTAGAAGCTACGATGGTCAAGTGATTTGTGGTAGTTCTTGGAATAGATTTCAGCCCAGACTTTATTAAAATCTGAGCGGCACCTAGCCCACTCTTCTTGCTTCTGCTTCAAGCGAGTCAATATCACGGGCAAAGCAAGAGATGTGTTCCTCCTTAACACGTCCATCACATCAAGCCCGTGATCCCCATATAACCGTTCAATGCACCTCAGGTTTAGAGCTAAATGACAGAGGAGAAAGCGTCAGAATTTGAGAAGGTAAAACAATGAAACTTCAAGAAGATTGAGAGTATCAATGGAATTATCACTCACCTGTTAGGTAGTCCTCATAACGAACGGGATTGTCTCCTTTCTTAGTGTTGTTGATATTCTCCATCAACTCCTCTACACGCTTAGTTGTTACATTTACAGATTCCAACAGCATATCCAACTCAAACCTACAACCATGAAAGGACCTTGTTAGTGCTATAAGTATAATAATTAGAAAATACCATGTCAGAACTAACATAGCAAGACAGCAATGATTTTCCAAATAGATATTAGAAAAACTTTACAGGAAAATGCAAAAGGCTATTGTAATTAAGATTGCATAAAAACATCAAAGTACCCACGCAACCGGAAGGAGTTACCAACCTGTCATCCTCGCATCGGAATAGGCTTTCTTCATACTGGTTCTTGCGCATGTGCTTAAAAGAGTAATCTTCACTTCCTGAAGTGACGGATACCCAATGGTCATTCAGAACTTCAGCAACAATCTCTGTCCTGTAGCTCGCCGAGGGAATGGGATACTGAATAGACAGTCAGAACCATATTAACATCTTCATAAGCCAGTACAACCAAAATCACTCAAAAGAGCAAACGTACATTCTTTGGAAGAAGCCGATAACTTGGAGTGCAGCTGTCACAATTGGACAGGTCAAGTTCATTGACTGGTTTCCACAAAAGCTTGTCCTTGCTAGAATACAAGGACATCTTTTGATTTCCAGTGTCTTTATTAGTAAAGGCCACATTTTTGTCAAGTCTATCTCTCTCTCGCATGTCATGATCCCTTTCTTTAGCGACATCATTCCTCTCGCGCTCTCTATCCCTGTTCTCTGCCTTCACTGGTCTGGGAAAATTACCTTCATTCCACAACGATTATCGGGTAAGTAATTAGTAAGATCTCTGAAGCAACTAGCTTATACAATAGTTGAAAACAAAACAATTGTTCCTCTGAAAAAGACCTGAAGCAAAAGCCTGTCCAAGAAAACAGTGTCCCAGCAGTTCATTGATTTACACATATGACAGGTCACAAACATACCAGTCCACAACTAATTCAGTTAAACTAGAAGGGGAAAATGGCATCAAATTTTTGGTAGAACATTCAATCCCGGTAGAATCATAAAAATGGTATGAAACAAACTAGAAAGTCAAATTCAGATCGAGATGTTGTGAATGCTCAAACTACGTAGATGGTTTAGTTAAGAGTTAAGACATTCAGTCAGAGTTCCGTTCTATATTCGTATTGGATTCTAGCAGAAAAAGTTTGTCAAAGGTTGCAATCGGCAAAGAAGAATTTGAGCTGTGAGGTAAACAGCAACATAGCCTGATCAGACTTTTATGGATCAAAACTTACTTTTACTCACAAGACAAGCAAGTAAGCCCTCTGCAAAACAGATCTCTATTAGACAACCAGCAAAACTTTCAAAGAAGAAAATGCCAGAGCATATGTTTGAAAATTACCATTCTTTTCACAACGTGCCAAAAAGTCATTGAAGCCATCTATAAGATCAGGATATTCCGCAAGTAATTCAGCCACCTGAAACAAGCAGCGGTACCATGTCATGGTTCTGTTTTCAAAGGAGGAGTACGGTTGACAGAAGTAATTCTAAGACTTCTTTAAATCTGAATTTATTTTGGTGAGCTATATTCCCACTGCTCCTATAAGTTGCCAGATTAAGCACTAGAAATTTAAGTACTTATAAATGCTTAAACAACTGGCTTACTGGGACCTCACATAGACACAGATACCATATAACATAAAAATTCTTAGGTGAATTAAACATGTCGATTTCAAGAGCCAATCTTGGAAAACCACACAACTCTTGAGCAAAAAAATAAACAGTAACGAGTGTGTAGCCTTTCAAGAGAGAATACAAGAGGTTTACGCCTCAAAAAGAGGTCTACATTCTACTGACAAAGCACGTAAGAGATCAACCAAAGAAATAATCTATTTTCAATATTAGAAATTGCGATAGCGACAATGAGCTAACATCCATACCAAATTTTGCAAGTCTTTTCGATTGATTATGTCTTTTGTGTAGAGATGGAGACACTTCAAAAATTCCTGGTAATCTCCAGTCTTCTCCAACTTCTCCTTCACTTTATCACAGTAACCGAGCTCAAGACTTAATGCACCTACAATTTTATAGTCCAATTAAGCGATTAAAAGACACAAACTACACCAATCTTAGCAAGGAAGAAATGCAATTACGTCCACAGTTAAATCAACCATGGCCCTGTACTCACTTTTAACTGCACTTTTATCATCATAGCTGGATGAAACAGGATGCATTCCATAGTTATCATCCCCCCCAACAACTTGACACTCAGCACCGGAATCTTCCAACTGACGACCAAGTTTCCCCTTAAGTGGAAACCGATAGTCATGACTAGCATCCTGCTCATAGTCTCTATCATCACGTTCTCTCCTATCTCTATCTTCTCTTCTCTCCTTTTCTTTTTCGACTCGTCTCCTTTGCTCTTTATCAGCTCTCATCAAAGCTCTATCATGGTCTGGATCAGGACGATCAACACTGAAATCACGATCTGGATGAATCCGTTCTTTCTGACAGGTAAAGGGGAAACAAAATGTCAGTTTTGTGATGATCGAATGTATTAGGGTGAAATGAAGCGAAAAAGGAAGACAAGAAACCTTGTCAACATGCATTTGACGATTTGAAGGCATCGGGGAGCTCCTATCACGGAGAATAGGATTCCTATTTGAAGAAGCAAACTGGGTAGAAGCTGTAGCTGAATTATCAGGTAAAAAGTGGGTAAACTCTCCAAGCAAATCATGGTGGTCTTTGAACAGAGCAGCCACCTGAAACAGAAGCCAACAAAAGGAAGAGAATTTTACCCAATCCTATTGTATTGCATTTGAATGTGGACAAGAACATACTCTCATCCTATAAAGAATAGCAATTGAGTGCCTCAAGAAAAACATAACCTCAACAACAAACAAAAAGAATAATATACCTCCTGATAAACCTCTGTGATGGATTTATTCTCCTGTCTGTACATGTTCAAAATATCTAAAAATGCTTTGTAAACATGATCATCACCCTGAAACCTTGTCTGCATAACATATCACATAAAGTTAGTCATTCACATTAGAATTATGACCATAATTGCCAATCTCAACTCTCAACAAATATATGGACTCCAATTATGCAGTGGACATCATATCTACCTTAATTTTGGTCACAAAATTAATGGCTTCTTCAAATTCAACTGGTTTCTTCTGCGGGGGCTGTTCATCCTCCAGCGGTAGAGTGATCTCATACCCCTTTGGCAAGAAGGTATTAAAACCCAAAATCAGGTCACGATGCCCTTTAAACAAGTCCTTTACCCTCCCTATGACACCGGCAGTGTCGATTCTACAGAAAACCCACATGGAGAGAACCATTAGCAATCTTTCTAGCAAGTCAATTTTTATCAAGTTTAACCAATAAATGGCACATGAAACCAGCATCCAAAATTCCCAATTGAGATCACACCTTTGAGCTTTGAAATCTTTCATAACCTCAAGAAATTCATCATATTTTTCTCGTTTGTCCTGGAATATGTCCTTGACAGCCTTGAGATAAGCCAATGCATCATTTGTAGTCAGCTTTTGGGCACTAATTCCTGATCCAGCTCCTCCTCCCCCTCCAGTGGCAGCACCTCCTCCCACCATTTGTGGTTGTCCGGAACTTTAGTACACAAAAAAATTGCATACAAACACACACTATTAGTAACCAAATAATCCAACGATAAAAACTTCAATAATTGAAAACATCAGAGAAGGAGAGATAGAATTTACTACGTTTCCCCTCTAGAAGAGATAATCGGCCGTTTAAGCTGCGAGCCCATATACACCTCATCTCTTGACCTCTTCATCGCAACAGCAAAACAAACACACCAAAAAAGCCTTCTTCTTTCACCTCAGCAGCAAACCATAGTTTACAGAAACACCTGCAATCCCCAAAAAAACGAAAAATTTAAAATCAAAACCCCGCTCATTGAATCCGAAGTAGCACAAGCAAAGCAGATCTAAACCCTAGCCGAACTCAAACAACCTCCAATCACACAAAAGAAAGACAGAAATCAACAAAACAAATTCAACTCCATAGATCACCGAAATAAGCAAACCATCCAAACCAATCCGAAACAAAACTCACAACCACACAAAAAAAATTTATTCGAACCATTCACTTCAACAGAAAGTCAATCGAAACAAAGAAATTCCAGTAACAAACAGAGCTAGCGAAAAGGAACTGAAGCATCGAGATACCAAAAAATTATCACAAGAGATCGTTCCAATTGAGCAGCAACCAGACCGAGACCAGCTCCAAACTCAAGCTTCACAACTACCAGACATCCATGGATTGATACAGAATGAAGATTTCGCCATTTTCAAGCGATTATCGAAGAAACAAGAAACAAAGAGAAAAATTTACAAACGGCAGAGAACCTTTTCCAGAGAAGACAATTGAAGCAACCAAGCCTGAGAGAAGAAGTTTCCGCCTCTGTATACAGAAATCCTTGCGTCGATTACTACTCTGTGGAATTGGATTTCGTTGAGAATTGGAAATTTGGTTCCTTCTGCTTCTGCGAGCGGATGCGAATGTTAAAAGAGAAGAGTTCTTGTGAGAGAAAAGGGAGAAAGAGAAGAGGGAGATATGAAAAAACTTATATGAACAAAAATGAAAACAATTCGCGCAATGCGAAAATTATAGTCTTAAGTGAAAATTCGTGTAGATTGTGAGGGCAACGTGGTCATTTCCTGGTAATTTTTCTTACTCTTCTAGGGCTCATCTTCCGGCTATTGAGAAATTAGGGTTTGTAGAAGCCCAACATGATCTTTTGAAGTTTGTCACAAGAAGGCATACATTTTTACAAAGCGTTTTTTAAAATTGTGCCTGTAGTATGGATGGGTTAACTATTATTTATAACGAAATTAAGTGATTGAGTTATATATCATTAGATTCATCGGTTTAGTATTTTAGTACGATTCTGAAAAAATATTAGTTACTTTAAATTAATTATATTATGTGTATGTGTTACTTTTTATGTTTCTTTCGATAATCAAGCTAATCGGTATATATACAATAGATTTATACTTTATAAGTTTAAACAAATAAGCCCATCGTTTTTTCATACATCCATTGTTAAATTTGCTAACTCAACATGCCTAGTTGATATATCATGGTGTTGTTTTCTGATATTTTTCAATTAGTTTGATGATGAAAACTGAAATCATTAGTGTTTGATGTAATTAAGTTGGTTTTTGTGTAAATTTTAGTATTTAATTTATTAGTTGATTAATCCAGTTAATGAATGATTTTGGAGTTAAAATTTTATTCCTCTTTTAATATTATTACGAAAAATTAAATCTTAATTCGCCTTTTCAAATATAACCCCGACACCAACTTGTTGGTTTATCATTAATCTTTGTATTTTTTAACGAAAACTATTAATTGAATACCATACAAATACGTGGTTATGGATGCTAGTCTTGGTCTTATAGTTATATGGTTAATGTCTTATTAATATAATCCCGGGCCCTCCCCTGCCATCCCGCAAAAAAAACAGTAGTATGGTTAATAGGGATAAGGCCCAATATAGGAATTGAACAAAAGCAGGGCTCGTTAGGCCCAATGATTTACCAGTCCTTTGGGCTATGGATAGTAGTCCACTTCTTCTATTAGTGAGCAAGCAAGGATAACCAAAGTCGTCCACACTGGGTAGTTAGCACTTAAGGGGTATGTTGCTTCATTTTTTTGCTTAATTTATTCATGTGCCCTGAACCATTACCGGGGAAGGAGTTTGATCGTTGGATGGGTCAAGTGTAATCGGACGAATGTGTTTGATCGTTGGATGAGGTCTTTGCGGGTTAGGGGTAGTTGTGTCTTGTCCCACGCTCGACAAAAAATAATACATAAGTCAATGATGTACATTTAAATAAACACGAAAACAAGTAGCTCTCTAACTCTACGAGTAAATCGTTAAAATTGATATTCTTACTTAGCGTAACATTGAATTTCACCTAGATACATGATCCGATATTGTAAGCAAGTGACTGAATAAACACCAACCTAAACACTTTCGTTCATACTAAACAATAATAATAATCAATCATAGCCCATAACTGTAACATACAGTTCCCATTTATTCATTAAAAAGTTACCGTTCAATCGCACACCCCATCAATTTTTGTCTTAGTTACTTGTATATCAAGACTGATACTTCCGACAAAAATTAATTAAAAAGAAAAGGAAAACAATCAATATCGATATGCATATTCCGCAAACTCTTGAATCAAATCACGGTGACCTTTGAACAAAACAGAAACCTGCAACACAAGTGAAAAAACAGAAGGCAAGAGTTTAATTCATTAACTCAAATTCTAATGCATCAAACAAAAGATATTTATAATAACTTCATCATCAAGCAAAGAAACACAACACACACACCTCCTTATAAATGTCTGTGTTGGATTTATTTTCGGACCAACGAGTTATCAAAAGGTCAAAAAATGCTTTGGAAATATGCTCATCAGCACCTGAAAACCTTGTCTGCATAACCACCACGCACCACATTATTAACAGTTTTTTACATGGTATTAGAGTTTAGTAGTCGTGAGTTCGAATCTTCATAACCCCAGTATTAATAGTTTATTTAACCTCGAGGTATGGTGGGTTTATACAAATTTCAGAATCGTGAGTTGACTTTCGTTTGAGGGGATGTGTAAAATAATGATATAAGATCTATAATTTAACCCTCTTCCAACAACTCGAGTTATTGAGATGTAACGGGTTTTTTACAATGATGTTCGATATAAGTACCATTTATAGTAAAATCTCATATTTCTAAAATTTAAAATTCATAAATAAATCTAAACTCCTTACTGTAAACCCCTAGATGCTAACAAATAATGCTAAAACTCTGAGCACAAAATCCTAACTTTTAAACACAATAAGATTTAAAATTAAAAAATAAATCTTAAACTTCATACCGTAAACCTCTAGACATTAAAAAATGATACTAACACTCTAAACACAAAACTCTAACCCTCAAACACTACATCATAAACTCAAAACTCTTAATAATATCCTAAACACTAACTTTTCACAATAAATAAAAATTAATAAATCCTAAACTTAAAAAAATAAAATCATAGCCCCTAACACAATATCCTGAATCCTAAACACAAACTTACAATCTTAAAATTTTTAATTTTCAGTACAAAATATGACGAAATATATCTCTATCTACCTTAATTTTGCGGATAAAATTGAGGGCTTTCTCAATGTCAATAGGGCGAGGAGGCTGTTCAGTGATCTCAAGCTCCCTTCTGTTAAAGCTATTGAACTCCATGATCACGTAAGGATGGCCGTTGAATACTTCCTTCATCTTTGCCGTGAGATCCACTGAATCAATTCTACAGAAAATTATATGACCATCACTCCAATGTAGTTTCAAATAATGAAAATTATAATGAATCATTAATTCATGAAATCTTTGTAAGTTACCTTCGACTTGCGAAATCCTGGAAAGCCTTGTAAAATTCAGCATACTTGTGCTTTTCCTCGTCCTTTAATGTTTGCTTGATAGTCTTCCGTAAAGCCATCAAACCGATGTAAAACCTCAATCTCCCGTCTCCTTCCGCCGCCATTTTTCGTTGTTTGGAACTAGTGAATAAAGCAGTAAGGCGGTAAAATTGGTTAATTCGGTATAACCAAATCATTTAACTCGTAAAACCTACTCACTACTAAAGTATGATGATTAACCGAATTAATCAAATAAAAATGTAGAATGAGCTAATTACATAAAGCCTTATGATAACATATTCGGCCAATTAGGTTATAGGTATATATGAATTTGAGATTTCGTAGTGAGTTTGTTTTTTACAAATCTAATAGATTATCATATTCATTAATAGAGCAAAGATATGATTAAGTATAATGGTGTTACTAGGTGGTGCTTCCTAAAACAGGTCGTGAGGGAAAGCAGGTAACTATTGCAGATACTCTGCTTTAGATTCTCAATCTCCTCGGCCAAATCAGCTCTAGACTCGATGACACGAAACGAAACGACACTCGACTATCTCTACCCCGACCACATAATGTAACCTAACATAACCAACACAATAAAAGAGTAGCAAGAAAGGTAGAAAACCAATTCCTAGTGAGTTTGTTGTCATTTAAATCAAATTAGTCATAAGTACAACCCTGACTATCATTTATTCGGATGGCATCATCCTGATTAACAACATCAACAACCGCTCCCTTTTGACCCCTTGGAAGTGCTCCGCGGTTTTGGCTTCCATAAGGATCTTAACTACTTGTCCGTGGACCAGAGTGGCTTTAACCCCTCGACATACCAACAAAATTGTGGACTAGGTGGCCAAATAAACCCGAGATCATTCGATCCCAGATAATTGGTGTGATGTCATAGATTATGTAGCTTTAACTCTATGACTCTCTTGCTTGTACTTTTGATCAATTATGAAATGAAAATTACTCAATTAAAAAAAACAAATTAACCAAATAATACTGGTCAAATTGATTAATTAACTTAGTAACCCATCCGTTCGATATCCCTATCCAAACCTTATCAAATTTAGAACAAGATGCAAATTCGACGAAAAACAACCAATCAATCAACATAAGACTTAATTTATGATGTTTTTTTCAACAGAAAAATGTACATATGTAATAATAAGAGGGTATCGGTACCTTTATGGTATCGAAATCTTCATTATAATAAATAATATATTACATCAGATCTAAATTTCTAGATCTCAAAGCAATCTCCAATTTACCTAAACAACGAGAGAAATCACCAAACACAAAATCAACTCGTAGATCCTTTTGAATGAACAATACCGTTTGAAATTGCAAACAATTCGCGAGTATCAAAATGGAAAATTTCACAAAAAATATCAAAGAATCGTTTCAATTTTATTGAATATTCCCAATGAGATGAGATTATCAAAGAATCAAAAACAAACATTGTTGAGTTTTCTAGAACATACCTTTTGCTAGTAGAATTGAACTATGTATTGAAGCAACCAGCCAGCCTGAACCAAGTCTCGACTGTGTTTGTATATATAAACAGTTCACGCAACAATGTGGAGAAAATTTGATTATGGTCATTTCAGTTTGGTCTCTGTACAGATATAGTCACCTAAGTTAAGTGTTTTGTTAGTTTGATCACTTAAATTTAATTATCATCACTACAGGGTACATTTGATGATAATTTATGTCAAGTATGTTATGTCAACATGACAGGTCATCAAACAAAGACTAATTCTATTGTCTAGATATTACTATTACACTTATTTTATGGATTTCATTGTTACATTTTAGATGGTTGAAGAAGTAAAAGATAAGAGTTTAAAAATACGATGCTCATTACTAAAAAGGAAACACAAACGAGATACGGAATTAGATATTTCCATTACTAATTCTACCTATTTGGCGTCTTATGGATAGGTTTTATTTTGTTTCCAACATTTCAAATTTTAAAATATGGAACAATTTCGTAATATATGGTACATTTTCTTTTTACATTTCCATATCGACAAATCCAAAATAGAAAAAGGAGAATATTATTAATCATCATACTTATCTTCTTCATGGAATTTTGCGAGAGTATATTTTTGTCATTCAAATAACAAATAATTAAGTCTATCGCATTTTGTTTTCCAATATGCAGTCGCGAAATGCATATATATGTATTTGTATATTTATTAAGTATTCCATACTGCTAAATAAGGTATATCGTGAAATTAAAGTGTTCATCATGACGAGTAGACCATTTTGGCTACAACCTCATACCCATGGATATCTAAACACGTGTCATAATACTGAAAACTCGATCAAGGTATTGCATCGAAGAAGTATTGTTTGAAAAGGTAGTTTCTTCTCGCATGCACTTAAACATGAAAGTAAACCATCAATCCACCACAAATCTATATTATAATTAACATGTTATATCCAGTTGGTTAGTGGACCAATATGTGGTTTCATGACCGAGTGGAATAATTAAGCATATGAAAGTATGTGTGGGGGACAAATAAAAACCGTCCGAAATGTGTGCCCAAAGATGCGTAATAACCACATGATTTTTAAGCATGTAAGGTTAAAGTAGATGATATGTCACCATTATAAGGATTTTGTACTGCAGTTGCTTTGGTTTTCCATTCCATTGTGTATTGTTATTAGTAGTTGACTGTTTTTCTCTATTCTCAACTAACAAAGTTTTTGTGACAAGATCCTTATCGTCTTTTTTGTTGATCAAGAACAAGATCTTTGTCGTTGATGATAGATGGCTAACATGCGTGTAGATCTAATATCCTGTTGGATAAATAGTCGAACCACTCATTATTGCTTATTGCAAAAATACGATCAGTTGATGTGATGAGACGTCTCGTCATATTAACGTAACTACTAGCTACTGATGATGGATTGATTAGGTTGGCGGGCTCAACCAACGATTTTCATGTAGGCTGCTGGACCAGAGCACTTGGCCTGCTGGCCACTAGGGGTTGGCCATTGGGCCTAGGGCCCATCATAACCATCTCAAACGAATTTATTCAAATCATTAGTTATCCTTGACGTGAACTAATTTAATCAAATCATAATAAATTTCCTCCCAAAAATTAATTGCTAAGAGTAATAACTCCCAGATGTGTTCCTGTGAAGCCTTAAACCACAAGAAAACACAAAGAACATCCTCCCTCTCTCCAGTCATGTCTACCACGTTTCATCATCCCATTAATCACACCAAAACACATGATTTATTGTGATTTTTAGGTTTCCAATTAGCAAAACAACGTTAATTAATCTTGGAATAAAATACCATGTTAGGAAACGAAATCTATTACACTTGTCAGATTGTCACCTCTGCGTGCATATACTGCCTCGCCCATAGGGCAATATACTAAGCATCAAACATTAATGCCATAGTTTAATCATATTAATTAATTACAATTTGATAGCTTTATTTAATTGATACAAACGACTACGATGTATAATTATTGACCCGTCAACAGCGAAAAAGTAAAAGGGGTAGCGAGTCGATTTTCCGGTTATCCCGTCAGTTCGAGATAGAAACTGGTTAACCAAATTTCAAAAGTGTTAGCTTTTTTTGGAGTTCGAACGGCTCATGATACATGGCCGGAATCGATTTATGAGTCATCGGGCTAGCATACTCTAAATTTTTTTAATGCGTCCAATAATCTAGATAATTAAATTTTGGAGATCGTCAATCGGGTTGAATAACTACTTAATTGACTTATTATCGTTGACTTTAGTGATAGTGGAGTTTTCAAAAATGCTACATTTTTTAGCTCAGTTCAATATATATAATAAGAATTGTTGAAATTAATCCTCCAGAGTTAAACTTCTCCAACTTCATTTGGTAGTCTGACCAGGCAAGTAAGAAGTCACTTAATCGATCTATAACTGATTAAATCAATAGCCATGTAGTGATTAGAAGCTTGGGTAACATAACCAAGAAACATAACCAAACTAGCGGGGTTTTTTGTCGGACTAAATTTTACGATCAATACAAAATAGAAATCGAAATAAACATTATAATGGAGTTCATATATAAAATGTGTTTGAATTCGAACCCAAAACCTCGCGATTCCAATTCACCAAGGCACAAATTTACTACTGAAAAAACTCCATTTAAATAACTTACCAACACAACTTTGCTGCTAAAATAACTCAGACTTCAATTTGCATCCAGAAGGCAAGAACAGTCACATATGCACAAAAATGCTACCCTAACCGATTTCCCACTAAAAAAACCAATAACCGATGATCCATCACGTCAACACCACGCGCCATTACCGCGTGCAAATCGAGTCTCTCCACGTCACCACCATTCTCTTTTCTTCTTTACCACCTTCCTCTCTTCTTCTTCTTCTTCATCTCCTCCAGCTCACTTTCTTCCACACCTCCATTAGTCCATTGTTACCTCAATACCAAAACCTTCCTCATTTCCCTTCACCAAACTTCCCCACACTTTCCACATTCACCGCAACTACTCCGTAATAGCCTACCCCCCCCACCCCCCAACCCCGCCGGCGGCGGCGAATTAGAACCAATGGATTCCGACCAGCGACGGAAGCGGCCAAAGAGTCGAATCAACCGAGCAACAGCCCTGAAAATAATCCTCTCATTCAGATCCCTCACTGTCTGCATATCCACTTTCCTCTTCGTCCTCTTCTACTTCTCCAGCTCAGATCGGTCCCCTTTCCAACCCGTCCTCCGGGTCTCGGGTCTAACCCGGGTCCTCCCAAACCGCCTCCTCCAGCAAGACCATTACGTAGCCAGTAAGCCATCAATCGAAAGCCGGGTTCTATTACCGGACCATTTACTGCTCATTTTATCTAACCGGGTCAAAAAAGGAGAGAGCTTCGACTGCGTTTACTATCCTTTTCCCAATGCAGACCAATTGCTTGACGAAATGCTCGTGAGACCATCGATTTCCAGCGATGAGTACCAAGAGATCAAATCAATCGTTAGATGTGAGCTACCACCTGCGAAATACTCTTCCGCAGTGGATTTGCAGCGGTCCGGTGAGGTCGTCGATGGAGTTGGGAACTGGAAAGTAGGGAATCAGACGGCGGAGGACTTTGGGAAGTTGGTGTATGAAGCCATTCTCGATTGGAATACGGTCGTCGTATTGGTCAAGGGGCTGAATCTGAAACCTAGAAGGGAAGTTGATCCGTCTGGATTCAAATGCCATTTTGCTCTGAGTGATTTCAATAACGGATTCCTCTTCACTACTGAAGCAACTGCAGCAGCTCAAGAAGTCGTCCGCTGCTTGCTGCCCAAATCCATTAGAAACAACAATACACATTTAGCTGAAGGAATCCGTGTCACCATATCTGAAAACTCTGCCACTGAAAGAACCATTCTTCCTTCGGTGGCGAGAGTTTACAATCCGAGATCACACCTTCTTAGAGGGGAAGAAGGATCAAATTCAAGATACGAGCTTTGTGCTTGCACAATGCTGTGGAACCAAGCAGCATTCATCAAAGAATGGGTAATGTACCATGGCTATTTGGGAGTAGAGAGATGGTTCATCTATGACAACAACAGCGACGACGGGATTGAATCTGAAATCGAAGACCTCAACACACTCAACCACAACATAACCAGACACGTCTGGCCATGGACAAAGTCCCAAGAAGCCGGATTTTCGCACTGTGCTCTACGAGCTAAGTACGAATGCAAGTGGGTAGGGTTCTTTGACGTGGACGAGTTCTTCTACCTCTATCACAACCGGGGTAGTCCAAACTTGCTTCGATCACTGGTATCGAATTACTCGAATAACTCACCATTAATTGCAGAGGTGCGAACAGGGTGTCACAGCTTTGGTCCCTCCGGACTCATTGCTCCACCTCCACAAGGGGTGACGGTGGGTTACACATGTAGGCTTGCGCCTCCGGAGAGGCACAAGTCGATCGTGAGGCCGGAGCTTTTAGACGTGACGCTGATGAATATTGTGCACCATTTCAAGCTGAGGGAAGGGTACAAGACGGCGAATTTAGGCGATAGCGTTGGGGTGATCAACCATTACAAGTACCAGGTGTGGGACACTTTCAAGGCGAAGTTTTTCAGGAGGGTTTCTGCGTATGTGGCCAACTGGCAAGATGATCATAACAAAGGGTCGAAGGATAGAGCGCCTGGGTTAGGGACGGAGGCTGTTGAGCCGGAGGATTGGCGGCTGAGGTTCTGTGAGGTTTGGGATACTGGGTTGAAGGATTTTGTTCTGGGGACTTTTGCTGATGTTGCTACTGGGTTGCTTCCCTGGGAGATGAAGGAGAAGTCTTCTGCTGTGTGATAAAAGTGAGTGTAACAATATGTATACTTACAGGCAAACTGATTCTTTCTAATTAAGTTGTTATTTTTTTCAAACTCACTGTTTTTCTGGGGGGTAGATAGTGTTTATGTATTTTAATACTTACAGAGATGTGAGTTGTATACATTGTTGTTACAGGTTACTACACATGTAAAGATTGAAACGAATGAAATGAAATTGATTATTTGTTCTTACTTGGTTCATCTCTGTAGAAGACTAGAAGTGGGGGATTTACGAATAATCAAACTGAGAAGCAACCTATGTACATGTACCACAAAGCAGAAGGTGGAAAGTTCTGATTTTGTCGTAGCATCATGTAATAAACGAACAATTAAAATCAATATTAGTAGAGAGAACAGTAGGATCCGTGGCGCAATGGTAACGCGTCTCACTCCAGATCAGAAGGTTTCGTGTTTGATTAACGTCGGGTTTAATTTCCTACGTTTTTATTTATTTTTACCGTCTCGGACTTCAGGCCTATCATTAATCGTGATGGTCGGCCCATTCGCTTAGCGTCAAATGCTAGCCACAGGTTTCGGCCCATAACTCCGCCCATTTTAAGCGCGGGAAGAAATTTAAAGACACACAGAAACAGAAACTAAAAAAATTAAATAATATATGTTCCCAAGTTCAAATCGGAGATCTTTAGTGTGTGAGACAAACATGATAACCAACTATACCACCCAGATTTTTATTGCGGGAGTCTGTGAAATTGCTCATGGGTTTGTTGTTTCAAGTGATCTACGAAGTTGAATTTGTGTTTGCTAATTTTTGTTAAATTGGGAGATTGTTTTGAATTATTCTAGGAATTAGATCTCTTTCGATTCTGCTATGCTTATACGTTTCTTCTAAAGTGGATAAACGTCGTAAATTTATCTCTCGCTCTGATCTTCTGATATATTGATTGATTGTTCTGGTTTTTGGTCTGGGATTTCTGTTTGACGTATCACTATGAAAATGCGAAAGGAATAACTGATAGTGTCTGTGTGCACTTCTCTTTGTATTCAAGTTCTAGGAAGCCACAAATGGCGGAAGGTCAAGGAGGTGTGGCTGCTAGAGCAAGAGCAGGCACGACGAATAGTAGAAATGATGCAGTGGCTTATCTCGACGCTGTAAAGAAAACTTTCAAGGAGGAAGATCAAGGAGACAAATACGATGCATTTACCTCGCTTTTGACAGCTTTCCCAACTGGAAGCTGTGTGGGGTTGATTGCTAATGAGTTGCTTTTGCGATTTCTTTCCTTCTGTTGAACTTATGATCAGCTAGCTAGAAACATTGCCGATTGTTCAAACTATAGGGCTAAGATGAGCTGCTGCTAAGTAACAAAGATTGCTGATGACTTCTGTAGATTGGATCCTGCTGTTTGCATAGCAAAGATGAAGGACTTGTTGAGAGGGTATCCTCACCTGATGTTGGGGTTCTATACCTTCTTTCCAAAGGAGAAAAAGATCACTGATCTCGTACTGGAGGGTGATGAACAGCCTCCTCAACCCAAGAAACTAGTCGACATGGGGAAAGCCAGTAAATTTCCTGACAAAATTAAGGTAACTATGCTGCCCTTTGGATCAGTCAAATACTGTTATTGCGATAAGTCAGACCGAGTGACACCAATAAGCTTATTGTGGTATTATGGCTATGTAGACAAGGCTTCAAGGTGACGGTGAACATGTTTTCGAAGCCTTTTGAGACATTTTGAAGAAGCACCAAACGGAGGATAAATCTGTTGCAGAGATTTATATGGAGGTATATACATGCTACGTCCTTTGCTTGCTGATGAAGTTATATATCCTGTTGATGCACCAGATCGATATGAGTTCTCGAACTTGGGATAAAAGATTGTCTCTTGCCTTGTTGTTTGACTGATGTTGCAGGCGGCTCCTCTGCTGAGAGACCACCCAGATTTGCTTCGAGAGTTTGGGGAATACTTGACTTGATTCAAGGATTATGGGATATATCCAATACTGTCGAGGACAAAGAACGACGATTAACTGAAGGAAATTGAACATAATGAGAGGACACAGTGTAGCTTTGATGATTTCTCTTTTTGTACTAGTACAAAGAATGATCAGAACGGTACAGAAACTGCTTGGAACACTAACTAGCTAGCATCTTGGTTTGGATTTTGTACAGACAGACATCAAAGGGAATGCAGATTTATTGATATCCTGCCTTCCGTATCGTTGGAGATTGACCCGCGGTTTCACTAGCGAATTCAGGATGGATGAGTGCATTAGGTACATTCGAGGAGAATATACAAATCAATAATCATGAGAAAACAAAAACAAAAATACAAATTATATGATTTCGTAGCTACGCATTCGGAAGTGGGATGAGCAGGAGCCCAGGGTATGCCATCCCAGATTCGCCTACGGTTGAGGCCCCTATGAGTCATTTCCAAGTTGTATGCCATCTCAGTAATCTCTAATATGGTTCATTCAACAGGTTTGTTTAACCGTAAGAGATTAATTACCCGCACTACTGACTGTTTTATATCTTTCCAAAGTATTGCCAAGATGCCCAAGGTTTAGTAGTATCCAGAGCCATCCCATTCTGATGGCTTATCCACAGAGCATATCCTTATTCGTACTCTAGTGTACGGTGTACCTAATTCCACCACCACCACCCAACCAAAGCTTATAGAGAGGCATCTATAGTACGCCAAACTGCAATCCAGTAGTTGTCTTGTCGACAGAAAGGACTGATGAGTTATTGATTTTGTCTCCATGTTTGTTTTGTTGGTGCTGAATGGTCCATCCCCCCCTTCCAGTGTTTTCTGTGTAACATATCTAAATGGGTGGACAGTTTACATATAGACATGATTATGCTATATCTTGTAAGTCGCCACTCATCACAACATTTTCCAAACAAGGACTACAGTGCTTGCGGAATTCAGTTCGAATCTCTCAACTGTTTTGTATTATTCAACGGATACAAAAAAGTATCATATCGGTAAATTATGAGAGGTTTGTCTGGTTTTTGGATTTCCTTCCCAAAAGACATCATACTAGTTGGTGGGCTGGCGATCCTAACAAGTGATATCAAAGCCTTGGTTAGAAGGCAGTGAGGTGGAGGTGGATCGTAAAAGCTGGACCCATATATTAAAAACCCTCAAAATGCTTGGAGTCAACTTGATCACGTGCGGTCAAGTAACATATATCGTTGGTGTTAGTCCACTCATATTATACGTACGTATAACATGTTATAATCTCACGACTTCATCCATCACGTCAACTCAGTCGAAAAATATACACGTGACCATTTTATATATTCTGGGTTAAAGAAAGTGTTGGGTGATGAGTGAGTGGATCTCATTCATACACTTTATCCTAATTCCTTCACTTCCACTTCTTCAACCACCACCCAGAATAGAAATCAACCTTTTCTACCCAAAAAACGTGGGGAGTTCAGCAGTAAAATTTTAGTGTATATTTCTGACATGCAGTCCTCATCAGTCATGCATATGTGAGAATGACCGGAGCTCGGGACTGTATAACTGAAGTTGTCTTAATTATAGAGTTAGTGTGATGAGAATTTAAAGGTATATCGGTTTGAATTTAACATATTTTACGAATGGACATATAATATATATTATGTTTATTTACTATATCCTTCTATCTCGTACGCACCGAGAGGTGTACGTACGTTGTCTTGACAAAAGAATCCAGAACTCGTTGTTAATCAAGTTTTTTCAGGAAGTAGATACGATACTAAATGAGTACGTGTAAAAGCAAGCCATGCTAATCTCTTTTCGAAAACTCATGTCTAACCATATGTATGTAACAAATCACTTGTGACATCTATGTGGTTTGGTTTTACATGGATGATATGTGTAAGCCACGTGGATCAGTTCTCTTATTAAATCAGTTAGTTGACTTGTCAAACTTAACTAACTCAAAACATCGATTGTGATGTTATTAATCTATCAAAGCTTGATATGGTTAGCCTGACTAATCCATTCAATCGTTGATTCTAGGCTTATTCATTAGTCCAATAGGTTTTCTAACCCCGTGGGTTGGGCCATATTTGATGTTTAAAAAAGTTTTGACCATTTCTCGACAATTAAGTAGAAAGTGAAGTACTTGAGGAGGTGTTTTCCCCCGAGTGGAAAGGGATTGGACAAACTAGGAATTGTTTATTTAGGAGCAGAATATACCAAATTGACGATGGAGAAGCATGTTCAGTCTTGAACCATTCCTTTTCTCTAATTAAAGTAATATCTTATAACTTCTCCTTTTAATCCTTTTTTTTATTATTATAATGAATTAATAATTAATGTCAATATCAACACTGGCTACTCATTGTTTCCACCATTGTGTTTATCACACAAAAATTTAATAATTATAATAATTAGTATGATTATAATGTACTAATCACCCACTAATTGTTGGTGTAAGTCTCAACATCGATCATCCCCTCACCAATTTGACCTTTTGGCGTATCATATAGTAATCAATACAAAATTCACAAGCTATTCTTCAAAAAACATAAATTCAGATTTAATTAATTACATAAATTGAATGTTATTGGACCTCATTCATAAATTTAGTTTATGGATTGTAACAGGAATTAAAAGGCTTTTTTCAAACCATATTCATAGTTCATCTTCAGACCTAGAACTTTTATAATACGTAATTTTCTTCATATATTTAGTGGCAAAAAATAAAAGGCTTTCTAAGCTTCTTTTTTCCCTTTGATCGACCTATGAACCTAGCAGAGCTCTATTGGTTGCTTTTATTTATTTTTATATGTTATATATAGTATTTCAAATTCTATACGTTTTAGCTTAGCGTATTTTCTATTTGCATCTCAAATTTTTTATATACGCTATAAAATCCATTCATTAACAATAACCAGAGCGGTAAACATATTATTTTATTGGTTAAAATGTATCTATTAGATGTCATTCACCACTTTCGTCTATAACCTAGCTTAAATGAGAGATATTTAATCTCAAAAGTAAATAATCAAAAATTAATTATACCCAACCCAATTCATGAGTATTATGATATAATATATATTTTAGTTTTAAACTTAAATTTGGCTGGTAAAATATTGGATGAAATTTTACTGATAATAGAAACAATCGTCGCTCCTCAAAAGTCAAAATCATTTTCTTAAAATTTAATTTTACTGTCCAAAATGTCAATATACTTTATACCCACCAAACTAAACTGTCACTTAACTTTGTATTTAAGTTAAAAGTAACATGCACAATATTGTAACTAAGTACTTTATAACCTTGTAGAGAATGGATATTGTAAGGCCAAAAATTAACCTTATAGTTAACGTCTAACCCCTATGATTTATCCTTTTGGGGCTAAACATACCAACCATATGCATCTAATCAAAACATTCTATATATTACTTTTACTCATTAAATTACAAAAAATGAAGTATCCCCCATTTTCTTGTAGATTCCACTTGCAAATTGCCCAATGAAGTAAAATTCTTGGCATATATTTTCATTAGTGTTAAAACCCTAATATTCTATCATTAATTCTTAATCTTAACTAATCAAAACCACAACAAAGATTCCCAATCCCATTGTTACTTTCTTCTCCTTCTTGTTGTCTTGATTAAGGATAGGTTTTATGCCTATTACCAAATATACACAAATAAAATATCTCCCTAGCTACTTTGTATTTAGCTCCTCATACACAATCAAAACTAATGGTAACTATATAAATCTCATTGTGTTTTGAAATTAGAATGACATAGTAACATGTTTAAAAAAAGTAAAACCTTATTTTAGTGAACATACCGTTCATCTCTATAAATTAGAAACGTCATTTACAGAACACATCATTCATGTTTATTAATAAAATATTGAGTAGAGTCTCTTGTCTCTTATAAACATGTCAGGTGCTCACGAGATAAGAGCTTGTCGCTGAAACTATCTTATTGTAATAAACAGAATCATTTAAACACAAATCACTCACACAAATATATAAAATATATATTTTCACACAACGAAGCAAAATCAAGACAAAAATATCACATTAATATATCAGATACTCACGAGATAAGAGCTCGTCAATGAAAACTGCTCCATGCTAATTAAAAAAACTCACTTAAAACGGCTAACAAAATCAGACATATATCATATACTATAATATTTTTGAATAAAATTTCACTATTTTTAACCTCAAATATCCATACAATCATTAATCATCTAACACTTACAAAACAATATCCACAAAACTAAAAATTAAAAAATTGAAAATTCACCTCAAATAAAAATCGTCAAAAATAATAAAAACCACAATTTATTCCATTTTATGATATAAATAAAAATCCCCCAAAACAAAAAAGATTATAATGTTAAGGATGTTGGGATAATGGATATTTACTATACCAGTTCCCCTCGTTTTCATCGACGGCGTAGGAAAACGCCAGATTAAACGGACGGCCACGATCCACCATCCTCCGTCCTCATAATACTTGTATCCGGTACTGTAAACATAAAAACCAATTCCCCTCTCTCTCTCTCTCTGTTTTTTCTTATCATCAAAAGCAGAGCAGAAACCATTTCCCTTAGCCCCCTGAAACTAAAAACACACAGAGAGATGTCTCGAATCTGTTCTCAGTGCGGAAACAACGGCCACAACTCCAGGACATGCGGCGGGGAGATGAGCTCTATTACTTCCGGCGACGCTACGGCGGCGGAGAACGGGATTATGCTGTTTGGGGTGAGACTCACTGCAGGGATGAACAACACTTTCCGGAAGAGCGCCAGTATGAACAACTTGTCGATGTACGCCGACCATAGGAACCAGAATTCTGTCGCTGACGGCGTTGTTGTGGTGGCATCTGGCTACGAGTCCGACGACGTCGTCCACGCCTCCGGCAGAGGCCGCGAGCGGAAGCGAGGTAAGTTCAAAATTATATATGAACTGGGGACCAATTGAGCCGGTTTGAATTGAAATTGTACGAGTGTTAAAAAGAACTTAATTTGAACTGATTGGGCCGCCGTTCACGGGTGAATTTTGGATTTGCAGGGGTGCCGTGGACGGAGGAGGAGCACAGGCTGTTTCTGGTGGGGCTGCAGAAAGTGGGGAAAGGAGATTGGAGGGGGATATCGAGGAACTTCGTGAAGACGAGGACGCCGACGCAAGTGGCAAGTCATGCTCAGAAGTACTTTCTCCGGCGGAATAATCAGAATCGGCGGCGTCGGAGGTCTAGTCTCTTTGACATCACCACGGATAATACAGTAAGCATCACTTCATTTGGTTGGTTATTACAGTATTAGTCACTAAAAATCGGAAGTATTAACATAACAGTCACTTAAACTAATAAGAGTAACAAAATATCACTCATCATGATTTTGGAAAGATCAGCTAATCAAAATAATACGTCGGTTAGTTCCGTTCAAGTTTTTGTCCAATTTGTTTTGTTAATATTTCTCATCGGATAATAATTTGATGATGTGATTTAGTCTAATCATCCATTGAGTTAAATCTCATTCAAATTAACTATTTTTTTCAGCGGCAAATTTAAGGGAGGCTTCTTTATATCAAAATCAGTTCATTTTCGAGTTTAAAGTTCGAATAATACATAATTTTCTATATATTTCAAGATGATTTGGTACATCTTTTTTATATTTGGTCCATTTTAAATACATTAAACCATTTTTGGTTAGTGACTGATTTTTTCAATACATTATTGGTTTGTTTGAGACTCATGTTTATCCTATCTTAATGAGATGAAGAACATCAAATCGTCATTGTTAAGTTCGTGTACACTTTTTTACTATGATTGATGTGGCATGTATTGTTGACAAGGTTATTAAAATTGGCTAGAAAACTAAACAAAGATGACCCTTTTGCCAATACTCTCATACTTCGGCTACCTTATGTTATTTATCCAAACTTCAGTTATCATGTTGTAAATGACCAAAACTATATAATTACTGTTTATTTTCCACTAATGTTGTAACTTAATTACAGCCGCCACCAAACCAAGAAGCTGCCGCTGCAGCGCTGTTCAAGGTCAACAGCGTCCATCCATCCAAGTTCCCAGTCCCGACTTCTCCGGCGGCAACAATCACCGGCGAAAGGCTGATGCTAGGACAACCGACGGCGAGGACGAAAGTTGGTCGTCCGATCCCATTACCACCGTCTTCAAAAATGGCGAGTCTGAATCTGAACCAGAAACAGGAACCCTTTCTACCTCTGTCACTCAGGCTATCACCCACTCCTTCATCCGGCGAGAAGTCGTCGTCATCGTCGGCGGGGACAAGGTCGTCGTCGTCTGCTTTTCAGGGAATGTCTAGTGGCGACAGCATCATAAGCGTTGCGTGAGAAGGAAATTATTTTTAAATAGGAAGGGAAAATTGAGCTGTGAAAAAAGAGAGGGGAATTGGGGGTATAATTGGAACTTTTTTGTTAAATATATGAAGCAAGAACATTAGGAATTTGGGGGGTTTTAAAAAAAAGTAATTAGGAGATGTTGATTGTTGGGATTAGTTTTTTAATTAGTGTGATGTGATTAGGAGATGGTTATTGCTTAATGTACAGAGATTAGTCTTTGCTTAAGGGGACTGTTTTAATTAATATATATGAATAGATGGTGGATGGATAAGCTCGTTGAAATACTCAACAACCTTATTTCAATGTCGGCGACCCCGTAAAATAGTATAATTGGTTGAGTTGTGTGGTTAGAGACATGGAGGTATCAGGTTTGATTCCGATCATACCTCACATATTAAAATATTTATATGGGATGTTAGAAAGAAAATATTTAACTTGATCCGTATGTTTGAAGTGTATCCAATCTAATCATGGAAGAATCAGACCATCACAATTTGAGGGAAGATATTTATTCGAGTCCATCGTTGTTGGCCCAAAAGCCCAAGGGATAGGGCCTAGCGGCTGGATGATGGTAACGAGAGAAACTTGGGCTGGGCCCAAAGGGTTAGCAAGAATTTTGGAGCCATTGCTAATCTAATGACGTTATTTTATTAAGTTGGTATATTAAATCTTAACTTGCCTGGTTAAGAGAAGTCATTAGTAGCTATGGATATCCAATGCCAAATCCTTTGAAGAATAAATGAACTTGGTGAAGATTCATTGTAACTTATCATAACTTTAATTTCTTACGTATATTTGGATTCCATTATCTTTTTTGGTTTGGTATTCTGAAAAAATCTAGTTTGTTAATACCGGTACGATGATTAAAAAACGATAACGTGTGTGTCGTCGTTTGAGGAATCGACAATTGTTGTAACGAGGTTTAGAGGTGACCATTTTGTTGAGAATTTGATCTCGATATTAAAAGTGAGTCCATATATAGCTAATTAATAGGTATGTGATGAGAAATTAATGTATCATGTAAGTACTTTATGGTAGTCAATCAAACAGTCATTAATATGTTGCTATTAATCTAAAAAGTGTTGATTACCTGATGAATAGACATCCAATGTAATGAGAAAGCGATCATGTTGTTGAAAATTAATTTTAAATTTATACGTGAAAGACACTCAATCGTGAGATAGATCAAATAAACGAAACAAACATATCTCATAATTGACGTTTGGCAAAAAAATGAGTTCATAAACATGTGATAAACAAAAATTGGTACTCTCTAATTCAAACTCACTTCACTTTACTTTCATGATGTATAAAATTATCATTCTTCTCTCATTTACCTGATTTATGCTTAACCAAATTCAATCTTGGCCATTTGATCTAACCCCATTTGTCACTTATATATTCAATTCTTCACTAGGATTTACTCGCTCTGAATTGATCTACAAATTTGGGTAACTTGCAACTCACTCCAAAATCCCAAATCTATTCACAAAAAAGAAGAGCTATTTGGTCATGTCGAATTATCGTCAAAGTTGAAAGGTCATTAGCAGTCCAAATTTCTCAATATGAACACATCTTGTTCTTTCTAATATTTGTGTTGTCAGTCAGCTATTCCTCTGGTGGGTGGCAATTTCCCATGAATTGGATTGAAAGTTGGGCAATCCCAATTATCACAAAGGGTACTCATAATCAAGTTTACACCAATTAAAAAACTCTTTTTTTTTTCTCTTGAGGCTGAAACTTCAACATTCCAACCAACCCAATTCATCAACTCCTTCCTTGGTCCATAAAATGGCAACATATTATTATTTGATACAAGTTTGATTATATTATTTGATATGTATATTTGGTACATAAGTAAGTAGTTATAAACACACAGATCCTTTATTTTATTTAAGATAAATTACATATTATATATGAGCAATTAAAACTCTATTATTCCTAACATACACAAAGTCAACATTGGTTATGATTATTAAATAAATAGAGATCTCATGGTATATGAATTTTCACAAACACAAAAAAAAATTGATATATATCATACAACACCTAAAATCCATGTTACTAACTACACTACACTATAAGCAATTTTTAACATTTCAGCCTCCATCCAATAGGTGTATAAATATACCGTAAATATCATTTTTAACCGAGAATATCTTCATAAAAAAACCTCAAGGAGTTTTTACTAAAATCACATCCTAAAACACGAGCGAATTAACAAAAATGTACAAACCCCATTAGACATTATCAGTTGATTAATAGTGATTTGTCTGTGTTAATTATGCGATCATCACTTACTCATCAGACATCAGGGTTGGTTTGATTCTCGATAAATTTCGGATATTATATTTCTGAATAACTTATACTATTCTTGTATTTTCTATGTTGGGCAAAAATGGAGGCTCCTTTAATCCTCTTTAGAAGAATGGCTAATTAGTATTTAGAAGCGGTAAACATTCATTAATTAACTCGTCACCGCGGGTAAAAAGTTAAATTGACGATAAAATTCAACAGAAAGAAAATAAAAGAAAAAAGAAAAAGGAAAGAATCCGACTCCATAGAAAAAAACAACAGAGTCAACATTCAACAAAGCTAAGCTAAGCTAAGCTCAGCTGCTGGCTGCCTCTTCATCATCCTCCTCATCTTTTTTCCGCAGCTCAGTCAATGGCTGCCCTTCTCTCTCCCCCTCCATTTCCTTCCTCCTAACCCTAATCCCCACTCCTCCATTTCCCTAAATCAAACACCCAACTCAATGGAGAAGCTAAAGATCTCGTCTTTCTCGTCGATCCTGCTCCTCACGGCGACTTCTCTCTTACTCTTCGTCGCCTCCGCCATCGAAGACGACCTCATGTGCTTAGAAGGCGTGAAGAAGGCGCTCGATCCTCAGAACCAGCTCCTCTGGAACCTGAACAACAACTCCGTCGGCGCGGTCTGCCAGCTCAACGGCGTCACCTGCTGGAACGAGCGGGAGAACCGGATCATCAACCTCCAGCTCCCTGACTCCCAGCTCGCCGGTCAACTCCCTGAGTCGCTCAAGTACTGCAAGAGCCTCCAGTCCTTGGATCTCTCAAACAACGCTCTATCTGGAAGCTTACCTCCGCAAATCTGCAGCTGGCTCCCTTTCGTTGTGACGTTAGATCTCTCAAGTAACTCTCTCACCGGCTCCATACCTCCAGAGATCGTCAACTGTAAGTTTCTCAACAACTTAATTCTGAACGATAACAAGCTCTCCGGGTCGATCCCCTACGGTCTAGGTCGGTTGGACCGGCTGAAGAAGTTCTCCGTTGCGAACAACGAGCTCTCCGGGTCGGTTCCGGCGGATCTGGCCACTTTCCCTGAGGAAGATTTCGCAGGGAACGGGAAGCTGTGCGGTCGGCCGTTGGGGAAGTGCGGTGGGTTGAGTAGTAAGAGCTTAGGGATTATTATCGCTGCAGGTGTTGTTGGAGCTACTGGCTCGTTGGTTCTAGGGTTTGCGATTTGGTGGTGGCTGTTTGGCAAGAGAGCGAAGAAGGCAGGAGCTAGGAAAGACGAGTCAAGCTGGATTGAGCTTCTCAGGTCTCACAAACTCGTCCAGGTTTCGCTATTCCAGAAGCCGATTAACAAGATTAAGCTCTACGATTTGATTGTGGCGACGAACAATTTCGAGTTTGAAAACATCATCATTTCCACAAGAACCGGCGTCTCTTACAAGGCAGTCCTCCCCGACGGGTCTGCTCTAGCGGTAAAGAGACTAGGCGGCTCTTCCAAGCTCAACGAGAAGCAGTTTAGGTCCGAGATGAACAGGCTAGGACAGTTACGCCATCCAAATTTGGTTCCATTGTTGGGATTCTGCGCTGTGGAGGAAGAAAGGTTACTCGTTTACAAGCATATGACAGGCGGGACTCTGTATTCTCAGCTGCACGGGTCCGGATTCGGAATCGGAACACAATCCTGCTCGATCGATTGGCCGACAAGGTTACGAATAGGCCTCGGAGCAGCTAGAGGCCTCGCTTGGCTTCACCACGGCTGCCAGCCACCATACATCCATCAATACATAAGCTCGAACGTCATCCTTCTCGACGACGATTTCGACGCCAGGGTAGCCGATTTCGGGCTGGCGAGGCTGGTCGCCACTCGCGACTCGAACGACAGCTCCTTCAACGGAGATTTGGGCGAGTTCGGGTACATCCCTCCCGAGTATTCAAGCACCATGGTAGCATCTTTAAAAGGCGACGTCTACGGGTTCGGAGTTGTGCTTCTCGAATTGGTCACTGGGCAGAAGCCATTGGATGTTGTGAACATTAATGCCGATGAAGCGTTCAAAGGGAACTTAGTCGATTGGGTGAACAGCCTTGTGATAGCTGGCCGGAGCAAAGACTGCATCGATAAATCGTTGGTCGGAAAGGGCCACGACGAGGAGATCACTCAGTGCTTGAAGGTGGCGCTGAACTGCGTGGGTTCGAGGCCCAAGGATAGGCAGCCGATGTACCGAGTTTACGAGTCGTTGAAGGCGTTGGCCGAGAAACATGGGCCGAATGAGCAGTATGATGAGTTCCCTCTGGTGTTTGGTAAGCAGGAAGGTGGCGAATTGAAGGAGTAATTAAGGTTTGTTTAATTAGTGATGTCGAGGAAAATTGTCGCGAAGAAGAAAACGGGAGTTGTTTCTCCTTATTGGATCAGGATTTGTAAACCCCCTCATAGTCTGCTGATTTATTTATGCTCATATTGTCTCTGTCAAGAAGTTCTGTGTATTTTTTCCTCTCTTAAACATGAAGCATATCCACCCCCTTCAGTATCTCACCTGTACTTTTTTTTATAATTTGTCTTAGCAATATTCAGCTGCCAATTCTCAAATCGGTGAGACTAGCGGTAGAATTGTGTACGAGATTTTGAACGGATCTAACCCATCTGGTATGATGTTGTTTTTTCGAGATAGGACCGATCGAACAACTGGGTATGGTTTTGTGAGCTTTACCGTAAAGGCATTGTGTTCATTCAATTGAATATGTCCTACAGGACTTAACTTTTGTCTAGTACTTATTCTGGATGGGGAGGAACATGGCATGATGACATTGAAAAGATTGAACCTTGGCCTAAAAGAAAAGTAAAAGTCTCCTATGTCCCGTTGCATCTTTCTGAACCAAAATGATGAGAAGACTGAAGTGGTTATAAACAAGTGTTAATCCTGGTACCAGAAAAAGAAAGTTAAAACACTACACCAAGAGCAACAGATGGGTGTTATTTTGCCTCCGCATTGGCCTCTCGAGCCCACGGTTCGCTCCAATCCGAGTTTTGGAATCCCGAGAGTTAAAGTACTTTAAACCATCAATGTATCATCGAATTTGGAGTAATTAATAAAAGTGTCTCGCAATTAACGAGTTATCAATTAAGAAGGTAAACACGTTCCCCGTATGTATGACGAGTTGTTTGTTAAGAACGTAGACACATTCGTTGTACGTGCTTTTTTTAATGCTAGGAACCATATATATATATAGTTGTAACAGAAAATTTGTTGATTATGCATTGCGTGATGACATAAATTGAGAGAATTGACCATAAGGATATATAGTTCACTGTATATGAACCAAGTCGTTCCCAATTAGGCATTGTACAAAAATCAACCAGTACTAATCGACACTTGAACATCAAGGACATCTGTCTCTGTATGTACACTATCTCAAGTTTGCTGCTGCAGTTTCACAATCTCAAGTGCCTCCAGTGAAACAGAAAACTGGGCACGATAAAAAGTAAATGCAGTGCAGTGACAGTGTGGGAATCCAGAACTGGGAAAATCTCTGTAATAATTTGTCAAATAGAACGGGCACAAGTCTGTCCCTACGGCCATGAATTAGCACATGCATGTTACATACTTTAATATATATATATATATTTTATTAATTTTTTTGGAAAAGTAAAATACTTTAATGTATAAATGAATTCGGTAGTTCATACATATATTTTTATTTATATAAAAAAAGAAGCAAGACTTTATCATAATTCATAAGTATATTGTTTGTTGTATTGTCAACATTTCATAGAAGAGCACATTATTGGTTTGTACCTAACGAGACGATTTAACAAAGAGATTAAGTTGGCCACACATGCCTACGAGAATAGGCTACATATCAATCATGCATCGAACATCGTTAATGAACGAAAAATAGACGTGACACCGTCACCTTAATTTAAACGAAATCTTTTTTCATAAATTTGTAATGATCCGTGTTCGTAAATAACAAATTTGTGACGTAACGATATACAGCGTGTAATCTCAAATTTATGGAGCCTACCACGGGCCCACAACATTAGCAGAAAATTGGATAAGAGTTTTTCTCGGCCGACTGGTCCACAAGAAGGATACAAAGCCCAACATCAGAGCCTGTTGGTATCTGGTTTATTTATGAAATGAAAATTTCAGAGGCAAACGCAACGATGGATAATTTGATCCTTTACTCTTGTTCTCTTCTTCTCTCCTCCGTCTTTGCCGCCGTCGAGCTTGAATCGCCGTCGTCTTCGGATCACGGAGTGTACTGTAAGTGTAAGTGCGAATTCCTTAACAGTCTCTCTCTTGTTTTTTCATGTATGATCAAGCTTTCTGATATATTCTGTTGTTTTCTCATTTTCGGGATGTGAGCAGCTCTGCAGCTGGAGACGACGATGAAAGAGTCCCGGCGAAGAGTTCTGTTTGATTAAAAGAAAACGCATAGTGGAAGTAACTTCCTTGTCAATGCTCGGAAAAGGTTCGTTGACATGCTTTCGCCAATTGCCATACCTTCTTCTGCCGAATTCGAATATGTTCTCTAATCGATTTGCAGTTTTTGATCCGGCTTATTTTCGATCGAAATTTGAGACAGGATTTAAGTTTGAATATGTCCGATCCTCTGGACGAGTTTGTAGCGTTGTTCGGCTTCTCTTTGTTATTTTGCAATCAAATTTCAGCAGTGTGACGCTTGAAATATCGTTGCAGTGAGACCGGACGATGGTGTCTCGAAGATGGCGTAAAGCTCGTAAACCAACAGAGTTGCTCTGATCTAGCAACTTGTGCGGGGAATATAGATCGGGAGACTTTGAATGCGAGAGGATTCGACAAGATCAGCAGTTGTTGTACTAACTCCAAACTCCAGGTTCTGAAATCTTCTGGCTTTCCATGGTAGATTCACCATGAGGCTCAATTTGCTCCTCTAGTAACTCTGAGCTCTGTTTTTCGTTCTTTCTCACTGTAATTACTTTTCGTATCTTCGAATCGTAATCGTGAAGAATCAAGGCTTCTTATGCGAGCTCATGCACAACAAGATCCTTAACAAAGGCATTATCAAGAAGAGATTCTTCGATCGAACAAACACAAACAAAAATCTTCCATTCTTTTCTTAACGGGGACACATCTACAAGATGAATTACAAAAAATAATCAGGGGTCTTCCTCGTGGTGTCCGGTTCGATTTGCCTCGGTGCTGGATCGAACTGAAGGAAATTCTGCTCCATGTTCTCCCCAATCTCCAGAATTGCAGCCATGTTCCCGCACCGGTAGCAGTAGTTCGGAGCACTGAACACCGTCACCACGTTCTTGTCCTGAACACAAAAGATAACAAGATTAGACGGTTAAGTTTGTCGCAGAGAGTTTAATGTCACGTGATGTTACTAACCTGAGCCCAATTGTATCCCTCCATAACGAGTTGATGAGCTCGCGAAATCAAACTCAGTCCGTTTGTGTGGTTGAACTGAGCTGCTATGTCCTGGCCGAATGTGTATCCAGCTCCACGAGGCGATATTCCCCACCCACATCGATCGTCTGGATCTGACCATAGCAGATCACACATCGGGCCTTCGTGGGGAACCTAATATGAAAACAAAACAATGATCATCAAGACAGTGCTTAGACTAGCTGGAGATTTCATTGAAAAACCAGAAACATTATGATGAACTCAAGATGATGATAGATACCTCTTGGATACGATCGAGAGCTCGAATATTATCTAATGTATCAAGAGAAGGTGAGAGGCCTCCATGTAGACAGAAAACCTGGATTGTTGTTAACATCAGTACATGAGGATGACACCAAGCTCGAAAAATGATCGAACCATTCACTCACCTGACTCTCGATTAGAGCAGTAACAGGAAGATAATCGAAAAGGTCAGTGAAATGCTTCCATACATTGGCATTCCCATACTTTCTCAAGCACTCATCGTAAAAACCATAGCTGAAACGGATCGATAAACGGACAAACGATCAAAAACTTGCTTAGCATCGGATTGAAAAGCACGAAAGAGTTAAAAGAGCTCATACACTTGAGTGATCTGCCTGCTCTCATGGTTCCCTCTCAGAATCGTGATTCTATCTCTGTAACGAACCTTGAGAGCAACCAACAGCGAAACCGTCTCCACTGAATAGTACCCACGATCTGCATTTCATCAATTTACATAATCGATTCAAGGATTCAATTCAACTAACAGCCAAACAGAAGAAGGAGCTTAAGGAGCTGGTTTGAATCAGAAACCCTAAGATTTCGAGCTGCGAAATCCAAATTGAAGTCAAAGGAAGGATTTGACTGAAGAGAAGTAAGTAACTAAACTTACCGACGTAATCGCCCATGAAGAGGTAGTTGGTGTCCGGAGCATTTCCACCTATCCTGAACAGCTCGATGAGATCATAGAACTGTCCGTGGATATCGCCGCAGACTGTGACCGGACACTTCACCGGCTGCACGTTCCATTCCTCGACCAGGATCGCCTTGGCCTGATCGCAGAGCGTCTTCACCTCCGCCTCTGGCAGAGGCTTGCACTCCATCAGATGCTCGATCTGACGGTCCAGATCCCCCTGCGACGGCATCCCTCCCTCCTTTTTTGTGGATTAGATCGAAAGATAAGTTTTCCTTTATCTTTCACCACCACCACCAGCACCGGTATGGATTGACAGCGTTCAGAAGCAGAAGAACTCGATCGCCGATGGGAAGGAGCGGTGGATTTACCGATGAAAGTGTCAAGGAGAGGAGCTCCTCTTCTTCTTCTTCTTCAGTTCTTCTGTCTATCGTTTCTAGCTTTGCTACTCTTCTCTTGACTCTTGTCTCGTTATTATTAGTCTTCTTTTTTATTTATTATTTTATTTTACCTTTTTCTTTGGTTCCTTCTCTTCCTCGGCAAGTCTGTAATTTAAATTTTGCATTGCGAATTTCCGTATTGGATTTCGCTCCTTGTATTTGCATTATTCTACTATTCATAGAAAATAAAACCAACTTATAAATAGTATAGAATGTCAGAGAGCAGGGCTGCGTAATGCATTAGCGGTAGAGTTTTGTGTTGGTGATTCCGTATTCCGCGTTCAAATTCAATATAAGTATTTTACGAACGGACGCACGTAATATTTATTTTTCTTTCTATCTTATATCCAGTGGCATATTTGGGATAAGTCCAAACGAAACCACGGCTCAGAGTCCTTCACTCTCAGAGCTCCAAATCCCTGTAAATTAGCAAGTATTCAAAGCAAGCGTATATATACTTCCTTGATGCTTCGAGGGACTCAAAACTCATGAGCAGAGCACTTTAATTGGACTCGATCTATTAGGATTTTTCGAACAAATTAGGGCATGTACGACAGATGCCCTACGTAGCGTCTATAGAATGCTTACATTACGCAATAATCAAGTCGAATTTCATGTACTCGAAATACACAACTTACAGAATGCACCATGAGCCCTAAATAGCTTCACCGTTACTTGGGCCATACATGAAGAGAATGAGTTACTATTACAAGAATGTTCATCGTGTATTGGATTTAAAAGTATCAATTATCTGTACATATGGGAGGGGGACAAAACCCTAATTGACAAACTAAACTAATCCAAAAGAATAAAATATTCTCTAAAGCTCCAAACCAATAAACTACAAAAGAGGGTGAGAAGTTGGGAGAAGCTCAAAGATTCTTCATTTGCATCTAAATATACAAATAATTTATCTAAGGGTTTCTGGAGAGACAAACTACAAAAACTCTTTTTTTACAACAATAGAGCAATTCCCATGATAATACTTCAGTGCTTCTTTGATTCCTTGGGCTTCCCACGCATGCTGGCTCTTCTGGCAACGTCCCATGCCTTCTGGGGAGCGTGGATACCGAGCTGCCCCGCGAAGAACGACTCGTAACCGGGTGAATCGAATGCGAATCCCGTGTGTTTCGATAGCTCCCGTGGGAGTTGAGCTACGGCGAAGCTTCTTTCCTCCTGGGGGGTGAGTCGGTTGCCTATCTCCAGCAATCCAGTCCTCGAGTTGTCTTCGGGGTCGTCCTTGTGCATTTCTTGTACGATCTGGTAGTCGTACGGGAAGAACCACCTCTGGACCCTGCATATCAATGATGAACGATAAACTGAGTCCTCTAATGACTAATATCATTCAGGGCCTACAAGGTGGATGAACGAATGAAAGAACGAACTTACCCTTGATAGATGAAGTCTCCGAGAAGGGCGACGATAGGGACAAGAATTATTGTGAGGTAAAAGTAGAATGTGCCCATAAGAACATAAATCACAAAGAAAACGTTCTCCTGCAAAAAGAATGGGAAGCCCGAATCAAGTTAGCAATAGATGAAATGACATCAGTTCGGCGAATTTCAGAGGGGAATCTATCGACTTACCCGTAGAAGCGAGTATATAAGGATGAAGACAAACCATGCGAGAATACTTCCTCCGACACTAATGTAATGCCATCTCGTGATCGAATTACACATCATTATAAGCCGCAAATTAACAGTGATTACAACACAGGTGAAGGCCAACGTGCTGACATCCCACAATCCAAACATCCTCCCCGACGAATTCTTACCACTCGTGGCGGAAATCGTCACAAAGTGATAAAAGATGAGAGATTGGTAGACGGAGAAGAAAGCCCATGTCCCCACAACTCGCCATTTGAAGAACATGTTCTTTATTCCCTCCTTGTAAAGTTGAGGGTACTTCTTCGACAACGACGAACTAACATCCTGCGGAATAGGCATAAATATTCACCTCGTTAGTGAGTGACCACATAAAATGATAAAAATACTGTATGCAGTTGTGCAAGCAATAGAATAAAAAGGTAGAACTCGTAAGATACTTGCCTTGTCGAAAAGCCCGACGATTATGACAGGAAGAGCGGTAAAGATGACATTATACAATGACTGGAACCAATCGTCATAAAATCTTTGACCAGAGAAGCCAGTGTAAAAGGTGAACCAAAATTGCGTGAGGGTGAAGGTAAGATTCTTGTAAAAGAAGTAAGTAATGACCTGTAATGGAGAAAAAATGAAACATATGAATAAACTGGGTGCAAGAGTACAAATACAAAGACAGCATTCAATATTTGAGATGGTTTTCAGACCTTGCATATCCTGAGGTAAGACCACCGTCCATGAACAAGAAGTAAATCTGTAAGGAACCGGAACTGGGCAATCGCAAAGTCACTAGCCATGACTGCTTGCATACCCTCCATCCCACTTATTCCGACACCGATATGAGCAGCTTGAATCATGCTAACATCATTAGCACCATCACCAATGCTAAGGGTTATCTTCTTCGCACCTTTCTTGACCAGACTGGTAACCTAAATGTGTGGTTTGAAGAAAAGTTAAAACGGCCGAAAACACTAGTAGAGGTAACTTCAGTGAACAAAGCGAAATATTAGAAAAGAGAAACACCTGAGCTTTCTGTAAAGGGGAAACCCGGCAACAAACCACGGAATTGCAGTTCAGACTCAAATTCAGCAGCATTACTCGCAAGGTTGGGTCCAATGCATACATCAAACATTTTCCATCTATGATGAGTGCCAACTTTGGTCCAGCTACAGTGCGCAAAGAGTGTTGTGCTTCTTCAAGACACCTTTTGAGCTCTCTTTTGACTTCTTCTTTCATAAACCGTGCAATTTCTACCTGGTCACCCTGGAAAAAAGTTCAAATTAACAGAACCATCAATACATTGCAGTAGAACACAGAACTTTATAATCGTTATTATGCATCTGAAGGTATACTTGACCGCACAACCAATTACCTTTTCTTCCACTTCTCGAATAGCATCAGTTTCTGAACTAATAATGAACTGTTTCATATCATTGTTAATCAAGTTGCAAGCTGCACCAATCAAAGGAAGTAATTATCAATCAGCACATGGAGAACCTTACAGCAGCAATAGCTCAGTCTGACTAGCAACTGACCGTAAGCAATATTTATGGCAGTTTCCATTTTGTCCCCTGTCAGGACCCAAATCTTAATTCCAGCTTTAGAAAGCGTCTCAATACAAGCTGGTACACCTTCTTGAAGTTTGTCTTCTATAGCTGTCGACCCAATTAAGATAAGATCCTTCTCTATAAGTTCTGCTACCTGTGTCAGTTTCATAATAGCCGATTAGAATACGCTATCACAAACTTTGAGAAAATGAGTGAAGGAATAGAACCACTCGTATATTTTGAAATGTTACACAATTGCAGGAAAGCTAGTTTATAGATATAAACTTGACAGGTAGCCACTCCAGTACCTCGTCTAGCTTCTTTTCACGGTCTCTAAGAGAAGATTTAGCTTGGATAAACTTCTCATTCCAGCTTTCATATGTTTCCGGCTGTAAATCTTTATAGGCAAGGCAGAGAGTACGCAATCCAGCTGATCCAAATTTTTCCAAGTGCCCCCGTGTTATCTTCTTAAGGCCATCATTTCCATCAGCCAATCTTTCGTAAATTACAGTATCAGCACCCTGAAAAGGCAACATTTTGGTTAAAGGACCCTTCAAAGAATTGATTCGACTTCACAAGCGGATCTATACATTACAATGAAGAGAGCATTACCTTGCAGTACAATACGAGTCTACCATCAGGATACCTACAAACAACAGACTGGCGCTTCCTTGTGCTACACAAACAACACAGAACTTTCAATGTCACGGTTTTGTTCTCCTTCAAATAAAATCAACTAAGAAGGGCAAGTCTCCACCTGTTGAACTCGAGAACATTCAGAATCTCGTATGGAACATCAGTAACTGTTCCCATCTTCTCTGCGTGAGACTCACGGACATATATCATAGTAGGTGTACGTCTGAGGAAACAAACCACTGGCATTCAGTATTTCTTTCTTTCGACTGATAACAGACTACATAATTAAAGTATAACTTCACCTTCTCGGATAAATTTAACAAATTTTTGCATGGAGAACGGAAAAAAATATAGAACACTGGTATTTCTGTTGTTAACCTGTAAAAGAAGAAACCAAAATTTTTTGCAGCAGTGACAAGAGCAGCCTCGTCAGGAGATGCAGCTTGGTATGTAATCTTGTCAGGGGACTCAGCACCTTCAGTAAGTACAGTATGGCATATAGCAAGGCATCTGAAAAATTCCTACACGATCCAGACAAAGGCAAACAAGAATAATACATTACACGAAATAAATGAATCATATGGCATTTTCTAAAAGGCATGCAAAGCAATTACGAAACTAGCTTACAGGGTTTACTGATTCTACTGTTTGAAGTATATTACCTTACACATGTCCGGATTAGGCTCATTCCTCCAAGCACCCCTCATGATCTTAGAATCATCAAAATTGAACCCTTTCTCACGAACAGTCTGGGATGATCTTGGCGCCTAAAAGAATAAAATAACTCTTCAGGTTTTCAGAACAGTACATAGCTTAAAGACAAAAGGGAATGCAGAGTCACAGGATCTGGAATCAGCACATCTTGAATTTTGGCACCGCTCCTTTGTGCCCCTCCCAGCTCTATTTCAGTGATGCCAGTTCCATAAACCTCTCCTCCAATTGAACACTTGAAGAACTCCATTAAATTCCTTGTTAAGGTTCCAGTTTTGTCAGAGAATATGAATTCAACCTGACAAAAGTATCAATCCAGAAGAACTATGAATTAGTAGTGAAAATTAAAACTGGAAGTCATGAACAAAAAATTGCACCTCATAACAGCTTTACCTGCCCAAGTTCCTCGTTTAAATTCGAAGTCCGAGCCAATGCTGGGGTGTTGCTTTCAACATGATACATATGCAAATCCTTGTTGATAAACTGAGCACACTGGATAAACTTGATCATCTGGAAACAAAATTGAAGATAGTTAAATTAACAAGCTTACAATTTCTCGTTCGATAACAGATAAAGTATGATAATGAAGCCAAACCCACCTCAATGGAGACGTATAAGGAGATAGGAATGATTGTTGAATATAGAGTGATCAGGGTAAATAGTGTCAGAATGGCAACCTGAACACATTAAAAGGACAAAACGTTTAGAAGCAAGGACAAGGAACAGCCCCACCCCCAATTATCTTTCCTCCGAGCCCCAGGCCCATCATCACATTGAAATTATAACAACTTTAGGAAGAATAGGTACCGAAAGACGGCTGGTAGGGTCAAACTCCAATCCTACTCCTCTTTTTAACTCTAGGTAGTAGTAGTCACTGCTTATGAATATTCCACTGCATAAATTGAGCAGAGAAAACTGTCACCTAAAGAACTAATGCGCACTAAACAGGAAAGGAGAAAAGAAAAGTACAATTAGACCAGATAGCAAGTCATATCCCACCTTCCTATGGCTCCAATAAGGCACATTGCGAAGAGTGTTCCGAAGAGCGCAAGAATAAGTTTGTCAAGTTTTCTCTCCAATGTACTCCGTTTAGAAGGAACATTCATAGAGTTCATCATTACCTGCACTTGATCAAACAGCCAGATATAATAATGAGCCTATACAAATTCATTTAGTGAGAATACAATCATTGGTATACAACCATTTTTCCCTTGAAAAGACAAACATAAATTAGGTAATGGTATTAATATATAGGCAAGCAAAGAGAGTGAGATGCGAAAATTTCGGTAACAAACCTTGGTTTCGTGACCAGTGAATATAACAGCCGCTACAATGTATTCAGTATTCCTTAGACTGCAACCCTGCAGGAAACCGCATGTACGCATTTATTCTCAGAATCTATATAACAATAAACAAGATTGACTGGTAGACAATAATACAAGTGTCAAAACATCAGAAAAAAAAGAGAAAGAAACCATACCCTAAGCAAAAGCTGGTTTGGGGAGAGAGGAAGTGTTTGGTTCTCAATAATAAGATTGCCAGTGAAGGTATACAGGGAATTGTTCGGCTGCTCACACTGCACTTCACCTAAACTTACAGAAGGAATAATTAAGCAAATCAGCATAGAAACCTAACTAACTAGTAATCATATGATATAAAATAGAAGTTGGAATGCATGAAATACTTTCTTCATATCATAAGTATAAAAGAAGACAGCACAAAATCCAGAAAAGAATTGACCCACAGAACATGCACTTGTTGGGCATTCTTAGTTGATAGGCATAAATAGTTTCTCCATATCATACATGTGATGAGTCGTGATTCATAAGCTGAAGCATAGTGCAAGTCTACAGATGCACCTTGATATCATACTTTAAAGAAACCATCACCTTTAAATTCAACCGCTTTCTCTGGAGTCAAATAATCCCAGGTCCTTTCAACAGCTTTTCTAATCTTCAAGTTTGTTTCACCGTCCAAGTTTGAAGTCTGCCAGCAGAAGTCACATCCAAGAGTATAAATTGACAGAACTATAATTTATAAAGCAACATCACGAACACAATTAAGTATAAATTGACAGAACTATCATTTATAAAACATCACGAAAACAATTAAGTATAAATTGACAGAACTGTCATTTATAAATCAACATCTCGAAAACAATTACAACAGTGAATAATAAATAAGAAAGAAACGAAAAGGAACCTCAATATAACAGACACCATCTGCATTTGTACTAGCTAGGAAAAGCAAATCTGCTGGAAAGAATCCATCCTGCTTAATCTGTGAAGATAAAGCATCCAGAGTCAGAATAGGGAGTAAAAGGTGATGAGATTCTTCCCAAGGAACCAAATATCAAAGCAGACCGGAGAAATGATCACAGAGTTATAACTCCAGTTACAGCTGCTGGAAAACTTTACATAACCCACCCAGTTATTGCTTATTAGACTGCCACTCTTGAATAAAGAACAAAATTCAAAGCAAAAAATGAACCAAAAAACTCACCTTAACAATGTCTCCAACTTGCAACTTCTTCCAAGGAATAGTTACCCATCGCTGATCTTGGAGCACATCTACAGGATTATTGTTTATCACCATATCATTCTGCAAGCGTTTCTGTTCCGGATATATAACACAGGCAAGATGCATAATATCAGCCACTGCCCCAACTACGATACAGCAAGTAATAATCAACACCTCATCTCATCGGCACCTCTACTTCCGCCAAGAAGACTTTTAGTCCACTCAGCTTCCGAAACAGCACATGCCATGACAGAGTGAAAAGGTTAAAGGGCCATGTGGTAAAGTACTCACCCAGTCCTCAAATGCCTCCTTTACAAGAGAAACAAAAAGCACCAAGCTAAGGGGGACAACGTTTGTCACTGGATTAACGGGACTGCACAACAAGACAACTTATTAAATAATGTTTTTACAGGACAAATAACGACTATATAAACAAAGTAAAGCAGTAGTCTTTCTGAATAGGCAAAAATGAAAAAAAAGTAAGATAAAAGCAGAACCAACAAAATCTATTTTCCAAATTCTAGTAAAGATGCTTCAAGAAGATGAGGAATACACATCACAAGTTAGATCGTAAAAACGAGTAGGATTACCTGATAGGTGTCATAGAGAGAATAGAGATCAAGAGAAAGTAGCAGTTAGCCACCCGTCTGAACTGTCAATTCAGGAAAATATTTCTCTCAGCAATTAACATAACCAGAAAGTAGAGAATGTGTGTAACTTCTGATCCATGCTGTTTAATCAGATATTTTAAGCCTTAACCGAGTCTGAACTAATCTCAGGACAACAAATAACATGCAGAATATCAGACTTCTAACTCCTAGTTTCAGAACTTGGCATGTAGGATAACAACTTTGGCAATCCGTTTATCAATTAGAAACTAAGAATTGAATTCATCTCAACATATTTCTTCCTTCATGCTCAAGATTTAAGTGACGCTTTGATTAGGCGAGCTATTAAAGAGTGCTCAAGCTAGCTTTTAATGTGGTATAAAGACACCGTGCCTCCTTTAGAAAATGAAAGGCATTGCACACGTATGAGGTGAGAACTATTTTCTCATTGAGCTGAATTTACCTGTTCAAACAACCCTTTTGGTAGAAAAGTTAAAAAGTTGTACTTTGTAGTCGATACAGAGTTTCCCTGATACAAATAATAGCAAATAGTCAGTGGCAGATGAAGACACATCGAACCTACTTTAAAATTCAAACTTTGGAGCAAACATCAACTTCAAAAAATTTAGTAGAATATTACTACACTGGAAAACACAGTAAAAGAGTAAATCAACCTGGCAAACAAAATTGCAGGATTGTTCTTCTAAAGAATAGACAAAATAACTCTCCATTTACTAAAATATTTAATATGCATGTGCAACTTGGTGAGTAGCATTTAGCTTGCGATGTAATATATCAGGCTAACCAATGAACCTTCTAGAAGCAAAATTTTGGCACTCCAGCATTGTTCATTTTACTTCTGTAAAATAGTAACTACGGAACTGGTTATTTCTCGTTCATAGTAACAATCAGACTCGTTATTTGCTGTCCCAGCGAATACATCAACATTAATAGGTGAGTGCCTTAAACTTTGCATTCCAGAAATGCTGAGATAGATACACACACAACACAGAAAAATGTAGTGCCTGATGAAACTAGTTGCTAAACTATCCATCACGAGGGGAAAGCCATACTCAATTGTACTAGAGTTCCCCGTCGATTATTCGGCCATCCAAACTCTCAGGCACTCCTACAGCTAAGGTGAAGAACAATCCTGCAACTTCATGCAGAGGGATTCAAACGAGCAAGATGGTTGAAGGATATCCTCAGATGAAGTTCACACTGCAAACTAATAACTCAACCCACCAAACTGACTATTCACATTCCACATCTAGGCTTTCAAAATCCAAACTCTCTCGAAATAGAAACATTTTGAAACCTCACTTGATTGCAGTTTCCAATCATTTCCCTAAACGCGTATATAACCAAAAACAACAAGAAAATTCATCCTAAAAGGAGAAACAAACCAAACGCAGGCATTCCACCATTTTCCATCGAGAAACCTAACCTTGAATCGTACTGGGAGATTCGCCTCGCGATCATTGCAGAAGATTGTCCGGTAACCAGGCGCCTGCGGCTGCACTCTGCCCAGCCTCACCGTCCTCGTCGTTCGACCCGTCAAACTCACATCTCTCGACAACCTCCCTCCTCTCGTTGACCTTATCCTCTCCCATCCTCCTCCACCGCCGCTCATTTCTCTCTCTCACACCTCCTCCACCAAGATCGGAATTATAGAGAAACTGTTAAACCGCCGATTCCTCGCCGAAAGAAGACTATCCCCCACGCAGATTCAAAACTTGTTCTTCGTTGCCGCAAATTCCCCTCCGGCAATAACAAAGATGGATGAAACAGAGGGGAGATTGGGGGAAGAAAAGTATCTTTCTTCCGTTTCTTCGATCTCGCTTTCGTTTCCCTTGAACCTTCTCTCTCTCTCCCTCTTTCTTCTTCTTCTTCGTCCTGCGAAATTTTCTTTTTGTTTATTTGAATAATTCGTATTTTGAAATTTTTCATTACATTAAGCTAAGCTTCCGAATAAACCGTGTAATTTATTAGTAAAAAGGAGGGTGGGTATCTGGAAAAGCGACCACCACGCGCAGCTTTTTTTCGCGTGGGAATGTAATAGGAGAATTGGCGTGTGGAAATGTGAGAGAGGGGTTTAATATGCGGGGAGGAATAGGCGGCGCGTAAGATTTTATAAGTCTCCACGGCGGCGGGAGATAGTGGGGGAAGTGGGAGTTAGTTGACGGCGACTTTTCGTTGGAAACTCTGTTGCGGTGGGACAACGGCGTTTTTGATAGGTTTGCTGGTTTGGTCATCTAATAAATGGTCAGTCAACGTCCGTCATTTGTATGGATTTGTATTGTATAATAATAGTAATTATTTTTTTCCGTATAATGAGTAATTACTTTCTTTTCTATAATTAAAGTGTTTATCGTTGACGGTAATAATTGATTCTTTTGATTCGGATGTTTGCACAAAATGATAAATAGCTGATTATAAGATGTATTTTATTTTATGGACAAAAATCAAATTTTTGATTTTATAGTTAAGAAATAAAGTGAACAATAAATAATATTACACCTCGTCGTGATTATAAATAATGTCTTTTTAGTTAGATGTAAAATAGAATAAAAATATGGAGGGAAATTCGACTGGGCTTAAAGCCCAAAGTAGATGTAAGGCAGGCCAGCCTGGCAATGAAGAGTATTGTGTGTCCACTGTCCAGTCATTTATTGTTTTGTATGAGTAGCCAGTACAATTATATTAATTACGATTATCAGTCACCGTAGTGCCAGAGAAGGGTGATGTTCCGTAGCACGTTAGAAAAGAAATAAAATTTTAAATTTGAGATTATTTTTATTGAATTAAACGGTCAGTAAGTCAGATATTGAAATTTACATAAAAAAGTCATCAGACCAATAAATTACCATCTAAATAGTTTAGTCGATATGGTTGTGTATTTATACCCGAATCTAGTGAACAATTATTATAGCCTCTTGAAAAGGATTCTAGCTTCATCTTTATTATTTTTTTGCCGTTTGCCTTTATTATCGAGTCGCACAAACATAACTGAGATTATCATATGATTACCACAAAACAAGCAATTGTGTTATCGTAAAAATATTAAATTGTTAACCTTTTTTAAGGTTAAAAGTTCATCATATTAATTTTGAAGGTACAACAAAGAGGAAACATGTATAGGCAATAAAGTGCTCGTTCAGGCCGCCTTAACCACCACGCCCGCTACAACATTGATGTGTGGGCGAAAATGGAAGGTTACACATGCCAGGGAGTGTCGAATAGCATCCATGCATTCTAACAACTCAAAGCATTGTCATGATCAGAAGTTCTTCAATTTGTTGATCGCATTGATGATGAGTGGCAATCGAGAGAAATTTTAGAAGCATAGGAAGCAACATCAAAAATAATTCGGAGTTCATAAATAATAGTTGAGAAACAGAAAAATATTCCGGCCCTCTCAACTTTCATCAACCACCTCACCCAACATATTATAAACGGCAATATCACAAGTCGCCTTTTGAAAATAGTTCAAATATCTTCTTTTGATAGTGTAGAAACAATTTGAATTGTACATTGAGTTTGGAAATAAGATGTAATCTAACACCATAATCAAATCTAAACGTTGAAGAAACCATGTACATGTGAAATTCATAGACATAATTACATAAACGAGCAAGTAACCAAACGAGGCATATTTTGAATAGTTCAGTGGATGAGTTGCGCCAAGAATTTTGAAGGATGATGCTAAAGCTTGCAGCTCCGCTTCCCTCCCAGTCCCTCCGTCTCCGGCCATCCGCTGCCGCCTATCTCCCCCGCCGTCCTCCAAACCTCTCCTCGCCTCTCCTCCCCCGCCGCAAAACCACTACAACCGTCATTTGCTATGGCAAGGTAATACTCTCTCTATCTACCCCTTTTAATCTCACACTCTCCCGAAACCTCCACCTGTTTCAAGATGTTTTATTTCCAGCTGGACGGCTTGTACGGGGAGAATCCGGACCCAGTTGAGAAGGGAACTGAAGCTTTCTTTGAAGCGATTATGGGAGGAGGAATTGATGACGACGATGATAGGCTTGACGATTATGATGATGATGATGAAGAAGAAGAAGAGACAGAGAGCAGTATCGATTTGTTCATCAGATTCTTGCAGAGCTCGTTGAAGAAAGTTTCCAAGCGTGCTAAGAAGGCTTCTCGCTCTGTTCTCCCTTCTGTCATCTCCCCACAATTGGTAATTCTACTAAAATCGTAACCTTTGAAAAAACTGGTTTCTTTAGTCCAAATTGGAAACAACCTTATCCAAACTTAGAACTTCTTGTTGTTGCCATTTGATCTTTCAAAGTTTTGTAGCTTTCTTTTGCTGACATTTTGGGATCCCAGGTTTCATTTGCGGTTGATGGGGTGCTGATTCTGACTGTACTCTTCATTTTCAAATCACTTCTTCAGGTAAATGTCATTTCTTTGATGAACCTTTGCTTGGTAATCAGAAAACTTAGCTTGAATGCTGCAATTGAATCATCTTCTGGGTTGGTGGTTATTACAGGTGTTCTGCACCCTTGGAAGCACTGTTTTCGCGGCGATACTGCTAGTTCGGGTTGTCTGGGCAGTGCTTTCCTACTTCCAATCGAATGGGAATGATGGCAGAACATCCTCCTCTGGTACTAGACAGGCAGTGATATAAGCTTACACAGAGTATCCTCTATCTGCAATGGAACTGTCGATTCTATACCCGAACTGGGTTGCTGTAAAATTGTCTGTACAGTTTCGAATTCAACCGTGAAATGTAAAAAAGATTGAATCTTTGTGTTCAAACATTGAACCCAACTTTATTGCAGAACTAGGCTTGTCTTTGATAAGAACCACAAGAAAAAGGGTCTTTTGTAGTTTGTACAAAGATCTAACATTTTATGACAGCAATCATTGAATACCAGTTTTTATAACAACAGGAGGAAGGGAGAAAGTGAAGTTCCAGCTTACAAGATTCTATATATATGAAGTGAAAGAATCGATCGACTTCTTCGAGATATGCAAAAAACAAATGGAGGATATCTTCTCTTTTTCCAGATTCAAACGAACAGCTCCATGTCTGGTGTAGAAGTAGTACACACACTGAACACTATGCAGTATAGTTTCAGAAGCCATTGTAGGATGTAGTAAATATTTGCTGCTTCTTATTGCCTGATCATCAATGAAGCATGGAAACTCTTTTGCTTCCCTCTTCTTGAGATCACGATGTTCTTTCGAAACCGCTACCGATCTGCATGTGCAACCATTCTGGCGAAGCTCCCCGGCTGTATTCCCTTGTGGTTTGCGAACCATAAGCCATTCCGGAATTATCGAATGTTTGTTGGCCAAACTGAAATCAAATAGAGGAAAATTACTAAAGCATTTTAGATACTTTTTCCTTTCAGAAGAAGAAGCAACCTAACTGAACATCTCAAGGCATTTTGACGGAAAGCCTAAAGAGGAAAGTCAGCTGTACTGTTGTACAAGATCACAAAGGTGTGGAATCTGGAAAAAGGACGATTTAAAACCAGTAGCTGTCAATGGAGTAAACTAGTGGGCCGGATTTTACCTTCTTCATAAATGCAAACGGTGATGAACAATAAATTCTAGTTTTGGAATTTCAGGTAACCCGACATATAAACATAGAGCAGTAACAGTAGTTCTCAGTACAGAAACGAAAGAAAGTTCAGATGAAACTACACACAGGCCACATGATGAAGGAATTAACTTACGTCTTTAGAAGGATAGACATCGATTCCTGGAGTCATCCTGGAATTAACTGCCTCTAGCTTCATTGACAGGAACTGCAAAAGTTAAAAAAGAAAATTCTGAAACTCACCGACAGCAGCTAATTTGGCAGTTTATTCCTCAAGACCAACTAATTGTAGTACCTCAACTTGACGCTGCAACGATTGGACATAATTGATAATCTCATCAAGGACGAGAGCTTTGCCAATTACCTGCATCCCATCAAAACCATCTCAGCCACACACAACAAACGCCAAATCCAAGGCTCTTCATGAAAAAGGAAACTAAACAAGAATAGAAAGCTTTAGAGACTTTTACCTTGTTGCAACCAGGGACTAGATCCTGAAGAATCTTCATCCTTTCACTTATTTTTTCTCTCCTTGCCTACAGTTACCCATCAGAAAGAGACAGATATATTAACGTTAGAAGTGTGTTCTTTGAGCCTTGGGAACAACTTGGTGGGAGAATGGAAAGACGAAGAATAAGAAAAGAATTACTCTTTCTGCTAGGCTGTGGCTATCAGTAGCTTGACCTCGCCTAGCTCGAACGTGGATGTAATCCTGTTTAGGAGGCTCCGATGGTTGACCCTTTTGTTCCACTGGCTTCCCTGAACTGAGTTCTTCTGTTTCAACTTTGGACTCGCAATTATCATCTCTGCTAGCTGATCTTTTGAGCCGTTTCCCATCACTCTCACTCTACAACCCAATAAAAAGGAAATAACTCAACCAGCCCTCTTAAACAATTCACCAATACCGTAGATTGAAAACCAGGTTAAATTGAGTCAATTGAATCTATGAGCTCAGAAATGTCAGCTTAGCAATCAAGTTCACCAAATACCACAAAACTCAAGATTGAAAACCAAGTCAACCCCAATTGACTGAAACTTGTGAGCTCATCAAATGTCACCAAACCAATCAGAAAGTGACTAATTCCAATTTGAACTTCAATCAGATTCTGAACAGTAAGAGTAAATCAGACAATGATAGAAAGAGAGATACAAATAATAGATTACCAATCCATTCCCGCTCCCATTGCCATTGCTAGTAGACACGCCCTTCCCAGACTCATCCTCCAAATCCAATCGCTTCCTCAACCCACCTCTGGACTCCAAATTGACCAGATCACTATCCCTACCAGTAGCAGAATCAGCGAAATGAGCCAAGCTCTGCCCAAACTGGCCCCTCCCATTCCCATTCAGCGGAAACTGCCAGATCTCCGCCAGGTTAAACGACTCGTCGTTCATTAACCCTCGCGGATCCATTTACCCAATCCGTGTTCACCCAAAATCTGACAATGGGGTGGGGGAAAGCTGGAAGTGGAATTATTACAAACACTTGATGTGCGTGCAGACTAGGTTGGTTAAATAGAGCATTTATATGCAAGGAAAAGGGAAATGGGTCTCTGGGTAGAGAGGTGGAGTGCAGGGCTCTCACTATCTATCGCTAATTGGCTGAAAGAGAGAGAAAGGGAGTGGCTTTGGGAATCGTTCAAGTAGGAAGTCACTTCTTCTTCTTCTTTCTTTCTCTGATGAATCTCAGCCTTTTTTTTCTTCTTCTTCTTCTTCTTCTTCTTCCTTCTCCTTTTATTAACTTTTTTCTCTTCTTCTCCTACTTCCACGTGTATGTCCACCTCACTTCTCAGCCGTCGGTTGTGATCGCCTGTGGAGATGGGTAGATGATCGGACGGGCGAGATTGCATCACGGACTATGTGGGGTTTTTGTTTTGTTTAATTTTCTTTCACGATTAGTTGTGTCGGATTCCAGTGATTTAGACAATTTAGTTTGGATTAACAAACCCAAAATATGTAGTTGGTAACTTTTAGTGGTAACTTTGCAGGTAGATTTGATCATTTTGTGGAACACATAAAGTGGACCGATCTAAGTTATAGTTTCGAATATTTAAAATGTATCGAATTGAATATAAATAATTATATTTTTTTTATTCAGAAGTAGGATTCGTCTTGTTTAAACACATCTTTAAATACTTTATTGCATGAAATTATATTAAAATGAAAAAGAGATAACGATATCAACATGTAAGTATTGTCGTGATTTTTGAATTTTAGACTATTTCAAGTCACATAAAGTTTTTTATCGTTTTTTTGTCCTGAAATAGTTTCTTATAGAGGTAAAGAGATAGCAAACACACATCAACTACAATCAACCCAAAGAGTGAAAACTACTTACAACACTCTTAAGTGATATTTAAGGGTCTCGCGCGCCCTGTTACCTGGCCTCCGTACAATCTGCAACCGGACCCCTGGAAGAGCTGAGAGGAGAAGACAGATCTCGCCGACTATGGACCCACCAGCCGTCAATTTGACACGCTCCGTCCGAATATCTGCCACCATCCCTTTCGCCCTCAATATCCACACAACGTCATCTTAAAATATCCAAAGTTAATATGAGTAACCACTGTTTCAACATCCCCATCCTTGTCAACTTGAACAACGCACTTAAATCCCCTGTAAAACTTTAATCTAGAAACAACAAACAACTATGGTTTCGTCACTTTGAAATATCAACTCATTTGCAAATCACCAATAATCATTGAGTAGCTTTCTATGATATCAAGTTAATCAACTAAACTAATCTAAAAACCAATATGAAACTAAGTTATTTTCTTTGGAATAATTACCAGTCATAATTTATAGGTGGACCCTTTTAAAAAAATTAAAACAACTAAAAGAAAGATGTAAAGGGAGTTTGTGAACAATGAGAGTCGACAAGTCATCATCACTAAGTGTTGTCAAGTTTTCTTTGTATCCTGCGAGTGGTGGATGATGATCAGCTGATAATAATAATAAAAAATTATGTGCAACTTGAGGCCATTGTTTCCTTAATCTTGTCTACAAAAAAAACCTTAAATAATAATGATTGATTATCTCCTGATTATGATGGTTTAAGCATGCAAGTGGTGGGAGATTATGAGATTATATAATAGTTAGTTTGATGATTGATGTGGGTTTTCCTGAGTTCGAGATTTGATTGATTAGAGGGCCAACCTTTAACTAAGTGGGTCATTAGCTTAAAAGTCGGTTATATATATGGGAAATTAATTATTTGATATTTGGATCAACGAGTTATTGGTGCAGTAGTGTCAGAAGCTATATTTAGAAGGCAAATTAAAATCTGATCCTCATAATAACGTTGAGAGAGGAATAAAACCTTAATTTCAGGATAATTGATCGATTGAATTAGTAAATAAGCGGTCGAATACCAGAATTTTAAAAAAAAATTACTTGATATTTGGAGAGCTCTTTCCCACTTAAGTAGTTTGACTTCTCAAAGCATCTCGATCGTGTGACTAATTAATTGAAAAATAGATATGAGCTCTATAAGTGAGTGTTTTTTAGATTAGGAACATCAAAATCCGTTTCGATAAAATAGTTCAATTAGTAGTAGCGTATGTTGGTGATTTAGAGGTATTGATTTTGAATTTTAATATTAAATTACATTCCATAAAAAATACTAATATTATTTATTTCATTTATATCTTATACGAACAAATCAGCTTAGAAAAATCAAAACTAAAAATGAAAGAAGATATACATCTATTTGAAAGGATCTAAGTGCTTTTACCAAAATGGTTGAGTACTTATCAAATATTGACTAGGGCCTAGGGGTTTCAATATTGTGTTTAAATTCATTTACATGAAACTTAATTATTATTATTTAATCACTTTAATTAATTAAACATATTTGGTAGAAGAGGAGTATATATTAAGATTGGTGATTTTTTAAAAAGTTATGGTGTTACATGCTACTTTAATTAATCTTATATTCTTATGTGAGTGGTAAGGAATTTTTTAGCCACTGAAATTCATATACAATGGAGAATTATATAATATATATTAAAAGGTTGCAAACTTTGAGCTATTTTTTTAGATATGTGGGCTTCAATTTGGACTTATTAGAAACATGGTCGTTTGGATAAGTGATTTAAAATAAAAGGAATTTTAAATAGAATATATTTAAATAAAGTTTGTTATTTTTGAAATAGAGCGTTTGGATGAGTAATTTATGGGTGATTTTGAATGTAATTATTATAGAGAGAGAAAATAAACAACAACAAAAATACGAAAATGCCTCCAATTTATTTATGGTCATATCAATTATCAAAAGAAATAAAGGGTAATTTTGGTTAAACATCTAAAATTTCCCCTCTCTCCTCCGAAACTCTCCGGGGTGATTTGAAATCACCCAGGGGTCGTTTGGTACGCGATATTTTGAATACCACAATATTCGAGATATTGCGATATTGGATGAGATTGATATTGAATCAAAAACTATGATATTCTTGTTTAGTATGAAATATTAAGTGAAATTATCCAATTACAAAACTGTCCTTTTCATGACCCTCCTCATTCTATCATCTTCCTCTTTCTCTTCCTCTTCCTAATGAATCTACAGATCATAATCTAAAGAGCAAAATTATAAAGCCTAATTGTGTAATTACGCTCGTTTTTCTCAACCTGTTAATCCGAAACCCACTCCCAACCCACTTTGATCTTCCCATTCCAACTCCAAATTATCGCCTCAGAAGACCTCAGCTTTGGTTGACGGAAGCAAACCTGCTTCTTCGTCAGCCCCAAGAATGGAAATTGGAAGAGAGAGGAAGTGTTGTAGTTGGTAGGTGTCATTATGACTACCCCACAGGCTGATGTGTCGGCGTATAAATCAGGGGCAAATTTGGTCGAATGAATGATTTTTGGTGGTATTGATATCTTTGAATATTATGATATTCGCGCTCCAAAATACAGAGATATTTCGAATACCATGGTATTGGGTGATATCATATCAGATACCACCCATACCAAACGACCCACCATCTCTCTGATCCCACAAAGTGATTTCAAATATCCTCAAATCTCTTCTTTTTATGATATTTCAAACAGTTACCATTTTCTCAAACATTTAACATCAAATAAACTCGACTAATTCCAAAACTTTTGAGCCCACACCATTTCCAAACGAGTCATGATCATCCATTCAAAACAAAATTACAAGTGTCTTTAATTTGCAAAGAAGAAACAAGTGAGGTTTGCTTTCTATCTTCCCAACCCATATTTAGTAACTTCACATGCAATTTAGATTTTGTTGTCAACTTAACACACTATCTAGATAACAACTATGATTATGATCACTCCTCAACAATTGCACTAATGGCCAAATCAAATCAGCAACACCAAGAGATAAGTAGGGCCCTAACTACATCAATAACCACCTTTTTATAAGTTATTATTAGTTTATTGTTATCATTTTCCTCACATGTTTCAAATTAATTGTTCTCATGTCACTAGTACTCATAGTTGTTGCATGTTGAAATTTAATGATCCAATTATTCTATATACAAAAGGGTTGAATTAGACGAAAATTATCTACATCTGAATATTAAAATATGGGTTATAAATAATACAATGGAAGGATGTTTATTGAGTTCAGTAACTTGACATAGAAATACGCATTTGAGTAAATCTATGAAGTAAATGTCGACGACGTACGTAACAATATATGTTTTTCATTGTGATAATGCAAGTGAATGAATTCTATCTTTTAGTAATTGAAGCGCACAATAACAAACTAGGGTGGGCTAGCTAGCTAATATATAGGTTATCGTTCAAATCTCCTGATCCGAAAGTAATGAAATTTTATATAAAATTTTTAAAATCGAAAATTATATCAAATTTTTATATGAGTTAAGCCTTTAAATTTAAAATCCCTCACATGGTCTCATACTAAGCTAGTTGAACTTGGGGGGAAACAGGGGCAATTATGTCATTAAAATTGCAATGTAATTATAACAGTAGAACATAATTTGTTTTTTTTTAATATGTGGAGTCGTTTTCATTTTTTTCCACTTGGTGAAAGGTTGTCTTTAATTTTACCAAAAATGGGATCATCCTCTATAAAATATCTGGTAATTATAATTAATTATGTAGTTTAATTTAATTTTTATTTGAAGTGGTGGGTGTGAGCTAGGAGGCAAGTAAGTAATGGTTGAAAGGAAAAGCAGAGAAGGTTATCCTGCCAAACCTATTCCCATTTGGAGACTCATACTTTATATTGCCTAGGCATTAGTTATCACTTGAAAGTCTCCATTACTACTTCCCTCAAATACTTGTTAAATAGTATCAATTTCATTGATTGATGGTGTAGGTCTATCCACCTTGTCAAACTTTGTTTTCACATTGTTTCGTTTACCCTTTTATATAATCACAATATTCAATTTAATCATGTAAAAAAGAAAGTTGGAATAACCAAACCGTTTTTTCGAGAAGGAACTCAAAAACTTGTCACAAAGCGGATATTATAATGCTAATCGAAAAGTTGGATGGGCTAGCAATCATCCTAACAAGTGATAGTAGATGGATCACATACGAAGATGGAGATGTACGTGGTGGGAGACTCTCAAATTACTCATAATTCATGAAGAAGCTATGTCGTGGTTCCTTGTGCTGAAAGTCTTCCCACAATATGTAAAGGTCAAACGACATTTCTCGTTGATGGTAACCACATGCCTATAGATGTCTACAAAAAGGTTAAATATGTGGTCTTTGGTTTGGGGGGAGATTAATAGGCTATAATACTATAAAAAACTCAAGCACTACAACCTACTCATTGAATAACCATGTCAAATACACACACAATATAAAGCTATAATAATTAACTCATGTACACAATCTCATTAATTAGCTTATATATATATATATATACACGTACACCAATACACATCATTTTCCATAGATAAATTTATTCAGTTTTTACTAAAAACAGCTATATATGAACAATTCAATACGTTGAAACTATGAACAATCTATGTTCTTTTTCTCTATAAAAAAAAAGAATGATCTATTTTCCCACTTACAAACTGTTTACTTCCAAAACCAGACATAACTAGCTAGTAGTTCCTTAATAGTTTCCCACCACTAAGTTTTGTAGCACGTGTTCAACATGTTAATCAAGGTTACTTGAAATGGAAAAATTTCCAATTCTCCTATGAGATTCGAACGAGCTGTGATTGCTTAGTGTGGCGATGTTTACGTATGTAGTACTTGCATGATCCTCTCTTTGTACATGAAATAACTAGTTTCTTGTATCATACACGACAATATATTGGGTAATATTTGCTCGTCGGATTTCAAGAACCAGCTCCAAAGTTATGGTCAAAAGTTAGAGTTTGTGATACGATTTTGAGTTTGAGTTTATGATGTAGTGTTTGAGGGTTATGATTTAGTGGATAGGGTGTTAGCACCATTCTCTACTGTTTAGGATTTAATTTTTGAATTTTAAATCTTAAAAATATAAAAAATTTAATATAGAGGGTATCGATATCTCCAAAATACCGAAACGCTCCCATATATATATTTGATGGACCTAATTACCCTTGTTCTAACCAAACTTGGACAATTCCACCGGACCATATAAGCTGGACTTACCCATAAATCCATAATCAATAGTTAATGGTACGTGGATCCATGCTAGTTTGAGACACTCAGGTCGAAATCAACATAATTTTTTTTTCCGATCCCCTAGAGCATACTACTCGACTCGTTGATTGGTGATTAAGAACTTGAAGTTTTCGCCGAAACCAAGTGTGTCTTACGTACCGGTTCATATACTTTCGTGAAAGATGAAATGATAGACGATAAATTATTTAATCTTATCGAATTTACAGGGCACATCACGTCGTGCCACATGTCACTTCACCTCAAACACAATAATCTGGCCACTAAGAATGAACGAAAGTGTTTTGTTTCCAATCCATTCTGATGAGACCATATGATTAGACCAAGTACCGCATAGCCCGTAGAGGAGGGCCTTACAAGCTTTAACGTTGTCTCCCGACTCTGTTCAGCCTTGCCAGTTGCCAGTTGCCAGGGTGTTAGTGAATGAAGTAAGTTGGATAATAGATTCAAAATCTTTAGATAATGGGGAGTGGCCCATGGCTTGGGGGGGATGGAATGGACATGCATGAAAGGGATCGATAAAACATTTTATCGATAAAACATTTTATATAATTCGACATAGTATACATAGTTTGAGGTGAGATAGTGAGCTAAGTACGCAAATTTGATTGGAAAATTAATGGGGAAATGGACAAAAGGGTTAAGCCGTTAACCTTGAAAAGTGTAGGGGGTCGATCCTATAATTTCATTATAGGGGTTAGTGTTAAGAACCGTTGCATATTAATAACTCGAGTTGTTGTGAGAGGATTCTGATTGATATTTATATTATTCACTAACACGCCTCCTTCAAACGGAAGCTCCATGTAAAAAACCGTTGCATCCCACAACTCCAATTATTGTGAGAAGATTCTAATTGATATTTATATTATTCACTAGCACTTAGTTGTTAATTCAGTAAAATAAAGAAGAAAATCACTTTTCCCCTAAAAAAATTTAAGAATACAACGTATGAGTACGAAAACATCAAATTTAATATATCCATTACTCGCCCGTTTAATTATCAAATTTTACCTATACTCACCCATATATAATTCTTTAAATCATGCACATCAGTTTGCAAATTTTAAATTTACCCATTAAATTGAGAAATCTCTGACTACTAAAAATAAAATGCTCATTCAGTGGACACAACAGAATTTTTTAGGTTTGTCTAAATTACGGAATGGCTATATGGAGATGGACCGGACCGTATCGATGATCTGTTCAACAAGCGAGCTTATTGGGCCGACTCCGTCGTGTTGGGCCCAATTGAAGTTCATATGTAAACTGAAAATGTGGAGAAGTTGGTTTGGCTCCGCAACAAAGCAAAACGAGTTCACAAACAAAGAAGAGATTCCACTTCAGTCGATCGACTCTTCGAGCGGCTATCATCTATTCATCTTTGCTTCTACGGGTTGCAGCAATCGTTTCTCCATCCTATACTATCAAAAAGGGCATTTGATGTTCTCTTTGGACTGTCCTTGATTCGTTCCCTTCGTTCATCGGTTGTTTCCTCTGTGATCCCCGCTGCTATCTGGAGCTTGGTTTTCGTTGTTAATAAAATTTATCAGTCAATGCGTTCTTTCAGTAGCGCTCTGCCTGCTATTGGATGATGACAGACTGAAACTGGTGAACTTTCGAGTGGGAGTGTACTAGTGTAGCGTTTTAGCAGCCGACTGTGTTGTGTTTCCAGATTGTGCACCAGGTGTTTGATTAAATGCCTCGGAGGACATGTATATGGAGGCTTTGAAGTTTACAAGTTAATTTACCGAAAATGGGTTCATGCCGCTGCAACAGTGTCTTGAGTTATAGGTGATGAGGTGATGAAGTGTGTTTCTTCTGATTCTTCTACAAGGAAGGAAGCTTCTTCAATCTCATTATCACATTCGTGAAGTTCATGATCATGGGTTTCCTACGGAGAAATGAAAAGGTCAGCATTTCACTTATTGGGACGTGCTTTTCAATTAGTTTCTCATCATTCCCGGGGAGAGCACCCTGTAGGTTGTTTTCAGTTTTCAGTGATAGCATGTTTGAGCCAGAGGCTGGCTTTCTCAAGCTCAAGCAAAGTGAGACCTTTTCCTGATTATTCACCAAAGAAGCCTACAATTAGAGACTCTGAGCTTGTCCATCAAATCTCAACCGTAATTAGGTTGCGCCGTTGTGAGCCCCTCCGCCGAGTTCTGAAGCCTTTCGAGTCGAAGTTTAGGTCTGACCATGTGGTTTGGGTTCTCATGAGAATTAAGAACGATTATGAATTGGTTTTGGATTTCTTTAACTGGGTTTGCCTTCAGAGAGATCCAAACCTTGAAGCTCGTTGTATAGTAATTCAACTTGCTGCTGCCTCTAAGGATCTAAAGGCAACCGATGAGCTTATCCGTGACTTTTGGACGAAGCTTAATTTGGACGTTGATCATGCTTTCACTCTTTTTGTAGACCGGATGATATACACATATAAAGACTGGGGTTCGGATCCCCATGTATTTGATGTATTCTTTCAAGTTCTTGTCGAAGTCGGGTTGCTTCCTGAAGCAAAAAGCCTCTTTGGAAAATTGCTGAACTATGGGATAGTCGTTTCAGTCGATTCATGTAACTTGTATTTGTCTCAGTTGTCGAACAGCCCACAAGGGCTCATAATGGCTTTGCAGATCTATTGTGAGTTCTCTCAAGCTGGTGTTTGTTGGAACACTGCATCATACAATAAAATTATGAGCACGCTTTGTCAGTTAGGTAGATTGAAGGAGGCACATACTTTGCTACTACAAATGGAGTTGAAGGGATTTCCTCCTGATGTTGTAAGTTATAGCACCGTAATAAATGGCTATTGTGAAAGTGGAGAATCAGAAGAAGTGCTGCACCTTATTGAAGAAATGCAGCTTAAGGGATTGAAGCCGAACTTGTATACTTATAATAGCATTATGCTTCTTCTGTTTACGACTGGAAATGTCAGTGATATAGATAAAGTCTTGCAGGAGATGATACACCAGGGAGTATTTCCCGACAATGTGGTCTATACGACGCTGATTCATGGATTTTGCAGGCTTGGGAATACTCAGGCTGCTTATATGTTATTCCGAGAGATGCATGCACAAAGGGTTATTCCTGACTTGATAGCTTACACTGCTATCATCTTTGGATTCTCTCAAAATGGAAACATGGTGGAAGCTGAAAAGCTCTTTAACGAAATGCTTAATCAAAGAGTTCGGCCAGATGAGGTAACATATTCAGTACTTGTTGATGGATACTGCAAATTAGGTGAGATGAGGAAGGCCTTTGCCCTTCACAATCAGATGGTTCGACTTGGAGTTGTGCCAAACGTTGTTACATACACTGCACTCACTGACGGCCTTTGTAAAATCGGGGAAGTCGATACAGCAAATGAGCTTCTACAGGAGATGATTACGAAGGGTCTGAAACCGAATGTATGGACTTATAACTCAATGGTAAATGGTCTTTGTAAGATAGGGAACCTTTCACAAGCACTGAAGCTGAAAGAAGAAATGGCAGTAGCGGGAATTCATCCTGATACCGTCACTTACACTACTTTAATGGATGCTTACTGTAAAATGGGAGAGATGGATAAGGGTAAAGAGCTTCTGCAAGAGATGCTGAAAAGAGGGCTACAGCCTACAGTTGTTACATTCAACGTGCTTATGAATGCATTTTGCCAGTCAGGAAGGGTTGAAGATGGTGAAAGGCTACTGGAATGGATGTTGAATAGAGGGGTGATGCCGAATGCCACGACTTATAACTCTCTCGTCAAGCAGTACTCGATAAGAAACAATATGCACCGAACGACCGAGATTTTCAGGTCAATGCAAGCTGGTGGAGTGATGCCTGATTGTAACACTTACAATATTTTGATCAGAGGACACTGTAAGGCCAGGAATATGAAAGAAGCGTGGTTTCTGTACAAAGCAATGTCCAAGAAAGGATATAGTGTTGCGGCTACTTCATATAATGCCCTCATCAAAGGATTCTTAAAGAGGAAGAAACCTTTGGAAGCAAGAAAAGTATTTGAAGACATGAGAAAAGAAGGGTTGGCTCCTGATACAGACGTGTACAATTTACTTGTTGGTGTAAATTATGAAGAGGGGAACAAAGGAAGCAGTTTTGAGCTTTTTGATGAAGCTATAGAGGAGCTTGTGGGGGGCTCCAACAATTAACAGGGAAACCATTGGAGAAGAAAGGTCCTTCCTTTTCAGCTTGAAGATGCCAACCAAGAGTATCGAAGTCTTTGCAACAAGACTTGCTTAAAGACTGTTCATCGACTCTTGCTCAAGTTTGCCAGTGTTGATGATGGAAAACAAAGAAAGCCCTATCCGAGATGGTAAAATGGGCAAATGGCATCTGAGGTATGCAACAAAACTGATATCTTTTTGTGTTCTTGGCTCTACTTCTTCATCCTTACTGTTTCTGCAACTTGAATAGAGAGATAGAGAGACTAGAACCAAGAATCACTATCAGTTTGACGAAGTTGGTGTTCTTTTATTTTCATGATCACATGTTCATTATATATCTTCATGTTCTATACAGGAGTATCCTCGTTGCAAGATTGTCATTACGCCATTTTTGGCATCTCAGAGTTCGTAGACTCGGAATATGAAGATCACAGACTCACACACACAACAAACACACATAATGTTCAACAAAGAGAAATCCATGGTTCCCCATGTATTATGATTCTTATTTTGCAAAATTGCCATTACATTTCTTTTCTTCTATATAGAACTGCCAAAATGCTGACCCAACCCGACGAACTCGTCTACCCAAGTTTTGGTCAACTCGTGACTGAATCAACGAATTCACAGTTTGATAAATCTTGACTTGATTGGTCTGATCCAAATTTTGTGAACCGTATCGGTTTGATGTCAGAAAATCTGTAACACGATGAACCACCCTAAACCATAATTAACTCGTTACATGTACAATCTTGCCCGGTTTGACACATCTACTACATTTACAATCTGTACGAACCGTGGGTATTGGGTCAGCAGGTCAATATAAAATGAACGAACCTGACTGAGTTTTGATTTGTCTCCTGGTTTGATCGGTTCAACCAATCTCAGCCGCATGAAATCCACGGACAGCAGCACTATCGCCGTCAAAGTATACCAGATCAAATCAGTGCTGTTAGTTTGATCATCAATGACGTTTTAAACTTCTTTAACTCGTCCCATTTTCGAACCTTGGATAATAAATACGTCACCATGCATGTCATACTAGATTCCCCAATCTCCAAACAACCTAGGAATTATTAAAGCCATAAATTTCCACACCTAGAATCTTCTTCCCCCAACTATAAATACAGAGAATAACACAGAGAAAATACAAAGAACAACAAATCAAATCCTTAACAAAAAATTCCCCTGTTTTCCCGCCATGGCCACCAACAGCATCAAGAGCGACGTGAAGCTAATCGGAGCCCGGCTGAGTCCCTTCGTGATGCGTCCCCGAGTCGCACTCAACATCAAATCGGTCGAGTACGAGTTCCTGGAAGAGCAATTTGGTTCGAAGAGCGAGCTCCTCCTCAAATCCAACCCTGTTCACAAAAAGATCCCGGTCCTCCTCCACAAGGACACACCCATCTGCGAGTCCAACATCATCGTCGAGTATATTGACGAGGTTTGATCCTCCTCTGGCCCTTCAATCTTACCATCCGACCCTTACGATCGCGCCATCGCACGGTTCTGGGCTGCCTACATCGACGAAAAGGTACGCTTCATATTCTAAACTCTTTTGTGATAGGACTCAGTCTACGTAAAATAACCATACTAGGTAATTACTGTACTTTAAGAACATTTATTTATCCTATGATAAATGATGCTGGATTTGTATACGAGTTTAACCGACCGAGTAATTGACCAAACCTTTTATGGGTTCTTCTCCATTTTCCCAACCAATCTCAAAAGTCGTAATCTTTATTGGTTTTTTCCCAACAGTTGTTCCCAAAAGTAAGGGCGGCACTCATAGCAACAACCGAAGAGGCCAAAACCACAGCAACGAACCAGCTCATCGAAGTGCTTGGTCTGCTCGAACAAGCTTACAATGACATCAGCAGAGGCAAAGACTTCTTCGGAGGCGACACGATCGGGTTCCTCGACATTGCCCTCGGGGGCATGCTGAGCTGGATCAGAGGCTTGCAAGTAATGATTGGGGTGAAGCTACTGGACGAGGAGCAAACACCTGGTCTGCTGAAGTGGTCGGAGAATTTTGCGGCGGATCCTGCTGTTAAGGATATCCTGCCCGAGACCGAGGAGATCGTCGAGTTTGCCAAGGTTCTTGTGCCCAAACTCAAAGGTGCCTCAGCTTGAAAAATTGTAGTTGGTTTTGTTAACGTTTTGGTGTCTTTGAAGGAGGTGAATGTTGTCAAGTCATGTGTGTTTTTCTACTTTGATGTATTTTTATGGGTAGTTTGAAATAGGTTTAATAGCTTTGTATTGCACGATCTTTTAGTTTATTATATGAGAATTTATACGATGTTTTTATACTTATTTATTAATCATCAAACTCGAAACAAATATCGTCAAATAATTAACTAAAAAGTGTTATGAAGTCATGGGTGATTCAAAAAACTTTAATTATTGTACAAGCACATGAACAATCTTGTTACTATCTCACTTCACAAACTAAACCGTGAACTCCGATTTTGAATCTAAAATGGTCTTGCAACGTCAAATGATATCTCCAAACTCCAAACGTTCCTCCGCTACATCTCCACCGAGCGCATTAACAATAACCTGAGCATCCGCTTCCAGGATCACATTATACAGCTGTAACTCCACGCACCACTTAAGGGCCTCCCACATTGCCCTCGCCTCACCCTCCTTACTACTGCCCCTGCCCTGTTTCCTTAGCATCTTGTACCGAACCACACCTCCCGCCCCATCCCTTACACAAACCCGATTCCTACTTCGTTCCGATCAGAAAAGCACGCTGCGTCGATACTACATTTAAGCGTCGGAAATAGGGGAGGATGCCAACATGCACATTTGCTCCGACGCATACCTCCCCCTCCACCACCTCGTCGTTCCTACGCCTTTTCCCACGCGGCCACCATCTCAACTCCTGCTTCCACCACTCGCTTTGCTGTTTGTGAAGACGAACTCCAAACCCCCTCGTTGCGTTTTCGCCATCTATACAATGTTTTGATATAATTTTCTATGTCATCATCTCTTACAATCTATTTAAATTATGTAATTAACACTATCAACTTTTAGCGTTAAAATTTGTATGAGTGGCATTATAGAGTTAATTACGATGCAGATGGAGCTTCTTTTGTCCAAAATATCACACCGGATATCCTCGAAAGAAAACAATTACAAACAATAACGAAGATCTAAATACCGTCCAACCGAATCAGGATATTATAAAGCTTCGCATGCCACAAGATGGGCAGCTCTATGATCTTGACGAGGAATGAACTTTACAAACACACGAGGAAGCGAGGCAAGAAGCTGTCGAGACTCCAAAAGTAGCTGGCCGAAACGGATGTCCGGTGTAGAAGTATTGAGCGCCCTTGCAGCCTCCACCGAGTCTGTGGAAAATGATTGTCAAAGCCGAAGGATGTGCCGAGGCCAAAGAGATAGCCCATCGAGTCGCCAATAACTCCAGCAAGTCACCAATAAGAGATGCAGAGATTCATTATGAATTCCACACACTGGATATATAGAGGGTCGACATCTACCTTTCTCGAACGAAGAGATTCGGAAATCGGCAGGATGTTATGGAACACTTTCCGGGCAACAAATTTGAGATTAGGGATGATAGGCAAGGCCCATAGCCGCGCCCAAATAGCAGTATCAACCAGCACTGGGCGGAAAGGAGGTTGGGACAACGACGACGGTAAAGATAGTGATCGAGCAAGGCGGTAGCCGGAAGAAACTTTAAAAACACCAGATCGGCAATAATGCCAAGCCAGGGAGTCCGGCATATCGCCCGAAAGCAGAAGAGGAACAGCGAAGATATTAGCAACGTCTGAAGGTTGAAAGCAAGATCGAAGTAGAGGAACATTCCATTTTCCTCCACAGATCAGTCCTGAGACCGTGGCCGGTACAAATACCTCCCCGCCGACGACTACGGATACACTGTCCGCCAAACCCGCACCTCCGCCTCCACCCCTCCCGCCACGTGGTTCGTCGAGCTCGTTGACAGCGACGACCAAAACGAGGTCGTCATCCGCCTAAGGAGCTCCTTCGGGACCTACCTCACCGCCTCCGACGCTCCCTTCCTCCTAGGCACAGCCGGGTACAAAGTCGTCCAAACCTCCGCCACCGGCGGCTTCCTGGCCTCCTCCGATCACCGGCAGGAGTGGCTTCCGGTGAGGGATGGGTTTCAGGTGAGGCTCCAAAGCTGGTGCGGGAAGTACCTGAGGGGGTGGAGGAACTCTGTCACCCACGACGACGGCCCCCACGGCGGGGCTGGACGGAGGTGGATGCTTTGGGATGTGGAAGCGGTGGTAGAGGACTTGTCTCCTGTTAATAATTGCGGCTGCTTGGTGTCTGATTCCGAGGATGTGGTGGAGAATGTTTCCGATGATTATAAAGATTCCCTAGCCGGCGTCGGGAATGAATCGCCGTTGTTGGAAGTTCAAGTGGCTGCGGTGAGTTCTCCGAGGTTGACTATTGTGAAGTCCTGGTCGCCAAGATTGTCCGATTCTGCCAATATTACAAAGGTACACTATTTAATTGAACAGTTTTTCTATTTTCTTATTAGTTAACCCATTAATTTCTAGATAAATTTAGGTTTCTTTCATCATTTTAATTTCGTTATTGATTTGAACTCAAATTTATTAAGCAAGTTCATAATTGTTTAAAAAGTTATATATGATGAGTTAAATTATTATTCGAACTCCACTCAAATCTTATATTTTTGTTATTAATTCAAATTCTAATCCCCAACGCTGAATAATAAAGCAACACTGAATAATAAAGTTTGGATTTAAATGACTAAATTTTCACAAATCAAATGCTTGTTTAGTAAGGTGAACTCAAAACCTAGCTACATGAATATCCATCAAATTTATGAAGTAATTAGTTAAATATGTAGCATCAGGGATGGAGTCAGGGTAAAAAAACTTATACTAAAAAAAGTAAACATGATAAAAAATATAAATATATGCGGTTTTAACGATCAAATTGATATGAATGAGTTATAGTTTTATTTTTTATTTTAGATTGTTTAAATACCATATAATTAATAATAAAAATTTAAAAATTACAAAAAATGGAATGTAGAGAGGAAAAAGAGGAAATTTTTTTAATGTAAAGACACTACTAGAATTATAATAAAGCCTCCAACCATCGCACTGGATAACAAATTCATGTTTCATGTTCGAATTTGTTATTATTTTTATAGTTTTTAGAACTCCAATGTATAGAAAAATGAACGATCACCAGTCGTCGGAGAGGGCATAACTCAGCCCCTGTGTCAGATTATGATGATCAATCGTAATTTTTGTAGATATTATATGAGTTGAACTAGTTAATAAATGTGTACAAATATTCAGGCTGCACTTTTCTTTTTGGAGTTAGAAATTTTTTAAATACATCAAATTCAAAGACAATTTTAGAATTCAATAATATGATATTAAAAGTGAATTTTAGAAGTTGATTGAGTCATACAAATTCAGCCTAAATTGGATATTAAAATGACAAAATCTTGATGATGTGGGTTGAGATTAGATTTGACATGAATGTACAGTTGGAAGTTAGGTCCGGTTTGGTCTCTATCATATCCATATGAAATTAATGATGTAGTCGAGCTTGATCCATCTTGTAGTAATGAACCAAGTGGCTTTCTTTGTATTAAACTATTAGTATATTACTCGATTTTTCAACGTGAGAAAATGACTCTTTTACCTCTATATGTCCCCAATCCTTGACTAAGGAGTCCATGATTTGGCCACGTAGACTCGAACTAGTCCATTGATCATGATCGAAAGTGATGAAAATTGATAATCGACAAATAATATATAAATTATAAAATTATAAAAATATAGTCAAATTAGATTAAATAAACCATCTTATTGTCTTTTAAACTTGAAAAATGCAATATAACCTACATTTTTATGGTCTCTTTATAAATAAGATACAAATTATTGACAACTATAAAAGAATGAAAAAAGGCAATCCATCCTATATTTTTACTGTTTTTTATAGACGAAATATAAATTAGTGACAATTATAAAAGAACGAAGAATGAAAAAAAGTACGTTTATATATATATTACACATTACATATTTAACATAGAGTTAATCATAAGTAGACTCAACCGCTAACTCATCGACCGAAAATGATTGATGTCTTTAAAAATTCGATCAAGAATTGAATTTAACCATATTTTTCATGGTAAATATTTCCATTCAATTTTTACTATCATATGTAATTTTTGATGTGATTAACCATAACCGTACCAATTCCACCTTCTTTGACCATTTTGATCAAGTAACCACCAAAACCAAAAGTCCAAAACGCAACCAAACACCGTCGTACCGCCAACAACAAAAAAGCCAGTCCACCGAAGGAAGCTAACAGGCAACACCCCCGAGAAAACAAATCCACCGCGTCGCCGCCGCTGTCAGTCACCACCACGTTTAAATAATTCAACTTTCCATCCCAACTCTGTTAGCAATCATTGACTACCCGTCCAATTAATAAACCCACCAAACCAAACCAAAAAACCTCCTCTAAATTCTAACATCCTCTGTGTTTTTCCAACTTGCACTGCTTTTTTTCCGATGGAGTTTTTCAACAAGGCCAAAGCAGTCCGCCTCCGCAGCCACCACGAGAAGTACCTCCTCGCTCACGACGACGAGGAATCCATCATCCAGGACAAGAACGGCTCGTCCAAATCCGCTAAATGGGTCGTCGAGCCTGTACCTGGATCCGACTCCTCGATCCGTCTGAAATCCGTCCATGACAAATACTTGACGGCTTCCAACCACCCTTTCCTTCTCGGGATGACCGGGCGGAAAGTCCTGCAGACTCTTCCCCGGCGGCTGGACTCGTCGGTGGAGTGGGAGCCGGTCAGAGAAGGGTACAGTGCCCGGATCAGGCTAAAGACACGGTACGGGAATTTCCTGAGGGCGAACGGGAGGTTGCCGCCGTGGAGGAACTCTGTTACTCATGATATTCCTCACCGGACGAGTACGCAGGACTGGATTGTTTGGGATGTTGACGTTGTTGAGATTAGGGAGAGTGAAAAGTCAACGCCGGCGGCGGAGACGAAGCAGCTGGATCATGTGGATTCGTTGGATTTCGAGGAAACGGGCTCGCCGGCTTACTCTGTTCCCGTTAGGCCTCCGGTTACTTTTGAGAGATTGGAGGTATATTGAGTTTTTCTTTTTCAGTTCGGTTGGTTGATTGGTTTGATTTCGAGGTTAAAGTTCGAGTCTTTCGTGATGGGTATGGTTTCAAATTCGTATTTTGTTTTCTTCAACGAGTTAGGGACTGGAGTAGCATGGGATACTTCAACCAATTTTATTTGCATCTAGAAATTCGAGTCGTTTATGGCCTATCTATTAATCCGATATAAGTTCTAGTTTCGAATGCATTATGCTTCCATGAGTTGGGATCAAATTAGTAGTCATCTAGTTTCCATAACACCACATTGAGAGACATAGTACTAACATCCTAACAAACTGTTATGAACGGTAACTAAGTGTCTCTGTTTTTTATTGGGCAGTCGACTTATTCGAACGTTGGGTCGCCACCGAAGACGGAAGGGAGGACGATATACTACCATGTGGCAGACGAGAGCGGAGATGTTGACGACGACGTGGAGGAAGGGTATTCAATGAGTTTCAAAGGGAACGGAGTGGAAGAGCTGACCGAAAAGTTGAAGGAAGTGATCGGATTACGCGAGATAGTGGTGTGTTCGAGGAGCCCTTTGAATGGAAAGCTTCACCCTCTTCGATTGCAGCTTCCTCCTAACAATGCCGATATGCATGTCATTGTGGTGCCTTCCTCGTCCAGAGATTTCTAAATCCAAAGGATTCTTGTGATGGTACTGATGATCTTTTGTGTACATAAGGCTGGTTCATTAGTGTTGTTTTTATGTAGAATAAGCTTCATTGATTTATTCTCTCTGTGTGTGTAAAATTCTTCACCTGGCTTTTTAATGTGAAAGGTGAAAAATGTATTGTTTTATCATATTCATGAGAAAATTTTGGATGGATTTATGATATATAGATTGTTGGATTGGTCTGTTTATCATATTCCAGAGAAAATGATGAATGATTTTTTTTAATTAGAGTGTTTATCAATGTCACTAGTCACATCTATATTCATAAGATATACGATGAATGATTGTATTAGTTTGAATTGGATCAATAAACCAAACCAACCAAAAGTTTGAAAGTACTAAACCAGTCTAACTGAAGATTTAAGATTTTTATGGTCAGACCAAAAAGTCTGGTCTAATTCTATCCTACCTTTATCGCGAAAGAACATAAAGATGGAAAAAAATTGAAATACATTGGGATACGAAAAAAGTTTTTAGTAATAATTGATCCTTTCATTATAGATATTCACACAAGATTATATACGGTTAATCATAAAGTGTACTCCATTATCAAGGATAAAGAATTTTATAACGTATAATTAATCTCAACATTATTAATATATAAACACAATTTGTTCATCCTATTCGAAAAAATTTCATGACATGATATCAATATTTTTTACCGACTAAAAGCTCAGAGCTTCAAATTTGGAAAAAAAACCCTCCACTCAATTTTCAAGCTATACATTATTCAAATTCTTTTATGAGTTTTAATTTGAAATAAAATGTCAATGAATAATAAAAGATTATATTAAACTCTTTTGTGATTACTCGAATTGTTGGGAAGCTAATTATTGACAATGTTCGTCTCGTAACGATGGAGCCGGGTGCCTTAGAAACAAAGAATGCATTTATGGGGTTAACCCAATTGTGAACTTATTGATGCATTTCATATGGTACGACAAACACAATATACGATAATTAAGAGACAACAAAACTAAATCATTCTCACGTACAAACGCCAATTCCAATGTTGCTACGTGAAAAATATAAAATAAGTCAGTAATTACGAAACAATGACATTTGAAAAGTCAGAAAACAAAACAAAAGTGGCGATGTGATTTACAGAGAGAAATGGCGAGCACGATGTCCCAAACGCCGTCGTTTAGTTCAGGTTTCTGTCCTCCAAAACCAAACAAGAATTAATTAAGAAAAAAAAATATCAAGTTGGGCCATCTCCTGTGGGCCCGGCCCAGATTCTCTCCTACGATTTCTACTGACTCGGCCGCCATCACCACTTGCCAAACAGATTCCCATTTCGTTACTATATAATGGAAAGTGACAACCATCCATTTATGCTCTTCCACTCACACATCTCACTGTTTATTTTTGGTGTAATTGAAGTGTAAGAAAATGGCTTGGAGCACGAGGATGATATGTTGGTGGTCGAGAGAGATAGTGTTAGAAAACACAACAATCACGTCCATTTTAACACAAGGATAGAACAACATCCAAGATGATACCCAAAATCCTTAACAAGACAGCCTGTGTCGTTACGAATGATTCGTCAAGTATCATAATGAAAGTATATCAACCTTCATTTCCCTGCCGTTAATTAATCCTCCAATTAAAAAAAAAAAATCTACTCACTTATCACAACCCATATCTGAAAGAAAGTCTTTAGAGTTTAACCTATTTAAAAAAGTCCTTATCTTTTCAATGTAATTAAGAACCAAAATTCAATTTCATTTTTGCTCCCTTTCACCTCCCTTAATTTCCTTTAATCCTCTCCCAATCCACGTGTCACTTTCTTTCTGGTCCGTCGCGGATTCCCCTTCGTCGTCGGCCGTAACGTGAGAAATCTGAAACGCGTCGTTAAAAAAAAACAACACTTTAAAAGAGGAATCATCTCATCTCCCTCTCTCAGTCTCTCTCTCCACTCCTCCTTCTTCTTCGCTGGCTCGAAACTCTTACAGCTCACTCCTCCGGCCAACCCGCCGGTAATCCTGCCCGACTTCTCACCCCTTAATTACAAAACCCAATTCCCTTACCCGCCATTAAACCTCCATTACTGATCCCCGCAATTTCAGCCGAAAAAAAAGAGTGAAAAAACAAAAATGGGAGTGGATTACTACAAAGTGCTCAAGGTTCCCAAGACGGCGACGGAGGACGATCTGAAGAAATCGTACCGTCGGCTGGCGATGAGGTGGCACCCGGATAAGAACCTGGCAGTTAACAAGAAGGAAGCTGAGGCCAAGTTCAAGCAGGTCTCCGAGGCTTACGACGTCCTCAGCGACGCCCAGAAGCGGCAGATCTACGATCTATATGGGGAAGAAGGCCTTAAGACGTTCGATTTCCCTCCGCCGGACGACGTCCCTTCCGGAGATTCGAAATTCAGGTTCAATCCCCGCGACGCCGAGGATATATTCGCGGAATTCTTCGCCGGATCTGGAGCTGGAAGCGGCGGGAAGAGTAATCATAATCATAATCAAAATCCGAGCCGCAATCACAATCAGAGTCGTGGTGTTCATCGGAGGAACAACGGGGAGAGTAACAATAATAGTAAGAAAGCTCCGGCGATTGAGAGTAAACTGGCGTGTAGCTTGGAGGAGCTCTATAAAGGTACCAGGAGGAAGATGAAGATTTCCCGCAATGTTCCTGACGAATTCGGGTTAGTTTCTGGGGGAAAACAAATTCTTTTTGGATTTTGCGCCTTTAATTTTCTTGGTTAATTGATTTGTTTTAGGGTAATAAATTGGGAACTGTGAATCTGTGATATAGTTCATTAATGGCCTGTTCCATCCTAACTGGATATCTCTTTGAATTCACGAATCTTAGTCTGAAATTCTGAATCTCGTGTGCTCTGAATCAATTGCTCGATAAAAATTCATAATGATCACCATTGCTATTGTTTTGTTTGTTCTTGCCTTGAGCAGAAAGCCAAAGGCAGTGGAAGAGATCCTAAAGATAGACATAAAACCAGGGTGGAAGAAAGGAACAAAAATAACATTCCCAGAGAAGGGAAATCAGGAGCTGGGTTTTACAACTCCGGCCGATCTAATATTCGTGGTCGATGAAAAGCCACACGCTTTGTACAAACGAGATGGAAACGATCTAGTAGTTCATCAGAAGGTCTCCCTGCTCGAAGCTCTGACAGGGAAGACTGTGGAGTTGACTACATTGGATGGGAGGTGCCTCACCGTTCCGGTGACTGATGTCATTAAACCGGGGCACGAAGTTGTGATCTCGAACGAAGGAATGCCGGTCTCGAAGGAGCCTAACAACAGAGGGAACTTGCGGATCAAGTTTGATGTCAAGTTCCCTTCGAGGTTGAGTGCTGAGCAGAAGTCTGATCTGAAACGGGTGTTTGGAGAGTAAGTTCTTCGTGTTTTGATGTATATAGCATCGTGGTTGTTGTTGCGAAGATTTGTGCATATAGTAGTAGGAAGGGAGAATGATTGTAAGTTAGCTTGGTGGAGAAGTTTGTATACTACTAGCACTAATCTTAGTCTCTTTTGATACTTGTAACTTACAATACACTCCATCTACTGGTGTTTGGTCTCTGAGTAAGTTTTAACATACAGAGTTTTTGTAAAAATGGAACATGGAGGGATGCATAATACCCCGAATTCGCCTATGTTTCGTGTCTTGACTTCTGATTTCGTCAAATCTAGACATTGTCGTTTGATGCAGGGGAATGTTTCGTGACTTCTGTTTCGTTCCGGTTTCTCCATCACTGCATCTCCCATTCACCTGGACATTGATTAGGCAAGCCGTTCAACTCTTCAACGGCAGATTCCATGAGTCAAAATTCATAGCCAGGAATGTTAACACGTCGATTGAACTTCGGAATTTCGTAGTTTTCATCAGCTCTGTTTTGCCAGAAGAACATTTTGGGAAGTATTTAGATTCTTTTCAGATATACTCTTTTCAGAATATCTAATAGTGACACTTTTGAGGCAAATGGACGTGTTCAGGAGATCTATACGGCCGACACATTTGACACAAATTTGCGAAGATGTTTCCAAATTGGGGTTGAAATCATCGTCGAGAGCCAACGTCAGGACACGAACCTCCAGCCAAAATGCATGAATGCATCTTAAATATGGCTTTATGGCAGACTTTTTATTCACGATGATTCCAATGTATACAACAAACAGGATACAACAATATTACAATGAAACAAAAATGTCTTCTTTAACAAAAGATTCCAATAAAAGATACGCCTGTTTCTACATCTCGGTTCAATCATGCATGTATTGATCTGGTTGCACAGCAATATGGAAAGTACTTACATGTGTTCATAACTCTTTAGTCATGTTTTAAGTCTTGGGATTTCTGTGTAATTGATTTCTTTCAATGTTCTAAGTTTCATTTGATAATCGTGACTAATGCATGCTTTTGAAAACTTCTGCCAGGATTAATGGAAACTATCGTTGCTTCGCTAAACCATCATATCATATATAACAAACTCAAATGATTGAGTATTCAACAACCATTGATTTCCATTTCATGTCATCAGATTGTGCAATGTTGATGGGAGAACTCAAATACTGGGTTTTCATTCAACATTGGAGAAGACGAACAGCACATATACAGGTTGTGATCCGCCACCTGAGCCAGCATATTCTACTTCCCTTGACTGCAAAGATTGGCCAATGAAACAAGGCATCCCATAAGAGTCTGTTTAGATTTCTTCACTTTTGTTGTTTAGACGTCAGATGTAGTTGTTGAGCAGTCAAGCAATTGTAGTGTAATCACAAATTCTCTGTTGCAGGTAATTTTCATTTGGTTATCGATGAATAAAATTTTTAAGATAAAATTATTTTTGTTTGAATAATATTAGTGAGTGTTCACGGATCATGGGCTCATGGGCTAAATTAGTGGACTGAATTTGGGCCAGCTCAATACACTGTATACAATAGGTTGTGAGCTCATGGGCTAAATAATTTTCCAGAGGCCTAGTGTTTACAGTTCTAGTTTTTTTTTTCAATTTGTTAAAATAAAAAACCAAAGTTGAAGAACATTGTGAAAGTTCCCATTAGCATATTGCAATTAATTAATTAATCATCTCTCAAAGGTACTTTAATACTTTAATAATAATTATTCTTTTATAATAATAATAATAATAATAATTATGGATTCCCTTTTCAAGCTGTCTATGCTGTTTAAAGTTTGTATTAAACAATATATAAACAGTCACTTTCTTGCAAGCCTTTTTTTTTTTATAAAGATTGCAAAATTATAGACAAGTTGATATCACGTGTTGGAATCTATAATTCAATTCATTTATTTTTTTAAAATTTAACATATTTTGAATTAAATTCGATATAATTACAAATTATTTTGATTAGAAGTTAGACTATGTTACTCACAATCGTGACGACTTGCTATATTAAAATATAATTTATTTCTATGATATTTGTTAGTGTAATTTATAAATGTTGAATATAAATTTGATAAAAAGGACATATTTATCTTATTTTTGCTGTCAAGCTTCCCAAATCCTAATCTATTATGTGATCTTCAAGTTCTAGTTTTGAATGTATTTAAAATAACAAAATACTTCCTTTTGTGTGCTATACTGAAATTTATACATGTGATTTTGATTTAATACTGAGCAATAATGTACAAAATAGACTCGTATTTTTAGAGTAAATTGAGGTTGAAATCTTATAAAAAGATGAAGTTAAGTTATAATTCAATTTATTTAGAGATGTTCGTTAATAACAACTTATATCAATATATCATAACTTTTCTTCTATCTTAATAACTTATACTTACTAGTAACCCCAACCAACAAAAAAAACATAATCGACATTTTTTTTTTCATTCAAACTACTTATTCTCGCTCGAATCCAATAACACGTAATCAAAAATTTGTAACATTATTTAGGTACCTAAACGGAAACTAACCCCAAAATTATTCTAACGGCTTCTCAACAAGTAACAAACTTTTCAACCGCATCCAAACGCAGCCTTTCTTCCCCAAAAAAAATGCTTTAATAAAATCACACTCCAAGCAAGAAGTTTCTGTCTCTTCCCCGCCCAGAAAAAATTTAATGCCGTTTACGCTTCTCAAGTAAATAGAAATTGTTCGTTGCTTGCCCTTTGCGATATCTCCGATTCAATTCCTACCCGCCATTACTATCCTGTGCTCTTGAATCAGATTTCTCATTCCATTATCACATCAATTGGAAACTTTGAGCTCCATTTTCTCTACACCGGAAACCATGCTCACAGTCTCACCCCTCCAAGGTGTTCGACGAAATGCCTGAACCATGCTTCCCGTCACAACCGTAGACTCCCATAATCTCTTCTTTCCTCCGCGTTTGAGCTCTCGTCAAACGCTCCGTACCACCACCACCACCACCACTCGTGTTGTTCCTCTGCATTGTGCGGCGCTTTTGAAGGAAGGGTTTCTTGATGTTGGGAAGAGGAATGTAAGTGTTAGGGATTCTGTGGTGGAGTTTGGAGTTGGGAAGTTTGTGAGGAGGTGTAGCCAAGACTGGGGGAGTGAAGGAGGAGATTACTCTGCATTGGAAGCTGAGGTTTTGGAGTTCATGAAGAGCTCTGAGGATCCTGAAGTGTTTCCGTCCAAGAAAGTGTTGATTGATGCGGGAAGAAGAGATCTTGTGGAAGGGATTGTGAGGAAAGGTGGGTGGATGGCTTCTGGATGGGATTCGGAAGAGGATGAAAGCCAAGGAGATGAAGTTTTGGACTGGAAGAATGAGACTGAATCAACGAATTTGATCTTGGAAGAGAATGAGAGCCAAGAAGTGTTAAGTTCTGCTTCTTCATCCGGGAGATCACCGTCAGTGCTTCTAAAATTTGGTTCTACGTTTATATGCTTGTTCTGATATCTTTGTCAAGTCAAGAATCATGGAATCTTTGGTTTTGATATATAAGTGTCTGAATTAGTCAGTGGGATATCGCATCAATTCATCATGAGAGCTGAAGAATTTGATACATTTCCCATCATTTTCATGTATTGTTTCATTATTTTTTCCCATTATTGGCATGTCCTTTCCAGTGATTAGATCTTTTGATCCTGGGTTTCTTTGCTGAACTGACCTTCATATTTTGCATTTTCTTTCTGTATGAACTATGGAAGGTTGTTCCTTGTCCTTGGATAATGTTGACTGTGTTTGTTCATGTGCACTCAGAGAAAGTGCTGCTGAGTACGATTCAGGAATTGAAGGTCTGTTGAGTAGATTGAAGAGAGAAAGGAATTTGAAGTTAGGGATTAAATTGCCTAAGAGAGGAGAAGGAACTCATCCTGCATATGAGGAGCCTTGTACAGCTTCCAAATTTTCGGTATATACGCTCCTCTTGAGACTTTTTGTATTTAACAATAGTCAGTTTGTTCTTGTTTCTTTGTTTTAACGAATGAAAAACCATCTGTAGATTTTGCAACCTGGTCTGTCTTCCTTCACTCATAGCAAAGCCATAATGCTTTGTGTAATAAGCTTAAGATTAGCAATTAGATGTGGTTGATAAATGGAATGATTATAGAAAAGGGAGTATCTGAAGTGCGAAACTCTACCAGTTGTAAGAGCTTTGAATTAGTGACAGAATTGTACTCATAATCTCGTATCTTCTGTTAGCAATCATCTCCTAACTTTTTTTTCACTATTATTATCAAGAAGTGCATGATTTCCTTCATTATTTCAAACTGTAGACATAACTTTGGTTTTTTTTTACACTGTAACAGACCGTAGCTGATATAAAAAGAAACAGTGAACCTGCATCAGTAGAGCACAACAATGGCAAGACTAGTCACTTCAGCCAATTAACAAGTGTTGGTGGCTTAGAGAAATCACTTAAGCCTGATGATTGGAGAACATGGAGTGCACGGAGGGGAGCATCTGCACTTGAAAATTTTGAAGGTGGTTCATTTGCAATCCAAAAGTTCAAAAGGATGCAATTTTTGGATTCACCTAACCTCTTCTTTTGCTTACAATGTGCAGCCGGTGAAATAATTTCTGAAGAATCTAGAACTGAAGAAGTGGATGGGTTAGGATCTGAAGCACTTCAGACAGTGGAGGGAAAGAAGACTGGAATTTTTGAAGCAGGTTTGAGTCCCATAAGAATTCGGCTTCGGCAAATGGAGTCTGAACTTTCAACTGTACTTCATGAGCTAAAATCAGCTAGTAATGGTGCTGCCTCACAAAACGTAAGTCTGATGAAGTTGTGTGTATGTTTTGTACTATTTATATATTATAGGTTGCTAGAAAATTTTGTTTAAGTGGGAAAAACAGAATCGAACTTTACAATTTACCCAAACTGGTTGAATTTGAGAACTTGCTCATTCAGTCATTATCTGATCTAAGTTTCACTCTACACCAGGCAAGCGAGAGCTCATGTGATGATCAGGCTATCGAGAGCTCATGCAATGATGAACTTCTGAAGCTGTATGATGATCTGGAATTCCGCGAAACTGAGATCATGCGTCACAAGGACAAGTTACGGTCTACCCGAGCGAAGTTAGCAATTGAGGAAGGCAGAATGGCTCTTCGAACGATGTATAATTGATTCCATTATTGCCTCTACTAACCTTGCACCAGATGTATCTTTTCACTTATAATATTTTCTTTTCCTACTTCATCAGTGACGCACAAAGACTAGAAGAAGAGAAACGAAAAAGCGGAAGCAGTGCTTACAAGGCTCTTCAGCTTTTAAGCACAGCGTACCTAGTTTGGACTAACAACGCCACAGAAGTGCTTGTGACTGGATCATTCGACGGATGGGCTACCAAGGTGAGATCTCATCTACCCCCTCTCAAGGCTCTTGCTATCCTCCTACTTATCATCTAACTTGGAAATTGGAATTTGCAGAGGAAGATGAAGAAGTCGAAGACGACTGGTATCTTCTCCTTGTACATGAAACTGTATCCAGGAAAGTACGAGGTAAATCATTTATTCCCGACTCTATGTCGAATCTCTACGTTTATAAATGAATAAGATTTTCTCGACTGATCTTTCTTGCCGTAATGCAAAAACACAGATCAAGTTCATTGTGGATGGTGAGTGGAAAGTTGATCTTTTGCGGCCTACAGTTGAATACAAAGGGTATGTAAATAATGTCCTGATCGTCCATTGAGAAGAGAAGAAGAAGAAGCTTAACAGTGATTGCTAACCACACAGAGAAGAGACTGATTTTCCCCTTTGTAAAGAGTAGGAATTCAATTGCTTTAGCTAGGAATTCATAAAGGAACAAGATGCTGCTGAAAGATCTGTGTATCTTTTCCACTTGTTGTTGCTGTAAACCTCATTGTAATCAACCTTAGCTGAATAGTAATAATTGATAATGAAGCAAGCAATCAATAGTGCTTTCTTTTTCAGTCCTAGTCTCTTGCAGTTCTAACTTGTCCATCTGTGCTATTTTCAAGGTTGTGAAAAAGTACCCTGCAAGAAGGTTGGACCATGAACATACCATTACAAAAATGTTCTAACTATAATCGGCAAAAGCTGATCCGATCCGACGAGCCCTTCTAACCGATTTAGTCGAACTTTTCATGTGACTCTATTTGACTAGAATGTCGACAACTTATAATTTGATCGACTAACCAACGTCTTGATGAACCTATGACCCGACGAGCTAGCGATTCAACCAAGCAGCCACCAAAAAATACTCATAACATATCTAGTTCATGATCCCACTAACCCAGTATGTAACCATTGAAACAAACAAATAAGGCAAGCCTACAAAGAATCATTCTTGCTGCCGAATAACTCTTCGGTTCATTCACCTGTCAACCTTTGGTTATGCCGCCATATTCCTCTTCCTTCTCTAATCCCCAATTCCTCACCTCCACTTTCCCATTCCCTCTCCAATGGCTGCCTCCTGCTTAACTGTCTCACTCTCCCCCTCTCTCAAAACCACCCGTCTCCCCATTTTCTCAAATCGCTTAATCACAACAAACCCATTGTCTTCCCCAATTCAACTCAGACAACAACCTCATTTCTTCCTCCAGCCAAACAAGCACACTCCTTTCCGTCTCCTTCCTTCTACAGTAATCAACGCTCATCATGGGTTCCTCGACCCACCTTCAGAAGACGAACAACTTCTGCCGTCGGAAAATCCGACCAAGTTCCTTCTCTGGGTCGCGCTCTGGGCTTCCCTCTCCCTCGTCTGGTTCGCTTCTTCTCCCGGTCCTGCCAAAGCAGCAGCTTCAGCAGCTTCCTCGGCTCTCGATTCATCCATCAAAGCTTCCACCTTTGGATTGAAAATCGCCAATGCTCTTCGCGGATTGGGATTACCTGATGAAGCTGTTGTCTTCTCCCTCGCTACACTTCCTGTGATCGAGCTTCGTGGCGCCATCCCCGTCGGTTACTGGCTCCAGCTCAAGCCCGTCACCCTCACCGTCTTGTCCATACTCGGGTCAGTCATGAAATTTTCAAATTCCTTAATCTTGCCTTGAACCTGTTCGACGAAATGCCTGACCGACTGAAAAAAATCTCAAAACGACGCGTCGTTTTACAGGAACATGGTCCCAGTGCCGTTCATCATACTGTACACCAAGCGAGTAGCTTCACTAATTGCCGGAACGAACAAGGCGGCATCGGAATTCGTCGACATGATGTTTCAAAGGGGAAAGGAGAAAGCTGCACCAGTGGAGGAGTTTCAGTGGATTGGTCTGATGCTGTTTGTTGCAGTGCCTTTCCCTGGAACCGGAGCGTGGACTGGGGCCTTCATAGCTTCGATTCTCGACATGCCGTTCTGGGGCGCTGTATCGGCTAACTTCTTCGGCGTTGTGCTGGCCGGATTGCTGGTGAATTTGCTGGTGAATCTGGGTTTGAAGTATGCTGTTGTTACTGGTGTGGGACTGTTCTTTGTGTCCAGTTTCATGTGGAGCTTGCTCAGAAGTTTTAAGAAGTCTTTTATTAGCTCCTCTGAATGATTTGTGTTGGTGACATTTCTATTAACCGATTTTACATGGTTTGGTTAACCGATCGTGTTTGGTATTCATGATATCGTTGTTAAGTGTTGATCTATTGGACCAGAAAGTCCAACAGTGCTCAAGGGTTTCTTCAAGAATATATATGATGGGTTCTACTTAGAATAAATGGAAAGAGGGTACGGTTTGCCGGTTCGGGTTAACAAAAACTCTTTAAATCGTTGCTGCTAACCATACGGTTTAACGTTGATGGATAGCCACTAATTCCAACGATTATGTCAGGTGCGATTAACGGTTAACCATGGTAACCATTTAAGCCGAGTGAACCAGGTGAAGCTTTTTTGTGTTGTTTCCTACAATTCTACAAAGACAAAGTGAAAACATTTACTTCCCATGTCCAAAATCCAAAGGTAGGCTCATAAATCCCATCTGAGGGCCATGGACACCGACATCGCCCCGTGAGCCATACATACGACTAACTGTACGAAACTCCGATGATCTTCTGACGAATGTTCATCGCCATACATGCAAGCTATCTCAAGAAGATGGTAAATCATTTCGATTTCTGTATCTACGCTTAATTTCGCGTCACTTGAGATTAACAGAAAGCTCATTCTAACAGCAGCCAGCCAGCCAGCCTTTAATTTGTTGATTGTTTCTTCTGTCAACAGGAAAGCCGTCGTCGTCGTTTCCGCAAGCTAGAGACTGAGGTCCAGTATCGCAGCCAGTGGATTGTTTCAGCTCGATCATAAGCTCTGCTGAAGCTAGAAGCATTGTGAAGACGCTTATTATGTATGTGATATCTGTTCCATCTCATGGTTTTCTTGTTGCGTCGTCTGGTACTATTTAGCTTGTGCTAATTCATAAAGCTCAATTCATAATGAAGATAATGAGTTAACGATTGTATTTGTAAGATTATTTTGTTATGTGTTTTACTATAAAATGATGTTTTATGCCGTAAAATCTGAAGTTAGATTATGTGGTAGTTTTATATTTAAAATTTTAATTAATAAGAGATGGGGATACTCACTAGTATTCAAAATCTACGAATTTGGGATGGGTATGAATATTGATATTCGGATAGGGATGAATTTTATAAATATGTATGTAGATGAGTATAAGTACCCGTCCAAAATCCGCCCCCATTACCAAGTCTAATTATGAAAAAGGAGAACAAACAAAGGTCAATACAATATAACTGCAGTAAGTCCTCTTTCTTTCTGACAAAATTTCTTCCTTCCCTTGGATTCTAATTGTCGAAATATTAAAACCCTGACAATGATAATGATAAAGATAGATGTGCATTGTTATTGATGCAGTTTGGGTGAAACTCGAATATCATCATCGATGGAGGTAGGAGGGTCAGTAGGAGCTGGAAAGCAACTGATGATTGATTTGATTCAAAATCATATTCCGCAAGGCAAGGAAAGATTTGCCAGCTTCATTAACACTCTGGTGGGCGGTAGTAATGCTTCTGAAAATACGGTAATTACCTCGCTTTCTCCAATGGGCTGTTGTTCATTGATAATGATAATGATGATTTGATAATGATAACGATAGATCTCCGTTATTGCTACAGTTTGGCTTGTTTTCTTGACTACTTGATGTTTGTTTTCAACTGATTGACAAATTCATATGCTTCTCGCGGCGTCATGTGCACGACCTGTGAGAAGATGTTTGATCCCCGAGACTTTTCCCATCGTCTGCACGGACGGTAACGTCTTATTTGCTTCCGTGGCATTGTTGGAAGATCACAGCAAGAAGAAACATGCTTGCAAGTCTGTGATATCTGCTAACCGTATCACCTGCGTAGAGTGTGCAAAGGCTTATGGTTTACAGGCGGGTCCTGTCCCTTGTGCGCGCTGTAACACCTTCTATGATTCCAGGAGGGAAGCACCTTTGAAGGATGAACTAGGAGTAGTTTGGATGATTATGTCGTGTGGTTTTACTGTGTTAGTTTACTGGCACAGCTGCATTGGCCGTTTGTTTGTCGTTTTAGTTATGGATGTTGTTTGTTTGTTGTCTTAATTTAACCATTTGTGTCAAGAATAGATGGCATTTGGAGACTTCTATAAAAATGTTCAGAAACATTCCACATTGTGCACTCCGAGTGTTAGGATTGCAATATCTCCGTAGTTTAATCCTTGCTATGTGCTATATGAAATCGACTGAGCATTTCATTCTTTTCCCCCCACTCTGTTTATTAGTTTTGCTATTTACAAGAAAGTTAAACTGTAAACCCGATTAATCAGCCCCAACACATGCAAGCTGAGCTTAATCTGTACTATTTTTCATTTCACTCTGTTCTTTCTCGAAAGCCTCCGGGAAGCTTACTGGACGATCCTTTATCTTTCCTTACTCGAAGAAATTACATCCAGTTCATGAGATCAAGCACCAAGTTGAAGGGCTGATCCTCCACGGGAAACTCGAACCCGCCGCACGAAGAGCTCAGCACCGCCGGGAGTGGTTTGTCGTCGTTACGGAAGCAATTGGTCGTCGCCGCCATCATCAGAAATTCATCTTCGTCCTGTGAGAAGTAGTCAGATTGATTCTCTTCGAACACCTGTGACGACTCGTTCGGATCCATCAACACCGAATGCGGGCTGACCGAATAGTTCACCTCGCTCTTGGACGCCTCCGGTGAGACAATCGCCAGCTGACTCATCGGAACCTGAAACGTCGCCGTTTTGAAATCCTCCTCCGTGTCCAATTTCTCCTTCAGGGAACGCACCTGTTTGAATCAACTTGCATACAAATTCGGCAAATTGGGGTTCTTCATCAAATGAAATTCGGATTATTTTCAGGAATTATTTATCACCTGGGTTTCGAGGCTCTGTTTTTCCTGAAGCAGGGAATCGTAGTCTTCCTTCAGGCGGTCGAAACTGAACCGGAGCGAATCGAAATCCTTCTCGAGCTGTTTGTTCTTGAACCGAGCTCGACGGTTCTGGAACCAAATCGCGACCTGACGAGGATGCAATCCGAGCTCCTTAGCCAGATGGACTTTCCGATCAGGTTCCAGCTTGTTCTCCGTCTCGAAACTGCTCTCTAGAAACTGAACCTGACTAACTGTCAGCCGCCGCTTCTTGCAACGAGGACTCGAACCCAGTTCGAAATCCTCGTCGCAGAGCTCTTCTTTCCCGTGTGGGCTGCAGAACTCTCCGTCGTTCACTTCCCCGCCGTCGACATTCTCAAACCCTGCAGAAAACATGAAACATCCCTCATATCCTCAGGAATCTCCAAATTCATCGGAATTTGGATTCAAGTCGGAATTTGCCGGATTTGAAAATTCCAGAGAAATTCCACCTCTGATTCCGGTACGGCAAAACGCAGCAGAATTAATCCGGTCTGAAATTCAATCAAATTCCAGGATAATTCCACCTCCAATTCCGGTGCGTGGCCATAAATTTATAAAATTTAAAATTTTTCTCTTTATAACTAAATCTGAACCCCCAATACCGAATGTTCTATCGAAAAGGGATGAGTTTTAGTTACCTTGGAGGTTGAGGGCAGGGGAAGGGATCCAGAGATGGCCGCAAGAGAGGAGATCGAAACCGTTGATTCCGGAACCACTAGCCATATCGGATTGATCAAACAGAGGAAAGTTTTCGTTTCGATGATCGAATCGAGGATGATGACAGATTGTGTGTGCAAGGTGAAAGATTCATGGGTTGGTTGGAAGAGTAATGTGGAAGAGATCAGTGTTAGGGAAGCTGAAACCCATTGCTATGAAGAGATGATTGACTCAGATTGCTAGAGTTGTGGGGATTTGTGGGAGTTTGTTCTGTGACTTCTGTGCTGCAGAAATGGCGGATTTGTTCATGATTTCTGGGAGAGGAGAAATTGAAGTATTTGGGACAGAGTATTTCGTTGAGGAAGAAGGAGTGGGTTTGGAGGTTTTATAAGGCAGAAATCAGTGAGAAGTGTGGACTGATAAGGTGTGATTTTGCAGTTTTTGACACTCTGTTTCTTTTTTGGTAAGTATGATTTTTTGTCAGATTTGTGGGGGAGAAAACATTTGTCACACCACCTTAAATTACACTCGTGCCCCTGTAAAATTAAAAGTAGTCTTGTTTAGACTCGCCATTTTTGTTCGGTTCAATTTCTGAGTTTTTTTCATAATTCGATTGATAAGTGGTTATATTAAAAATAGGCATGCCGAGTTCAATGTTTCGTTGTAATTACGTACCTTGTATTTCAAGATTATCACATTGGTGAGTTGTCTTGGATTTTTAGTAGTGTCGAAACTTTGATTAGTCTTTCAATTTATGTCGTATGTTGTATACGGATAATCATATGAGTCGTGCTCGTCTAAAAAGAACATGAAATGATTGCTCAATCGCTTTTATTTTTTATATGATATAACGACATAGTTAATTGTTGACCGTATAGAACGGGTGAACATGAAAACTTGAGGGTTCAAGTAGCAGAAAAATTCGAAAGAGGTTGTGTTGAAAATGGATGGATCATGACTCTAAACTCAGGAAAATGAATGAATCATAGTTCTAGTGCTTTTTTATTCGTATTGATATCGAAACAAAGAAAAACTTAATAACCACAAATCCTTAAAGATTGATGATTCAGTTTAATCCAATTCGATCAATAAATTTTATTAAAAAATTGCTCAATCCAAAAATCAATAAAACTTACAAATTAGGGGAACTGGTATCTAATTAATCCATAATTCATAATCCACTGAACCTACAATTTAATGAACCTAATAACCAGATTAATCAAACTCGTAACATTATAATTTACCCATGAGTGATGTTAGAGTATTGATACCAAAAACAAAACACTTGTCAACAAAACATAATAGTAAGATTTGCGTGCGGTATTCAAGACAAATTAAAGGTGTGTATGCATTTTTTTGGCCAAGAATGATATGGAGGATTTCATATAAGCTAGCGTACGAACCAATGAAAATTCAGTAATTTTCATGTAATCTTGTTTAGGAAACGTGATTTACATGGTTGATTCATGCTTAGCTACTGACCACTAATATTGGTCGGTAGCTAAACGTAAAAGTTACGTAATTTTCTATATTGTCTTTAATATTGCCCACTCTGACCAAAATATATACTAAATATTCGTAACACTCACGACCTATAACGAGTTAGGTCGTGAGTGTTACGAACTGGTGGAATGAATAACCACCGTTATTATTTCTTGCGAGTTTCAATCAAACTCCAACTCAAACACCTTCGTATTCTATGCTTCTTTTGTCCCTAAACGACCCTCTATACCGAAACCCATATCCTAATTCGCCGCAGTAGGTTTACCAGCTGGACTAGAAGCTCAAGTTAGGTTGAGCCAACATTTACCTTTACACAGACAATTCCCATAGTTTTCATCCTCAAAAACCTGTTGTCCCATATGTAAATTTCTTCTTGATATGGTGACTCAACGACAAGAATAGGCATAAAAAATCAAAACTAGTTACTACTCAGAGAGTGACTCTTCTTCCCCCACAAATCTGATCTCTATCTCCAACTCTCTCTGAGTTAACAAACAGAATAAGTTCAAATAAACGTTAGCCACCTGGCATGTCAACTTATAGGCTAGTTAGCTTACCTCCATTTCTTCAGTCAATTGCTGTGAAGCTTCGAACTACCCAACTGCTCTGCAACAATGACTTTTATTTGGTCATCTTCTGTCTGGTTTTTGAAAGTGAAACCGCGTGCTTCAAAACATTCCTTGGCTGTTTATATACTCTTAAGAGTTATGTATATATAGCTTACTAGATTTCGAGATAAGGAGATGTGAGTTTTTGAATCGTTGAAAGTTACGCGTGTACGCGGGTTGTGCAATGGGGCGAAGGGATATGGAACGAGAAATGTTCGACCTTTCTCAATATTACTACGAAGCACTTGTTTAGGATCGGTTGTTCGAGCATAGGGTCAGGTCCCCCAGTGGCGCCCTGCAGTTGAAATTCGATGTGTTTTTTCAATGGATATATTTTTAATGTGGTTAGTAAGTAGTGATTAGTCTAAATTTATATAAGATTAGTTTATGACATTTCATCCAGTCAAAATTGATATATGGATAGCATATCGAGATAATAATGCATTTTCACCCAATTCCACTAATGAAGTAATGTGTGGAAATTAAATGTAGATTATTTGAGTGTTTTTTTTCTAGAAGTGTGAGGGCAATTAATACTCTCCTTACATGATTCATCTATGTTTTATACATGTCGTGCCGCATGATTATACTATTGAATAATTTGAATGGTCGCATACCAATTCTTTGACGGAAGTGGCTAGTCACTGGATTGTGTCCCCATAAGGTTGTGAGTTCAAATCCTATAAAGGACAATATTACAAATCACCAACTGCAATCTTTTGGATTCATAATTCATAGACTAACCACGCCTACAAAGGAAGTTGTTTTTTTTAAATGTTATTATGTTACGCATAACTAAAACAATCCAACTTCCAACATAAACTCACTCGTAAATCGATCAAAGGCCAATGCATAATTCAGAGGTTTTAATTTCCTTACAACAATCCATACGAATTCTAATAAATACTAATCTTAAAATGGTCGAGATAGTTGGTTAAATCATTCCTTTCGGATGTATTTATACGATCATGTGTTCGAGGTTCAAACTAAAAAAATAAAACAAGACAATTTTAGCAAACTATCAACATAATCTAGATCAAAATCACCTCCTTTTATAAATTTAGTGAGTGTTCTTGGAAAAACTATAGTGCTTATGGACTGAGATGATTTTTTTAACTGTTTATGAGTCGTTTTTAACTGTTAAGAACTGTTTTAATTCATTTACACGTATATAATAAAAGTCTAGTTTCTTGGAAAAAGAATTTCATACGGTTTTTATTTTATTTTATATTATTTGTCCAATTATTCACAAGGCAGAAGATGAGCTGAAAACTTCAAATTCTATGTTAGCTATCAATAGTTCCTAATTCAAAAACGATAGAACTCTACTTTGTTGTCGCTCGTTTTCAGTTACTATTGGTTCGAAACTGAGACATTCGTGTCAAATATGTGCTTTGAGAACCGATTAGGTTTTGAATTTGATTTTGGATTTTGATTTTGCTTCTGGAATGGAAGATGTAGACGGAGAATTGAGCAATATACAATGGTTCTCGACTCGAGAGATTTTGATTTTCACCGACTTAAGATTTACGGCGTTACAAACACTGTAAAGACACGCATATATAGGGCTCTTTAGTCTTTAGGCAGTGATTGGATGAGCAGCTAGGGCTACGTAGTTGTATAGTATAGGCTATGAGCCTCGAATACAATTCAATTCAGTTCAATTCGAAATTGTAAGAAGATGTTAGCTTCTCTTGTCTTTTTTTCTTTTCTGGTAGTAGAAGAAGAAACTAAAAGAAAGACTATCCTCAAATCAAAGGGGACTCAATACCCCTTGTTTTATCATTGTTGAAGACCTCTATCTTCGATCGACACCATGTGCATCCCCAATGGCAAGTTATAGTATTTTTTCGTGAGGTAATCCGCCACTTGGTTACCTACACATGTTTGGCACGAACGTCCTAATTTCGAGCCAATAATAACCGAAAAAGAGCAAGGTGTTTGATATTTCGTCTATCTTAACACATTAACTCATTAACTTGTCGGGAACACTCAACGTTAACATTGACTTTCCAACTCTCTTAAATGCTAGGTGGCAGCTTGGTTTACTACCACGTAGCCGTAGCTGCTCATCCAATCACTGTCTAAAGATAGTAACAGAAAATTTCCAAGACTTGGGCTCATTTTTACAGGCCCAAAGAAAATAGAGCAGCCTGCTACTTATGTTTCCAGGCCGATAATTTATGGCAGGTCCAATCAGAATTACATTAGGCCATCCCCCATCCGCCACGTGGCCGTTAATTTACTTCCGTTTCTCATTAACATCATCAATCATAATCAATCAACAAATCTACACCTCTAAAGAAGAGTGGTCGTCAAATCGGAGCTCCCACCGCGGCCAACGACCATCAACGGTTGTCACCATCAATTACATGTGCGTTGAATATCGCATCAAGATGTATAAAAATCGTGTATAAATACCGGATACTAACTAAACCAAAGTACATAAAACTAGAAGTCAATCAAGTTAGATGCAATATTCCACGTCAAGATATCCTTTTTAACTTTAAGCCATATATACTTCCAAATTGTAGATAGCAGAAACGACAAGAAGTATCCATCATTGGATCTTTCATCTGCCAACTTTTGTTTCACCGTCCATGATGATGAGGGCACTTAGAATTGTATCTTCTCTTTGTGGTAAAATAATTTTATCTTGTTTTAGCAAAGACCAGTACCTTAATATCGGTTTAAGGTAAACGTTACTATCGTCAATCTATCATGCTGGTACACCTCCCTTTCCTTACCAACATTCGTACTGGTACCCAACTCGATACTAAGTTTATGAAAAAAGATTCACTAATCTGTTATAAAATTTAATATTCGACTGAAAATAGTTCACTTTAAATCTAGCTGAGTGCGATCAAAACAATTAAATTGAGTTTTACTTCAAGTATTATATATCTTGTCTCAGATCAGTTAGTTAAAGAGGAATCATTGTAGGAACATGTTCAAAATCACGGTCAATTTCTTTTTCAAATCCTGCTACGCGAGCTCTTTCCACGAATAGGAAGAACCCAATAACAAAATGAAAGGTAGCTAACCAACTTTTCGAAGAAAAATATATAATTCTCTGCATTGATCTCAGTTACTACACTACCTACAGTATTTCTTATTATTTATATATCGTGTCATTTGGACCGGTGAATTGGACATGTGATTTGCTGGACCTTGGTGGAGATTTGGTCCCAATTCACCTGTTTGGACACGTGAGTAGGAAGACATTTGAGGCGATTTCAAATCACATAAAAAGGGTACGGTAGAGATTTTGGATGACGGAATGAAAATTTGAGAATTTTAATCAAAAATACTCTTTCTTTTCCTTTTTAGTTAACTTAATATGATTATATATAAACTCGAACATTTTAATATTTTTCTTTTTTTATAATGATCTCTTGACATTAGTCTTACTCAATATCTCCTATACATCACTCATCTAAGTGATTTATTTTGAAAATATCAAACTTTATTCTAATTTTTTTTATTTTAAATTATCTATTAAAACGATTTGTATATATACGAATGTTTATTCTTCTCCAAACTCTTCTTCGAGATCTAAAAGATTTCTCCCACACAAATCTGAGGGTTAGATATTTAGCCACCATGAACCCACTATAATGGAAGGAAATCTAGCAACCGATTTATATAATTAGATTGCCAATAATAATAATAATAATAATAATGTTTGGTCAAACTAATCACTGTTGAGGGTGGTTAGTTTGACCAATGTTTAATTTGAGATTTTGTACAAAATTATAAACACCGTAGTTATTAATTATTGAACATGTAAATATCTTTATGTATCTACTTTAGTTGATAAATATCGTCTCTTTATAGAATTATCTAAGTCGTAAGGAGATGATATTCATCAACGAAAATAAATTTTATCGTCTTCTATTTATTCATTTTCTCATGAAATTATCTGGAAAAAAAAACAAATTAAACAAACCTTGTAAAGTGAAAATATCTCCCAACGTGCATCTCCTGCATCATATTCCATTCTACAGTTAAATGCATCTCTAGATTATGATCCACACCACCCACGTGTCACGACAACAGTCACTATCATCCATAGTGTGTGAATGTACAAATAAGGCATTGATTAATATGGACAAACATAGTGTTAATTTCCATAAGTGGATGTTTAATTAATTAATAATTGCAAGTCAAACCCCTCAAATAATAAATAAATAAATAAAAATCCAGATAATAATATTGAAGAAGTTTCTGTAGTGGAGGAGGGCAACTCCGTGTTCTTCCCGCTACTGAAGAAATGGTGACATTAGATTTGTCTTTGTTGTTATCTAATTGGGTTTACTCAAATGATTATTAATTTAGACAATGACGATCATGGGCGGGACTACGGTGGTGTGATGCGATGGAGTTAGAGCGTATGGAAGTGGAAATGAATGTCCAGGTTGTGGTGCAGGCAGTGAATAATTAAAAAGTGGAAGATCGAATGGAGTTTGAAGATATTATTTAACGCGGCAAGGTTATTTTAAGGTCTAAACTGTTTTATTCATTTATTTGTGTAAGAAGGATAAAAAAAATTTCACGTTTGAGGATAAAATTTTATGTATGCTATTGTCAATTGAAAAAAAAATGACTGTGTATATTGCTAATTAACTTGATATAAATGTGAGTTACATATGAGTAAGTTATTTTTGTTCTTCAACTATGGTATGTATATTTATGTCACTGAATATTGAGATTTATCAATATAATATGATAAATGTCAAATTTTGTTCTTCAACTACAGTGTGTGTATTGGTTTAGTAACCATTTTAATTTGATTTAAAAACAGAGTCAATTTGAAAACAATAAAAAATTGAAATTAAAGTGGAAATTAGAAATAAAAACCTGTTTAATTGCCTATCATGAGAAATTTTAAAAATTAGAAACCAAATTTAATATAAACTCAAATTCTAATTGGTAGCTCAAACAATAAATCAAAATTAATATATTCTTAAAACTAAAAAGTTAAACTTTAAACTCCCAAACACTATTAAATTTCAATTCCTAAAAACAAACCTATAAAAGCTTAATTTTAAATTAAAAAATATGAAAAATATACCATGTAAGAAGTACCGATACCCTTTACTACAAAAATGTTATCCTGAATTTTATATGATTTTAAAACATAGAATGAAGCAAATTTAAATTTGAAATATACTTTCAAGTAATCTCATTCCTTAAATTGAATCTGTTAAGTTTATAAATAAAAAAATTAAAAAGAACACATAGAGAAATAAGCAAATGAAACAATTTTATTACCATACTTGGAAAAAACGTGGAAGCCAAACAGATGAAGATAATGAAACAACGTAGCATACCTTTAGCAGGTACTTTAAATATGGAATGCTTCCGCCAAGGATCGAAGACTGGAGCAATTGGCGAGGCCTTGGTAAATCTGATTACTATACATGCAACGGGTAAACGGCGCTCGTCGCCGGCGGCGGAATGAAAGTGCGCCGTCTCCTCGTAGTGTTTTCAGAAAATCGATTCATCTTCCTTCCTCTCAGTTGCTTCAGCTTCCAATTGGGAGAACTCGACTTAAACAAGGACAGTTGAAGTGTAAGTTACGTTTGACACGTTGCAATGCAAACATTGCAAGCTGAGTGAAGCCATATGGCGCTTTGTGCGGTAGAAACACACTTATGAATCCATCCAAGAATTAACAAGGAGTTCACAAAACACCTTTTGGTTTTAACAAACACAAATCGATTTTCAAGTTCTTGATGGTCTATGGAAGTTGAGTGTGATCTACTTCTTTATGTTTAAAAGTTTTTTTTGGTATTATACAATGACAATTAAATTTCTGTGAATTAACAGGTGCATGATAATATATATATTTCTATTTTTTTCCAAAATGTTTGCAAAAATTTAACCAATTTTAAAACTTTCAAGACTAACACCATTACCGTAAAGTCTTAGAAAAAATGTTATTTAGCTTTATCTGGCTATTATTTGGAGGGTTTAATATGGTGAAATTTAAATTTTTAGCCATTTCCAACATGCATATAAAATATTAGCAAATTTGAAATTTGAAAATTTTCATGTGAAAATTGTCAAATTCCTTGTGTTATAACCCATGGAAATCGACAATTTTAACATTAAAATTGAAAATTTTCAAATCGGCTAATATTTGACATGCATGTTAAAAATGGATAATAAATCAAAGTTTCAATAAGGTAATTCCTATAAATAATGGTCAAATTAAGTTAAAATCCGTTTTTTGCTGAAAATAGGATCGGGTAGGGCTCAAACTTGTTTTAGTCGAAAATAGACTAGGTGAAACTTCCATTACAAGAGAGAAATGAAGTAAATATAACATGGGTGTCCGTCCATATGTGGGGTGTGGTTGGATTCGAACCTGAAATCTCCCGATCCCTAACCACACAACACAACCACTATGCTACTCCTTAAAAGACGGCAGGACTCAGATTTACAAAATATAATTTCACATTTTCTATATCATTAACGAATAAATAAACTTACACTACAAATCAATTAATGAATAAATAACATCGCTCACTCGTTAAACCTAGTCATGATTGAAATCTGGGAATTTGACTGTCTGAAAGCCAACATCTTGATTGATTCCCATCATTATCAAAACCCAATTTAAGTTTCCCTAACTGATAAGTCAAGCTAGTTTCATTGTACATTTTTTATAGGGAAATTAAAGGATCTAATAATTAATTCCTTTTATTATTTAAATTTCTATTCTTGATTAAAAAATAACAAGGGAACAAAAGATCGATGCTTCTGTTGTTGTGTTGGTCACTATACTAGACCAAGTCAACCACCCTTTGGTTGTGGTATAGCTCCACTTCACTGGACATCAGTCAAAAGTTTATTGAATCTTTTAATTTATTTTCTTTTTTGCAAATACTTGAACCTTAATTCTCAACCATAGATTCCGAGTTATTTTGTTGTACTATTTGATTAGTCTCGAATTATTGCTTGAATTCAAAGATAAACAAACACAACCAAATGAAATTAATTTATATTTTATTTTCGGTAAAAAAAACAATTATATACAATCGATATTTTGCTATCTTCAAATATTCAAAAACAAAGTTGGACAAAGTCATAAAACCATTATCAACTATTTGTGACTTATTACATGCTATATAGTTGTTTTATTTTTGTCTAAATGAAATTTGCTTTTAAAAAAATTATATTTAATCCGTGTTTTAATCTTGTAACTTAATTGACTATATAAGTCGTAAATTGTAAATTTAAATTTCGCCAAGACCAATCCCGAAACCTCATTCCTAGTCATCCAAACTCATGACAACTAGATTCACAAGAGAAGTACATTGTGATATCCATTCACATGTATCACCACTCTTGAAGTAGTTAAATCAATTAAAAGTAACCATTTGTGTCATAATTAGGAAATGTGTTGGATTTCCATTGGTTACAACAAGAAACTCTTCAACCATTCCTAAACAAATCTACACCTCTTACAAATGAGCATTCCATTAATGAAAATCTCCTACCTAATACAAAGAATCCAGGATGATCAATGTAATTCCTTTTTTTTTTGCCATTTCCCCTCAAAACCTCTGCCTATAAATCCCCACCACCGGTCCATCAATCTTCTCTTCTCCATAAGCCCAAAGATCAAATATCTCTCTCTCTCTAAATGGTGGGTTCCTCTTCACTCTTAAGCTATCACTTCCTTTAATCTACTAATAAAATCCTCAAGTTCTCATCAACCCATTATCATAAACCACAAACAAACGATACCCATTTGAAAAAGGACTCGAATTTCTCCAGTCTGCTTTCTCTCGCTTCAGTCTGATCATCCTCTGTTTTCTACTCTGTTTTTTTTTGTCTGTTTCTGGCAATCATTGTGTTTTTGGTTGGTCGTATGATGATGTCGGGTTGTTTACAGGAGCAGGAATTGGAAGGAGGAGGGAGATGGGAAGGGTATGTGGATTGGAGAAACAAGCCCGCAATTCGAGGCCGCCATGGTGGCATGCTGGCTGCTTCCTTTGTTCTTGGTAAGTTTAAAATTTTAACTGGTTTTAATTTCTTTTCCAAAAGTTATAGAAAGGCCTTTGGTTCTTGATTAGTTAATACTTGTGATGAGTAATGATAAGGTTTTTAATCACCAATGTGATTGTGATCATTGTTTTTATTCGATCAAGCGAATCAAATTTCCAATCACTACACCCTAATGGTTGGCTCCAATGGTAAAGTGATAAGTGGCAATGGAGATACCAGGGAGAATTAGGTGTCGGCGAATCGAAACTACCGTCGAGGAAATGATGAAATTTTATATAAAATTGTCAAAATTGAAATGATGTCGAATGTTTCCTCCATAATATTTTAGAATTTACCTTAAATTACTTCAATTTTTTGTCTATGATCATTCTAATTTTGCTATTGTGAAGACAATATTTTTTTATTCACCCTGCTGGATGATAGATTGCGTTATCGGTTTAATTATTTTTTGGGTTTTGGGTTTTGGGTGATAAAAAGAGAGTATAGATAACAAATTATAATGTGGGCACAATTTAATTTTGGGTCAAAACCGGAAGTATGGGTGCATATATGTAAACAACTATGGTCTCTCGACAAGGACACTACGTTAGATCATGAATTAATTGTGTCGTAATTTTTGAAGTGGTGTATTCAAGTCTTTTTTGATGAAATGGTTGTGTGGCAGGGGCAGAGGTGATGGAGAACTTGGCGTTTCTTGCGAATGCGAGCAACTTGGTGATGTACATGGCGGAGTACATGCACTTCACACCGTCGAAGTCGGCGATTAACGTCACGAACTTCATGGGGACTGCTTTCCTTTTGGCACTCCTTGGTGGCTTCCTTTCTGATGCTTTCTTCACCACTTATCAGATTTACCTCATCAGTGCTGCCATTGAATTCCTGGTAAAAATGTCTACTCACCCCACTTTAGTTTTACTGCCGATAATGTTGTTGTTTATCTCGATTTTCGGGTTTCTCGAGTTGGTAAAAAATGATAAATGTATAGTTATTGTTCTGAATATAAATAAGTCTTACTGAATGGATAAGCGATAATCGTGAGTGAATTTACGGACATATAAAACATTAAAATTGTGATATACGTACTACAATAAAACAAATAGGGCATTCGGAGAATCAAACTCCGAACATCTCGCACCCAAAGCGAGAATACCACTAGACCAAATACCCTCATGCTTTAATGTGAGATTCTATTTCTCCTACTAAGTATTAAATTTTTATAACTGACAACTGAATTTCTAGCTGGGAATTTGAATCAATTTTTGTTGAGATAGGCATTGTTGCTAGCTAGTTTATACATTTGGTTGAACTATATTTGTGATTATGTTGCCATAGTTTAACACAAATGGATCTTTTTCGTGTCATAAATTTCGTAATCAGTATGATATAATCACTTTTAACGTAATTTGAAAATATGTAATGCATATCACTATCACTATAACATAACTTAAACACGAGAAAATCTTTGTATTTGAACAAAATCATTAAAAGTTAGATAGTGGAGCACTAAATATGGAGTTGAAGAATCGCTATCAATGATCTCAACTTAAAAAGGTAAGATTACGTGATAGAAACATAACACACATCAATAAAAATTCGAATGACATCAACAAAAACTACCCATTTATACAGTTACAAATAAAAAACCGTATAATCTTATCCAGAAGTTATCTCGTTTTTCATTACAAAATTTGAAACTAAGTACTAATAATTTATCAAAGTGTCAAGTACTAAAACATCAATTATATAAGGTTGCTTTAGCCTTAAGTCTTGCCCAAATTTATGCATTTTCCATTGAAAATAAGAGGTCCAATAACATGTTCTTCATCTTGGAAGTTGAGAAATGTTTTCTTCCCACATAAAATTCTTTAATTTGTTTAATTTTAATTTCATTGCTATAATAAATGATCTTGTCATAGTAGTTATACTTTGTGACCCGTTGTAGCTCTTTCGTCGGTTTAATAATTTCTCAATTAAAACCATATTACCGACGTGGCCTACTAAAATTAAAATATTTTTCACATAAAATGTAAACGTATCTGATACCCCTGAATCTCAAAACAAGATCAAGTTAAAATATTTTATCGCTCAAAATTATCAATGAAAATTAATATTTATGAGTAGACAACACCATAAAATTAAAATATCAATTTCATTACCGTATCTATACCCCACACATATACATTAAACTTGTTCAAAGTAAATTAGTAAAAACTAAAAAAAACATATAAATGCATTTATTATTTCTACATCTTATCCAAAGAAAAGACAAAACTAAAATTAAAGTAGACAAAAATAAGGCTAATGTGACAGAAAAAACGTTTGTCTCTTGCTATAACAGAAAACCTCTGACCTTGTGCCAAAATCTCACAGTAGCACGCTTCCCTTATCTTGATAAGGCAGGTTGTGGATTTCCCACTATGCATAGAAAATCAAAATCCACATCAAAATATGAAATATTTGGGACCATTTTCCCTCTTTTGACTCACCAATTTTCATGAATATTTGCTTATATCTTTGATAAATCAAAAGCTAAACCTATTGATAATTAGAAGTTGATCACATCTCTAGCATCCTAATCTCGAGTCTGCGGCTGAGATATCTGTTATGAACACGATCACGAGGTTATATCGATACGACTCGATGATTAAGGAACAAATCAATCAAAACCCATGTGGGTGGATGTGACCAATCATACATTTATACCATCTAAAATTAGTAAGTATAATAATAGTGGCAATTGAATGAAAAATCTATGGCTTGGAATCACTTGCACTTGAGGTTTTCTGTCCTTAACAAGGACACTTCAAAGTGCTTCAAGATTTCTCCTTGTCTTCTTCCATCATGCCATACACTGACTCTACATGTAATAATGGCTTAGACTTCCCAAAATCCTTTTGACACCAACCATGTTTCATGGTCCCTTTGACACTTACTCATCCCCACAAAAAATGGGAATCATATACAAATTGGGTCCGGTTTGGAATCTACGAATATAGAAAAACTGTGGGACAGTGTTTGTTAAAAGTTACTTGATGTTATGTTAGGGTAAGGCGTAGTAAAATACGGTGAAAACTTGGTGTTTTGTTTCTGGAGAAGTCATAATTTAATTTATAGGCGGAAACGTGATTCTCGGATTACCAATTGAAAAACTCCATATTCTAAAACACACGTAGTTATCCGGTCAAATACCTAATTCATCATTTAATTTGAGAAGTGTTACGTATGAGTCCCAAAACATACAAATACCACTTATTAGACGAGTCTCAAAACTATACGTTCCAAGATCGGTATGCAGTATTTAGAGGTTTCGAGACCGGTACAGAGTTCCCAACAAACCCAACTAAATTTCAGATCTTTTGTTTTCATTCTACTTTCAGGGTTTGGTGATTCTAACAGTCCAAGCAAAGTCACCATCACTGAAGCCACCAACTTGCACCATCAACATCAACAACACAGAGAATCCATGCCAGGAAGTTGAAGGAGGGCAAGCAGCAATGCTGTTCATAGGACTCTACTTGGTGGCACTTGGAGTTGGAGGGATCAAAGGCTCTTTACCTCCGCATGGCGCCGAGCAGTTCGACGACAGCACTCCAAAGGGAAGGAAGCAGAGGTCAACTTTCTTCAACTACTTTGTGTTCTGCCTCTCCTGTGGTGCACTCATTGCTGTCACCTTTGTGGTTTGGGTTGAGGACAACAAAGGTTGGGAATGGGGGTTTGGTCTCTCCACTATTGCCATATTTCTATCGGTTCCTATCTTCCTTGCTGGCTCATCTACTTACAGGAGCAAGATCCCTTCTGGTAGTCCTCTCACCACCATTTTTAAAGTAAGTTTCTTTTCTTCCTCTTTTTTATGAGTTACGTTCTTGTTGTTTTTGGTGCTTTTGGTTTCGGCCAAGATGATGATGATTGGTCCGGGGTTGAACAATGGTGGAGGGTTCAGGATGATTCGATATCCGAGGTGGATATAACTGGTTTTTGAAAAGCATTTGGCTCGCGTTTGAAAAACAATTTGCATATTCTCGAATGTCTGGATTTTTAGAAGAGGTAGGTTAAGCGTATTATGGAAGAAGGCTCCCCTAAATTTGCCACCGGTTCCAAGTTCCAACCGGTTCTTTGTAAACCGGGCAAGATGATAATGTAGGGTCGAAAGATGATCCGACCCTGGTCAACGATATCATCTCGGTTCGAAGTTCCAACCGGTTCCCCCTAAATAGGCCAAGATGATAATTTAGGGCCGAACGATGATTTGAGGATAATCAACGACCATCTTCTTTGTTTTGAGCTTTATTAGTCTAGTTTTAGCCGGTGATGGATTCAAGATGATTTGATCACTGATTGACATAAACAAATTCGGTTCGTATTTAAAAAAAAAATAGGACTTGAAACAATTGACATATTCTTGAAGGTCTAGACCCTTAAAAGATCTGAACCACGACTCCCCTGAATCTGCCACTGGTTCCAACATCCCACACTTTTTTACAAACGCAGTTTACCCCAAATTCCAATCAAAGACCTAGTCTTTATCCATAAAGATTCAAACTTTCCCATGAAATCATTGCTTTGTTCTTGACAGGTTTTGGTGGCAGCAGCAATCAACAGATATTTGAACAGCAGGAGTCCAAGCAATGCCATAGCAAACCATGAAACCGAACAACACCAACAAGACATCATCAACAACAATCACAAAACAACAATGCATCATCATCCAACAAAGAGCCTAAGCTGCCTCAACATTGCAGCAATGAAGAACAAGCCCTTCAATTGCACAATCCAGCAAGTCGAAGACGTGAAAATCGTAATCAAAATCCTCCCGATTTTCGCCTGCACCATCATTCTCAACTCCTGCCTAGCTCAGCTCTCAACATTCTCAGTCCAACAAGCAGCAACCATGAACACCAACCTCCTAGGCACTTCATTCAAAGTCCCACCAGCTTCCCTCCCAGTCTTCCCGGTCATATTCATCATGATCCTCGCCCCAATCTACGACCACTTCATTGTCCCATTCGCCAGGCGAGTCACCAAGTCCGAGACCGGGATCACTCACCTCCAACGAATCGGGGTCGGACTAGTCCTCTCCATCGTAGCCATGGCAATTGCAGCACTGGTTGAGATCAAAAGGAAAAGCGATAACGATCCGTCCCGAATCACATTCTTGTGGATAGCATTGCAGTACTTGTTCTTGGGATCAGCTGACCTTTTCACATTGGCAGGGCTGCTTGAGTTCTTCTTCTCCGAGGCACCTTCCACCATGAGATCGCTCGCTACTTCCTTGTCGTGGGCCTCGCTGGCGATGGGGTACTACCTTAGCTCGGTGATCGTATCTGTGGTGAACGAGATCACGAGACGTGATGCTTGGTTGTTGGGGAAGGACATTAATGAGTATCACCTTGAGAGATTCTACTGGCTTATGTGTGTTCTTAGTGCTTTGAACTTTGGACATTACCTTTTCTGGGCTTGCCGGTACAAGTACAGGTCTTCTTCATCTGATGCTACTGCTAGTGGTGGCAGCCATTGAAATGATGATGATCAAGGTTTTTCATGTGTTGTACATATATAAGCTATGATGCCTTGGGAAGGAAGGAATAGATATAGGGGCTGTATAGTGTAGTCCTTTTGGGGTTGTAAGAGCTGTTGGGTTTATCAGTAGTTTGGTTATATTTTTAATGTATCATTGTTTCTTGGGGATCAATTTGGTGATTTGGAGTTGTTGAAGTATTAAGATTTAACATTGGAAAAGTAGAGGGGGAAAACAGCAAAATTGATGCCTCATTGTACACAGCTGCTGCTTGTGATGAATAAAAGATATTAACAACAGTGACTAATAATTTAATTTTTATATGGCCATGCATTAGGGATTAAGGAGGTAGCTCACATAGTATAATGGTCGCTTAATATATAAATATAAATAAAATTATATAAATTTTTATAATAATAATGATTAATAATATTATTTTTAGATCGTGATATAATATAAAATCACTAAATAAAAAAATGTAGAACTTATAGGGGATGTAGCTAAAATGTTAGAGCGCTTGTTTAGTATGCAAAAAGTACAAAGATTGATACTCCGCATCTTCACAAAATATTAGTGTGATTGAAGCTCAAATGTTAGGGTGCTTCTATTAATATACCTCTATGACAATAGTGGTGAATGATATAATTTTTTAATTATCTTGTTAGTATGGTGTAGAATCACTAAAATGGAATTGAAAAGCTCATTAATGAATGTAGTTTAGATGGTAAAATGCTTGTTTGCCATGTGAGAGGTACCGAGATTGATATCCCACTTTTTCACAAAAATACTATTTGTGGGTGTAGTTCAAACGATTGAGTATGTTTATTTATAGACCTCGAAAACAGTAATGATTAATAATACAATTTTCAGAGGATCATGATACCATGGTATAGAATCACTAAACTAGAATTACATACCTCATCAAAGGGATGTCACTTAGATGATACATTGTTTGCTTAACATGCGAGAGCTATATGGATTGATACCCCGTATCTCCACCAAAATACTAATGTGATGGTCTCGTTTGATTGTGAAAAAATAGCTTGTGTGTAGCTCAACAGATACGGTATTGAATCACGGAACCGGAATTATGGACCTCATTATGAGGATGTAGCTCAAATGATAGAGCGCTTGCTTAACATGCGAGAGGTACGAGGATTGATACCCCACATCTCCATAATTTTGTTTATATTTTCTATTTTCATTTTTCTAAATCTCGTATTACATTTTCATCCGTAGACATTGATCATATACTTTATGTTCTCATTTACCTATGTTTTTTTAAACAAAAGTGATTAGTAATAGTTAGATGAATGATCATTTTGATTGTTACATATTACCTTTTTCTCAATGGCATCTAAACTCACCCTCAAACTTTTGTAGCAAGAGCCACTAATATTGTAACTTAGGCCAATGTTGTTAAATGGCCATGCTACTGTTCATTGCAAATTTACCAAAATGGGGCTGCAGTCACCGTCAAGAATCAATACTCAGTAGTCTATACATCTCTGTTTCCATCAATTTTAGAGCAACTACATTACAACAAACACAGACAAAATCGTAATTTCCAATTTCACCTGATCTTAACCCAAACAGCAACGCTAGGAACCCCATGATGCACCACAAACAACATGTAATACCCAGGAGGCGCCACGTTGGCATCATTCGGCCCAACAACACTCATCTTCAGCCCAACATCAGACACCTGGTCCAGGCCCACAATTCCAAGCCCAACCACCCTCTGGTTCATCCCGAAGGAATGCGTGCTGAACGACGGCGCGATCACCACCACCGAAACCTCCGCGTAAGGGTCCAGATACCGAACGGCGAACGAAACCGAGAACTTCTCCTTATACGACACCGTTCCGTTCACCGAGGTGTGTACAGCCGTGATCGACGGGCGCAGATGAGCGTAGTCTGCGTCGAGATACCCTGGATGAAACGCCTCCAAGCTCAGCCTGGTCGGGTAAGGTCCAGTAAAGTTGTACGTCGGGTGTGGGTTGCTCCCGCCGACCAGAATCCTCCCGTCCGGTAGCATCGCCGCCGTCGAATGGTACATCCTCGCGATGCTTGACGGCGGAAGGATTATAAATCTCCGTGATAAATCCGATTCCGACGGTTGGTAAAGAAACGGGGTGTAAACTGGGTCGTGGGCGTTATTCCAACCCGCGCTTCCTTTCGAAGCTCCGTTGATTAGAATCACATCCCCTGTAGGCAGGAGAATCATATCGCTCATGAGTCGGGGCCCCGGCATCTGCTCCATGACCCATTTCGGTTCCGGGTCGGATACCTTTAACCGCCCGCAGGTTCTTGAAGCTTCCACGAAAACGCTAAAATTGCTCGCCTTCGCGAACGCCCCCGCCGGAGCTCCGCCGCAGACCATCACTTCCGCCGCCGGAGGCGACGATGATCCCCTCCAATGGAGTGGGAGGAGGACAGATGAGCCGGTGGAAGGGTAATTCCGGGGATCACCGCCGGGAATCGGCGGATATTCTCTGACGACGCTGTTTCTCGAGTAATCAAATAGAATCGAGCGATTGTTGGCGAAGATGAAGAGGTTTCCGTCGGGTAAAAGATGGAGGAAAGGGTAGAGGTTGTTTTCTTCATCCGGGTCGCGGGTTCGGCTCAGGAAATTGAGGGTCCGGTTGTCGAATTGGGATAATGACGCTGATTTGGGGAAGAATTCGTAGGTGAAGACTCGTCTACCGCCGACGATGACGATCCTGCCGTCGGGGAGGATCTGATTGGAGGCGTACCACCGCCGATTCATCAAGCTGGTGTCGTAGAGCTCGATCCAGTCGCAAGACTTGTCGTGTTCGGCGTCGCAAGGTCTGAACGCGCGGATGATCTTCTCCCCCTCGCCGTGGCCGCCGGTCTGGATGAGGACGCCGTCGGCGTCGAGGGATCCCGAGGAGCACCAGGTGTTCGTTTGGAGCAGCAGCGGGCGGATGGTGTTTGAAGCGACGTCGTACAGCACAGAATGAGCCGAGCAGTCAACCGGAGAGAGTGTCTCGTCGAATCTGCATTTCCCGTCAGGTAAAGAAATGTTGGAGTTGCCGAAGTCGGTGCGGTCGAACATGATGACCTTGTTGTTTCTCAAGACTTGCATATGCATTGCCGAGATGCCAATGCTCCGGTGGAGGAGAACCCAGCTGCCGCCGCTGCCGGGTGTGGCGGCCGCCGTGTGTGTGGAAGATCGGAGGAGGAGGATTATGATCAAGATGAAGAATAGGGGGATCGCCATTCTTGAAACAGAGAGGATGAGCTACTCTGTCTCTTGGTTTCTTTCAGGATTTTGATTGAATTAACGGAATTGCTGTTAGGGAAATGCGGCTGGAGGAGGATGGAGAAGAAATAGCTGCTTTCTGCTAGTGCTACTAACTGCCATTTTCGAGTGAAATCTTGTTATTGAATGTTGCAGGGAGAAATAATTGCCTTTTTCTACCTAAACAAATTTATTGAGACTGTCGTGCCTGTATAATTTTTCTGTCCACCGACGTTCAGTCATTATGTCACCTTTTTTGTTTACCACTGCATGCACTGGCTGCAAATAGTAATTATTTTCATTTACTTTACACCCCAACGATCTACCACACCAACCAAGTACCAACATCATATAGTTACCTCACATCTGCTAATGTTGTGCATATGAGGATGGTTGGACTATTTCATGTCGGAGAGTGGAAGGGTTTAATTGAAGAGGGTAACTTTTTTTTATTAAATATATTTTCGTCTGTTTTATCAAATTCTTTCAGGGTTGACAACTTTTGATTCCAAATTCTTCCAGGGTTGGCCTACTTACCGGTAGAGTTGGAAGTTTGAGTATCGGGTATTGAGTATTCCCGATCACGACCCGAACCTGAATGGGTTCGGAATTTAGCTTCAACATTATTGTATTATACTACTCATTACCCATCTGGAATATCCGTCGATTACCCAACCTACCCGTTATTAACCATCATCTAATTACTAATTAGTACTACTATACTACTACCTAATGTGAATGTCTTAATCTACGCTGCTCTTCCATTTCCAGGGAGGACTCATAACTGTATAAGTGTTACTGCCCATTTCCCATTTTTATTATATTTGCTACTTGTTTTTTTCCCATGCATTGCATGCAAATCGAATCATTACTCTTTATGGCATTCTATGGAGACATTCATGGATGGTAAATCGATAGAGAGACTGTATAAATTTTTATGGATTAAGCAGTTGAAAAATGAGTTTTTTGTATTTTTGTTTTTGATTTAAAGTTGATTTAGGTATTACGGGTACCTTGTTTCGAACCTGCAATTATCCGTACGGGTTCGGGGTTTGATTTGAGTTTTACTGCATTTTCAGGTACGGGTACTCGCACAATACGGGTATGGGTACCCACACAATACGGGTATGTGTACCCGAATCCGTACCAATTTCCAACTCTATTTATCAGTATGCCTCGATTACAGGTGCAAGTGGTCTGTCGTGATGCTAATGCAGCTGCTCATAGATTGGTCAGACAGACTCTTGTATATCTCTAAGGTCATATTAAAACCAATTTAACGTTTAGATAAATTTCTAACTCATTATGTTTAGATAAATTTCTAACTCATTTATGTTTTGTGTATTTTGTTATCTCCATTTCTCCCGTTAAAAGCTACCGATAACAAAAAAAACATTATTGTTTAAAAAACTGAAATTGTTAAGAATATTATTTTTTCTTAACTTGGATAACTACTAATAATTAATAAACTAAATTATCAATTAATTAGATTTGGGCCAAATCAGGATCATCAGGGCTTCAGCCTTGATGGCTTCCTTGATGTAGGTGGGCTCTGACTGCAACTAATATCATGCTCCCAAACAAGGCCCACAATTGCTTCGCCGGAAAAATAATGTACTACGTCAGAAAACGAACCGGAGTCTCTTTGTCAGTTAATTTGTCTGAAGCCCGACAATTCAACTTCTCGTATTTCCCCCTTGCTCCAGGAAAGTAGATCTCTCTCCGTCGATTCTCTGGCGAGCTGCTGGGTCTGATCTCCGATCAGGTGATCCTTCTTGACTCTCTCACTTTAGTTGCTTTCACGTTCTAATCTTCCTCAAACTGAATTTCCGTCGGTGATCGGGGCCTTCCCACATTTCGCTTTCATCTCTCACTGAATTGCATTCTCACTGAAATGGCGTCACGCTACAATATTCGATCGGTCCATAACTTTTATAACATTCTTGCTTCTGGATTCGATCAGTAGAATTGAACTAGTTAGAGGTGTTTTGACTGTGTGATCCAAGAGGATTTATGGTGAGACTGACTGGGTCCAGTTGATTCGGGGAACAATTTCGATGCAGCATTTGTGATACTTCGTTTTGGTTAATTTTATTTTTTTTCAGAATTCGTTATGAATTTTTTGCTGCGGTCTACTAGTCACCATGTAGTACCTGAGAAGGTTCCTGCTCATGAACCTGCCGTTGACGTACAGTATATGGCCAAACCTACCAAGACTTTGGAAGGTCTGATATCTGAAGATCCTTTTCCCGAGTCTCCAATGGCTCGAGGTCGCGAAGGAGAGCGAGAGGAAGTTGGAGCTGAGAATGGAAATGAAAATGATGCTGTAAAGAAAGATTCTAGTGTGATTGAGGGACATTCGGATGTTCTGGAAGAAGACGGATGGATTACCATTCCACACAGTAATGTTTCCCCTGACTTCTGCAGTTTTTTAGGATCAAATTTATGTTAGGATGTTTGAAATTTAACATGTGATGAGTATAATGCAAAATTAGAAAGAATTATATGTTCTTCATAGTGTATAATGATTTTTCATGTGTTCTCAGAGGAACTTCCTGAAGATTGGAGTTCTTCACCAGATATACAGTCGTTACGATCCTTGGACCGGTCATTTGTCTTTCCTGGTACCACATATCCACTTTGTCCCCAGAAAAAACAATGTAGTTTTAGATAACTTGATTAGAGACTGATTTGAGAAGTATGTGGCTATTTTGTTTTTTAGGTGAACAAGTTCATATACTAGCATGTTTATCAGCATCAAATCAAGATACGGAAACGATTACTCCGTTCAAAGTTGCTGCTGTTATTTCTCAAAGTGGCAGACAGAGTCCGGAGCGACGAAATGGGAACAACTTAAGTGACAGAACTTTGGAGGAGGGTAATCTTGGTGGCGAAGATGCGGAAAAATTGTTGCAACAGAAGCTCGCCCCAGAAGATGTTGTTTCTGCCAGTGAATCAATTCTCAGAAAGGAGGATCACAAAAGACAAACAGAAACGTTATTGCAAAGATTCAAGAACTCCCATTTTTTTGTTAGGATTGCAGAGTCAGATGAGCCACTTTGGTCAAAAAAGGCTGGCCAAAACCGTCTGTTGGCTGACATGGATGGTCAGATCTCATTTGGAAGTGGCACCGGAAAGAAAACTCATCTCAATTCTCTCATTGATAAAGGGAATTTTGACGCCAATGTTGCTGGTGGAGCTGCCAGAAACAGTGTTAACTGTTGGTCTCTTTCGAATGGAGATGTCGTGGTATGTGCCTACATGCCGTTTGGGTCAAAGCCTACCATTTATATATGTAACAAGTGCGCCAAGTTCTGCTTCAGATATTATTTCTGTGTTTTCACTCCTACAACTATATTCTGAAAGTGTTGGAAATTTGAGTATGTTATTATCTTTGTTTCATATAATATCGTATAGGATATACATAACAGAAAGTTATAATCATGTGTTTGATTGACTTTCACTTATGTTTCTTTCCCTATCGGTGCTTAGTAATCGAAGACTATAATGTTATACCTGTAACTTCAGGTTCATTTTGTAGCAAAATTTAGCAGCATTCTTCACTTGATTTCTCCACTTCAGTATGTTTATTAATATTCTAATTCTTGCCCCTGCATTATATCAGATGCATCATGCTTGTTTGTTGTCTGTAACAATTTCAACTACTGATTCTCATTCCTCATATTTGTTTGTGAGGATACAGGTACTTCTACAAGTTAATGTTGGTACTCATATTCTCAGAGACCCTGTCATTGAGATTCTTCAGTTTGAGAAATACCAAACAAGTAATCTGTCTTCTCCAAGCCCCAATACTCTGAATTTTGCTAATGCTGACCCTTATGGACAACTGTTGAAATGGTTGCTTCCTTTGGATAACACTCATTATCCTCCTCCACGTGCCTTATCCCCACCCCAGAGACCTCCTATTCCAGTTATTGCTCCTACATCTCAGAAACCTGTGTCTTCTGGTTCACAACTTTTCTCTCATTTTAGAAGTTACTCCATGTCATCAATACCTCAGGCAAGTATTCCACCTACTCAACCAGTTAAAGCTCAAAGCTCTAAACCAAAATTTGACATCGATGAATGGGAAGAGCACTCAACTCCGAAATTGAGAAAAGATCGACAAAATGTTGGCGATGGAATTTTCTCTTTCCGAGGTGTTTCATTAGAGCAAGAAAGATTTTCAGTGCGTTGTGGTCTGGAAGGCATGTACATCCCAGGAAAAAGATGGAGAAGAAAACTTGAAATTATTCAACCTGTGGAGATCCATTCCTTTGCTGCACATTGTAATACAGATGACTTGCTTTGTGTTCAGATAAAGGTGTGTTTGAATCTGAAAAGAGCAAACTCGTCTGTATATATATATATGCTTCGTCTTCTATTGAATCATTTGCATGTCTTGCTGGAGGAGCATTTCCTTATAATTTTTGTCTATTCCTTAATAATTTATCCAGTCCTTCTGCAGAACATATCTCCAGCATACTTGCCGGATATAGTGGTGTACATAGATGCTATAACAATGGTTTTCAATGAGGCTGCAAAGGATGGCGTACCATTATCCTTGCCAATAGCATGCATTGAAGTAGGAGATGATCATTGTTTACCAAATCTAGCCCTCAGGTGGTTGTCCACTCTAGGTATCTTTGTTTACTCTCGATTACTGTTTGATAGATTGATTAGGGACCATTTCAGATTTTTTTCACTCATTTGGGAATTATGAGAGGTGTAAATATCTGTTTTTTCATATGATCTCTATATTAGAATGATTTCTATCTTAACCAGTTTCTGTGTCAATCTGTCTTTTGATAAGTACATGTTTGCTTACCCAATTTGAAAAGGCTGAACTTCAGATTTACTATCAGGTCACGATTATTCTCCTTCACTGCATCTCTTCATTTTCTGATGATATTCACAATTCTGGCAGGAGGGGTGAACAACACTCTTTCATCCTCAAACCAGCATCGTCAATGTGGAAAAGTCCAAAGGTTCCCGGTGAGAGAAATTTTTCATCAGCTCTACGTCAATCTCAGCTTGCTACTGAAACGAGTAATAGTAATTCAAACACTGACATATATGCTATCATGGTATCTTGTCGCTGCAACTACACTGGTACGATAAATACTCTTTCTTCAAAATTTCTAAGTTTTAATTAGTATATACTTTCATCATGACGGATACCATCTTCTTGGGATAAAAAAAAATGTAGAGTCGAGACTGTTTTTCAAGCAGCCAACTGATTGGAGACCTCCCATCTCTAGGGATCTCTTGATCTCTGTTGCACCCGAACTGTCCCTCCGGTCTTCTCCAAGTGATAAAGTGTCCCATCTTCCAGTTCAGGTTTAACTTCAGCCTTTTGTCTCTTTCTAGTTCGGTTTTGTTAGTCAAGAACTCTAATGTTAGGAATGGCATCACAATCTCAGGTTTTAACTCTTAGAGCCTCCAATCTGACATCCGAAGATCTCACTCTAACAGTTCTTGCTCCGTCCTCATTCACCGCTCCTCCATCAGTCGGTTCCTTGATTTCGACACCAGCAACTCAGATAGATACAACAATTGCCACAAGAAAACGTACTGAAAGGGTTGGCAGCAAAATGCACAGTAGAATGGTTTCGGCACCTGCCGCGCTCGAACAGCTAGACGAGGAGGGTCTATCTGCCTCTGTCGATACTCAGTCTTCTGCCATACCCGGTGTAATCTCCAGTACTGGTCTCGGATGCACTCATCTGTGGCTGCAGAGTAGAGTCCCATTAGGGTAACAAATTCGATCTTCTTTCACATTGTTCCCAATTGTTGAGATTTGCAATAGAGGTCCACTCACCTTAGTTTGCTTTTTGCTATCAGGTGCGTCCCTGCGAATTCAACGTTCACAATCAAGCTGGAGCTACTTCCTTTGACTGACGGTATAATCACACTCGACACGTTACAGATTGATGTCAAGGAAAAAGGTATATACTAGAGTCTTACATCTTTTCGTAACTTTTTTTCTAAGATGAATCCGACGTATCCCTTCGTAACATTTTTTTCATTTTCTTGGTACAGGACTAACGTACATTCCTGAGTTCTCCCTTGAGATAAATGCTACGTCCAGCATTTCCACTGCTATTGTTTAGAGACAGAGCTCTTCGGCATTCTCATGTCAATTCCGTAACGAAAAATTCGATCCTTTCCCTTTGGCAGAAAATGAAAACCAAAGAGAGAGTAAAAGAAGAGATGGCAGCTACTTCAGATTCCTTTCGATCATCGCCCGGGGGTGGGAATTCTCTCTCGCAGCTCCGGGCCTATTAAGCCAAGCCATCTTCAATGGTATCATGTGCCTCGTTCATCCAATAGAGCTACTCTCATTTCGTAACGATTCTTCAGCCGATCGACACGATTCTTTCGATCGGGCTCCGTATCCTTTCCTTATTACTTGCTTTGTGCCTTCAGATTTCTTTCCAATCAACAGAGTAAGTGTGTGTTTCTTTTGGTTGGTCGTAGTTGAGAACAAAAATTTGTAGGCAAGATTAATTTGAAAATTACGTAAATAATCAAGTCGAAACGTAAATTACATGATTTGGTTGTTACCAGTACCTATAACGCGTTGCGCTTGGTAGATAGCCTCCAACGCCTACTTTTTAATGGTCGTTAGAAAGTAGAAGTTGGAGGCCAGCTACAATGTGCGGCGCATCTTAGAATCTGTCCAGTGGGGGCCGTTTGTGGGTGATGCCCCAGATCATCAAGCTTCCGCTCGCGTACATCATGTAACGTAGATACTGTCGAACCGCATCGGTGTCATTTCGGCCAAGCTGCTCTTGTGTGCCACGTGAGAGTGTCGAATCTGCACGGCCGCGGTAAAAGACTCATTGGAAGACAAGACAGGAATATAAATGAGATCCTAAGACGGAACTACTCGAAAGAAATTGAATGACGCACTAGCTCTTACCACGAACGGGGTACCCTCATCGAACAGCTATCTGTATTCTGGGAGCAAGAAATGTCGACTCCTCTCGTGCATCCAGTTCTTCCATCGATATAGGCGGGTGTTGCCAATAAGTCCGACGCATCTGGACCTCTGAGCCTGTCCTCATGCACTCGTCGTGCTATGGCCGGGAACCTCTTCAGTGCCCAAGCTGTAAGCAGCACAGTCCAACCACCGATGTCACCAGTCCCCTTCGTAGTAGAAGACTCCAACCTGAACGCTGAACGACTGAGCTCCCGATAAAGCCATGACAGAACCGCTGCCCCAAGCGAACGACCTTTCCTCTCGCAACACTAGCAGGTACGATAGGTGGACGTAAGCAGCCGACCTATCCGCGAACAGAAACGTCCCTATGCACGCCAACCTGTATGCCCGTGAATACTGTCCCTGTGCACGATCGTCATCGGCGATAATGCGTTTCAATTTCTTGAACGTGGAGTACAACCATCTAATCCTCAATCGTCAGTAATGTAAGACATCATTCACCATCGACATCGCTCCTAAAACCTCCTCTACCAAGTCTAGTATCTACGGCCCAGAACGATCGAGAGGGTAGTAGACCCCATCACCATCCACTGGCAAATCAGTCAACATCGTCACTTCCTCGAGAGTCAACGTGCACTCCCCACGGTACATGTGGAAAGTGTTCGTCTCCGCCTCCACCTCTCCACCAACGCCGTCACAAGATGCGCATCTGGTGAAATGGTCGTACGATCAACAACCGATATGAGTCCGACAGCCTCTAAGAAAGGGCGGAAGTGAGGATGGTATGGGGAATGTGAGCGTCTTACGTTACTGTAGGATAACACTAGGTTCCTATTCGATATTATAGACAATTATTATTAGTATCTAACATCACTAAGTAAATAACTAATATGTACTAATAAATAATGAATCTAAAATATTATGCATTTCTTATTAGTATCTAACATAATATTAGAAAAAAGAACCAGTTACACTATTGTTGTGAAAATCACATATTAAATAGGTATCCGATGTTTAAATATTAATTCAAAATAAAATATAATAACATAAAAAAATTAATAATTTATTTAAACCTTCATGGACTATAATTACTCGACATGTGATTCATATTTATAGATCATATAAACTAATAATTATGTCAATCTCAATTGATCCAATGAAACAAAAGTCGGCTTATGAAGTTAAAAACCGTTTTGGAAACTTTAATGAGTAAACGACATCAAATGCAGACAATCTTTTAACGATGAAGTCAATCTAATAAAACATTTAAAGAGGTTAAGATCAGACAAAACACAACGATTTGAACGACACTCAAAAAAATAATGATGGGTAGAACAACTAAAAATGACTGGAAAAATATAATGAGTTCAAACTAGTAAACAATTAGAATAATCACTGATTTAAATACTCAACACTTTTTGTTAAATGTATCATACACAAACCTGCTGTTAATTATTTAATTCACATATAAATAAATATTTAGGAAGTGAAAATTAAATTACACTGATTTTGTTGTTTATAGGGTAAAAGGATTGAACACAGACAGAACACAAGCAAGCAAAAGAAAGGACCCATCTCTATCTGGGTCCCACCACCTATTTCACATCATCCTTCTTTTTTATTTAAATTGAAAAACTAATATTTTAAAAATATATTAATTTATGATCGGAATTTTGTACAATTAATCAATAATCACAGCACTATTTTTGTGAATTTTGTTTCCTTTTACAGAAGCTTCTAAATAGTGAGGATAATATAATCAAAGTTTAAGCGGCTAATAAGAAGATTAGAGAGAGTGTTTGCAGGGATTTCCATTATTTCTCTTTTCTTTTCTTATTTCCATTCTCTTTTTTTTTTAACTTTAGAAAAGCTGCTGTATTTTAATATAAATAATAATAATAATTTGTCACTTAAAAAGAAGGGAAGAAAGAAAACCATGAAGACAAAGCACCAACCAGTTCTGAACAAATTAGTTTGGAAAACTATTCACAAACTTTGATTTAAATTAGTGAGTTATTTTTCATTTATAGTATTTTGAAGTAAAATGTTATGTATGTGATATCTATTATATGTAAATTATAATATGTAAATTATTTTATTTAGTTAATTATTAATCGATCCATAAAGTGATGATTGATTAATTAATCAAAGTGACCAATTTAATTTTTTTTATTCTAAAATATATACTCATGTCATTCATTAGGATAAAGGTCTTTCAACATTTACGAATTTACTCTACCTTAAATAAGGTCACATGAAATTAGAAATCCATTGCTAAACACAACACCTTGCACCATGCTATCCATCAAGACATTTCAAGCAATTGAAAACTCGGAACAAACAACATACAAACTAAAAGCGTACGAAAACTGAAAAATAACAAAAATAGTTCCATGTCATTGGACTCGTTGTCACGGGCAGAAATCGACCAACCCAATTATTTTAAGTTAATCGATTAACTATTAACCATAATCGAATATCTATTTTAATTTCATAACCATGAGTTAATTACGCCCAGTAAAGGGAGAGAGAGAGAGAGAGAGTGAATAGACAGAGAATCGACAAACAATGAGAAGACAGGGCCATTATTTAGCCATCGTTCATCGTTAAAAATTGAATCTTTTCTTCCTTTGATGATATTTCTCATTTCTCCCCTGTTTAATTTTCCCTTTTCCCCAAAATTATTTCCAATTCTTTTGTTTTTTCACGCTTTTTGAGCTCAGTCTCTGCTCTGTATTGTTGTTCTTGTATGCGTTCGAGAGCTCAAAACTCGGCTCTGTGATAGAGAGAGAGGGAGTGATTCCTTCTTTTGTTATCTTGGGGACAGACATTTCCTGCTCTCTACTCAGATTTGCTCTATCTTCTTTCTCCAACTCAACTTTCCCAAAAGCAAAATTAGAAAAAAAACCCATTAAAATTAAAAAAGCTTTGTTCTTTGTCTTTGTCCTATATTGTTTTGTTTTGATCCGCTTCATGTGATCTCCGCCTGGGATTTGATGAAATTTTGCTGGGTTTGTTGCTGGGGGTGGGGGTGGTAATTGTGTGTTTGGATGAGAAGTGGGATTCGACGATTAGGGTTCTTGTTGCAGAGAAAGAAAGAGTGGAGATGGTATTAGGCGGGGTGAATGCTAATAAATTGAAGAAGAAGGAGAAGAAGAAGAAGAGGAAGGGAAAAAGCGGCGGTGGGGGCGTCCCTCGTTTCGCTGAGGACTGTATTAAAGAGTCTGACGAGCCTGGTTGCTGGCTCCAATGGCGGCTTCTCAGCACCTGCATTTCTTCGAGATCTAAGGTCGATAGCTCCGTCAGTGGGAACAGCAATAGCTACGGTAAACAAAAAAAACTCAAATCCCCCTGTTTCCTTGAATCGAGAATTTAGCTTCATTTGGCATTTTGAGGCTATATTTTAGTGTAAATGCAGCTCACATTTCTCACCATTCATTCTGGCCCTAATGTGTAAAGCAAGAATCAGGCGTAGAGTGTATGCAGTGTTCAATGTGGTTGTTTGGTAGCTCGATTTCGTATTTCGAGCTATGTTTTAGTGCAAATACAGCAGATTGTTGAGTCACATTTTGTACTATGCAAAATGTGTTTGAACTGCTACTATTAATGTTATTGTTCTGCTATGATGATCTTAACTGGCATTTTTCTTGCTAGTTTTACTGTTTTATGTGTGGTAAACTAACATGGTCGATTTTCGTTCGTGGCTCAGCTGAAAGTAAATCGACGAACGACACAAGCAAAGACCAGCCGACTCCTCCCATTGTATCGTCCACAACAACGAGTAATACCGAGAGCAATGCATCGACTTCAAAGCTAGAGGAGGAGCTTAAAGTGGCTTCCCGCCTGAGGAAATTCACTTTCAACGACCTGAAGTTGGCGACAAGAAATTTCAGACCGGAGAGCCTTCTTGGTGAGGGAGGGTTTGGTTGCGTGTTTAAAGGGTGGATTGAAGAGAATGGAACTGCTCCTGTGAAACCCGGCACGGGGCTTACTGTTGCTGTTAAAACGCTCAATCATGACGGGCTTCAGGGCCATAAAGAATGGCTGGTAGGGACTGGTCTCGATGGTGTTTTTTTCTCGGTTGGTGTGTTGTGGTTATTGTTTCTTAAGGTTTTTCTGTGCATGTTTGGCAGGCTGAAGTTAATTTTCTCGGCGATCTTGTTCATGTCAACTTGGTGAAGCTTATTGGTTACTGCATTGAAGATGATCAGAGGCTTTTGGTTTACGAGTTTATGCCTCGAGGAAGCTTGGAGAATCACTTATTTAGAAGTATGGCACTTTTCATATAGATTCTTCTTTCGTCCTTTGTAAACCTGCTTCTACTAAACTTGTATTTTGCAGGGTCGTTGCCTCTTCCATGGTCCATAAGGATGAAAATTGCACTCGGTGCTGCAAAGGGTCTTGCATTTCTTCACGAAGAAGCGGAAAGACCGGTTATTTATCGTGACTTCAAGACTTCTAATATCCTTCTTGATGCGGTATTGGTAGCAACTGACTTGTGTGAAATTAAATCCTTTGCTTTCTTTCTATAGATGGATTACTTCTGATACATTTTGTGTATCTTCAGGATTACAATGCGAAACTTTCGGACTTTGGACTTGCTAAAGACGGACCTGAAGGAGACAAGACTCATGTATCCACTCGGGTCATGGGGACCTATGGTTACGCAGCTCCCGAGTATGTAATGACAGGTAAAGTCCGATTGGGTATTATGCCTTCGAGACTCTAGATATAATTAATCACTTAGGTTCTAGTTTGTCATTCAATGATCATTGTGTGAATCTCCCTTGGAAAGCTTTCACCTTTGTAGTTTCTTGTGAATAATTGAAGCATTCGCATTAATGCTTTTGATTTTGAAGTCGTATATACAAATTTCTTTCAAAATATGTGCTGGTTTTCGACAGGGAGACAGAACTTGTGTTGAAACCTTCCTTTGATCTCTCTTTATGTTTCCAGGACATCTTACATCAAGAAGTGATGTCTACAGCTTCGGCGTAGTCCTTCTCGAAATGATCACTGGCCGAAGATCCATGGACAAGAACCGGCCAAACGGGGAACACAATCTGGTCGAATGGGCAAGGCCCCATCTCGGAGAGAGAAGGAGATTCTATCGACTGATAGACCCTCGACTCGAAGGCCATTTCTCGATAAAGGGCGCCCAGAAAGCCGCACAGCTAGCTGCTCTCTGCCTAACTCGTGACCCGAAAGCCAGGCCGCTGATGAGTGAAGTCGTTGAGGTTCTGAAGCCTCTCCCTACCATGAAGGACATGGCCAGCTCGTCGTATTACTTTCAGACTATGCAAGCTGACCGATCAGCCAGCAGCCCAAATTCGAGAAGTGGCGGCAGCAATCGGACGACAATGCAAGGAGGAGGAATGATGTCGCGACATCAACCGAGAAGCCTTTCGATACCGAATGGCTCACATGCTTCTCCTTATCATCATCACCAGTTTCTTCCTCATCAGTCCCCGAAAACCGGTGCCAAACATTAGCTCGGAGCTGGTAGTTTTATTCTGCGTCGCCTCACTGTCTTCTTCGGATTAGCTTCATCGTGTATCTTCTGTGAAATCGATTGTTGTTGAACAGCTGAAGTGAAACAGAAGACAAGTTTTTTTTGTATTTAGAGATGCAGGATGTTTAGGGCAAATGAAAAAACTTCTGAAGCAGAATACCTTCTACAGTTTGTAAGTTATGCTTTCTCTGTTTGGAATGGCAAGAAAATTTATCGGTCCTTCGTTTTGCAATGTCGCAGCTTAATGCAAGGCTTCTTTTGATATGTTCAACATTCGAAATCTTGCCATCTCAATGCCTAGAGTGATTCGTCAGCATATCGGTCATTGATTTGTCGAAGTTCACCATACAAGAACAAATGTGAAAACGTAGCACTCCTTTTGCCTTCTCAATGATGTCTTTTCGTCGAAATTATCATCCTCATCGCTGATTGCTGAGAGTGGTTTACGATCACGCAACTCAGTCAGTGGTCGATCGAGAGTCTGCCGAAAATGACAACTAGAAGGAATTAAATGCAGGAACAAAGAACAACTAGCGTCGTTTTAGTTCATGAATGTGTATTAACATTCCGTCAGGGGAACAAACTACTGTTACTATCTGTACACTGAAGGGATCTGGACAATCAAAGCCAACACCTTTCATTATCTGTCCACTTCACAACTCATAATCACCAGATGCGCAAGCTCCTCACGCAGCTCTCCGTGTTAATTGCTCTTTGGACGTGCTCTCAAAGATCTTATCAGCATTTCCAACCTCGAACCCGTCTCGCCTGTGAAACTCTTCGACCTGTTTCAGCAAGTCCCAAATATAAGGCTTTTAGCATGTACTATATAGTACCCAGGAATCTTAGCCAACAAGTTAAAACACAGTGGTTCAGCCTCATTACCTTGTCGTTCGGGAGATTCTTGTGTTCGGGTAGCACGAGGCGTTCGGCGAACTCGATGTAGGAACAAGGGACTGGTTCCACGGCACCATCAGCAAATTGGAAAGGCATCGAATCTGCTACGGTTGAACTTTGCTGCAGAAGACCGTCAGGGCTCACTGGTTCAGAAATAAAGCAAGGTCCTTTAGAACACGACATTATATATGGCAGGGGATCATCAACACGACTCGACCTAACCTTTGAGGACACCACCCTCGGAGTTCAATTTAAAGCCGTTCTCTTTGATGAACCGATTGAGGCTGTTGATTTCCTTCAAGTGAGACTTGAGCCGATGAGCGGAAATAGTGACGTGATTGAGGGCATATCCATTGACGAGGGTCCATGCAGCATATTCACTCTCTCTACAGATATAGAAAACCAATTGAATCATTCATTGGGAATGATATCAAGGTTACTACACCTGGTGCTATTTCAACTTACCTTCCCAACTGCTGAAACTCAGAATGCAGAGGCTTGTTCCATGTCAAAATTCCAAGAGCACTTGCAAGACCTGCATGCTTGTATCCCTTTCCCGATATTTCTACATACTTTCGAATGATTTCCTGAACAAGTGTAACAGTTCCAAAACATAGTACATCTGCATAAAACTCATGGCAATCTAAGCAAATATGAATGAAGAAATCATCTACTAAACTCAAAACTCTTCAAAGTGAGCTCTTCTACCAAAACCGATAATAGCGAACAAAGGAGAAATAGAGTATCGGAACTACCTGAGCTTGTGGACTCATCTGATCGACAAGCAACTCAGAGATGAACACCCTAGGCAAAGGTCCATGGATACGGCTACCGCCATTAACATGAACTTCATCACTGGGAGGTGAAAACCACAGTGCTTTCAGTTTCTTAGCAGGGAATCTGAGCTCTTCCATTTGCTTGTATCCATAATCCAAGAACAAACTCGCCATAGAATCAATCCCATGACCATCCACCTGATGATCACATAAGATCCTAAGTTGGAATCACCAAACAGAAAGCGAGATGATCATAGAATTAGGCCATGGAATTGAGTAATTGCACATACCCCAAACGTCCTGAAAGCGAGATGATCGTAACAGATTTGCTGACAGCCATCGGCCGACTCCACAAGCTCCAAGATGGCTTTCGCAGTCGGGTTCCTGCTCAGATAAACCGATTCCACTCGCTCCAGAACGCTCCTGAGGAACGAATCCGACCCCTTCCCAATCAAACAACAATTCAACAGCTGCTATCCGATTATCATCATTTCACTCACACACACAAAAAAAATGATAAAAAGACGAAGAGAGTAGATCGGTTTCCACTTTCCAGAACCTTAGAAGGAGAAGAGGGAGATCCATTTTCAGCTTTGGAAGCAGAAACGCTGCAAAGGGAGCGCGATCCGATAGACATCTGAGACAGTTTCAGTGAAGCAGCTGAAGGGTGACGACGCGAATTGGCGAAGGAGGTTGACGGAGGAGGAGGAGGAGAAGACGGAGGAAGTGATTGAAGATGAGGGTTTGGTCTGAGAGCAGAGGATGATGCGGAGAGGGTGATCATTTTGAAGCAAGATCTCATGATGGATCAGTGATTGAATTATTACCAGAAAAGAGTTTTTGTTTTGAGGATTCTTCAAGTTGGCGTACTGGAGGAAAACAGACAAGTGGGCTGAGGGATCAACTGCCACGTGTCGACCTCTTTTGAACCTCTAGTCCCCTTGTAATTTCTTTATATAGTTGATGGTCTGTTCGTTCCATCCACTAATGTATATTCGATAAAGATAAACATAGCAGACACGCCATAGCAGGATCGGAAGAGAACACAGTTGATATTAAAGAGAGGAAATCGATAAACAATCATCTCAATTTTCCAGCCAAAAGAATATCACCACGAACAAGAAAACAAAACGATGATTGGTTCTCCGCCACCAAACTAAAGTTATTCACTCCGAGAAACCATTTTAAAAAAAACGTATCATAACAACAGGTTCACTGACATCTCTCCTCGCATTATTGCTCCTCGTTCGAAAAGACCTAACCAAAAGACAACTAGTTGCTTCATCTTCAGGGCTTCAGGGCAACTGCAAGACCCACCTTTGCGCTCTTCTCGATTGCCCTCGTGTCCACCTCTCCTGAGATGGTGAAGAGGGACTTCGGGCGGAACTCGTGCTGGATGAGCGCACTGGCTTTCCCGTAGTTGTTCACTCTTCCCTTGATGGTGGTCAATGGGTCGAGGGCATGCTGGGTCCCGACTGTCAGAGTGTTCTCGTTGCTCGAGAAGCTGTGGGTCAGCTCGGCTCCCACGGCTGTGTTGGTCAGTGGGCTCACAGTGTGGTAGTAGGATGCTGTGACCAAGTCACCCTTGTTGTTCCTGCAAATCCATCAACACACTGTCATTAACAAATCAAACAAAACAAGATTAATGTAACGAACTATCATCTTGAGAGTAGGTGCTTACAAGGTGAGGGCAGCAATCAAGTCAGAAGTGGTGTAGCTCAAACCAGCATTCAATTTGGTGAAGTTACCAGACGCGGTATCGAAGCAGAGGTCGGTACCGAGAGCAACCATGTTGTTGCCAACCACGCCAGAGAAGTTAGCAAGAGGACTCGCGGTCAAGCCAATGCTAGTGTTGATCCCAAGGTACTCATGCTGGTACTGGAGTTCGACCTGTTAAAACCATGGATACAACCAACATAATGCTTATTTCCTTGCTAACAAAGCCAAACACAGGCAAGCCATAGGCATAATTTCTCTTTATGCAAAACTATAAATTGTTCATAACGTTTTTCCAACAAGGAAGCAATCAACAGAGAACACAAGGATCACGTATGTTAGTCAAAGCACCAGGCAGTAACAACATAAGCGAGAGGACAGCAAGAAGAAACCAAATCATAATTTGTTACCAGGACTAATAATTACCTTGCCAGATTTCTGCTCAGGTACTTTGAAACTGAAGATTGCCTTCAATCCAGGAGCAGGTTCATCAATGGTGATGGTAGTGAATAGCTACACAGCAGAAAAATAACAAATCATTAGAAGGAGATTTCTAAATGAAGTTTGGGATGTACAGTGCACCACGTAAGGAACCATAAAATAAACCACACTTGCCATCAACAGAAAACCACATGTTACAGTAACATCCCAAAGTTCAGGACAGGAATTCTCAACAGAGTATCACAAAATCAATACATTACAATTCAAATGCATGCCCACATACGCAACAGCAACAGCAACAGCAACAGCTACTTCAACAATGGAGAGCACAATCATGGGTTCATGATAGATGGATTGTAAAGCTACCCATGGTTCAGGCAAATGCAGATTAAAATGGATTCACAATGTGACCAGAAAACCAACTTAAACATCGCTAGAATACTGCATCTGCTTCTATTACTTACGTTAGAATTGGTGTCTACTTTCAGGTCAGTGGTGATGTTCTTATTCTTCAGCTGACTGCTCACATCAGCCAAGAACAGCTCACCTTTCTTAACACCGCTCGAGGTGATAGCCTGTAATGAGAACAGAATAAGTTACGATGATTCATCAGAGTGCGGAAACAAATCGATATTGAAAACTAACTTAATACCATCTCCCTACTTAAACCCCAGACAAACAGACATAAGCATAATCAGCCGTCTATCGCGAAACCCCCAATATAAGCTGAAAATAAGCAGGCAGCTCAGATACGTTGCGCAGAAACTCATCATTCTCCACAATTACAAAAGCAACAGTGAAATTTCAGCTCGATTACAAGGTCAGACGAAATCGGAAACTCATAAACTACACAAGCCACAGTCTCGAGCCACATGAAAGCTCAAAATCAGAAAGAAACGAAGGATGAAATAACGTACGACTCCATTGGCGGTGTAGGTAGTGAGAGTGAATTTGTGGTCCGACTGATAATCCCTGTAAAGAAGATCTGAAAAAAACACAATGAAAACCAAAAACACCGATTAAATCCCACAAAGCAGCAGGCGAATCACTGATGAAGGACATGAAATCGAACGGAAACCGATTAAGGAATCCTTACCTCTAGATTTCTTGCCGATATCGGAGTAGAGTCCTGGACCTTTCCCCATGGTTTTCCCGAGAAAATGGAGAGGAGGAAAAAGCTAACGAGAGGAGAGGTTGGAGGAGCTCGGCGTGGAGTATTCTAGAGATGTGCTGTCTAAAGAGGACGAGACAATATTCGAACCATTTTATAAACTACCCTATATGCTGTTCGTTTGCTGCAAGCGTTTTGAAGAGGTGCGATCATAGCCGTTGGATCTGGCTTATTGCCAACGTTCCGCTCGGGCAGCCGCAGGATTATTTTTATCAGGGGAGTGTGACGTAGTTGTTGTGGTTATCGAGAATCGGGCATAGCCGGGCAGTCCGGGCAGATTATCACTCTCGGTTAATAATCAAACCGAGTAATGGGAGGTCGGACCTGCAAAACCCAACCAGAACCCTTGGAATAAGCTTTAATATTCGAATCTATAGGGTATCAATGTAATGTGGGCAAGCACATAGATAACTTATTAATTCTACAACCAAAAAAATTAATCAGCAATTTGATTTTGAAATTTGGTTTAAAATGATTTGATATAGCATGTGATTTTATTAAATTTGACAATTTCATATCTTTTTAAATGAAATTCAGCGATCGGAATTAAGTCTTAAATTTGGAGAAATTTGAGATATTGCTTTGTGACTACGGAAAATGTATTCGACAGAACTGGCCTCCAAATTCGACCAATTCCGCCACAGAAAACATGCCCACATAATGTGCATTACGAGCATTGGAAAATTCTACTAGTTTCGGATGGTTAAATATTCAATTCATTTTGAGTATTGTTAGTGAATATGAGACTTTTTTTTTATTCATGTGGATCCATATAGTAAATCTTTATGGGATGGTAAATCTAAGAATTTATATTATGTTAGTGGTTTGTGGGTACAGTATATTTTTATTTTTTTTTATATTAAATTTTATTTGTTGATCGATATTTATTTGAATTCGTTGATAATGTATTAAAAATTGTTGATTGAGGTCTTATGTATATTCAATCATACTTTCTATTACTAGAGATTGTATAATCATTTTTGTATTGTATTTTAAGTGTACAACTCATAAACGATTACATAGGTTTATATTTAATCTGTACATCCAATACGTGACACGTATCATTGTAAAATTTTCACTCTCGAATATGAGAGAAATGTGCATGAATTGATTAAAGAAGTCAACCTAATTAGAAATATAGAGGAGAATAATAATAATTAAGCTTAGCCGATAGTTAAACACAGAAAATGAACCTTTTTCACCTGGCGAAAAGGCTAACAGAAAAAGGAGGCTTTATTAATGATTTAAAGGAAGTTTTTAAACCGCAGTGTCCATCGTCCACACTCCACTGGCCAATTAGGCAGTTACACGTCCGTTAAAATACACCTCTCTGTCTCTGTCTCCTCTCCCCTCCGTACGGATCGCGCCATCGCCGGGGACCCGCCATGTTCTCCATCACCACCGTTGAGCCGATCATCCGATGTAATCATCGGCGGGAGATCCACGGATCACTCAAGGCTACGAAATTCTGCTGCTCATCTACTTCTTCTTCACTCAACTGTTTGCGGCAGAAGCGGTTAGTTCGCGCCAAGTTCGAGGAATGCAAGCTGCCTGTGCGTCGTGTTAAGGCTCCGGCCGTGATCAGAGCGAGTCGATCGTCGTCATCTTCTTCTTCCGGTACGGCTCTTCCCGAGACGTTTGAATCATCTGGAGATGTGTTCTTCAGGCAGAGCTTCCCTGTCACTCGAACTGAAACGGTATTGTCCGATTGTTTGTTTGGTTGAGTTTTTGAAAAGCCGAATCGTCCATTTCTGATGGGTTGAAACTAGTTCTTGATCTGTGCTGGAAATGAGATAGTTGATGTACGGGAGGAAGTTCAAATTGATCAGCTGTGTGATCTGGTCCTGTTTGGTTTGAAATGATAGGTTGATGGAAAGATATTTGTACGCGTAGATCAAAGTAACGCGAAAGGTGATTGGCAGCTAACTGTGGGATGCAATCTTCCTGGGAAATGGATTCTTCATTGGGGAGTTTCTTATGTCAATGATAGTGGAAGGTCAGGGATCTCTTCTAACATGGAGATTGATTTTCACTAGAGTGCTACTTATTTGATTGGTTTTTATTCAGTTATATGATGTGAAATTGTTGACATGAATAGACAATCAATTACGTAATCTTATCATTTTGATTGAACTTGCAGCGAATGGGATCAACCTCCAAAGCACATGAGACCCCCTGGTTCGGTGCCAGTAAAGGTAAACAACAACAGTTGATTCATGATGTTCAAGTGCTGACTGCAGTGTAGAGTTGTTCAGTTGAATTAAACCATAGAGTACGATTGTTTCTTTGCCAGAACTATGCAATAGATACGCCTTTAAAGAAACCATCCGTAGATGATCTATTCTACGAAGTGAAGATTGATATTGATCCCAAGAGTGCAATTGCTTCCATCAATTTTGTCCTCAAGGTCCGTGTTGACACTTTTGTCCGTATCTCTATCTTATACTTGATATGCAAGTGCTGGAAATTGGTTGCTACTCTTCTGTTGATGTGCGATTCCTAGTGGTGCAGGATGAAGAAACCGGATCCTGGTATCAGCACAAGGGGAGAGATTTTAAGGTGCCTCTTGTGGATTACCTTCTTGATGATGGCAATTTTTTCGGCAGCAACAGCTTCAATATTTGGCCAGGTTAGAAACTGAATCAATGATGGGATTTCCAATTGATTATACGTAATTATTGAATTGAATTTTTCTATCTGATTTTATCGTTCAGTTATGTATGGGTGTTAAATAAAATCAGATAGCATAGCTCTTGATGAGTAGATCAAAGTTGTTACGATTGGAGACAAAGTGAGATCATAAATTATGATTTACCAAAAAAGAAAAAGTTGGACACTATTTGATATTGACTTGGCTCTTCATGTGGGTTATCTTTTGTATCACTTAATTTTGTTTGTGGACTAATTGCTTTTAGTGGCAATCATGAATCCCAGGGCCTTTTTTTACCAACATACTTCTCAAATCAGAAAGGCAAAACAATGTCAGCGAGCTCAACGAAAGTAGAACAGAAGATCGTCAGTTAGAAGGGATCTACGAAGAGCAACCCTTTACTAAACATACGACTCTTGAAAATTCAGTGACTGTTCTAGTTAGAAAGTGCCCTGAGACGTCGAAAAATCTTCTCTATCTTGAAACTGATCTTTCCGGTGTTGTTCTGCACTGGGGCGTGTGCAGAGACGATGCTAAGAATTGGGAAATTCCATCTGGCCCTCATCCACCTGAAACCATCATCTTCAAAGAAAGGGCTCTGCGGACTAAGTTGCAGGTATGAATAGATGGTACACTGTGGATAATGAGTCTTCTATAACATGTAACATCAAACATGTCTATTTGATGTAAGGATTCGAAACTTTTTGGCATTGCGTGAGAACATCAGACACTTTATTGGTGTTTCTGTTATAGGTAGAGAAAAGCACTTTGGTATTACTGCTTAAACTCATCAGGCGATCAGGATATTGTTTTGAACTACTACTACTTTTTCACAACAGTTAGCCTCACAGTATTAATGATATTTTTTGTTCAGGAAATTAAGCTGGATGATTTGGTAATTCTGCAATAACTAATAAAGTATCCTTCCTTTTCCCTCTCTTAATTGGAAACTTACCTTTTCAGGCAAAGGACGATGGGCGTGGATGTTCAGGGTTATTTACATTGGATGAAGATATTGCAGGTTTTCTTTTTGTTCTCAAGCTAAATGATAATACTTGGTTCAAATGTATGGGAAATGACTTCTACATCCCACTCTCAAGTTCAAGTAGGTTGCTTGTTCAACCTGGACAGAAACATTCTGAAGATGCACCAGCCTCTGGAAAGGCTCCGGATGCAGATCAAGGTTCTGGTACTGCCTTCACTGACGGCATAATTAAAGAAATAAGGAACTTGGTCAGTGGAATTTCTTCTGAGAACAGTCGAAAGGTAAAAACCAAAGAAGCACAAGAAAGCATTCTTCAGGAGATTGAGAAATTGGCTGCTGAAGCCTACAGTATCTTCAGAAGCTCCATACCAACTTTTAAAGAAGAGGTCGTTTTGGAAGAAGAGCTCGAGAAAGCTCCTCCTAAAAAATGCTCTGGTACAGGCAGTGGTTATGAAATATTGCTTCAAGGATTCAATTGGGAATCTCATAAATCTGGTCGATGGTATATGGATCTGAAAGAGAAAGCTGAAGATATAGCTTCACTTGGGTTCACGGTCATATGGTTGCCTCCACCTACAGAGTCGGTGTCCCCTGAAGGCTACATGCCTAAGGATTTATATAATTTGAACTCAAGGTACGTTCCTTGAAGTAGTGAACCTGATCATTCTATTAGTTAGCTCAGTTTTGAGTTATAAGATCTATAGGATCAATCATTATTTTGCTATTGCACCCTAAACTCTAAACTATAGTCACTAATCTGTTATTTTAGAAAAGAAGTTAGCCACTGGTGCGACACAAGTGAGCTATATTTTTGTATTACGTGCCATTGATTTATTCACAGTCATTTGTAGGCAAAATGTGCTGTTTTTCATAAGAGCATGTACGTAAATAATCAGAAATCTTCAATGAATAATGTCCGGACCTAATCACTCAGTTGTATGAATCCTAGCAGATATGGAAGAATAGATGAGCTCAAGGACCTCGTGGGAAGACTTCATGACTCAGGCATTAAAGTTCTTGGAGATGCTGTCCTGAACCATAGATGTGCGCACTATCAAAACAAAAATGGAATATGGAACATTTTTGGTGGTCGGTTAAGTTGGGATGATCGAGCGGTTGTTGCTGATGATCCACATTTCCAGGTAACATAGGAGTACTTGTAGCTCCTATAAGACTTATTCAGTAGCTGGAACTAGAAGAGTCGGATGCTATTGAGATTTGGGACGCGTTGCATATTCTATGTTTCCCTCCGTGAGGTTTGCTATTGTGTCCAAAATTTAGCATACTTAACTAAGGTATAATACCCTATCATACGACTAATAATGATATTTGCAAGCAGGGTATTTAATGCGTGACCTTTGTTTGTTATAAGATGTATAAACTTTGTGTTGCTATACAGGGTAGGGGAAACAAGAGCAGCGGGGACAATTTCCATGCTGCCCCGAACATTGATCATTCACAAGATTTCGTTAGGAAAGATATCAAAGAATGGATGGGATGGCTAAGGTGAGTAGTACGAAATCCTTATGTTCATCTGTAGGAATTCCATAACACAGCATCTCTGCAGTTTTGCTCTGCAAGTGATGTTCATTGTATCATATGACTCTTTGATACGCAGAGAAGAAATTGGCTACGATGGTTGGCGGCTCGATTTCGTTAGAGGATTTTGGGGTGGCTATGTGAAGGATTACCTTGATGCGACCAACCCTTATTTTGCTGTCGGTGAGTACTGGGATTCCCTCAGTTATACTTATGGAGAAATGGACCACAATCAAGATGCACACCGTCAACGAATCATTGACTGGATCAACGCAACAAATGGATCCGCTGGTGCATTTGATGTCACGAGCAAAGGAGTTCTTCATGCGGTAAGCCCTTAGTACCAGCATCTCTACTTCACATTTTGATCGACGATTAGATTCGGCCTCACTGCGTAGAAACATGGATATATCTCTAGACATAGTTGGCCTTAATCTTCAAGTAGGCTTCTTTGCTAACTAGGAAGGTCTGTTTCATGTAGGCACTGGAAAAGTGTGAGTATTGGCGTTTAGCAGATGAGAAGGGAAAGCCTCCAGGAGTTGTTGGATGGTGGCCATCTCGTGCTGTTACATTTGTCGAGAATCATGACACTGGCTCAACGCAGGTGCCATTATATATCCGCTCTTCGATTCAAATTCTCATTTTTCATGTGATATGAAAGCATGGATCTGATTTAATCTTTACTTGTTGCCTTTAGGGTCATTGGCGATTCCCAGGAGGGAAGGAAATGCAAGGATACGCATACATCCTCACTCATCCAGGAACACCTGCAGTTTTCTTTGACCATATCTACTCCTCCAACTATCGCTCCGAAATCGCAGCTCTCATTGCCTTCAGAAACCGGCACAAACTCCACTGCCGCAGCGTAGTAAGTGACTCTCACACTCGAACTCTTTGCTTCAACATGCTCTTAAACATGAAAGAAATAACCAAACCAGGAGTGTGTTCATGTTTCCAACAGGTTAAAATCTCGAAGGCAGTGAATGACGTTTACGCAGCCATCATCGATGACAAAGTAGCAATGAAAATCGGTCCAGGCCGTTTCGAACCCCCAAAGGGACCTCGTAAATGGTCACTGGCTCTCGAGGGAAGGGATTACAAGGTCTGGGCGGCATAGTGTCATTTCTCCATTCGAGCTAGTGTGTGTATATATCAATTGAGGGACGGGGGAAGGGGGTTCAGTTAAGACCGTCTTTCGTTGATCGCGAGTCGCTAATAATGATCAATCGATGTTTAGATGGCTGATCTGGTCAGATCACGGGAGCCTGTGTAGCATTTAGTAAAGAACTCCAGTAAGAACTTTTAGATATTGGCATATTGTTACAATTATTTAAGTCTTCCTTTGACAGCTCTAAACTTCAAAGCAATTAAACAAAAAATAAAATAATTTAACAGTAATAACAGTATTGAGTTTTCTTTATCGTGGGCCTGAATTCTCGAAACCGGGCCGACGACTGAAGTCAGTTATACATAGGGCCAACATGAGGCCCAATTATCTACTCCTTGCTCTATTAGGAATAGCTCAATCAGTTATTTTCGTCCTCTCTGACTTGGCTACCACGTAATATAATACTCCTTGGTTCCCGAGTCCTTGCGATTCTCAGCTCAACCATGGCCATGCAAGCTGCACTCAGTTCCCGCCTTCTTATACTTGGCGGAGCAGGTACGCTTCTTCACCGATCACTCAGCTTTCTTCCCGTTTCTTATCCAGCTCCAGTGATCGCGCTCTGTTGCGGTCTCTTTGATTCTGATTTTTCACTCGTTCGCAGGTTATTTTGGTACCGTATTGTTCAAGAAAGGTAAATTATCCGACCTGATCGGTGAGCTCCAGGTAACCTCTACTTCGCTGTAGTTTTGGCTTGATTTAGCATCCGTGATCACGAACCGTTGATTTGCATGGCGAGTGTTCAAGGTTTTTTGGTATTCTGTTTGATGATGATCTGTGGTTATGTTTGTGTAAGGCGTTGCTGAAGGGAATCGAGGGAGGCGATACTGATGGCGAATCTGGTCACGCTGACGCCATTGCTCAGCAGGTAAGGTCGATTTCGTGGCTTCGGAAGTTGAGCAATTGCTTTTTTGTTTGGTTCTCTGTCGGTATTTGGATAATGTGTAGCGTTTGATACGATTTAATTTTGAAATACCTGCTAGGTTAGTAGACTAGCACAAGAGGTTCGCCAGCTCGCTTCTCAGAGGCAGATTACTGTTGTAAATGGGAATGGCCAGTCAGGTATCTACTACTCTAGTGGAATGCTTAGTATGGAATGAGGTTATTTACGAGATCAGTTGAGAACTTCATTCGTTTTTTTCCTGTGTTGCAGGTAATTTAACTGCTCTGATCATTCCTGGAGCTGCAATTGGAGTAGCGGGTTATGGTTATATGAGGTGGAAGGTAAGTGAAATATTAGTAGATTATCTTGATCATTCGAAGATTTTGTTCGAGTATCGTGCTGCTGGTATGTTGAACTTTGAATTATCAACTAATGTTCAAAATCTGTCTCTTAGGGCATGCAATTTTCGGATCTTATGTATGTAACAAAGAGAAATATGACTGCTGCTGTTGCAAACTTGACGAAACATCTTGAGGACGTCACTGGTGCTCTGGCAGTAAGTTTTCCTCCATCAATGATTTTATGCTTTTCCTGTTCAACATCTAATGGTGTTTTCACACATAATTTTGGACCAGAAAGCAAAGGAACATTTAACTCAGCGCATTCAAGGTTTGGACGATAAAATGGATGTTCAGAAGGAGATCTCAAAGGCAATTCAGAATGATGTGAGTGGTTTCTCTTCGTCCATTTCATCTACTTGCATAGAAAAGGATTGACACCTTTATCATAATATTTCATTTACTATTTTGTTGCAGGTCAATACTATCAATGAGAATATACAGCTCCTCGACTCCGACCTGTTCAATTTGCAGCGTATTGTTTCTGGTTTGGTAAGTCCAGCCTTCCTACAAATCTTTTTTTTCTTCTTCATAGATGGTTGTTTTATGGTTCAAGCATGAAGCATCGCGTGCTTTGTGTTGCAGGATGGAAAGATAGGTACGTTGGAGAACAAGCAGGATCTAGCGAATCTGGGAATCACTTATCTGTGCCACTTCGCTCAGGGAAAGAAATTGGCAATGCCTAAAGAGCTGAAGGTTAGCAAGGTCACTTTTATGCAGTTTGTTTAGTAGAACAAGTTACTATTCCTTTATCGTCGTTACAACTCGTGCCGCAATAGACGCACTTCATATAGGATCTAGAACAAGCTCTTCAATCATCAAGAACCAAGGATGAACTTCATTTCACTACGCATTTTCTCTGTACGCAAATGAAGGGTTTCTGTTTATTTGTTGCAGGATCAAGTTGCATCAGGAAAAAATCGTATTACATTCCACCAAGATGCAGGGGTAACGGTTTTAGCATCGATTTCAACTTAGCTTCCCTTATACATTCAGTTACAACCTCCACAGGAGAAACCTGCAACGAAAATCTTTGGTAATGTTCTTACACCGTTTCGTATACAGGGCCTGAAGGCGCTGATCGACGATTCTTTCTGCAAGTTGGTGACAGAAAATCTAGCTCGTACCGCAAGCGTTCCAAAGATCGATGCTGTCCAGGTGAACAACGAAGAGCCCTCACACTCACAGACCCCTCGCGAACCTCTATTGAGGTAACCTAGTTCTTCGACTTAACGCGTCCAATCAACTCTGTCGAGAGAGGCGTTTAGCCAAAGCTTGTGTGTATTGTTTCAACAGGTTTAATTCAGCCAAGTGTTGAGCTGGTTGTCCATCGCGCAAAAGCTAACCACGAAGTTCATGACATTGGCTTTGCTTAAATTCTTGAGAAGTGTTATTGTTTTCTTTCCGGTGTAATGGCCCTTTTTGTTAGCTCTAACTAGTAATAGAATGCGAACGAAATGACGAATACCAGACAGTGTTTTCGGCTTCTAGATATCGAATTAGAGAATCGTCGATCTTCAGAGAGAGCTTTTTCGTGCCTTGTGTTGAGATTTTTAATTGCTGCAAATCAGCTATCTCATATTTCGTTACCATATTTTGGGACTTTGAATTAAACAAGAGTCTTATGGAAGATCTTCTCCGATCTTGACTCGTTTCGCAACAAACTTGATCGGTCGATCCAACACTGAAGTAGCCAACAACTACTTACTGTCACCTGGAACTAGTTCATACTCAAAAGTAAAAGGAAAAGATTAAGGAATGTAAAGATTGATAGTTGGAGTAATATTCTGTTTGCAGTTTATTTGACTTTAGGTTCCATCGTTGATGGACCGTGAATTCGATCACGAAAAAGTGACTATGTAATCCTGCATCAATGACTATGAAATCTCTTCAATGGAAAGAAGAAAGGATGTTCAGTGACCCATCCCAGAAGGACTGTCCCCCTCCTCCTCCTCCTGAGTTGAACAATGGCAACAAGTCCAAATTCGGCAAACCGGCCACCTCCTTTTCGTTACTATTAATGCTCGAAGGATACATCATCAACGAGCTCCGGCAATGCCCGAGTCCATTTCCAAACATGTCCTCCTCCTCCTCCTGATCATCATCAACCAATTCTTGCTTGTGGCTCCCAATAAAAGTAGGCATCTTTTGAAAGTTGGTCAGCTCCTCACATTCTCCATCATTTTTATCATTATTAGTGATTTTGTTGAACAAGTTCTTCTCAACAAGGTCTTTGAACACCGATGACTTGAAGAGGAGGCCGAGTGCTGACGGGGAAGTAGTCGTTGAGGAGTCTAGCGACGATGATGATGAAGATAATGACAAGGATCTGTTGCTGTTCTTGAACAGGTCTTGTTCCAGTGGATTCTCGTTCAAATTGTCTAGTATCCTGAGATTCGAGCCGAGAATTTGGTTGTTTGGTTGTTGTTGTGGTTGTGGTTGAGTTCTTTCAGGGGGGAAGTAGGTAGCCATGGTAGTGGGAGGACAAGATCCTGTCATTAATGGGAAACTCCTCAAGTCCAATTTGGATTCATGGCTTTCTTGTTGTTGTTGAGTAGCAGGATTGATGTGGTTGGTGTCTGATTCTGGTTTCAGCCATCTGATGCATGTGCTGAGCTCGAAATTCGTCACAGCGTTAATCCCTCGGTACTCGATTGCTGCTATATCGTAGGCTCTTGCTGCCTCTTCCTGAGTACCTAAACACCAAATCCCAAATCACCAATTCCATTAGTTTCTGCTTCCTATTAATATTGCATTTATCTGTGCCGTTATCATTTGTCGTGGTGATACCGCAAAAACCACTTCAATTTCAAGTCCTTTTCAGGTACGTGCAGAAACGGTTAATTCAGATATAGGGTTTGTTCGACACTTACCGTAAGTTCCAAGGTACAAGTACTTGTTTCCAAACACTCTCCCAATCCTTGCTTCCCATCTTCCATTATGATGGTGCCTGCTAAAACATATTCAGTAAATGTTACTGAAAGTTCGAAACTTTTCGAGATTTTATGTTAATCAGACTCTTGTTGCAACTTTACCTTGCTACTCCTCTGTACTTGGACACACCTCTTGAGAAACCACTGCTTCTTCTGTAAACATAGAATCTTCTGTCAGGATTTCATTCCAAGTAGTTAGGCCGAAAAGCTTGGTCTCTTATGAATCTCTTTACCTTCTCAGTGATGCTAGATATTCCTCCTTAGTGACATTCCCCATTATTTCGAGCTCACTCTCGTAGTCCGAAATCTGTATCAGAAAATCAACCTAATGAGACTCCACAAATCAGAAGCAAAGGCAATTAATTTCTAAAGTTTGAGGTTTTCATACAGGAAAATTTGTGAAAGCTGCCAATCCCCAGTACTTGAGAGCAGCTAAATCGTAAGCTCTCGCAGCAGATTCCTCATCGTCGTAAGCGCCAAGATAAACTGTTTCCAGAAACAGAACCCCATATGAAGAATTTTACAAAGGAAAAAATGAAAAAAAATAACAAAAACTTTTGTCAGGAACAAAACCTGACCTTGTTTCCCCTTCTTCTTCTGGGTCGGATTCCAGGACGCTTTATCCCACAAATGAGCTTCATATCTCCCAGTCCATCTATGCCTGATGTTATTTTCGCAAATCGGAATCAAACCTAGATTCCAGAATTGGATTCCAGGCTAAATGGAACATTAACAACCAAGAAAGTCAGAATCTTGACACAAACCTGCTAACTCCCCTGAACCTGGAGCTCCTCTTCACAACAATGGGAGCAGTTGTTGCTGTACCAGCTGCTTGATTATTGGTACCACTACAGCTAACAGGGCTCCTCCGCCTCCTTTTCGTAATCGGAAACTTACCCTCCTCTACTCTAGCCACATCTTCCACCGATCCGAACCTGCGCTTCACTTCAGGAATGTTCATCTCCGTTGAAACAAAAACGACACTGTGGGTTTTCTACTTCTGATCTGGGAGTGTTTGTATATATACTAACTGTCATATTTTGTTTCCCTTCCTAGTTTGGATTGTTTCTGTAACAAGAGGCCATTTTACCAAAGAGACAAGGCTTCTTATACGATGTCTTCAAGAGTTTAATTAAGGAAGTGGTATGCAGGCTGTAACTATACGTGCTTTTGAACAATATCCTCTCTCAGTATAGCCAGCCGAGAAGTTGCTTCACAACTAGATGTCTTCCAGATTCCTAGGTTATCTTCTTTGGTTTCATCACTGTTATTCTATAAGTCTTGTCAAAGTTTTCATTTTTAGTGTATTTTCTCCATGTACTGTACCACAAGTGATCAAACTGGCTAGCTAGCTGGGCTAACGGTCCAATGTTAATCATAAGTAGTGGTCCTGTCATACTCAATCGAAAAAACAGATACAACTCAGAGCATTCAAAAGGAAAATACATACAGGTGATTGGAAGAAACACTACATCTTGGTGCGACATCCTACGACACGCATCTTGCACCCGGTGTTGAATTTATACACCTTAGCGAGACATCCAAACACCCAAATACGGCAAAATCCATGCACCTTGATACGATATCTAGCACATAATGGCCGGCTGTTATCCATGTAAACCAGTTCAATCTAACAGATTTTCATTATTTACATGTATACTTATCTTTTCTACATAGCAGTTGTACATTATACAGCAGTACCAAATATTCTCCTAAATATCCAAGTACTAGTAATGTACAGTAAACACCAGGATCATACTCATACAAGTGTCCAAAACCATAGTTTCTCACATCACAAAACTAGACAACAAAACCTCAAATCACAAACTCCCAAACCACAAATTTGAAACCCACCAGCCAAATTTAACAAGAACCCTAAACGACAAATTGGAGAGGAACCATTAACGTAGGGGGCAAATTAGGAACTTGGCCTTGTCCTCCTTGTCAAGACATGTCCATATTGGCTTTTCAGAAGTTGAAAACTTGTCAATTTGCAATAATGTCAAAGTTGAGTGATGGGATTTTGAGACTTTGGTCTCTTGTTTCCCCACCATGCATGTCCAAAATTTCTGTCGGGTTTTACTATGGTATATACATTCCATGGTGTGATGGTCAAATGCTACCAGCTTGCGCGATACTGCGCAGGGATCCTCCACCGGTTCGTTTGTAACGATCGGATAAAGTCTGTTATAAACTAGCCGTTTGTGGCTAGTTTGCACAACACCCCCATAGTGCAGGTAGCGTTGCGTTGTGCAGAACGTGAAAATGACCAGACCATGTGAATTTTTAGTTTCGTATTAAATCGTGTCTTAATGAGAATGTAATCATATTGCTACAAGGTTGGATTCTGAGTCGAAAATAATAGCGAGCCAGCTTCAAAACAACAAATGATCATCACACATATAATTTGATAATTTAGCTCGCGAATACACAATAGTAAATATATGGTTTAATTATTAATAGTTTTATAGAAAATGCAATCTTAGGAACCGTAATTATATGACCGCCTCGACAAAACAATCCAATGCACCTGAAAAGCAACTTAGTGTGGTAACATATGTTCTAGCCTTTTTGATTGATTCGTTGTTGCTTTGTGATTTTGTTTACAACTTGAGGGTTTCCTGAAGGAACAAAGAATGCACCATTCATCATCAAATCGCCTTGTGATATCCAGTCCCAATGCTTCCACTCGGATGGTTGTGCATGTTCCGTTTTGACACTTGTCAATAATATATAGTTGTAACTTGTAAACGTGCGAGATCCGGAAGGTTCAATGACACCTGGTACTAGTACCGGAATATTCGGGTTACCAATTGTCGCTCGCACTGACTAATGGGTATATCGAAGCAAAAGTAGAGGTCACTCACCTCTTTGGCGGCGATATTCTGGGGGGCGATGAAGTGATTGCCTTGGCTAATGATAGTGGGATGGTTGCTACCACCCATGGCGTACATTAGCCAATGCGTGTAGTCATTGTTGACGACATGGAAGAAACCCCATCGACACCTCGGCATTCTTTGGACTAAACCGTGACCGAAATGGTTGAATGCTAACGTGATTTGCATGATCGTGTTTTTCGAGTAGCTTCCACTAGCCCCAAACAGCATCACCTGCATGCATGCAATGTAGTTAAAAATTCGTGATTCCATGTGAAACCGAAAAATTTGGATAAAATTGGAATCATGATTCTATATCAAATGTAAAAAGGTTACAGATCACGTATAGGTTGAGTTTTATAACACAGGTACGCTTTGGTCTTGAAAATAATTTGTAGTGAAATCGCGATCGTTTCCCATAAATAAAGTCGTAAAATCATAAGATTGTGAAGACTAAAATCGCAATTTAACCGCACTAACATAAATAAAGTCATATAAAATAGCAAAATTTTAAGATTAAAATTGCAATTTTAACTACACTTACCTCATTGTGGTCAGTGATATGACCGTTGGAGATGGTGATCCCCGTGGACTCCACGACGGCATCAATGATTCCATCCGCACAATTAGACATCGACACGTGGTCGAACCACACGTTGGCTGCACCATACATTCCATCGTTGTCACTTCTTGTTCGGAGACCATAGTGATCCACCACGTCCCGGATCATCCCACCGGGCCAAGACACTTCTACATTCAATAGCAGCTACAGCCAGCGAAAAGGAGAAGGAAGTTTCGAGGCTCCAGAGCGATCTGATTAGGTCGATTTGTAAAATAGACAAGTCCAGATATAAGATTGGAGCATCTGAGGTGCAGCGGGTTGGGACAAATGAAGGTGAAACTGGAGGCGGCTAACGACAGGAAGGCCTATTCGGAGAAGAGATTGAGGGCGATGGAGAGGAATGCCGGGATTACTGAGAGAGATAAGGAGTTGGTTGAATATAAGAGGATCGCGGACGAATTGGAGAAGGAGTTGGCTGTTCGATCTGAAATGGAGGAGAAGTTGATCGTCTCTGGAAAAAGGAACAGAGAGATCGAAATGAAGATGGTGATGTTGCGGAAGAAGGCAGGGGAGTCTGAGAAGAGCATCGTTGAGATGAAACAGAGTGCTTTCGAAGTCGTTAATAATGGCTTCAATCTTGACCATGGTGAAGATAGAGATTTCAATTTGCAGTTGCCGGTGGTGGTAATCGTTGCAGCTGCAGTTGCCTATCTCTTCTACGCAAGGAGACAGTGATTCATATCTCGAAAGCTTAGGGTTATCTATGTTCATGCTCTACTGGTTTTTGTTAGCAAGAGGTTTAAACCGAAGGTTCAAAAAGGCGTTAGGCGTATGGCGGGAAAAATGAGCTAGTTAGTTAGGACTAAAGTAAATAAATATAAGCTTTGCTACGATGAAAATGCAATTGGGATGCATAAAATACCACCGAGTGTTGATTTCTTCATTGCACCGTCATTTTCGGTTAGAAAGAATATAAGGTGTTCGACAAAAAAGGATGTATACATAAATTAGTCTAGCTCATGAAGCGGTCTGCTACGAAACCAACTCATTGAGGCATTTTTCAACAAGCCATCGGACCGTCGCAACACCGACCTTTCTAGCCATCTGCCCCGCTGAGAAACAAGAATCTCGAAAGATACGATGATTGCGATCCAGCCAGATGTGCCAAATCACTGCGAGCACCACAACTGAAGCACAGAACCAATGCTCCAACTCCCCATCATCCACTACGCTAAGTTGGACCGATCAGGCCCAAATCATATGTTGGGCCCAATTGGAACCAGCCCATAATCCAGTATATGGCTTTTGGAACTGAAATTGTGGTTATTGCACCACGAATGCTAAGACACGTCAAGAGGACTAAAACTCAGGCACGTAGCAGCAGGAAGCCAAAAACAATGCAAAGCAGAGTGGAAACAAAACCAAAGAAAAAGGAGCTAACCGTCCATGATCATCAGCAAAGAATCTGAATTCAAGGAAGCCCTTTTAAACTCTTTCTGAATTCTTCTGCCTCTTTGAACGTAAAGAGTTCTTCCGGATCTTCATTGTTTCTCCCTTCCTGCATTAAGGTAACTTTTCTGGATCGCTCACCTCTATTGATACAAATCGACGGATGCTATGTGGCAATTCATGAATCTGAGTCGTAGAAATAAGCCAAACCCGTTTCGGATCCTAAAAGAAGATGGAGAGTTTTCAATGTAGCCTGGAAATGGTTATGATTTTTGCAGAATAGGAATCATGCATGCGTTCATGATCTCAGGATCTGGCAATGGCTAACTAACTAACCATGATCTTTGATTCTGATGAATAATCATGCATAGGACTAGCAGTTAATTATTGTAGCAAAAGTATGAATAACGTATGAAAAGACTTTGAATTTGGAGAAAGATGATACGTATAGCAAGATGATACGTACCGCTATTAGGCAATTGAATTGCTCTGTATCTGCCCATTGTGTACCAGAGAAAAATGTCAGAAGCCAAAGGGGACAAAGAGACGGAAAAAATCGCCAGCTATGATGCATATTTCGAAACAATACAATCCAGGAAGAAACTGCCACATTCATTGCAGGAGACCTTAACCGCTGCATTCTCTAGGATCCCGGCTTCATCCTTTCCGAAAGTCCCCGGTGGCAAAGGTAAATAATCAGCAAGAGCTTATCTAGACCAGAAATGAAATTGGTTTTTTTCTCATGTAGTTTGCTACTTGGTAGTCATTGAAATCATGGCAGATACAACGGTGAGCCATGCGGTTAAGGTTCTGTCCGAATGCAACATCATGAGTGCACCTGTTAGAAACCCGGATGCAGGAGATAGTCCGGACTGGAAAGATAGATACCTTGGAATCATCGATTATGCAGCGATCGTTCTCTGGGTGCTCGAAAGTGCAGAGCTTGCTGCGGTAGCTTTGTCTGCAAGTACTGCTACCGCTGCTGGCATAGGGGCGGGAGCTGTCGGTGCCATTGGAGCGGTAGCATTGGGCGTAACGGGCCCCGCTGCCATTGCTGGCTTGACAGCAGCTGCGGTAGGTGCCGCTGTTGCTGGTGGTGTGGCAGCCGATCGAGGCATCGGGAAAGATGCCCCGACTGCAGTGGACAGCTTAGGCAATGACTTTTACAAAGTCATTCTCGAAGAAGAACCCTTCAGATCAACCACTGTAAGTCAAGCAAATATGCTTTCAGCTTTTCTTATATACTTCGTTCCACCTGAACCTTGATTGTTGAATGATTCAGGTAAAGACAATTCTGAAGTCATACCGCTGGGCTCCCTTCCTCCCGGTTGCGACAGATGGCTCAATGTTGAGTGTCTTACTTTTACTCTCGAAATATAGGCTGAGAAACGTGCCTGTGATGGAGCCTGGCAATCCAGACGTGAAAAACTTCATCACACAATCTGCAGTAGTTCAGGGCCTGGAAGGATGCAAGGGAAGGGACTGGTTTGATTGTATAGCTGCATGTCCCCTTTCAGATTTAGGACTTCCTTTTATGTCTGCTGACAAGGTGAATAACTGGTCAGAATAAGCATTCTTCTAGCTGGCAACCTCTATTAATATGTTTCTTTGCAGGTTATAAGCATACAGAGTGATGAACTCATCCTAGAAGCTTTCAAGCTGATGAGAGATAATGAAATCGGCGGGCTTCCTGTAGTGGAAGGGCCAAAAAAGAAGATTGTTGGAAACATAAGCATAAGGGACATAAGATTCTTGCTGCTGAAACGTGACCTATTCGACAATTTCAGGTTTCAGTTTATAATAAATTTGCTTACTTTGCTTCACCATTCTGTGTCGAACACTGATGTCTTCGATAAAATCCCTTCAGGCAGCTGACTGTAAAGGATTTCATGACGACCATCGCAACTCACGAGAACGGCAAAGTAATGCCGCCCATCACATGCAAGTTGGATGCAACTCTTGGCAGTGTGATTCACCATCTTGCTTCCAGATCAGTCCACAGGCTCTATGTAGTCGATGATAGCAAAGATGAAGGAGTCATCGGTGTAATAACACTTCGAGACGTGATATCATGTTTCATATACGAGCCACCGAACCATTTTGACATCTACTTTGGTTTCTCAATCAAAGAAGTCCTCAACAAGTGAAGCAACCTGCTGATATAAAACCACATTAGGCTGGCCAAAGATGAAAGTAGTAGAGTCCCAGTAATGTTTTTGATGAACAGAGTACCAGTAACGTTGTCAAACTGATACTTCTCTCTATTTCGTTCTTATGCAACTCCCATTAAGCTATAACCGGGAATTTTTTTCAGCTTTCTGCTGTTTAGTATCATTCTGATTTTTTCTGCATCCTGCCACCTTCCTAAACCTGCATATATATTTGAGAGCATCACAATAGGAGTTGGATCATCTGGTTCCAACTCTACAAGCTTCATAGCCACTTGTTCCCCAAGGTCAGGCTGCAAATGATGCCTACAAGCGCCAAGCAATGACGCAAATACTGAAGTAGATGGCTCTTGAATACCCTCCAATAGCTTACTAGCTTCATCCAACCTGCCAGATCGACCCAGAAGGTCAATCATGCAACCAAAATGCTCTGCTTTGGGATTCAAGCTATGTTCATCAGTCAGAATTTTGAAAACCTTCCATCCTTCGTCTACATGTCCTGTGTGACTACACACAGACAGAATAGCAGTAAAAGTGCCGGAATTTGGCTTCACCTTTTCCTTTAGCATCTGATAAAAAAACTTGAATGCTGATTCACTGTTACCGTTTGCTCCATATCCTGATATCATGACATTCCAAAATGCTGGGTCACTTGGTTTCACGACAAATCCATCAAAGATCCGTCTTGCCCACGAAAAGTTGCCACATTTCATATACAGGTCAATAAGAGCAGTGGCCATAAACTCATCCGTATGAAGGTCAGTTCTGATAGCATGCCCGTGTACCTCTCTTCCATGTTGCATAGCCAACAAAGATGCACAAGCTCGCAGTAAACTTGTGACAGACTTCAAACTGGGAACAGTTACAGAAGATTGCATCTTTTTGAAGAAACGAAAAGCTTTACTGGCCATATCCAACTGAGCAAACCCACTGATCATCGAATTCCACGTTACGGAATCAGGTTCCAACCCTTGGGATTCCAATAGCCCAAACAACTCAGCAGCACTGTCACTTTCACCATTCAACATCAGACCAGAAATCATCGAGTTCCATGTGACCAAGTTCCTATTATTAGCACCCAGTTCATTAAAAACATCATACGCCCATCTCCAAGACCTGCATTTGCAATACATGTCAACAAGGGCTGTCCCAAGTTTAACATCTAGTACCACCGCCATTGTCTTAGCCATGAATCCATGAACCTGCTTCCCAAACTGAAGATACGAAAGACTAGAACAAGCAGAAAGAACAGACATCAATGTAACCGAATTCGGCCTTTCACTTAATCCCTCCCTCATATCCTTAAATACGTTCAAGACCATATCTGGCTTACCATTTTCCAGAAGCCCAGATAACAAAGCATTGTAGCTCACCTCGTTCTTATCAGGCATTTCTCCAAACAATTTCCCTGCCACCAACATCTCTCCACATCCACTATAAACAGTTACCATCACCGTTCCTACATAGACATCACCATCCACTCCCAACTTGATCGCCCAGCAATGCACCTGCCGACAAACTTCACCACTTCGACAACCAATCAAAACACTCGCCACGGTAACAGAATTCGGCACCAACCCAGCACCCCCGACCTCTCGAAACAGAAGAAACGCCTTTTCGCAGTCCCCACTACTCGAGAATGCAGAGATCGCGGCATTAAGCGAGGCCAAGTTCCGGTGATGCATTTCGTCGAACACTTTGACTGCGTCTGCGTAAGGAAATTTCAGCTTCATGTACATGTTGGCCAGCGCTGTGGCGGAATGTGTGTGGTGATAGAACCCCGTTTTAAGGAGCTGGGAATGAAGTATTTGGCCATGGAGGGGTGAATTGAGCTTGACGCATGCTTTGAGAAGAGGCGGGAACGTGAACCGGGTGGCGGGAAGTGATGCGGAATGTTGCCGAAAGTGAAGGGCAATGGCTTCCTTGTAGAGCCCATCGGCGACGAGTTCGATTACTTGGCGGTTTCCCTGCATTTGATGGCGATGATCAATAGTTCACCATTATCTGCTCGTAGGAGGAGCTTGAAGAAGAAGAAGAAGAAGACAAGCTATAAGCTGTTAGTTTAGCTTCTTTTTTGAATATTTTTCCTTCTCCAACCATCGGCCGATATTCGAACTGGTCGAACCGCCGGATACAAATTTACAAAGGGTTTGAAAACATGGGTTAAAAGCATTAAGACCCATCAAGTTTAGAGTAGGTAACACTTTGATCACTCAAGTTTAACTTTTAACAAATTCATGAATCAAGCTTCAAAGTGATAACGAGTTGTCACCTCGATAAAAAGTCAATGTAGACTCTGTCAATTGTTTTGATGATTCTTGATAATTTAATGAATCGCAAAGTATATTTATTATTTACGCATCATTTAAATTTATGCCTTAACAATATCGAACTTATTAAATTTAGTAACGTGAAATCAGTATAATCTAAACATCTTAATCCCATTGGAAGGCAAATTTAGTGCCGCCACAGTGATTCCAGCTCTAATAATCGTAGTCAAACTGATTCTTATCAAGCAATACGATCAAACAAATCGAGTCAGATCGATCTAAATGGTCGGATAAGTACCATACCCGACAGACCACCCTGACCTGTCAGTCCTAGTCAGCGAAATCCATTCAAAAATTTAAACAATAATAAATACCTTTCGTGAACAAAACGCAACGTGATAGTGAGAGAGAGAGAGAGAGAGAGAGAGTCCAATAATAATAAATAAATAATAAACTCAGCTCAGCTGGCAACGGATCGTCAACAGTGAACGGCAGCGAAGCCCGGCGGATATTAGACTCACACTTGGCTCCACGCCAAAACCAAAATCAGAAACGAAAATATCATATAAATATGTTTGCTTATTATTAAGAAAAAAGATCGTCGTTTGCCCTGTCTGCGGACTTCCCTTGAAACAATTCGGGCTCATATCCTTCATGGATCCTTTGCTCTTATACCCCAAAGGAGAAATTTCAGTGAAGGTTATTTCTTTCTGGGGGGAAAGAGGATTTGAGAGCCAATCGTAATTGGTGAGCTTTTTCCCACGGTTCTGGGGTTTGCTTTGATTTGGGAGTTTTATAGATAAGACATTAAGGGGTGAATTGTGTCTGTTTGGACATTTAAGAGTACTTTATATGAATGAATGTCTGAAGAGGTCTGAATTCGTGGTGGGGTTTTGGTAGATTGTGTTAAAGTCGTTAGCTTTGGATCTAGGGGGGCTTCTGCTGTTGTTAGCTTGCCTTCAAATCTCTAAGTGTTCATATAGCTTGAATTGTAGCTGTATGGTTTATATGGTGAAAATGTAACAATGGTATCCTTGCTGTGTTTATAACTAGCTAGGTCGTTAGGAGGATGACAACTCCTTCAAGGAAGAGGTTGATGAGGGATTTTAAGAGGCTGCAACATGATCCTCCTGCTGGTATTAGTGGTGCTCCCCAAGACAACAACATCCTGCTGTGGAATGCTGTTATATTTGGGTAGGGGAAAGAGAAAGAATAAAGCTTTGTTCTTTTGCTCTGCTGATATGTGTTTTCATTTGCTAGCTTCAAGTTTCAACTTTATAAGGTTCTCATCATGTTTTGTTCTTTTTTGTTCATTCGCAGGCCAGATGACACGCCATGGGATGGAGGTACAGTTAACAAGTTTTATGAATTTGCAAAACTGCTGGTTGTTTGTGAGATTCTAAATGAACTTATTTTCGTGAGAAATTGCTTTTGTTTATTTCATCTCCAGGCACGTTTAAGTTGACACTTCAGTTTACTGAAGACTATCCTAACAAGCCACCAACCGTGCGCTTCGTCTCCAGAATGTTCCATCCAAATAGTAAGTTAGATCATACCTTTTGCTCTTCCTTGTAAGCCTTACTCTTATGAATATTGGAACATTGTAGTTAACTATAGAGATACGAGTTTCGTGTGACTAAACATCAATTGTTGTTCTCATGCCGACTCTCTGTTATACATTTGCATCAGTCTATGCAGATGGGAGTATTTGCTTGGACATCCTTCAAAATCAATGGAGTCCTATTTATGATGTGGCTGCAATACTCACATCAATCCAGGTAATGACTACCTTCCAGAGTGCAATTGTAATTCTTTTTTTGTGTTTAACATGAAATGGGGTTATTCTTAAATAAGCCTTATTGTTATTGTCTTGCTGCAGTCTCTGCTTTGTGATCCAAATCCAAACTCTCCAGCCAATTCGGAAGCTGCAAGAATGTTCAGCGAGAACAAACGCGAGTACAACATGAGAGTGCGCGAGATTGTCGACCAGAGTTGGACTGCTGATTAAGGCATGTAACCCCAAAATAGCTTCACTGTCCAAGTTAGCATTGCATTGGAAAAAGGTGTAAGCTTGTCTCGTGTTTCTATCTATTGCTCTCCGGATGCTTTCTTGGCTTATGAGAATGAACGTTTGGCTCTCTCATTCCAATGTTTGTTGTACTCCTTAACTCTCTGTTTTTGCTTTTGTATACATGCTTAGAAAGAAGTCTGTTATTGATCCTATTCGCAACGTGAATCGCCATATTGTTTCATCTTTCAGCATTTTCAGCTAGCTAGTTCTTTCGGTTTCAACTTTCAATCACTTTGTTATGTGTTGATCATACTAGATTTTTCTTACCAAGCACTGAACTTTTGATCTGGGTCAGAAATTTCAGATAGGGTGTTCTTTATGTGCATTCCAGCCTTCTATTGTCCCTAGTAAGATCTGGTTACGTATGAACAAAAATATAGCCAGCTGTCGAGCTGCAGCTTGACCGTCGCGGAAATGTAGATACAACAAGTTTAATGTAAACACTAAATAGGCGCTAAGTCTGAGAAGTTCCTAGGTTCCCGCTGCTTGTCCATCCTTCCTGAACTTGGCTCGAATACTGCAAATTCCACAACACATCTTCTATCGAAGGGCGGCTACTGGGGTCCTTCGAGAGGCAGTTGATGGTGATCTCTACCGCAGTTCTCAACGAGTCATAGGCGTAAGTTCCCTTCGTGGAAGGATCCGCCATAGCTCTCAGCTTTAATTGACCCTCCGCCAAGCCCTTCTCCAGCTGCGTCTTGAGTTCTTCTACTTCTCCCGAAGTTCTCACTTGTTTACCTGTGATCAGTTGAAGCACGATCGTTCCCAGCTGGTATACGTCTTCCTTTTCTGGATTTTCGCAGCTGCATTTTCTCGTAAAAACGTCTTAGTTAGACTATCTTGCATAATGGTAATGAAAATAGATAGATCTTTCTTGGAGAGTACGTTACCTGTTGATACTGTGAATGTCTTGCCCTTTCAACGGACTCTCGGCGCCAACCTTGGCCGGCACAGGAAGCGTATAGTTGCTGAGTTTCGCGGTGAGGCTTTCGTCAAGCAGCACATTTTCGATCTTCAAATCGTTCCCGTAAATCCCAGGCGCCACTCCTGTGTGCAAGAAGTGGATTCCCCTCGCGACTCCCATCGTAATCGCCATCCTTTGCGGCCATTTCAGCACCTCTTTCTTCCTTCTGTCTGTAATATAGTCCAGGAGGGACCCGTTGGTGACGTGCTCGAAAACGACGAAAAGAGTCGCTACTGTGGTGGGGTGATCCTGGAAAGTGACAATGCAGTGCCCCAGAACACTGACCAAATGTAGATGCCTCAGCTTTGACAGCACTTCTATGTGTTGCATCATGTTCTGAGGCAGGCTCTTGTGTTTCAGCTTCACACATTTTACTACAACTCCCAGCCCGTCGACGAGGCAGCCTTTATAGAGCTGCCCCTGATTCTCTTCTCCTCCGACGAAATTCAATGGGTCAAATCCGTTCGTGGCGTCTTCGATCTCTTCCAACGTGAAGTTATGATATGACGGTAGTCCGATGGCTGCCGATCTCATTGTCTTAGGCACCCTCCCTGCAGCAGGGGAAAAAAGTTAGTTCCGCACAAAGTAATTTGTAAACTAATTGCTATTTTTTACTTGGCACAATCTATAAATAGACCAAAATATTCTTGATTAGTTACTAATACAGTACGTGTTTATTTTGTAGAGACCGTTTTTACTATGCATTCCTAGAAAAGGGAACTTACTGGACTCGAAGGTTTGGACGGAGCTCCGAATGGACATTTTGTCAGCCAAGGAGAGCTCGAACCTACGATCATCACCAGACGGAAAATCTGCGTAGTTCGATCTCCTGACGATCAAACAAATCACGATCCCGAGAACAACGGTCAGCCCCAAAGCTCCTCCAACGATCCCAATTATGACTCCAAGTCCAACGGTGGAAGATTTCTGCTTTCCACCATTTTTACCCTTGTTTGGTGGCTTAACAGCCAACGCTTCCTTATGACAGAAAGAGTACGGATGCTGCTGCTGCTTAGTCTTCACACCACCAGACAAGCAGTTCCACGAAGCTACGATCACTCTCCGATTCTTCGAAGAATCGGAGCAGGTGGGGAGACCGCCCACCAAAAGGTTATGGGAAATGTCCATGAGCTGGAGCTGAGAGCTGCAAGAAATCTTGCTGGCAACCGTTCCGCTGAGCTGATTCCTACTCAAGTCAACGGATTGAATCAAAGGCAGAGAGAAAATCGCAAACGGAATCGGTCCGATCAGCTTGTTTCCTGACAAATCCAATCTCTGAAGGCTGTTCATCTTCTTAAACCCTGAAGGAATCTGAGATCTCAAAAGATTCCTGCTCAGATTCAAATCTTGTAAAGAAGAAGCCAACCCGCTTAGATCCGGAACGCTCCCGTTCATCAGATTATCAGCAAGGACAAGACTTTTCAACCCTTTCGGACCGATCCCTGAAGGAATCGGACCGGAGATGAAATTGGAACTGAGATTCAAAACCCGAATCGAACCGAACCTGCCGAGTTTCTGGGAAGGGAGCGGACCCCACATTCCGAGCTTGACAAGCGAGAGGCTCTGTAAATTGGGGAGCTTGGTCAAATCAGTGAAGAGCGAATCGATGGAGAATCCTCCGGAGAGGGCGTACTGATTTCCGGGAGGGATCGGGTTGGGAAGCTGCGACGGAGAGGTTTGGTTGCCGACGATGGTCAGTTCTGTGACGTGGTTGTTTGTGCAGCTGATCCTTAACGAGGGTGAAGAAACAGGGGAGTAGCAGAAGTTTGTTGTCCAGTTGGTCCATGAATTGAGTGGAGCAGGATATTCGAGAAGCTTCTGGATGTGGAGAAGGACTCTGGTTTCGCTCCGTGGTAGCTGCTGTGATGTTGTGAACTGAAATTGAAGAAGAAGGAGAAGCAGGGGAAGGAAATGCATTCCCCTGAAACGGCTCTGCATTTTTTTGTTTCAGTTCAGAACAGAGTACTCTGTCTCTGAGTGTTCTGCGTTCAACAGTGGTTTGTACCAAGAAATGGAAGGAATTAGGAATCCTGGTGAAAGAAGGAGAACCCAGTCTTTTGTAGAGATCCAATGTGGGGTAGAAAGCTCAGAGTTTGAAGAACACTGAAGTCAAGAAGCTCAATATTCTATGTGCCTCTGTACTTGAAAACATAAAGAAAGCAAGGGGAAATCCACGATCTCGTCCCATATAATTTAACTTTTAAGTTGCAATATTCAGAGAGATTATATTAATGATAATGACATGAGGTACTTCGAACGAACAAAATTATAGTTAAACCACGATTACTGATTACACTGTAATGATACCATTACCGGTTCGATTATCAGTTTTCGATGAAGCCAGCCTGTACGATACGATTGTTTCGAAACTAGCATTCGGCAGCTAGTTGTTTTCCAGCACCCGAATTGGGCTGGAATCGTATCTACATTCTTTCCCTTCATTTCCAAATCAAGATATGGGTTTTAGTTTTTTACCAGAGGAACCGAACACATGTCACATGCAATGCTGCATTGCTGCTACGGTAACTGTGGTTTTAAAATCATGGACCATCCTCAAAACCTGCAAATCGGTTTGACTTTATGGATTGAATTACAGCGTAAAAGTCAATCCACGGCGAGTTGTCAGTGAATCGAAATACTCAAGCTAGGCAACCTCGAAGAATTGTTTGCCAGCAAAGAGAACAGAGCGTCTTCTGAAGATCCATCGCTGTCGTTTACCTCTGTTAGCCGGCCCCTTGTTTCATTCATTGTGTCGGTAGAGAAATCTTATATGTAGCTGATGTATCACTAAACACGTGTATGTATGAATGGATTGATGGATTGTTTCTTGTCTTTTGTTTTCAAACTCCTTCTTTCCATTATCTCTTACTAATCTAACTAGTGTTTTGCCCGCCTGTTGGCGGGAACTAATCATATAATGGCATCTGTCGGATGCTAACTCGGATAGAAGAGGAGAAAATCCGAGTTGACGGGTACTTTTACAGTATAATTAAACTTGAAAAGTGGTACATGTAGTTGGCCTATTGATAATCTTTGTAGAGTCGATCGTAATCTATCTTTGTAGCTTTGACGTAATAATTTAAAAGTTCTTTTCAAAAATCGAATCTTGAACCGGTTTGGTGAGGTTGGTTGGAAAGTGAAGTGTTAAAAGTAATGTGGAAAGTTCAACAATAGAGTGGGGATCGGGGGTGTATGTGAGTGGGAAGATTGGCTTTATAAATGTATGAAGTGGATGTTCTACCTAATCCTCATACCATCTACTAGTTTGGTCATTTCCCTCTTGGAAGCTCTCCCATGAGACAACTTAAAACCTAGATTCCTGTGTTTTCCTGCTTGCTTTTGTATGAACTTTCTTACTGATTTATTGGGTTAAGATGGTCAGTTAGTGATCCACCCAGGAGATTTGATAGACCAAATGAGCCGTTGGTGGTGATTTGTTTGAGAATGAATATAGATCGTGATGAAGGATGAGACTCTCATCATTTAGGGTTTCTCACTCTTAGGGTTCTGAATTTTCATATAAAACAAATAAGTTTTTGAATCTCACTCATTATGTTTTTGAATCTTACGAAGTGTATGTTCAAATTAATTCAGCGTTAAAGCATTATTTTAAACCTATTTATTATATTCAACTATTTCAAAACTAGAGAGACTATGTTATTTTGTCATCAAGTACTAAAATATGTGTGAAGTTTTGATGATTTCGTAATTTGGCTAATGGTATTTGAAGTTATACTCCACTACTTATTTGCGTAGACTAAATAATTAATCCAATTTTTAAATTTATGATCAACCTACTAATAAGTAATACTCGTAAATTTAGTTCAACCACCAAATATACAAACACTAAATTTTGTTTTAACTAACAACAGTACTTGAAATTTTAAAATTATTAATGAAAAACGATGATATGGTTGACTTATTTTTATCAATTAACTTTATACTTGAAATTCCGTCCAAAGTTTTTAATAACCATCCTGATTCCGTCGTTACTATATCTTAGTTGTAATAAAATCTACCCCTAAAAAGGTTGCAAGGACTTTGACATATTAAACTATGTAACCATGTAACTTGGTTGATTAATTTAGTAATCAAACTTGCATAAATAATTTAAAAAGTAATCTCAAAGTTTGTACAAGGGGATGAAGAAATTAAAGTATGATAAGAAAAGAATGGAAGTCAGTGGAAATTGCACATGGTTCTTGCATGGGAGAGGGTGCTTTGCTTGGTTCTGAATTCCAAAACAATTTAATAAATAACAATTTATTTATTATTGTATTAAACTTGTAAAAAATATTGCAACTTTGTAAATATTATTCTTTTTATCTGACTTCGTTTCGAATATATACTGACAAAAAAAAAATAGGATTTTGAGTAATTCTGAACGGTCGACGTCGCAATTAATTAACAACGAATAAATAAGCTTAGCATTTATCAACTTTGCATGTGGCCTGAAGAAAAAGACGTGGCGATGGAATTAATTATTAGTTCATCTTGAATGTTTGAGCTAGCTAGATGTAGCTTGGAAATCCTATGTGAAGTTTTTGGAATTCAATTTTTTATCTAGTGAAATTTCCGACTCTCGTGACTCTCGTGCTTTTAAATTGATCGATCATCTCAAATTTAAAATTCCGTATGGGGTTTTTGACTATATATTGGATATGTTGTTGATTAATGTCTGATTTGATGCGTTGTGTTGAATTCATTTAACTTAAAAGGTAAATATCTCGACTTGATGAGAATTTGCGTTGCAACGAGGAGAAGTTAGATCTCGTTTGAGTCGATGATCGACTCCGATAATGACTTCAATACACAATGTTGAAAATATAGTTGATTTACTTTGTGCTCAACTATTTTTGTGTATATGGATCAGATAAGTGGAATCAATATGACATATATGAATAACTCAATCTACCTTGATCGTAAGAACTCATTTATGCAATGTATGAGGTGAAATATAAGATTGACCCACTTCTAACTTTGTTATTGCCAAACAAAACCATGTCAATCGGAGAAGAAAAACTAATTTCATTATTGTTAACGACGACTCCGATCAATAGAGAACTAACTACTGGGGTTAAATACTTATTATTATAGATCCTTATCGAATCGACCCTTCTATTATTTTCTTCTATACGATTTTGAAAACCATTTTATATACTGCACACAATTTTTTTCAAGTTCCCATGTGTGAAGTTATGATAAAATGTCCTCTTTGGTCAACCTGGCTACGATTTCAAGGAAGATTTTTAAAGATCGTCCCGACAGATTTTGAACCGTTGGATCATATTATTTTTGAGTCAACTGTCATTCAATTGTTGAAAATGAGTCAGACGAATTGACTTGAATGAGGGTAGTTTCGAAATTAAAATATTGGAAAAAAATCACATTAATGTTGTCATTGTACGAGTATGTTATGTCGCTAATACAATCATTTTACGGGCTCGTTATGTCTTTGTTACGTCCACCTTACGAGTAGTTGAATACACCATCGTTATGTCCAGTTTACAACTCTTTTATGTCGATGATATATACACTTTACGAGTCTGTTATGCATTTATTATTTTGTGCTTTTAATAGACTCATTATGTTGACTTTATATGTAAATTGTTATATCCACATTACATCATTGTTATCTCACTGTTATATCTAGTTTACGTGAGAAAAGTAGAAAGAAAGGAGAGAGAAAGAAAAGTTAAAATGGACAGTACTTTTTAAAATTTCCACTATATTCTTGATAAAATTTCAGTCGTCAGATTAAAAGTGACGAAAATGAATATTGGCCGTTGAATCAGCTATAGGATGCTCCCGAGAGATTTGGGTCTCGGAACCATAGCAATTTCGCTTTTGGTAACTTACAAAGCCGATGCCAAGTTGTTGTTTGGGCTTTTATCGATCGTCTGCCTGAATTGGATTTAACAATAACAGTCAGTAACGAGACCTGCTAGTTGTTAGTCTCTCGGGACTTGACGTGGCAGGCCTGAATTTGGAGTCAAGGCCCATCTTAATTACGAGTTTTGCACATAAGCCCATAACTTCCTGCAGCTGGAAATCTGTAATTACTGTGCAAGCTTGTTGTGGCATTAGATGGACATGCTTTATAATCGAGATAGACGTTAATAAAAATGGCGTAACGAAATTTGTAGTTATCGAATGGTTCGAAACACATTTGTATGTGGGCATTTACACAAGCAAGACGCAACGGGAGAATCTATGTTACGTGGGATTGCGAATTATAAATGATACAATATAATATTATTGATCGATTATCTTATTTTTTCTTTAACGTTTAATGTTAGAATTCTGTCCGAACTTATAAAATCTTAGTACGTTTTAAAATTTTATTTAGATAGGATCAGGATATCCACTGCTAAAAGTTGAATTAGGAGTTAACCCTGGTAAAAGACAGACCACATTGCTATGACTATGAGAATTTAAAAAATTAAACATCAGAAAAAGGTGACCACAGTGGGAGTCGAACCCACGACCTTCTGATCCGAAGTCAGACGCGCTAATCCACTGCGCTATGCGGTCTTCGTTGAAACAATTATTTGGAAACACTATAACTAAATGTTAAAGAAAGCCAAGAAATTGCTAATTACAAAGGAGAAGCTTCCAAAATAAATCCCAGTACTCGAATTTAATTATTTATATAGAAAGGTAGTGGGGGGTGGTGGCAATTTCAGCATCTGAACAGCTGGTTCAATACATGTATACATGTGTTGTTGTCTTTTGTTTATATACTATTCAATCACATCATCGAAACCATAATTTCAATAAGTAAATCATTCATCAAAAGCAACTGTCGGGCAGATAACAGCAACCAGCCAACTCACCGGCCACTACCAGTAATAGAACATTCTTAATCCTCTTTGTTAACAAATCCGACACCCGTTAACATACACATTTTTGCCTACGAGACACATTTCTAATACTTCTTTGTTTCGTAAACCCGTTATGACACTTTGCCCTTTTTTCCCTTTTTATTTTCCATGAGGTATCCTCCCCGGCGGTAAACAAAATTCGCCAGGAAGATAGTAGCACATCGGTAGTCCAAATCGATCCAGCAGGGCGGAACAATTACTACTAATATCTTACAAATATGGCGTAATTAACCACATCATTAACTACATATCTATGCCATGCTCTTGGTCTTAAATGCTTTCTTCCATGAACTTGAAATTCTAAATGACTACAAGACTTTTGGTCAAACTAGTTTCCACAAGAAAAAGAGGAAGAGAAAGAAAAGCGGTTAGAAAAGAGGTGAGACCTCAAAACGGCACCGTATGAAGGATGTTTTGCGTTGTTTGTTTCCATTTTGACAGTTGCGCAATCACTATCCGTTCGTCTCCTTGTATACCTTAATAAAGGCATTTGCTGTTCATCTGAAGTATTTCATTCATCAGTCTCTTTATTTTTTCTTTCTGCCCGTTGAAAGAAATGGAATCTTATGCTAACTAGGCTCCCCTGAAAATCAGCTCAAGGTACTATTTCTGGGTTTCTTCTTTAGTTGCTTCCCATATCTATGAATAAGCTCACTCGATCTCTTATACCTAAAAAATGTTCACTCTCTCTTTTTGGTCTTGTTTCTCTTTTGGTGGTTCGGTGTCATGTCCTTTTCTTTCAAGGTTGGTGTCTTAGTAACTTGTTAGTGTTAGAATTTTTGCTGCATTTTGAAGTTAAAGTTCCAGTCTTTCAGATCCAACCACCTTACTCTGCTGGTCCTTGGTAAGTAGGATTGTTAGAAAAATTTAGGGCTTTTTTTTTACAAATTTGATTCGTAAGTGGGTATTTTGTTCTTGATGTGGGGGTGTTCAATGGTTGCTGGAAGTTGGTGTGTTTGTGTGGTTTTGAATCAGCAAAAAGTTTGTGCCATTTTTGGTTAACAATTGTAAACCTTCATACTTGTTGTAATCATGCAGAGATTGTAGTCTTGGAGTTGACTTTCGGTAAAATGGGGACATCTCCTGGGAAGTGGTTGAAGAGTTTAATCCGTGGGAAGAAGTCATCAAAGTCCAGTCTTTCGAAAGGAAAGGATGCGTTGGTGAGTAAAATTTGTTGTTGTTCCTCTTTGTGGCCTTATGATCAAGATAAGAACTTTGTTTCAATTTCTGATACTTTGTTACTCGGGTTATTTGGCTACTAAGAAACTGAACAATGAGGAGGCACTGGTTTCCTCCAAAGTCCCTGCGTCAAATTGGATGAAAAGTCCTCAAACCCTCACGATTTCGCACCCAATTCCCGTTATTGGAGCTGGAAATGGAGTGAATTCGGCACATGCTGAAACTGCCGAGTCACGAAATGAGAAGGCTGATGTTTTGTGTGGCAAAGAGGAGGGTGGGAGTCCGGAACCAAGTGTGGATCAAGTTTCTGAGATAGTGAGGCTTGAGGATGCTGCAACGAAGGCTCAAGAGGACGTTACTGTATCTCTGGTACTCTTTTCTTTCCCTTAGATTTTCACAATGTAGTGTCTTATCTTATGATGTGGTTAGTCTCCCTTTAGGTAGTTCCTTGTTATTTGGATTGGTTTCATAATTCTGTTTGTTAGGGTCAGTTTCCAGCTCGTTAGAGGAGTTTCTTCGTGTAATGTTCAGCATCATATTCCATTTGCTTGGCTAATGCATAAAATGTCTGCTGTCCCTAAATTGATGGTTGAATGGTTTGCTTTCTGAAGGCTCCCGATAAAGTCGATAAGGACAGATGCATCGTAAGGTTGCAGGCAGTTATTCGTGGTCACTTGGTTAGGAGGCAAGCTGTTGCTACCCTAAACTGTGCTTGGGCAATCGTTAAGTTTCAAGCACTAGTTCGGGGTCAAAAGGTTAGACGTTGTTCTAGTCTTCCGCTCAATCGCCAAGACACGATCAACCAAGCAAAACTTCGGGTAACTATTACTGATTAACATCTGTATTGATAAAATGTGATTTATTTCGATGTTAGTGCTATATCTTCGAATTGACATTAATCTGCTTGTGCAATTCGATCTCACATTTCCTACGTGCTATTATTTAACAAGTGAGGAAAAGTACCAACTTGATGTGATTTTGTTGCATTAGGCTTTCAGTGCTGCTTTTGGAAATCCTAGAAGCTCGTTGAAGGGTCAGAATTTCGAGAATGCATTTGTCCGGAAGGTGAGATGCAAACTGAATGATTTTCATTATAGTTCAAGAATACATCAATCCTTAGAAGGATACTTGATATATACGGCTTGGTACTTATTCTCTTCTGTATGCAGCTTTTAACTTCAACAGCTAGTGCAATGCCTCTAGCCCTCCAGTACAGTCCTGGGGAACCGAACTCAGTTATGGAGTGGTTGAACCGTTGGACAAGATCATGCTTCTGGGAACATGTTTCAGAACAGAAGATGGTCCAACCGGAATCAGAGTCCCTCATCAAGCAAGAGGGTTTAGAAAAAGTGGAAGCTCAACAAGGCAGGCAAAAGCAACCTGTGAAGAAATCATCTAGTGGTGCTAATGTTCCAAGTGGCATACATGGGAAGATATTGGAGTCCAGCAAACCGAAACGTAATCCCAGGAAGCCTTTGAAGCTTCCTGTAGATATGGGGAACAAGCTTCCAGAAACTGCATCGGTTAAGGCAAAGCAGGCTTCGAGAAAGGTTTCTGGTTCTGAAAAGGTTGAAGCTGATGGGGTTAGGCCAAAGAAAAATGTGAAGAAGATATCTGCTGATGTGGAGCAGGACAGTCAAATTTCTGCTGATGGGGCGAAGGATGTTGTTCCGTTGGCAGTTCCGAGTCCAGAAGTGAAGGATGTTGAGGAGCATTCACTTAATGGTGTGCTGAGTAATGTAAAAGAGAATAATATACTTCAGTTGGGACCAATTAATGATGAAGTTGGAGGGGTAAACGAGAATTCGAAAACGAGCCAAAGAAGGGCATCATTGCCAGCCAATGTCGATCAGCAGGAGAATGGGGTACTTGGTACGCTGAAGCTTCCTAGCTATATGACACCAACACAATCTGCAAAGGCTAAGCTGAGAGGCACGGGATCTCCGGCCCTTCCTCAAGACGGAATCGAGAAAACTGGTAGCACCACCACCACTAGACGACATTCACTTCCGTCTTCCATCAACGAGAAGTGTGTTTCCATGTCGCCTAGAGCTTACAGACAAGTCCATTCGGCTAGCAAAGGGTTTATCAGGAGCGACAAGTCCCTAACTTCTTCCAGAGATGGCAGTGGTAAATAATCATGACTAACTAAGTTCTCTCGTCTTTGCCTAGCGAGTTTTTCACTTGTTGCTCACATTGCATGTTGATACATTCAAGTCCTATAAATTTATGACATCTTTAATCTTTATGACAGTTTCGGACAGGATGATCAGACCTGAGTGGAGAAGGTGATGGGTTGCGAGTTGTGCTCTTCATGAGGATTGGAGAATGGAAGACAAGGAGAGCAGGTGTTGGGTTTGGATGTGATCGAAAGTGTAGAGATGTAATTAAAGGTTTGACGTGGTGAAGCCTTTTTGTTTGTGATAATGATGTTTTAGGGTTAATACTGAATAGTAGCTACAGACAGGCCCCAAACAGAGATTGTGTCTTCTTAATTTGCTTCTTATTCAAGTAGAGTTGTTTTGTTCGCCAAAACTGTAGCTCGAACATACCTCAAAACCTCCTCCAGTCTAGCTTTGTACCTTTGTTCAGCACTTCATGAGCCCCGAGTTCTGTCGCAGTAGACGGTTCCTTGAATGCCGAACTTAAGAGCTAATAATATGGTCGAATGAGTGGCTAGCTAGAGTTCCCCTAAACACTTTAGTAGGACCAAACAGTAGAGTCCCAAACTCCCAATGAAGTGGTCAAGGGAGCGCGAGTAGGACAAACAGTAAAGTCTTCACTTCGTGCTCACATTGATTATTTTAGTTAACAAAGCACAACAAAGACTTGCTCTCAGTACAAAACTGATCACCTAGTTTGTGCGCTGCTCACTAATATTGTTAGACACATTCAAGCTCTAACATTCATTACAATATCTCTATTCCAGTTTCGTAGAGGATCATCAGACGCGAGTGAAGAAGATGATTGTTATGCGTTGTGCTCTTCTTCACGAGGCTTGGGAAATGTGAGACTTTTGTTTGTGAGAATGATGTTCTAGGGTGTCTTCTTAATTTGCCTTTGTTTGTCAGAGGAGATAATTTGGAACATAGACAAACCTCTTATTCCTTGTTACAGCCGGTCTCAGCATTGTGCCTTGGTTGGACAATTCATCAGCCACGAGTTCGTCTCAGTAGACAGTTCCTCGAATGCCGAACTTTAGAGCTAATAATAGTATGTCAAATGGGCTGCTAGAGTTCCCCCAAACACTTCAGTAGGACCGAAAGATGACGAGTCCCCAATGAAGTGGTCAAGGGAACTCCAGTAGACATCTGACTTCCCCCACTCACTTGAATGGATACAGATTTAGAACTAGAAAGGGGTATTTATATAGGCTGAACTTGTTAGTTGAATATCACACTTGCAGTGCCTTTTGTTGAAGGTGGGGGGGGGAACCAAATTGGACGATGAGATAATTCCATTGCAGATTCTCCAGAAGTGAACCTGGACAGACTTTTGGTCGGAATGGAGGTTTTGTAGGGAATAACTTTCGATGTAGATGTTGTAAGAAAAGTGCATTAGCAACTCAAGGTGCAGCAAGCAAGCAAGCAATGGAAAGTGACAATGGCTATGATAAATCTGCAACTCTTGACCGGATTCTAGGGCCACTGATCCTGTTCTGGTATCCTTTTTTCGGCCACCTTCTTAATCGAGGCGGAATTTGGCCATTCAAACGCTTGAAGTACCAACATTTGACCAACGAATGTGTCTTCAGAAATCAGACTAATCCGGATCCACATAATCCACCGCAAGATATGGTTTAAACTCTGAACCGTTGTATAGAGGATGAACGAATGTGTCTTCGAAATTAGACTCATCCCTATCCATATAGTCCACCCCAAGAAACGGATTACCCTTTGAACCAACGTGGAGAGGATCAGGATCTAGTACACCAACGTAGATAGGATTAGGAACCTTGGCGAAAACCCCTATATTTAGGGACGCTCTTCCACCCCATGCACCCCCAGTTTCAGCAGCTTCCTATAAAATGACTGATTTTAAGGAAAGAGAGCAGAACTTCCCCAACTTCTTTTTCCATAATTTTTCCCGAATTTTAACCGTCATATTTAATTTGGCTTAGTTTTGGAATGATGGGTTTATCCGTCAAATTGGGCCCAAGCCCACACTCTCGAAGTTCTTTTCAGCGGTTTCTTATGTATAGAGATGGTTAATATGTAAGTAGTTGTAAAAGAGGCGGCTTAAGGTGTATAAGAGAGTGTGGGAAAAAGAAAAGTACTTATGATGCACGTAGGCGTGTGATACATAAGACAGGTTAGCTTAGTAGAGCATCTATACTTTAAGTAAACACTGATTGTTCCTAATGATAGGGCTCCCTTTAACCGTCTTATATAGTCCTTTAGGAATCAGTCTGGTTTCTATGAGTCGCCGACAGATTAGTGACCCGAATTGGAATGGATTTTGGCCCTTAATGATAATTATAGCAATTAGGTTTTCTTCACATGAACTTATCGCTTTGGTTGTTTGGACCTTGCCTGAACGGATACACACCAATCATCACAGTTTCAATCATCACACTAACCATCACAGTTTCAATCTTCTCAAAAAACATCCTTCAACCATCATTGCAGAGATTCTTGCATATACGAATGTTTGCCCTTGTCTCTAAATGTAGGTTGTTCGACAATTTGTTAATGAAGCTGTCCATTTAATTACATAAGGGGCTTTTTTACGTCTTTCGAACAGTACGAAGACCCATCTAACTATCTACGTTGTTATTTAATTGATTTCCTTCAACTACAAACTAGCTAACTGCATTGTCGTGCGCTACTAGAACACATTTCTAAAATGTTGTCAAAACAATTAAAATTTATTTTTTTGTCGATAATTGTATATGATATGAGAAATAGCCGCCCACGAAAAGATACCACTAATTATATAGTCCAGAAATGGGTGTTTTATTATTATTATCTCTCATAATTTAATTAAATCTTCTTTTCCCATCGGAGAGATCAATGCCTGCAGGAACAAACAATATTCACCGCCTTAAACGACTCCGATTCAAGAGCAATTTGAATTATTAGATTTTCACGTGATCTAAGGGTCAAGATCAACCAAAAATGATATAGTTATATTGTTTTAAATATTTTTATTTTGGACCAAAATTTTATCATTTTCGATCACTGGACCATCGTTTTAAGTCACCGGTAAGTTTCCTGATTAATTTCTCTGCGATTTTGACATCCGTTTGACGGGTTTTTTTTATTTGGTCTAGAAATATTGTCCGACGATCGGCCGTACAACTTTGTACGAAAAATTATACGGATCATACAAATGTGTATAGGTTTGTACAAATCTGTACAAAAATGTATATACGACTTTTCACAAAGTGTAAAGCTAAGTACTATACATATTTGTATGGTTGTGAAATGTCAAATTTGTCCCGTATTTTCAACCGTTAGATCTAAGACACAATTTTTGAACGGTTAATATTTGAGTGCGCTTTCTAAATTGGATCCGAAAGCCATTTCTCCGGCTCCAGATCGTGACTCGGCCTAAACGGACCAAATTTTGATGATAATGGTAATGTACGTAAATGAGCAATAGAAGGAGAATTCAATCAAACTGATCAATATATATATATATATATTCCCTCTTTAAATATGGTAACCATGCTTTCCACAAACAAAGCACAAAGTTACCATCGATCATTTACCAATATGAAACTCACAATTCTGCTTGTTACTATAGCGCTTACCGCCGGCTACTATTCTGCCGTCGTTTCAGGGCAAGAACCAACTTGCGGCACGACTGGGCCGGCACCAGTGGGCTATTGTTATACCACCTACGGCTACGCCTACTGTGTAACCAACGTCATCACGGCGTTAAGGGACGTGACGCCCAGCCAGGAAGACTACAGTTACTCCATCAGCTACCCACCTGGCGGTGGATATGGCGCTGTTCAGGGTGCCGCAAAATGCCATACAACGGTACTCAAGGACTGCCAGCAGTGCCTAGTTGACGCCAAAAACTGGCTGGATCAATATTGCACTTCCTATTACGCCGCTGCCTACTACTCTTCCTCTCTCTGCGACATGACTTACTACCAAATCGTCTGATGATGATGACTCGATGAGAGAGTACTGCTCCATTGATCTTGTATTACGTTGGCTTTGATTTGTTTCCGTCGTAAGAAGGTTTGGAGTGTCTGGTTAATTAGTACCATTACCAATAATGTAATTCTGAGAAGCTAGGTGCATGGCTTCCTGTCAATTTGCATTTACATAACAAACCTAATATGCAATCTAATCATTTGTAACAAACCTGACGTACATCCACTATGCAAAGTCAACATCTTTATCAAAAAAACTTATCCTTGATGTTGTCTTAGTCTTCTACTTTTAACATTCTCCGGCGGGAACTTAAATCTGCGGCCGTCGACTAATCGGAAGTTTGAGACGACGACCATCAGCTACCTTTGTTTGTGAATATATAGTGGGCCTGCCCATTCGGCTTTTCTGTTTGTAAACGTTTTTCCCGATTAATTGCTATCGGTTAGGATTGACTGATTAGTGATTTAGGGCTGTTGAGTAACCATGTGGTTTGTTCTTGAGCTTGGAAATTTTTTGTTCGTGAGTCGATTTGATTTTAAATTTGTCAAATTTGGGTTAGATTATACTTGACTCATTTTTAAATGTGTCAAACTTGAGTTAGAGTATACTCAACTCAATAGGCTCACAACTCTAAAACTAATTAGTTCGCATATATGTGACTTGTTAGTAGATTTAATATTGTAACATATACCGTAACATATGTAATTTATGATTAACGCTAATGAAAATGCATAAGTGGTACATTGTTTGCATTTAATTATTTTAATTGAAAAAAATAATGTTAAGGAAACTGGATCAAATCGGCCGTTTCGACCGTAAACCAGTCATAGAGTTGATATCGAGTCATCGGTTGATGAGAATGGTCAAAAAATCAAAACTAGTTGATGAGATTCTTTTCCGTTTTGGCTCAACAATATTTTTATTTAATAATTAAAATGGTTTGATCGGATTTAGGAAAAAGTCTGATCCCTATCGAACCATCAAATTAATCCTGAACTCAAAGTCTCATCGATTCAATCTTCGGTTCGTTGTGAAAACCTTGAATAAAATAAAAAACCTAAGGAAAAGGAAAGAATAGTATAAACATCATGCTTGATCCGGCTGAATCAGAAAAGCATTTGCTCCGACTTAACAATATTTAAATGTCTACTGTGTAGCCAACGTCATCACGGCGTTAAGGGCCGTGACGCTCAAAGGAAAAAGGCAGGGTACAATTAATCTTAACGGTGAGAATAATAATGGTGCTGTTCAGGGTGCCAGAAATGCATTGTAATCTGGCTGGACGAATATTGTACGTACCTCGTATAATTAATTAATTATGCCACTGTTTCGTACTACTCTTCCAAGCTCCGCGATCACATAGCTTTCCGATGAGTTTTCGCAGTCGACGGTTCCGACTGGTCTCATAATTAACTAGTTATAAGAGTTTATAACTACTTACGAGATTAAAAAAAAAGACTATTTTGTCATACCATAAATCCAGCGACCAAACCATTATCACTTCACCGATCTAAGTATGGTGGAATATTTACTAAACGGCAATAAAAAGACAAATCTAGAGCTCGAATTAGTTATATAATCACTCAAACCTCTAACTTTGTATTATAAGTTACAACTTACAATCCTTGTTGTTTTCTGGAGTATTATTGCATGGCGTCCTTACCTTTTCAGGACGGCACTGCTTACATCCAGCCGAAAGTTTGTGCTGATAAATGTTAAAAATCAGAAAAATGGGACAATTCACTCAAACTCAAACACTTAACTCCTTAAATACCAAACCGCAAACCCACATTCAAAACAACCTCACAGTAATCAAACAACACAACACGAAGAAACCATTTACAATATGGAGTATTACTTTTCTTCCTCGTCGGGTAAGAAACTCATGATCGCAGTAACATCAGTACTGTTGCTCGTTCTCGCGGGTGTCGCGGCCCGGACGAGGAAGTTTGCGACGAGAATGCTCCGTCCGATCTCGGCCCGTGTACAAACAACTTCGGTGCATGTGTAAACGAACTGCTGAAGGAGTTAGCGGACAACACGCCTTACGCTACCAACTACGACTTCATCACATATTGGCCGAAAAATGGACAGCCAAGTGGCAGCTTTGCGGGTCATGCGGCTTGCAATCGTACATCGAGCCCGGACGACTGCCAGGGGTGCGTCAGTGGCGCAGAATCGTGGCTGTCAGCCAATTGCGCTAGTAAGAGCTACAAAGGTCATTACATTGTCGGTATTTGCACCATGGCTTTTGAGCAAATGCCCTAATTTCATCAGTTGGGTTTGTTGTCACTCTGAGGAAGGTGATCGGTTCTGAGTCAATGTTAGTCGAGTAGCTTCACGTTTGTTTAATTTCATCTTCAACGTGTTTGGTGTTGTCGTTTCTTTCAGCTGAATAAATATAAGGGCTCGGCCTTCATTAGAGTGAGTAAATGTCTTTTCGGATGGTGAAATATGTATGTTCAAAGAGCAACAAAGAAGGAATTAAAGAGCAACAAAGAAGGAATTAGCATTAATAGCAAACTGATAAAAGTGAGGTGGCCGTTACGTGGAAATGCAAATTGTTGAAAGTTTATATATAATTAAGAAAATATTGATATTATGGAAGTATAATTAATAAATGATTATCTCAAAGTCAGAGGGGTCTTATACGTTTAAGTATATTTACAGGAAAGATTTATCAATCAATCAAATATAATATAAAGGAATTAATGACGTATTAAAAAATGGACTAACGATAAGTGATAGTTTGATTATTGGTAGCTATGTTGATCCTATCTTGACTAGTTTTTGCTCCGGTTTTAATGATATTTCATGGTTATAAGTGTCGGTTTGAACATTAGTGCATTTCGTGCTCGTTTCCTCTCGAACGGACCATGGCCGAAGGAAGTCGATCAATGTTGTTGTTGACCAGTCAAGGACGTGTCACAGCCGTGATGGGTAACCTGTCACGGCCGTGATGCCTAGTCTGGGCAGCAACATTAATTCTGCCCCAGACGCGATTTCACAAGAGGAATAGAGAAAAATGACGAACTAAACACAAAATAGACGAAGGGGAAAGTGCTTGGGAGTTTAGGAACGCAATGGGAATGAAGATTTGAAGCAGGATAGTCGAGAAATCGAAGCCCAACGGAGGATCAACCTTCTATTTCGATGGATTGGTGGTTCGAAACTTTCTCTACATCTTCCATGGAGAAATAGGTTTTCTTTTTGTTTAGGTTTTGTGAATTTCTTTGGATTTGTGGAATTGTTCTTGTGTGTAGTGATAAGATTGTGGATTCATGTTGTTTGATGATGTGTCTTGTTATCTTGTTATCTCGATTGCCCGTTTGAGCGGATAATTGTGGGTGTTGCAAGTGGTTTTAGGATGTTGAGTTGATAGACTCGATCTTAAGACCAGAAATATATCATTATCCATGTTCCTGTTTATTCTGCTGCTGAACAGCTTCCCATAGTCCTTAGGATGATCCAAAACCCGAACAAGGCCTTTCCCCACAGTTGTTCTCATCTTAATTTGATCTGTAACCGTTGAGTGATATATTTGCATTTCTAGTTTCCTGTTTCCTCCAGTAGTTGTTTCGTTTTCATTTTATAGTTTAGGATCAAACTGCTTGAAAACTGTGATCGACTAACCAGCGAACCAAAGTTAGTGAAGGCCAAGTGACCCGAGAGAATTCGACTCTGAGGTATCTCACAATCATTTAATTGTTTGGGCTTGAAAACCCTGACATCAGTAAATAAGGTTTGAAATTCCCGGCCCTCTCGATGAGCAAATCGGTTTCCGGGAATCGGAACAAAGGGAGCGGTAGGTCCAATTCAGGCCTTCCTCTTGAAATCTTTGTTTTTTCTGGTGTACATGCAGAGACTGCTTTATTGTCCGTACATTTTGTGGACTGCAGCAAACAGAAAGAATAAGATTGAAACATTAGCCACCCAATAACTACATACTCTGCAACTATCAACCAAAATTAGGAAGCTGGCAGTGTTGGTAAAGCAAGCTAGTCGCAGAAGAATTCAATCAAACTCAAACACTAACACAGTAACACTCTTTAAATACGGTACCGCAAACCAAACTATCCAAACTACCTCACAAGATCAAACAACAATAACAACAACAAAAAATTAAGATCATTTACAAAGATGGAGTACATTTACAGCTACCCTTCATCTTCTTCTTTGAGTAAGAAACTCATGATCGTAATAACAACATTGATGCTGCTTATTGTTACTACACCGGTTGCGACGGAGGACGAGCTATATTATTGCGGCGATGATGAGCCGTTTGGTTACGGTCCTTGTACAGATGAGGACAATTCATGTGCAACCAAAGTGCTCACGTATTTAAAGGACAACACGCCCTACAGCAGAGATTACAAGTTGGACGCATCTCACCCAAATGCATACGCAAGTGGCCGCTACGAGGGCCAGGCGAGTTGCGAGTCTCGATTTTCCCTGGCCGACTGCCAGAGCTGCCTTAATGGCGCCAATAACTGGCTGACAACAATTTGCGTTTACGACTACTACCGCAACAGCGGAAATTACTCTTACGGTATTTGCCACATGTCTTTCGCGCAAATCTCCTGATTGCATGCATGCTCGTGCCGCCGCATACGGTGACGTTTTATTATGATGCTGCAAGTCATGTCACTTGAGTTTGCAGTCCAGTTGTAGTAATACTAGCCTGCTAGCTAGATCTAGTTGGCCGGTGATAGCAGAGTTGAGTTGTGTTCATTGTAATTCTGATGAGAAGGTCGGTTCGAGTGAGTCAAATGTGACTCGATTATACTCCTCGTCTATTTTCTAATCATCATGTGGTACTTGGGTTGTTTTTCCGTTGAATAAATTGAATGATTTTGCGAGAAGCTACACTTGTATCTCAAACTAGAAAATCACGAATCAGTATTTTGATCTCCAAACCGGTCAAATAATAATCTCACCAATTTAATAGGAGCATCGAATAATAATCTGGCCACCTGTTAACGTCTCTATGGATTCATCATTATTCATCGATCGTGTTCTCTAATATATATGTTCCCATATCATGTCAGAATATCTCATTTATCACGGAGAAGGTTGCGGTGATGTTACGTTCTCTCTTTGATTTATACGCACAATGTAACACTCTAATTTCTATACATACAAGTGATCGCAACTAATTTCGATCTACTTTGCAGTGGACTGCTCTATTGTCCATACCAATCAAATAGAATAAGATTGAAACATTTGGCTAGACTACATACTCGCAACTAGCATCGAAAATTAGTTGAAGCTAATGGTAGAGCAAGTAGCAGGAGAGTTCAATCAAACTCAAAAGGATTCACTACTACTTTTCCTCTTCTTCTTTCGGTAAGAAACTCGTGGCAATAACTACCGCGGTTGCCAAGGACGATTTATACTGCAGCAAGAAGGCGCCGTTACATCACGGTCCTTGTAGAAATGACTACGCTGCATGTGTGGACATCATGCTCCTGGGTTTATTACTGAGTGACAACACCCAAGAACACCGGGACTTCGAGTCCGAGTACAACGCGGCTTACCCATAGATCGCTCTTCAAGGGGCGGCTTTAAGCGTGTGTCGGACTTGCCAATCTGAAGTTGGTCAGGCCAGCTGCGAGCGTTGCCTTATTGGCGCTAGGCCAAATACTTAAATTTAGCCCGAATTTTAAATAGATCGTCAAATCTAGCTCATATTATTTTAAATCTCAAATTTGCCTATTAACAAAATTTCACTAATTTTTCCGTCCAAATTAACAGAAACTAAGACCATCAAAATGACGTGTCAGCTAACATGTAAAATATTGCCACGTCATCGTCCCTAATTTAAAGTAAAAATTAAAATTAAGAAAACTAACAAAATAATTAAAAACTGTAGGGTTGATTTTTATTTTTTGGGAATAATCAGATTTTTATTTAATTAAATTTTGTTTTATAATTGAAATTCTTACATGGCGTTCATTTATTTGACTGGTCAAGCGAATGCCATCTCTACTTCACCTGCCTCATCATCACTAACAGTGTTAAAAATTTAAACAAAAAATTTAGTCAACGAGCTAAAATTATGATCATTAAATTAGTTTAAGTTAGATTTGATAATTTGCTCAAAATTCAGGTTGGATTTGGATATTCGGCCATGTCATTTAGTGACCAATAAATTAGTGACGGTTTCAGCAAATTGTGGTCTCTCAAAATTGTATTTTCAAATTTTTAATTTTTATAAATAAATTGTATTTTCTTTCTTTGTTTGCAGCGGCTGATCTATATATTGTCCATACATTTTGTGGACTGCAACAATCAGAAAGAATAAGATCGGAACATTGGCCACCCAATTACTACTTACTCGCAACTAGCAACCAAATTTAATTAGCAATCAATAAATTAGTAGCATATTTTTTTTCGACAGAAATTAGCAGCAGAATTAAATCAAACTCCACTTCTGTTTTCATGTTTTTTTCTGATGAAAACTCAAACACTTAACACTCTTTAAATACGGAACCGCAAGCCAAACCACCTCACAAAATCAAGCAACAATTACAAGAAATTAAGATCGTTTACAAAATATGGAGTACCACAACTTCAACTACTGCTTCCCTTCTGCTTCGTCTTTGAGTAAGAAACTCACGACTGTAACAACAACAACAACATTAACGCTGCTGCTTATTGTTACTATCGTGGTTTTCGCGGACGAGCAGTACTGCGGTCTGGATAAGCCGTTAGGCTACGGCCCTTGTATAACAGACAGTTCTTCATGCGTAACCAATCTGCTCACGGATTTAGGGGACGTTTCAAGCTTCCGCGGCGATTACAAGATCTTCGCATCTCGGCCATATGGCGATGTAAGTGGCGGCTTTAAGGGTCAGGCGATTTGCACTGATGGATCTGCCCAGGCCGACTGCCAGAGCTGCATTAGTGGCGCCAAAGAGTGGCTGAGAACCAATTGCGTTTCCTACTTCAGCAGCGGCAATTACTCTTACGGTATTTGCAGCATGTCTTTCGAACAAATCCCCTAATTAATACTAGCTAATTAATGACCGCAAGCGCGACGATGTATCATGATACTGCGAATCTTGTGTGTGTTTTCTTTCATGAGTTGTTTTCGTCGTAATTTTGATTAGGTTGGTCCGAACGAGTGGATGCGACTCGATTATACATCTCGTCTGTTTTCAACGTTTCATTGCTCATATCGTCTTGGTTTAGGTAAGTAGCTTATATATGATTGAAGAAGAGTGTTGGAAAACATTCCACAGTACTCCAATTCACCATCTTCAAATGGACAATATTTAGAGGAGATCAGTCTGCAGGGGAGCCTGCAGCCAGCCCGCGTGGCACCAATTTAGTGGCTCGCTTTTTTCTTTCCGTTACCGTTAGTGCCACGTGGATTATCTGCAGGCTCTCACTCCATCTAAATATTGGCATTTTCAAATTAATTTTTATTTTAGTGGAATTCTCAGTCAGCAAGCAAATAGTAAATAAATAAATAATTATAATTTGTACAATTAGCATACGAAACAAAGTTTGAACAGAAAAACTAACGAAGCGATCCACAACTTCCCATCTAGTTTCCACCGTAGGGGTTGCTAATCTGTTGTCCATATACTTTGTGGACTGCAGCAATCATAAAGAATAAAACTGAAACATTGGCCTCCCATTGCTACATACTCGCAACTAGCAACCAAAGTACTTAGGTGATGATAACAACGTTAAAGCAAATACGTAGGGGAAGAATTCGATCAAACTCGAACGCTTCGGTCTTTAAATACGAAACCCCAAACCCCCCACAAGAAATATCACTTACATCATGGAGTACTACTGCAACTACAATTTCTCTTCTTCTTCTTCTTCCTCTTCTTTGAGTAAGAAACTGATGGCAATCGCAACAATGCTGCTTACCCTATTTACTATCGCCGTTGCCGACGAGCCATCCTGTGAAAAAAATAGGAAGCCTGTACTTTCCGGGCCTTGTATGGACGACTATGCTCAATGCGTAAGTATCGTGATCACAGCGTTACAGGACCAGACTCCCCGATACGATAACTACTACTTTTACACGTCTTCCCCGAAAGGCTTCCCAATTCACGGGGTAAGTGGTGCCGCCACTTGCCCTTCTACATCTACCCCCGCCGGCTGCAAGAGCTGCCTAATTGGCGCCCAAAGCTGGCTGGCCAAAGAATGTCCTAGCTCCATCGAAGGCTATTACTCTTCCGGGGATTGTATGATGACTTACTCCCAAATCTAATTGCCTATGAAGACAGACGACGACGAACGATCTAATAGTAGTATTTCCAACGTCTATATGCTAATTGATTTCAGGTTGTTGTTGGCTTTAATGTTCTTGTTTCGACATTGTACGTCTTGTACTAGCTATGTACGTATGTTACAATAAAAACTAAAATAAATTCATTAGACACCGTTAATTAAACAAAAACTGTTAAGCTAAAAAAATAACTGATATGAAACAGTTAACATATATTCCATTATAAAAAAAATTCATAATTTATAGAATTCCATGCTCCTACCACGATTTGAATTCACAAACTAAGATTAATCAATTTATTCTCGATGGTCTTTCTAATGTTGTTACTCAACTTATATGCAAGAACTAAACTAGAAAATATATATATGATGGCTAATTTGTACGTTCTGATCGGTCTACTGATGTAGAAAAAGAAAATCTAATGAAAACAAAAGCAGGTGCTCGATGTCGCTGACGGGTCTTGGAGTGGACGGCGGCGTGCTCCGGTTGGTGTTTGCGTGTGCAGTTTTGGTTGTTTGGATCTTTTCTTTGGCCGATGTTGGGATGGTTTCTTGAGAGGTGGATGTGCTCTTGTTCAGTGGGTTTGGATGTGTTCTTCTTTTGGTTTTCTGTGACGTGGTTGTCCGAATCTTGGTGATGTTTGGATGATGTGGCGGGTTGGGTTTGTTTGGCTGTGTTAGGTTGTTGGTTTGATGTTTGATATGGTTCTCGGTTGGTTTAGCTGTTTAGGATTTGTATTGTCTTCTTCTTTATTATTATTATTATTATATATACAATCATTTATATAAAAAAACAGCAAAATGCACTATCATAAGCGTTCGATGAGATATCATAACAATAAAATACAAAAATACTAGATAAATCGTCTCTCTCGAACTAACATAGAATCTAGCATTTTTCTAATTAAGCGGCCTATTGAAATTGAATGACATTTCTCTTCAATCCACAAATCAATAACAATAAAGTAAAATCACGGCTAACTAAGATGAATCCAAAAAATTAAATTTTAGTAATAACACATTCTAATCCTAAAAGGGCTAAAACCATATCATCATCCACACAAAAACTATTTAACAATCTCATCTAATCCATATAACATAAAAGATTTAACTATTCATAAAAACAGTTAGGAAAAAAGAAAATAATTGGAGATAGATACGTATTGACTCATTTTCGTTTGACTCATTTTTAACCGTTAGATAAACATTAGTTTAAAAATAACCTAATCCTACGACTCACAATCTCTCAAGACAATCTCTAGGAACCGCCCTCAAAACAATAGCCGGGCGGGTTGATGGAAGAACAAGACAAATCTCCAAAGGATGAAAAAATAAGCTAATCAACGTGCGTTAATAGTAGTTTCTATATATATTATTTTGCGATAATTACTCCTTACTAGCAACAAAACCTTGATGATACCTGTAAAGCATTAGCGGGTAATTCAATCAAATACATGAAATTAAATCATTCTTTAAATACGGAACCAAAACCCATTGTGACAAAACACATTAAGAATATGGAAAACCACAGTTACTGCTTTTCTTCTGCTTCTTCTTTGAGTAAGAAACTCATGGCAATATTGATGCTCCTTGTCTTGACTACTACTTCGGTTACCGTATCGCAGCAATCTTCGCATTGCAGCCCGACGGCCCCGGCTGTACCATCGGGGGTTTGTAAAGACGACTATGGTAACTGCGTAACCAACGTCATCACGGTGTTAAGGGACAGGACAGCCTACGCTACTGACCAGACTTTCAGTACGTATTACCCGGTTAACGGACCCGGGACCACAAACGGGGTTGCGGGTGAGGCCAAGTGCGTTTTCGGGTGTAGCTTCAGTGACTGCCAGAGCTGCCTTTCCGACGGCTACGACTGGCTCGGCCAGAATTGCCCTTCTTCCTCAGGTGCTTACTACTATGCTGACAATTGCGCCATGTCGTTCGACGACATATAGCATGATCAACTTGCGCCATACATCCATGCATGAATATATATATATAACTATTTTTCTTGTCTTAATTTGGTACACTTGTTTGTGTGGTTTTGAGATGTTTTTCTTTTGGGTTAACGAGGAGTAATATATGTTGTTCTCATCTCTCACTTGGCTCAATAATATTTTAAAAATATATCCATCATGAATCCGTCCTACCAACCTCAACCATCTTTACTAACTAAATTAACTTGTGTGTGTCTTTGCGCCGGCGGGGACAATAGTGACGTATAAATCAAACGGGACGATAATGTAACGAAGGCGTACATACAGATATATGTGTTGTTTTGATTCTCTTCTACAAAACTCCAAGTTCGCAAAGCGACAAATATATCCATTAGTTGATTCTTTTTCGAAAAGTTACTATCATGATAAGCGTTGAACTACTAGCAAAGCTGGAAGCATCCCTGAGATTCCTTGAACAACAATTACTAATTACTAGCAACAAAAATTCTGACGATACCGGTAATGCATAGACGGGCTATTCGAAAAAGATTCACTCTTTAAATACGTGAACCCTAACCCATTAGCCAAAGTACACCAAACCAAAAATAAAAAAAGAAATCAAATCAAGGGGCCGGTAGCATACGGGGCTTGTAAAGATGACTATGCTAACTGTGTAACCAACGTGCTCACGCAGTTAAGGGACACGACGCCTTACATTGAACAACAGGCATTCACTACGTATTACCCGGCAGACCAACCGTCTGGAGCCGTTTCCGGTTTCGCGGTTTGCTTAGAACAATCTGATGCAATTGAGTGCCAGAGCTGCCTTTCTGACGGCATGGACTGGTTCGACCAGAACTGTGCTGGTTCAGCAAGTTCTTCCTACGATGGGGGTATTTGCGCCGTGGAGTACAACCAGATGTAGGGATCAACTTGCGCCCATGCATGCATGCATGGCTTATGTACGTACTGCCAAATATTGGCTTATTCCAATAATGTCCTCATGACGTGGATAATTGTGTTTTTCCTTTTCCATGTAATTGTGTTTCTTTTTCACTCTTTAATAATTTACACAAACCAATCAACAGATAAATCGTATGTAATATAAACCCATAATTTAATTAAATATTCCAAATCAAATATATAAAACCTAAATAATATAAACCCGACACCTAATTAAAAATTATATTCTAACCTAATAACCTAGCTAATACATGTGTACACGACTGTTATCGTATTATGAACTCCACTTAACCGTAATCCTAAATACGACCCGCTTCCATCGGGACAATCTTGGGTGGCCCAAATGCGCTGGCCACTTGTATATTGGCCAGCTGGTAGGGGTAAGCCCAATAAGGCTAGAGCGACAATCCCATTGATTTTGCTCCCTTCCTACGTATCTTTCTCCCTGAACTATAGCCAAAAACAAACACAAACAACCAATTTAACAATGCTGAATATTTAAATAATAAAATCTGAAAACATGATTCCGAAAGAACACAATAGAATAATATCCGACGTTAATTACCCTATAAAATAATATTCGACCAAACAAGGAAAGCCGTCCTGGAGAGAGACCAACATCCAGTAATACTCAATGGCGGAGTCAGAATAATCAAAAAAACCTTATGGAATTTAAAATATCCAAAATCACATCTAGTAAAAATTTCCATTTTGACAATTGAATATAAAATTATGTCACTTCTTAACCATATGACTCTAGACAGTAGGCTTGGGATTCAGCCTGGGCCTAGGTTACTTATAATCAGTCAAACCGAATTTTTGAATAATCAAATTACTAAAATCACTAATCAATTTTAAACCAATTGGAATGTCTGCAATGATAAAATTAGAATTTAAATTAAGTGGGGTCCAGTTATAAAGAAAATAGAACAAAAATTATTATCATATTATTTATAGCTGATCACATTTTCATAAGTATCTAACATATTTTTTGAATATATGCTACTAAAAAATCGCACAAAAATCATAAATTATGAAAAAATATAAATGATCAAATTAAAGTATTAGCATAAATTGTTGAGAAAAAAATGAATATGATTATTTATTCAAAAAAGTTACACAAAATAAGGTTTAAGTAGCCTATTCCACTATTAAACACAAATACTAATATAAATAATTTCATGCTTTTGCTAAGATTTGAACACCCAACCTCTCTTACATACAAAAATATGCTTACCATTATGCCACTATCTGTTTGTGCGTAATCTAGTTTTTATTCCAAGAGGGTACCTAGGACCCATTTAGCTTTGTGTAATTGAGTGTTTGGGTGGCCTATATTCGTATTGACGGTATTATACATATCCTGATTTTTGCTTAAAACTACTGCAAAAACTGGTCTTCTAACAGAAAACAAGGTAAAATAATTGTTCACATCCAGTTCTAAATGTCAAAATTTGATTATCAGGGTACCCGCTACCTGAGAATGACCGGTTTGGTTACCAATTAAACCATATATTCAGACACAAAATTTCCAACCTTACTAAACAGTAGCCTAAGTTCGCCCACATCGAATTTCACCGTCGTTAATAATATGGACAATGTGCATGATCATATAACAATACAGAGAAAGAAACACTACCATCCGGCCACGACGGTGATTACAATCATATCAAACCAAAATCTGGGTACAACTTTTCCTCTTTAAAAAGGTCAGCCATCACACCCATAAAATTATTACTTACTATACCAACTTGCTCTTTACACTATGGGGTACTACTACAACACTCTCTCTAGTTCTACCATCAAATTTGTTACCATAACAATGGTGCTTATTGCTCTGGGACAATATTCTACCCTGGCCAGCGAATGCGACACCACGACTCCAGTGCCAACTTCCGGTGAGTGATCCGGTTTCTATGGTTATTGTGCAGTCAACGTGATCACGGCGTTAAGGGACACGACCCCCAACAGTGAGAACTACAGTTTCTCCAGGTCGTACCCAAGAGACGGCGCCGTTGGTGGCGTTACTGGTACGGCCACTTGCGTCGTTGCGAATGGACTCGGCATGTGCGAGGCCTGCCTTGTTGCTGCCCATTCGTATCTCAGCTCTTGCTCTACTTCAGCCAGTGGGTCGTATTCCACCGATGACTGTACCATGAATTTCAGCCCGATCTCTTAAATCATTTTCATGGCGACGACGACGACGATGATGATGTATGATGATGATATTGGAGTATTAATTACTATATATGCTCTTTTGTGTTGTTTGTTTGTTGTACTAATTAATTACTTTTATAATATATAATATGTTTTCTAAAAAAACTTTATATTTCCTATTTTGTATTAATCGAAAATTTCGACTTACTAGTTACGATATTAAGTTTTGTGTTCCTTATTTTGGGTTAAAGGAAGAAGAATAATAAACAAATCATTTCAATACTTGCACTTTCTTACTTTCAATCAATTTCAATTTTATTATATTTGTTACCAAACAATCCTTCCTTTCGATCACCATTGATCAAGATCGAAGCTCTATAATTATGCGTTTTAAAACCGACACGTAACATATTATTTTGTGCTTCAACCCTTCATTTTCTTTTCAACATTCTAATAAAAAATATCACTTAACTTGAAAAGAAAAGTCGTAAGTGTCAGCTATGTTATCAAAATTATGTAGTCCTTCAAGCGATCAAATATACTAACAGTGATGTCACACTTAGTCCAGATGAAGCTGTTAACGATTGAGATTGAATCCAAGTGTCGGTACCAACCTCGAATCTCATGACAAAACCAACCCAAAAACATTATGTACGTACCTTCGGAGCCCCGTGCTACAGAAATATTCTTGTTTTATACATCGCGCTGCATATAATTTACTGTTGTCAAAACCGGATCGGACCGAATGGTCAGATTGATCCAACCATCTATATAATTTATTGTAATTTAAATTATAAGTGAGTATAAAAATAAATTAGACGAAATTTGAAAACAACCGACTGAAAACATTTATTTTTTGAAAATTTCACATAAGCATTGATTACTTTGAAACCGGACCACATCCATAATCAATGACCTAAATTCACCCACTTTTAATTCCGTCATCATCGTAATACTATATGAACTATATGCATCATATAATACAGAAAAAGAAACACTACTATCCCCCACGACCCCACGACGGTGATTACTATCATATCAACACACTGTAAAAGCTTACCCAACAAACCATCCAAGTATCTCATTCTCCAGCCCATTTCCTAACAACGTACTTTGTTTTCTTTAAACTATGGGGTACTACTACAACATTTTCTCTAGTCCTACTATCAAATTTGTGGCAATAACAATGTTGCTTATTATTGCACCATTGGGACAGTACTCACTGGTGGCCGGTGCCTGCGACGCGACGGCACAGCCAACTTCCGGCGCGTGCTACGGTTACTACGGCTATTGTGTAGTGAACGTGATCACGGCGTTAAGGGACGTGACGCCCAACAGTGAGAACTACCACTTCACCAAGTCGTTCCCAAAAGACGCGGCCCCTGGCGGGGTTGCAGGTTGGGCGAGTTGCGTTGTTGCGAATGGACTCAAAGCTTGTCAGGACTGCCTTCGCGATGCCTTTAACTATCTGAGCTCTTGCTCTTCGGGCAGCGCTTCGTATGACACCGCCGGATGTTTCATGAACTTCAGCCCGATCTAGCTAGCTAATCATTCATGATGATGATGATGACATTGGACTTTTACTATGCTCTGTTGTGTTGTTTTTTTTTTCTGAGATCAGAAATAAAAAATAAATAAAAAAAATGTTACACAGATATCTATATGTAGAATGTAATTAGATTCAAACCTGATACATCCAGATGCTCTAACTCACAAATTATACCAACTACTACGGATTTTTGTTCTTTCTTTTAAAAGCTATATGGAATGCATTTTCCTTTTATTATGTCCCGGGATTAGGATTTAGTCTCTGCGTGGCCTGCCCTAAGTAGCCCTAACGAGAGATTTGGACCATTTGGAAATTCAACGGTGGAGATGGCCCTTGAAAGGGAAACCTAGACAATGGGCCACCGCCGTTGAGCGTTGGATGACTTAGTTGCTCTGTACGAAACCTATAGGCTTGGACACGTTATATTCCGAGCACGCGCCTTATCTCTGACCTTCCGTAAACACACAAGGCTTTAATTTCTCCATGACATATCCCAGAAGAACTATAATGCATTCTTATAATGACTTAAAAGAAAGTGAGACGTAACTGCCGTTACTTAAAATTTACGTAACACATCAATAAATAAAAAATAAAAAAAAATTTTACATAGAATTTTATTGTTTTGAAACCGAACAATCTTTATGAGGAATGGTCTAGATTCGTCTACTCCTAACTCCCTCACCGTAATATTAATTAACATGAACTATATGCATCATATTATAAAGAGAAATTGAACCCTAATTTCCTAAAAATAAAGATGGTGTAATTATCATCTCTACTAAAATGATAAATTACCAATTATAATTTTTATATTGTCAGTTTGATTTGGTTCGATTTTATAATATTTAATTAACAATTGAATCACATAGTTTTGCCCCCTTCCTACGTATGTTTGTCCCTGGACTATAGCCGAAAACACAGACGTACAAACAACCAATTTAACAATGCTGAATATCAATATGTAACTAATAAAATCTGAAAAAAAAATGATTTCGAAAGAAACAATAGAATCGAGTATGAATATCCTAGGTTAATTACCATATACAATAAAACCATGTGACTATATAATTTATTATAATTCTCAAACTGGAGGAAACAAGGAAAGCCGAGGAGTCCAGATTATCAGCCAAGAAAACATCCATCTTGATTGGTGGCAAGGAGAAATTTTGGTCCGATTCGAAATTATTGATTTTGAGGTTTAAAATTTAGAGTATTGGATATAAATCGTTGAATCAAATGTAAAAAAAAAATAGTGTTGATTTGTTTGCCGAGAGCAAACAGTCCCATTCCTGACTGCCTATCGGGACTCGATCTGAAGCGAAAAGACCAACGTGCATTAATATTCAATAATGGAACAAATATGATCAGAGACAAATAAAGAAATGGGATTTTAAGTTTTAATTTAGTATCGCGAAATTTGAAAACAGCCGAAAAACTTATATTTTGAAAAAATTTATATGGAATTTTGTTATTTTGACCGAAATGACTCTGAACGATAGTCTAGATTTGTATCTCGATTTCACCTACAATATGGATCATATAATATTGAGAAAGAAATACTAGCATCCCTCCATGACGGTGATTACTATCTCATATCAAACCAAAATTTGGATGCAACTTTTCTTCTTTAAAAGGTTACCCATTACACACTATCCAAGTATCTCATTTCTCCACCACCCCAGAAATCACAACTTATAACAACAACTCACGACGTACATTTTCTTTAACACTATGGGGTACTGCTTCAACATTTTCTCTAGTTCTACTATCAAATTTGTGGCTATAGCAATGCTGCTTATTGCACTGGGACAGTATTCCCCTGTGGCCGGCGACTGCGACACGTCGACTCCGGTGCCAACTTCCGGCGAGTGCACCGGTTTCTACGGTTATTGTGTAGTCAACGTGATCACGGCGTTAAGGGACACGACGCCCAACAGTGAGAAGTACAGTTTCTCCAGGTCGTACCCGAGAGACGGCGCCGCTGGTGGCGTTAAAGGTACGGCCACTTGCGTCGTTGAGAAAGGACTCACATCTTGCCAGGACTGCCTTGTTGCCGCCCATTCGTATCTCAGCTCTTGCTCCACTTCCGCCGGCGGGTCGTATTCTACCGGCGACTGTACCATGAATTTCAGCCCAATCTCTTAATCATTTTCATGGTTATGATCATGATGATCGATGTTGGAGTTTTGATTATTACTATGCTCTGTTGTGCTGTTTGTTTTGTTGTTTTTAATGGCTTTCATTGTTTGCTTGATTATTGTGGGTTCCTTACGTAACGTTCTAAGATACATCTTTTCAAGTATCAAACAGCTTTTCTTTCACTTCTGTTTTCATTTCAATCCGTAAATTATCATCAATAGGTGAAAATTTCGATCGCTCAAATTTGGGGTTGGTAACATTTCGATCATTCGCCTTTTTCACAAGTTGAACTGGCTCAGACGGACTGGACGGACTCGTCGGGCCGAATCAGCATTTTTTTGCCAGCTCTATCTAGAAGGCCCAACTGCTCCCCCAAAAAAACCCATTACAGGCCCTTTATATTTGGGCCTATGCATCATCCTGACCGTCCATAGATGAAAGGCCCGTAATTCTCCTGGACATGCCCAAGAGAAAATGCACTGATCACCTACGTATCTGTCCTTGGACTATAGCCAAGTCTAACAATGCTGAATATCTAACTAATAAAATCTCAAAAAATGATTTCGAAAGAGACAATACAATATTGGAGTCTGAATATCCGAGAAGAAATTTGGAAAAGATCAAACAAAATAAAATTAGATTAAAATTATAATAAAAAAGTAATAAAATAAAACACGAAAGAAAGAAAAAAGGAAAATAACCCGAGAAAAAAACATCTTGCGTCGAGAAATTTTCGTCTTATCGCTAATTTTCGATCCGTCTCCAACCGTGGATGAAATCTTACTTCAATCGCTCTATGGAACTCTCGCTTTCTCTAAGAGTTTGAAAATATGTCTCGAATGAAGTCTATCACGTCAAAAGGAGCCTCCAGGGTATTTATATGTTATCTTCCAAATTCGAAAAGGATTGGGATGAAACATAGCCTGCTGAAGATAACACACGGCGTGTATAGCCCTCTGTCAACAATCTTAATTTCATCGAGTTCTCCAACTTCCGAAACGTGCTTTGGATCATTTTTTGATGTCGTATAACACCTGAAATGTACAAAAAACACGAAAAACAACATCACACGGCCCAATAAGCCAAAGATAACAAAATACAAACGAAACACCCTGAAGAATATGTCCGTCCTAAATATATTCATTAGTTGATTCTCTTTCAAAAAACCACTACGTTGATAAGTGTTGAAGTTGCATCATTTCCAACAAACCCCAAAGCAAAGCTAGCTGGAAACAGCATCCCTGAGATTCCTGAAACAAACAATCACTAGTTACTTCCAACAAAAGTTCTGATGATACCGGTAATGCATAGACGGGCAATTCAATCAAAATTTGAAAAAGATTCACTCTTTAAATACGTGAACCCTAACCCATTAGTCAAAGTACCCCCAAACCATACAAAAGAAATCAAAAAATCAAAATGGATTGCATCTCTTCTTCTTCGAGCAAGAAACTCATCGCAATAACAACAATGTTGCTTATTACAGCGACTATTGCGGTTACCGTTTCCGGGGAATCTTTTTGCGGCTTGTCGGGGCCGGTAGCGTACGGGGCTTGTAAAGACGACTATGCTAACTGTGTAACCAACGTTCTCACGCAGTTAAGGGACACGACGCCTTACATTGAAAACCAGGTATTCACTACGTATTACCCGGTAGACCAACCGTCTGGAGCCGTTTCCGGTTTCGCGATTTGCTTAGAACAATCTGATGCAATTGAGTGCCAGAGCTGCCTTTCTGACGGCATAGACTGGTTCGACCAGAACTGCGCGGGTTCCGCAGGTTCTGCCTACGATGGGGGTATTTGCGAGATGGAGTACACCCAGATGTAGGGATCAACTTGCGCCCATGCATGCATGCACGGCGTATTTCAATAATTTTCATCGTGGCGATGAATTAGCTTCTCGTGTTTTTTCATTTTCCATGAAATTTTTCTTCGTGCACTCGGAATAAATATTGGTTTTTTTTAACGTACGATTGAGGTTGAATCCACTGGGATGAATGCAGTGCTGCTACTCATTACTAGGCTAGTACTGGATAGAGGAATGCAATGCCGGTACTCCACCTCAAATTCCGTGACAAAACCAGCCCGAAAACTGCAGGCATGCTGGTTAAGGTGTAGGACGAGGACGCCCTGGCTGGTGGTTGACCTAACTCAACCACTGATGCTGGCTGGTTTGATCATCACGTTAGACCGCGTTCAACCACATGTGACGTTACAGAGTTCGGTTACATTATTGTTTATTGTTGTGATTTTTTGCTTACTTTTGTTTCTTGTGATTAGTGGAAGGGGAAATAGAAATCAGAGTCGCCCTTGAGGTTAGCTCAGCGTCTTTCATCTTAGCATTGTCGATTAAAGAACGGATTTTATCCCGTTAATTAAATATCCACTAGGATGAACTAATGAACGGATTATTTATAAGAATGTTTTAGTAACCAATTATCAACTAAAAATGTAAATCAAAAAAAAGCAAATGCAAGAGATTGAGTTTCAAAAATGGGAATGAAGGTTACTCGAACTCAAATCCATTAAAGCTAGCAATGCATAGTTGAACGATAAGCTATTTCAATTATTCAGGTTCTAATGGCTTGGCGATTTCCTACGATAGTGTTAGATCACTCTCACACCTCTAAGGATCTATTCTTCTCGATTTTAGACTCCTCTCTCGAGCTAATCTACATCAAAGCAGAACGCACTAAAGGTGTTTGATAAAATGCCACAACGATAAACGATGCAAAAAGTCTAAACAATTCGTACCTCTCTCGAGTGAACGCATAATCTAGAGTTCTTCCTACGCGATCTATTAATCTATATTCCTCTCGGACCCACAAATCAATGACGATGATTCAATCAAAGTGATCAACCAAAATTGAATCATAAATTAGGTTTAGCAAGAACACATCATAAGTCTGAATAACCTCGATAATAAATCAAAGGGTTAAAACCTCACCATCCATACGAAAACTAAACTAAAGCTTTATCTAATCCAAACAACACGAAGAGTTTAGCTACTCGTGGTCTCAAGAACAAAATTACAAGAGAAGAAAAGAATAACCGGAGAAGAAGACATGATTCTTCGAGGAAATCCAATCTTGACGTTGCGCTTCAATCCTTGGCCAATCGATGATCGATCTCTTGCTTTCAATCAATCTCTCTTGCTCTTCGTATCTCTAAAAAAACCTTTATTCTCCTCTCTTTGCTCGAATTCTAATCTCCATTAGGTATATCTCATTTTTCTAAGTGGAAAAGGTATTATATATGGCCCACAAAAGATTGAAGGCCCGCTGCTGAAAAAGTGCTCTCTGGCTGAATTAGTGTGCACATTTCGTTATCCAAGGGTATTAATTCTTTAGCTTCGCCAACTTTCACTGTTTTGATGATTGCCGCTTTGTTTGAGCTCCAATTTAGTCCTCGTTCGATCTCAAGTGTCATAGAACGCCCGAGAATGCATGAAAAACATGCAAAATAACATAACAAGACCTAAGGGGCCAAGGAAAACCAAATATATATCATTCGAACATGTTAAAACATCCAAACATTCAAAAATGTCAATTAAAAAAAATGTGTTAATAATCAAGTTCATTATATATGCATCTTTTTTTTTATAAATAATATATATTATTATATAATAAAAAGAAATGGAAGTACACTAGTACACCAACGTAAAACATCTATACAAGGAACCCAACGTAGGCCCAACCATAATAGGCCCACAACACTACAATGGAGAAAACTCTAGAAACCCTCCCACATCATGCGCCGCAAAAAGCAGTAGAGCAAATTTCCAAACACCAACATCCCACCGGAAACAAATCTGCACCAAGAAGCCATCCCCTCAACGAACACCAGGTAGATCCACCACATCATCTCAACACCGACGCACATCATCACAAAACCGGAGCACATGGTCGGAACACAGGATCCGAAAACCACATCTTGACATCAAATCAACACTGGCGTAACCTGCAAACCGCCTCCACATCAACGAAAACGGACATCGAGACTTCCATCGCACCACAAACACCACAGGAACACCGAAACCAGCACCATAGGCACACCGAGAAAACAAGAAACGAGACCTCCTGAAACCCACGACCATCGCAACCCATGAATCCCAACCACATCTCCCCGACGAGCAAACGACCGCAACTTCAAACCGACCTCAATAGGTGCATGCATCTTAATCATTAATAATATAATACTAGCGTGACTTTTCCCACAAAATCTATTGTTGAAACGTTTTTGTAACAGTTTCAGGCAGTCTCAATAACTCGATATATATTTATCGTCGCTAAAGTAATATTGTGACACGGAAAAGGAGGAGTCTCAAATCAGCCTCGTTGTTGCTACGAACGCTGCCGTTTTTCAGCCTTCTAAGTTCTATCAAACGGGACTGGAATGTACGAAGATAGATCCATGTTTTGATTCTCTTCAGAAAAACAACAAGTTCACAACCCGACAAATATATCTATTATGTTGATTCTCTTTCGAAAAACCACTAAGTTGATAAGCGTTGAATTAGTTGCATCATTTCCAACAAACCCCAGAGCAAAGCTGGAAGCATCCCTGAGATGCCTGGAACAAACAATCCCTACTTACTAGCAACAAAAGTTCTGACGATATCGGTAAACCATAGACGGGCAATTCGATCAAAATTTGAAAAAGATTGACTCTTTAAATACGTGAACCCTAACCCATTAGCCAAAGTACACCCAAACCAAAATGGAGTGGTTCTCTTCTTCTTCGAGCAAGAAACTCATCGCGGCAATAACAACAATTCTGATACTTATATCGACTGTTGCGGTTACCGCTTCGGGGGTATCTTATTGCGGCTTGACAGGGCCGGTAGCATACGGGGCTTGTAAAGACAACTATGCTAACTGTGTAACCAACGTTCTCACGCAGTTAAGGGACATGACACCTTACACTGAAAACCAGGCATTCTCCACGTACTACCCGGCGGACCAACCGTCCGGAGCCGTTGCCGGCTTCGCCTCTTGCGTACCTGATGTAATTGAGTGCCAGAGGTGCCTTTCTGACGGCATGGACTGGTTCGGCCAGAACTGTGCTGGTTCAGCAAGTTCTTCCTACTATGAGGATACTTGCACCGTGGAGTACAACCAGATGTAGGGATCAACTTGCGCCCATGCATGCATGCATGGCTTATGTACGTACTGCCAAATATTGGCTTATTCCAATAATGTCCTCATGACGTGGATAATTGTGTTTTTCCTTTTCCATGTAATTGTGTTTCTTTTTCACTCTTTAATAATTGGTTATAAATCGTATGTAATATAAACCCATAAGTTAATTAACTATTCCAAATCAAATATATAAAACCTAAATAATATAAACCCAACACCTAATTAAAAATTATATTCTAACCTAATAACCTAGCTAATATGTGTACACGACTGTTATCGTATTATGAACTCCACTTAACCGTAATCCTAAATACGACCCGCTTCCATCGGGACAATCTTGGGTGGCCCAAATGCGCTGGCCACTTGTATATTGGCCAGCTGGTAGGGGTAAGCCCAATAAGGCTAGAGCGACAATCCCATTGATTTTGCTCCCTTCCTACGTATCTTTCTCCCTGAACTATAGCCAAAAACAAACACAAACAACCAATTTAACAATGCTGAATATTTAACTAATAAAATCTGATAACATGATTCCGAAAGAACACAATAGAATAAGATCATGCTAATATCCGACGTTAATTACCCTATAAATCAATAAACATAAGCACAAGGGTTTGGAAGACGCCATGTTGGTGTATAGAATTCCGATAAACTGAAATGGATGGTAGGTTATCTACCATTTTAGTTTACCGGTATTCACTCCAAACCTTACAGGATGTAGAATATGTAAGGCTAAGGATGTTGAATATTCAACTCCGTTTATGATCATCAACTAAGTAACTAACGTAGCTAGCTTAGCTAGACAGTACTGTAAAACCGACTATTTAATTTCTGCCAGGAGCAGCCGCCGGAGTGAGGCCAGGAATGGTAATCGGAATAGTTGGGATCGTAATTGGAAGAGGCGGCAGAGCAACCTTTGGAATGGACGGAATCCTAGGAATGGTTGGGATGTTTCCGGCCGACGGGAGTGGAGGTAATCATGCAGAGTTGGAATGGACGGAATGGCAGGGATGTCGCCGGCGGAGGGCAGTGGAGGCAATCCAGGCAGAGTTGGAATAGACGGAATCTTAAGGATGTCGCCAGCGGCGGGGAGTGGAGGCAATCCAGGCAGAGTTGGGATGATGCTCGGCAGAGGGGGCAGTGTGGGCAGATTGGGAAGCTGGAGGAGCTTGCGAGCCGCAGTTACGAGCTCGATGTTGGAGAATGAGACAGCAACCATGAGAGCAACGAAGAAGCACGACAAGGATTTGGAAGAAGCCATGTTAATTTAGCAGTTCCTCTCTGTTTTGTTTTTTGGGTTGGTGGATATTGAGGTGCTTGAGTGTGGGTTTATATATAGGTAAGGTAGGAGGTTAAGGGTTTCTTCATCTTCTTAATTACCAGTAATGATGGTGCTTAATATCTCATTAAAACTGTCATGTTTAAGACAGTAAAACTGAGGTACATCCATAAAGTTGCACTATCAATGCCCCTTAAACTGAGGTTATCATCCACGTCTCAGTCTACTGTTGCAGTTATTGACACTTATATATTTCTCTCGGAATAGACTAGACCTCATACGATGTATCGATTGTGATCAAGTGAACTTCGTGGACGCGGTATATTATTCATTGACGACAGACCAGGTAATGTCGGAAATTGAATCAAGTGTGGTCCAAATCTAGGGAAAGGAAGGTGATAGATAGTAGAACAAAATACCAACCCAGGAGGGTTGTTTCTCATACAGATCAGTATAAACACACAACATCCTTTACAGAGTAAATATTTTGCTTCCTTCCTATGGCTAGCCAGAAGAAAATCTAACTACAAAGGCAAATCAATCAAAAACTACAACAAAAAGTGGCAACTAATTAATAACAACACACAAACCACAATTCTTACAGCTCGGAGAGAATGGCCGGGATGTAATGCGACAGCTCGGCGGTGAGAGACTGGAACCCGTTCACTAGCTGCGTGTGGAACTCCTGATCTTCGTCCCCTATCAACCGGAAGTGTACCCGAATCGCGCGCTTGCAAACCGCCATGAACTCGAGCAATGCAGCAATTAGTTGCTGCAGCTCTTGCGAACGCAGCCTCGTTGCTGGCTCGCCGGAGAGGAAGGCCGTGCACACACTCAATACCCCGCTGTTTACCTGTCCAAAGAGTACGCTTGTTATAAAATGCAAGATGAAATGTAGGCTGGAAATTGGTTAATTCAGTTAATAACCGGTGGTTACAGTCAGTTAAAACTAAATTGCACAACATCGGCGGTTAAATAACCGACCAAATGGTATCGGTAGCTAAATAACCAACTGTTTATGGACCACTCTGTTAATCTAACCGTGTTTAACCGCCCAAAGTTTTTTGCCAAGTACTGATTTAACATGTTTAACCGAATTAACCGAAAGATTGCGAAAAATTGGACAGCATATCCTTGTTTCGGAAGGCATCCATTGAAATGTCTTCTGAGTTGTAAGAATTTTGGGACAGTAGAGAAACGAAAGCTTACTTGAACCGCGACGCTGCCTTGAAGAATACGCTGCAAACTCTGCAAACGGGGGAGCTGATCGCCGTCTGAACTTCGAGGTTCCTCCAGCTCGTTTCTCAAGGCAGCCGTGCGGGTTTCGATCATTCCAATCGCGTTCTCAACCGGAGAGAACTCGAGGGACTCTGATTTCACCACCAAGAGCCTGTTCACCAAAGCTGGGAATGAGCCTTCCGTCTGAAGCACGGTTCGCCTCTTCCATTGGTCTTCCAATCCACCTTGTGTTTTGCCGTTTTTTGTGAACGGAGTGTCGAACAGAAATCGGTCAAACACACGAGCCTTAACACCTCCAGTAGAAAGAGAGAATATTCTTTCCTTACGACTTCCCAAGTCTTCATCTTCCATGACTGCATCAACGGCTGTTATCTGAAGGTAGCAGACTCCAGGCTGCAACTCGTCCGCCTTAACTTGTCTAGAATCAGGGATTATATGTAGAGTATGGTTCCCATCCATCCTAGACTCGTAAATGTGGCTGAGCTTCTCCATTATGTCGCCTAATCTTACGTCGCGAGCCTCCCTGTATACGAATTCTTTCCTATCCAGCTTTCCAAATTTCTCGCCGTAGAATCCCACCCTGTAATAAGTGGCATCGGTGAATAGTATGGGGCTGGATTCCTGCTCAAGGATCGACTCGTAGATGTTGGTAAGCAATGTATGACATTTAGCCAGCTGACCGTATGCCCTCCTGCTTTTATAAACTGGAATCACGAGCTCCAGAATGCTAGCGCAGAAATGGAAGAGCTCAGCTTGAGAAAATAGCTTATTTGCAAGCTGCAAGTATTTTACTGCAGAGTCCACTGTCAGCTTTGAAGCACCGTATCCTTCTACCTCAGCTGCAGATGCCTCGGGATTAATCTCGCAGCTCACCATTGGGCAAATCTTTCGTAGAGAAGTAATGTGATCTTTGCTCCAGACACCATCCTTTCTAGCTACTAGAGCCTGCATTGAACCATGTAGTGTAAGGTGAAATGAAAGGAAGCAACAGCAGATGCATTCTAGGCACAGGGAACATAAAGACAACTTTTTTTATATTTTTCGTGATACCAAAGAAACGAACGGCACAACATATGCACAAGAAATAAGACACATCTCTTATATTTGTTAGTTTCATTTATTAATTAAACAGGCATCTTCCATTAACAAAACGGGTTTATGAATATTGAATGCTCTATACCCAACTCCATTCTGCCTGGATTTTCAAGCTGTAGGTTCTCAGTTTTGGTTGACTAAATGAACAAGACAAGAAAAATATGATGCCCTGGGTTTGGAACATTCATCACTTGAGCTTTTGGTAAAAGGCAGGAGATAAAAAGGATTAACAAATGATTTTACAGCGGTATCCAGTGATGAACTTATTACCTGCATCACAATACCAGCGACAGCAACTGCACTTTGTGCAGCTTCCGCCCAAGATTGCATTTCCTGATGTGCATCACACAAGTGCAGTAACCACATAATATGAAGATCGGGAACAGGGGCAAATGCCATCGCTAGTTTATAGAAACTCTCCGCAGCAGAATATCTATCCATGTTCATTGCAGGACCCTGTTCGAAAGCATAAGTGTCAGTAGAGGAAGAGAGCATGACAAGCAGCATTAGTAATGTAAATGCTCCATCAAAGCAACATAAGACGAAACTATAATTGGAAAATATACGTACCAAAAGGGCATGGTCCAGGCTAGCATCAAGGGCTAATATTAAACTATCAGATAGGCGTTTCACTTCTGACCAGGACCAACGATTCTCAGATAATCCCTCTGGTATCGCCATTAGAGCAGATTCCGAAAGCCCGCACTCCTTTAGTAGGTTATTGCTCTTAGATTCATCAGCCATTTCCTCTAATGACTTGCGTAAACGCCTTGCTTCGCCGCTTTCTTCTAGTGTTCCATCAGACCTCATCTGTGTAACTTGTACATCAGACATGAGCTCAGACAATGTGATCGTCAGCATGACCCTCAACCTTGCTGTTTGCATGATGTAGTAAAAAGAGCTCTGCAGAGATGGAATTCGACCACGCTTGTAACAAATAAACAGACTGTATTCTCTACTGAAAATAGTAAACAAAACATGAAAAAACCATACCCTAACGAGTATCTGGAGACCGACAACAGCCCTCTTCCTGATGTTTTCATTTCTGAAAACTCCAAGCCGAAGAAGGTGGAATGCAACTTGCTTTAAGAAGCGGTCATTTTCCCTTGCCATTAATGTCGCCCCATGAAGATCAAAGACAGTGTTGAAGACGGGGAATAGTGCTTTCCAGAAGACCAGTGGTTGATTACGAGAGAAAAAACTCATAAATGTTGCTGACAAACAGTCAAGTTTCCCGTAATCAGTGGAGATGCTGCGGGATGCTGCCATCATGGAGAACTTCTCAGCTGTTTCAAGAACCTGAAGACTCACAGCAGCACTCAGATTTTCTTCCCAAAATTCCTGAAGCAAAATAAGAGTCATCAGCTGCCTATAATGGCCTGTGTATAGGACAGTGATAAGGATTCAGGAATTGCAAGGAACTTGTATTATACAAAAACAGACAATTCAGAAGATCAAATGAACGTACCAACTTCTGTCTTAATATAGGGTGCAGAGATTCCCTGAGTGCTTGAGCTGAAGCACCAATTCTTGAAGACTGTGCCTGGGCAAGCGCCTCTCTTAAGGAATAAGGTTGGCTAGGAGAACTCAACTGTGAAGTCACTCTCTGCGACCAGAAACCATTATCAGGCGTACCCTGAGGCTGCAATAAGAAATTCACAGTTTGTGAACGGATTTACTATTCAAGAGCTACAAGAAAATAATAACTACTAACTAAGAACTCTGCCCTTGATACAGAACTATAAGCATATGGTGCAGAAGAAAAAAATCAATCATGACTGATATAACCAACATCTGTAGAGTGATGAAGTGCGCGAACTAAATTCCTACCCTGATTTCCTGACGTGATGCTTCTGATAAATAGTTGTTGATTGCAGGAGAAAGCCTCTCAGAATATTTTGGGGAAGGAGGTGCATCAGCTGAAGGGCTGCGGGAGCTGGAACCTAACAGCATGCTGTCAGCAGGTTTCCTATGCTGTAAAGAACAGCAACCATAATTTGATTAGTATCTTGAACAAGAAGGATAAATAGCAGTTCAATGGACAAACACTCGAGTAAGATCAGGACCGGTTATTATTCTACAAGCCAAAAACGATCAGATTTCTACAGATGAAGTTATTATTTACATCTATAGGTTGCTCTCGAGAGACAGTACTACTCGCATCTAATCAAACTCAAATTACTCTCCAAAACTACAACAAACAAATTCAACTTCATAGAATTACAATTTAAACAGGCATGTCAATTATATACCAGACCTCAAAAAGTACAAGGCTTTCCTCCATTAGTTTGAAGAATAGCCTAGTTCGTGCAATGCTTTGCTGCCACGCCTTGACAAGGGATGTGTCATCCAGATTTCGTACAATTTGTAAAATAACAATTAGAACTTCACGCTTCTCAACAGAACTGAGGTTATAGAAAACAGGCATCTCATCAAGGATCTGCAGAAATAAAAAAAATCAAAAACGAAAAAGAGGTAAAAAAAGGTCAATGTCAAACATATATTCCCCATCATCTCCTAAGAGTTTGCAGAGAACTAGTGAGTGGCAGTTATGCTACGTCAAACTAACGTCGAATATACTGATGAAACAATGATTGCCAATGTTGACGAGATAAAGTAATGTGCATCTTAACATCGAGTTCCAACTAATAAAGTAACGCAATTGTGTGGGGACAAGACACTCCACAAACCCAGTTATTGGAATACGATAAGCTTTGGCCAAAAATTGGAGAATGAGCATAAATTAATCCGTAAGCAGTGGCAGATAAATGGTGAACAAAAGAAGTTTTGACATGAAATTTCCAATGTTACCTGACCAATCAAAGGGAAATACAGCTGAGCGATGTATAGTTTATCCTCGGGCTTTTGGTACCGAGCATCAAACTCATGCTTACACAAAAGGACTACCAAGATTCTAGCTGCCTGCAAACACCAGCAATCAGTTGATTAAGATAACAGAGCATGAATGTGTTAATATGATATCAAATGTTCACTTTATCAGTAGTTGCAGTCTCCAAACAAGAAAACAAATAATGGTAAGGTACGAGTACTGCTCAACAAATGGTACTAGTGGAAGATTGAAAATCTTATCCACACTAAACTCACCTTTGACCGTTGGGACATATCCTCATGATCCCAAGAAAGGAAAATCTCTTGTATTAGAATCGAGGAAAGATAATTTCTGCAGAAGATGACCGCAGTGGCACAGTCACGTTAATTGCAGCTCAAATAAGAAAAAATCCATCACTCAAAAGTTCAACGGATTCCTGCTATAATATCCTAGTTGTGAAAAACCAACTCGGGCAAAATTAGAATAGTTATTATGTGTCATCAATTGCCTGATACACTTATTTCAACGCTCAGCAGTTCAAATTTTTCAGTGAGAAGTTCATTATGTTTGTATCATCATGACCAAGTCGGTTCATGAGATGTAGCAAATTTGAACGTCAGGCATAGAAACCAGCTTCATGCAGCAGTTAAGCAAGTCAACAGACTAGGAAGCAATGCAGATAACTAATTCAGTTTGTAGAAGCAAATTGGTCTCATCTCATGCTTATGTCAGAATTCAAGGCACCAGAATTATATACATCACAAGGACAAGGATAAATATTGATTTACATTATACCTGTCCGAAGGATCTCTCCCAGGCATTTCTACAAAAAGGTCATGATCACATATGATTTGCAAAAATGTAAGCTTGCAGTCGTGAAGCATTGGTTGACATACACCAGAAAACTTTTCAAGGTACAAGGAGACCTGCAGCAAATTTGAAATATTCAGGGCCCAGAAACATAATAACTCCACAATCACAATACAACTCATTGTGGAATTTGATTTGCAATGAGATGGAGAGCTTCCAGGTGAAATCATAGAATTCCGATCTGCAGTCCACTGAGGATGTCAACCAGCTATGGTAAATCAGGAGCTATTCTATGTCACTGGACTGAAGAGTACAGAGAGAAAGAGACCGGACAAGTTAACTTTATGAAGCAACACACCATTGCTTCGGAGGTATTTTATTGCACAATTACTTGACAATAAACCAAACTTACTTTATAATCATACAACATATAGATGTAAAAATTAAAGTATCACAAATAAAGAAAGCATACCAACTCAAAAACTTGGCGAGGTTCAATTATGGACAAAAGATCATAGCAGAAGAAGGCTAAACTGCTGTTCAGCCGTTTTGCCAAGCTTAAACCCTTTTTGCAACGCTCGTGCACTTCTGTGAGGAGACAATCGTACAGCTGCATCACACATCTGAATACACTTTCTTTCAATTGCATGGGAGGGACGTCTTCATCTATAACCACACAAGAAAATCAAATAGATGATGTATTAATTTTCATTTTCACTCCATTCACAAGGGATTTAACTTTCTGTGAATACGTATGTCACAAAATAACATACCCAATGGAAGATTGTGATAGAAAAGACGAGTTTGCTCAAAGGCAAGGGACTTGATCATTAGCTCAAGGAAAAACCACGCCATTGCCAGAACATCATCATACACTGGCCCAACACGATAACCTTTGGCCTGCAAATGGAGCAAAGATTCAAAAGAAACAGATAAGAAGACAGCAGAAATGTGCACATAATAACAAGAACACGCAAGAACGAGTAAAACACACAATACAATTATAAAATACTCTGCAGAAACAAGTAACCAATGCAACATAGTATGACCATACACTATCAGCATGTAACAAAAAGGTGTACAGCCATAAGAAATTGTACATCTAAACACCTTACCTTACTACGAGCCAAGCTTCCCCATACAGTGGACAGACCTGGATAAACGGGAGCCTGACGTCCACCAAAGTCCTCGAAAGCATAATCAACATAGTTGACGAGAAAGCGGTTTCTTTCACCATCATCGACTGATTCTTGCTGTACTCTAGAAAATCAATTGTAAACAGCTATCAGACGCTGAATCACGACAGTATTAACTTACTCCAGTGCATCATTATGAATTACTATACTCCAGGTAGCAAACAAACAAATCTAAGCTCAGGACTGATAATTGATGAACTGTCATTACCTAGTCAAAATGTTAACCATAGCTCGAAAGGCTGCAACCTGAAAAAGAAAGCAAGGAAGAAAGATTATTCAACTCACTGTGGCGAGCAGAATGTAAGGGAAACCAGAAATAATACCAACAACTGCATAGTACTTCTCAAACTATGTACCTGGAGAGTTTCTCCACCACTGCCTATGAGATTTAGAAGCATATTTAGAATAGGGTGAAGAAACTGAAGCAAAGCAGTGGAATCAACGTTCTTCAAACTGTTAATGGCCTGCACCATAGAAAAGAAGAGGAGTCAAGCCTAAACTTGACTGTGAAAACATAGATCTGGAGTCGATACACTGTTTCAAGGATCAACAGATGGAACAAATTTCCAAAGGTAAACAAGAATAACATACTAAAATATAGATCTTTACAGTTCAACATCTTCCCTCGCAAGTCGCAACTCTCAGCTGACTCGGAAATTTCATCCTACTCTGCCCCACTTAAACTCTCTTTTGTTCATTTTACAAAATATAACTACTACTCGGTGGATAGCAGTTATAGGCATCAGGTAGACCAGTTGAGTAACAGGGGAATAAGACATCAATAGAGTCCTTGGTAAGAAATTTCAGAATATACCTCCAGAAGTTCTGAGCCCCAGGGTGGACTTGTTCGAAGAGTGTGCCTATCATATTCCAGGAAAAAATCTCTGATGCGCTCGTTAAAGGGATATAAAGATGAACACAGCCGCAAACGAAGTCTGAAAACATGTTTTCCATCTTCTAAATATTCCAGCCTCTCCTACACATATTAAATAGAGGCACAAACCAAACTCATTTTCAGCAATACAATCATATATATATTAAGACATGTTCAATTTCTTCAGCTGTTCGGAGAAAGAAGGCTATTAAGAAATCAATTTCAATAGAGATAAAAAGTACAGCATGAAAAGAGCTTATGCAACTAAGATGAGAGCAGCGCTAAACTTATAGCATACCTTTCCCAAGTCTTGAAGATAATGTGGAACCAATTCTCTCATTATTGGTAAAGAAATTTCAGACCGCAACCTGAGTAAAACAGCACACTTTGTATTTTTTTTGTCTGAATGATTGGTTTGCCAAAAAAAACAAATGCCGGACCACATTTGATAATCTTAGCATAATACTGAAGGAGAAAATCGTTCAGAAGAACACCTAGAAAAAGGTCTAACGTGAAGGAAATGGAGACTTACTGAGCATGTGTTGACAAAGGAAGCACACTGTATCCAATCACCACCTGTACAGAAATCAACAGAATTTTAGTCTGCGAAAGAAATAAAACCCATCAATACGGACTGTGTAATCGAGGTTAAATGAGGTAACATCCATAAAAAGGTAAAATAATATCAGAATTTAGCTTCTGGGGATGCCTAAGCCACATTTTTTGTTCCAGGAGAAACAGAGCATATCTGAATTATAACGTTAGATTTCTATTTGATTAAGATACTACACGTGTCAGGGGTTCTGAGTACATTAATCGCATAATGTATAATGATGTCCAAAAAAGGGGGACAAATCTAGAGTAATTTATCATCTACTGGCTCTTCAAGTAACGGAAAAAATAATCATTGGACTTAAAACAGCAACAAAGACAAAAAGCTTCATAAAACACCCAACAGCTCATTGACAATGAGACAGTTCGGTCCATATCCGGTGTGGGCGTTAGAGCATTGAGAGGACCTTTCCCTAGTACGAGATAAAAAATAAGGATTTAAGAGCTAGAATGCCACGAAATAAAACATAAAAACTGATTGCTTGTCTATTCCCTCAACAATGCAAAAAAACAAAGTAGTCATTGGGGTAAATGAGAAACATTATCCTGAATACTCCGGCTATGGTGTCTTGACGAGTTGCAGTACACAAGGAGCAAAAACGTAGAAAATCAAGAGTATGAGCTAGATTCTACTATATGTACTGAGGAGAGACCATATTTACAGTGATCTTACCGGCTTTGGAGCTTCTAGTTTTGTTTGAAGATCAACATGGAGGAAAGTGAATAAGAGGTGATGTGAAGGTGTCCAAATAGCAGGCAGGGAAAGTTTTATTTCATCATGGTAAGAGGCCACTCTAGTACCAACCGCAATCTGTGTGTGGACCGATTTCTGTGGCCCAGATCCCGGCTCCCTTGGATGCATTGCCTGATAATTAGAGGTGCTCCCAAGTAATAAGTTGAAATGAACATAATGAACCAAGCATGTACAATATCTACAACAAAGTACCTCAAGAGGTGGTCTACGAACATCCAGATCATCCTTCCTGAGTTCAATGCGTACAAACAAATTTCTCTTCCGACTCAGACTAACTGTCAGAGGATAAACATACAGACAATGGAAAAGCTGCAAGAAAGGCTCATTTCGCATTGTCGTGCGGAAGTCAAAAGCTTGGAACTGTAAGAAAATCAGGAGGAAAATTAGGATGCAATCAGGATGCACTCCACATATATCAAGCATCCAAGCACTAAAACTAACAGCAACTGTTCAATGTACCCACAATTTCATTAAAATCCGAAGATCATAAGTGAAAATTCTGTAACAAGGTTTGATTTCTTGCACTCCCATAGGCAAAAGAGCTCAAAACATATATACTTACATCATCAGCATACAAACTCGAATTTGGGTTGGCAGTTGAACCATTTCCAGAAACTTCCTTCCCATCGTGCACATTCCACTTCAGGCTGCCACTTTGAAGCCTATCAGAGCTATTACCAGGCAATTTTGACAAAACAGAGTCAGAAACCCGGTCCCCGAGATCAGCACAATCATTTGCCAGACTTCCGCTTTCTGAGAGATTTTCAATGTCAGAGTAGCCCAATTGGTGCTTCTCAATTTCTAGTCGGAGTACACCTTTAACAGGTTTATGAACCTTGCGTTTAGGATCCTGTATCCATTTAATAAAAGTAATTGGTACAGCATACTAAATTTCACATCTGACCAAGGACAAGGACATCAAGGTATCTGCATGAAACAAAAGACTGCCAATGCCATTTCAATTATCTAACTTTAGCACATTGCAAGCAAATGAGGAGCATTTACTTTTTTACGGTGGACAATTATGAATATCAAAGATTGGCACCAGTTTGACGCATAATAGATATGCCACTGTACAAGGTACATGCCGAGCAAAGCAATATAACATTTGGAGCAAAATCTGAAGCCCACATATGAGCAACATAAGAAACACAGAAACTGGGGGTCGGGGAAGTAGTAAACATTACAGCAGTAAAATTTGTTTCAATAAGCAAGACTCCACTGTAGATCTGTTTATGATCTTTAAAGGAAAAAAGCAAACTGAAAGGATCATGAACTGTAAAGAACATGAGCGCTTCAGTCACCTTTCACATGTATCTAAAACCCTTACCTGAAGCGAGTCCTCTGTGTAGCTCTCCTTAACTTTATTCAAATTTGAGATTTCAACAATGACAGAGCTCCCGTTAGAGTAACCAGACTTCCCATCTAGCATGACTTTTGCAGTAGGCTCAAATCCGTGATCATGAGAAGCTGATCCAGAAACACTTTGGGTGAGTGGGCTGCTTGGAGAAGCAGGCCCCCCCGAAGTTGCACCGGTACTGCTATCGAATAATGGAACAATGGCCCAGGCAAAGGCCTCTCTGTAAGGCATAATCCGTGACCATACTTGCAGCTTTTGTTTCTCTCTCTCACTCAAGTGCACCTGATCAAAGCAAGTATTTGACATATAAACTATAAACTTAGCAAGTTACCAGAAAACTCTTTACAGAAAAACCAAACTCATAAGCTGATCTCAAAGATGACAGCACCAAGATGTTAATCAGCTACCCAATTTGGACCTACTGCAAAATCCATGGTGAAGTTTATTCTCTCTAGTACACCAATAGATCCTCGTGCTAAGGTCAATAAACATAACCAAACAAAATTTTCACTGGCCATATCAATAATCACCCATATGATTAATGGATCTAGTTGCTAGAGCAAAAGAAACAAACATACAGGTTCTTTTCGTGAATAGGCGGAAGGACTAACACCCCCTTCTTCTGTGGCAGGCTTCTCAAGCTGGACCAGCAAGCAAACTGAAGCTGATGGAGCATCCAAATAGAAAATTCCACGACGTTCAGGATTACTTTGTTCCTATGACCAGCAAAACAAAACTGTCAATACATTAGTCCTTCCAAGAGAACCAATAGCAGAAAATGTACAAATGGGCAAATGTACTACTAATATGGCAACAAATGCAGAACGTCTCAACGTGAACTTCATTCGTCGCAATACTTACATCTTGCATGTCATTTGGTACAACATGAAAATAAAAGTCCTCCGACAGCTTCTCTCTTCTTTCCTTATTATAGAGGCATAGTGTGCCGTGAAATGGTTCTGTTTTGCACGTTAAGAGAAATCAATTATATGGATTAAAACAAAGAAGTAACAAAGCACTCAGGACTCTTTAATATAGCAATCATTTCATCATTGGGTGGAAGCAAAATAATATTTAGGGACTACAGTATCCACTCCAAAAATAAATAAATATATGAGAAACGAAATAAGGAAACTTGTATTCCAGATGCTTCAATTGGTGCAAGAATCGTCGAAGGAACAGAATGGGAAGATAGGAAACACATGTATCATGTAATTTCAAGGAATGCATGAAAACAACAAAGGATGGGAGGATGAGAAGAAAATGTTCTACAATATGCAGCAAGAGCTGAGAAAATGAAAACTGACCTACTAATCCGGCGGGGAATGATAGGGATAGTACTTTCACAGAGATCTTCAGACCGCTGAAAAGAACGGAAACAATAGACACAATCATTATACTAACAGAGGAAAATTCAATATGAGGAGAATTTTGTATATGTACTAACGTTCAACCTGCCATTGAGGTTCACTGGACTTTCTGGGATCCTTTGGCCAAATATCATTGACCGCTCACTTTCCCAGTCAAAAGCAGGTTCATAAGCTGGTAGAGGAGAGAGACCAAGGTGCTGCAAGCACAAGTTTATCTTTAAAATAATGAAGGTAATAGAGGAGAGAAAAGGGATAAGGATTCTTGTAAAATAGTGTTCAACCATCAAGAATGTATGAAAAAATTAGCCATCCTGTTGATGAAAAAAAGAAAAAGGACCAGCCAACCTTGGATACATGCAACTGCGATCTATCAGAAAATATAGGCTCCATAGTTTGCCTTCCAGAAGTACTTGGACGTTCGTCGTCAGTAAGCTCATCAACCTTTTCCTGTCTTGAGTTGGCAAGGTGAAGCTCTGCCAGCAAAGATCACAAACACCATCTATTAAATATTTATATTAGCTGGAAACAAGAAACTATTACCTTGCAGAACCAGCAGTCTGACATACTGTGAACTGAAAATCTTAAGTTAAGAGCAGTCACTCCTTCAAATACAAAATTCTGTGATTGGGGTTAATCATGAATATGTATTGTGTGCATATTCCTACCAAATGTGGTTATGAACGCATGACATAAAATTGAAACTAATAGGCTTCTAACTCGGATTGTACAAACACTCAATAGAAATCCCTGTAAATTGAAACCAAACGATAAACCAAAATCTAGCCTACAGTAATTCTTGAAGTTGAAACACCAACAGTTTCTATCAATATCCAGTCAGATTGATGTTTGGTTGAGTATATTGACCAGCATAGGGTATGACAACATTCGTTCCAAACTCTTGAGTGCAATCAAGAAAAACAGCATTACTCTAAAAGAAAACTCACATGATATTTTACTAAAAGCTTACCAGTCTCGACATCAGTATCAGGGCCTTCGAAAATCTGGCTCTGGAAAGATACAGGGGCAACACTTTCGTAGTGTCCATACTTGTGATCATCCTTCACCCAGTCGGTGCTGTAGCATTGAACAAGCTCGTTAAGATGCGGCCACTGCTCCAAGTTGTCATCAAGCTGGGGAAGCAAAACAGTAAAAACACATGTCAGCCCTCAAGGTTGAGTAAGCCATCATACCTTGCATTGTGCAATAAGATTATACCAAGAGTTAAGCACGCCTAAATCAAATTAGGAAAGACAAAGGAACATGCACGAAAGCGTTCCGCAAGACTGCCAAATTTCATTCGGCAAGTGCAAATACCTCAAAAGTAGAGTTTAAAACAGTTGTTCAAAAATCGAGAAATGGACTCACCACGGGCTCCATTCTGAGGTGAGCAATGGACTGACGAGGCAATCTACGGAAACGCTGCCCGCCATTGTTAGTATTGTTACTATCCATTTCTTTGCAGCGACAAAAGAAGGAAAAAAACAAAATATAGCTCCTCAATTGATTTGATCAATGCAGAGTTAGTTCACTGAATGAAAGGAATCAGAGAGCAGCGCATTTTCCAGATCTGGAAAGCAGAAAAGCAAAAATGTGAAATCAGCTGAGCGAGTGAGGGAGAGTGAATTGACGAGGTCGAGTAGCTTACCCCAAAGCGGTGAGCTGACCAGTTCAAAATACGAGGAGGAATGAAGCTCCCTAGGAGAAATGAAACAACATTTCTGATAAGGAACTAGAGAGGAAGAAGCTGCAACCCTAGAAAAACTTAGCAGAGAGGGTTGGTCAGCTCGAATAGCGAGTCAAAATGAGTCCAACTCAGGTGAGCTGACTCGCACTCAACTCGACAAGTGACAGAGATGAGAGAAGACGGAGAAGGTACTCCAACTCCCAACTCAACCACTATCAACAACATACAAACAAACAGCTCCCTCCACTGTTAAAAATGGTGTTAGATTGTCATTTTTTCTTACTCCTTAAAATACACCTGGCGTCTGTTTGTAGGTAATCAAGGCATATGTCAATCGGCGAGTTAGATTTCAATCCGATTTTTAAAATACGAGGTTTTTTTATATACGATGCTTTGTACAATCTAGTAAGTCCATCTAGGTTATTACGAAATTGTTCGGGGCTCTTTTAATTTGTGAAAGTTATTAAAAAGTTTGTTCGAAATATGGTTCGAAAATAAATAAACTCAACTCTGGTCAACCCATCGTTTGAAATTTGATTAGATAATAAATGAGTTCACTTGATAATAAACTAGTCAAGCCCGAGCCAACTTTATTCGACTTGCTAAGCTCACAAGTTGGTTCCTCCTAATGAGCTCGATAAGTTGGGCTTGTGAGCCCTCCTCATAAGCTGACTCGATGTAAGTAGTTAGCTAGGAAGCCATCTTGATAAGGAATCAAACATCAACTCATGAGGAGCTTGATTTTTAACTCGTAACTAGAAAGCCACTATTGTTAAACACCCAATGTCGCACTAAGTAAATGACCGGGCAAATACCAACTAAAAAGAAAAAGATAGAACTCAAACTCACTCTTTTATACCCGTAATAACAACCAAAAAAAAAGTTCAAATAATTTCAATTTGTATCTTAAAAAAGTCTGTCATACATACTACACAATGTTATAAGCTTCATTTACTACAAGCCTATAACTTTATCAAAAGCTACATTTGCTATAAGATTTTGAAAGCCTTTATAGAAATGGATATACTTTTAGTAAGATTTGCAACTTTGAACGAATAGGTCTTAATCTTATACATCCTTTCATTCAAAGTTTGTTTGAATTTTTTTGAATGAGCATTTGCAAGGAAACACAAGCATGAAGGTCCAAAACGGAGCAGGTTTGGAATTTAGGTGAAAAAAGGTTTTAGGATTTTCAGAATAATTCTGGACCGTTAGATTTTGCAGATTTTAGATCTAATAGATTGTATAAAAGGGTACGAAGTCTTTTCAAGAAAAAATTATTTAATTTATTATTTATTTCTGTTTGAATTTGGGATTAGTGTTTAGGTTTGAGTTTAATATTAGGATTTTGGTTTCGATTTTTGATTTTGGATTTTAAAGTTTGAGTTTTAGATTTTTGGGTTGAATTTTAGGTTTTGAATTTTTAGGTTTAGAGTCTAAAAGTATTAGGTTTTTAATTTTTAATTTTGAGTTTGAATTTTAGATTTTGAATTTTTAAGTTTAGAGTCTAAAATATTGAATTTTCAGTTTTGAATATCAAATTTTGAATTTTTCATTTGGGTTATCAAAATACCGAAAATTTAAAACTAAAAATAAAATTTTTGAAAATACCAAAAAATACACTACGGTCAAAAATCTTTAAAATCCTAAAAAATATTTGCCTGGATTTTAAACTGCTCTCGCCTAAAACAGGAGGAAATCGTTTGGTGCCTACTGAGTGGTGAATGTCATTGTTACCCCTCTTAATTTAGAAATGAGACTAACTTTGCACACGTTGCAGTCTTTACTCAAAAGGCTTTTTTGGGTAAGTTGCAAAAGTGGAATGATGGCACACACATGTGAGTTGTGACCCGGTGGATAGCGCAGGTCCAGTGCATTTGAAGACGGATGCCGACTACCATGGTCCCAAACTCCCAATCTATATTTGTGTAGCCCACCCTCAGGCCTCAGCTGTATTCAGGTGATACATAATTGAGAAAGCCAGGTGATGGCTTTTTCGGGTAGGGCAATTCTGATCGGTTTTAGAGCTACGATATTATGCAAATATCTTCGTACTTAAAAGTTTAATTCAATATCTTCATAACTTTACATTGCACAACAAGGTATCTTTCAAATTTCGTCGTCAATCGAGCTCATTATAAAATTAAATATTCAGGTTCATTTCGGATGTTGTCACTCAAAACACTAACCGTTTGGCAAGTTATTGTAGCATGGTAAGTGGAGCATTGTGATAAACTCAACTCGGCTCATATACAATCATATTATATGATATGCGTACTTTCAAGCGATTCTTATTATATCTTATTTATGTGTTTAAATTTCGATCATCAGAGTAACATTATCTTATTCCTGCAAGAAAAAAATAGTCGGCTTGGTAGGCTCAGTGATCTCCACCGTCCCTTCCAACATCTTAGCCACTTTCCCCATCGACGGCCTCATCTCTGGCCGATCCTGAAGGCACCACATCGCTGTCTTAACCATTCGATCAACCATCTCGAAATGTACCTTCCCGTCGTAACAATGCTTCACTTGCCTATCCAATATGTCCTCCACTTTCCTCTCCTTGAACACCTTGTCAAACGCCCACCTAGGGAAATACCAGTCTTCACTATCCATTAACGACCCTTGCATCTCGAAATTCCTACTCCCCGTCACAATTTCGAGCAACACCATCCCGAAGCTATACACATCTGCTTTCGATGTGATTGGATCGCTCTTGATCCACTCAGGCGCCATGTACCCTCTCGTCCCTCGTATCCTCGACATGCTCACCATGTCCTCCTTCTTCCTTAGCTTCGCCAGCCCGAAATCGGCAATCTTGGGGCAGAAATCCTCTCCCAATAGGATGTTCTCCGGTTTGATGTCGCAGTGGAGCACCCATTCGAGGCACTCCTCATGTAGGTACGCCATTGCTCTTGCGATACCGAGAGCGATTCGATACCGAATACTCCAATCTAACATAGGTTTTTTCCCGTCAATCTTGGTCGGCCCATCTAAGTCCAGTTCGACATCGAGCGAACTCAAGGTTCGACCGGCAGGGAATAGGTACCGATCCAGTGACCCATTAGGGACATATTCATAAACTAATATCCTCTGACCTTTCTCCGCACAAAAGCCCCAAAGCCTCACCAGATTCAGATGATGCATCCTTGCAATGATAGTCACCTCCGCCCAGAACTCCCCGTCGCCGCCGGCGACGGGCTTCAAGCACTTCACCGCCACCACTCGCTTATCCGGCAGCTCACCTCTGTACACGTCGCCGAATCCGCCTCTTCCGATCGCGTTGGAGAAGTCGTTGGTAGCCGATTTCAGCTCGGAGTACGTGAACCGCTTCGGTCCACCGGCTGGAAGCAATTCCAGACCTAAAGTCCTCGCCATATCCCGATATCTGACAAATTTCTTCAAGAAAATCCACAGAAACGCCGCTCCTGAAATCAGCTCCGCCGCGAACAGCGTGCAGATGATCGCGATGTTCCTTGCAGTGGAATTCGATTGGTCCGGAGGCGAAGGGAGGATGATCCGAACGGGACAAGTCGTCTGAAGCAGATTAGTCATCCCGGTGAAATTGGACACGTCTGTCTCCGACGAGGCTACTTTCAGAAACATCACGGCTTCGTTCCCCGGAGACCATAGCCCGTACTTAAGTATATCAAAGTGGAGGTAGCAGTAGCCAGTCCCGTCGTACTTGAAGAGAAACCCTAAACAATTATCCAGATCTGAGCAATTCCTTCTGCACACGTCGATATTTGGAGCCGCCCAAAGATTCCCGTTCCATCCTATTCCGCTGCTGAAATTGACGTAATCGAGCTGGAGAAACTTAAATCCGCTTCCCCTAACAGGAATCTTCCTAACGCAGTTCTCCGATCGTCGTTCAAATCCCGGCGGACAGACGCATGAGGTGGAATCGGAGCCATCAGTACTGACGCAGATCGCGTTTTCACCGCAGAGTCCTTTGACTTTACAGAGCTCCTGAATCGCCTGCCACGCGATGAACCAGCGGTTCTCGATCGGATCGAAGCTATAAACCCTCAAGTTCCCGTCGTCGTCGAGCTTCAACCTTCGCGTCCGGTTTGACCCGTAGTCGGCAACGTAGATCTTGCTCCCGGCCGCCTTAGGCAAGGTACCGTCAAGGTTCAGCTCAGCTATGGCGCTGTCGATGGTCCAGTAACTATCTGACGAGTTGAAAACCAGATAAGTCGAATTCGAGAAGCTGAAGTTCCCGTTCCTTGACGTGAGAGAAGTTCCGTTGAAGCTCTGTCCGGGCAAGAATGTATCGGTAGGGTATTGAAAGCTCGTCCATGAACCAAACGCTAGACTCCCGTCGTCGCCTAAAATTAGCTGAGTCGAATTGGAATTCGAACTCGGAGAGGGCGATCCTGGCAATAAGTTAGTAGTTTCTGAGCTGGAGAGGAGAACAAGCTGGCCGGAGCGGGTGACGGAGAGAGAAGCGTTGGCCGTGAAGGCAGAGGACCAGACGACGGTTCTTGAATTTGATTTCCCTCCGGGTAAGTTATTGTACCAGACGGAGAAAGAATAGAGGTTTGGGGAAGTTGGAGAACGGAGGAAGCCGGCGGCGAAGGTGGAGTTGGGAGAGAGGAGGAGTTTGTTGGAGATGGGGAGCCATGGGGAGTCGGAGAAGGAGAAAGAAGTGAGGTTTTGGGAAGAGGAAGGGAGGATGTTGATGAGAAGGAAGATGAAAACAAACAGGAAGGAGAAGAAGGGTGACGCCATTGGCGGGTCCGTGTGTGTTTCTTCTGGTGTTGTGAATTCTGAATATGAAGGGGAGGTTTAGGACTTTAATGGCGGATAGTGCTTAGCAGCAGCAGCAGCCACACTCAGGTTGACGATTGACTTATTGACTTGGACTGTGGCTTTTTTAATTTTTATTTATTTATAGTGTTGAAAAGTCTTTGCCGTGTATGACAAAAGAAATTATTAGTCGTCACTCAAATTATGTTGATGACGAAATTAACCATTCGTTGCATTTCTTTTTAATTCCCAGTTTCCACAGTCGTTCTTGGATGTCTATGTTCATCTTCATTCTGACTAATTTTACCAAATATAAGCATAAGTACCAAATATAATTCTTACATCGAATCTATACTACTTACTACATATGAGTTACTGCATGGCATGATTTTATACATCCAAATTTATAATTATGAAGAGTCGCAAATTTTAGCCGTAAAAAAACTCTAATCATCGTACCTTCATCTGTTTATCCTGTCTTTTTGTGTTTTCGATTATTTCTACCAATTGTTAAGATTTTATTCTCTACCCTCAAGTAGGGTTTGTTCTCCTCTCGAGTAGAATTTTGTTTCTACTTTAGAGTAATGTTTTTAGCTTTTTATTTTACAATAACAACTTTGTTTTTCCAACGACTCTCCACAATCCAACCAATGGAATGCAAGGAAGTCTACGGTCAAAAATCACTGAAATCAACGGAAAAATGGAGGTCATGTTCCAACAATCATGGTAAGGCGGGTCAGCTTGAGGCGACCCGCCTAACTATGTGAGGAATATCGGATCGATAAAATCTCTGGCGGCTATCATCGCAAAGAAGCCGGTTACCCCTTTAATTTGTTGCTTAGTTTGATTTCTCTGTTATTTTCATTATAGTGGTGGATTTTTTTTCATGTTTTGCTTGTGTAGGTTGTCTTATATTAGGTTATACAGTCGGGGGTAGTGTTAGTTGAGTGTATTTTTCTTCTTTTGTCAAGTCTAGAGCAGATCTTGGTCGAGAAGATTGAGAATGCAAAATAAAGTATCTGCAATAGTTACCTGTTTTTTCCTTGCAACGAAGATTGATGTTACGGAAGTCAACGGTCGAATAGTTAATTATTTGATATATTTAAATATGTACGGAGATTGATGTTGCGGAAGAGGAATTGACTGTGAATCTCGTTCGTAATACGGACACGGAAAAGAAGAGCTAAACCAATAAAATGTTTGAGAACGATAGCTTATCCGTCAGAGAGCTAATTAATGTTGAAATCAAAATCAAAAGTAAACTAAAGAAATAAAATTGGATCTATTCCTTATAATCTTGCATTATTAAAGCATATCTAACGACTAATCTTCACTTGTTAACGATTATTTTACTGTAAAAAAAGAGCGTATGAATTAAGTTACGTCGTAGAATAATTGAATAACTATTCTAAGACCTATGAACGTGAAGAATCGGACAGAAGAGGATTTCAAGAAGACACTTGTCAACAGGACCTGTTCTTTCCTCGTACTGGGGAACAACAACAACAAAAATGAAAATGAAAATTGTTGGCTTTAAATGTCAGATTAATTTGATCGAAGTATTCATCCAAGGAACCTCGAATTCCATCAATGCCTAGGGATCTCGATCGATGTTCTGGGAACTGAACCGTTTGTCTGTACTCTCCGCCGGAGGAGTGGTGTCCGCGAGATGAGGTACGGTGGAGGAGGGCAATGAAAACACCGGTGACTGTCCGGATGTATTGTTTCTTTATCTTCTATATGCCATTGGAAAAACACTGATTTTTCTCTATATTATTAAATTGTTCATCCACCTTCGGTACTATAGTCAGTTAACTGATTGTGTCCTTTTGTTATATTTTCCATCCAATTCTGATAATGATTCCGTCTGATATGCTGATGTGGCGGTAGAGTGATAATCCTTCTAATTGGTCTAAAATTGTTCAGTTGCAGACTTCAAGCCTTAAGTACAGATAATGGCCTAACAGATTAGCCATGATCACTGGAAATTAGCAAGCACGTTCAACCACTTTCTATCTAACAAACTATTTTGTCACTTACATAAAGTTCAGTGACCTAAACAACAAACACAACAAACTTGACTTTTAACATAAATAAAACGACACAGCATCACTAAAGACACCAAACAACTTCAATATTAACTTCCAGAGATTATTCATGGAATCTTTCATTGTTAGGTTTCCCATGTATGAAGATTGCATACAGTTTGCAAGGAGAATCTACAGGGAGTTGCAGGTCAATTTTGAGTATGAGACGGTGGAGCTCGTTGATCAGTGAAGGACTCTGTGTGTGTTAGGATGAGGACAACGACCAACACCACATGCTCTTCCAGTTGGTATTCATGATGATGACAAATTATGAAGACTTGTGTAAAGACAGAGTTTTCCTTGGTCTTGAATAAAATATAAATAATTAAGTAATATTTATTAGAACTGATGATGATGACAAATTATGAAAAGAGGATTCCAAAATCAGGATCAAAGGAGAGGGTGTAATCCAATGTATAAGATGATTATTTTATATTTCAATAATTTAATTGTTTTCTATTTTCTTACCACCTAGTTAATTAATTGGTGGCTCCAGTGGTTGGACCCCTCGTACAAAGTAGTGTACAAATTACTTGTATAATATGAGTTTTTATATAGTTTGTATAAAGTTTATTTACATTCTGTCTGGAATTGTACATATAATATTCAAATATATATATATATATATATATATATATATATATATATAAGGAAATGAGTGACCAAATGAAGACTTTTTAAAAGAAGCTTGTAGTAATTATCTTTCACCTCTCACTCATCAATTAGCAAAATCAAACAATTTGAGGACTATTCATGAAAAACAATGTAAGAAAATTAAGAAAAAACAAAAAAATAACGAAAACAAAACAAAATTTGTTTTTTTTTATCAATGAGCAAAATGAACCAGTTTGAGAATTATTCATGGGAAACAATACAAGAAAATTAAGAAGAAGAAATGTTATCGTGGATCTTTCATTACTTTATCGAATTCAGTTATACAGTTCAAAATTTTTCAACCCAACCACATCCTTCGTACGACTGTGATGAGGTCCAAAAATGGATCATAAGTAGAACTGAACAACGTTAATACATTCCTTGTAAAAGAACAAAAACGGAAAATGTGACTCACCGACTCATTATCCTCGATTTTAACAACACACGCCAATTTGAGGCTCTTCGAGGCAGATTATCCATTGTGAGAATGCTATCACGATAGGCATGATCACGTTTTTACTTCCCTTTTAATTACTTTACAACTTCAAGTTCTTTTTCAGATTTTAATAACTTTTATCCGTCACTGTGTGTGGGTTAGAAGAGTTTTTTTACTCCTTTTATTAAGTAAAGTATGGATATTTAGGTATTTGAGCCGAGCTTGATTCGATTGATTAAGTTTTTATTAGTCTTTTTTGTGACAAGATGTTTTTATCTTTTTATAAGATGGTTTATTAGTTATATAATTTTGACGGGTACACATTTAGTGTTCTCGTCATTAGGCAATCTCTGCGGTTGTCGACCTTGAGTCTAGGTGAGACCGGTGATTCCACTACATGAGACGAAATAATTGTGCATTCCATGCTTTGAGCTTAGGATCTGTCAAGGGCTACAACCACTCGACAACAAACTATTTGACCATTTTACCAATTGTTCGTCCCGTTGCTTTTATAATTATTTAGGTATTTGTCTTCACGCACGGGTGAGATGTGTCGTGTTACCTCCTATTTAACCCTCCGCAACATCGCGCGGCAACAAATTATAATTCTACAAAAAGAACAATTAACTTATGAGTTATAATCCACCAACAACACCATTCGAGTAGTTGGCCAAGAAATGTCGCATTGATGCCTAATTCAACATTACTTCAAGTGCAAACCACAAATTTTGCCGGAAGATTACTACGTACTAATCCACAAAATTACCGGCATCACAACCAAAGCGTGGGTTCCATTTGTTTAACGCCTTCCCTCATGTGCAACGATAGATTTGCATGCATGCCTATATATACACATTACAAGACCAAATTAAATTCCTTCATAGCTTAAAAATTTTGATCATGCAAAAATGCAACCCCACTACATTAAAAATCAAAAACCCATCAATAAAATTACACAAAACCCCCCAATTTAATTTCCACTAGTGCACTAACCGTGTGACGAAAAATGTTAACGTTATAAATACGACCAACTGCTCCCCTTCCTTTCTTGAAAATGTTCGACATTCGTGCTCTCATCATCGAACTTTAGTTTCGATAGTGATCGGATCGATCGAGGGAGAGGCATGTCCAGGCAGCATTCGGACGTGAGTTGTTGTCCGAGGAAGAGGAAGAGAGGAGGAGGAGGAGGAGGAGGGGAGAGGGTGTTTTGGTTCAAGAGCTTCGGGCAGAAGGGCTACCCGATAGAGTTCGAAGGGTCGTCGTTTAGGCAGAACGTGGAGGCGTTGGTTGAGGTAGCGAATTCGGAGAGCAGCAGCAACGTTGTTTGGAATAATGGGGTTGGGAGTATGAGGAGTTGGTCGTTTCAACTTGAGGTCAATCGTCACCCTCCTTCACATGTATTCTTGTTTGTGTTGGAAGAGCTCATTGAGAAGTCGGTTGATCAACATTGCAAGCATTGCCAATATACCGGTAATTTAAAATGGGTTGAGTCTACTATATATATATATATATACTAATTTACTTTGATATCACTTGATCAAGCTAAATTTTGCATGATTATGTTTGATCAGAATGTACAAAACTCGTTAGTAACATTTGTGTGTTCTCGATCATTAAGAAAATACAGCTTTAGGGATCGTAATTATACGATTGTTTCATAAAACTGTCATTAATTTGTTCATTACTAAAGATCATTTGTGACCGCTTTATTGGAAAACGGTCACTAACATGCTGGTCACTAAAACTACATCTTTTTGTAGTTTTTATCAAGGTGGTATTTTTTGTGATTTGTGAAGTAGAAGGTGAAAAGGATTGAGTACATTGGTGCAATATAACAGTTATATTTCTGATTTTGATATTAAAATCTTACAATTTTATAATTTTACTAGTATCTAACGATCCTGATTTTATACAAAATTGATAATTCATGAAATTAGACAAAATTTTAATTAAAATTTTAGAATCTTATAAGGACACGTTTGATAAAGAGAAAATATCAATGGAATTATTTTATCAATGATTTTTTATACATTTTCCAATTTCACTTTTTAAATAAAAATTGTTTATTTTTTATTTTGTTTCACTCGATTTAGCTTAATTAATAAGTTAGAAAATTAAAAGGAGAAATCCAAGCCAATTTGAGATTTCCCCCTTGTTAAGAATCTCTAAATTACATCATTGATAGCAACAATTGTGGTGTGTTTGTGTCTATGTTTATGTTGTAGTACAGGATGGGGACGCCATTTGGTTTGCAACAAGAAGTATCACTTTGTGTTGCCATCCAAGAACACAATGGCTGCCTTCGTCGATTGCATTGATCTAATCAATAACTCTTCAACAACAACAAATAGTAATAGTAATAGCAATAGCAACATTAGCAAGGGTAAGCTGATCAACTTTGTGGAATTGCAAGACCACATCCTGTATGGTGTGTTTCACTCTAATGGGTTTGGCCATTTGCTTTCTCTTAATGGATTCGAATCCGGCTCCTCCCTCCTCTCCGGTCGCCAGATCATGACCTTCTGGGACCATCTTTGTTACTCGCTCAAAGCCAGGTCAGTTCATCACTAAACTAGCTAACTCTAAAGTCGTCAAGAGTTACTCCAATTTGATAACCACATTGTACAAAAACCTGCTTAATTAGATTAGCGATATGAATTTGGCTAAAAGATCAAAATGACGGGTTCATAATTTCATGAATACTTAACAAAACCATAGGAACATGGGTGGGAGTTGTTGATATTTACGCCAGCCTAATTAAAATTGCTCTACATTTTTTGTCAGCCTACTCGCCACTTAATAATCTCACTGTCGTGGTTGGAGATATTTATTAATTACTGGTCATGGTTATTATGTCGTCCCCCACCACCCCTGCCTTTCTTTCTCTTTTCTTTTTTTAGTCTAGTTTAGATTGGTGTGTTATTTTGGTTCTCCTTCGTGAATCTTAATTCTAAAAAAATGTGAGTTGTCAAGAGACCCTATCTCCAGGATGGATGGTTATCTTTTAGACTCGAACATAAGGTTAAGGCCGAAGAAGAACGTGTGTGACCTAATTGACCCGAGTACTATACAAATTCATTACAATTCCCTAATTATGAAAACCCGCCAACCCAATACGATCAATAACCGGAAAATGACCAAAAATCAAAGACCCATAACAAAACCGGATCGATGAGGATCTGATCATCCCATGCCCAATTAACCGGTACCCGAATTAACCAACCACCTTGTTTGACCTTGATGTGCCATTTTGCAGAAAAGTGAGCTTGAATGACAACTCAACAAAGAGGAGCATGGAGTTAAGATTACTCCACGGCATTGCCTACAGAGCCCCATGGTTCGGTTCATGGGGATACAAATTCACCAAAGGAACCTACGGAGTAAATCAGCCAATGTACGAGAAAGCAATAGAGGCACTCAGAGCAATCCCCTTGTGCATTCTAGTCCACTATTTAGGGAACTCGAACCACAACATCCCGATAATCTTCTCGAGGTACCAAATGCTGTCGGACCACTCCCTCACAACTCTCGGCGACATGTTCCACTTCATGCTAGATCTCCGAACCCGGCTGGCAGAGGAGAATCTACTAGATTCCTACACCGGTTCGGGTCTCTTTGTTGAGCAGACCTGCAGGTGGTCCCCGAAGAGGATCGAGATGGCGACTAGAGCCATAGTCGAGGCACTCAAGAGGGCGGAGTTTCGGTGGGTTTCGCGGCAGGAAGTTAGGGACGCGGCTCGTATATACATTGGAGACACGGGGCTTCTCGACTTTGTGCTTAAATCGCTCGGGAATCACATGGTTGGGAACTATTTGGTTCGAAGGTGCTTGAACCCTGTGACGAAAGTGCTCGAGTACTGCTTAGAGGACGTTTCGAACGTTGTTATCCCAGTTCAGGAGAGTGGCTCAACCCCGATGCTTAATAACAACAACTCGAAAGTGAAGGCGAATCAGCAGCATTACAGGATAAGTAAGTCTCAACTGATGAAGGATATGTTCTATCTGTACAAGTACATTCTCAAGGACTATAACATAATATCGAAGCAGCAGCAGAGCAATAACAACAACATCAACAGCAAATTGAACATGGGGATTCTGAATGTGATACCTACAGCGGTGAGAATCATCCTCGACGCCAAGTATTTCGCCAAGGAGTACCACGGCGATCAACCTTTACAAAGAGTCGGGCTTGGAACTGAAGATAAACTCAGCATTCATTGCACTGTCATGCTACAAAATACCAACAGCATTACCACAATGGAATTCTCACGAGATGATCTGCTGCCACCGTTGGAGTGTGTTCAATTGAGGAGGAACGCGACATTCGAGGAGCTGAGGATGGAAGTGGAGAGGTGCTTCAGGGAGATGTACTGGGGGATGAAGAACCTGAGCTTGGACAAAGTTGCAAACTTGGAATCAGCAAATGGGAAGGACTTGGTGTTTGGGCAAGTGGAGGTTGGTGGGGAAGTGATATTCCAAGGGAGCAGAATTGGAGCAAGGAATCATAATAATAACCAGAGTGAGGATGATTATACGATTGCCTATTACTACGAAGGAGGATTGAGCTGGAACAGGGTTGTGGTTTGCGGGTGTGGAGCTAAGGAAGATGATGGCGAGAGAATGGTGGCTTGTGACATTTGTGAGGTTTGGCAGCATACCAAGTGTGTTGGGATCCCTCAGCATCAGCAAATTCCGCAGATTTTCCTCTGTAAGAGGTGCGAGAACGAGATTGTGATCCTTCCGGCTTTCCCATAAACCCTAAACAGGAAAATGGGAGAATAGTTCTTCGATAATTGTACCTAATAATGCATCAAATTTAGTTTAAAAGATTATGAAATTTAGTGGTAAAAGCAATTTCTCTGTTAATTTGACTAAAAAATGGAAAGATTTGGACATTTTCAGTCGGCTGCGGCTCACCTCCGATCAACTTTCCCCGGTCGATTCTTCCGTCAGCTGATACTATACCACCGGCCGATCATTCATTTGAGATGATTTGGGTTTGTAACAGCCCAAATTAACGCAATCACACATTTTACTTAGCCCTTGATTAGATGTTGTAATTGCAACTAGAAAATTTGAAATTGAACTCATTGAAATCGGAACCGTCGGGATTGTGAAATTAAAAATTTGATGGTTGGACGATTATTTTCTTAAGATTTAAAATGAATTTGAGGAGAAATTCAATTCCAATTAAAATGCGTTGAAATTCATAAACTCTATGTGAATTAAGAATCAAATTCGCATCGGTAATCCAAATTCTTTATAATTTATTTGGTTTCGACATCTCAAAATACGAGATTCTCTCTATCCCCGCCCTGCCTCGAACCGGAGTCCAATCCTTAAGCTTAATCCATCTTATATAGTAAACATCTTAAATCATGGTGACATATTCATGCTAGACTTTATCATTCCAAAGAGAGAAAAGATTATATGACCAATGTTACCTTTGGTAATGGTGTTAATTAGCACAATAATTGACCTCTAGCATGGGAATAAAACACTAGGGAAGAGAGAAAAGGAAGTGGTGGGGGGCAGTGGGAATGAGATCCATAGATTGCCATGGAGGTGTCACTTTCCCTAAGATATCTGATTCTGATTCTTTCTCCTTTGCTGTCATTCATAGTTATTGCGTATATTGGCTACTCTCCTAACATCTTACTCTCACACTTGTGGGTAGTAGGTGTAGGAGCACCACTATAACAACCCAATGGCGGATTTCGGATAGTCGGAGATCTTGATCATATTACATCCGGTCGGGTCTGCCTCTAGTATACTGGAATGCCGATGCAATGTCATGTTATAGGTTCAAGTTGGTATAAGATATTTGTTCGTCCGGTTAGGGGAAGTTTAAGACCGTGGTATGAATGTGTTCTTTCTCAAACCTCGATTAGAAGTTAGTTTGTCACCCATTTCTTAATTTCGTATTTTATAGGTAATGTAGAGAAGATCAAAAGAATCAAAGACCATATCCTAATAATAAGCTCTAAAGAAAGTGACACCACCAACCAACAAAAGTTCACAAGGCTAATATTTTGTACCAAGTCACATCATCCCACGTTCCTTCTTTGTAAACTTATAAGGTCTTTTGTAGTTTTTTTTTTCTTCTTCTTCTCTTTGTCTCCTTATCCTATGATTTTTGGTTGAAAAGTAAGGCAATTGATTTATTTTGAAAAATGGATATCGGGCCATTTCGGATTCAATTTGTTGACCCAATCTAAACCCGTCCGAAAGATTAGGGTTGGATTTGCTATTTTACCAGAAACTGAAATGATCCGAACCCGACAATATGATATTTTTCTGGGTGAGTTAGGGTTGGCTTTAGGGTTGACCTGCTGATCCGAAAATTTTTATAGTTCATATTATAATTACTATTTTTAACATCACCGAAAGGGTTTTTAATATTTAATCTTACTTATGATTATGATATTTTATTTTTACTTTTTTTTGTTATTATATATTACACTATTCATGAATTTTACAATATTATTCAACAGTCATGTGGAATGTATCTAAAAATTATTAATCTATTTAGTTTTTACTCAATGACATCATTGGTAAATCTTTTCAAAAGAAACATAAAGTGATGAATATTTAGTTTGTGTATGCTCTCAATGTTATTAATACAATTGTATTATGTATAAGTTACATTGTGAGTTTACGTTTTCAAAATATGTTTGTTCACTTTGCTATGAACTCTTACAAATCTATTTTTATACCTGACCATATTCATTAGTCAAAGTTTAGTATAGTTATCTTATAAATTTGTAATAATAATGAATATAATTTTGTTATGGCTCAAAGCTCTTGTGACCCGAAATGATCCGCACTCCACTCCGAAAATATAGGGTTAGGTCAATTTTTATAAATAGCGACCCGTGACCCGAATGACCAATCCAAAATGACCCATAATCCGAAACGACTCGCCCAAATTAACACGACTCATCCGAATTTTCATGTCTAAAAAAATGTAAAACGTGTGACAGTATGAAATGGGAAGTCTCCAAATCGAAAATTCAAAGAAAATGATCGAGTGGGTGTCCAGCTCATCCCGCTTCTCATCAAAAAAGTCTTTAAAGGCTTCTTTGGGAATGTAGACGGCATTTTCTGCCAAGGCTTCACGCTCTTGTCTCGGTTGCTTCGCGAGCAACTCTAAGTTGACTTTTGTATAATGGCTAAAGACACATCTTTTATTCCTTCTATTCCTCTCCAACCCATACTTGTTATCAATGTTCATTTCTAAATAGTTTTCTCATATAAACAACCCTCGTCTTAAAAGATCTTCTTTCACTTGATTCAAAAATACAATTTTCTGACCGTCTTTTTCGGCTGGGCTCCATTCAAATTTTAACGATACAAAGCTACATATAGCCACATGTTAGCTAAATGCCACATAATGATTATGGTAGACCGTTTCGTGGCACAATTAGAGATCGGAGTTGACAAGTCTGTCATGTAGGGTTTACCAATTTCTTTCGTTGAATTCGTAGTTTCATTTGTACAAGAGTTATTTATCAAATGCCAACACATGCACGATACTTAAGGACACCCGTATTGATACAACAAGACTAATCAAAAGCGTTACAAGACACAAAGGACATCCACAGTGACTCATATCTACTTTAAATTAGATAATATTCTTCGAAAAACATATTACCTTACATTAATCCAAACAAACCAAATCCATGCTTCTAGGTAAGAAACATTTTCAAAGGCGATCAAATCCTCACGCTTAGCTATGGGGAATTGGAGATTAAACAAGTTCATAATTTTCTTTCTCCTTACTTGTCATTATTACTACGGCCACTAGTAATAACTACTCATTAATCCAACACTAATAACTAGTTACTAGTTATTACAACTTGTAACCAAATCCTCTCTCTTTCACTCTCCTCTGTAGTCTTCCCCCAATTCCTTCTTCTGTTTCCTCTTCAGTCCGCCCTGGGTACAGATGATCAAATCATCTGTACATACAGATGATTGGATCGAACGGTCCGCAGCACACCCAAATTCATCAACGGCTGCAAAGGAAGTGTTGGAACCCCACTGATTTTCACTTTCTTTTCCTTCTTTTTGAAAGTAACTTTCCCCTTTTTTCCTTAATTTCTATTTTTCGCTGATTTTATTTATTATAAAATTTTATTATCCAAACCTAAAATTAGAAACCTAATACTCTAAATTCTAAACCAAATCCAAAATTTAAAATTTAAATTTAAATTTAATATTCTAGACCCTAAATCTTAAACTCTAAACTAAACCCAAAATCAAAACTATAAACCAAACTCCAAATCAAAAACAAAAAATTTTAAATTTAAAATAAACAAATCATCTTAAACTCTAAACTCTATATCCATAAATAATTTACGTAACAAATAAAACTAGTGAAAATAGAAATAACAAAAATAATGAAAAATTGTTTCCTCTCACCCTTTTCCCATCAAAAGAAAAGGGAATAAAATCACTACCACTGCTAAGCACCAAAAAAAAAGGAACAAACACGGCCATCTTGGAATTCAGTCTTGCCACTCTCTCTGTTTCCCCTTCTTTTGAGACTACTCGTGCTTGCCCCCCTCCCCCCCCTCTCTCTCTCTGCCATCACCACTTCCACTAAGCAATTTCTGAAGCTTGCTTCTTCTTTCCCATCATGAGTTTTATACAAAGGCTTCATCTTTTTAGTCCTAGCTCCCCTTCTCTTCAAATGCCACCCAGAAGAAACACTGTTTACTAGCTAGCTCTCAAAACACTGTTTATTTCCTTTTTGTGTGTGTGTAAAAGCATGGATCTGAAGCTGCAGCAGCAAATCAGCCATGTCCACAAGCGGCATTTGTCGGTGTATGAGAACCAGATGAACCAAATGAAGCACAAGAAGACCAAGTTCTCAGTTGGCCCTTACAGGCATTTGTTCCCCAGGGCGCTTCTACTTTGGGTGATGTTTGTTTGTTATCTTTCCATGCGGATATACAATCACTTGGACGAAGACCACAAGATGAGAAGAAAAGAATTGCTTGAAGGCATGTGTGAGCAGAGGGCTGGAATGTTACAGGACCAGTTTAATGTCAGTGTTAACCATGTCCATGCCCTCGCCATTCTTGTCTCCTCTTTCCATTACTTCAAGAACCCCTCAGCCATTGACCAGGTCTGTAACTAAACCAAGTTTTCTCAATTTAATCTATAAAAAATTCTGGTTTTCGAATGAACCCACCAAAAAGGAAGAGGCTTTATGATTTTCTTTTTTTGTTCTTGAAGCAGAAAGAACAAGACTTTGCTTTACTTTTTTGATGTTTCTGTTGTTTAGCTGGCGTGTCTTTTTATTTTCAGCATTTATTATAGTTGGTCTTTGGTCCCCCCTTGAAAAAAAATAAGGGGGAAAAGATATGGAAGAGATTTGGAGATCTTTCCTGTAGTGATCTCTTGCTTGTAAAGTCAGAAGTCAACCATTATATTGGACCAGTGGTGAAGAAGAACTGGACAAATTAAAGTGTATTCCTTCATGGTTAATTCAGATTCTGTAATTTTGCTTATGTGGCAGGAAACTTTTGCTGAGTACACTGCAAGAACAGACTTTGAACGGCCATTGCTGAGTGGGGTCGCCTATGCAGAAAGAGTACCAAATGCTCAAAGGATGGAGTTTGAGAAAAAGCATGGCTGGACAATTAAGACAATGGAAAGGAAAGCTTCACCAGTTAGAGATGAGTATGCACCAGTAACACTATCTCAAGAGACAGTCTCTTACATTCAGTCCATTGACATGATGTCTGGGGAGGTAATTACATGCATTATGGCCGAAATCAATCATTTCGGGGTTGTTTTGGTTCAAAATGTGACCTTTGTGTGTTCCACATTATTTACAGGAGGATAGGGAGAATATTTTACGCTCTAGGTCTACCGGGAAGGCTGTCATTACAGGTCCTTTCAGGTTGCTTGGCTCGCATCATCTCGGTGTAGTGTTGACATTTCCCGTTTACAAGTCCAAGCTTCCTCCTTTTCCAACGGAAGCGCAGCGAATTGAAGCAACGGCAGGGTATAGCCATCCTATCCTCCTTCACCTTGTCGTTGAACGTAGTATGTTGATCTGCACTATGGTTTAAAAACCTACGTAGTTTGACTTGGCCGATTGACCAGATACACTTAGGAAAGTAGAGTTGAGATTACTGTAAGAAAGTTGAGTTGGAGCAGGGAGGGATTGTGGAAGTAAAACTTGAATCTAGGGATATAAGGATTCCATGTGGAATTATGTTTCCCAATCTACTCAAAGGAGGGAAAATAAACTTCCTAGGAATCCTTTATATCTTTTGATTTAACATTCTTTTCACAACCCCTTCCAACATTAACTCGACTATTTTCCACTATTACTCAAGTTTCGTAGGAATCATGTTTTGTTGCCAAAACAAGCAGAAGTGGTGTAGTTATATATTGAGTTGCTTAGGTGACAAAATTGTAGGCACATTTACCTGCTCACTTAAACATGATACCTGATGCCAAACAGATATATTGGTGGTGCCTTTGATGTCGAGTCCCTAGTCGAGAACTTACTCAGGAAACTTAATGGGAATCAAGCAATCTTGGTGAATGTTTATGATGTGACCAACTCATCTGATCCTCTAGTCATGTACGGGGACAAAGATCAGGAAGGTGACGAATCTCTCGTGCTTGAAAACAAACTTGATTTCGGGGATCCATTTCGAAGACATAAGATGATATGCAGGTATGCGCATCAAAATTGTTAAAATCTGCTAACTATCATTTGAAAGCTCTGGATCTCGCCTCTTTATGTTGAACGCTTGTGCAGATATCATGAAAAGGCACCGTGGTCAACGCTAGCAATCAGTGTGACGTCATCAATCTTTGTGTTAGGACTATTAGGAGGGTATACCTTTTATATTATTTTAACGCATTGTGTGCAAGTCGAGGATGATCGCGATCAAATGCATAATCTGAAAGGCCAAGCGGAAGCTGCTGATGTTGCTAAATCTCGAGTACGTTCTTTTCCTGGTGTCCCCTTCTCTTGACTATTGCTGACTAGTTATTAACATGTGTTTGAGCTTTTTGACAGTTTTTGGCTACGGTATCTCATGAAATCAGAACTCCAATGAATGGCGTCCTTGGTAAATTAAAAGAACATCCCTTTTTCCTCGAGATGGAAAAACTCGGTCTCTGTGCTTTATCTAAGCTCCTCGGGAAATTTTCTTTTACATATGCAGGAATGCTCGCACTGTTATTGGACACAGCTCTTAGCTCAACTCAGAGAGATTATGCTCAAACTGCACAAGCCTGCGGCAAGGCGCTGATAGCGTTGATAAATGAGGTGCTAGACTGTGCCAAAATCGAAGCCGGAAAGTTAGACCTGGAAGCTGTCCCATTCGACCTTCGATCTATATTAGATGATGTCCTCTCGTTATTCTCCGAGAAGTCTAGGAACAAAGGCATTGAGGTAGGTGTGACTTGTGATGTCGCTTGTTAAGGTTTTTTGTTTATACTTGTAATGGAAGTCATTGTCATGGTGAAACTGACATTGCTTTTGCTTTTTCTTTCATTGACGCGCGGATTTGGACCTCGTTTCTGTTGCAAATCTTGGACAATGATGGCTTATCTTGGCATGAATTAGCTCGCTGTATTTGTTTCCAATAATGTCCCTGACTTGGTTGTTGGGGATCCTGGACGATTCAGACAGGTCATCACAAATCTCGTCGGAAACTCCATGAAGGTAATTTGGTTTCTCCATATATACAAATCACAGTAGGTTTCCTGTTGATATAACCTAAAAATGTGTTGCAGTTCACTGAACGAGGGCATATATTTGTAAGAGTTCATCTTGAGGAGCATGCCAAAACCGTGAAAGACTCAGAATCCGATCACAACATTCTGAATGGAGGATCTGATGAAAACGCGACCTTATCTGGTTCTCGTCACTTCGAAACCTTAAGTGGCTCAGAGGCTGCTGACAAGTGGAGCAGCTGGGATACCTTCAAATACTTTGTTGCTGAAGAAGGATTCCGACTTGATTGTTGTTCATCGAACGGAAGGGCTTACGAAGCATCGAGGAATAACGTCACCTTGAGAGTATGCGTCGAAGATACAGGAATAGGAATCCCTATGTCAGCTCAAGATCGCGTCTTTATGCCCTTCATGCAGGTAGACAGTTCGACATCTAGAAATTACGGAGGGACTGGTATTGGATTAAGCATCAGCAAGTGCTTGGTTGAGCTCATGGACGGGGAGATAAAGTTTATAAGCCGGCCCCAGGTTGGAAGTACATTTACATTCACTGCTGTTCTACAGAGGTGCAGCAACAAAGGCACCATCATGAACAGTTCCGAAAAACAAAAATCCGAAGATCTTCCTTCAAAGTTCCGAGGACTGAAAGCAGTAATAATCGATGGTAAACCGGTCAGAGCTGCTGTTACCCGATATCATTTGAAGAGGCTTGGTATTATCGCTGAAGTTGCGAATAAGGTTTGTATAAAAGGTTCCTCCTTTCAGCCAGACATTGTTCTCGTCGAGAAAGATTCATGGTTCTCTGGTGAGGATTGTGATTGGAAACAGCATGGACATGTCTATAATAAGTCGCCGAAAATGATCCTGATAGCTACGAATATCAGCAGTTCGGAAATGGAGAAAGCGGAAGAAGCTGGCTTTGAAGACACTGTGATCATGAAGCCTTTGAGACCCAGCATGGTCGCTGCATGTCTACAGCAAGTTCTCGGAACAGGAAACACTAAATCGCATGGAAATGGTGGGCCGTCTCATCTTCAGAGTCTACTACGTGGCAAGAGAATCCTCGTGGTGGATGACAATAGAGTGAACCGGAGAGTAGCTGCTGGTGCATTGAAGAAATTCGGCGCTAATGCAGAATGTGCCGAGAGTGGCAAAGCTGCGCTCGAGTTGCTTCAGATACCCCATGGCTTTGATGCTTGCTTCATGGATATTCAGATGCCAGAAATGGACGGGTAGGTAGTAGAGTTTACTTGTCACACACGTTATGAACAATATTAATTACTCATAGAGACTGTTCTATTTTTGCTCGGTCCAGGTTTGAGGCAACTCGTCGAATCAGGCAGATGGAGAAGCAAGCGAACGAGAAACCTATCAGCAATGGATCGAGAATAGAAGAAGGAAGGGACGGGTGGCATTTGCCGGTATTAGCAATGACTGCTGATCTGATACATGCAACATTTGAGGAGTGCTTGAGTAGTGGGATGGACGGATATGTGTCGAAGCCCTTTGAGGAACACAATCTGTACAAGGCAGTCGCAAAGTTCTTCGAAGAAAAACCCATCTCCAGCCGGTAATCGTTCACCGGAAATCTGCAGTGACAACAAGTGGTCAGTGGGAAGAACTCTTAACAGCAGTTAGTCAGCAACTTACCAGCAAAACTTTACATCAATGCGGTGGTGGGAAGAGAGGTTAATTCCCTTTGGAGGAAGATTTTGATGATTCTTTTTATTTTTTTTACTGAACGAACTTGCTAGCTAGGTAAAAGAATGGCTCTGATGTATGTATAGGATCAGTAGTAATGGCCCCCATTCAACAAGAGAAGTGAGTGTAAATCGTTGATGAGTTTGATCATTGTTAAGGTACAAGTAACAAGTTTGTGCGTTGATGCTTATACTTTTACAAACATCCCAGGGTATTTTCTACCCGGTCAGGCAATTTATGCCCAGAAAAGTTAAAAACCAGATGTACAGGCGACTGAGTAGCCAGTACCAGTAGGGAGAGTTCTTGTCTTGTATAGTTGACTATAATTTCTGTACAGTATTTAATGCCACAAAATCCAATAACCATAAGGACTTGTTTCCTCGACAAATTCTGCCTCGAGCAAATTTATGGGAGCAGGACAATGTCTAGCTGTTTGAATAGGAGCACTCATCTCGATAATACGGTAGATGTTTGGACTCAAACACGAGAATAATTTGTTACAAGTACATATGTGGATATTGCGGTGGATGATTTGAAATGCATAGTAAAGTTAACAACTTTCAATAGAGTTTGGATGTTTAAACTACCGTATCGAAAATTAAACTGATGAGATTAATAACATGAGATGTGATGCTTGAACTGTGTTTGTACTTTGTAGAGTAACTCGTTGTTTGCTCCGAGTTGTTTCATTGTTTGATCCGAGTTCTTTCGGTGTTTGCTCCGAATTCTTTCGGATCGGTCCATCTTAAGGTTCGGGTTCCCATTCCTAAAACTGGGCCGGGCTCCTGGGCCCAATGGTGCAGAGGGATTAAAGAATGCCCAACTGACATTTTCAAATTTGAAGAACTAAATTGAAGGTTTTACTAAACTTTAGGGATCCCAAGGGTAGTTTACCAACAAAGACTGCATACGCAGCTGAAACGAGTGTGGAACTGCATTGAGTTGGTAAAAATTTCCCAGCTGGAAGCGCCGACGTCGACGTCCATATTGCGCCACCGCTTTAACCCTATCTCCGGCAAGGCCATCTCCAAGGTACGACGATGCCCAATCAGTTATCTTATCTTCTACTTCACTGCACTAGCTATATTGTTCATGGATACAATTGCTAGTATCGAATAAAATTCATAGGCGTGTTCTCTGCGAGAAGATTAGGGTTTCCGCAATTTGACGCTCCTGTAATTATACGCATTTTTCTTGAATTGGAATGTTTCTGATGGAATAGTTTGCCTTGCTCTAGCTATTTTCTCCGGTGACGGAGTCTCATTTCTCGTATGATTAGGAGGAGCTGATATATATTTTCTGACCAAGAGCTAGGCCGAGAAAGCAAGTGTGGTTAGAACTGATAAATGGCGTTCAGAGGGAGGCAGATGATGAATAAGGTCCTGAAGAAAGTAGGAGGCAAGAATTTGTCTCCTGCAATCAAGGAATCCCTGAAGAAATCCATACCTGATAAAAAGGTGGTTATGGGCAGAGCTCAACGTGGTCTTTTTGCAGGGAAGCATATACAGTTCGGTAACCAAATCAGTGAAGATGGTGGCAACAAGTTAGTATTCTGACCATCTCTTCTCATTTTTGTAGTAATGAATTCCTGTGCATGTTTATGGCAGTAAGTTGGATTGAGTTTAGGGTTCTATTCTCTTTTGGAGATCACAGATAAAAGATGGATACTTCTCGTGGTTAGAATGACGATCTCTGGTTTTTTTTCCTAGAATGGGAGTGATTGGATACACAATGGTGGAATAGATGTTTAGTTATCGGTAACTATGCTTGCAAGATTATCACTTCTTGGCTGTTCATTTGATGCATCGTCTTCGAATCAGAATATTGTTCATTACGTTACTGTAAACTTTTGCCCACTAAACGGTTCATTTCTGATGTTGATCATAGGACAAGGAGAAACTGGAAGCCGAATGTCCAAGAGAAGAGGCTCTTCAGCTACATCCTCGACCGCCAAATTCGAGTCAAGGTCACTACTCACACCATCCGCTGCATAGACAAAGCAGGAGGAATCGACGAGTATCTGCTCACGACTCCATACCAGAAGATGGACACGGAAATGGGGCTCTTCTGGAAGGCTAAAATCGAGAAGTCCTACGAAGACCTCGGGAAATCAGACGTGGTCTTCTTTTCCACCGAAGACGAGGAGAAGTTCGCGGAGGGCTTCAAAGATTTGAAACTATCCGAGCGTGAATCTCGCAAGGAATTCAGAAGGCAAATGTACGCTGAGTTCGCGAAGCAGAAGCAGGCTTCGGGAGGGAAAGCTCGAGTCAGTTACATCCTGGCTACTGCAGATACCGTCCCTGGAAAGCTGATCGCTAACAGATGATTGATCGTTCTGAGGTTCGAGCAATAAGAGACACGTATGTTTGGCGGGTGTGAACGGACAAGTACTAGTTTGCAAAAGGACCCGAGTCGTCTGGCCTGCAAAACGCGTCGGGATTTTGACTGTTGGTGGAACCCAGGAAAGAAAACATTGAAAACTACAAAAAGACAAAAGTAAAAGGAAAGACCAGAGGAAAGATCATCGGATATGTTTTTGTTTCTTTCTCTCTTTCATTTTTACTTGCGAAAATATCTTACCTTAAAGTTCAACCATAAATGTCGTTATTTCAACGTACACTTCCAATAATTAGTTTTATATTTGAATTGGTCAATTCACTCCCTTGGTAGGTGGATAAAGGCTAGGTCTTGGATGAACTTACAAGGGTAGAAAAAAGATGAGAAGATCCAATTGTAAGGGAGAGAGTTTAAGCGAGCTGCTCGGCCCCCCAATTAGTTGCGAGGGACAAAGGCCATAGAAATTCTGTCATGGGCGAGCAAGATATCTTTCATTATGAGTAGTCAAGCATGACACTTCCCAAGGTTAGGAGACTTGCTCACCCTTTAAGAGTAGAAATGAGAACCAAGCAGTCCGACTTGATCCAAGTAAGTTCATAACTATTAGTAGTGACTCTTAAGACAGCCAAGAGTGAACTAACGATGTGAAAGGCTTTAAGTTACAATACAGATAACTAACTGTATGGAAAAATAACTAATTACAAAATTTGTTGAAGATTGTTGAATGACATAATCTAAAAGATCTTGAACGGCCATCAGTGTCTTGCCGGAAATCGGATGGTGATATTTAGAACGAAAAATCCTTGAACTTGATTCCAATCGGAGGGTATTTCACCACTAATAAAAAGACATGACACTTATAATGTAGCCGTTGCCATGACTTTTTCTTTGTTCACCTTTTTATTTCCTTGTGCCAATATTGCCGTTTCATTGCTCTTTAGGGTACCCCAGAAATTGACAATTGTTCACTCAATTTAATTGAAATTTATTTAGGAAGAAAATAAATACTAATATAGTTGTTGAAATACATCAGTGCTACCATTTAATTAAGCTCCAATGGGAATATTTCAATTTTAATATTTTGAAAATATATGATTTTGTATCCATAAGTCAGTGTTAACATCACCACCATATAGCAATTTAGAATTAGCATCACTTTATAGAGTGCCTCCATTTCTCTGAAATAAAGAATTAAAAGGTCATACTTATAAAGATGCTTAGGAATATGTTTTAATAATTAAAAACAATATGCATTTGGTTTTTAATAGATAAACTTTCAATAGATGATTAAACTAACTTCGTATGTATTGTTTTTTTTATTCTATTTTATGTATGTAAGTATTTTTAATTGACTTTACTTGTATTTATAATTCGATCAATATTTATCTTTTAAGTTGCATATGAATAATACAATAAGACATTACCAAACAAATATGAACATTAAACGTAATAAGTTATCTGAATCGCATAGTGTTCAAACATGCAAAATATTAGAATTTTTATAGATTATAATACATGTCTTTTAAATAAATAAATTTTAATAATAATATAGTTTGAAAATGAATTTTAAAATATTTTTATGAAGATATTTTGCCAAATCGTTTTAAAAGATATCACACTATATTATGAGGTTATTCTATTAAAATATTTATGCATCAACATGTTTTAACCATTCCATCCAATATATAAATCCAGAAAACCTCTAAAGTCTAAATACTGAAAATTAAAAAAATTAGTAAAAAAAGAACTTAGAATTATAAACAATAAAGAAACAATTAATTAAAGAAAGAAAAAGTAAACGTTCACATGAATCCGATTTCCATTTCAATCCCAGAACCAGCAGAGAAGAGGGGACAACTCCTCTAAAGTTACCGGACCTCCCATTTCTCCTCCTCCTTCCTTCATCATCATCTGATTGTTAACAAATTAATCAGAAACCAACCCAACCCAGAGATTCCCTTTCCCATTTCTCCACTTCCTCTGAAGAAAGAAGGGAAATTTCTCAAGCAATGTTTGTTGGTGGAGGACACAAAGACCACCACCACCCCCCACCCGAACCCCAAGCCGCCGACGACCACAAGATCGCTTTCTTCCCCGATTCAAAGATGGCGTCAAAGCCTCAGGAGCTCACTCTAAGCTACCTCTGCGAAAACAACAACAACAATCATCAGTCCAAACTCGGTCTCGGCTTAGGTCAAAAGGGAAAACAAGCCACCAGCTCCGATCTTCATCTAGACCAATTTGTCGAGCGCGATTTCCTCAATCTCACCAAGGACGACGACGAAGCAGACCCAGAAGACGAGAACACTAAGAAGAAGCCGAAGCTTGAAGGGAGTCTCAACCTCTCTCTAGCTCTCCCAGACGTCTCCTTCTCCCTCCAAATCGGCGACGTTCCAAAGCCTGTACCTTCATCTTCAGCTCAACCTTTCCCAGCTCCTTCGATTAACAACACTCAGACGACTTGCTCCAACGACTTCACAGCTCCCAATTCGTTCTCCTGCTCTTTTTCTCATGCCTTCTCTCATAATCCTAGCTGCTCCATGACTTGCAATTCCACTGAGAATTACTCCGGGAGGGATAATGATAGGATCTGGTGTGGTGGAGAAGGCACTAATGGATCTGTTCACAGCAGGTTTAGACCTGTTGGAGATGGAGGAATCGTTGCCTTCAATGGCGTCCTTCAACAACAACAAGGTAACAACCGTCTGGCCAACAACAATAAGGACAGTAGTCTTCATAGAGCTGCTAGTTCTGATAACAACAGTATATCGTTTTTCCCTTCGGAATTACCCGCTAGGCCTAGTCTAGATGCTTACTCTGGTCAGAATTTGAGAGATTTGGAGGATGGAGATAGGAATGTTTCTAGGCCTGAGAGGATTGTGCGTGAGATTGTGTCCGAATCGGTTCCTGTCATGGCGCAGATTGTTCAGGAACTTACTCCCGAGATGTCGAATTCAATCAAGGAGTACGTGAATCGTCTCATTTCGACTGCTGATAATCGAGACGAGCTGGTAGGGCTTCAGAGCCGATTGGAGAGGAGGTCTGATTTAATAAAGGAGTCTCTTTTAAAGTGTCACAGAGACCAGCTGGAGATTCTCGTTGCGGTGAAGATGGGGCTGGCGAGTTTTGTCTCCGGGAAAGCTCGTCTCCCTGCCGAGGAGCTCATCGAGGTGTTTTTGTTCAAGAGGTGTAAGAACGTGAACTGCAAGAGTATATTACCCGTCGAGGACTGTGACTGTAAATTCTGCTCCGCAAATAACGGGTTTTGTAGCTCGTGCATGTGTCCCGTATGTATGAAGTTCGATTGCGCGAGCAATACGTGCAGTTGGGTCGGATGTGATGTTTGTTCGCATTGGTGTCATGCTGCTTGCGGGATACAGAAGAATCTCATCAGGCCAGGACCTACTTTGAAAGGTCCGCGGGGGACTAGCGAGATGCAGTTTCATTGTATCGCCTGTGATCATGCTTCGGAGATGTTTGGGTTCGTTAAAGATGTGTATACTTGCTGTGCTAAAGATTGGGGTTATGAGACTCTGTTGAAGGAGCTTGACTGTGTGAGGAAGATTTTCAAAGGGAGTGATGATTTTAAAGGGAAAGAGCTTCATACCAAGGCTGATGGGTTGATCTCCAAGCTTGAAGATAAACTTATATCTCCTTCAGATGCTTGCCACATCATTCTCAAGTTCTTCGACTGTAAGTATTGAACTTTGTTATAAAAACTTTTGCTTTGCCTATGCATTATGTTATTTGTGTACGGTAACTTGATTCTGTAGCTGTCTGGCTCTGCCTAGGTTATATTTATTGACTAATGATTCATGCTACGGTCGGTCTAGCTTCTTCATTGGAAGCGAATTCTTCATATCATTTGTCTGAACTAGTCCATTATCCTGTGGATTCCTTCAATATGTAATCTTTGAGGTAGAATTAATATAAATAGAAGTTAATCCTCCACAAATAGGCCATGGTTATCTCCATTTTTGGTTCATTTCGTTTGTGACCGTGTCTTCTTCTAGTGGCAGTTTGGTGATTCCAACTGTGTCCGTTAAAGATTCGCAGAAAACTAGAATGGCTATCACTAAAATCTTATCTGTGAGTAGATTTAGCTATGCTCTTTGTCCATCAGGCAAGAAACATGAGTCAATAACTCAATATCAGGGAATTGCATTGATTAGTATCGATTTAGTGCCTTAAGCTATAGTTTAGCTCGATTTGGCTATGGCATCACTAAGTCTGTTCCATGAATCCATTCTTGTTAAAAATGACCTCTTGAAAATTGAGCATATCATATGCAGTTGAAGATTTAAGCTGGTGTCTTTTAACCTTTTCTTACTGTTTTAAGAGTGATTAAAGCTTCTTAATTAACTAAGCTTATTTCTGAGCCTCTTAATAGAGGTCTAATTGCCCTTTCCCTTCTAGTCATTCATCAAATTTTGAACTTCTGCTCCAAAATGAATGTGTAGATGCAGATCGGCTACCGGATTTTCCTACCGGCCCTTCTGCCAAAGAAATGATGCCTCGGAACACCGAACCCATCACTCGAAAAGAAGCAACTCCCCTTCCACAACATACTTCGCTCCCTCCAAGATACACCACCTACAACAACAACACGGCCATCAACGACAACAACAGTGTCTCGGGCTCTTCAACGGGACGGCTAGGAACTGACCTCCACCGAAAGATGGAAGAGGAGTACCAACACTCGTTAGCAGCAAGGAAAGAAGGGTTCGAGAGCATTGAAAGCATCGTGCGGATCAAACAAGCCGAGGCAAGGATGTTCCAGAGCAAGGCAGACGAGGCGAGGAGGGAAGCTGAAGGGCTGAAGCGGATGATCCAGGTGAGGACCGATAAGTACGAGGAAGAGTACTCGCAGAAGCTGTCGAAGTTGTGCTTGCAGGAGACTGAGGAAAGGAGGAGGAAGAAGCTGGAGGAGCTGAAGAAGTTCGAGAACTCTCACTGCGATTACTTCAACATGAAGATGAGGATGCAGGGCGAGATTGCTGGGTTGCTAGAGAGAATGGAGGCCACTAAACAACAGAGGGTTTAGCAGCAGTGAAAAGGGTTGATTCTCATCTCGTTTTATTTTGTTTCTTGGTTGACGAGTTAGAATTTTGGGTTGTTTTTGGCTCAAAGGATAAGTGCAGTTTGATTTTTTTCCTGAACGGGTTTGTTGATTGCAATAGCAAGTTTGGTTACATTGTGAAGGAAATGTAAGCTAACATATTGATGCAAACAAAGTATTTTGGAAGAAGGTCCAATTTTACAACAGCTATATGTATCTGTACATACGTAGCATTCAGCGAGTAGGAGTGTCTGAAAATGTCATCTCGTTTATTGAGCATTGTTCCGCCACCCTCAACTCAACTTTGGATTTTGCGGCGCAGACAAATGCAGGACGTTTCAGTGGAGGAAGTGGGGCTGTTTCGCTGTTCAACATGAAAACTATTGTCTGCATATCTGGTCGATCTACCGGATCTTCCTCGAGACATGACAATTTGATATGGATACATCTCAAGGTACTAGTGGCCACTTGAAGTGATGGATGCACTATATCCCCAACTCTCTCTGCCTACCATAGCTCCCATACCTGGGAACAAACATCACTCTCCATCAACATATAATCAATCATCAATAATCAACCGAAAACCCGCTCACTTACGTATCCAATCAAGCTTAAGGCAGTAGGATCCTCGTCGTGAGTAGTAAATCCACTGTTGATCCTTTTTCCAGTCACAATTTCCAGCAGCATCACTCCGAAAATAAACAAATCCGATTTCACAGAGAACTTACCAAAATATGCATACTCTGGAGCCTTGTAGCCACTGTAGAAAGTAGAAAGTAAACATTGTAAAACGGAATAACTATATGATATAGTTTGTTAATTGAAAATAAGCAGGATATACTAAGTTCCACCGATTCTACTAGTCACCCCTTCAACTTGGTCACCCTCCAGTACGCTAGCCATCCCAAAATCAGATACTTTGGGGTTAAGCTCTGCATCCAAGAGAACATTGCTGATTTTTAGATCTCTATGGATTATTCTGAACCTCGAATCTCGATGAAGATATAAGATTCCACGCGCGATACCAACAATGATATTAAACCGCTTTCGCCAGTCTAAGAATGGCTTCCCACTAGGCAGATGCTCAACTACATGATTAAGAAACATTTTCAGGATCCAAGTAGTGTGAACTGTCAAATTCAAGATAATAAGTAGAATGAGGCTGGGCTGTACAAACTCTTGTACGGTAAGTATTCATAAATCAACATCTGCTCTTCTTCCTCAATGCAGCATCCATACAGCTTCACAAGGTTCCTATGCTGCAATTTCGAAATCAAGAACACTTCACTTTTGAACTGTTCAAGCCCCTGCCTCGAATTTCTTGACGGTCTTTTTACTGCCACCTCTTCCCCGGATGGAAATATCCCCTAATAAAAACAGCAAAAGAGGTTTGATGAGATATCAAGTGCAATAAGAGGTGCAATCCAGATGTTGCAAGGGGGTGAGATCACCTTGTACACAGAACCAAAACCCCCTTTTCCAAGTTTGTTATCTGATGAAAAGTTGTTGGTCGCAGCACGTATCACATCGAGGCTGAAAAATGGTAATTCTGGGTATGTTCTACTTCGTTCTGTTTCCTTTGTCACCATAGAATCCTGCAAGTAACTCGAATCCTGCTCGGACGAAACAAGTTTCTGATCCGCCTTTCTGTTTCTTTCCTTGCTGCACAAGAAAGAAAGGATGAATACCAGAGATGATAGATTACCTTTTCGCTTTCTCCGCCTCCTGAATAGTGTGTAGGCAAATAAGATGCAGACTATCAAAACCGAAGTAACTGATGGAACGAGAACGCTTAGCTGACTAAGCTCATCAGATTTCCCTGCATACTCAGCTATTTTCAAACAGAATCAGCCAGTTAGAAACATGCATGTTTGTGTCTCTAGTATGAATGTCGATTGATTACCTAGTTCTAGAGCATCGACCCGAATGTAGATTTCTTGATCAGGTATCGGGAGGTGTACTGCATCCATCAGTTCTCCATGCCATGTCAAACAACCAGTCGCTTTCCCAACCATATTAGCACTAGTATATGCACAACATGAGCAATTCTTTCTACATCCATCTTCACAGTTCACTTTGTTCAACCCTTGGTCAATCCAAACTGCTTGTGATGCATCAGGAATCTTCACATTTCTAACTCTCACAAAACCTTCTCCCTTCCCACAAACAGAGGATTCCGATCGCTTCTTGACACACCCATCTCCGAAAAGCACCTTGCTTTGGGACTTTGGTTCATAACCGGGCAAGCATATACATTCTGTAATAAAAGAGCCGCTAGAGTCGCACATTCCATAAGCACTACAATGGCCGTATGTGTCACACTTCTGATGCGAAACCGTATCAAATTCCTTCCACATCCCACCGGCTTTGTCCCAGAACACCGCCCTCACTGTTCCCGAATTGTGGATCACAAGCATCAACTCAGTCGAAGCATCATAAGGAGCAAACGAATACCATATCCCAAGCTCATCTTTAACAACAGAATCATTGTATAAACTATGGTCTACTTTCCATGGCCACGGGACACTCCGCCAACGGGGATTTATACCTTGATACAGAAAGAACTGAGGGGAGCCATTCGGATTGAGCTTAACCGAGAAATCACCAGTTCCTGGATCATCTCTTGATCTCCTAGATGTCGGGAACACTTGCAAACCTGTTTCTAGATTCATGCCGGTTTTCATACCTGGTAATATGGTGTCCGTACGATGATCAAAGCTTTGCCACACAAGTAGTGATGTTTTGTTACTTCTTGTACTACCTTGTTGGACCAATACTAGATTTCCTGAATCCAATAGTTGAGCTGAACATGGAAAAGTTCTGGAAACGTTTGTAGACCATATGGGAATCTCTTGGTTTCGAATGCTTCTGTAGAGCAAAAGGTTTCCATATCCATCGTTGGTGAGGATTCCTGAAGTGTCGTTGATGGGGGTATTCCTGTTAGCTACCCACACCACGGTTTGGCCTGGCTTGTCATGCCACCAGATACCAAGGTATCTTCTGTAGGTTGAACTAGCAGGGCTGAAAAGCCCAAGAGCAAAGTTGCCACCTTTGGATATGATAACCTCGACATCCTTGATTGATCTGTTAGCATGTATGGTATTACTGTGATTTGATGATGCAGAGGCTTTACCATGGAAAAGAAGACTAAGAAGAAGAGGAAGCAGAAGGAGCATTCTTGGTGCATCCATAGATATTTGCTGGAAATAGTTTCATTGGCACTCTTTTTGTATCCTCCCAGCTTATCAAAATTTGGAGAAGGATGCTCACCATTACACAAATAATATATTACTCTTCAAAGGTACCTTGTCACTGAAAAGTACAAAAATTACTCGATCCTTTTTCTTCTTCTTTGACACAGACTTTAACCTCACTGGCCAATGATTTGACTACATTTAGTTCCAAACTTGACCGTTGTATCCGCATCCAATTTAAAAAAGGCTTCAGTCAAATCTCCATCTTAGCCATTGGATCTAACTTTATGGTGTAGATTTAAGTGGGTAGTTAGGTAATTTAATTAAGCAATGTAATTATTATAATATTCAAAACTTCCAGGCACCACCCTTGCTCCGTCGAGACTCCGTTGGCGAGACTCCAACAAACTTTCGACTACCTTTCGTAAATAGTTTAGTCACATGTAACTTGTTACACGAGTTAATAACTAGTTATAATAGCCGGGCACTCCATCATGAATGTCGATTGATTACCAACAGGCATATGTACGTAGCAGGCATTCAGCGAGTAATAATGTCTGAAAATGTCATCTCGTTTATTGAGCATTCTTCTGCCACCCTCCCCTCAACACTGGACTCTGCAGGGAAGACGAATGCAGGAAGTTTCAGTGGAGGAAGTGGGGTTGTTTCGTTGTTCAACATGTTAACCACCAATTGCATATCTGGTCGCTCTACCGGGTCTTCCTCGAGACATGACAGCCCGATGTGGATGCATCTCTGGGTACTAGTCGACGCTTGAAGTGATGGATCCACTATGTCCCCCACTCTCTGCGCTTCCCATAGCTCCCATATCTAGGAACAACCGTAACACCCCATCAACATTCAACCAACAAGCTTAATCAATAATCAACTGAAAACCCGCCACTTACATATCCAATCAAGCTTAAGGCAGCACGATCCTGCTCGTCAGTAGTAAACCGACTTTTGATCCTCTTCCCAGTCACAATTTCCAGAAGCATCACTCCGAAACTATAAACGTCTGATTTCACCGAGAACTTTCCACGGTAAGCATACTCTGGAGCCATGTAGCCACTGCAGAAAGGAAACATGTTAGCAGTTAATCGATTCACATTGTAAAACTGAATAGCTATATGATATAGTTTGGTTTTGAAAATAAATAGGACACACTATGTTCCGCCAATTCTTCGAGTCACGCCTTCAACTTGGTCCCCCTCCAGTACTCTAGCCATCCCAAAATCAGATATTTTAGGGTTAAGCTCCGCATCCAAGAGAACATTGCTGGTTTTGAGATCTCGGTGGATTATTCTGAATCTCGAGTCTTGATGAAGATATAAGATTCCACGTGCAATACCAATAATGATATTAAACCGCCTTCCCCAGTCTAAGAATAGGTTACTTCCAAGCTGATGCTCAACTACATGTTTACGGAATATTTTCCGGATATAATTAGCATCAGCAGCAAATTCAAGGTACCAGGAACATGAGGATGGGCTTACCAAAGAGAAGTGAATCCAAACTCTTATAAGGTAAGTACTCATAAACCAACATCTGCTCTTCTTTCTCAATGCAGCATCCATAAAGCTTCACTAAGTTCCTATGCTGCAATTTCGAAATCAAGAACACTTCACTTTTGAACTGTTCTAGCCCCTGCCTCGAATTTCTTGGTGGTCTTTTTACAGCAACCTCTTCCCCGGTTGAAAATTTCCCCTAGTTAAAAGTGAAAAAGAGGATAGATAAATATGAAGTGCAGAAAAGGATGCAATCAAGATGTTGCAAGGAGAAATCACCTTGTACACAAAACCAAAACCCCCCTGTCCAAGTTTGTTATGAGACGAAAAGTTGTTGGTTGCAGCACGTATCGCGTCGAGGCTGAAGAATGGTAATTCTGGATACATTTTACTTCGTTGCATTTCGTTTGTGACCATAGAATCCTGGAAGTAACTCGAATTAGCGCTCGGATGAAACAAGTTTCTGATTCGCCTTTCTTTTGCTCTCCTTGCTGCACAAGAAAAGAAACAATGAATACCAGTCTGAGTTGTAGAAACCCAAGTTGAGAGAGATCACTGATTACCTTTCCACTTTCTCCACCTCTTGAATAGTGTGTAGGCAAACAAGATGCAGAGAATCCAAACCGAAGAAGCTGATGGAACGAGAACGCTTAGCTTAAAATGAAGCTCATCAAACTCACCAGACTGCACTTCATACTCAGCTGTGTTCAAACAAAATCAGCCAGTTTGAAAACATGCATTCTTGTATCTCAAGTATGAATTTTGATTGATTACCTAGTTCTAGGGCATCAACACGAATGTAGATTTCTTGATTAGATCTCGCGAAGTGTACTGTATCCATTAGTTCTCCATGCCATGTCAAACAACCAGTCCCTTTGTCGGGAATTTTAGCAGTAGTATATGCACTGCAGGAGCAATTCTTTCTACATTCATCTTCACAGTCCACTTTGTTCAACCCTTGGTCAATCCAAACTGCTTGTGATGCATCAGGAATCTTCACATTTCTAACTCTCACAAAACCTTCTCCCTTCCCACAAACAGAGGATTCCGATCGTTTCCTGACACACCCGCCATTTCCATCTCCTAAATGCACCTTACTTTGGGACTTTGGTTCATAACCGGGTAAGCAAATACATTCTGAAAGAAAAGAGGAGCCAGGGTCACACTTTCCATAAGCACCACAATGACCGTATATATCACATTTCTGGGGCGAAATCACATAGAACTCCTTCCATATCCCATCAGTTTCGTCCCACATCACAGCCCTCGCTGTCCCTGAATTGTGGATCACAAGCATCAACACAGTAGAAGCATCACGAGGAACAAACGAGTACCATATCCCAACTTCATCATTAACAAAAGAATCATTGTATAACTGATGGTCTAATGTCCATGGCCATGGGACACCCCGCCAACGGGGATTTGTACTATGGTACAAAAAGAACTGTGGCGAGCCATTAGGATTGAGTTTAAACGAGAAATTGCCAGTTCCTGGATCATCTCCTGTTCTCCAAGATGTCAAGAACAAGTTCAAACCTGTTTCTAGATTCATGCCTATTTTCATACCTGTTAAAAAGGTATTTGTAGGATGATCAAAGCTTTGCCACACAAGTGATGTTTTGTTACTTGAAGTACCTTGTTGGACCAACACTAGATTTCCTGAATCCAATAGTTGAGCTGAACATAGAAAAGTTCTGGAAACGTTGGTAGACCATATGGGAAGCTCTTGATTTCGGATGCTGTTGTAGAGCAAAAGGTTTCCATATCCATCGTCGGCGAGGATTCCCGAAGTGTCGTTGATGGGGGAGTTCCTGTTAGCTACCCACACCACAGTTTGGCCTGGCTTGTTATGAAACCAGATACGAAGGTATCTTCTGTAGGTTAAACCACCAGGGCTGAAAAACCCAAGAGCAAAGTTCCGGCCTTTGGAGATAATAAGCTTGCCATCCTTAATTGATCTGTTAGCATGTATAGTGTCAGTTGGTGATGCAGAAGCTTTATCATGGAAGAGAAGAGTAAGAAGAAGAGGAAGCAGGATGAGCATTGGTGCTCCATTGATACTCAAAGCTGATCAAATTTGAAAAAGGATGTTCACCAAGCCGGCAATCAAACATGATATTAGTCTTCAAAGGTACCAAACACTGAAAAGTGTTATAAGAAAAATCAGCGTTAGCAAATTGCCTGATCCTTTTTTCTTCGTCTTACGAACCTGCTGTCAAGTTGTGTGATCCATTTGACTACATCTAGAAAGCCAAGCACTTCCAGCAGCTCTCCCATCTAAAACATCCCGTTTATGATTGAGAAGTAGCTGTACATTTGGCTGGTTGAGCAGGCCATAGATGCTTCGAACAAGGGATTGAACCGGTTCCTGCTCCTGATCGAACTTTGCTTCCTCTACCATATTGCCCCAGATTGAGATAGTTCCAGCCATAACTAGGAGCTCTCTCTCTCTCTCTCTCTCGTATTGGGATTTTTACTGATCGAAGCCAGCTGCACTTCGGTCGGAGGCGTCGGAGATACGGGCCTGCGTCGATCGAGCAAAGGCAGCTCTAACGGCGGAGGAGAAAAATGGTCGCGGTGGAGAAGGAATGCGCCGGCAGTTGGCAAGGCTGGAATATGGGCGACTGGAATGGTAATTAACGGACGAAATACAAGAAATATTTAATACCCAAATTACCCCTCCTAAGTAATTCCTTCAAGTTGGCTAATTAACATCAGGCGTCCCGTAGATTTCGACTTTGTATCGATAGCATCTCGTATCTATCGAAACCAACAGATGCAAATCCTAACGACATGTATAAACATCGAGTGAGACAATGGCTCACGTATCAAATGTTAAGCTGATTAGAATAGATACTACTCTTGATTCACAATGCTTCCTAACTACCAACCCTCAATCAAGGCAGCCATAGGACACAGTCCAATTATACATCTCGTTGGTCTTCTCATAGAACTAACGACCATCATTTCCAAAAGGTATATGTATGTAGCATTCATCGAGTAAGAGTCTCTGAAAATGTAAACTCGTTTATTGAGCATTCTTCTTCCACCCTCACCTCAACTCCGGACTTTGCTCCACAGACAAATGCAGGACGTTTCGGCAGAGGAAGCGGGGTTGTTTCGCTATTCAACATCACAACCACTGTCTGCATATCTGGTCGCTCTACTGGTTCTTCCTCGAGACATAACAGCCCGATGTGGATGCATCTCATGGTACTAATTGATAGTTGAAGTGATGCATCCACTATATCCCCCACTCTCTCTGCTTTCCATAGCTCCCATACCTGAAAACAAACATTACCCTCCATCAACATTCAATCAGCAATTAATCAACTGAGAACCCGCCGCACTTACGTATCCAATTAAGCTTAAGGCAGCACGATCCTCCTCGTGAGTAGCAAACCCACTTTTGATCTTCTTCCCGGTCACAATTTCAAACAACATCACTCCAAAACTATAAACGTCCGATTTCACTGAAAACTTTCCACAATAAGCATACTCTGGAGCCATATAGCCACTGCAAAAAGGAAACAAGTTAGCAGTTAATCAATTCTAAAACACAATAACTAAATGATATGTTTGATTTTGAAAATAAACAGGACATACTATGTTCCACCAATTCTACGAGTCATCCCTTCGACTTGGCTCCCCTCCAGTATTCTAGCCATCCCAAAATCAGATATTTTGGGATTAAACTCCGCATCTAAGAGAACGTTGCTGATTTTTAAATCTCTGTGGATTATTCTGAACCTCGAATCTTGATGAAGATATAAGATCCCACGTGCAATACCAATAATGATATTAAACCGCTTTCCCCAATCTAAGAATAGGTTGCTTCCAAGCTGATGCTCAACTACATGATTACCGAACATTTTCCGGATATAATTAGCATCAGCATCAAATTCAAGGTAGCAAGTAACATGAGGATGGGATTACCGAAAAGAAGTGAATCCAAACTCTTATAAGGTAAGTACTCATAAATCAACATCTGCTCTTCTTTCTCAATGCAGCATCCATAGAGCTTCACCAAGTTCCTATGCTGCAATTTCGAGATCAAGAATACTTCACTTTTGAACTGTTCTACCCCCTGTCTTGAATTTTTTGACGGTCTTTTTACAGCAATCTCTTCCCCAGTTGGAAATTTCCCCTGATAAAATGGCAAAGGCGATAGGTCATGAATCAAGTGCAAAAATGGGGTGCAATCTAGATGTTGCAAGGAGAAATCACCTTGTACACAGAGCCAAAACCCCCTTGTCCAAGTTTGTTATCAGACGAAAAGTTGTTAGTTGCAGCACGTATCACGTCGAGGCTAAAAACTGGTAATTCTGGATACATTTTACTTCGCTCCATTTCCTTTGTCACTATAGAATCCTGCAAGTAACTCGAATCCTCGCTCGGACGAAACAAGTTTCTGATCCGCCTTTCTGTTGCTTTCCTTGCTGCACAAGAAAAGAAAGGATGAATACCAATCTGAGTAGTAGAAACCCAAAAGTTGATCGATTACCTTTCCGCTTTCTCCACCTCTTCAACAGTGTGTAGGCAAACAAGATGCAGACAATGCAAACGGAAGTAACTGATGGAACGAGAACGCTTAGCTTGAAACTAAGCTCATCAGATTGCACTGCATACTCAGCTATTTTCAAACAAAACCAGTCAGTTAAATGCATACATGCTTGTGTCTCCAGTATATGAATGTGGATTGATTACCTAGTTCTAGAGCATCAACACGAACATAGATTTCTTGATCAGGTGTCGGGAAGTCTACCGTATCCATCAATTTTCCATGCCATGTCAAACAACCAGTCCCTTTCGCAACAATATTAGGAGTAGTATATGCAGTGCAGGAGCAATCCTTTCTACACTCATCTTCACAATTCACTTCGTTCAACCCTTGGTCTACCCAAACTGCTTTTGATGCATCCGGAATCTTCACATTTCTAACTCTCACAAAACCCTCTCCCTTCGCACAAAGTGAGGACTCTGATCGCTTCCTGACACACCCGCGATTTCCATCTTCGGAAAGCACCTTGCTTTGGGAGATTGGATGTTCATAACCAGGTAAGCAAATGCATTCTGACAGAAAAGAGGAGCCAGGGTCACACTTTCCGTAAGCACCACAATAGCCGTATATATCACACTTTTGATGCAAAATCGTATAGAACTCCTTCCATATCCCACCGCCTTCGTCCCATACCACTGCTTTCACTGTTCCCGAATTATGGATCACATACATGAACACAGTCGAAGCATCACGAGGAGCATACGAGTACCACATCCCAACTTCATTATTAACAAAAGAATCAACGTATAAAGGATGGTCTACTGTCCATGGCCATGGGATACTCCGCCAACGGGGATTCATACCCTGGTACAGAAAGAACTGAGGCGAGCCATTCGGGTTGAGCTTAAACGAGAAATCGCCGGTTCCTGGATCGTCTTCTGATCTCCAAGATGTCAGGAACATGTCCAAACCTGTTTCTAGATTGATGCCGAGTTTCATACCGGGTAAAAAGGTATCCGTAGGATTATCAAAGCTTTGCCACACAAGTAGTGATGTATTGTTACTTGATGTACTACCTTGTAGGACCAACACTAGATTTCCTGAATCCAACAGTTGAGCCAAACAAGGAAAGGCTCTCGAGACGTTAGTAGACCATATCGGGACCTCTTGGTTTCCGGTGCTGCTGTAGAGCAAAATGTTTCCATATCCGTCGTTGACGAGGAATCCTGAAGTGTCGTTGATGGGGGTGTTCCTGTTAGCCACCCACACCACAGTTTGGCCTGGCTTGTTATGAAACCAAATACCAAGATATCTTCTGTAGGTTGAATTACCAGGGCTGAAGAACCCAAGAGCAAAGTTACCGCCTTTGGAGATGATAAGCTCGCCATCGTTGATTGATCTGTTAGCATGTAGAGTGTCATCTGATGATGCAGAGGCTTTATCATGGAAGAGAAGAGTAAGAAGCAGCGGAAGCAGAATGAGCCTTTGTGCATCCATTTGATATTTAGTTGAAAATTAGTCTTTGACTGGAGCTCTTTCTACCCTCCAAGCTAATCAAAATTGGAAAAGGATGTCCACCAACTGACAATTACACAAATGATGTTACTCTTCAACGGTACTTGTCACTGAAAAGTCTTGATTTTTTTTGTGTTACCAAAAAAACTTTAAAATGTCACCTTCTATAAACAATAGGAGTTTTTATTTGACCGCAAGGCTCTAGAGTATTTCTTTAGGATAGGTAATGACTGCATCAACAATGTATAAATTTCTATTGGTGGTCTTTTTTTAACTGTTTGTTAAATTAAGGTGAAGTAATGATAAACAAAAGAAGTAAACGGAGTCCAAGTAGGTAGCTCGGTTGGTAGTAGGGTTGTTTACATGTTAAGCCGTTTGTGAGCAGTTAGGCATTCGGCTCGAAAAAAAGTTTAATTCGATTTGATTTTAAATGAGTTAAATTTGAGTCTAGGTATGTCCGATTCGATGGGCTCGCAAGCTAATACCTGTTAGAAAGTTTGGTTGTCAGCTATAATTGGACTTTCTTCCACTTAAAACGGTATCCATTAGTAAAAGGCGAGAAAATATAGTTCATTATGTACTCACTGCGAAGCATTCAGCGAGTATCATATTTCCGACAGGTATCTGTACGTACGTAGCATTCAGCGAGTAAGGGTGTCTGAAAATGTCATCTCATTTATGGAGCATTCTTCTACCACCCTCACCTCAACTGTAGAGTTTGCACCACAGACGAATGCAGGACGTTTCAGTGGAGGAAGTGGGATTGTTTCGCTGTTCAACATGACAACTACTATCTGCATATCTGGTCGATCTACCGGATCTTCCTCGAGACATGACAGCCCGATGTGGATGCATCTCAGGGTACTCGTCGACACTTGAAGTAATAGATCCACTATATCGCCCACTCTCCCTGCTTTCCATAGCTCCCATACCTGAGAACAAACATTACTCCCCATCAACATTCAATCAACAACTAATCATTAATCAACCGGAAATCCGCCTCACTTACATATCCAATCAAGTTTAAGGCAGCGCAATCCTCCTCGTGAGTAGTAAACCCACTGTTGATCTTCTTCCCAGTCACAATTTCCAGCAGCATCGCCCCGAAACTAAATACGTCCGATTTTACTGAAAATTCCCCACAATGTGCATACTCTGGAGCCATGTAACCACTGCACAAAGGAAACAGGTAAGCAGTTAATCAAATTACACTGTACAACTGAATAAATATGATATAGTTTGATTTTGAAAATAAATAGGACATACTATGTTCCACCAATTTTACTAGTCATCCCTTTAACTTGGTTTCCCTCCAGTTTTTCTCTGGCCATTCCAAAATCGGATATTTTAGGTTTAAACTCCGCATCCAAGAGAACATTGCTGATTTTTAGATCTCTGTGGATTATTCTGAATCTCGAGTCTTGATGAAGATACAAGATCCCTCGAGCAATACCAACTATGATATTAAATCGCTTTTCCCAGTCTAAGAATGGGCTATCAGTCTGATGCTCAACTACATGATTAAGCAATATTTTTAAGATGTAAGTAGTGTCGACATCAAATTCAAGGTAGTAGCATGGGGTTGCGCTTACCAAAAAGAAGTGAATCCAAACTCTTATGAGGTAAGTATTCATAAACATCTGCTCTTCTTCCTCAATGCAACATCCGTGGAGCTTCACAAGGTTCCTATGCTGCAATTTTGAAATTAAGAACACTTCACTTTTAAACTGTTCTAGCCCCTGCCTTGAATTTCTTGGCGCTCTTTTTACAGCTACCATTTCCCCGGATGGAAATTTCCCCTAATTGAAATGGAAAAAAGGATAGATCAGATATCAAGTGCAGAAAAGGGGAGCAATCCAGATAGTGCAAGGAGAAATTACCTTGTACACAGAACCAAAACCCCCTTCTCCAAGTTTGTTATCAGATGAAAAGTTGTTGGTTGCAGCACGTATCACGTCGAGGCTGAAAAATGGTAATTCTGGGTACGCTTTACTTCGTTCCGTTTCCTTTTCCACTATAGAATTCTGCAAGTAACTCGAATCTTCGCTCGGACGAAACAAGTTTCTGATCCGCCTTTCTTTTGCTTTCCTTGCTGCACAAGCAACGAAAGGATGAATACCAGTCTGAGTAGTAGCAACCTACAAGTTGAGAGGGGTGATTACCTTTCCACTTTCTCCACCTCTTGAACAATGTGTAGGCAAACAAGATGCAGACTATCAAAACCGAAGAAACTGATGGAGCGAGAACATTTAGCTTAAAACTAATCTCATCAAACTCAGCAGATTGCACTGCATACTCAGCTGTGTTCAAACAGAAACCAGTCGGTTAGAAAACATGCATCCTTGTGTCTCAAGTGTGAATTTTTATTGATTACCTAGTTCGAGAGTATCGACACGAACGTAGATTTCTTGATCAGGTATCGGGAGGTGTCTTGTATCCATCAGTTCTCCATACCAAGTCAAACAACCAGTCCCTTTCCCAACAATATTAGCAGTAGTATATGCACAGCAGGAGCAATTCTTTCTACACTCTTCTTCACAGTTCACTTTGTTCAACCCTTGGTCAATCCATACTGCTTCTGATGTATCAGGAATCTTCACATTTCTAACTCTCACAAAACCTTCTCCCTTCCCACAAACAGAGGATTCCGATCGCTTCCTAACACACCCGCCATTTCCATCTTGGAAAAGCACCTTGCTTTGGGACTTTGGTTCATAACCAGGTAAGCACATACATTCAGAAAGAAAAGAGGAGCTAGAGTCACACATTCCATAAGCACCACAATGGCCGTATATGTCACACTTCTGATGCGAAATCGTATTGAACTCCTTCCATATCCCACCTGCTCCATCCCACATCATGGCCCTCACTGTTCCTGAATTGAGAATCACAGACATGTGCATAGTCGAAGCATCACGAGGAACAAACCAGAACCACACCCCAACCTCATTATTAACAAAAGAATCAATGAATAAACGATGGTCTACTTTCCATGGCCATGGGACACTCCGCCAACGGGGATTCACACCCTGGTACAAAAAGATTTGAGGCGAGCCATTCGGATTGAGCTTCAACGAGAAATCGCCGGTTCCTGGATCATCTTCTGATCTCCAAGATGTCAGGAACACGTGCAAACCTGTTTCTAGATTGATGCCGATTTTCATACCAGGTAACAAGGTATCCGTAGGATGATCAAAGCTTTGCCACAGAAGTAGTGATGTTTTGATATTGGTACCTTGCTGGACCAACACCAGATTTCCTGAATCCAATAGTTGAGCTGAACATGGAAAGGTTCTAGAAACGTTTGTAGACCATATGGGAAGCTCTTGGTTTCGGATGCTGCTGTAGAGCAAAAGGTTTCCATATCCATCGTTAATGAGGATTCCTGAGGTGCCGTTGATGGGGGTGTTCCTGTTAGCTACCCACACCACAGTTTGGCCTGGCTTGTTATTAAACCAGATACCAAGGTATCTTCTGTAGGTTGAACTACCAGGGCTGAAAAATCCAAGAGCAAAGTTGCCACCTTTGGAGATGATAAGCTCCCCATCCTTGATTGATCTGTTAGCGTGTAAAGTGTCATTAATTGAGGATGCATAGATTTTAGAATGGAAGAGAAGAGTAAGAATAAGAGGAAGCAGAATGAAGCTTGGTGCATCCATTTGATATTAGCTGAAAATAGGCTTGGTGCATCCATTTGATATTAGCTGAAAATAGTCTTATAAAAAATTGGAAAAAGGATGTGCACCAAGCTGACAACCACACAAATGATATTACTCTTCAAAGGAAACAAACACGAAAAGTCTAAAGATGGAAAAATCAGCTTAGCAAATTACTTGACATATACGTACAATGGAAGAATTCAAAGTTTAACCTCATTGGCTACTGATTTGACTACATCTAGGACTAAAACTTGGCATCAACATTATTCCATGTTTTATTTGGATGTTTATAGTTTCGGAGTGATGCTGCTGGAAATTGTGACTGGAAAGAGGATCAACGGTGGGTTTCCTACTCTTGAGGAAGACCATGCCACTTCTATTCTGCTCTCTCACTCACTCTGTTATTTATCTGGTTATTTCTCGCAGGATGGGGCAACCTCGGCGAAGGCGCCACCCAGTCCTCACGGCTGCGAAGAGTGGCTCGCCGGAGTCGCCGGATTCTAGAGCTGATTCTCTGTTTCGCGAAGGAAACTTGGGGCCGACAATTAGTGCATTGAGTAGTAGTCAGGCTCTCACCGGAGTCGCCCCGCGATAAGAATAGGAAGCTCGATTATGCGACGTTCACTAATCATACATCTGAATCTGTAAGCAAAAATCATATGCACTCTAAAATTCTTAACCTGCACATTTTTATATTGAACTTATTTTATCTTATTTTTAGGGGAAGCGCGATTCTTGCCCAATCCCGTAAATACTAAATACAGAGTTTTCCGCATTCGGGTAACAAGTGCAAAGTTTTGACAGGGGGATAATTTGGGTATTAAATATTTGTTTCATTTGTCCGTTACCGGAACAGTCGCGGACATTCCAGCATGGCTAACTGCCGGCGCGCTCCGGCTCCATCGCGACCTTTTTTCTCCTCCACCACTAGAGCTGCCTCTGCTCAGGCATTGACTACAACCGAAGACGTTCTTTCCTTGATCGACTGCAGGCCCGGATCTCCGATACCTCCAACAGAAGAGCAGATAGAGAGAATGCGAGAGCTCACAGTTAAGGCCGGAACTATTTCGATCTGGGCCAATATGGCAGAGAAAGCGAAGGTCGATCCGGAGCAGGAACCGGTTCAATCCCTTGCTCGAATCATCTATGACCTGCTCAACCAGCCGATTGTACAGCTACTTCTCAATCATAAAGGTGATTAGTTACCACCTCAAGTTTTAGTCAAATCGGTAGCCAATAAGGTTCAAACTTGACAACAGCTTTGTAAGAAGAAGGAAAAAAGGTAATTTGCTTACTGCGCTGATTTTTCTTTGAGAGCTTTCAGTAGTTGGTACCTTTGAAGAGTAATATCACCTTAGTGGTGGACATGCTTTCCAAATTTTGATCAATGGATGCACGAATAATGATTCTGCTCCCTCTTCTTACTCTTCTCTTACATGGTCAAACCTCTGCATCATCAAATGATACTACTATACATGCTAACAGATCAATTAAGGATGGCGAGCTTATCATCTCCAAAGGTGGCAACTTTGCTCTTGGCTTTTTCAACCCTGGCAGCTCAACCTTCAGATACCTTGGTATATGGTACCACAACAAGCCAGGCCAAACTGTGGTGTGGGTAGCTAACAGGAACACCCCCATCAACGGCACTTCAGGAATCTTCACCAACGACGGATATGGAAACCTTTTGCTCTACAGCAGCATCCAAAACCAAGAGGTTCCCATATGGTCTACAAACGTTTCGAGAGCCTTCCCCTGTTCAGCTCAACTATTGGATTCAGGAAATCTGGTGTTGGTCCAACAAGGTACAGCAAGTAACAATAAATCATTACTTATGTGGCAAAGCTTTGAGCATCCTACGGATACCTTTTTACCGGGTATGAAAATCGGCATGGATCTAGAAACAGGTTTGAACGTGTTCCCGACATCTTGGAGATCAAGAGATGATCCAGGAACTGGTGATTTTTCGGTTAAGCTCAACCCGAATGGCTCGCCTCAGATCTTTCTGTATAAAGGTACAAATCCCCTTTGGAGGAGTGTCCCATGGCCATGGAAATTACCTCATCGTTTATACAATGATTCTTTTGTTAATAATGAAGATGGGATATGGTACTCGTTTGCTCCTTATGATGCTTCAACTGTGTTGATGCTTGTGATCGACAATTCGGGAACAGCGAGGGCAGTGATGTGGGACGAAGCAGGTGGGATATGGAAAGAGTTCTATGTGATTTCGCACCAGAAATGTGATATATATGGCTATTGTGGTGCTTATGGCAAGTGTGACCCTAGCTCCACTTTTCTGTCAGAATGTATTTGCTTACCCGGTTATGAACCGAAGTCGCTTTTCGGAGATGGAAATGACGGGTGTGCCAGGAAGCGATCCAAATCCTCTATTTGTGGGAAGGGAGAAGGTTTTGTGACAGTTAGAAATGTGAAGATTCCTGATACATCTGAAGCAGTTTGGATTGACCAGGGGCTGAACAAAGTGAACTGTGAAGATGAGTGTAGAAAGAATTGCTCCTGTTCTGCATATACTACTGGTAATATTGTTGGGAAAGGGACTGGTTGTTTGACATGGCATGGAGAACTGATGGATACAGTACACGTCGCAACATCTGATCAAGAAATCTACATTCGTGTTGATGCTCTAGAACTAGGTAATCAATTAACATGCATACTGGACACACAAGGATGACATGCTTTCTAACTGGCTGATTCTGTTTGAACACAGCTGAGTATGCAGTGCAATCTGATGAATTTAATGAGCTTAGATTTAAGCTAAGTGTTCTTGTTCCATCAGTTTCTTCGGTTTGGATTGTCTGCATCTTATTTGCCTACACACTGTTCAAGAGGTGGAGAAAGTGGAAAGGTAATCAATCATCCCTCTCAACTTGTGGGTTTCTACTACTCATGCCGGTATTCATCCTTTATTTTCTTTTGCAGCAAAGAAAGTGAAAGAAAGGCAGATCAGAAACTTGTTTCATCCAAGCAAAGATTCGAGTTACTTACAGGATTCAATTGTGACAAAGGAAATGGAAAGAAGTAAAATGTACCCAGAATTACCATTCTTCAGCCTCGACGCGATACATGCTGCAACCAACAACTTTTCATCTGATAACAAACTTGGACAAGGGGGTTTTGGTTCTGTGTACAAGGTGATTTCTCCTTGAAATATCTGGATTGCACCTCTTTTTAGCACTTAATATTTTATCTATCTCTTTTTCCATTTTAATCAGGGGAAATTTCCATCCGGGCAAATGGTTGCTGTGAAAAGATCGCCAAGAAATTCAAAGCAGGGACTAGAAGAGTTCAAAAGTGAAGTGTTCTTGATTTCGAAATTGCAGCATAGGAACCTTGTGAAGCTGTATGGATGCTGCATTGAGAAAGAAGAGCAAATGTTGATTTATGAATACTTACCCTACAAGAGTTTGGATTCGCTTCTTTTTGGTAAGCCCAGGCTCATGCTATTTACTACTTTGAATTTGACGTTGACACTATCTACATATTGTTAAAGTTCCTTAATCTTGTAGTTGAGCATCTGCCTGGTGGTAAGCCATTCTTAGGCTGGCGAAAGCGGTTTAATATCATTGTTGGTATTGCACGTGGAATCTTATATCTTCATCAAGACTCGAGGTTCAGAATAATCCATAGAGATTTAAAAACCAGCAATGTTCTTTTGGATGCGGAGCTTAATCCCAAAATATCCGATTTTGGGATGGCTAGAGTGCTAGAGGGGGACCAAGTCAAAGGGGTGACTAGTAGAATCGGTGGAACTTTGTATGTCCTATGCATTTTCAATAAAAAACTATATCATATAGTTATTTAGTTACAGTGTGCAATTATTAGTTGTTAAATTATTTTCCTTTATGCAGTGGCTACATGGCTCCAGAGTATGCATACTATGGAAAATTCTCAGTGAAATCGGATGTTTATAGTTTCGGAGTAATGATACTGGAAATTGTGACTGGAAAGAGGATCAAAAGTCGGTTTACTACTCACGAGGAGGATCGTGCTTCCTTAAGCTTGATTGGATACGTAAGTGTGGCAGGTTTTCAGTTGATTATTGATTAAGCTTGATCGTTGAATGTTGATGTGCAGTAATGTTTGTTCTCAGGTATGGGAGCTATGGAAAGCAGAGAGAGTGGGGGATATAGTGGAGCCATCACTTCAAGTGTCAACGAGTACCCTGAGATGCATCCACATCGGGCTGTCATGTCTCGAGGAAAATCCGGTAGATCGTCCAGATATGCAGACAGCGGTTGTCATGTTTAACAGCGAAACAGCCCCACTTCCTCCGCTAAAACGTCCCGCATTCGTCTGCGCTGCAGAATCCAGAGTTGAGGTGAGGGTCGCAGAAGAATGCTCCATAAACGAGATTACACTTTCAGACATTCTTACTCGCTGAATGCTAGGTACCTAGTTGGAATACTATGTCAGCATCAATATGTTAGCTTACATTTCCTTCCCAATGTAACCAAAATTGCCATTGCAATTGATAAATCCCCAGTATGTACTGTATACACTTGTGTAGGAAGAACTAGACTTTCTGTATACACTTGTTTGCCCTGAAATTTTGCGTTCAGTAGTGCTGACTTGTGAAGAAGCAGCAACACCAGGGAATCAACTGTCAAGTCAACCTGGGTAGAATCTTGTAAATTGGATATATACTTCATTTTTTTCAGCAATGAAAGTGGAATTCTTGGCTTGTTTGATATATACCTCTTTTTTAGAGTTTACCTTCTGGAATTGGGTTCCTTCTGATTTTAATTTGCCTGAAGGGAAAGCTATTATTTTGTTGGTGTAAATTCTGATATTCGATCACCGGCTGACTAATTCAGTCGAGAAATTATTTTGAAAATAAGATTTTATTCCTTTCCCAATGTTGTTGTGGGAATCAAATTTTAATTCACCTTTCCAAATGCAATCCGGACACCACTGCACCAATAGTTTGTTGGTAAAGCATCTATCCTGTTGCTGCCAATTGTCAACTTCCACCTCATTCCTTATGGTCCTCGGACTGGCTTGATTGGGCTCCCAGCATCAAATTGGGCCCCGATTCCTACTGGGCCAAGGCCCAAAATCCCTTCAAGCTCAATGATATGATAGATGAAAAGTGAAAACAGTTGAAAATACATAGCTTTCTTGGTTTAGATAAATGTCACAATGAGCAAAAGATCTTATCTTTGTCAAAGCTAATCAGTGTTAAGATTGTCATCTATTGAAATTTGGATATGAGGGTCCCCACTGGATCACTTGCCCTCCAATTATCTATCTTTACAGTAAGAGAAGAAACAAACATAAATGAGTGAAACACAAGCAATGATACAAAATTATTGCAAGGAAAATGAAAGCAAGGAAAGAACTTGAAAGTAATGCTGGGATTTGGGAGGGGTTCAGTGTTTTTTAAAGCGGTTCAAATGGAATTGTTCTGGTCTGATTAAGAGGTCTAGTTCGATGAAAAAATATTAGAGAATTTGAGTGTCCAGTTTTTTACGGAAAAAAAAGGGAAATATATGAAATCAGAATGAAGTTGCTTTGATTTGGTCGAGAAATTTAGTCTGACGAGAAAAATGAGGGGAAAATGAGAGGGTTTGTCTAGTGTTTGATAGAGTGAACATTGTTACATCACATATGGGATTGGCCCATGTTGTTGGTGCAGAGATGCCTTAATTTCTTGCCTTTTTATCATGAGGAGAATACATGTATGTAGATCTTGCTTGCATATCTAGACAGATAGATGCATGTAGTGTGTTCTGTCTCCTACATACTTTGTTGCTTTTGGCATCTTTAAGGTGCATCTAACCGAGCCTAAACTTGTACGGGGCTTCTTTTTAAGTTTATGTACTTCAAAATTTCGCCAGAACAAGTCTCCATGGTCTATCTGCCTACTCTTTTGCTTTGCCCTTCCAAAAGGTTGTTTATTCTCATCGGATTAAATATTTCGTGTCAAACGTGAAATAATATTCGATACTGTTAGATGCTGAGTTTTGTACAAATTCATAAGTCATCTACGCGGATTGGGGTTAGCAAGATTCGAAATGGAAACCTTCTTTGAGTTTCAAAAGTTTTGTATCATGTCATAAATCATTGCATCTCAATTACTCGAGCTATTAGGGAAAAAGTTTTAATTGATTATTATATTATTGAGTTAACTTTTGGGCCGGGGAAAATTCAAAAGCACTTGGACCTCAATAATGTAAACTTCTAGTTACAACATCTCTACTATTTCAACATTTTATCAGGTCAATATTGATTATCGATCAGTGAATCGATGCAAGAAAGAAGAGTGAAAATATAGTAACGTTATGAGCAATCAGTTAGAAAAGACCTCTCTAACTACTATATTTCTACCATTAGTGGCGGATAAATAGTCAACATGTGTCGAGCCAGTGATCTTAAATAGTATATCGAGAGAAAATATATAGTCAACACATATCGAGCCAGTGATCGTCAAATAGTACATCTGAGAGATGGAATAAGAGAGAGTTATGAGTTATGAGCTAGGTAGCTAGATCCTATAAAAACAAATCAAAATACCATGGGGAAGTGTGGTGGTTTCCCTGAAAGAGTACAAATTCGTGAACAGAAGAACCCACCCAATGGTGATGGAGCAGATAACATAAACAAAGTGCAGGGAAATCAAAGGGGGTGTTTGGGGTTTGATGAATGATACTTGTAAATTAGCAAAACCTTAAAACAGAACAAACAAAAGATCATGAACAAAGTATTGCAAACAAAAGCAAGAAATTATAAATAAATACTAGTGGTTTGGGGGGGGGGGGGGGGATATGGGCCACATATACAGCTGCTAACAACTCCCATCATCTCCTGCTGCTGCTGCTGCCGCCACTGCTTCTTCTTCTTCTTCTGTTCCCTTGTTTAAAAGTGACCCACTGAACCAACCAACCATGATTCAACTACATCAACTAAATAATGCAAGTGTTGGTTTTGCTGCGTTGTTAAATATATTTGTTTGTGTAATGTTTGATGGATTTCTTAACCAGCTCCGTTTGCGCTGGATCAGCCTACTTCATGCACGAGCGAAAGATTGGTCGAGCTAGCTATCTTGTATTCCCAATCACAGTTTCTCGCTTCACTGTGTTTGTGTATCGCAGATTTCATTTGTCTTTCCACAAGGTAATTTAATAACCTTGAACTTCCGGCCATAATAATATTTTTTGTAGTGAATGTTTGCTTGCTAGCACTTTGTTTTGTATGGTTATTATAAAGAGAGATAGAAGTTAGGTTACATATGAGCTTCTTCAACGATTCTTTACCTTACCATCATCAACTTACATACAACTCCTCTTTAACTCAAACATACACTCTTAAATTGATACACACATTTTAACATTAATATTACGAGTATGACTTTCTCTAACTCCTAACACAAAAAGTTCTTCTACAATTCTCCTATTCGCTCCCAAAGGAACCCCAACATTTGTTTTATGTTTGAATCAAGGGAAGTTCCATCTTTTTCCCCTCTGTGTTGCAGCTGTTGGAACACAGTGTACACTCTGCAAAATTTAAGAAAGCCAGAAACAAAGAAAGAACTGTTTTTTTCTTCCCAAGGTGATGTTACTTTCATTTTCTTCATATAATAATAATAATAGTATACTATTTCCTTATTTTAAAAAACAAACAGAGGCAGAAAACAAGAAAACACTATTTACCATCTTCTGACTTTTAATTTCCTCCATAGATTGAATCCATCCATTCAAAACCCACTTTCCATCTCAGTAGTTGTAACAAATAACCTTCTTTCTTTTCCTCTTCTGCTTTTTTCTGGGTTCTCCATTAATAATTGTCTGCCATCTCTCTCCAATGCAATTTATGACCCTCTTTTTATTGTACTTTCACCTACCTTGCTAAGACTCTCTTTAAGTAGTAAAAACTAAAAAAACTAAAGGACACTCCCCCATACTTACCCACTTGCTCCTTGCTGCTGCTGGAGAAGCCTTCTCTATCTATCTCTCTAGAGTCTAGATAGTAAAGACTCATCCTTTTCCTCTTTTTTCCATTTCAGACAATTTATGCTGTTTTTGCTGCAACAGCAGCAGCAGAACTGGAATTCAGCACCAAAGGCCACTCCTTTTGCTCCTTCCCAAAAGTGGGTTTCTTTCTTTTTTCTCTTTGGTTTGGTTTTCTTCCCTCCCCCCATGAAGCATACTCCTCTCTCTTGGATTCCATTCCTTTCTCCCATGTAAGCTTTTTACTTTTGTTCTGTTCTTCTGGGTTTCTTTGATGTACTTTGTTTGTTGGGTTTGTGATGAAATCTTGTGTTTTGTTTGATCAAGATGATGTTTTTCTGCTAATTTTTCCTTTGATTTCTGCTAAGGTTTCCTTTGAGGAAGGAAGTTTTGCCCTTTTGTGTTGTGATGAGATATCTGTTATGTGACTTATGTCTAACCCCAATTCTGACCTCTTTCTTATCTTTCTCTTTTTGAACTGGTTTTGTGTTCTCTGATTTGGGGTTTATGTTGAATTGTCATCTTGTTTTGTTATTGGCTTCTGGTGTACTCCTTTGAAATTGAAGTTGAAAAATCTTTGTTTTCTAGTGAAATCAGTCCTTTCTTTGTGCTGTTATCTCTCGAAAAATCCTCAGAGATTCATGACTAACCCTTTTTCTGCCAAAAAAAGACAGTTACTATAGTACATCAGAAAGGGCTGTGTTTACTTCCATCAAAAGGTTTGACCTTTAACAGCTCAGTTATGTTTCTTTTGTGTGTTGTGAGAGGCTTATCCAAAAACTCCATCCTTTGAGATTCATCCATGGTTCAGAATCTGGACTGAACATTTTCCTGGAATTGTTATTCAACTCAAATTTCTGTGATAGTTGCTCTTAAATTCTGAATTTGAGTGAACTTGCTAGCAAAGACAGTCTTTGCTTATCATGAAACTGCTCCAGAACTTGGCTTTGTCCAATGTGGCAGATAGCTATTGGGGGGGTGATCTTCTCTCTTCAATTAGTTTGGGCATCAAACATTTATTGGCAGTTAATTTGTCCCAATTTGATTTTCATTTTTGGCTAAGTTGTGGGGCTGCAACTTATCTTGAGTAGTTGGCTGAAATTGGCAATGGGCCATTGAAGTAGTTACTCCCCAATTCTATGCTGATGATCTGTTATTTTAGTTGAGGGTTTCAATTTCTGCATACCTATGGTTTTACACCTATTCTTTATGTAGGATGTTGAGTCCTTTCACCATTTTCTCTTTGTCGTCGAAACTATCAAGATAGCTGCGCTTAACGCGATGTTTTCTCTGTTGTAGAGGGCTATAAGTTGGAATAGAATCAATTAAAGAGATCGGAATATGGATTCGTAAGTTGGCATTGAACCGATACTGTGCTCTGTAGTTTGATATCAGTGTGACCCTTGCATATGTGAAGTAGTCCAGATCGTTGCATTTCATCTTACTTAGCAATGCCATCTCATTTATCTTCTCTTACCTCTAGGCCAATTCTCTAGCTCCCCGACTGAGGTGGAAATGAAATCGGAGTCTCAGTATATTGCTCGGAGTTGAAAGCTGATTATCAAGTTCCTCGGTCACAATGTCTGTCGACCACATGAGTTCGTCAATGTTTCGGTCTATATGTTAGGTATGATACTAGAATGAAAGAACCTAACCACACTAGACAAGTCTTGCTAGTTAAGGCTATAACATGTTGTGTCCCAAGTTTTCTCGGCGTCAGGTTCGACTAAGGTGTTACATACGACTTGTGATCTAAAGTAGTGTGACATTGAGACCGAGTCATTAGTCCAAGTTAAATTCTTTAGGAGAACAAGAACATGTATTTGCTTGACATTCATGAATTGCTAATTTCATGTTCTCTTAATGACTGAACTCTCTTTTCTTCATTTGCAGCTGAGAATTTCTAGTTCGGTGTGACCAGCTCGATCTATCGTTCGGAAGATATCACCGAGTAAATCTCGACCCTTTTCACCACTTTTAACACAGTCATGCACCAATTGAACTCCAAGTTTGACTTGGAGAATAATGAGTCCGAAAACAGCAGCCAAGTAGCATCCAACCAATCAGCACAGGAACCATCCCCGGACCGATCAAAGGACAGCACCACCACAACAACTCCTTCGTCCTCACTCTCCGAGCTCATCAAGCTCCAACAGATTCCTGCCCCACCCGATCTCTCCCTTGACTTGTCACTTCAACTCCACTCCCAGGACTCCGACAAGTTTGTTGAAAGTTAGTGATCCAAATTCCTTACTCTTTTTCATCTATCTTTATTTCGTTCATTGCCTGTCGATTTCTAACAGAGTTCATCACAGCAACCGAACACGAAACCAGCAATGAAGAACAACAACCATCCGCCCCAACACCACCAGGAGGATCAGGAGGAGCCATGCCACGAGTATTCCCGTGCAACTACTGCAGGCGAAAGTTCTATAGCTCGCAAGCCCTTGGTGGCCACCAGAACGCTCACAAGCGCGAGCGAACCATAGCCAAGAGAGCAATGCGGATGGGGATCTTTTCAGACAGGTACAACAGCCTGGCATCACTCCCACTCCACGGTACCACGTTCCGAAACCTTGGCATCAAGGCTCACACCGCAATGCACCACCAAAGCCACATCATCCCGTTCCAAAGGCCACCACTTTCGGCACAGGTACAAGTACAGCTACAACCGGAATATAACGCTAGAGCTGGCTTCGGAGCGAGATTCGAGCAGAGCTACTATGGGGTGCCTGTTTTGACCACCACGGACGAGGAAGATGTGAGCTTGTACTGGCCGGGGAGTTTCAGGCAGGTAGGGAGTGAAGGGTTTGCCACCACAACCATTAGCAGTAACAACAGTAATCAATTCGGTTTGCATTTCGCTGAGAGGCCAAACACTACTACTACTACTGCAAGAACTGCAACAGGTTTTGTAGCTATGGAAGGTAGGCAAAGGACAGACCATTGTTCATCATCATCTTCTTCTTCAGCACCTGATCTAACTCTCAAGCTATAAATTTGGAATCTTTTTGAGTTTTTCTTTTTTTCTAGAGGTACATTGTTGCTATATCTCTTTGTACAGTGAGATATACCCCATTTGCTTCTCTCTTGTATGAGTTTGCTGCACTAGAAATTGAAAATCTGTACTGTATTCCTTCTTTCCTGTAGCTGGTTTTTGTTAATTAATTATCATTAATGGTTAAGTTTCTGCATCTTCTTCTGATCAGCAGAATGTTTTTCAAGACTATTCATTTTCGAAATCGGTCTGTTAAATTTCTACCCATTTTCCAAAATCTCTTTCCCAAACGACCCATTAAATTCATATGAATGAGGCATCATCATCCATTAGAATTTTTTAACCAACCACTTGATGTTGTTAGGAGATGAAGTTAAAGGTGTTTAAAACATGCAGAAAAAGATGAAATAAAAAGAAATGAATGGTGGTGGATGAGTCAGAGAGGTTATCCCAAACCAAACCAAACACAAAGTGATTGTCTTCTGTTAGGTCTGAAGAGACACCAAGTTGGGGGACTCCTACGGTCTGCCACATTCATGTCAGTGACCCACACATGATCCCCATATCCACCACACTACATTGCTTTGTCGCCATACCTTAAAGTCATCATTGTATAATTTAACTACTACTAAACTATATATGGAATTGGATGACATCCGGGCGATATTAAGATGTGTCGGAACCTTTTATGAGTTCACGTAGTAGTAAATTTAAAGGGTGACGTAAGAGTGAAAATAAGATAAAAGAAAGAATAAGCAGAATATCCATACTGAAGGAAATGTTCTCTTTGCAATTATGAGTTATGACAGTCTCCCTTCATGCGCTTGTAGTAAGACAGTATTTATAGTATTAGAGCTGGGGTAATGTGCATTCATCCTTACGAATAGGCTTGATTTGGGCAATCTGAGCCATTCAACTGAGGCGGTTCGTAGAGCTGGCACCATATATGCAACTAAGATGACTCGCGTGTGGGAGGGGCCGATTGGGACCTAGATTCTAGCGGTTAGCCCCTCAAACGATCAACTCTTGAGCGGTTAACTCCCGTTTGAGCCTTCTTCCGATGGGCAATCATTATTTTTACAATTTTCATTTCAACCTACTAAAAGAAGCATTATATGTTGATTTTGACTCTTGACCTCCAGAATCTAATGGATGATCTTTTTAAATTTACTAGAACTGATGAAAATATTAATAAATATATATGTGGAAGGTTTATAAAATTGTAATATGAAAAAAAAAATTAGATTTACTTTGTGATTAACAAAAGGGTGATCTAAACGGAACCCCTTTTCTTTGGTGAGATTGTCTCCTCCAATTTCCCGTCAGTAACGGTGACGGTGTTAACCATTCCGTCCCCCTTGCTTCTCCTTCTCCGTCGGACTCAGTTTCCGTTAATGCTGACCCGTCATCGTATTCACAGCCGCCAACGTTCGTTGACTTGAACGGCGTTATGGGAGCTTCGTTCTCCGACAACGGAGCAGTCTGGCCTTCAAGTATACACGATCCACCTCCAGACACCTGGACAGTTAATTTTTTTTTATACCAGATATAAACAACTGATATTAATTAGAAAAATAAAAGCTTGTCCGGGAAAATATACATATATATAAACACGTTAAATCACATGCAAATTAACTATTTAGGGATTAATCAACGACATTATTGTGCTTGTGGGAAAAGTAATGACAACCCAGTTGGTGATTATTAACGTCATGGAATTTTATCCAACACCACAATCTAATCAGATGTGATTGTCATAATCAATATTTAATTATATTGATAAACATGATTTTTAGTGTATTTGCAAAGCATCATCAAGGATTTGTACCCTGTAATTATCATTAAAAAAAAGTAGCACATTATCAAGTTTTAAGTTTTAACTGAGATTTTGTGAGATTAGTACAGTTTTTTCAGTCATTAGTGGTATATTTAAGCAGTCTTGTTTTTTTTAATTAATACCGATTGAAACAAATACGAAAAAATCATTATAAATGACTTAGATCATCTCCATCGTAAAAATTGATTAGCAATTTCTACTCGGAATTTTATCGCCACATCAACAATTTTAGTTCCACAATTTCTAACCTCCTCCATCCCAGCAATTGATTAGCAATTTCTAATCATCATTTTTACAAACAAACACAATAAAAATAAACCAATCAAAATCATTAGATCTTCATTTATTTTCTATTTATTTTCTATTCATAAATATATTTCTTAAAAAATTATAACAATTTACCTATGTAGCATTGCTAATTGACTTGCTTAGGTGACAATTGTTTAATTAATGCCACATCACTTTACAATTTTTAAAAAACTAGAGATGTGAATGCTCTTAGGATTCATACGCAAAGTAAAACAAGACTGGACAAAGTGAGAGAGAAGAGAGTCTGATATCTTTTTCTCATAGTGGCCAAGGATTAGCCTATGCGTGAAAGTCATCATTTATTAAGCAGATATTCCGGTACTTATGGGTATATATATAGTACCTTCGATATTAGAAGTTTAGAATCATTCATTTCAAAAATTGAAAACTCAAACGATAAATTTTAAACAGCTTGCATTGAACCCTAAACACTAAAGAGTAATACTAAATTTTTACACATTAAATTCTAACCCTTAAACACTAGATTATAAACTCGTATTCTTAATCGTACTGCACACTCTAATTTTTTATCATAAATCTCAAAATTAAATTCTATACACTTACTTATCACTATATCTCAAATCTTGAACACTAAATTAAAATCTCTCAAACTCTTAGTTTTAACTTTTAAGCATAATATATGATAAAAAAAAAGAGAGCAATGGTTAATTACCTTGCAAGCAATGGAGCAGAATCGATTAGGCAAATCCTGTAAGTATCTTGCACAAATGATACAAGCTGCTCCAGACTTGGCCTTAGTCGACGGCTTCGCATCTTTCAGCATAGGTCTCGGATTCAAATGTACCGCTTTTTCTCCATTTATCTTATATGTCTGCTCTCAAAAAAATTGAAATGTAACGAACTTTGAATTTTGACTCATTGATGTAACTAACCAACAAGTAAAATTGTAGATTTTGACTGGTAAGTAGTCTAGTAATTAGTTACAATTAAATCTGTAAGATTCAAGATACTGTTATGGTTATACTTTATATAATTACCAGCCAAATATACATCAAGATACTGTTATGGTTATACTAATATTACTAGCCGATTATCAGTTATTTTGAGTTGAAATTGTATTTCTGACCCCGAACTAAACAAATGAGATGGTCGGAATTAAAATGTTTAACTTGAGTCAAATTCGATAAAAGTTAGTTTAAAGAACTGGTGACACAAAATGTCATGTTTATAAACATCAATTCAACACAAAAAAAAACATTACACTCACAAATGTAGGTATTTTAAATCATAATTTTTCGATTCAGGGTTCATTATTGATTCGTTTAAAATAACGAATAGTTATTTTACTTTTACATTGAGACAATCAATTGTGAAAATCGACATAAAACCATCAATATCGTTGTTTTAAAGAGGTTTTAAAGGCATTCCTAGACATTAACCCAATCTGTTTTTTACTTTTTACGAGACAAACCGTTCATTGTTTGACTGGCTGGTACAGTGGTACTTTCGATCCGGTTCTAACAACAATGTTCACATCAATAGGGTTTGGACTAATGTCATGTTTCTAAACATCAATTCAACAGAAAGCACGTTACCTCTAACAAATGTAGGTATTTTAATTCATAATTCTTCAACTCGCGGTTCATCATCGAATGGTTCAACTCGTTGTTTCGCTTTAGTTCGCGGTTTTCATGGTTTGACCGGCTGGTACGTTCTGTCCGATTCTAACCACAATGTTGAACATCAACGAGGGTTTCAGACTAATTGACACAACTACCCAACCAGAAAGAAGTCAAAAAATCAACACCGAAACAGAAAAAAGTTGGAAAAAAGAGATTGAAATCGATTGACCAATAGGACGAACAGCAATAAAAAACCAGTAAGATTTCCTTATCATCTAGCAAGATTCTCTCTGGGTTCAACTCATCAATCAATCAATCAAATTCCTAACAGACATTGCAATTCGATCAATCTAACAAGTAATTACCTGAATTCGAGAACAGTCGAGATACTTCTGGATGTCCTGGAGGCGGATTACGTCCTGATAAACGTACTTGCAAATCTGGAGATGGCGGTGGAAGCACGAATCGGATTTGGAGCAATGCTTGCAGAATCCGACGTCGCAATCGAGACAGAAGACGTTCCTCTCGTTCTTCCTCAGCTCTCTGTGGCTCTCGCACCCGCCGAAGAACTCGCTGTTCAGTAGAGTCTCCACCCACTGCCTTCTTCTCCGATCGTCGCCGCCCTTTAAATCATACAATCCGCACCCTACCTGTGTCAACAAAAAATCAATCGATTCCGGGAAAAAGAAAAGGCGAAATAGAAGTTGTAGTATAATCGAATCCAAGTTCCCGAGAGTCACAGTACCATGTTTCAATGGAGGAGGAGTAGTATAGTGGAGACTGGAGTGGACTCTCTGGTCTGACTGGTTTCAATGGAGGAATTTGGAAGATTGGTATATGAACAGAGAGGGAGACGAAAGAATTGATGTAATCTTTTTGGTAATTATAGATTGGTGTTATTAATTTTAATTTAATTTATTTGGAGAAAAAGGAAGATTTTTTTTTATGGACACCTGCGGAAATTTCTGACGTGAGAGAGGGAAAGAGGCCAACTAAGGGAAGTGGCAATGTAAACGGCGGGAAAGAAGAGCATGCATAATGTTATATTATTATTTTTTAAAATTTATTTTTTTTGGCATAATTTTGATGAATAAAATATCAAAATAATAATAATTAAAGCGAAAGATTCTGATATATATATTTATATTTATGTGATACATTCAATATTATAAATATTAAAATCGAAATAATAAATTCTAAACATTTCATATGCTATCATAAACACTATATATAGTAATGTTAAACCCCTAAACACTAAATTATACTTCCAAATTTTCAAGCAATCATTGCAATCACGCTGCTCAGTATTAGTTAGACGGTATGTTGTTCTAGAGTCACCTATTGTTGGGGAGACACCGTCTTTTTTTCAGTGGCAGATCTAGAATCGCAACATGTAAGGAATTGAATTTGAAAATTTAATATTTATATACCTAGTAATCAATTTATGAATATTTTTTAAAAATTTAATACTAAGTTAAAATATACAAATACACATTCGTTGTACTATTTTTAGTTAAAAAAAAGTTGTCCTTAAAGATTGAATGTGCCACCGGTGACATTTTTCCTAACTAAATAATAGTAAATGCAAGTATATATTGAGCCGAAATTATGATTAATATAAATCGAGTACTGAGCCGAAAAACAAAGCCATGAATCGAATCTAAAACTACCTTGAGCCGAACTCAAAAAAGTCGTAAATATATACTTAAATTTATAGCTCGAAATGAAATTGCTCCCCTTTATTTTTTACCGGCTTCTTTGCATGATTTTTATTTCACGATTCATGATTAATAAATGAGTATTGATTTGGCTTTTATATTTCCAAGCAATGTTAATGAATGAAGAAGAATAGGTATGACATGTTCTAAAAAGCTAATCAGTTTATGATATGGAAGTTCGATTCATTGAATATTTGAATTGTGATAGTCAAACTAATCATGATTAATTAGTTTATTTTTTTAGAAAAAGCGGACGAGAGTTCTAAATATTATTATTAAAGACTCCGATCATAATTGATCAAGAAAAATTAATAATTTGAATTGAAAATTGAAAATTTACGATCATATGGTTTTTCGTTTTACAAACAACCCAAAATGAAATTATTCCATAACCAAACAAGGCTTATATTCATTCATTGTTAATGCTGGGTATTCATTGTCAATCGGATGGATCGAAGTCGAATTTATATGGATTGTAGTTACCCAAAATTAAATCAGAGTGGAATGTGGATGGTGGACCAAAAAGAAACTGCGACGAAATGCATGAATGTACGATCTGTGAATGTGTGAGCAAATCTTTTGCCGTGATGGGTGGTATCTATTGTCCCATTTTGGCCCCCCTTTATTTGTTGTCTTTTGAGTTATTTTACTATCCTTTTTACATTTGTTCAATTTCGGATTAAAAAAATTATATATGATTTATTATACATGATTTATTTATTATTCATATATTTAAACCTTTTATACATCACTTATACGTTTTATATAGATTAACATTCGCTTGTACATGTTATATGCACGCTTTTGAAGATATGTGTAATGTTGAGGACCTAATCGTTACAATCGACTTTGGCTATTATTTGAGTGGAATTATCGAAAGGAATTGCATACAGTAATTTTTTATCATTAATTAAAATTATCAGATTACCCGATATCAAAATTTTAATATTAATTCAGAATACACAACTCCATAGTGTTCGAGTAATTTTATAATGTCCATAGTGTCCTTAAAAGCGATGGCAGAAAATGAGCATGGCTAGAAGGGCACCTTTGACTTTCTGTCTCTCACTTTCAAAAGAAAAGGGGGGCAAAAAGGGCAAGTGGGTTTTTTGTGGGTGGTGGTGGTGTTGGTGGTGCACTGGTGGTGATGAATGATGATGACGATGGAGGCGGTTTTTTTGTATTAGTTTTTGAAGAATATTTAAGGGGTATTTATTATAATTAAAATATTAATGTAGCATCTTTTTTATCGGTCAAATAATGATTACATTAATTTCGTCTGCATTGTTATTAACAATATTATAAAATATGATGAAAAATTTAATCAATTAACTAAATTTGATAATGGACCGAAAGCTTTAATCAAAAAATTATCATCAAAATAATTTTAACTAGATTTGTTAAATTCGGAAAAGTTTTTACTAGAAAGGAATATTAGGCCTTTGAAATGAGAGCTATTGTTTTACTAGTGATTTGCTATATTGATCTTAGGCTAGCATTCTAAGTTTGGCACAATGTTTGTCTAACATTTGTACCACATGCGTTGAAATTAGGAATTGCAATCGAGTTGAGTCGAATTGTAGGAACAAATACTTTAGAATGCGGTAAAAAAATTTAGGGGGGGTTCGAGTTGTGGGCTTTAATACGAAAACTTACATTGTGTTGTTATGGATGGATTTGTCTATTATGATAAGAATGTTCGTAAAAGAACAAAGTTTGAGTGAGCGAAGAGAATATGGCGAACTTGGTAAATATTATTTTACAATGATAACTATATAATGAAGTCATAAACTTTTCGTATAAACATTATAAGTAAGTTTCAATGGAATAGAATATAGTATATCGTATTGTCATGGTGAAATACATGATGCAAGGAAGATATTTTGTCAAAGTGTCGAGCTCCATTGGTAATGGTAATCGAATACATACTCCACCTCCAGATTAATGTTACATTATCCATATTGACTTTAATCCATTATGTGCTATGTATTATTTTTTCATATCTTTCATGAGGTTTGTCAATAATCTTAACTTTTCATAAGAATTAATTTAATTTTTTTATTTATTATTACGATAAATCATAATCTGTTATGAATATAATTACTATAGTGAATGCACCATTGTGTAACTCCTTATTCCATTCTTCAATGTATTTCATTGTATTTATTTTCCCACCTTTACGTGTAATAATATTAGAGAGTATAGGTTATGATCTATGAGCCTATAAATAGAGCTCTCATTTGTAGCATTCTATACACCTCAATAAGAAACTCTCTCCCTCTCCATATTTCTCTTGTTCTTGTCTTTCTTTGAGTTTAGTTTTATAATACGTTATCAGCACGAAGTTCTGCCGTCGAACAACTTCTTGTAATCATGAGCGAAGTGCATACAAACAATACATATGGCCAGTGAGTTCATGCTTATGCTCCTGATGCCCGTTTTTGCAATTTTATTATTGCGCACGAGTGCTCGATTCTCAAAAGTTTACAAAGATAGATATTTGATTGCTATTTACTCGATTCTCTTATTCTTCTACCTACTTTCTTTTTGTTTCAAAACTAGATTTAGTTTGCGATTTCAAATGTTATTACATTGATTTACTCGATTCCTTACATTTTAGCTTATTATATCATCACATCAATTTTTTTTTTCTCCTATAATATAATTGGTTACGCAAGTTGTTCTCGCTATTGACAATTCTCAGATTTATTATATCTGCTACGTGTTTTTTTCTTTGAGTATATGTATATTGCCATATTTTAAATTAAGTATTTACCCATTTGAATATTACGTACTTTTTCTTTTATCTTATGTTTTGAATACATATACTAAGAAAAATTTGTGATTCTCATTTTCATTTCTTACTTTTTCATAACGCTATTGTTACTATTTAAAAATAGGTCATTAAGGTGGGCTATTAGCTAATTCATATGTTTACTTCTTCAATCTTCATTTTTTTTTGTTTTCTACTAATACCCCACCGAAGATACATAGTAACAAATTGTTTATATGAATATTCACCGAGTGACAATATTATTTATTTATTTTGTGTTCATATATGTCTATGACTTAATTCTAATATTTGATAGCTTATCTTTCTTGCTCAATTATTATTGATCACGCAAACAAGTAATGGACATCTTATGCATATACATATGTATTTTTTTCCTTTGTTTTTATCGGTTTTACTTAATATTAAAGCATATTTGTCAAAAGGAAACGGATCGGTGGTTATCGATTATTATCATAACCATTATTTTTGTAACGTTGGTCATCACATTATTACATTACGTTTACATTAATATTTTTCAATCATCATCAACGATTGTCATTAAATATTTAAATGGCTAATGATCATGTCATTATTAATGGAATCGTAAGTTATGTTTACGGATTAAATAAATGTATTATATATGTTGTTAATTACAGTTTTAATAGTATATTCATGTGATTATTAATTCATTCATAATGTGATCTAATTTATTTATTTTGATAATTACGTCAATTTTTTTTTAAAATTTGAGTATGTGGTTTTTGATGTTTCGGGCAAGAATTACTCTTCATGGGCATTCGAGGCTAAAATCCATATATAATAGTATTGGTGAAACGAGACGATAATGCACGTCTTATCATGACAAAGCTAAAGCTTTGCTATTTACTCGCCATCATCTGAATGATAGGCCGAAAGATGAGTACCAAGAGACACAACATATCGAAAGAACAAAGCTATACATATATTTTATATGTCTCGAATATTGAAGGTCAAATGACAAAATATCAATCTTTTTAGTGATTGATTATACTCATAAAAGCTCGATATGATTGAATGTCCCACGAGACACATATCTTGAGAAACGGGTTATCTTATATTTCCAATGTTGATGGTCCAATGAGACAAAATATCGTCCATGAAGTGAGTGGATATAATCATATGTCCACAAAGTGATTAGACAATATATATTCCCACAAAGTCAATACACTATCGTGGAAGAGAAAGACCTAATCTTTCAAAGGTCATAGTCCATCCAAATTTATTGTGATGAGAAAATCTCATATGACACTATCATATTTCTCGAAGTGCATACACTTATATCATATTATTTTCCGATGAAAATGTCACAATACATGATTACTATTTCATATACGGAATTCAATGTGGATTTGATGGGCATATAGTACCAATGAAAGTATTTTTTAACCAATAGTTGAACAAAATCTCGAATAATTATATGATGAAATTCACACAACTTCTCGAGTTTGACGGGAAATTGGTCATCTCGTTGGTGATAGAGATGTGAAAAGATTAAGTTGATAATCATGTTGAAAAATTCTAGTGACATGAAAGGTGATACAACCATCAATTTTATTTTGATGATCATATCAAAATGATGTTAATTTAGCACTCAAAGTGATTGTGCAAAGACACATTTAATTTGTTACATTGTTCCCGAAAGCATAAGTGACAACATATTATCATTGTTCACATAAGGAACCGTTTTATTCGGATGGACATAACAATTGTGGTTATACGAGAATTATTGATCTATTAATTGGTGACATAGATGATTGAGAAATATATCTATTTATCATTTAAACTATGTACCAATTCTCATGACAAAAATGAGTATTTTATGATGAGAATCACCATAATTAATTGTGATATATATCACATCGATAGTGCACCAAGATATATGGTGTAGTACAACTTTTCTCTCAATCTCTAGATCGAGCTATTATATTGTTCACGAAGGAACAAAATCCTTATTCCAATTTGTTTAGGATCAAGAGAGGAACAATAATATGGTCTATGGCTATATAATTATTGAATCAATAATATTATCCTCCAATTTGTTCACTCGTCCTGACAACTATTATTTGGCATAACCGGTGAGACCATCCCGGTTCAATCATGATGCGAATCGATAAGTACCTCTATGGTCAATTTCGATGATTCCATAATCTAAAGTGTATGTTCTATTGAAGATTGTTGTGCATGATGGTCTCAACTTGGGTATTCTAAAGAAATGATTCCTAAGGTTATAGGGATTTAAGTAGTCCTTGTGACTCCCCTACTTCCCGGGAACACAAACGATTTTTCGTTCGTCAACAAGGTTTCGTTTCTAGGAAAGCATTTTCACCTTTCCGTTACCCATTGTTGGGTAAATCTCCAACACAACATAATTCATTTTTGGATTGCTTTTCCTCAAATAGAGTTGATTGTTGGATAATCATCAACTAAAGTAAGATCATTTATCTTACACACAACAAAACAAGGGTGATATTTATGGATCCATACGCCCAACATGTGAGCCAATTATTTTAATTGATGTATCAACTAGAAGGTCACATGTGTATATGAAAGAAAACTAAAATTTGTGAGATTACTAGCTCAACCATTTTGGTTATGAGCATATTTTCATGATTATCCAATAACGAAAATGTGTCATTGAAAACCAATATATTATTGTGAACATGTCATTTACATGCACAACACAAATTCGCATTACGCCAAGAAATTATCATGAATTCCTCCATTATGTTTGGTTTTTGGGTCAAAACCTTATACTTCCCATCTATGGATATATGAATGTGATATACACATCTGAATTGCTCCACCACCATTTATTAGGATGGGTTCTCAATGAAGATTGAGAAATTATTTTGATTACGAGTTCATCGATGGTCAAGTATCACATCGTTGTCGGGAGTATTTTGATGACTCGTTTGGAGGTTTATATTTAAACTTCCCAACATTAGGGGGAGAAAACAAAAGTTGGCCAGGAGATTAGATGAATGATCATATTATTTTGATCCTTGCACTAAGCAATATGAGCTTGAAGTTCAAAAATATATAATTCATTATCCGCGGACACTTTACCGACCCAACGAGAGTAACGTTTTCATGTGCCAACTCAAAATGCTCCAATAACAATAATGCCAATATTGGGCAATCGACATCACAAATGAGTCTAAAACCCGCAAAGGCGTGATAGACCACTCGGTTCCAAAGAAAAAAATCCTCAAAAGTGGAATGGAGCTATATATCAAGATGGTCAAATTGAGGTTAAGATTATTTAAACAAAGCCACCAAGAGAAACAAATAATGTGCTCAAGAAGAGTATCGAGTACCGAAAGATATGAATATATATCTCAATTATCTATATCTTGGATGGAAAATATTGGAACCCCAATGAAGTCAACATCGACGAAATATTTACGTATAGTGCAACGCTAAATATGATAGTTGAAAATGAGGATCATTAGCCAAAATGCATGCACGGATAGAAATGATTGGCTAAAAAAATTTCAATTTGAGGCAAATTCAAATTCCCAAGAGAAATGAAAAGTTTTAAGACATCAAGTCTTTATACATTGAGATGTAAAGTATGAGTATGAGAAGTTATGAAACATCTCATTTTTGAAAGGTTTTGTACAACAAACCTATAACATTTTGATTATGAGAAAACATATTCTCATGTGGTGGATGCAACTACTTTTTATTATTCGATTAGTCGGCAATATGTGAAGGGAAAGAGTTTGCCCCTAATGGATGTCCTTGCAACCTATATGTATGGTTTTCATAATTAGAATACACATGTGTATATGAAATTCCCTTGAGGATTTATTTTGCTATAAGCAAACAATTCAAGTTCACGTGAACAAGTTATATCTAATTGACGTCATATGGATTGAATAATTGAGAGAAGTGGTCCATTTAGCATATCATACATTTCTCTATGCATAAAACTATGATTTCTTTTTCATATTGAGTTGAATTTTGAATGATGAAAAATCATCTTTGTCATATTTTATGATTTTGAAATTCTTATAAAAATTTCTATACTTTATTTTATATTTAAAATGTATTTTTTTGTTTATAAGAGTTTAAGTGTCATCATCATCTTATATAGATGACATACACTTTATTGAGACTCCTAAAGAGTTTCTCAAAGCAATCAAATATTGATTAGCTAGAGTTCGAGATGGAAGATATGGAAGATTACCACTAACTTGCCAACTGTGCATCTCTCTCGAACATGATTTTCGTATATCATCAATGATATACTAATTATATCCAACAAAAAGTTATATGGATATGACATGGCTATCGGTGCTCGGATGGTAGTCGGATCACTATGTGACTCTATGTCGAGTTTAATCGACCTTTATTAAGACACAAGATGTACTCGATTTTGAAGTAGTAATCTTGGTCATATTTGTGTTGGTTGACCATAAATTGGTCTCATGTGATAATTTTACCACTTAGTGGGCCGTGAAACCAACTTATAAAGCTACACCACCATTTCAAGATCCGATCCTATAAATCATGCATGATATTTATTTTGCATATATCCTTGAGTTGCAAGAAAATGTTGCAACGTGATGTGATGATTATGTACTCTTTTTCCTTCACTAGGTTTTTATCCCATAGGGTTTTCCTAGTAAGGTTTTAATGAGACATATTCTCATCTAATGGTCATCTAAGGTGAAGTGTCATGTGAATTATGGATGACCATCGATCATGTGATGCATATATTTTATGCACAAACTTCAATGAGTTGAAATATTTATCAACTAAGTGCACCTAAGTGATAACTTGGTTGATTTATTCACCAAAGATCTCTCTCGCATCAACCGTTGGAAAGCAAATTTGGAATTGGTGAGTGAATGATCTCAACCGATATAATGATGAGCGAGAGTTGATATCCTCATCGGGAGAGTCAATATGAAGGATCTCAACCGATATCATCATCGGGGGAGTCAATACGCAACAGTACTCTTTTTCCCTTAACCATGGTTTTTCCCACCGGGTTTTCCCGGTAAGGTTTTTAATGAGGCGATATCAAAAGCGTATTCGAAGAACGATGTATAACCAATGGTCATTCAAGGGGGAGTGTTATGAATATAATTACTATAGTGAATGCACCATTGTGTAACTCCTTATTCCATTCTTCAATGTATTTCATTGTATTTATTTTCCCACCTTTATGTGTAATAATATTAGAGAGTATAGGTTATGATCTATGAGCCTATAAATAGAGCTCTCATTTGTAGCATTCTATACACCTCAATAAGAAACTCTCTCCCTCTCCATATTTCTCTTGTTCTTGTCTTTCTTTGAGTTTAGTTTTATAATATAATCGAGTTATTTATGCCAAAAAAATGGCATAAGATAAATGATGACAAAAAAGTCTGATGGCCACTTTGTGAAAAAAGTACAATGATCGAGAAAACAGAACAAATTGGTGACTATTTTGTCCATACTCCAAAAATAAGATGACCAATTTGTAGAGGTTAGAAACCATAGTGCCCCAACAGAGGGTTTTCCAACCGTGTGATGTTGGGTGTCAGTCTCCCTCGTTGCAGTCAGTTTGTTCAGCACTGTTTTCAGGAATCCCCCCAACTGACTGAAACCTCTTCTTCTTCCTCCTCCTCTAATTTCAAATTCAGCAGCTTCCCCATTAATCGAATCCCTTCTCTCAGCGTAAACAGCAACACAACCGCCAGTGATTAGCTGCTTCTGGGAGTTCGTTTCAACTGAACCAGAAGCTTCATTTCTCCTCCCTATCGAAAGGTAAACAAATTGCATCCCTTCTCCGCTCTTCATGGCATGGCTATGATAGGCTGCGCGGGTTTCACGGTGAAATTTTTAGTTACAATTGTTAGTTAGTTCTCTGTATAATGAATATAGGAGTCTAGGAGGAGACGAACGTTAGATTACCCCCTTGACGATTGATTCCACATTGCTTATCTGCTTTTCTAGCTACAATGGCTGCAAATTTGGTCTCACGAGCTTCGTTAATCCAGTCCAAACCCTCAATATCATTCAAAAACCAGCAGACTCATAGTCTCTTCCTCCCTCAGCAGCTCTCTATGCCGTCAAGTAAAGTGCTTTTCTCATCATTTGTTCTTTTGTGGATTGGAATTGGAGTTGGTACTAATTTGTTTTCTTTCTTCTTTGAAGATTTTGGGACAAAGGGAAATGGATTGGCGGTGAGATGTTCGATTGCTGTCCCTGAAGCTCCTTCAAGGATTGGTGATTCAAATGGGAAAGGGGCGAAATCCCCTGTCGTTGTGATTGACAATTATGACAGTTTCACTTACAATCTTTGTCAGGTTTTACTACTTTTCTGTTCTACTTTTTTGCTACATTATTGAATCAACAAATCAAAGCTTGCTGATTTTGACTTATACTGAAAAGGGTTGGATAGATTGGTGAATGTGGGTTGGTGGAGAGCTTTGTTTTTTTGCTGCTGTTCTTGTGCACATGAATTATGTTTGGATTTCTTGATACTAAACTGTGACTGTAAACCGGGTGTTGTGTGAAGTATATGGGAGAGTTGGGATGCGAATTTGAGGTCTACCGGAATGATGAGTTAACCGTTGAAGAGTTGAAAAGGTAGAGGTATTCTGGTTATTTATGTGATAAGATATGTAACAAGATGTATGTGATGTGCTCATTGACAACGTCTACAACATTTTCTTGCCATTTCAACAGGAAAAAGCCTAGAGGTGTGCTGATATCTCCAGGACCAGGTCGGTTTCCTGCAAAAGTTTCGTGTGTCGATTGGAATTTTACTTGCTTGAAATACTGTCAAGTGAACGAGTATGTTCTTGATTTGCGTTTACCTCTGTAGGGGCGCCCAAGGATTCTGGAATATCGTTGCAGACAGTTTTGGAGCTTGGACCAATTGTGCCCTTGTTTGGTGTGTGTATGGGTTTGCAGTGCATTGGCGAGGCATTTGGTGGTGAGTATTCCCAAGCATTCTGAAGTGCCCAGTTCTGTGCAGTCGACCTATGTGATTGCCTGCTCATTGTCATTCCATGCTTGATTAATGTGCCAATTTCTCATTTTGCAGGAAAGATCGTGCGTTCTCCATTTGGAGTCATGCATGGGAAAAGTTCACCGGTGTATTATGATGAGAAAGGAAAAGGCTTGTTCACTGGGTTACCGAAGTACGTAATTTTCCATTAAACACACTCTTTTGTTTCAGTGCTGGCTTTCTGAAACAAGCTGACCTCCTCTCGAAATGTTGGCTCATTGATCTGAGATTTCAAACTTTTATTAAGCATTCTCTTGCATCTGTTTGAACTTCGAGAATTGTCCTTGGATTTTTGAAGTATGATGTTATTTTTTATTGTTCTTCTCAAGTTTCAGTAATGACACATCACTAATGTAGTTAGATGATAAAGATGTCAACTTTACGCTTACCCATTGAAGAAATAGAAAGCACCGAGCCTATCTCGTGCATCTGGACCAAAGCATCTGAGCTAACATGTTTTTGTCATATGTATATTCTTTTTATTCTTCTCCTTCTTCTCCCTTCTGTTGTTTTTATGGTCTCAGTGTGTCATCCTATCTTTGACTATGTCCAGTCGATGTAAGCTTCGCATAAATGATCTGTCAGATATTTAGTTATTTTATGAATGCTGCTGCTCAAAACGGAGCAAGGCTCATGCGGAAGAGACTTAGCAGACACTTCATTTTGCTAAATATTGTCATTCTCTCATCTTATGTCTGATATGTTCTATAAGGTTATTGTCTAGTTGGTGTTAAAATGTAACTAAAGATAGATGTTTTTCTTTTTGGTTAAACTAAAGATAGATGCTTGATATGGTCGTTTTCTACATTTGACGGAAGCACCTTACATCCTTTCCTTGGAAAATTTTCAGCCCATTCAAAGCTGGTAGATATCACAGCCTTGTAATTGACCGAGACACCTTCCCGATTGATGAACTAGAGATCACTGCATGGACTGAGGATGGGTTGATTATGGCTGCCCGTCACAAGAAGTACAAATATCTACAGGTAAAGTCTTGCTCTTCGCCGCCACCTCTTTTTGCATGTTCTTCACCTTGAACTTTGTGCCCTGAGTAGGATAGGCAATTGCCTCCGACTAGACAAAGTGCCCTAATCGTAGTCTAGAACTGCTAGAAACTAAACCAGAAGTGTCGCTTTTATTACTGTCGCAGGGAGTGCAGTTTCATCCTGAAAGCATTATAACCTCCGAAGGAAAGATCATCGTCCAGAACTTCCTCAAAATGGTCGAGGAGAAAGAGGCAGCCGACTCGAACAACAGCTGATGCATATCGAAACGAAGACGGAACGAAAAATTGCAAGCCTTTATCTTTCTGGGAAGGAACAGAACAGAAGAAGGTTGGGTTTTGTTTGTGCAAAAATAGCTAGCAATGGCATATATAGATAGTTTCAGGACTGCTTTTTAGAAACTTAACCAAAAGTAAGCTGTTCCCCTTTTGTCAAGTTACTCTATTGCTTAATGAATAAGACCCCTATAGTGCAGATTGGTCCTGAACCCAAGTGTATACGGAATGCAAGTGCTTTGTTCTGAAACACGGTTCCAGTCCGATAATATTGTGACCAATCGTTTATCACTTTGTGTATGAGCCCTTGTGCCGAAGGGATTAGTTATTGCCGATCCGGGTCCACTGTGGTTGAATGAAGAAAGGTATCAAACGGTACAATATTTTGAAATGCTGTCCATAGGAAAATATACAACTGGGCTTGGTGGGGAAAAAGCAACATGGTTGAAAACGCCCAAACTGGACAATACTACACTAAGGACCATTTTTGGATACCCTGGTGGGTAGGGGACCCGATTCTGATCTCCTTTAGCCTTTGTTTTAATGCTCAAATGTTAGGCTTTTGTGAGCCAATAGTAATCAATTGTTTGGATATAGGTTCGAGATTTGCGCGGTTCTTGATTTAACTTCGATCGGAAGTGATTGTACTCGAGCTGTTGTGTATGTGTGTACGGACCTAGCTAGCGATGTATGACGGAAGCTATTGATTTGAATCCCACAATCGTTGACTTCTTCGATCGAAATGACTTATAGACCTCTAATTTTTAAATGTGGTTTTAAGAATATGAAACCATTCTGAATCCTCGGCCGATGAACTTTTAGCATCTTATACCATAATAGTCGATATCATCCTTCACCTAGCACTCCCAAAAACAGAAGAAATAAATATTTGCATGTATGGTTTGTATTTTTTTAAAATTATTTTTTTGGAATTGAGCACTTGGCTCCATCTATTACCACCCACTTTGGATTCCAACTAACCCCTCAATATTTTTACAGCTTTTGTCTTCTGCAACATTGACAAATACCACCTCTCCCCACCCAAAAATAAAAATAAATTAAAACCAAACTTATTTAATAAAAATAAAGCAAAGATTATGTTCAATAATAAAAAAAATTACAGGGAGCATTAGCAGACTACCCAACTTCTGCTTTCTGAACTAACTTGTTCCCTCTTCTAAATAAAGAGCATGTTTTTTGGTCTCTGCCAAATTGCATCCAACAAAAAATATAAGAAAAATATAGATCGAAAATCGGACCAATGAAACTATGTGTATGTAGTTCCATTTTTGAAGGTACTATTAATCCGCTGATACGATAGAATGCATCGAACTGTATAATACGATATTGAAATAGTATAATAGTATGATTTGGAAAAAATATATAACACCAAAAATTAATAAAAATTATAACAATTTCATCAATCTCTAAACAAGGAAAGATTCTAGCTTCATCCCAAAAAAGATATCCTCTTTTTATAAAGAGCAATCAACTAAGGGGAACCGAAATTTTAAATAAATTAGTAATACTTTTCATGTACACTCATTATTCATGGCATGGATAGTTGGATGCATAGTAATGGAGAAATCATCATTACAGTAATAAATAAATATAAATAAATAAAACCCAATAATACCCAAAAAGGAAAAAAGAAAAAATTTGGACCAAAACCCACAAAATTAAGATTAATTAGAACTATGAATCTTTAGTATATACAAATGACATGAACCCCACATATATTATATCAAATCTATTATGCTCTTTTTATTTTAAAAATCTTATTCACAAAAATAACCAATAGTATACCCAACCCGAAACCCGAAATCGAACCCCGACTCGCATCATACCAACAAGAATCAAAACACCAAGCCCCCTTCCCCACCACCAAACATTTATGTATCTATATCCTAAGACATACATTCCACTATTGCAGAGTGGATTTGGAGAAAGAACATTCTCATTGTTTGTTCACATAGACATGGCCTCCTCACCATGGACTGCCTTCCGGTGGTGCCTCCTCCCGTGTCGTCGGGCCCTACCTCCACCGAAAGTGACCGGATCGAACGACTTCAGCCTCTGAGCCTCCGAGGGATTGATCACGCATTCCGGCAAGGGGACATTGTACCGAATGCGATCGTAGCAGTACGAGTATGTCATGTACTTGGTCCTGAACCCGTCCATCCTGCTCCTCTGCGGGGTCGAGATGAACTCGGACTTCGACAAGGCTTCATAGGTTTCGTCGCAGTGCGATGCAGTGTGCTCCGTCGGATCAACAGAACATCCGTGAAGGACGAATTGCTCGAATTCCGACGTGTAAGGGGCGTAGTTGTAATTCACCTTATACTTCCCTCCGTTTGTCGCCCATGTCGATCCGTCCCATATCGTCGCGTACAGAGACATCGGCTTCGACGGGAAGTCTCCCCCCATCGATTCGGTTCTCACCACTTCTCGAATTGGGACATCATCCACGTAGAATCTGCGAATCGAAATTCGAAACAAACATAAACATTTTCACTTTCATAACATCGGTACCAAAGGTTCTATGTAACTGGACTCCAGAACAAAAAGCCTATAGCACCAAAAGAAGATCTTGCGTGTAATCTAAGATCGTTTAGTACGAAAGTATAGACATGTTACTTTCCACAATTCAAAATATTCTAAGAAAACAAACAGAAGACACCAATTTACAGCTTACACACGCACTTCCTATATAGAGCAAAATAAAGCTTATAGCCAGTTAGATTGAGTTCATGGGAAATCAATTGCAGCTAAAAAGGAAAAAACTTTGCTTACATGATGTGGGAATCAGTCCAGAGGATTGAATAGCGATGGAAATCATCAGAAGGATCAAACCAGAGGCTGTATCTCTCTTCTCTGCCTGAGCTTGTGCTTCCATTACCATATATGTTCGTCTGAATCCTCCAATCTTTGCCCCTGATGTTCCCCAAGAACTCAAAGTCAATCTCATCGTGGTTCTTCTCGTACGTGTCGCCATTAGACATCTGTCAGAAATTAAACGACACGTTAACCAACAACAGACTTTGAATTCGTTATCAAGCTCCAAAGCTCTTCCCTTTCAGAAGAAATTTAAATTAATTTCATTCAATCGAGAGAAGGCTTACATAGAAAGCAACCACAACTCCAGCTGTGTAATCAGCTGGGAGCTTAATCGAAGCGCTGAAGTAGCCGTGTGAGTAAAGCTCCTGAGACACAAATCCAGACCCTGCACCGAAAAAGGAAGGGGGGGAATTTTCAAAAAAAATTCTCTCAGGCATAAACACAACACTTAGCCTGCATAAACGGGGGAAAAACCCAAATGGAAAAAATACCAGTTCTTTCATCAAGCATCAAGTGGACGGCGTTTCCATCCTTGTGAACAACCAGATTGTCTTCCCCAAAAAGCTGGGTGTACCCTTCATCAAATTGAACAATAGCCAAGTTTCCATGGTGGAACCCAGAAGCGGAAACAAGCAGAACAGCTAGGAAACAACCCAATAATACAGAGCTGCTACCCATTTCCATTGGGTTTTTTTTCTTCTCAGCCAACCAATCAGTCAATCAATCAATGGTGTGTGTGTGTATACAAAGTCTTTATAGTATCTGTGAGTATAAAAAAAGAGAGGAGTATGTGTGACGGAGGAAGAAGGGAAATAAAGACTTCTTTTTTCTATGGAGCTCTGTGCAGAGAGAAAACAGAGGAAGAAGAGAAACAGAGTAAACAAAAGGGGAAATGAGAAAGTGGAAGGAGGAAGAAGAAGGAAGGTCTCAGTTTTAATGAGAGCTGGCGGAAGAGAGAGAAGGAGATAAAAGGAAAAGGCAAATTTGGTTTATTTTTTGAAAAATTTGGAAAGGGGAAATTGCTGAGCTGTAAATTGTTGGGGGGAGTGAATTAATTATGAAAGATTGGATTTTTTGCAAATATATTTTATGGAAATTTACCTAAACGGAAAGAAATATAAATCAATTTCCAAAATTTCATGGTTGGATTTTTTAAGGAAATAAGGAGATGATTTTAACAATATGGAAGCTTGAACCAAGCGAGTATAGAAATAAAAGGCTGAAATTCGGTTAAAATTTACATCAATTTAAATGGTTAAATCAGATATTGTTAGACGGTTTTGTTAATGTCACGTGAGATCCTCAAATCTATGATAAAAAGTTATTAGTTTTTATCTATAATTTTATAAGCGATAAATTTTGAAATGAAGTGATTGTGTTAAAGTGGACAGATCTAACTCAAAAAATGAAACTTATCATACATTAGAATATATTATAAAATTTAGTAAAATTGTATTGTATTACTAGTTATTTAATACCACCTATCATACAAAGATTTCTAGTACATAGAGTAGTTTTCGTTCACTTTTTGTCACAAGTGTGGAATTTACAAAAATACGTACGAATAGGCAAGATGTATATTGAAACTCTTAAAATCTTTTTTTCGAAATTCTCATGCGAAAAATCACCATAAGCTCATAACGGCAATCTAATATATACTGTGATTTATTAAGTGACGATAAATAATGTAAGATTGAGATAATATGAAGGATAGTCAATTTTAAGGATTTTATTGACACATTTTCGAGGAAAAAAAATCATATTCGCACCATATAAATTATTTGATGTAGAAGGTTGGCATGGACTTCAAATTAATTAAGTTTTTTTTTCTTTTGAAAATTCCGATTAATTTAGTTAATTTTGAATTGGGTAATTATGTCAAAATTACAATGTTTATAATCTATAATACGTTTGCCTGGTAATTAAACTGGCATCTAAAACACGTTTACAATCATTTAAGGGAAAACGTGTTGAATTTAATAATGTATTATATTATTTATTTCGTTTTCATTTTGCCTTTGACAGAAGGTTTGTGCTTTGTTGAATATTGGTTACACTAATTACGCCTCCATATCCTTATGTAAGATTACTTAGGTGAGATTTTTTTTTGTCGGAATTAAATTAAAGTCGGATATACGTATGATTTTGTCGGACACATTTTATGAACACACATATACCGATTTTATTAGATTTGGATGTCGAATTATAGCTAGTTACAACTGTTGAATTTCATTTAGCGGTCTGAATTCTTACATAGTCGAAAAATATGATGTAAATTGGGTCGTAAAAAGTGAAAATATTACCTTCTATTTTTTAATTATTTGACATCTGAATTCTGGCAAAAATGAAATCTTTGATATCACCAGTTTAATTACAATAAAAGGTGAAGTGAAATACAATGATGTTCATCATGCCATCTGTGTTCTTTTGAAATTTAAATCCAAATCGTGTGGCGTAAAATAAAAACTATTACAGTGCTATCCGATATGGTTTCCAGCTGTTTATTTGATGATGATTGTGAATTTTTGTAATTAATATTTTCTTTTTTTAAAGTAGGTCAAGATTTTCGGTCAGATATAAGACATAAAGTCAACATAACAGAATGTTCATAAAAAATTTATAGGGTATAATAAATTCGAACCCGAAATTTTTAGATCATTACACATACGTTCCATTACTAGAATAATTCCACTTAAATCGTTTTAAATTACACATAAAAAGACATGTGATGTTCACAATCTCTACTCTTTAAAAAAAAGACATGTACACTCTAATTAGTAAATACAACCAGTATGTTGAAACGTGAGGTTTAAGGATTATATATGTTTAATTAGAATGGAAACATTTAAATGGGTTTAAAGAATGGATTATTTTATTGTATTACAAGAAAACCAAATATTAGTCATAGTTTTTATATTTCAAATTATAACAAATCTCACATAATCACGATTATAAATTTTAAGATTATATTGACCGTCGGGCAGAAAAAAATGTCGTATTTAAGCCTTAAATTATAACGAATTTATCATTATTAATTTGTCACGATTCTTAACTGTTGTGTAAATGAACTTTAAAACCCCGTCTATAAAAAAATTTAAAATTACATAAATATTGTATTTCGAAATATCAAATCTTCCAATAATAAAAACAAAACACAACCCAATCCAATAACATAACTAATACAGTAATTCAACATCCATATCGCTTGACCTAACTGATAAAACTGTCAAAAATGATTGGAATGTCCTCACGTTAAAATTCCAACTTCAGAGTTATCCTTCTCACTGTCATTGTCCTTCGAAGTGAAGGGTGAAAGAACAACATGGTCGTCGTTTACTTTTCAGTTGAAGGGTTTTGAAACCCTCATCTCGTAGATTTTTTCTGTAATCCAAATAAAAACCAGACAGAATAATCTGATCTAATCAATCAAATACATATAAAAAAACATAACAGATCATTCTGTCAACCTTATAACAAAATATATATCATTCTTTTTATTTATTGAAAACATAACAAATTAAAATTGATACGAACAAAACAAAAGAAATTCAGCAAGTTCGTTGTATAAAAGGGGGACGGTGGAGCTCAGCCGCGCGCAGGAGAAGAGTCAGTCATTCCGTGACCAGAACGCTCTCCCGATGATAAAACGGGCCCCACGCGCCGCGTTTTGCTTTCCGTGACGATCCGGCCACGTGTCCATCCGTGTCAGGCGCCGAAATACGCTCGCTGGCCCCACACGCGATTTCCGTTGAATTTATGTAACCAAATATGTTGGGTTGTTTCATTTTAATAATAAATACTTTGGTTAACAAGTGTGTGACACATATTGTTTGAAGATGTAGTTCTATGGTTCATATGATAATGTACACTGTACATTCAAGCTCGTGATTTTGTTACTATTAGCTTTTATTCAAAAAAGGCGCCTTCAAAAGATTAAAAACAAAATTCATGTGTTGAACGACACAACATATATATCAAACATGTTTGTACTCGAATGGTTATAGCATCTGACTTTATTTCTAAAATTTCGGATTCGAAGTCTTGAATGTGCAATCATTTTAACGCCCTTATGATGGCATCATCAATCTCATCTGGGCTGACTCTTGGCAAGCCCGAAATTTACCTAACAGCGCGACATCACTAAATGTGGTGCTCTTTAAAGAAGTTCACAGTATTAAAAAAATAAAAAATTAATATATTATCGATACATTATCGGGCTCACCTATCATTGGTTGGTGTTTATAAATTTCCATCGACCAACACAACACACAACAACGCTACTCCACAAGGACGAGTCATCTCCGATTGAAGTCATGAAAGTGATGAGCACCATTTGAAAGTTTTGAGACTAATAAGTAATCTGGTCTAAAGTTGTGGACCAATTATGATATTCAACAAATGTGTATGGCCAAATGGGGCGGCGCCCTGGAAGGCGTAATTGGCTGACCAGAAAAAAGGTCCGCTTAGCTGCCACCCATTCTCATCTTCTTCTTTAATATTTATTATATATAAACTACTTTATATTAATTAATTAAATTGAGGTTTATATAAATATAACCACTGTTTTCAACTTTTCTTTTGCTTGTAAATTAAGTCACACAAAGTTTTATTAATACACATTTTTAATTATGTGTCTTTACCAGAGACATTCTTGTGCTAAAAGCTAAACATCTTTTAGCTAGCAAAATAGTATTATTTTTACTATTTTTCCATACCATATATGACTAGTTAGGATAGGGGTATTATTAAATTTTTAATATGAAAAAATCCCTTTGAACGGATATCACATTGTATGATGTTTTCGTCAGATAAATTCTGAGATTGTCAGCCGTCAGCCCAAATAAGATTGGTGATGGCATCACGAGAGTGCCAAAATAATTGCATATTTTGAGTTTTGAACTCAGGATCGTTGGAAACAAAATCAGGTACTACAACCACTCGACTACACCTATCATTCAAGTAAATTAAAGGAATAAATATATAACATGTACGATTAAGCTAAGAAGAGATCGAATGAAAGACAACGATATACGTGATTCACAAACAATGTGTTGGCTAATCCACAGACATAACATGAGAGCTCTTATTGAATTATACCGAAAATTCTATATGATATACAAGGGGGAGAGACTCATATTTATATAGGCTCTTATCTTCTAACCCTAACCCAAATGAGGCAGTTAAGCTGTATAATAACATATTACTATATCATACAATACTCGGCTTATTTAGAGTATAATTAACATAACCTTTTTGTCTTCTATTAAATCTTTTATTTTGCTTTTGTATATATATATATATATATAGTATTATAAATTGCTATTCATATTCTCTTGCCACTTTGCCTCCATTCCAAGGCTCCAAAGTATAATCAAAATTGAAAATACTAATAAATTCAGGCTTGGAATTGGGATAAAGTACATGCCAATTAAACCCTAATCAATACCAAAAAGAAATCTGTATTTGAATTTGTTTTTTCAAACTTTTCCCATTACAGGCAAAACGTAGCTGGGGAATTTGACACTAACGCGTACAACATTCAATAGGTAGTCTAGAAATTGTTAATTGCTAGTATTAACTCTCTTAAGTAACTTAACTGGTAGTATTGCTGCACGATTACACGGGGCGAGCTACGGGGAGCCATTGAGAAGGGCTTTAGTTTTACACCCGGGTACGGGTAATGAAGACCACTAACATGTTGCTTTGCTTGCAACATTTCGTCAACTACGTGTTAGAGTTTGGAAGGTCAAGATTGTGTGCGACACTTCAATTGAATGCCTAGCTAACCTAACATTTTCTAGCTAAGGATCAGATTTTTCGAGTTTCCCTCTAGGTACATTGATAAGTTGTACATGAGGTTTTGAATGTCTACTCCTAGCATTTTCTCGCTAGGCCTAGGTTTTTTTAAGGTTCCTTTTAGTACATTGCTAAGTTGCGTGTCAATTGGACCGAATGACTCTACAAAATTATGTACATAGTTGTACTCCTAATGTTATAGTCTTCAAGTTCTCTTTAGTATGTGACATTGAAATCTTAAGGGCTAGATTTTCAACATCCCTTCTAGTACATTACTAACTTGTGTGTCATTTAACCGAACGACTCTACGAAAGACCGAATGACTCATACTAAGATTAAGCCCCCTTTTTTCTCTCCACCACATTGCTAAATTGTGTGCGTTATTTAAGACTGAATGACTATAAAATTACGTCGATATGTGCCTAAAGGATTTTTTTACGACATGGCTCCGAGTTCCCACTTAAGTTATTAAATGGAGGCAAGCACAGCCGAGCACAGCCATGGCGTTAGAAGGACCTGAAGATAAATTACAAATGTGTAAGAAATTGGAGGAGATTTCCAAAGTGTGTTGGTGGGTATGTATAGTGATTGTTGTTACCGTTACATAATACAACGGCTAGGATTTGCTAGCGTGGGATTTACATATCTGAATCCCTAAACGACGCCCTAGTTTTCGAATTAAACGACGCCCTAAAACAGTAAATTACTAAATTATCCTATAATAAATTTCGAAAACTTATACGAATTTCAATCTTCGACGAACTCAATCATTCTCATATTCATGGCGATAACTCGTGCATCCAATCGATACTTCAAGTATTGAAATTAGCTAATTGATCTAAACGAATTAAGAGATTTAATTAAATTTGAAAAAAAAAAAAATCGAACGAACCAACCGGACGGACCGGCATTCCGTCCGGTCAGACCACCCAGACGGAGCGACCGTCCGTCTGGTCAGACTACCCAGACGGAGCGACCGTCCGTCCGGTCTGACCACCCGGACAGACCGGTTGTCCGTCCGGTCAGACCACCCAGACGGAAATCCGGTCCGTCTGGTTATTCTCGTCAGAATTTGGCCTCGACACGAACATGAAAGTTGTAGACAATCGAACTAACTTTCCAATGCCGCCGGTCTTGCATCAATCGGACATCTGAGCGATCAGTTATGTCAAAAATACTAAACTGAAACGTTTTTCGACCAAGTCGTTTATTAGAGTTAGTGTTTAGGGTTTAGGGGTTAAGTGTTTAGGGTTTAGAGCTTAGTGGTTAGGGTTTAGGGTTTAGATTTTAGTGGTTAGGGTTTAGCATTTAGTGTTTAGGGTTTAGAGTTTACTGTTTAGGGTTTAGAGTTTACTGTTTAGGGTTTAGGGTTTAGATTTTAGTGTTTAGTGGTTAAGGTTTAGTGTTTAGGTTTAGGGTTTAAATTTTAGTGTTTAGAGTTTAGGGTTTAGGGTTTAGAGTTTAGTATTTTGGGTTTAGGGTTTAGATTTTAGTGTTTAGGATTTAGGGTTTAGGGTTTACCGTTTAGAGTTTAGGGTTTAGGGTTTAGGGTCTAAGGTTTAGGTTTAGAGTTTTGTGCTTTGTTTTTAGGATTTAGGATTAGTGTTTAGGGTTTATGATTTAGGGTTTAGGATTTACTGTGTAGGGTTTAGCATTTAGGATTTAGGGTTTAGAGTTTAGAATTTAGGGTTTAAGGTTTAGGGTTTAGAGTTTAGTGTTTAGGGTTTAGGGTTTTGATTTTAGGGTTTAGGATTTAGTGTTTAGTGTTTAGAGTTTAAACTCTAAACCCTAAATTCTTAACCCCTAAACCCTAAACACTAAGCCCTAAACGCTAAATTATAAATCTTAAACACAAAACACTAAAATTTAAACCCTAAACCACTAAAACTTATACCCTAACCAATAAAACCTAAACCCTAAAAACAAAACACAAACCTCTAAACCCTAAACAAAATTTAAAAACTTATAAAATTTAACCCCTAAACCCTAAACCCTAAACCTTAAACACTAAACACTAAAATCTAAACCCTAAACCTAAACACTAAACTCTAAATCCTAAAATTATAAAATTTAAACCCTAAACCCTAAACTCTAAACAAAAATTATAAAATTTAACCCCTAAACCCTAAACACTAAACCCTAAACCCTAAACCCTAAACCTTAAACACTAAACACTAAAATTTAAACCCTAAAACCTAAACACTAAACTCTAAATCCTAAAATTATAAACCCTAAACCCTAAACCCTAAACAAAAATTTAAACCCTAAACCCTATACCCTAATACAATTAACAACAAACCCTATTAAATTATTAAATTTAATTTTTTTTTAAAAAAAAAAATTAACCAACTGGACGAACCGGACGGATCCGTCTGGTCAGACCAGCCAGACGGACCGCCGTTCCGTCTGGTCAGAGTTAACGGACGGAGTACGACTCCGTCTGGTTGGTCTGACCAGACGGATCCGTCCGGTTCGTCCGTTTGGTTTTTTTTTTTTTTTTTCAGATTCAAAATTGAATTTCGTACCTTTCGAATTTTGAATCGTTGTTCGTAGAGAATGTTTTCGACAAACAAAACATACTAAAACATAATACGTAAGAGTTTTTGGATCGAAATAGTACATTTTTTCATTTTTACGAAATGGACGTTTACGTCATATTTGAATGTAGGGCGTCGTTTAATTCGAAAACTAGGGCGTCGTTTAGGGACCCTCTTACAGATTCCGTCAGACAAATTAATGTTGGTCTATAAATTAATTAATTATTATACAATTTCCTAGGATTGATTATTAAAATCAATAAAAAAAATCAGAAATAAGCCTACTGATTCATGGGTAACTTTTTGTCCATGGTGTCAGGAGTCAGGAATCGGTTGGTTGGTCGGTCGGTGACCCATTCCGGGTATATTAGCCCTGGTTTATTTTATTTTTTTCCCAGTCAAGTAATCGTTGACTTCTCAGGAAATGTTTGGTTGACTGGAAGTGGATACAAAAATAAGTAATTTGTATATAAAAAAACTAAGATAGACATATACTATTATGGGTATATACGAAAACAGTGTTACTTAATATCGATAAATGCAGAAAATATTACAGTAGAAGAGTGTTCTTGACTCAAAACCAAGTTTTTTCAACATATTTTATTATTTATTTTTCATGGTATGACAATTTCCTGATAGAAATAATTTTCCCGGTAGAAAATACTTTGTATTATTATTATTAATAATAATTTTAAAACACATGTGCCACCATGGAAAATGAAAGAAAAATACAAGAAAATCAGTATGTTGATAAAATAGCGCGGGGTTGTCGCTGGTTGATTCACATTGCGCCAAGTTGCCCCAACTCAACCCACCAAGTCCCTACCATATCTTCTTTCGTAAATCATTTGTCATCCTCTTTGGAAGCCGGCTGCAGCGACGAATCGGAATGTTCGAGTCGGACCGTATAAAATTTCAAATGCATTAAATTGGTTTACAATGATGTACTAGTGAGTTGGTCCATCTTGCTTATGTGAGAGTGATGATGCAGACCAATAAAGATCGTCGATCTTCATGAGTTGTTAGTTAATTAGAATTGGATGATCAAAATGAACTATATTTATCGGGAAGAAAAATGAACGTAACAATTAATTTAGCTAGCTAGTTTAGGATATGCAAGCTGAGGTCGGTTAATGTTTATTCTATATATATTTTGTTATAATGTAATGCTTGTTGTACTTCATTAATCATAGGAAGAGGCATAGGAAGAGGGAGGGCATCGTTATTTTCTTTATTCGCTTTCCATAATAAATTATTAATGAATTAAGTAAGCAAAAAAGAAAAGGAAACATAAAAGAGGTTAAACGAAACATAATCTAATGAGAATCGTTTGATGTCGCAAGCCTTAAAATTTTCTTTCCCCGTTGAAATAGTTTTTATCGATTTTTGTCTTTTGTCTTTTTTCGTATGAAAGTAAATTTCGTTTAATCTTTGTGAGATAGTTTGCAAATCCTTTTCGTCTTTCCAGAACACTGCTAACCGTTCTTTCTTTGTTGCCTCCGTTGGGCTCGATGATCATGGTTACTATCGCTGATGCGGCATTGATGGAAAGGGATGTTGAAGTACTCGGTATCAAAGACCGCGAGGAGGATGAGATGGTTAAGACAGAGTTGGTTCCATATCTGATGGAGACCGGCGAGACTACAAGGTCCAATCCATCAAAATCACCAAGGAAGTGCATGATCTCTAGAGCAAAGGAAGCATAGCAGGCCAACCTTCGAGGGCCTGCCTGTCGACATAAACAGTTATGGCACTTCGCATGCGGGTCACCTCGCGCAGACGACGGTTGAAGACCATTGCTACTTTTACGTATCTCCTTTTGCTTTATTGGTACGATTCGATCTTTATTTTCGGTATGCGTTTTCTGTGTTCTTCAAATTTTTTTGTCGAGTCTGTCTTAAATATTTTAGATAGGGTTAAGAGTATGTGTTAGTGGCTCTTTACTGTTTTTTTCTTGTTTTCTAGGTCTCTTGTGTGTTTGTCGTATTGGTTCGATCTTGTTGTCGAGCCGATTCAGTCAGTCTTTCGTTCTTTGTGTCAGTATTTGAGTTTTTGTTTGTTGGAGTCTAGGCTTTTTTGTTTGTTTAGGATTAATTGGTAAGGAAAGTTCGAAAATGGGTCATTCATTCATCCAATACAAACTGTGGTTCTTTGTAAACTTCATGTCGAAAATACACCTCTCTCAAACAATGTAAACTTGCTCTCAATTTTTAGACTTTCAACATTAATAAGATGACAAGGCAATCGTTATCAAAAATAAATAAATAAATACACCCAATAAAATACTTACACACAGACGGGTTGCATATACTCCCTACAACCTAGGTTGTATCCAAATATTGTCCTTTGTTAATTTGAGGACTTGACTAAAATCGTAACCGGCTTTCCACTTTCGGCTAATTAATTAATTAATTAACTAATTACCCACACAATCTTTTTTATTAATTTCTACGTAATGCATCTTGAACAACAACAGTGTCTTGAAGAACATGGGCGTGGTAAGTCGTTACCACCTTTTGTCTTGTAGTAAGCAAAGCATAACTCTAATGGGTCAAGTTTAGCACTGATTTCAACTCGAAAAGTTTTGATACTCTACACCCGATTCTCCCCTTCTACCCCTCACCATGCCTTATTATTAACGACTCTGCATGTAGCTTAATGAACTGAAAATTCATTCTTAACCCAACAAAAAATTACAAATTGATTAATTCCGATATGGATCGATGGCCGGTGGAAAAGGACTCGAAGCAAAATTCTATAGGGTGTGTGTTCTTCATCTCGGCCGTGAAAGGTCTGATTGTCTCGAAGTACTTTAGATTATTGTTCGTCCACGTCACTCATATTTTCGCCTTGAGCTTGAACTAGCTAGCTAGCTAGCTCGTTGGGAATGTGACTCATTAACTTTTAGAATGTAGTGAATTCTCGACAAAAAAACAAGATAATTTAATATCCTTTACAATTTCTTACAATTACTATACCACCTTTTTTTCAACACTCGTATGCACATATTCATAATATCGATAATATCCATATACAATGGAGAAATTAAGGGTGGGCCAATCTAGGTCACCAATGATGAAATTTTATGTAAAATTCTCGTAATAGAAATTTAAAATCTCACACAGAATCTCAAAATCATCCTTATTCCGCAACTATATATATATACGAGACCAGACCCTAAGTTATGATTTATCTAGACTGTCTGTTATGATTTATCAAATGCTTCTCGTTGATTAGAATCCAAAGACAATCATATGTATACATATTAAAGCAATGTGGTATTATTTAATGGGGACGTTCAATTATTTTGTCTCCGTAGTTAAAAACAAGAATTATTAGTGGGAATATAATTTTTTTATAATTATTAGTGGGAATATAATTATTAAAGTATGATTTATATTTATAATCAATCAAGAACCATCAGATTTTTTTTTTATAGAGGTTCTTGATTACAAGAAAAAAAGAGTGGGTATATGAGTCGGTCGATTGAATATAAACGTAAATTAATCAAATATTGTATCACAATATCTCTCTAACATTTTATGCGGTCGCATTAATTATCGAATTAAAGTATTTTGAGCATAGGTACATACTACACTAGGACAATATAATGTACAGAATTTTTTAAAATAATAAATTACTCTCTTAACTTATGTAATTAGATTAATCCCTCAAATCAAAGTCCAATTGTTTTGGTTCTTGTTATGTCACCACCTTAAAACTAGTCGTTATGTTATGTCTATAACAATTAACAAATTGAAATGTCGATCCACTGCCGTCTTAATTAAGTCCATAAATTATTACAAAATAAAATATTAGTATAGTCAATATTTTTTTTCCGAAAAGAATATAGTCAATATTAGTATAGTCACTTAGTTAGGTGGTATTGTTCGGCCGGCTTTCACTTTTCACTAACGTATACACGCTACAACATAAAAAAAAGATATAGTCACTGTTTTTTAGTCCCGGAATCCGTGACTAACTAGTCATGAAAATTGAGTACCGTGACTAGTTAGGTTTCGTGACTAGCTAGTCACAGTTTCGTTTCCGTCATATGTACATATGCTCATATGAATACCTCGTTCTCATCACGTATGTTGTGTACACACATGATTAAATTCATATTTTCTTATTAATAACACATGATTAAATTAATAATACTAACATGTATATATCCTAGTCAGCATAGAGTGATTTGATACTTTGCCAAGATATAGCAATACTATGTCAAAACATAGTAATATTCAGCGAAACGTTTCAGTCTTTATTAAAATGTAATAGTTTCTTATCAAGACGTAGTAATTTTTTTAATATACCGACAAAATAGATAAAATCTTGATATGAAAATTTGAATTGAAATTAAAACGAAAAAAGAATGGTTATGAAATGACTAGACTTACTAATAAACACAACATACATTTGAAAATTAATCACACTATTATGTGACTAGCTTTGTCTTACGAATGAAAGATTTACGTACGTGGAAATTATTATTAATATTTAAGAAATAATAATAAAAGAAAAGAAAGTCTCATTCATGCACAACTGTATATAGGGATGTAGAAAGACACAAGTGAAAAAGAAACCAACAGAATAATAATTTATAATAATAAAAAATGAAAGTACAAGACAAGAATATCCAGGTCATGAACAGTTCAATAACAAGATTCCAATTCTCCATATAACTTCTTCTAGTTGTGTCCCGACGTTGACTATACCAGCTTCTCAGCCGTCCCAAGTATCTCATTCTCAACTCATATCGATTCCCAACCAATAGCCTTTAGCCATACTCTAGGAAACTCTTGGAAATTTGTACAGTTTCGATAAATCATAGTGGGACTATCGAGATTCAAAACGGAGCATGTAACTGTAATTTTAGTAGAACGCATTATAAATTGGGTGATGTTATATACGGTCTGTATTTTACTGTAAATGGACTAGGATGCCCTTAATACATAGATTTATTTACTATTTTACTAAAATAACTTTCACTGAATTAGTTATCAACACGATTAGAGTTTTATAAAAAGTGAATCGATGAAAATAGAGATTTTCGGAAACGATATAGCTAAAATCATAGATTTTCTGAAAAGTGGGAGAATTTTGTAGCCACAACCATTGATGATTAATACGATACGAGCAATTTAGTAAAATAATAAATATGTGTTTTATTAAGGGTATAATAGTCATTTTACGGACTGCGCGAAGTAAAACTGAACTATATATAGAAATGGACTATAAATTCAAGATAGAGTAACATAATTACATGGTTATACATGTACATAACGGATTTTATTGTCGCAACACTTGCCTAACCAATATTTAGGGGTGTCACTCCAGAAAATATTTGTATATGTACATGTATATGCTATATCTCTACAAAAAAATGTAGTTTTATGGACCGTATAGAAATTGTCATCAAAATTCTTAAACAATAAAAAATGCTAAAATGATATAAAAAATAAGCTGGTTAAAGACCGTTTTAACAAAACAATCACATAATTATATAATTAAAACATGGTTAGACCATTGCATTATTATAATCTATGTGACATATGTTAAAGTCGGATGATTACTTATTTCTCATATATATACAAACAAACGTAAGTCACAAGTAATTAAACATTATTGATTAAATATTAAATTGGTTAATTAATCAGCATCAAGCAACCCCAATTATTAGGCCTGGTTTGACGTTGACACGACGATTAATCAAAAAGAAAGTTATACCAAACTTAAGCCATACCACTTGCTTTCATGTAATGTCACGTATTTGCTACTAATATTTCTTCTTCTTTCTTTATCAAAACGAGAGATTAGAATGTATTGTCATTATCAATTAATAATTAATTAATTTCTTTAAAAAAAAAAGAAAGAAGAAAACTTGGTTATGTTAGCAACAAGCAAGTGACTCATCACAAAGGGGTGTTCTTATCGTCTCAACGATTTTATTTTCAGGAATATATCTCAAAATTTAATTCCTCTATTTTCTCTAATCGGTTTATATATCTCGCTTTATCACAAAACGGATAAAAATAAATTATATTGTATCTTACAAGATGTATAAGAGAGAAGTAGTGAAAACTGTATGGATCGTCAACTTTGAATATTTTTAATCGCGATCGACCAACTGATTACACTATAAAAAACTATAAGTTAATTATAAATTAATCGTGATCGGTAGTATATCGACTTTTAACGAGTTTGTAATTCGTTAATGAAGTAGCAATTGGCGAAAATTTCAAGGGGCCATATGTGGAGGGCATATAAAATGATGATTAGACAAGTAATTAGTGTGTGTGGGTATAAAAAAGTGTAGGCAAGTGGGCAATCATGGAGGATGTAGAAGCTAATAATATTTTAGTTTAGTGGTGTGGAGATGGTCAATTATTTTGGACGTGTGAGAGACGCTAAGGGAGTGTCTGAAAGATATTGGCCACTTATGACTTGAAAATGGATGATGTCTATTTTTTTTTAAAATGGGATGTTAATGCATTTTAATCTTCATTTATAATTAAATGAGTTTTTGCGGAATTAAACAGGTCATAACGAGATTAGTATAAGAGTTTAGGATCAGATAGCTCAATACAGTGGAAATCAAGGGATAAAAATGACCAATATCAACAAGATAATCGACAATATGATTACTCCCACGATAGACGTGACGAATGCGGACCTCCCAGTTTTGATGGATAAGCTGGCGAGCATGGCGGATCGTGGATGAGAATATGTGATTGTCATCCGTAAGTGACGTGGGAAGGTGAACAGTGCATCTAGAGTCGAGCTGGATTTCGATGCGGCTGAAACCACGATCCTAAACCATCTATAATCCTGACACGACACTCCTCAATATTGGATGATATCTATTTATATTGTCGCAACGCAAAAAAAATCGATTTAAACCTCGTGACTCGTCAACTATATATGTCGAATAAGAGTGAGGGGAAATGCAAGGTATGATGTGTAAAAGGACACTTTATGCGACTCATTGTCTGGCTCGTCTTTTATTGGGCCAAATGTCTTGATGACTGGGCCAGGTAGAGGCCCATCATATGTTTGATATACTCCCGCCCGGCTGAAAACGAACTAGTTGTTAAAAAGTACTATGGGCCTTTAGCCTAATCACTTTCTACATGTGGAATTACTTGGGCTTTCATTCAGCCGGGCCCTTACGTATTTCCTACAAGGTGAAGGGTGAACCACCGAGCAATCCGGCTTGCAGTTCAAACCATTTATTACTCCACCCGAACCAACATGGTGAACCGGGTTTTTTTGGAATAGTGGCTCTCGATACCTGATACCTGAAAAGAGAGATAAAGATATTAAACACAAATTATCAATTTATAAGATTGATTTTAATACGATTGAAGAATATAAAAAAACTTATTTCGCCAGTTTTATTAGCATCGAATAAACCACATGGACCTGGAATCGAAAACGAACCAATAAAATGTGATACTTCAACGATAATTACTCCATCAAACTAACAAATCGTCTGCTTCAAACCATAATGAATTGATAGAATATCGAAAAAAATTTCCGTCCGAACGAAAAAATTAAATCCCTATGAAATAATTATAGAGATAACTTTTTCTATTAACCATCAAAATTTCTACATTTGCCATCCCCCCCACCTACCAATGAACCGCAAAGCACCAAAACCACGTGCTTGATCTTCTTCAGTTTCGTACTAAAAGCTTAAAACCCCCCAATTTCCAGTCTCCTCTCTACCGAAGTCGCTAAACCCTCCAAAAAAATCAGCCATCTGCAACGCAAAGCTCACACCTTTTGCTTGCTCCATCTTCCCCACTTCCGCAGCTCAAACCAATCGGCAATGGCGGCCACTTTCACTCATCCCCACAACCTCTTCTCCACATCCTCCATCCCCAAACAATCCCTCATCGCCAAACCGCGCCACTCCCCATTCACAGTCCGCATGTCCCTCCAGGAAAACGCCCCGTCTCTAGCCGTCGTCGGCGTAACGGGAGCCGTCGGCCAGGAGTTCCTCTCCGTCCTCTCCGACCGCGATTTCCCGTACCGGTCGATCAAGATGCTCGCCTCTAAGCGCTCCGCGGGAAAGCCGATGACTTTCCAGGACAGGAGCTACACAGTGGAGGAGCTGACCGCCGACAGCTTCGACGGCGTCGATATAGCCCTTTTCAGCGCCGGCGGGTCGATTAGCAAGGCGTTTGGGCCGGCGGCAGTGGAGAAGGGAACCATTGTGGTGGATAACAGCTCGGCGTTTCGGATGGTTGATGGGATTCCTCTTGTGATTCCTGAAGTGAATCCTGAGGCTATGGATGGAATTAAAGTTGGGATGAGGAAAGGGGCTTTGATTGCTAACCCTAATTGTTCTACCATTATCTGCTTGATGGCTGCCACTCCTTTGCATAGACGTGCCAAGGTAACAAATTGAAATTTAAAGTTACCCTTTTTTTGTTATTATCTTGTCGCATTCTGTGTTAGAACATGGTTTTTTATTGCGTTGAGCGAAATCCAATCCACCATGTTGATTTGAGGGATCACAGATTTCCAGTATTCTGATTATTTGACTATATTCAGCCTTTGGTAAAATTGCTCTTCTAGACATTTGACTAGTCTAAAGAGCCAGTGATTCGGAGCACAATAGCTCGATTGGTGGCTCACTATTGGTGGCTACTAATGACTATATTAAGTCCACATTGTTGATTGGAACTGATTATTCTGAACATTTAATTAGCTTGGAGAGCATTTTCACTAGTTTAGAGAGCAGTTGATTCAGAGCATACAGCTCGGTTAGTGACTCAATATGGTACTAGGGACCTCCCAATGAAAATCCCAGGCATAGTTTGTAGTTGTGTTTGTTGGAAGTATTGGTTAGGGAAAAGGGCAGTCCTTAAACGGTACAAAGACGTGTGTAGATGTTCATGCATTTGTACATTTTGTTAACTATGTCTCCTCGCACCTGAATCGCTCCCCATTGAATGTTTACAATTGCGAAATTTGTGATGGACAACTTGGTTTTGCAGGTGCTACGCATGGTTGTTAGTACATATCAGGCAGCCAGTGGTGCTGGTGCTGCAGCCATGGAAGAGCTTGAACTGCAGACTCGTGAGGTTTGATTCTTTCATTCGTTTACAATGGTCTGGTTTGTTAATTTCACATTGGGAGCAAGTTTTTCTGAATTGTGATGCTACCTTTTGTGTTTATACAAGGTGCTGGAAGGATCTCCGCCGACTTGTAACATATTCAGTCAGCAGGTTGGTCTACATTGATTTGCATTCTGTATATTTCTTTATCTTGGTTGTGTGTGTGTGTGAAGCTGATTGAGGTTGTATTGGAACAATACAGTATGCTTTTAATCTGTTTTCACACAATGCGCCTGTTCAAGAAAATGGGTACAATGAAGAAGAGATGAAATTAGTGAAAGAGACCAGAAAAATCTGGGTAAGTATGCGATATCGTTTTAAAATATCTTTGTATCAGGACTTTTCGACATGTTCTTGGCTAATGGCTCTCTCTTGCTCTTATCTCTTCCGTCTGTCATCATATTTCCAGAGCGACTTGGATGTTAAGGTCACTGCTACCTGTATACGAGTCCCTGTCATGCGCGCTCATGCCGAGAGTATTAACCTCCAATTCGAGAAGCCACTTGACGAGGTAAAATTATGAAATGGTCGTTTGTTTTATGATTTTCATTGAAACCATGGTCTATCAATATATTCGATAGAGTGAAAAGTTTGGATCGGTTTTGTTGATTTCCAAGTTGCTGAATTTTGAGCTGATCCTATGGTATGCAATGTCTTAATGAGCTTTAGCTAAGTAAACCGTGAGGGAATGTACTCCTCTTATCTCTAATATCTCGTCTAGTGTTTTATGTTCGTTTTCCATGGACAAGCACACATCCATTCTGATGATTGATTTCCAGAACTTGTCCAACTTTTTAACAAGTCATTGTTACATGATCATATTCATTGATACCACTTGCCATCAACTGTGATTTCTTAGTTTAGAATCTTGACAAACAATATTGAGTTGTCTGGATCAGGATACAGCAAGGGAGATTCTGAAGAATGCGGCAGGAGTTGTGGTGATCGACGACCGCGCATCCAATCATTTCCCCACACCGTTGGAAGTATCGAACAAGGATGACGTGGCAGTGGGAAGAATCCGTCGAGATCTTTCTCAAGAAGGGAACCACGGGTAACAAAACTTTGTTTGTTGGATGTCGTTAGTTATACAAAGTAGGAAGTCTGTTCCTAGTATGTTTTCGGCATCGTCGATTCATTTAACGTGGCTTTTGCAGGCTGGACATCTTCGTATGTGGGGATCAAATACGAAAGGGAGCCGCCCTGAATGCCATTCAGATTGCAGAGATGCTGCTATAGTAATGCTGCAACTTGTGATTGTATTGTTCCCTTGAGTTTATGAGGTCGGCTCCAAAATCTTGTTGTTACTGTACTTTTGTGAAGGGTAGTTTGCATCAATTTATGTTTTTCTTAGCTTCATTTCTAGGAGTAATTTGGAAAGGTGGAAAACTGCTTTCGACCATGTTCATCAGTGCCCAGGTTTCAGAAATAATAAAGGATTTTCTTATCTACCATTTGTTTAATAGTGGAGTCGTAGTGTCAAATTGTGTTGGGAGTAGTTCTTATCAGATTCATTGGCGGAAGAATTGGCGCCAAATCTCCAATCCAAAATTCGGCCTAAGAGGTTTTATTCCGTAATGGAAGAGTAGGCAGATCAATTAATTTTTGAGGCGAAAGCCCGCCTAATTAAGTGCTGGAGAAGCCCATTTATACCCAAACCCGTTATGGACCGATGCTGATGACTATGAGCGCAGCTTAGTATTTTGAGGTGAGGCCCAGTCACATTAAGCATCGGCCCATAAAGGTAGCAAAATTTTGAGGAATAAAATTATATTCAAATTTTTTAGTAAACAAGACTCTTAAACACAATATTAGTACATATTTCGGGGGTGTGCTGGATTAAAACATGGAACCTCTAAATCGCTAGACACAGCTTTATCACCGAAGCAATTCCGCTTGAATAATTATATTCAAAGTTCGCTAATTTATAAGTGATTAACATCCTAATAAATTTATTCCAAGTCGGTATATTATGGATGATATATTTTCGATTGATATTATGGAAGTGTATCAGCAGCCTAAAAATTTGGCGACGATAAATTCCAACCCCCACATCACGAGGGGAGAATCAATGCTGTTATAATAATAGGCAAAAGCAGCGGGGTAGCATCACGCCACACGCGGCTAATTTCATGTTTGGATCTTAAGCAAGTACTTGGGCACGCGACGTTAGCATCGCAAATTCACGACTACAGTAAGAAGCAGCTCAACGACTAGTCACTGTAAAACCAAGACGAAGGTTTCACTGCTATTTTTTTCCCCAACTTTCTGGTGGGTTCATCATCGCCCGTTTTGCTTCCTTAAAAGAAAGCAAAAGAGAACCGACCTTTACTCAAGGAAACCACTTCCCCACATCTCCCTTTCTTGACTTACCAAACCCCGGAAGAGGCGGACCTAACGACACTGTAGTGCAAAGGGGATAATTTAACACAGAAGAAAAGCATCATTTTCAGTTTTTTTCACCCTCTCTTTCTGCAGGCTTCCCACACACTTTAAGGTTTCTGAGACTACACATGGTCATGGCGGCAGTATCAACAGATTCTGACACCACGACTTTTGGGGGGGGGGGGGGGGGGGAGTGGGAGGTAAGATGTCTCAATCCAACTATCCACACACACCAAGGATTCCCCCCCACCCTCAATTTTCTTTCTTTTTTTACCCATAACGAATCATGGTTTTGACGTCACTCAACCGTCTCCTGATCAACAACTCTTAATGACATCCCTAGTTCAATGATGACATGACATCTATCCACTCTTACTCTATATGGGGAATCACTGTTAAAGTGGTATCATGTGAAGAAAGTTGAAAAATGGGTGACTGAATCTGATTCACAAAGCAACTCCTTACTACTCAACCCATTCAACCACGCACGTGGTGAGGGCATCATATTACTGTAAATTCCAAGGCACATGGGTCGGACTTGAAATAGAGGTTTGCACTTTCCAGTACTAGTATATATTCTAATGAAACTATCTACTGCGTCCTAAATTACTTGAGATGTAGATTTGATGATGATGAAAATAATAATGAGCAAAATACTTGGGTTAAGGAAGCAGGATTTGAAACTGAGAAAGACACGAGGACAGCAACAACAACAATCATATATTTAATAAACTGCAAAATGGTAGGAGGGTGAAATATTAAACAAAGAAGAGCCAAATGGCGCTCTCGCTAACCTATACAAACAAGCACACACAACAAACAAAATAACAAACAAACAGCCCCACTCCAGAGGAAAAGAGGACAAAGAGGTTGGTTAGCCCCCCCACCCAATTCAAGTGTATTTTTTGAAACAAACTCCTCCCTATTTGGTGGCTCTTTTGTGCCTGATGATATCTAAGCAGAGAGGGAAATGCAGTAGTAGTAAAGTAGTTTTTTTTTCTATGTCAGAAGCAGCATACTGATTTTTGTTTTGTTTCGAATGATGTCCTCTCCAGTTGCACCAAATGGGGGATATCAGCATATCAACCACAGCAGCAGCAGAATAAAAGAGAGAGCATAGAGAAAGTGTACATAGAACTGAGGGAGAACATTACCCTCTACTCTTAACTCAGCCGCAACCGGAGACTGAACTTAAAATTCACTGAGTGCTCCGCGTTAACCCGCTACGTCCTATGCTTCTGTCAGTGTACAAAGCCAACATCTAGTTAGTTTTCTCCAAATCCAGGTCGAAACCAGATAGTAATGTGAGGCTAACACTATTAGAAGGGTCCCAAGTATAAAAAAAAATCCTATATATAGCTCAGCATTCAACTTCCGTGTGCTCTGTAATAGACTTAGCTTTAGGCTTTTTCATAGCAAAAGCGCTAATAATAGAATAACTAAACAGGTCATCATAATTCATAAGTATCCTAGGACTGAAAATGCCAAGGCCTTTCAGCAGCAAATGGTTTAAAAAAGTATGCGGGGAGGTCGACCAGTATCTCGTAAACACTACATCAGTTATTGATTAACCGATTGCCTAAAGTTTATCAGCAACTACCTACAGTTGAAAAGGGGGAGAAAATGTTGAATGAAGACAGTAAGTACCTTGAAGGAAGTATCTGGGCTGCAGATACGGTGCTTTTCGAGTGACTAAATCGCTTTGCTCTGTTTTCATGTTCTTTCTCCACACGTATGGCAGCAACCTCCTTCTCCATGGCAGCTACTTCTCTTCTCATCTTCTTTGCCTCAATTTCCATAGCTTTGGTTAACGTTTCTACTTTCTTTGCTAACATCTGGATGAACCAGAAGTATTGATGAACATTAAGCACAATACAACTAGCAAAATACTGATAAACAGCGACAAGAAAAGAGTAGAACCTCAATTGCATCGTCCTTATCTTTGAGGCTTTGATCTTTTTCATGACCAGCTTTCCTCAAAGCAACAACCTCCTTTTGCAGCAAATCATACAACATCCCAGGGACACTATCTTCTGTATCTGCTTGCGGAACATCAGCAAGCTTTTCCTCTGGATTTCCTTTCGAAATATTTGAGTCCTCTGTATCCTTGGGAACATCCGAAGGCTGGTTGAAAGAGCTATTCGGACTGCGTCCATTAAGGAGCGCTTTGCGACCCCTATCCAGTGATCTCGTGCCACCGTCGAAGGATTTGGATGTCCCTTTAGCATGCTTCAGCACAGAACTAGTACTAGA